>CM059587.1:66260000-67705000 GCA_030407085.1 Trichopria drosophilae
TTTCTATATAACCAATCATTTTTCTATTATATCATTCTTTAAATTATATAATCATTAATATCAATAATTGATAGATAAACAGTCATAACATTGGTTTATAAATGCGTTATCGTATTCAACTGGCTCTCTTACACTCAGACTAGGTTGTTTAATAAACAATGGAAACCAGTCCCGGGAATTCAACATTATCAATTTTTAAGACGCAGTCCGTTACTCCATAGATTATTTTTTCTCTACTGAGTCTATTTCGTTCGCGTCGGCTTACCGCGTCTTTTGTAAAATTTGTACTCTGAAAGTACTTTGTAGTATAAAAAAATGAGTTCGTATCCAAAACGCGTACATTCTAATTTTGTTGTATATTACCACAAGACTAATTACCCAATAAGCAAAAACAAAATTTGAAATATTCAAAAAGAATACTTCTTGAATGCTTTTATGGAAGAAGAATTCTAGAAGAATTCTTTGTGAATGCTTAAAAAAATAACGAAGGTCCGCTTTAGTTATTAAATTAAGAGTTAGATAAGAATGCTTTTTTTTAAACGCATTTTGTAAAAATGTTCTTCACAAACCATAATTAAGTATTCCTAACGAATTCTTTTACTGAATAAGTATAATAATAAGTATGGAATTAATTTTGAGAGCGAGATAGAGAGAAAGAGAGAGAGAGAGAGATACGTATTATAAGCATGTAACAATGCACAGAATACATATATGTAACATACAGCATACCGCGTGTGTTGTACTGTTATTACTTTTGGAGGTTCCTTATATACAAACTTGCCCAAGACTCGTGCGCTTGCGAGAAACTCGGTCGGTAACTCAAATTTTGTTATAAACGAATTCTTTTTTATTACTTCTTATACATTATAAGTATAATTTCATGAGGACTTTCGAGAATTCATAAAGTATTCCTTTTTCAAAATCTGTGCTTATTGCGAGATCACTTTATGCATCATCATGCGGTGGGAGCTCGAATCATCCACTGATGCCGACGGACTGTTTAAGATGGCCACACATACCGTATATTATGAATTTGTTAACAATGAATACTTTAGGACTACACTTTAACTTTGACCGATGGTATTTCAATTCATACATTTTTTCATAAAGATTACTTCTTGACTACTTTTTGAATACTTTAAGAATGACGATTTATTGCGGACATTCGAGACTACTTAAAGAATTCTGCATTTCGGAAGTGTGCTTATTGGGTAGTCATGGTGTAATAAAGACATACATACATACATACATACATACATACATACATACATACATACATACATTCATTCATTCTGACTCGTCATATCGTTAAAGTAAGCCACGCAATAGGAAGTATCATGAAAATCAACATAAGTTTCTAACAGTTCGAATGACGAAAGTGAATGTACCAGTGCAAAAAAACTGAATACTTCGAGCACTGAAAATATGACTGTATATCCTCGGTTTTGTTATCGAATTATTGACATATTCACTGTGTTTGCATCGCTGTCGGACATTTTAGTCCGTACAAATTTCAAGCAAGATGTTACTTTTTAAGAGACCGGAATCTGGGGATTAGGCTTTAAAATTGTTGTCATGTGCAAATGCGGATCAAGACATATAAATTCAGGCCCTAAGATTAATACTGGATTTAGAATTAATCGAAAAATTGTATTCGTCATACGACTCTTGGGATTTGGAAAACAAGGATTAAATTTATTATGTAGTTATATGGGCATTTGCTGTGGCATCTCGGAAGACACTTACAACCTCATTTACAATCACATCTACACCTCAGCGAAATCTATCTTCGATTATTGTTGCAAGAAAGCCGTTGAAGATGAAAAACGTGAAAATGAAAAACGGGAATCGCCCCTTTGGAATTTCAAAGTGTTAGGAGACGGTTCTTGGAAAAATCGTGAATTTAAATCACTGTACGGCGCGGCGTAACGACTCTAATAGCACATTACACAGGAAAAGCCATCGATCTTGTTATTAAAAGTAGTTATTGCCATTCATGTGCTCTTCGGAAAAATAAATCAACGAATTCTGAAAAATATATAAAATGGAAAGCCGAGGACGACGAAGAAACGTGGAAAAAAATAATGACGGCTCAGCAGGAGCTATGGAAGTCGAATCTATAAAAACGATGTTTTTGAGATCAGATGAGCTTCACGATGTGAAATACGTCAATTACATCGGCGATTTCAATTCTAAAACATTTTCTGTTCTTCTAAAAGTAAATCCTTACGGTGATGATCAACCAATTACCAAGAGTGAGTGTGTGGCTCACGTTCAGAAAAGAATGGGCACTTCGAGTCGTAAACAAAACTAAAGCATCGTCGGAAAACGTAAATTTACAGAAAATTTAATAAAAAAAACTCGGTAATGAAAGCTATCATGGCCACTTTTTACCACATCATTTCGACCGACGAAAGCCCGCGTCATGAGAGTTGTCCCACAGGCAGTGACAGCTGGTGCCAGTGGCAGCAGGCTACAGCTTTTGGAAAAGCGTCTGAATAACATCGCCAACCATTACACCGCGATGTACAGAAGGAATTACTGTCCATTTATGAAGATCTTTTAAGAAATTACTTGATGGAGCGGTGCTTAGGAGGTCACACTCAAAATTCGAATGAGTTTTATTCGACCTTGTCTTTGTTGACGGTGAGTGAAATGGTCACGTGTTTCTGTGCTCCTCATATTTATTAAAATATCACTAATTTATTTTATTTTTCACGTTAAAAAATATAACTAGCATTCGGTGCAGGATAACGACTCTTCATTCATACGTAAGTTTTTACATTTTTCTGAATGTAAGAATCGCTGTATCGAAATTATCTTAGTAATTTTACCGATTAATTTAAACCGATTTTCGTAGAGAACTGTTGCTTGTTTACTGTGTGATGTGAATATTCTGCGTAATGATTTCGATAAATTGTTGCATGATCGAGCTACCATGAATATGAAATTAGAAATTGTGACCTTATCATTTCTGGAGTGCCTGAAACAATGAACGAAGATCTTACAGCAATTTTCAAAAAAATATCCGATATTTTGGATACAGTTATGGAGGTTCGCGATGTACTCTCTATTCATAGACTCAACTCTTCTGGCAATCATAAATATGTGGTTTCCGCAACAGTAGGTGCTACCTCATCATCTCAAGCTGGCATATCAGGTGTAAATCGACCAAGAATGACAATAGCCAGTCTCTCAAATCCTGGCTTGCGTACTGATTTTCTCCAGGCAATGAGAAAAATTAAAGTTTTATCTGCCAAGGCTATATAGATGGCACGCTTTCTGATTCGCGGATCTACGTAAATGAGTGTCTACCTTCGAAGACTCTAGATCTACTTAAACGAGCCAGGAATATAATAAGAGGAAACTCGAATAAGTCCGTCTACATCTATAAAGGAATTATTCAATTTAGACCATCAAAAGGAGCTACTCCGCTGGAAATTCTGTCTGAAAAAGATTTAGCCAAGCTCAGTTCATGACGCCATATTTCCACAGCAAGCATAAATTGTACATCGCCACCATTAAATAAGTCTTTTTCTTATCTCAAACTGTGTCATTTAAATGCTCAATCCTTGAAAAGAAGAGGCCACATGAATACTATCAGCAATTATTTTAGTGATAAATATTATCATGTTATTTGCGTATCCGAATTGTGGCTAAATACCCAAGTACCGGATGAGCTAGTTAGTATAGATAATTACGCCATTTATCGATGTGACCGATTACATAAGCGGGGAGGAGGAATCGCAGTGTACGTGCAGAATAGTTTAAAATCAAAAATTATTTGTTCTTCCTCAACTCTTTGTACTTCGCGTGAAATATCGAAACCTGAATTCTTATTCACTGAATTATCTACCACTGGTTCCCCTTCTGTCCTTCTCATAGTGATATCCCGTCGCCTAACACTGAATTATTAAAAGAATTTGAACATCAACTTGCCTTAACTCAACACTTGTATAGTAATATTATAATGTTTGGTGGCCTAAATATTGATCTACTAAAATACAATAACGAAGCTAAATATTTAAGGGACTTTATTCTTTCAACCAGCTGGTATATAGTCCCATTTAATGAAACGCATATCACTGCGACTTCTGTCTCTTGGATAGACCACTGCTTCATTGATGATTCTGAAAAAATGCTATCTTTTTCTAAACATGAGGGTCCTACTGTTTCAAACCATTATTTAATTGAAATAACCTATCGCCTCAAGGTTCCTCGTGCGTTTATGCTATGGACATGAAACAGCAATATTTAGCAAACAATCTCATTTCTGGTCTCGATCAACATGCGTCGTTACTAACTCACTATTTTAGTAAACCCTCGACTCCGTGGTTAACTGCAGAACTTAAGGATCTAATTAAAAATCGCAATAGACTTTATAAAAAGTATCGTAAAACTCACGACCTGATCGCTTTGTCGACTATAAGGAACAGCACCAACAGCAATTGCCCTGTGGTCGGTGCGACGCACAGTCGCTCTTTCAAGTGAAAGGATCCTGATTAGGGATCCATACTTGGAAGGGTGACTATGAAAAATAAAAAAAAACGAGCGTTGCGCCCACTACGGCAAAGATAGCAGGCCGATTGCTGAGTGGGAGATACAGCTGCTTTACCATCAGAGGGTATACTCTGATGATAAAGTAGTTCGTCGACTGTATCTGTCTGGGTTTTCCGTAGTTTTCCCAGACCCCGTGCAAATGCGATTCAGAAGGGTCAAGACGTTCTACGGGACGCAGTAATGGGGGGACTGGCTCTGGGTAGGTGTTGCCTTGTGCTATCATGTATTGTCTTGTAAATGTCTTGTAAATGTATTCGATTGTATGTCCGACCTATCCACCCGAGAACCGACCCGCGAATAGGCAAATTAAATGTCATTAAAGCGGGGGATAATTCCTATCCTTTATCCTTTATCCTTTTATCCTTATAAGGAACAGCGCAAACTAATTCGTCGGAAATTGTATAAATCTCACGAAAAATACTGTCGCTCTAGAATAGCCAACTTAACTAAGCCGAAACTGATTTGGTCCGAACTCGGTCGTCATGGTATAGTAAAGAATAAAATTAATTCCCAATCACTTATTTACTCTATAGAAGAGCTTAACTCTTATTTTGCCTCTATACCTAATGTCAACAGCATGAATCATAGTAATTGTCTCCCAGATGATATTTTTGAAACCTCCAATGAACATGATTCTTTTCAATTTTCCACGTTAACTAGTGATATGATCCAGTGATGTATTAACTCCTTAGGTCCTAGCTCTGGAGGTTGGGATGGTATTAGTCTTTCTCGTATCAAGATGGCATTTAAGAATTTTCAGTTGATCTTTTGAACACATCGTTATGCACGTCAACATTTCCTGAGGCTTGGAAAAAAGCACTTATTCGACCGTTGAGTAAAATTTCTTCTCCGTTACTTCTTTCGGATTACCGACCTATAGCGATTCTCTGTTTTTTAGCCAAACTGCTAGAAAAGCTGGTCTTTGATCAAATTATTGCGTATTTAAACAACTGCCAGTTCTTAAATACATTTCAATCTGGATTTCGACGAAACTTTAGTACACAAACTGCACTGATTTTTGTAAATGATTTTGTAAGAAAAAGTATTGGTGACAATCATAGTGCTTTTTGACTTTTCCAAAGCATTTGACATGGTTGACCCCATATTACTTCTGGAAAAACTAAAATTACTGAAATTATCTTCTTCAGTTTTAAAATGGTTCGTCTCTTACTTGCTTGGGCGTAAGCAAGCCGTCATTGATGGAAACAGTAACATCTCAAGCTGGAAACAAGTTTTTGCGGGGGTCCCCCAAGGTTCTGTTCTAGGGCCGCTTCTTTTTACGATTTTCATTAATGATATATCCTATGTTCTTAGTCATACTTATCATGTTATGTATGCAGATGATCTGCAACTTCTAATACGTTGTAAGTTTTCTGACATTGGCGAGACTATACAACTTCTTAACTCGGATATATCCGCCGTAAGTGATTATTCCCGTCAAAACGGATTAGTTTTAAATGCTCTAAAAACTAAGGCAATTTTCATAGTCATGCCCGCACTACGCCATAAATTTAAACCCGAAGATTATCCTTCCCTTGTGGTAAATGGTTCGACTATTCCTTTTGTTAATGAGATATGTAATCTTGGAATAATTATGCAATCTACTCCCACGTGCACTGCTCAAGTTGTTTTACCACATCTTGATTATTGTTGAGTCGCCTATTCAAAATGGCGGATCCAATATGGCGGACGACTTTTTTAAAATCTTATGCAGTTGGCTTGAAAATCGTTACTCGGGGGGTTTCGGGGTTGCTGATTACGAATCTGTGATCAGATTTTAAAAATTCATTTCCAAAACTTGTTAAAGTGTCTATTAAGAATTATTGGTAAAGATTTAGTTATCTACTCTTAGCGTTACCCAAGAACAACGGCGTGGACGTGGCAGATACTGTTCCCTTCGGGGTGCTTGTTTAAAGTGAGTCCCCTTGCCTCTCACGTAACAGGAATAATCTTCTCAACCTTCGATCTTTTGTACATTTCAGAAGCCATAGTTCGTTTAACCAGCAATTTATTCGTTTTCTTCACTTTCCGAGTCATCCGTTTCGGGCCCTGTGCATACAGCGTCCATTTCATATTCTGGATAGGTGTCACATATTCAGATCTTCTAATGCAAAATGTTATGCGTGTGAAATAATTCGATTAATTGTCACATTAACTTAAAAACATTAATTTAAAAACTCAAGCCACTCTAAGAAGCAAAAGCAATATGACATGCACAGCTTTTCATGAAAAACAAATGATTAACGCTACGCGGCAACAACAGTCATTTGTGTAAGACAAATGACAGCAGGTGCAAAATAATGTGTGTAAAACAAATGAGAACTCTAAGAAGCAAATGCAATATGACATGCACAGCTTTTCATGAAAAACAAATGATTAACGCTACGCGGCAACAACAGTCATTTGTGTAAGACAAATGACAGCAGGTGCAAAATGATTTGTATAAAAGAAATGAGAACTCTAAGGAGCAAAAGTAATATGACGTGCACAGCTTTCAATGAAAAACAAATGATTAACGTTACGTGGCAACAGCAGTCATTTGTGTAAAACAAACGACAGTAGTCATGTGTTAATTTTTCAACTACAGTCATTTGTTTCACACAAACAGCTGCTGTTGCCACGTTGCCCCGAAGGGAACAGTATCTGCCACGTCCATGTCGTTGTTCCTGGGTAACGCTAAGAGTAGATAATCAAATCTTTACCAATAAATCTTAAAAGACACTTTAACAAGTTTTGGAAATGAATTTTTAAAATCTGATCACAGATTCGTAATCAGCAACCCCGAAAACCCCCGAGTAACGATTTTCAAGCCAACTGCATAAGATTTTAAAAAAGTCGTCCGCCATATTGGATTCGCCATTTTGAATTTTGAAAAACTATCATCGGATTTGTAATCAGCGATCCCGAAAACCCCCGAGTAACGATTTTCAAGCCAATTGCCCAACAATTTAACAACGTTTCTTGCATATATTTTTGACACTCTTTTTGAAAAATACCCCTAAAATCTAAGGGTTAATTTTACCAAAACACCCCCGTTTCACCTAAAATCAATAAAAACTTACTTTTTCTACCTTAAGAAAAAGTATTCAACCGTTTAAATCAAAATCGCAAGGGGGCGACATATAGGCCTTAGGCTCCTCCTTCGATCTTAAAAATTTTGTATGTATTATCTGTGTATTTCAATATTACACCGATACAGCACAGAGACAATTAAACGCATTAAAGATGCAACTTTTCAAAAAATGCATAACTACACAATTTTAATTTAAATAAGAATCTTCAGTTAATTATTTTCTTGAATTATCAAGAATCGACAAAGTAAAAGATTCGTTACCTGGGATTATATCCCGATCGTAAAATTTAGCAAACGCTGACGATTGTTTTGACCAACCAGCGGTTTTTCTAATCGTATCTAACCCTATACCTAATCGCTTAGCAGCTGATGTTGCTGCGTGGCGTGTACTGTGCGTTGAATATATTCTTGTATCTATACCAGCCTCTGATAAAGAGTCCTTAACCCACCTACCTAACGTTTGAGGTGATACACTATTGAAGGGTTTTCTGGTAGAAATAAATAGTTTTTTAACAGATCCTCGTAACTGCGCAGTCTTCTCCAAATATTTGTTAAGCGTGATCGCTGGACAAATTCTTATATCGCTATAAAAAGGCAGTACTAGCAGTGGTTGAGATATGTTTTGTTTTGATGTTTTGATACGCGCAGGAATCGCAATTTCTCACTTCGAATCATATTCAAAAATATTATCAATTTCAATTAACGAAAATGTTTGCATTCTATGTGCAGTTATAATAGCTAAAAGTGTAATTAATTTTTTAGAGAGACATTCTAATTCTAAATCATCATTGAAATTTGTTAAAAAATAATCCAATACAATCTTTGGATCCCAAGTATGCTCATATCTAGGACGCGCAGGTCTTAATTTAAAAATTCCCTTAAAAAATCGCTTCACGGGTCCTGTGTTATATCATTGTCTGTTATAAGTGAAATTGCAGATCTGAAAGAATTTAACGAGCTATATGATAGATTCTTTTTTAATTGCTCGGTTAAAAATTCTAGAATCTGTGGTGTTGAAGATGTATACAAATTGTAAAACTTTCCTGTACAAAACAACCACCACTTGTGCAGTGCGACGTCATAGTTTTTCAAGGTCGAACTGCTTAACGATGCGATCATTATGTTCATAACTGCGTGTGGTACCTTGCGTCTCATCAATCCCTGCTGGATAATACTCCGGCAACCAGGGTAAGGCTCTTCCATAACGGGTAAGGATTCCTGTCGCACGATGTCAAAAGATTAATATTAGGTTTAAATCTTAATGATTCAGACATTAATAACTTTTGATAAAACGGGTACCATGGCTGAGCTGGCCATTCAGGTACTACCACTATACCGTAAGCTTTATCTTTCTTAATTTTTCGTAAGACTCTCAAAATTATACTAAAAGGTGGAAATACATAAAAGAAAAATTCGCTCCAATCTATCGTAAAAGCGTCAATAGCCTCAGACTCGGGATCTCTTTTCCACGAAATATAACGTTTGCATTTTTTATTTGATCTGCTTGCAAAAATGTCAATATCTGGAAATGCAAATTTTCTAGTAATTAATCTAAAGGCGTCATTAGATAGTTCGAATTCAGTTTTTGGTTCCAATTTATGCGATTCGAAATCTGCTTCATAATTTTCTTTGGAGCTAATGTATGATGCGAAAATCCAAATATTACGTTCTTCGCACCATTGCCAAATTCGTCGCGTGATATTATTTAAATTTTGATGCTGAATTCCTCCTTGCCTGTTTATATACGAAATAGCTGTCGTATTATCTATCCTCATTAGAATATTGCAGTTGTGTAAACATTCCGCAAAAGAGATCAAAGCAAAAAATACAGCCTTTAATTCTAAATAATTAATCTGCAGTTCCTTTTCTTCTTTTAACCAAAACCCATTAGCTTTTAAATTTCCACATACAGCTCCCCACTCGGATAGAGATGCATCAGAAAATATGTCTAAGGCAAATTCTGGAGAATTAATGGAGCTGAATCCTGAATCTATATGGTCTTGCCACCATTTAATATCATCCTTATCATAATCCAATATCATCATAGCATCATAGTTATATTCATTCCTTGATAGTTCCAGAAACTTCTGACGTTCAAAATTTTTTGTATAAAGCCAACTGTATTTAATAGCAGGGCAACAAGATATAAGCGAACCAATAAAGTGGGCAATATCTCGAATCTTAAAAGATTTTAATTTACTTTTAATTTATTAATTAATTTACCGTATTCGTGAAGTAATTTCTTTATTGACATTTTTCTTTTATCCGTAATTGTGAATGTCACGGATACTGAATTAAAGACAAAACCTAAAAATGTACAAGTTTGGATAGGCTCACTTTGACATTTTTGTCTATTGATGATAAAACCGAGGTATATTAACAGTCTCCTAGTCTTATTAAAATTCAGTAAACATTCTTCATAAGTATTACCGATTAATAAAAAATCGTCTAAATACATGACTGATTGAAACCCTAATTTTCGTAAAAATTGAACTATAGGTTTCATAATTTTTGTACAAACAAAAGGAGCTGTAACTAACCCGAATGGTAAACATGTAAATTCATACAAAATACCTTCATATTGGAATCTTAAAAATTTTCGGTGTGACTTATCAACTGGTAAAAGGTAGTAAGCGTCCTTTAAATCTAAGGACGTCATAAAAGAATTTTGTTCCAATAACCGCATTGCCACCTTGTAGTCTTCTAGTTTAAACTGCTCTGTCTGAACGAAATTATTTAGATTTTTAAGATTCAAAATAAGTCTGTACGTTCCATCTTGCTTTGATAAAATGAAAATATTAGAAATAAATTGATCCTTATCAGGTGGACATCGTTCAATAGCACCTTTCTCTATTAGTGTATCAATTAACGGTGATATTATTTTCTTTTGATGTTCAGAAAATTCCGTAGTATTCAAACTTGAACGTTTAGGAACAGATTTAAAGGGGATCTTATAACCTCGAACCCAAGATAATATTTTATAGTTCAAAGTTATATTTTTCCACGCATCATAGAATAGTGATAATCGACCACCAATATAACCTACATTTTCGTTTAATGCCTCTTCGTCTGGGCTTTCTTGTAAAAATTCTTCGATGTACTCAGGTACGTTCGGTGCTGATGGTTCATCTGACGTGGTTGATAATACCGAAATGATGTTGGTGCCCGTCTCTGTCCGCTTGACATCACTGTTTGAGCTTTGTTTGCAAATTTCAGTTGTTGTTTTGGAGGTCGAGACGGGCACTTGAAGTTTTTTGAACTCTTCGTATTATAGCCCTTTTGCGCTTTAAAGTCTTCTGCTGCCTGATCAACAATTTTTGCCGTTTTTAATTCTTCGGATAATTTTGTCCCAAATAGAAATTTATCTGCAGAAGATGAGCTCAAAGTTTCCTTCAAGGACACATTATTGACATTCGACAAAATAAGACTTCTGCGAATGGATGTTTCGTCATGTATCGCATCGCGGCATACGTCATTTAAATTTTCAATAATTGGAATATCCTCAACTGAATCCTTTTCAACAATCGATGAGATAGACTTTGCAATACCTGCTACACAAGATACCAATTTTTCATGCTTTTGCACTATTCTACTATCTTTAGATCGTGCAATTTCAGTCATTGATCGCCGAACTTCTGGATTCAACTGCGGGGGTTCTAAAAAACCGCAATTTTTTGGCGGAGGATATTTCTTTATTAAAGTTTTTATTTCATCTGCAGGAAGTCCTAATTTTAATATATCTGACCAACGAATAGCAAAGTCAGAGTGAACTGGAGATGCCATAATACATTCCTCTGCTATACGTTGTCCAAGTACATTTCGAATTTCGTCACTTAGCTGCTTTTCGCCCTCTGTTTGACCGTCGATTGTAGGTAGTGCCCGGGACTGCCCCGCCTCTGAAACTGAGTCGTTTTTCCTACCTCCAATGACATTTTTCGTTGATTGTTCAATGTCTTTATTTATTAACCCCAGCGATAATGTTGACGCAGATTTCGGATGTACATTTTGAACATCATCATTGGTCCCTGTATTTTCCAATGAATAATTGGACTCGTCGTCTCTCCTCCGATCCTCTGCTGGAGATATGCTTCTACTGCTGTAGCGACTTCTGCCTATCAGAAAGAAAACCCCGTGTTTTTTAAAATAAATTTATAGGTTAACACGGTAAACATAATCTCGTTAATTATCCTAACCTTATATAAAAACTCGTACGAAATAGGTTCGACGATAAAGATATATTGATTTCAGATATTATTATATTTCCAATAAACATTCTCATACAAAATAGGTTTGATGAGATAGATCTGTTGCACTCAATTTACTTTGTTGACTGTTTAACTCATACAAAATAGGTTTGTTGAGTTCCAAATAGGTAAATCTTAAAGATTTACTAAAAACTCGAACAAAATAGATTTGTCGAATGCGTGCTGTTGAGACATATCTTTAAAAGAAAATGCCTTCGTATTGTAAATACTGATGATGACGTTACTGTCATATGCTAACCTCAAAATTCATCAATTTTAATCGCATAAAATTGTTTAGGAATCAAGAAGACGATGTAATAATATTTCAATTACAATACTTCCTGTAACAGCCCTTACCAGAGTCGGACGATTTGCCGGTTGACAATGAACGTGAACGTTGTCTATGGTGTAACCTCCTTTTATCCCTACGCTTCACTTTCTTCTTCAGTTTTTTCAAAGTCTCTAAAATGACTTTGCATTCATCCTGGGATGATGATGAAACATCTCGGTGACTACGTTTACCCATTATTGTTGAACGCCGATATACGTGTGGTTCTTTCGGCACAAAGAAAGAGGATGACAGTTGGAGCGCTGGGGCCGTGGTTCGTGGTGACAAAGCACGGGTGTTTGTCACATGTTTTTATCTTTAAATTTGTGGAGATTTTGGCATGAAGTAGGGATACTGCAATTGATCTTGAGGAGGAGGCGCGAAATACAATTATTTTGTAACATTTACTGGAGTCTTAAGAATTCTTGAAAAATAGATATCATGTTGGTAGGACACTGGAACTTGCTGTCTAAAGGGATTAAAATCAGGGTTAAACTTCAACCTCTGCTGACACACACACACGCAGGAGCGCGCGTGCACACACACACACACGCACGCACGAAAATGTATGTCGAAACAGTAAATAATTGGAATATAAAATTCAAAGGACGAGAAAATGAAGACGTACATGACTTTTTGGAAAAAATAAAAGATTTATAATCGGCTTCGACCTAACAAACGGCGAACTATTAAAAACAATATCAGTATTACTAACAGATACTGCATATGATTGGCATAAAATAAACAAAGCGGAATGGTATAACCCGGAAGAATTCATTAATAAAGGAATTCGAAAATAAAATATACAGAAACAAAATAAAAGAACAACTCGGAAATGACCCGAATTACTCCGCCCATACGCACCAGAAAAATAATTAGACAAAACCTCCGAACACTTAAGACAAGAATATCAATACCATAAAAAAAAAGAAATTCAATCAATTTAGTACAATCATTTGGAAATTTTAACTGGAAAGTTTTCCGGGAGTTTTGAAAATTGGCAATTTCATAGATTTCTACGTGCTTTTTTGTCAACTTCGCCACCTCGTATCTTTGATGCTTGCTTTCCATATTGGAAAAATAGCGCCTACAATCATTTTTTTTATAATATCTACTTTCAGATTTATTTTACGGTAAAAACACTCCTATACAAAATAAAACTTAAGAAAATTTCCTACGATATATGTACTAACCTTTTTCCCGTAAAATCAATAGTTTTGGCGTACGAGCGTCGCAAAGTGTAGTTCAATACACGTTTGGGCAGAAAAACTCATTACCACACCACCTTGATATGAGGTTGAGTAAACGGCGCTTTATTTATCGTGGTATTCCCAGTTAGGCCTAATCCACATCTGACTCACTATTCTATAATTTAGGTGAATAACCCCCGTTCTTGATGGACAAGGTGTTATGAGTTCATTGTCTTCAGTACCGATCGACACAACTGATATTCTTCTGCACCATACGCGATCGGATCAACAGTTTCATCGTAATCCTCTTCGTTCTGAATTTCATCATAAGTTTGCTGAAGAATAGTGTCCGTTTCTTCCTTATCATCGCTATGGGCACATATCAAAAATCGATGTATGAAGAGCAAAACCCGATAGATGATAATGTATCTATTAATTGTCAAAATCCGTATTTTTAAAACAAAAATGCTGCTGCTCCGACCTGTAGAGATGATATGAAAGATCTCGACAATGCCGCGGTAATTATAGAATGTGCGAGACCAATGCTTATTTTCTTCCATTGGTTTAGAGAGGCGCGTATATTTTTCAGAATTACACCATCGAGAAAAATTTATATAGTTTCAGGTATATCTGAATCAACATCTTGAAAAAATTATCTGATGGAGGATAATGTTTTGTCTCGTAGCTCCTAGAGCGAATATCCTCTGTAACGATTACTGCTGCTGCCTTTACAATACGCTGCCGTTCTTCTGCCTTACCATCGCTTTTTTTGTTGTACCATGATTCCGTCAGTAACTTAAACTTATTGGTAGTGACAACAATTAAAATAACTTCACCATATGTTTGAGAAGTTGTACTTTCACTGTTTTTACGGAAATCACCTTCGAATGCTTGTTTCACATTTTCGAATGCAATCGCATGTTCGTTACTCCAATTCCATTTGACTCTCTTTTTAAATAATCCTAATAAAGGCAACATTCGATCAGAGTGTTTTCGTACAAATTTGGCATAACAATTTACAAATCCTAAAAATCTGCGGAGTTGTTTTTGATTTTTCGACACTCGATAGTTGCGAATCAATTGAATTTTGTCTTCTTGCGGCTTTAAACCTTCCAGCGTTAAGACGTGTCCGAGCAACGTTACCTCGTTGACGCAAAGATTTGTTTTACGGAAATTCACAGTCATAAGTGTATTATGTGTTCGTTGAAATTGCACGATACGCAAAGCTACTGCTCGTAGCAAACTGGCTCCGCTAATTTTCAATACGAAAGGAGTAACATTGTATTCGTATACTTGCCCATCGAACATGAAGCCCGTAAATTTCCGTGATTCCTGCTCGAGTGGGACTTGCCAACAACTATTGGTCATATCTAAATTGAAAATACATCGTATCCCCCGTTGGCATTGGCATTGGCCGAAAATATCTTCTGGAGAGTATGGACTTTCATAATGGTTTACCATCTGATTATTTAATGTCCTGTTATCTAGATAAAAACGCGCACGGATTTATCCTATCTTATTACTGTTAGTAAAGGACTGATACGTACTTCGTGATTTACTAATGTTCCCGAGATTCAGCATTCGTTTAATCTCGTCGGCTACTTTATCTTTGTATGCTAACGGAATAGGATAAGCCCTTTTGAAGAATGGTGTTTCATCGTACATAACTAATTCATGCTCATATATTTGAACGCGACCAGGTTTCTTATCGAACACCGCACGATATTTAATTATTAAATCACGTAAGCGATTTCTTTGGACATTAGTTCGCGTACCGCATTGGTTAACTTTTTCATCGATCTCCGACGTGGTCGGTAATGTAGTATTCTCCGAGAGTTCCTGTGCTTCGGCATGTATATCATAATCCGCGAGATTGCTTTCCGTCTCAAATGTCGTACTATTTGCATCGTGCCCGGTATCATAAATATACATACACCGTCGATGTGCTGCATCTTCCATCGGTAACATTTTTCATATACACGGGATTGTTTCACTCGAGCATTTTAAGTTGTCAACTTTCACCGTAATAGCATTATTATTCTCCGAATTATTTTTACACTCCATTGTGCGGGGTTTTACGTTTCGAGTGTCGTATTTATTTATGTATCTATGTCGCTCATCGACCTTATTCATCCGCACACCGTGTATTAGTTTTCCGAATGAATGGGATTCGGACCGCACCCTTCTTTACATTCATTGTTATCGTAAAATAATCCACCTATATTGCACCCCTTCTTGGTAATCGCGCCCATATTCGGAGAATTCGACTTGTGATTCTCAGATTGCGCTTTCTCCGTCTTTTGCCAGACATACCGCGGTATATCCTCTTGCCGATTTTTCCCTCGGCCTCTCTCTACGCGCTCCTTCTCTATCGGTGGCTTCCCGGGACTCGCTTTTGAACCCTGTCAGCTCGCTGAACCGATTTTCCCATCTTCTTGTATCCACGAGTTCTCTCTCGTACGGCCGCGAGTTCTCAGTTCGCTCGTTGGTAAAGCGCGGTGGGGGACCTCGACGACTTTCCTTTCGCTATTCTCACCTCGGGTTCGTCGCGCTCCAATACTGTGCCATATGCTTTCGCATTTGTAACTTACCAGGTAAGTAAATAATTGACTCGAGAGGTAGGTAGGTATAAAATAATCTTTATTGAAATAAATAATACTATATTACAATTATATTGTCACTTCTATCTTAGAAGTCACATTAACTTAAAATAATATGCGATATATCTATATATATATATTATTAAGAGGCTGAATGCGCCTGCAAACATGCAATGCAATGCGATTACTCGCGGTTCTGCAACGTCATCGCTGCGCCTGTACGCTACTATCGTAAATACTCTTTATGATTATATTAATTATACTGATTGCAATTATTTCTTTATTAACACACAAAAATCTCAATCCAGTAGCTTGAGTCTTTGGTGCTATTTTACTACAATGACACCACAGATTCACACTTGAATCTGTGGGCATTAGAAATTTAATTTGTTACGGTCGCTTAGTGTAAGAACACAAACCGCCGAACAACAGTCGATCGTAGCGATGCTTATTCGAGATGCGCCCTGCGACGACTGCATACCGGATCGTCGGTGAGGCCCTCTCTTTATAGACACGTGGGGGTACGCTTGTGTGTGTACTTCATATGTGATCCAAATGTGTAGGTGTGACAACGTACTAACTTTGAATATTCGCCGTCGTTGTCAGTTACACATTGATTTCGCCCGCCTGGTCGAAACATCTCAAAATGTCGAGGATTCCTTCGACGTCGCTGATATTGCGTGTTATCAAGGCGTCATAAACATGTTCCTCGTAGTGTCGCGCAAGTGTTGCGATTGATTCAAGTGCATATCAACGTCCTTCACATTGGTCAATATGTCGATAGCATATGCCACTCTTGATATATTTAGGGATGGATTATGACAGCCGAATTTAATTTTTCGTTTGACGGATTGTTTCGTCATTCCAAAATCGTCGTCTGAACCGTGTAGCAAACTCTTCGATAGAGTTGGCGTCATCTTCGATCAGCTGGCACCAATCTTTGTTAACTCCGGTTAAGGCTTTGCTGATAATTAATCGATTTCCGTTTGGTTGTAAATCGAACGCGTTCATATATTGTTGTAACGCATTGAAGAATTTAACTGGTTTTCCCTTTTCTACGTGCGAATTTCGGTAGTTCGCTTTGGGTCGCCAGTGCTCCACGCAAGTTAACTGATGCTATCGGTATCTGTCTATCTGCCCCGTTTCGGATTCGTTCCATATGCGCGTACTGTGCCCCTAGAACATTTTGCTCTGTTTCGAGTACTATAATCCGGTTTAATTTGGTTTCGCGAAGACGTCTTCGTAGCTCTGATTCTTCAAGTATCGTCGGTAATTCGTCGTTGGTTATTAATGGTTCTCTCTATAACGCGTCAAGTTGTTTTACCTGCCGGTTAATTTTATTATAATTGTCGGGTACTTGGTCTACCAATATCGTATTGTTACGAATCATGTTCTCGATTTTTGCATTATATTCCGCGAGTCCCGCTTCAGCTGCCATGGCTGATTGTTCGAACGCGTCTCTAAATACTCTCTCCCTTATGATATTAATTTTATTGGTTCCATTTACCGTCTCTACTTTTTCTACCGTCCGTTTTCCTCCATGATCTATGCGTTTTACCGCATCCGTTATCTCCGATTGCCAATTAACGCTCCCTAACTCAAATTGATCGAACTTATTCGCGGCCTTTTCGGGCCACCCCTGCCTCAGCGACTGCTTTATTTCTCGACGTACCTCGCGCTGCTTTTCCGCTAGATGCCATTTTAATTCCGTTTTTACATGCCGTAATGTTGCGTTTTTGGCCCGATGTTCGCGTACTTGTTTTTTTTTTATCGCCGGCTGGGATGCCTAGATAGACGGGGGATTTTTTTCATCGGACGATATTATTAATAATTGTCTGGATTCTACCACTCAATTAAACCCCAACAAGAATTAGATTGCACTCTTTTCAGAAGGGGTCACATACAAATGAGCCTTATATTTTGCAATTCCGTAAGCAATTATTTTTAATTTCTTTATAAAAATCAACACTTGACCATTTTTTTCAAGTAATCTCATTCACGACAATAGCTAGTTAATAAATTAGTATTTAATTAATATTTAAATACAATTTTGATTTTATTATTCAAACAAATTCAATTATGTTTCAAATTACTTATTTATTAATTTCCTTTCTGCATGTTTATGTTTTTAGGTTATTGTTTCTGGGTCTTTTCGAGCCCCGTTGTTGTACGCTAATGGTCACTGTTAGCGATGCTGGCTATGCGGATAGCAACAATCCGTAAGCTTTAGGATCGAGTCAATCAGGACGCTCAGAGCAACCATTGTTCGCAAATTCATCTCACATGACTCACCGCGACGACACGCAACATCTGGACGAAAGCAGCACACGCCGCCTAACTTTTTAATCATGAGTCACGCCGGATGTCCAGAGCTAGATCGTCCACCTGCACGGACATAACGTGTCAAACTTGGCGGGTTACTCGGAACTGTTATTTACCGCGATAACAGAATACGAGATATCTTCCCGAAATCGATAGCTTATAAATTTTATGCATCAATACGTAGAAGATGAGAATTGTGACAGAATAAGGTAATGCTAGAATTCCGTAGGGAACGGACTAGATATAAAAAGGGCAACGAGAATAGCAAAATCAGAATCTTTTCAGAGATCAAAGAGTACGAACCTCCGGTCGACGGAATCGGCCCGCGACACGTAGAAAAAAAGAGTCATCTCGAGCTTCGGATCTCCCAAGTCCAGGGTCAACGCGAATCATCGGTCTGTCGAAGATCTCGTAAGATCACGGGCTCGTAACGTCAATAGCATTCTCGGCGACTACTCCCAGCGATTCTCCGCGAACATTACTCAGTTCGGAACTCAGTTCCAAACGCGCCGTAGTCTTGTAAGACGGACAGTTGGCATGTTTCTATTTCAATAAAGTAGTTTAATTAACGACATAATCATTTTAGGTGTCAATCCCCTTTGTGCAGAGAGCACAATTCCTAACCTCATTCCCAGCTAACGAGAATCAATCCAAAGACAATAAATATCTTTACGTTACAATAAAATAGTAACACATAATTTGGTGGCAGCGGTGGGATACGCAAGTGACTGGTGCTACATTAATAACGGTTCGAGTAACATAAAACTCCCATAAAAATTTGAACAATTGAAATTTAAGATCATGTGATCAATCAAGCCAAGAGATCTGCAAAAAAAAGAGAATTCAGCCAGAGCATCGCTGTTCCAGAACCAGAGGAGGAACTCTACACAAATGCTAAGCAGACCACACACGGATGCAACAAGAACGGACATCGGGGGCGCTGATAATCTTGTGCCCAGTTACAGTTATGTAAGTGTCTTGCACTCCTATACAAGCCTTCCCAAAATGTAATTTGTCACTCCTCGAGAGAAAGTAAAATTTTGCAAGTCTGATGAATTTACGAGCTTGATTTAATTTTTTCAAATCACTTGTGCAAGAATGAGAAGACTTGTAAAAATACATACAGGGTCCGCCAAAAGTCCCGGGACGGTGAATTATCTCAGCAGGAGTGCATTTTTTGGGAAAATGTTTCAGACAAAAGTTGAAGGATTTTCCCCTGGCTATTTAATGGCGATATTGAATTTGAACTTGAACAAGACCTTGAAGGTTACTTGATACGTAACAAACATACGCGAAAAAACATACGTAACAGTCTTCCTCTCCGACTTAAGAGCTTCCTATGGGATCTCCAGTGACCCACTGAAATTATTGGTAAGATGAAAAAGTATTTTTCCGGGTCCAGGCGATACCCTCGAGGACTTTGGACATAGGATGATACGCGATTGCCGTACTCTGGGGAAAGTGGTGAATGCGTCAGCTGGCGACAACCATACTGACAAAGTCAGACTAATGAACTTAGCAAATTGAGATGGGAGGGCGCATTTTATTTATTATGCCAAAGAAACAATGGAGGTACGTCTCACACAAAGAAACCCTGCGACTCTCGAAGCTGCAGTGGAACTTCCTATAAAATTATCCGAGAAGTACAACGCAAAAGATGCGGGTTCCGACCCTATGCTCAGTGGTCCAGGATTTCATCACGCATCGCTCATTTGATCTCAAAAAATTCACAGGATCATTTCTATAATCGGTATTTCGGTCAACGAGAAGAAAATAAAATAGACTTCCGTATACAAAATTATAACGATGCCACGGTGGTGGTGAACCAACTTTCACCCAAAGTCAAGCATAAACTGAATTTTTCTTCTGATTATGCTTCTTTGGTGTTCCACGAAAAGGGGGGGGGGGTGGTTCAGGGTCGCTGATTACGAATCTGATCTCAGATTTTCAAAAATCAAAATGGCGGATCCAACATGGTGTACCGAAACTTTAAAAATTGATTATTCGAAGTGAAAGTGTGTAATCGGTGGTTTTCAGGGTCTCTGATTACGAATGTGATTTCAACATTTGAAAATTCAGAATGGCGCGCCTGTGCTCGGCAACAAGGCGCCGCAGAGCAACAGTAAACTCTCCAGCGGAGAGACGCGTCGTGTTTTTTTTCTTCTATATATTATGGAATTAAAAGAAACATCATTATATCACTTCACAGCCGAGAATATCCAGGCGACCACTCCAGCGATTTTCCGCGAACATTACTGAATTCGGGACTCAGTTCCAAACGCGCCGTAGTTTTGTACGACGGATAGTTGGCATGTTCCATTTTCAATAAAGTACTTGAATTAACGGCATAGTCATTTAGGGTGTACCAGTCTTCTTTGTGCGGAGATCCTAATTCCTAACCTGATTCCCAGCTACCGGGAATAAATCCAAAGACAATAAATATCTGTACGTTACAATAAAATCGTAACATAACCAACACGCTTAGGACGTGTTGAATTACTTTTAATTTCATTTATTTGATTAAGATCCTTTGAATTGTACAAGATGACCAAATAAGAAAATAATTTTTGGATTACTTTTAATTTAATTTAAATGAGAATTTATTCTAAAGAACTCGACAGAAATTAATGTACAATCCGTGAGTATGCAGTAATAATTAGGAATTAGAGATTCGAATTTGCCTTTTCGAATATTACTTTTACACATGCACAGAAGGTTCATGAAATAAGATACACAACGTACATAAATTTATTTCAACCCAAAACTTAATTTATTACTTTACGAAATTGCAATTTAAAAGTATTTACACATCCTTCTATCGCTATTAATATTATTTGCGCTTCTAATTAATTAACCACGTAATCTCGAGTAATTTCCTATCTAAGGTTAACCTGTACTTTATATGAGGGCAGAAAAGCTGACAAGACCGGAAGTAGGAGCTTTTCTAAATATTGTTTACCGACAATACTCTAAGCGAGTATTGTAATACAATATTGTGATGTTACAAAAATAAACAAACATGTCTCTATTATAACAAAAGGAAGCTAAGAACTTTTCTACTTTACTGGTTATACTTAATACTAATTTTCGCAGTTATCTTAATTATAGAATCACAGCTGGTCCTAAATTAAACAAAAACTAAACAAAATTGTAAGATCAAACTAGTCGCGAATCGACCTCGTTTGGCTATCTATTATATAGCTAAAATCGAGAGACCTCTCAGGGAGATTGTTTGATTCGAACTGACGAATAATCGGTCTCTCTGGAGCAGACCGACTGCCAGTTCCCTCTCTCTTGGGGGTTGGGGTCCAACCCCACCCTGGAAGGACCTGCGCACAACCAGGATTAACAAATTTCCATGTAATCCGTCAAGGGGCCAGGGCCGTACACCTTTCGACGTCACCATGACCCGATTACTGGAGATAGTAGATATCAACTGATAGCTAGGGATATTCTAATAACTAACTTAGCTAATAAGCTAATAGGTTGTATTTGCCTTATTCCAACAACAGAAAATCAAAATAAAAACAAAATATAGACAGATTTAAATTTGGTGGGTTCTTCCTGCAACGCAATTGGTCGTGATTGCATCAATCAAACATTTCAACATGGTTGCAATATTTTCAAAGAGCCAGCTCGGGAATCGGAAGGAGTCCGACAGATGGCGCTTGGAAAATATAGACAGACTTTTTTATTTTGTAAGGCAGAATATTTGAATGTATTTAGACTCTGTGGAAATCCAAAGTTTAATGAATTTCATGAAACCTTTTCACACTTGCTGCTGAAGATGATGAACTGCATCAGAATAATTACTTCTCTACATGATAATAAGTTTTATCAAGAAACAATAGGAACATGGACAAATTTTATGTTGAAACAAATCAAATTCTTCAGCAGTGGATGTAAAAAGTTGTCATGAAATTCATTACACTTCGTGTGCCTTTACATTCTAAATAAACTGTGCAATTATTGAGAAATGAAACTTTTGTATTCTTTTTTTGCAGCTCATGTACATTATTGACATTTTATTATTGCAGTAAAAGTTGGTATGTCCGATTTTTATGAAACCTCTCAAATAATACAAATACCTAAAATAAATAAGAAATCAATCCATTTGCAGAATTTGGCGGATAAACGATGGAAACAATATGACCCAGAGAAAAATAATGATCCCATGAGAGCAGGTGAAAATTGTGTTCAAATTCAAAATGAATTGCCTAAACAAACTTTTCAGATAGATAAGAAAGTTGAGTAAGTAGCTAAGAACGTGAATATCGATATTAGGAAGAAAAAAATGAATATCTACATTGAATTGTGGTTGGTTAAAAATTTTTAGTCAAAAAAAATGGATTTAGTTTAACAAATTTCAATATTTTTGACGCCTATTTCTTTCTATGCTTCTTTGACACTTTTGAACGCTTTCCCCTTTATATAAATAGAAAAAGATTTTGTGACCAGTTTAGAAATTTTATAATGTAAGCATTCAAAAATTATAGTTATAACGGTTGTTTTCCGAATAGGAAAAAAGGTTATAAAAAAAAGTGAACGAACTCAAATTAACTCGACTATTTATGTATTTCTCACGACAAAGAATAGGGACATTACATAAATGCGCCAGGGGCGGCTGAAACAATAAAAAGGGTCCGAAATCACGCGACAGGAAAATTTCTTACGAAATGACCGGAACGAACGGGGGCACAGAATCAAAAAAGGGGCAACGGTACTCACGAAATCTCGGCTTACGGGGCAGGTGATGGTCCACTCGGGACGGCGACTTCCTCGTCCGGGGTGGCTGAGGTGATGAAGGGGTTGGCGGTCCAAAATTGGCGATCCTCCTCGAGGTTGGTAGTCCTCCAGACGGCGGATTCCACGTAAGAGTCACTACTCGCACTTTAAGGTTCGTTTTTTTGTTATAGGCGCGCACGTCGAAATTCGACTCGTTGCGTCGTATTACCGATCACGAATGTGTCGGGGCTCGCGCCGGAATTTCCGAGGCGCGTGTCGCGGGCACGGTGTTGCCGCTTCGTGCGTATCGCAGAACGTCGGGGGGAAGGGAGGAAAAGAAATAGAAAGTGTGAGGGGCAAGCAAAAGGAAAAGGACAGCGAGTTACAGTTCGATAGGATAGGTGTGTGACGGCGGTGTAGACGGGGGGAAGCAGAGGGACTTCGTCTCATAGCACAGAGAGGGGTGCATACGTTTCCTCTTGTGTGAGAGAGAGATGCAGCATATTTGGCGTCTCAGAGTGGGGCGGGACAGCGGAATTTCCGTGTCCTGGAAAGAGACGGACAGGAGATGGTCTCTCCGTTTTTTATGAAGACTGTTTCGGGGCGGCGTTACATGGGGAATGCGGCATCAGGTCTGCCGTTGGGTTGTGCCGAGGGACGACTGTCAACTCGGACCTGAAATGGTGGAGGCAACGAAAGTTGCCGTACGTGCAAGGAGGCACGCACGAAAAAAGGGGGAGAGAATAAGACGGACGCAGCGACTGCTGCTTGAGTCCGACAGAGAGAGGGGCCTGCAAATTACAGGCGAGCGAAAGAAGGGGCATCGGCGCGCGGGCGCGTTGCATGGAGCGTCCGATTGTCGTTCGAACGACTTGGGACGGCTGGCAAGTGCATAGCAGTGGTGGGGAACCGGAAGCGAACATCGGTTCCTTGCGTGTCGCGATTGCGACGAACGTCGCGGCGAAGATGCCGCATGGAAAAATCCAGCGGGGGGGGGGGGGGAAGGTCTCGGGCGTCGAGAACGTGCGATGGATGCATGCACGACCGAGGCGAACGGCTAGCGGAGCAGTTGCCATGATGGGGATGAGAAATGGGAACGGGCTCTCGTTCGTCGAGGCGACGATCGTTGGAGCACCGATTCCTTAGCTTGGTGATATGTGAGGGGCAAATGGGGGAAGAGGCTCGCGCATCGAAGGTGTGAGCGAATAGTTCTCACACGAGCGGACGCTTCTTCGAGAATTGGAACTTGCCGTTCAACAGCTGCAATTGCAGTTGACGGACCGGTAGTGGGAGGTGAGAGGAGAGGATCTATCTTTTTGAGTAGGGGAAGCGATTCGGTTTCTGACGTCCTACGATCTGCGGCGATTCAGGATGTCTGCGTATCCAGCCGACTTGCCACTGCGCGGCTTAGTCATAGTCCACTGTTCCTGTTCTCGGAAACTGGGAATTTACGGGAGGTGGGGGTGAGATCTGTGACGAATCTCGTTACATAGTAAAAAAAATGTATTTAATTTTACAAATTTCAATATTTTTTTATATTAATTTGTTTATGCTTATTTTATAATTTCCATCAACTTTTTACATTATGGTTAATAACAGGGTCATTCCACGTCAGAAATATCACGATTTGCAAGGGGTCTTCGGATTTTTTAGAAACTCGGTATAATTATACATCCATATGAAAGATAAATTATGCCCAAAGGATTTTTGAAAATTTTCAAAATGACGCGCACAACGGGGTGATGAATTTGAAATCGAATTATTTTTCAAACATTGTAACTCTGGAAGGGGTAATCCGATTTTTATGAACGAAACATGATATTAAAGCTAAAAACATATAATTTCGAAATAAAATGAATAAATAACAAAATTTTTCAATTTGGCCCAAAAAAAATGAAAAACCAATTTTTTATCCAATTTTTTACAAACTTATACCATTTTATTTTTTTCAATATGATTCCTTATAATTTCACCTTTGATTTAAAAAAAATATAGATGGAAACTTTCGTAGAACTCGAGATAACGGGTTTTGAATGAGCGGCCGGACGCGGCCGCGCCGTGCGCTTTATCACGGCCTCGCGTATCACGCATTACCCACATGCGACTACTCCCGATGTGTGTTGCGCGCTGCACTACATGCTTTTTATTATTTTTTAATTTCACTTATAATTAAAAAAAAAGTAGATCTTGAGCTGATAAAATTTGTTTATCACTAGCTCGTTGTAAACTAGATCGTGTAGCTTCTCATTTAGCGGTTCCTCCTATCGCGGCATATGGACTTTTACCGTGAGAAGTTGCGAAGAACTCCCAAGAGACTTTTTTACCGAAACATAGTTTGTGATAAACGAGATTAATAAAATACACTTTCTTCTGACGTGTGTTGTTTTTAATAAAGAGTTAATCTTCAAAAACGAGATAAAATCAGAAGACAGTACATAAAATGAATATGTCTTCTTATATACATGCAGAACCTACAGGAACGTAAATTCTTATAAATGGGGTTTATAGCAATTAAAAAACTGAAGGAGGTTATGGTAATACACAAAATGCAAATAATATTCAATGTGGATGATATATCAGTCATCCTCTTATCAATAAATCTGTGTGCCATTTCACTTCCGAGATACTTTCGGTCCTCGCGTATCACGCCTTACTCCCTTACGGCTATTCACGCTATACTGAACCCGTCTGAAAGTTTCTCGCAAATTGAATTTTTAGAATTTGCGGTAGAAAAAAAAATCAAAACGTAAATGAGTCCTCACTATTTTCTGTTTTTTATGAAGTTATGCAAGTAAATTTTTAGAAATATGAAAAACAAGTCACAAAATTCAAAAAGAAAAAGAAATAACAAATTGGAACAATTAACAAAAATAAATAAATAAAATGTGTTAAAATTTAAAAAAAAAATAGAAAACGATAAAATTAAATAAAAAGAAATGACTCTCATTTTGTTCACCTCCACATGGGTAGAGTTGGGAAACGTTACCTTGTTGACGGCAAACGAACGTATAATTCAATTTATATAAAATTTAAATTATTATTATTATAATAATTATAAAGATTTGAAATTTTAACTCGGCGAGTTTTTTTCTTCTAAAAAATGTAATTTTCTTGGGCTTCATCAGAGTACCGGACAATTCATGACACTGGAATGCCGCGGCGAGGAGCATCGCATTCGCTCATTAACCCTTTGAGGGGCACATTTTTCATTACGCGGAAAACAACTGAAATTTGTTACTAAGGGGTTTTTAAGGTCGCTGATTACGAAACTGTTATCAGATTTTCGAAATTCAAAATGGCGGATCAAATATGTAAAAAAAATTCATTCGCCAAAATTTTCAAATTTTTTTTTTTAAAAAACTATGTTATCAAAAATTCTGAAAAAAATATATCTTATAAAACTATGTATGAAGAATGTGTGGCAAAAATTCCAGAGTCCCAGCTGTCTATGTTTCGGAGAAAACGAATTTTTTCTAAAAATACGCGTTTTTTCACGTTAATTGTTTATAAAGTACATGTTAAACAACGTAAATAAATAAATTCACATAAAATTTAAAAATATATATGAAATATTAAAAAAACTTGGATGGAAAAGGTGGTACCTATTTGTACCACCGCCCCTCAGACTTAAAAACGTGATACCTCAGGGCCTCAAAAAGCGATACGCGACGACATGATAAGGCGCACGGTGCGGCCGCATCCCGTCCGCTCATTCAAAACCCGTTATCTCGAGTTCTACGAAAGTCTCCATCAATATTCTTTTTAAATTGAAGGTGAAATCATAAGGAATCACCACATATATATTAAAAAAAAATAAAAAGCTCCGGAGTAGGCGGGCGCGCCGAGGTGGAATCAGCGCGCGCCGCGCCCGGCTAGAAAAGTAGGGTAGGCGGCCTATAAAAGGACGCGTCTTACGCCATATCGACAGAGCTCCGGTGTCCACGGCCACGGACACCTTCCTCATCCAGGCTGTGACGTTTGGCGCATAGCTGCTCACCCGCTCACCCGCTCACCCGACCAGTTCACAAGCTACTTGAGTGTAGGTTATTTAAGGTGTCTTGCCTCCCTCGCGGGTTTAAGGCACCCCCCCCCCCCATGGGGGAATGGGGCCAAATTTTAGTGATGCGCCAGCACCGCTGGTTGTGCACACTTAAAAAAGATATACAACAAGTCAGCTACCACATTTATTAGCAACAAGCTGCCTGCCTTGATGCTTCTGTTGGTTCAGAGAACCTTTCTAACGTTGCCACGGCCCGCTAGAGGCCAACCCTCTCTGCGGTTACTGCCTGCACGGACACGGCACGCCGTAGCGCTCCCCCGTGTGGAACCCGCCGGCAGGGGCTTGACACCGCACCCTAGCTTCCCAGTACGGTGGGTCTCTCGAGTCGTTTCACGATCAGGCATTCGTCGGCACAGACCAGCCGAACGATCGGGTCCGTGAGGTCGTCAATTCTCAATACTTGCTAAGAGAAGCGGATCTTTCAAAAGCATTGCTCCTCTTCGAGCTCGGGCACTTCGACCCCTCACTCTTCCACAATTAAATTGTGGACGGAGATAACCCGCTCCGCTCTCTTCCACAAGTCCCCTGCGGGGTTCACAAGCTACTGTGGATAAAATCCGCGAGGCTCACTGGATATCCAAACTCGATTTAAAGAATGGATATTGGCAGATCCCACTGTCTTCCGAGAACAACCGATCACTGCCTTCACCGTTCCTCGACGTGGGCTCATGCAGTTCCGGGTGATGCTCTTCGGCCTCCACTCCGCTCCAGCTACCTTCCAGAGACCTCTGGACGGCATTATTAGCTCAGAACTCGAAGAGTGCGCTATGTGTTATTTGGACGACATTGTGGTCTTTAGTCGGTCATTAGAAGATCACTTAAAACACCTGCACGAGGTATTCCGCCGTCTAAGACGAGCACGACTGGTCATTAACACTGAAAAATGCCAGTTTGGTAAAAACTCCCTGATCTATCTCGGACATATTATCTCCAATGGTACCGTACAAATCGACCCAGAGAAAGTCCGAGCTGTCACCGAAATGAAACCACCAACCTGTCGAAAAGAGATCCGCCGGTTCATAGGGATGGTTTCTTGGTACCGCCGCTTCATCCCTCGATTTTCGACCATAACCCGGCCGCTAACGAAACTTCTTCGAAAGGATTCCCCCTGGGAATGGAGTACCGAAGAAGAACAGGCCATCATCAGGTTGAAAGAGAAGTTAACCAACGCTCCTGTACTCTCGAGTCCTGATTTCTACCAAGAATTTACAATCCAAACTGATGCTTTCGAATACGGGCTCGGATGTGTCCTAACGCAGTCAGGTGAAGGAAACGAAAAAGTGATTGCCTACGCCTCCCGGACCCTACAAGGGGCAGAACTCCATTATTCGGTAACCGAAAAAGAGTGCCTCGCCGTAGTCTGGGGAATCCGGAAGATGCGCGCCTTAGAAGGGTACCGTTTTAAGGTTCTCACTGACCATCAAGCTCTTCGATGGCTCTGGACAATCCATGTTGGACGATAAGTTGTAGTTTTCAATAAAATTATATAAAATTATAAAAAGATGGTTTATCCCTTATGTTTTTGACAATATATTTTTTATGAATTTTTTAAACAATCAATATGGGCATAAAAAGTTATGGAAAAAATGTATTTATATAGTACCAGTCTTGAGGTATTATACAAAAAATCAGCAACGATGTGTTTTGTCTCGTTTTCGAGAAAATAATTTTGGAACACTTGCCCGCACTGTGCGCGCGCGCCCTGCCTACGTTCAGAGCATGTACTATTTCTCCGCCGATGTCTTCGCATTGCTCTAATCATCAGAGTCTAATGCATACACTCAGAAAAATGTTGTAAACAGTTTTTGTACGAAAATTAATATCGGCAATGCGAAGGTCGTCGAGGTAAAAATAACATTACAATAAGACTCGTAATCTGTCGCAAACTATCATGTTGTTTATTCATCAATTTTTAACTGTCTTTTACGGCGAAATTGTTAATCCCTGATGTGAACTCACAATGACGTATTTTGTTAATTACTATTTATAGTAATTAACAAAAGTAATTAACACGAGTTATACAGGTTGTAGGAAATTAACAGTAACAGTAGTCGCCGAAAACGGCTGATTCTCTCCATGGCGACGCTTGGCATGGAATACGCCATATGCAGATGTACTGCTGTCCCAAAAATATGTGTTATTTAATTGTGTTCGCATAGGAAACGACGCTACATATAGGAAAATTATACACAACCATTTTGTAAATAATGATACTAAAAATAGATAGAGTTAAAAATTATTTTCTCAAAAACAGGATAAAACACATTGTTGCTGATATTTTGTATGATACACAAAGACTAGTTCTACACAAATAGCAGTAAAAATGTAAAAAATACGATATTATAGCAGGAGCAATAGTACGTGCTCTTAACGTAGGCAGGGCGCGCGCACAGTGCGGGCAAGTGTTCCAAAATTATTTTCTCGAAAATGAGATAAAACACATCGTTGCTGATTTTTTGTATAATACCTCAAGACTGGTACTATATAAATACATTTTTTCCATAACTTTTTATGCTCATATTGATTGTTTAAAAAATTCATAAAAAATATATTGTCAAAAACATAAGGGATAAACCATCTTTGTATAATTTTATATAATTTTATTGAAAACTACAACTTATTACCCACAAATTTTGTATGAAACATTTTTCGATAGAACTTACAGGAAAAAAACTATGATTTTTTTAATAAAAAGTTCCCAAAATCTTGGCTTGTTTATAATTCGGTGGATTTTTTAAATAAAAAAAAAATCACTTGGCAGAACATTATATTTCACCAAAAACTATCTATAAACAAAATTACAAAATTTTCTGAGAGTGGACTGATCCGCCTCACGTGGAATTGCTCAGATGGCGTACAATACGGCATATCACGAAGCCACCGGATTCTCTCCCGCCTTTTTAAATTATGGCCTCGAACTTCAGCCTCCAGGGACCCCAACTGTAACCACACCTGAGCCCTGCCCCCCTTCCAAACGTCTCGAACAGCTACAGCAATGCCGGCAGATTGCTCGAAGCCACCTGGCACAAGCCTTTTCCCGCCAGGAAAAATATTATAATTCTCGACATCGGGATTGGACGCCACGACCAGGAGAATGGGTATGGAAACGTACACACTTCCTGTCAGGCACTAAGCCCTAAGTTTCAGGGACCTTACCGCATAACGCACGTTAAGTTACACCAGTTATTGTGGATCTCGTGACTAAACAAGGAAAACCAATACGGCACATACATGTCTCGGATTTAAAACCTGTAAATTCCGATCAAACCGCTTTGGAAAATTTCCAATATACAACTCCCCTCGAATCCCTTCCGTGGATTCCCAAAAAGAGAGGCCGACCCTCGAAGAAACCTCCCGTTCTCCGTTCCACGGGACCAGCGCATCCAATGCCTACGAAAGTACACCAATGGAGAAACGATGGCGCAACACGACACGCCCCGACCGACGCTACAGCGGCCAACAATGGTGGTTCACCTCATGGGGAATACAAAGGTCAGAGCCTCATTCCGCGATTACCACTTGCCGAAGATGGACATCGCTAGAATTTGCGCTCGCAAACCCACCCGACCAGCAAGGTTACCGACCATACGACGTTCGGAGTCTCCACGGCCCCCCGACGGGAACACTACAGAGGGCCACCAACAGAAGATGACCAAAGTGGCTCGCCCAGACGACGTCACCAAAATCGGACATCCACCGCCAGTGCCCTTGACACCTCGGTCGAAATCTGCCCGCAGAGAGCCCAAATCCGTGGAGAAAACCTCTCCCGTGCGTGCGTGCGTGCGTGCGTGGGTGCGTGTGTGTGGGCGTGTTCGTGTGCGCGTGTGCGTGTGCACGCGTGTGTGTGCGCGCGTGTGTGTGCGTGCGTGCGTGCGAGTGTATGCGTGTGTGTGCGTGTGTGTGCGCGTGCGAGCGTACGTGCGTGCGTGCGTGCGTGCGTGCGTGCGTGCGTGCGTGCGTGCGTGCGCGCGTGTGTGTGTGTGTGTGTGTGTGTGTGTGTGTGTGTGTGTGTGTGTGTGTGTGTGTGTGTGTGTGTGTGTGTGTGTGTGTGTGTGTGTGTGTGTGTGTGTGTGTGTGTGTGTGTGTGTGTGGTACGAAATACCCAACAACCATGGCAATCTGATTTAGAGATCTACTATTTCAAATGTTCGAATGTCTGTCCATTGACTTCGATGCATTTGTTAATCCTTCCTTAAAAGGAATTTCTTACATCCTGAAAAAGATGCGGAGTAATGTCTTGACACGCCCTTCGAATTTTCTCCTTCATATCTTCCATCGTTGTGGGTTCTGTTTTAGAGACTTTTTCTTTGACATATCCCCAAAGAAAGAAATATATCCAAAGGGGTCCAAAGTCGAATTCTGGAAAATTAGAAAAGGCTATTTTATCCTCGACGTTTAGTTTTTTGCAATTGAGTGCAAGGGCTGGTGGAAGCATTTGTTAAAATAGTACTGTTCAGCGATGAAACCACCTTCACCAATAGAGATGATGTTAGTAGGCATATTATGCAATATTATATAGATTCTAATCCCTACTGGAAAAGACATAAAAAGTTTCAGCGCGAATAATTGCTTAACGTCGGGGTTGACATTGTGAATAATTACACTGTGGGACCATATTTCTTTGAGGAACATTTAAATGGTAATAACTATGGATACAACCGCCGGTACACGTGCTTGATGGTTTACTAAAACATTTTTATAGAGAAATTTAACTGCTACTTTTTTTAGAAACATTATTTATCCATCATTACGTAGATTTGCTGTTTTTAAAATAAGTGCAAGAATCTAATAAAAGTCATGTCTTTTTCGCCGTTTTTGCAAAATTGAAGTTTATTGTTAGATTTATCCCTCTTTTATGGGGTTACCTTTAGTAATACGAACAAATACATGCAGCGATGAAAACAGTTTTAGTACGATTCCATATTTGACAATATTTAGCGACTTTGAATATTTTATCATCTGAAGGTTACTATAGCATATTATAAGCTATCATGTCGGACATAAAATATCCCGTTCTTCCGAAATTCACAATAAAAAATAGGGATTTACATTAAAAAAACAACTTTGACTTTGAAAAGATCTTGAATGTCGTTGTCCCGTACATAGACAAGGTTGTATCTGAACGTAAAATTTCCTGCTATTTCCAAATCTGCAATAAAAAATTAGGGTTCCCATTTAAAAAAATTGAATTTGACCTTGATATGACCTTTAAGGTCATGGCCAAGGTCGAATAAAGGTTGCCGTTAAATTGCCCAGAAAAAATCTTGAAACTTTTGTCTGAAACATTTTTTTGTACAACGCGTTATTTTCAAGATATTTTGGATGGACACTTAAAATGGGACACCCTGTATAGATTACATAAATTTGTTGTTTTTCGTTTGTCGCGGGCGATGTATTTTTCTTCCCGTTACAATTCTGTACCGCGGCAGTGCCGCCACAAAAGCAGTAGTAAAAACTAGTGTTACCCCTTTCGAGATAAATGCCAAATTACTGTAACCTGGCCCATCTAATGTCGCACACTAGGTATAAATTATGTATTTCTTTAAGTTTTGAAATCCCTTCGGGATTCGATAATATTTTCTGCTCTCAAGGTGTGACAATTAACCACCGCTCTTTCATCGCAAGGAGTTCGATAATTTCCGAAAATGTATCACGGCTTCACCTAGTATTAAGTAGTTAAGTATAAATGGAAATCCAAGCGTACATTGGAACTCAACGATTGGAAGCTGCCTCTTTTCTCTCCCGAAGAAACGGGGAGATGTAATGACATAATCGTTTCGAATATCTTATACCCCCCCCCCCGCGAGGGGAAACTCTGGCATCGGCAGGACACTGCGCATGAGCCGTGCACACTTCTCGGCGCTCCGGAGTAGGAGAGCGCGCCGAGGTGGGATTAGCGCGCACCGCGCCCGGCTAGAAGTGTAGGGTAGGCGGCCTATAAAAGGAGGCGTCTTACGTCATATCGACAGAGCTCCGGTGTCCACGGCCACGGACACCTTCCTCTTCCAGGCTGTGACGTGTGGCGCATAGCTGCTCAGTCGCTCACCCGCTCACCCGACCAGTTCCGACCGATCACCCCTCCTTGGTTGTAACGTCTTGCGCACAACTACTTGTTGACGTCTTGCGCAACGAGATTCTAACCCGACCAGTTCCGACCCTCCACCCGTCCTTGGTTGTGACGTCTTGCGCACACTACTCCTTGGCGTCTTGCGCAACGAGACTCTCACCCGAACCAGTTCCGACCATTCATCCATTTTCGGTTATGACGTCTTTCGCACAACTACTCGTTGACGTCTTGCGCAACGAGACTTTTAGCCGACCTGTCCAGCCGCCGACCTTTCATCCATCCTCGGTTGTGACATCGTGCGCACAACCACTCAGTGACGTCTGGCGCCAACAAGACTCATCTGCTCTCACCTGCACCGCTACAGGCTCCGGATAAAGATTATGACGTCTTGCGCACGATCCTGGCTACACATTGGCGTCTGAAACCAAGATCATCCTCACCTTTCCAGACTACGAAAAGTCAGTAGGATAAGGTTAGATTATACGATCTTTAGTTTATAAGTTAAGATATTTAGTACGCTGCACATTAACATAAGGACCTCTTCCCTAATCATCCCGCACAGCAGCTGTACCCCGATAGTGGTAATAAACACTCGGATATTTCGTCTTCAAAACCAGAGTAAATCTTTTTTCCCACCCCTTTGGCAGTAAATCTCTGTTTCTCCGACTGTATCGACTGAGGAGAAGACAGATATTTACCCCCGAAAATACCGTTACACTTTTTAACATAAAAATTCAAACATTGTAGGCAAAAAAATGTATCTAGTTTTACAAATTTCATTTTTTTTAAAGCCAATTTTTTTCTATGTTTATTTTCCAATTTCAATCAACTTCTCGTATGGATTTCAAAAAATATTAAAATTTTCGAAAAAATACAAATTCTAAACCACTGAAATGTAAATTTTTTTTTGACCACCCTGTATATTTTTTGATAATTTAAATTTAAGGGGGTCAAAATAAAGCTGGTGCCTCCCTTAAAAGCGCACGTTGCTCTCTACATTTTTTAGGGTAAAAATTTAGACATTCCTGCTTATTCACTCCAACAAGAGTGAATAATTCACTCTTTAATAGAAGTATCTCAAAAAATACTATTCTCCGTAGAGTCAACAAAGTCAAATGTTTATTTATTTCTTTATGTACTAAAGGATACAGGTCATAAACCCTTTATAATATTTACTTTAACGATGGCGCATCAAATATATGTTTGAGTTTTTATATTTATGTTTTATTTACATTTGTCATGAGAGATGTTCGTCTTTCAAGCCGAATTATTGTGCTTCAAATGTCGTATACAGGCGCGTCTGTTGGACGGTAGGTTGAAAAGTAAAAACCGTACGAGTAAAAAGGACAAACGAAGAGAACTGCTTTATTTCGTACAATACGAGAGCACGCGCTTATACATTCGAGCGTTCGAGAAGATCTGAGGGCTGGCAGCGCGTCGTAGCGCCACGCCGCCGTCGTTGCGCTTACAGGCGGGGAGAACACGTACAATTTGAAACGCGCCAAGTATAAATAAAAAACGTAGGTGTATTCCAACACCCCCTCTACTTGAGTGTTTTCGATACGCGTTCGATTATATTTAAATTTTCACGCATCGATTTAAACAAATCAAAATTGAGCGCTTTCGTGAAAATATCCGCATATTGGTGATTTGTGTTGACATATTTCATGTCAATTACATTATATCGGAGTTTCTCGCAAATAAAATGATATCGCACGTCGATGTGTTTAGACCTGCGATGAAACTCTGGGTTTCTGCACAATCTAATCGCGCTCTGGTTATCAACATTCAGAATTGTGGGGCCGCCACATCCATGTCCGATATCTGATAATAATTTGCGGAGCCACACGGCTTCCTCTGCCGCCTCTCACGCGGCTATAAACTCTGCTTCAGTCGTGCTTAAACTTACTGTCGCTTGTCATTTTTACGACCACGCAACGCATCCTCCATTTATCATGAACACATGACCAGCGATCGATCGTCTTGTATCGATAACAGCCGCGTAATCCGCGTCGGAGTAGCACTAAAGCGAATTGTTAACACTTTCATTAGAACGAAGCAAAAGTCCGAAATTAATTGTGCCTTTCATATACCGCATGAAACGCTTAACGGCACGCCAATGCGTCTGGTCGCAATTGTCCAGATATCTACTCGCGACACTGATCGAGTAAGAAATGTCAGGTCGGGAAACCATCGCTAAGAATAAAAGGGACCCTACTGCTTCGCGATACGGAAACTTTTAGCCATGTCGATGCGGTGGATTTGTCAATCTTGACTGCGGATCAGCCGGTGTTTTTACAATATTTGCGTCGAGCATGTCAAATTTGCGCAAAATTTTTTCGGAGTAAACTCTTTGAGTTATAAAGATTGAATCGTTTTCACGAGAGATTTACATTCCGACAAAAAAGCTTAAGTCGCTCGTCGTGATGCATCTGATTTGAAAAGATTCACAAGTTTGTTCAAAACGCTTCGATCCTTACACGCATTGACCGCATTGCTTTGTATGAGCCCTAACCCTTTTATGAAAACATTAAATCGTTCGTTCCAACAACGACCGGATTGTTTCAATCCGTAGAAAGATTTATTTAATTTAAGAACTAGATTTTTACTATCATTATCAATGATAAGACCGTCAGGGATGCGCATGTATGTTGTGTCTTTTAAATCACTATTCAGGTAAGCGGTACTTACGTCGAATTGTAAAGAATTTAAATTTTCTCTTACATCTATTGCAAAAAGTACACGGACCGATTTAAAGCGTACGACTGGGGAGAAAATTTCGTCGTAGTCTAAACATGCTTGTTGTGAGCAGCCTTGTGCGCATAATCTTGCTTTATATCATTTTTTGAGATCACTGTTTCAGTCTTTAATTTTGAAGACCCACTTAAAACCAATCGGTTTTCGCGCTTCTGGTAATTCAACGATGCTCCAGGTTTTATTTTTCGCGTGAGCTTCTAGCTCTTCTACGATCGCGCGTTTCCAAGATGCTGAATATTCCCGGTTTAATGCCTCTTCGAAACTTTTTGGAGGATAGCAGTAAACCAGGCACCCTTGGTATCGGTTCGGACTTCGTAGTTCTCGACGTGGACGCAATCGATATGCTGAAGGCATTATCTCGTCATCCGTGTTTATACGATTTTCGTTATCAATAGGAATTTCGTTCGGAGGTTCGATGTTTCGCGGGTCATTAACACGCGGATCGTTAAAATGCGCCAGTTCATCGATTCGCGGCGCGTCGATTGGAGGGACATCGATGCGCGGTTCGTCTTGGGAGTTGCCGCTGTTCGCATCAATAATGGAGATTTCTGCATTATCTAGTTCGGTTTTAATACAAGAATCCTCATCGAAAACTACGTTTCTTGAGATGGTAATACTCCCGGTTTGCAAATCGAGCAATCTGTAATGTTGAGATTCATTCTCATAAGCTACAAAAATTAGTTTTTTAGATTTCGCATCGAACTATTTACGAAAAATATCGGGAATAAGCGCGTAACTATTACATCCGAATGTACGTAAATGGGATAAATCGGGTTTCATTTCAATTCCATAATTCGATAGGGCTTACCGTATTTGATCGCGAACCTAATGTTCTATTTAATACATAAACTGCCATATTAACGTATTCGGCCCAAAGACGTCTGGGGAAATCTTTCGCTAAGTGCATAGTTCGCGCACTTCTGACTATAATTCGCATTTCGCGTTCTGCGCGACGGTTTTGCTCGGGCGTGTAGGGTAGAGTGGAGTGCAAAACTATTTTTACCGAACTTACAAACATTTGTAAAGACAAAAATAATCTTAAACTTGATCATAGTTTAAATGCATCCGAAAATGATTGTTACACAACAAATGTCGAAGTCGACAAAATTCGGTAAAAAAAAATTTCCTTCTAAAAATTTGAAATAATTTCAGCCAATAGATAATTATATATTCCAATATGGTTAGGCCTCATGGCCTGGCCACTGCGGATCGACAGGATCCTATTGTGGCGAACCTAGCTATTTAAAGCTCATTCCGTAGCTGCAGCTTGTCGATAAAGGCTACAATGCTACCGAATGAGTGGTTTTTTATTTCTTCTGCGGTAAGGAAGTCTTTTCCGAAGATCGATTTACGTTTCTGACCGGTTGCTGTACAGAGTGTTAATAAGTGTTCTGGAGTTTGCTCTTCACTTAGACAGAAGCGACAGAGTGCGGTGTCTGTCAGCCCCATTCTTAGGGCATGCCTTTTTAGGCGACAGTGTCCTGTTAGCACTCTTGTTACTGCCGTTGCTGTATTTCTGTTTGAGCTGGTGATTTCCATGGCTTTCGATCCGTTGTAGCCTTCTATGAGTGCTTTTGAGTGTCTAGGGTTTGTTATTATGCCCAAGTTTCTTAGCATCCTTTATTATTGAATTCCTAAGTAGTTTTTTCGCTACTTTGGAATTTATTCCTATGGCCGGTTCCGGGCCATAGAATTTTTATTGGCACCTATTTTGGCCAGTTTATCGGCTTCTTCATTGCCTTTATTATCTGCATGTCCTTTTACCAATTTTAGAACGACCCTGTTGTTATTGCGGGAGAGGGTGTTTAGAGCGGAAATGCAGTCTTTTACAAGTCTGGAGTTTACCTCTAGTGCCTTCAGAGCCATTAAGGACGCTTGGCTATCTGTTAAGATAACTATAGTATGGTTTTTGTACTTCCTGTCCAAATTAAGTTGCACGCATTCTCTTACGGCCATTAATTCCGCTTGAAAAATACTTGCATTTGTATCAAGGGTGCCTGACATTTTTACTTTCGGATGGTCGCCGAATATACCATATCCTGTACCGCTCGAATTTTTTGACCTATCGGTGTACCACACTAATGAGGTCCTTGTCAGGTCCTTCTCTATCGATGTTTGTGGTTCCCACGACATCGACTCAACCTTGAGGAGCCTGGTTTCCCCAGGTTCTAGTTTAGTGTCATCCGTAGGCATTTCCAGAATCGGATTTCGCAAGGTTTCCCTTTTGAGGTTGTTAATCCTCGCTGATAACCAATTTGATCTCTCTCCAGTTAGCACTCTGTACATGGTACTTCTTGCCTCGTTTCTCACATGTAAATGGAGTGGTGGCATGTTTAGAAGTGTTTCCAGGGCAATTGTTGGAGTTGAGCTTAGAGCGCCAGTTATCGAACGACATGCTTGTCCTTGGATGCTGGTGAGTTTTTTTATGCACGTAATTTGTAGAGTTTTTTCTTTCCATACAATTTCTGCATATGTGATGATAGGTCTAACTATGGCTTCATATAGCCACAGTGCCATACTTGGCTTTAACCCCCACTTGTTCCCTATCATTCGCGAAGTAATCGCAAGGACTTTTTTCGCTTTTGACAGGATGTAATCCAAATGTTGGCTCCAGGTAAGGCTTCTGTCTAGTATAATTCCTAGATATTTGCCTTGCTTGGCTAATGGGATTGCTTTGCAGCCTAATTTTGGCAGTTTGCATTTCCCCATTTTCTTTTTCTTAGTGAAAGGAATCATTACTGTTTTATCCGCATTAACCGACAGTTCATTTTCTTGACACCACCTGCTCACGATGTTTAAGGCAGCTTGCATTCTGGTTGTCAAGGTGTCTAGGCAGATACCTCGGGTTATGATCACTATGTCGTCCGCATACCCCTGTACTTCAAAGTATGCTTTACTTAGATCTACTAGTAGGCTATCCACCACAATTGACCACAGTAGAGGCGATAGTACAGCTCCATGTGGGCAGCCTCTAGTAGTTTTAATAACCAGTGTGGTATTTAGTAAACAGGAAATTACTTTCCTATTTGATAGAAGGTGCTTTATCCACTTTATCGAGGTCGTGTCGACTCCTTTCCTTGTCAGTCCTTCCAAGAAAACTTTGGTTGAAGTGTTGTCAAAAGCACCTACTATGTCCAAAAAAGACACATAGAGCGATTTCTTTATCTTCTACGGCCTTTTCCAGTTTATCTACTAGACTTATCAACGCAGTTTCAGTAGATTTACCCTTCTGGTATACGTGTTGATTACAATGTAGATCGTGTATTTTCAGATAATGTTCTCTGAGGTGATGATTAATTATCTTCTCCATTGTCTTGAGGAGGAACGATATTAGGCTTATTGGCCTGAGGTGATGATTAATTATCTTCTCCATTGTCTTGAGGAGGAACGATATTAGGCTTATTGGCCTATACGACTTTGGGTCGGCACTGTCTTTCTTGCCAACTTTCTGTATATAGGCCACCCTCATTCGTCTCCACCCATCCGGTATGTACCCCCAGGCATAGCTAGCTCTGAAGATTCTTAGTAAGGTAGATAGAATTAAATCTATACTTTGCTTTAAAAGCATTGGGAAGATGCCGTCTTCGCCTTCTTTTTTGTAAGGTTTAAAAGAGCGTACTGCCCATCTCACAAGATTTGGTTTGAAGATTTCAGTGGCCTTCTTCCAGTCGGCTTTTGATGGTCTACGAGAGCCGTCATTTAACCTACTATTGTTAGCCACGTCATCCTGAATATATGATCCTGGAAAGTGTGTTTTTGCTAGCAGAAGTAGCGTTTCACTCTCTGTTTCCGTGTATGTGCCATCGGGGTTTTTTAGTAGCCCTAATGGATTACACGGTGTTTTCGTCATAATTTTATGAATCCTGGCTCCTTGTGTGGTGTTATTTATTTCGCCACATAGGTTCCGCCAGGAATGATTTTTTTATTTTTTTTAGCTGTTTGTTATAATTGGTTAGAGCTTTTCGATACGCTTCCCAGTTATTAGTGGTTTTCGCTTTATTGAATAGTTTCCTGGTTTCCTTTCTTATCCTACCTAACTCAGGCGTCCACCACGGGACGTCTCTATTAGTTAATTTGGACTTGAGAGGACAATTTTTTTCATACGCTTTTAAAATGAACTTTGTTAGTAAATTTGTGGCATGATCAATGTTTTTAATAATTATTATTGGATAGGACAATTGAGATATATCTATACGGAGTTGTTTTTTATAGTTGCTCCAGTTAGTTTTTTTAGGATTCCTATATTCTAGTTTCCTAACTGCTTTAACGGCGGATAATTCGAATCTACTATATCTGTGATCAGACAGCGATTCCTCATCCCATACAAACCACCTAGTGATATTGCTCGTTACATTATATGTACAAAGAGTTATATCTAAAACCTCTTGCCTATTACGGGTCACAAAGGTGTGTTTGTTACCCCTGTTTAGGATTTTTAAATTTTTAGATATAATAAAATTATGCAGGTACTCACCCCTACTGTTAGTATCAGTGCTACCCCATTCTTCATGGTGGGCGGTGGCGTCACACCCCAGAATCAGTCTGGCTTCATTACGCCTGCTGAATCTGTGGATTTCCTCCAGGCTGATCGAAGGATCATCCGTTTCCCCCGGAAGGTAGGCAGAGGCAACAAGTACCTTTAGTCCACCTTCCAGGGGAATATATGCTGCTACGAGATCGTCCGTGCAGAACTCTGGAACAGGCAAAAATTTTATATTTTTATTAAATATGAGGCATGCTCTTGGTTTGGTTCCGCTAGTATTATACAAGATGTTACCTGCGTTTCCAAGGCCCTGAATCCTGCTTTGATTTATCCAGGGCTCCTGAATAAGTCCCACACTCAAGCGGTCCTTACAAAACCTCCTGCATAGGCTTGCTGAAGCAGCCTCAGCATGATGGAGGTTTATTTGAACCACTTTGAGTGTGGTCCTATCCATTTTTGGAGGGTGTCGTCTCTTTGGAGAGGTCGGTGTTGGTCGCCATCCTCTCCATTGGTTTTGTCATCTGGGTTGGGGGTTCCATTTGCGGCTCGGCAACGGTTGTCTGAGCGTCAACTTCCATCTCCGCCTCCACAGCTGCTTCAGCGGCATTAGTTTGCTCACTGGGCACCTGCGGGGCAGTTTAGGTGGCCGCACCCCCGACCCTCGCCACCGCACCGGCCACTTTCCCCATCTCCTGTGTTGATTTCTTGGCAGGTTTCTTGAATCGGATCAAGACCTGCCCGAAGTCGAGGAAGGGCCTGCAGTCGATTCCCTGCAGAGTCTCAAACGAGGCTTCATCGATGACAAGGGTCAGAGTTTGGCCCTTGCCCTCAGCCTTTATGTTGAGGACCCTCCAGAGTTCGGTCTGCAGTCCCTTATTTTGAACTTTTATTCGGTGTAGTATGTCTTTTGGGGGTTCTATATCAGCCCCCGGTATCCACACTACACCGACTTTAGGCTTGGGTAACTCGTCCTCCCCCATTACCGCGAGTTCCGAGCCTTCCCAAACCTTGACCTTTTCTATGTTTTCAATCACCCACGCGCGGCTTTCATCGTCCGCGCAGGTCAGTAGCAGCAATCTCGTTTTATGTGCGCATCCCAGAAATCTCGGTCCGGCTCCTTCATCTTGGGTCTCAGAAACTACCCTGATGATAGTCTTTTGCAAGACTCCGAGCTGCACACCTGTCATAGGGACCTTGTCACGGATCCCTATTTTTACCGATCCAAGAACAACCCGGAAGGAGGGCCTGTCAACAGGCTCCTGACTTCTAGGATGCTTCCTGAGTCGGTCTTGTGGGGATTGCTCCTCCGACCTGACCCATTTTATAGCGGGATTTTTTTTTTCGCGCCCGTATTTTCCGCGATTGGTTTTATGCAAAGGGCGCGGGCTTCCTCAAAAGCCATGCCCCCTTTGAGCAGTTTTTGAAGCCTTTTTCTGGCGGCCCCGTTGAGAACAGGTCTCTGAGGCCTTGCTCCCGTTTAGGTACCAGGGACTTCATCTGCGGCTTCGGAAGCCACAGTCTCTTTTTTTTCGTTTTTGTTTGTTTGTTTATTTGTTTGTTTGTTATTTACTGTGTTTTCCATGTTGTTCCCACGAGTAGCTAGGAAAATAAACGGTCGCTCCCGGCAGAGCCCCGCATGCCGGTCGAAGGCTTAATACAATGGGAGGGCGCCCGGTATCCCAAGGGCATCGTTTGCAGTACAGCTTCCCCTGTACCATGCATCCTTCGGCACGATAGCATTACACCTGTGGATTGGGGGATCGTATATTGGTCGCAGGACCTCAGAGGTCCCTTGCCCTATTTCCCCTCCAGCTCGAAGGACAGAGATGGCGCGTGAGCTTCCGACCCCAATCTCGCACTCATTCATCGGAAAACCCGTTTATAGAGTTCCGAGCCATTTCAATTTGAGTACCCGTTTATAGGGTTCAGCATTCTCTCATCATGCATACTGCCTTCGTCTCAGGACCTCCAAACGGTTGCTGCTAAGCCCCCCACCACGTCAAGGTCACACGATCCAATTAGGGGGGAATAGATAATTAAAAAATGAAACTATTTGTTTCTTAAACATTATTTATATCACGTTAATTTTCCGAGATATACCAGACTGAAAAAAATCACATTAATTTGTTCAAAATTGAATAAGTATTTGTAAAGAAATATTAGACAAAATCCCGAAGAGGCAAATTAAAGCTATAGGAATTACCTTTCGATTACACGTGGTACATTTCTCCTGCAATCGTTTTTAAAAAAATGGGAGCGGATTGAAAAAGAAAAAAATAATACGAAAAAATGACTTTAGTAAATCGAGCATAATTCGTACACAAATGTATATATTGAAATGAAACTACCACGCCTGAGAAGCTGAAAGTCTTCTCTTTAATTCCCTTTTTTTATTTTTCCAATACAATGACTTGGTCATGAGATATCAACATTTTAATTTAGCCAAAATTCCGCAAGGGTGAGCTCATACATTTGAGCGGTACTGTATATATAACTTATAGAAAAATCTTGAACAGTATATATATATTGATAAAAAAAGAGATACAAATTGCGTGAATAAACAATATTTTGTATAAAAGGCCGGTCTTAAACTTTAAAACTTTGACCTCATTGCGCGAATTGAAGATACTCACCGATTCAAATTTTTTTTGCATTTTGTTCGTCTTTAAAAAAAAATGATTTTTCGCTACAGTCTAGTGTAGGGTGCTGACGTCAGAAGTTTAATACCTCTTCTTTCTAAGAAATTTTAAATGTCTTTGTTTACGTATTCCCTACCGTTGTGCGTTCGGATGACCTTTACGTCCCTTCCGAATTTATTTTTCGTTTCTTTAATATATTTCTTTAAAACTTCGCTTTTATGTTTAAGAAAAAATACTGTGCGAAAGCCGGTTGCTTCCTCCCTGAAAAGTAAAAAGAATCTCATGCCACCGATAGATTCATTTTGCATCGGACCGCAGACATCTGAAAAAATAAGTTCACCAGGTGTGGTACTTTTGTTTTAACAATTTTTCTTAAACGGCGTTTTCGATTGTTTCCCAAATGAGCAACTTTCGCAAAAGAATTCGTTTTTATCGGGTAACGAAATGCCTGAAGCTGCATCGTTCTTTATCATTTTGTTTATTGACTTCAGATTTACGTGACCGAGGAAACAATCCACTTTTTTAAGGAAACCGCGGCGGTGTAATTAATCTCGTTTTTTATTTCGGTCTTCGTTAGTAGACGAATCAGATTATCTTTTTGTTTTATGCCTTGTGCCATTAAACCTTGAAAAGATACTCGCGCTATTTTGTTCAAAAACTATTGAGCATCCGTTGGACGTACATACGCCCGTAGACAACACATTTTTTTTAAGGGTGGATACATAGAAAGCATCATTTATTTCGCCTTCGATCCATTTTTGATCATTTAAACGCTTGATTAAAACTTTACCGTGACCGATTATTTTTGCTTTCGCTCCGTCGCCTAAATAAACATACTCTCCGTTCGAATTCGGCGTGAATTCCGCGAACCATTCGCGATGGCAAGAAATATGGCGAGATGCGCCGCTATCAAGAAGCCATGTGTCGTTTTCGTCTATTTAGTCGAAATAGTTACCGGTTTAAACATGTTCGTTACCAATTTTAATATTTTCCCGAAAAACGACAAAAGCATTCGCAAAATTTTCATTTTTTTTAATGCGATTTTTCGTCCGGAGATTTTTGCACATTTTTATCAAATTTCCGCGAATTCTTTTTAGCGAAACAAAATTTTTCAAGTCCGACTTCCTTACAAAAATTACACGATAGATTTTTCTTACGCTGTAGTCGGTTTGAAGAGCTGCTTCCGGTCCGAGAATTATTCCTTTCTCGATCCTTGAAGATGGTCACTTCGGTGGGGGCACTGGCTACGTCGTCTACGATCGTCATTCGGGCTTCCTCTCGAAGGAGGCGTTCTCGAAGATTCGCCAAAGTCTGGATGTCGGGCGGCACGCTGTCTCACGCTGAAACAAAGGCGTTGTATTTCGCGGGCAAAGCGCTGAGTATTTTTGCCATTATCATGACATCAGAGACGTTTTCGTCGATGTCTCTCAAATGATTGGCGGTATTCTCAATTTTTGCTATATGTTGCGCAATTGAGTCGTTGAAAGACATTCGATATTCGTGGAATTTCTAATGGAAGTGCTAATTTGTTCGAAGCTCTTTTCTGCTCGTGTATGCCCGAGAGTTTTTTCCACATTTCATGCGCGGTTGAACACGTCACCAATTATTCTAATTGAGAATATGCCATGGAGGACGAAAGCACGTACATTGCTTTGGCATTTTTCTTTGTCCAAGCTTTACGCTCGTTGGCGTTTTCTGCAGTAGCAGGTTCGGGTTTAACTTCCGTTCCTTTGGTGATTTCCAACAGGCAGTGAGCGAGGAGCACGGTTTTCACTTGAAATGTGACCACCACTTCGCGGTGGGCGAAAAGGAAGGAAAAAATTGTCTCGAATAAAACACCCGTTTATGTACAAAAAAGTTCTCGCGAATGTCACTTAATCGCGGCGACCTGGGTCCACAACCTGTTGGAGAGCAGGTTGAGAAGTAAAAACCATACGAGTAAAAAGGACAAACAAAAGAGAACTGCTTTATTTCGTACAATACTAGAAAACGAGCTTATACATTCCAGCGTGCGAAAAGATCTGAGAGCTGGCAGCGCCGCGTAGCGCCACGCCGCCGTCGTTGCGCTTGCAGACAGCGACAGGTCGCGCATCCGCGCGGGGAGAACACGTACAATGTGAAACTCGCCAAGTATAAGTAAAAAGAACGTAGGTGAACTCCAACAGCGTCTAACTACTACTTTTGGGTAAGGTATTAAAATGTTTTCTAAATAATTTGTTAAAATCATTGATAAAGATAAAAATATGCATTTGAATTTGGTAATTCCACATCACACCAAACAAAAAGTAACTTCCCATTTTTGTTATATAGGCTGCAATTTTTTCCGTGATTTATTTACAAAAAAATGCATATCTTTTGTATTTGTCTGAAATATTCTTTTTACCGCTCAGTTGTAAACAAAATAATTTTGGCTATAAATAATGATGTTGTTAATATTAAATACATAAAACTAATTTAATGCCTACCTTTAAACTGTATTTGAAGCGTTTGTGAGATTGAGGAGACCACACAATTTAAAGAGCTAGCTGAAAATTTCTGAAAAAATATAGATATATTCAGAGATGTAGATTCTTTCAAAATTTTCGGCGTTCGAATTTTTTTCACTTAGATGTTTCCTTGAAAAAAAAATAAAAACTGACGATATGCCGTTTTCCCGTATTATTTAAATGGAGAACTCCAACTCAAAACCTCCACCTCTAAATGTCATTCAATCGAAAAATGCCAAATAGAAAAGATGTTCATAATTTTTTCTCCGTCGAAATCTGCGCGGTCCCAATGACCTTGACATTCTCTGGACCACCCTAATATATATGCAGGGTGTCCCATTTTAATCCCTCACCAGGGATATTTTGAAAAGTAAACGTTTTAAAGGAAAATGTTTCAAACAAAAGTTCTGCAGGACAAAGGGGGAAATTATTGTACATTATTGGTTCTGACCTTGAGACCAATGTTGAAGGTTATCTGTAGGTGACATTGATTTTTTTTTAATGGAAAGTCCTATTTATGACACCGGATTCGGAAAGATCGGGAAATTTTACGACCGAATATGATATGACAAATATTTTGGCCAAGGTCATTTCAAGGTGAAACTTGCATGTTCCGGAGATGCGAAATATCTCAACGGGATTTTTGTGGGAAAATCTTTCAGACAAAATCTTCAGTTTTTTCCCTGGCTATCTAGTGGTACCATTTTATTTGACCTTGAACCTCACCTTGAAGGTTATTTCAAGTTCAAGTGTATTTTTTAAATGGGAATCGCTATTTTTGACACCAGATTCGGACAGAGCGGAAAATTTTACATCCAAAATGATACTTTATAATTTGCTGTTGTAACCATTGCTGTATCTTAGAACTATTTTAAATACTTGAGTAGGCTTAGGTGCCAGCGAACTTTTATCATTCTGACCTTGACGAATATTTTTAAGGCAAACACGAATACCAATCTGGGATGAAAGGCGTTTAATTCGAAAAGTCTGCATACCGCTGGCGTTAACGTCATCCAACATGCACCCCGCGGAGGTCGCAAAATCGGATATTATGGTGGACATCACTTTTAAAATGTATTAATTTGGGTATTTTATTTGCCAATTAAAAACTCTTCCGTTTAAATCGCACTTTTACGCGCGTCAGTTTCGTGTGATGTCACTATGCGGGCTCAGCTGTCAACCAACCCCGGCCGAATATTCTGTTGTCCATTTATGTCATGTTTAATCTCAACAGTTTGCTCCGAAATTTTTAAACTGGAACAAGCAAATGTACTATGGAAAAAGGGTTGTAAGTCCTGCTATTTCACAAATAGGTTCAATATATACGCGGCGACAAACAGTAATGTCACGACGATTTGTTCAAATGTGCATCCTTGTAGCTAATAAATGTTAACTATATATGTATACATAGATTTTAAAACTATTTTTGCAAATAAAAACGCAAATAACGGCATAATAAAGTCTATGGGTCTTATCAGCAGGTCTTATGTCCATTTTTTCGATAATAAAAACTTCGAAGCAAACTGTAGAGATTAGACATGACATAAGTACACAGCACAATATGCGAACGGGATTGGTTGACAGACGAACCCGCATAGTGACGTCACGAAACTCGATTCACGATTCAAACGGAAGAGTTTTTAATTAACAAATAAAATACCCATATTAATTAATTAATTTTTGTTTAGGTGTTATTTGTGTTATTTATGACCTAAATCATTATTTAAAACAATAAAAAACAATAAAAAAATTTTACCGGTGAACCCCATTTCATCGCAGGCCGAAAGCAGAAAGCAGTGCTGCTGGGATCTCTCCGTCTGCTGAGATAAAATGAGATCCCGCAACCACTAACCCGATGGTAGGGGGAGTGGTTGCAGTTACCATCGAAATGGCCTGGTGCAGTCTGCAGCGGAAGGGGTGGATATCGGAGCCACTTTTCTGCTTCAGAATGCACTAGTGGATTAAGGAGGGCCAATGTAGGATTTTCAACGAATGATAGGGCTATTTTAAAATGAAGTTCTTCGTTTATTTAGGATTGCGGCTGTCTAGGTTTTTATTGACTCTAATAGTTTCTTCAAATCGCCGAATAGTCTTAGAAACAGTTCCCTTAGAAATACCTGTCTCGCCATCGCGCAACGTCGTATTAAATATATCCACAATTTCCTTGTACAATATCAGCCTATCACCAAACCTCTCATCGTTAAAAAGGAAATTCTAACTTTGAAGCAATTTGGAAGTATACTATCAGAGACAGTAGAAGGAAACAGAAAACAGCACACTAAAGTGGTATTTTATTAACCCAAGAGGGACCTTACAAAAATTACTGTGTCGTATTCTTCGCAGAGTACTGGGGAAAGAAAGTACCACCGTCTAATGCGCGGCGCTAGTGTTATCGAACAAACATAGCTGAAGTGGGCATACATATTTAAATAATAAAGAATCATTTATACAATAACTTACTTATTATTGATAGCTTTAAAAGAAAGTATAGCATAAATTTTGACGCTTTAATTGCATTGGACACTGTTTTTAAATTGACCGATTCAAATATACGCATGTTCGCGAAATTTCGGAAGGTTATATTTAACTTTTTATAACTTCCTCAATTTTCACCCCAAGAAATGCCCCCGTTTTGTTCAGCGAATTAATTACTTCTTAATGAATGTTATAAATTAATAAAATATAACGTACAGATTACTTTAAAGCTAAATATTAATGCGAATTGTATACTAGCGGCGTCCATGTTTCCTAGTTCACTGCAAATCCATTAGTGTCCCATTATAACTTTAAATCCCCAATAGAACCCTAACAAGAATTGTATCTTTGCTTTTCTGCGGACCATGTAATTATCGTAAAAATAATTTTATAACACCTGCGTAAATTCGCCAGTGACCAAAGTATCATATACATACATTAAGCTGATTACGAATGATGACAGATTTATGTCAGCAATTGGTAACAGACAATGAGCTGCATTACAATCAGAAATTATATTGACCGACGTTCTTTTTTAATTAAAAAAGATATTGGTGTTCTTTATGTTAACAAGGTGTGCATTCAATGAATGTGGGAGAGTGAGGCGCTACAAAGGTTGAATATTTGACATTATTTCAGTAGCATGTAAGGTGAAAGTGCCAAAAGATAACATGTGCTAATTCCTAGAAGGCCCCTTGGCATACTAAATTGACATGTAATACAAATTGTTCCGGATTTGAAATCAGCATGTCAAAATATATAGGAAATAGAAGTTCTGGTTTTTTAGAAAAATGGCAGTGACGTCGTTATGTCCTTTAAGGCCGTGGTCAAGGTCGTATAGAGATCTAAGGTTACAGCTCTTTCTAAATATAGGATGAAAAATTGGAATTCCTAATTAAAAAAATCGTCTTAAACTTAATATGACCTTCAAGATTATTGTCAAGGTCAAATCCAATGTCAGCACTGAATAGCCAGAGAAATTACTTAAAACACTTGTATGGAACATTTTTGGTAAAATGCCTTCCACAAAACTTTGGAACGAGTTTCATATAGAGAGTGAAAGCGAGAGTGTTACAATGGCAACCCATCTATAGCCAATGAATGTTGGGCTTGAGAATTAAGTGATATGAATTGACCAATAGCGTAAGGGTCAATTCATATCAGTTATCAGGGAAAGATAGTGCTATCTGTATATATCCATGTCAGGTTACAATTTGCTGTTAAAGTTACATACAGACTTAAAACCTAAAAAACAAATTACTATTTAAATGCCGTTTAATAAGAAAACCACTGAATAACAATAAACATCATGAGAGAGGGAACTTCAAGCGCGGTGTCACTGACTACCCGAATCTGGAATTTACGATCTATGAAAGAAATTTTTATATTACTTTATTCATCGGTTTTCTTATTAAAAAATTTCTACATAGTTAATTTTGTTAAGACATACGTATTTAACTATAATGAAAATATTGAATTGCAAAAAAACAAAAAAGCAAATTGTGACCTGACAGATTTGTAGAGATACATGGCATTTATGCTATTGGTCAATTCATGTTAATTACATTCTCAAGCTCATTTTTCATTAGTCATCGGCTATAGATGGGTTGTCCTATGTAACACCATCTCGCTTTGACCCTGTAGATGGTATGAAAGCTTAACCGTTTTCACGGTGATCTATAATGAAAAGTTTGAATTTATTTAACTTTACAACTAGCAGCTCCTACATCTACTATAGTTTCAGGTTCACACGCAATGTAGATCGGTAACTTATTCTGCGGACGACTCATTCATGCAATATTTATTAAAAGAAAAAACGCAAGTGTGATAAACTATTTTCTTGTTTTAATCGCCAATTAATTATAGCTAAAAACATTTGGATAAAGTACGAGACTAGCACGAGTAATATTTGCGTTCTAATCTGGGAATTTATTGCTGAAATATTGGAAATAAATGAATAGAATTTTTAATGTGAAAATTCTTCTTATATTTTATTTTTGTTTAAAATTTGTTTTCAAGATCGGCAGTTCCACAATATATTCCAAAAGCCGATAGAGATTTATATTTTATTATTCTTTCAAAATATAGTCACAGTTTAATACTCTGTGCCTTTTGATCTTTTATAAGTAAGATTGTTTGTTTATAATGATATTATATTTTACCACGTTTTTATTTATTATAGGGTTATCATAATGATAGGCATTAATTAGAGAAATATATCCTTCACAGTTTTCCGATGTACTGCTTTATACAATGCGAACTCAACATTCCTTACGGTGCTTTCGAGTTCAAGGACAGTTAACTTTAAAATCTATGAAAGTTCAAGAGAGCGACATCCAAGCTCCCACAGAATTCACTTTTCTTATTCGAGACCAGGAAAATCAGTAAGTACGCACTAACAATGTCGGCTTAAAAACAATATTAATATTATTTAGTTTATATTTAATTATCGTTTTTAAATATTTAGAAAAATATATCAAAAACTAAATGCAATAAGTAATTGAATGCAAATTAATTAATTTATTAGGCATTTTTTAAACTTCAAAGTTAGTATTAAATAGAAAACTACGTTGATATATTCGTATCATTTATAATCACAGACAACACAACTATTTTGTATGTTTTGAATAACAATTTTGTAGATCTTTGACGGTGTCCGCAAATAGTGAAGAAGAAAAAATGCAATGGGTTGAAGATTTAAATGTCGCTATTATGCAAGCAGAAAATATCAAAGGACAAACGCCATACTTAAATATTACATCGTGCAGTAAGTACAAAGAGTTTGATATTCATCAAATTTGATTTAAATTAAGAAGTATTTATATTAATTTAACATATTTTTATATATGCTTGTAAGTCCATAAACTTTAAGAACATGGTTCGTTCGATCTATGTTCAAACGCCTCTAAACTTTTCGGAACTAAAAAAGTTTACATTATTATAAAGAAGTCAGTGATGAAACATAACGCTCAGAGAATGTATAATATACCGAACCGATAGCAAGCGTAAGAAATTGTTTTTTGAACTTAAAACGATCTTAAAAATTCGGCAAAGAGTATGTTAATTATGCAGAAGTATATGATAAATTGAGGGTCTCCTAGCAATAACCGGTTAGGCGCTAGAAACGCAGAATCGGGCTGCAGATAAAGCCAGAAAAAATCCAATTCCGAAAAATAGATTTAAAGAAACACTATTGTTTCCCGTAGGATTGAGGTCCAGGTCGAGTGAAAGAGTCACATTCAAGCACACATATGAATTTATGAATGAGCGTTCGTACAAATTGGTGTCTTGTTATTTTTGGTGTACGTCACAAACACGAACCGAATGCACCGAGATATCAAAACTAGACTGGCGGTGCCGACGGACTGACAGTAAGCACCGGTGTTATTGTTAGTGCCGCAGTGTACCGGGCCACACCAGCAGAAGAGCTGCCAACACCGGAAACCTGGGTTGGACAATGGTACAAGGTCGGCCGAAGGGCATTGACAACCTTCTCCGCGACGAGAGTTGCCGTTGAACCAGGGTTAATTAGGGCTCTTCATGGATCGACCTTTTGATGAATGGACCAGTATTGTAGCCGTGGCCAAGAGTATTGACGATTGTACCGTAGGAGTGCTTGCATTTGGATGCATACGTACTTCATTCGCCGGAACAGCCGGATTAGGCGGCACTAAAGAGACCGAACTTATCGACTCGGTATCCGACTGGGGTGAATTTCCTTCCTGCGATCGATGCAGCATCGTACGATGTCTTTTTTACACCTAAAATAAGAGTGCTTACTAGTTCACGTGGGTAGAGCATGACTTGACAGGCAATTTATACATAATTTTTGCGTTTTACAATTTAGAATCGTTGAGAAACTGTCATATTTTCAAATTTATGACACAATCGTAAATTGTGACTTGCTTTGCAAAGCGGACAGGCACGCGAAGTAGTTGCAGTTGTAAGCGTTTAGACATGCGATTTTACCGTTTTGGCTGTAAAACTGGAGGCGGACCTGTTTGGTGTCTCAATCTTAATTGATTCAAGAGCGCGCGCACGTTTTAATAAGAAATCTCGAAGTTGATCAAAGGTAGGATAATCTGTCGAGGAAACGAGATTAAGTTCCCTCGATTTTCTGGTCACAGTGTCCAATTTTTGCATCGTTAAATAGACTAATATAGTACTCCATTGATCGATCTGAAAATTTAAAGTTTTTAGTGCTGCAAGTGACTCAACCGATTTGTCATGTAAAAATAATGTTCGCAATGGTCGAATCGAAAAAAGATTATCAAAATATGAATTGACGATTGATAATGTGCACGCAAATCTCGTCTTGACAATTTGCCACGCTTCATCAAATGCATTGGAAGTCACTACGATGTGATTAATTAATGCAGCTGGCTCTGGAGCCAGTGAATTTTTCAGGTAATGAAAACGTTTCAAATTATCAAGTGAGGCATCATTTATTACTAAACTAGTAAAATAATCATTGAACGAATCAAAATGTCCATCAAATTTAGGTATGATAATTTTGTGTAAAACCGTATTCCAGTGCAGCTGGGTGCAGTCCGTCGCTGAAGTCGAATGCAGTGAATACGCAGTCACACTAGGTGTCAGGCTGTGGATGGCATCACCGATGTCACCACCAATGTCGAAATAAACTTGCTCGTGCGACACGAACACGTGATCAGCCAAATAAGGTAGCTCCAAATCAGCAGCCGTAATTGTAGCTTGTAGTTTCTCATAGAGATTGCAGTAGCATGTCCACAATTGATTTGTATGCTCCAATCGGACCTTCATTTTACCTGGAATGCGAATGGCTTCGATGGAGCCGGACTCTTAATTAATTGAGCTTTCGAAACCTGTAAGATGCTGGAAAAGATAAGAGATTGGTCGAGTAACGACTCGTTGAAAGTGACAGTAGTGCTTTAGTGTCCAAAATTTCACCAACAGCGGTAGAATTGCGACGAAGTCGACGCCGAAGAGACCGATCGCAACTTAACAGCTGAGACAGTGGCATGTGCTGTGAGTGACCACTGAATTGCAGTAAAAACAAATTGAAATAATTTTACCACGTTCGAATCGCAGAAAATAGAACGAAGTTCCAACAGAAAGAGATTCCTCGATGATCTTGAGATACTCTCGATTGGATTGGTAAGCTTTTGGGCAGGACAACGACGCTCAACGACGAGCAGCGCGTGGTCGAGTACTCCCGTAATGGTGAGGAAATTGAACGAAGCATATCGGTTTTGCATCGACTTCAGAGATGTAAATGCGGTTACGAAGGAAGATACGTATCCAACACCGACTATCGACGACATCCTCGACAAGTTCGCCCAGCGAAGTTTATTAGTAAACTCGAAACGATGAGTCCCTACGGCCTGACAAATGCTCCACCTACGTTCCAGCGTTCGGTTCAGAGTTCGAACCGCACGTATTCGTGTATCGCGACGACATCATCGTCGTTAATGACACGGAAAAAATTTTGATGCAATTGCTGACCAAACTGGGGCTGCAGTGTTGCAAACGGCAGGCCAGTTACGAACTGACGATTCCAAACCCCCGTGGGCTGTTTTTGGGGCAGTTACTCATCACCGAGAAAATGCTCAATAAAAAAGAGGTCTAAATTGAGGACCGACTCGACTATTCCAACATTTCTTTCACATTTGTTTTACACGTACAAAATTTTGACGACAAATTTTACTTCTCTTAATAAACTTAAATAATTTGTAATATATATTAAATTTCTAAATATATATATATAAAGGAATTTGAAACAGAAACTTCACATCAGAAAAATGGAAACCAGTCATTCCTTACGCTGAGTATTCGAGGGTGCTGTAAGAGCTACGAAGAGGCCTAAATAATGAACTTTTTAATGCAAATTCATTATTGATATTTAATTGTTTGAGACCTAAAAAAAAACACCACATATATCCTACAGTTCGAGGTTATGTTTATTCTGAGGAAATGGCCTCATCTTTAAAAAAGACATCTTTTAGTTATATTTTAGACATGCCCTCGTCGAAATGTTTATTGGGATGAAGATGAAGGATACATACATGTAATACATACCATAATACATACATATGTATGTACATATATCGTATTCGTACGGTAGCTCTAGCAATAAACATATTCTTTGTTGTTGCAAATAATTCTCTATTTTTACTTCTATTAACCCTGTTGCTAAAAGAATAATATTATCTTTATCACAACAGTACTTTTTTATTCTTAGATGAATCAAGAAAACTAAGTGGAACAATGAATTTCCCTATTGTAGTAAGGTTTTCCTTGCTACTTTAACAAGGATCGATTAGTTGGCGCCGTATTCAGTAAGGGAACCTTATTGAATCCTTGCACACGGGTGCAAGAAATTTTGTTGAGTGTATAGACTTAAACTTCTGAGTCTATGATGTTTACCTACTTTTTAGGTTAGAGAGCTAGAAAGAGAGTAAAGTAATCAAGTAAAATCCAATTGTCTTTTGTCGGCTTACGTTAGATCCCGAACAATTCATATTATTATTATTATACCACAGTCGTTTTTGAAAAGCGAAAATCTTCGCGTAAATCGGGAATACTGCATCGCTATCGTGGTGGGTAAGTAGCATTACGCACCAGAGGATTACTGACATTTTCGTGAGGTAGAAGCCGCTCCATAATCTGAGGGCGCTGTTACCTGCATGCATTTTGGGTCAGTTACTCCCCCAAATTTGAGCGAGAAGCCGTCCCAACTGTGATGGGAGACAGCTGCATGGCGCAAAGGGCGGCAGATACATCACAGTATTTTCCGTGGAGTCGTTCGAGGTGGGTGCGCAGAGTATTGGAGACCATTCTGAGAGCCGGTCTTCAAATCAACCGTGAGAAGAGTGAATTCTGCTGTACCAGTACCGTTTATCTCGGATACCGAGTAGATCGGGATGGATTACGGCCCGATACGGAGAAAATCCGCCCAGTGTTGGAATACCCCCCACTACGGACGTTAACGCAGGTACGACGTTTCCTTGGCATAGAGGAATGATAGGCGCGATTCATTCCGAATCTGGCGAAGAGACGATTGCCCCTCACGAAGCTAACGAGAAAGGATCAGCCGTGGGAGTGGAGCAAAGAACAGGAGGTTGCGTCTGAGTCGCTCAAAACAGCGCTGACGGAGGCATAAGTGCTAGGACGGCTCGATTTCAGCTGGCCGTTCGTGTTACAAACTGATGCGAGTAACTATGCACTCGGTGCCATATTGACACAAGCCCAGGATGACAGAGAGCATGCGATAGTTTATCTAAGTCGAGAAGTATTTGACGACGGAGAAGGAGTGTTTGGCGGTGGTGTGGGGCGCGAAGAACTCCGGGCATATTTGGAGATATACCCGTTGGAGGTCATTACAGACCATATCAGTCTTAGGTGGCTACATAACCTACGAGACCCGACGACGGGGCGACTCGCGAGGTGGGCCTCAGACCCAGATAGCACATGATATCATACGAATATCCCAATTTGATACTGAATATCCTATTAATATACCTAATATTCTGAGGATATTCTAAGTATATACGCGATATTTTCGGGATATACGGAGGACATCAGCAACCGAATGCTATATTTCGTAGATGTTTCGTAGATTCGACGAATATTCGACTCTTACCCTAAATATCCTGTAAAGATACGCGATATTTCTGGAATCTACAGAGGATATCGTCAACAGAATGTTATATTTCGTAGATTTTTCGTAGATTCGACGAATAATTTACTTTTATCCTAATTAGAATCTTCAAATATTCGGATTTCATCCTAAACATTCTGAAAATACGCGGTATTTCCCGAACATACGCATGATATCTCGTGCGGTTATGGATAATTGACATAGCCTCGGCGTAATATACACACCCCCGCATACGGAATATCCCAATTTGATACTGAATATCTCATTAATATACCTAATATTCTTAGGATATTCTAAGTATGTACGCGATATTTCCGGGATATCCAGAGGACATAAACGACAGAATGTTATATTTCGTTGATTTTTCGTAGATTCGACGAATATTCGACTCTTATCCTAAATATCCTGTAAAGATACACGATATAATTTTAGAATCTACAGAGGATATCGTCAACAGAATGTTATATTTTGTAGATTTGTCGTAGATTCGACGAATATTTGACCTTTATCCTAATTTAGAATCTTCGAATATTCGGATTTCATCCTAAACATTGTGAAAATATGCGATATTTCACGAATGTACGGATGATATCTCGAAATTGAATGAGAACATGCGGCACGGCGCAACGGCGTTCTTGTGAACAACGTGAAAATTCCCCTTTCTGCAGCGTTCGGAATTTTTGAATCTATACACTGCAGAAACACATTATGCCCACATTCGTCGCTTATTTACGAGCTTATCGTTCACATTAGGGGAAAAATGTACATCACCTTTTTTGTCGAGAATTTTGCGCTCTATATTTTTTGTTTGAAACATTTTTTCATACGATTTGTACTTTACAAAATAAACTCAAAGAACTGAAAAAATACACGATTTTTGGCCTGTATTTCAAGATGGCGGCTTCAGTTTGCCCGACCGCCACTTTTTATTATTATATTCGTAATCAGGGGGCAAAAATACGTCGGAATACGGTAATTCAAATTTTTTTGAGAGGAAGTAGTCTTTCGAAAGATATACCGTAACTTCTTACATTGAGCAGTTTGAGTACGAAGATCTTGACTTTTGGTGATTAGTGAGATTTGTAGTATTTCCAGAATTGAATTCAATTTATTAAGATTTTCTTCATTTGCAAAACTGCGCTCAAAATTGTCAATTTCATTACATATTGGTTCATTTTCCAATTGATTAAATTCTTCTTCATCTTGAAGTTGATCACTGTTTGATTGTGGTTCGGCTCCTGACTGATAAAATTCTACTTCATCTTGAAGTTGATCATTGTTTGATTGTGGTTCACATTCTGATTGAGTAGAAAGAACTTGATCTTTTGGATTATTGATTGATTTCGGTTTGGTAAGTTTGAAACGGCACGTATTACATATATAATTATCCGAGCTGTGAGAAAATTCTTTTTTGATCGACTCGGAAATTTTTCGGAGTTTCGCCTTGTCTGTAACATTATGAGCCTTTATCTTAAAAGGATTAAAACACCGTGGAGGTTTTGGCATTTTAAAACCAATAACTTTAATCGAGTACAAAGTCGCTTTTAAAACCTGTGAAACTAAATTTCATAAAATACGGTTACTGTCGGTTACGTACAAATGCGAATATGAAATATAGCAAATGAGCTGATGACAATACGGGGATTATATGGGACAATACTCAAAATACGGCATAACATGTACTTTTCACCGCGACCGCCAAGTCCATATGAACCAAACGGGGTGTTATTTCGCTCGCGAGAAACTTAGTGAACAAATTTCGGGTAGACTCAGCCTAAGAGCGCAATCCAACATGGTTGCCGGCCGTTTTCCCGAATTACGTTTCCCGAATGACCATTTTCCCGAATGACCATTTTATCGAATGGACTTTTTCCCTAAAGACATTTTCCTGAATTCATTTTCCCGAATGGACTGTTTCCCTAATGACATTTTCCTACATTCATTTTCCCGAATGCTAGTTGTTTCCAGATCGTTGCGATATTGTCACATCTGTCATTTTTGAAAATTTTGAAAGTTGGTTACAAAATTAACAGTTATAATTTTTTAAACGATGGCGTCTATAATCGACAAAAAACTAATAATCGACGGATACATATATTTACGTTCGCGGACTGTGAAAGAAAATACATACTGGGATTGCAAACGGCTCAGAGCAAAAGAGTGCACGGCTAGAGCGATCACTTCCTGTGGTCCCGACGGTGAGGGCATCATCATCAAAGGTCCCATCCGCGCTCCTCATCAGCACCCTCCCAACCAAGAGGAGTGCGAGGCGGAGATGTTTAAAAACAGGTTGTACATGTAGTACTTTACTAGGCATGTTAGGTTATAATGGTATTGTACTCCATACCAGATTAAAAAGACAAGCGGATGAGCATCCCGAACGACCACCATCTGCAATTTTACGGAGTGAGATGCCTGCAGTGAACCCATCAGTTTTGACGCACCTACCAGAACGAGAGAATTTAAAAAAAATTATGCGTAGGCATCGAAGAAAGAATTTACCACCTAACCCAAATAAATTGGAAAATTTGGAACGTATTCCAGACAAATTTCGTATTACTGTCACAGAAGAGCCATTTCTAATCTACGATTCCTACGACAATACACATTCGGCTGAAGACAGAGTTGTAGTATTTGCAACACGGAAGAATATAGAACTCTTAAAGTACATATCATATATTATATTATATTATATTATATATATATATATATATTATTATATATATTATATATATTTTATAAATATATATTATATATATATATATATATATTATATACATATATTATATTATAATATAATTATATTCATATAATATATTTAATATTATATTATAGGTAGCGCCGAATATATTCACTCAAGTTTTTACCATACTGGGTACGGCGAAGAAACGAAGTTCCGATGTTACCTTTGGAGAAGTGGCTATTCCATACGTGTATGCGTTACTATCGTCGAAAGAATCCGTGCAATATGTTTCAGTTCTTCAGGCCGTAGCGAATGCAGCCCAGCGGTTCCGATTTGAAATGATAGGACCAACCAAGATTATAACTGACTTCGAAAAAGCTATTTTGAATGCATGCGAGCAAGTTTTTCCGAATGTGTCATGCACAGGTTGTTTTTTGCACCTGGGACAGTCTGTTTATAGACAAATTCAGAATGACGGACTACAAGAAGCATATAATGATGAAGGTGACCGTACCATCAAAACCTATTGTATGATGATGTTATCCTTGGTATACGTGCCACCTGAATATGTCTCGATGGCGTTCCAGCTGCTCATAAACTACGATGATGCTCCCGATGACCTATCGCCACTTTTTGGCTACTTCAAGAGATACTACGTCGTTGGGATTCCAGCACGAGGAAGGCGAAAAGCCGTTCTACCTCGATATCAAATTTCAATATGGAATCAATACGAGGCGGCCCTCAATGGAACACACAAAACTAACAATTGTAGTGAGGGATGGCACAACCGATTCAAAATCGTGGTCGGGAAAACTCACCCAGATTTATATACGCTGCTGACAGAATTTCAGAGGGAACAGGCTGACACCGAAATACTAATTACCGAACTGAGTCTTGGTCGAAGCGTCAAGGCTTCACCAAAGAAAAAATGGCTGGATTTACAAGGCCAAATTTCATATATAGTTTCGCAATATCAAAATTACAAGCAAGATGATAATATTTTGCAATATTTGAAAGCTCTAGCCACAAAAGTTGTTTTATAATATACATATTTTTAATAAACATATTTACTAAATATTGTTATTAATTAATTATTAAAATTATTTATTAACATCATTGTTCGGGTACATAGTCCATCGGGAAAATGTCCTTAGGGAAACAGTCCATTCGGTAAAATGGTCTTTCGGTAAAATGGTCGTTCGGGAAAACGGTCATTCGGGAATGTGGATTCGGGAAATTGACCGGTAATCGCGCAACGTACGACGCACGCCGGGAGCCCGCGGCCGCGGACGACGAGGCGCGCTGCGCCGCGCCGCATGTTCTCATTTAAAGGTCGATAACTTCGGCCCTATAAAAGACACCATCAATTTTCTTCTTTTAAATTAAAGGTGAAATTATAAGGAATTCAAATATATATGTATTTTAAAAAATAAAGATAGAGAAGCTCGCAGAAAAATGGTTTAAAAAATATTTTTGACTTTTTTTTGGGCAAAATTGAAAATTTTTTATATTTTATTTTGAAAATATACATTTTTAGCTTCAATATCATCTTCGCTTCATGAAAATCCAACTACGCGTTCGAGAGTTATAGAGAATTAAAAAATAATTCGATTTAAAATTCATCACCCCGTTGTGCCTCTAATTTTGAAAATTTTTAAAAATCCTTTGGGCAAAAATTTTCTCTTATATGAAAGTATAATTATACCGAGTTTCGGGAAAATCCGAAGACCACTTGCAAATCGTGATAGTTCTGACGTGAACTGACCCTTAATGATTATTTACCAGGGGACCGGTACAAACTTTTTAGACGAATTCAAGAAGTCGCGAAACGTCACGATCTGAAGGTTCTTCGTCGAGGAACGTCTTTTATCTTGCGTTCTTCAAATGGCAAGAACATAAATATCAATTCTTCAGTGGTCTGGAAGAACTTGTAAACAAGTGCGCTCGATGGGCTTATTTCATATCACCAGAATGCTAGAGGCATCCGTACTAAGTTACAAGATATGCATAAAAATGCCCACATGATGGAACCATCACCTCGATATCAACATTCTTTCGGAGACGTGGCTTCATAATGAAATAATGAATTCTGAACTGGGCTTTGAAGGATATCATATTTTTCATACGGACAGATCATCATCAATACATCATCGTGGAGGTAGCGTTTTAATAGCGGTGAAAGCACAGATTTCCTGTTCGATAGTGTCGTCGTCAGTCTTTTTAAATTCTGAGCATGTATGTATTTCCGTCACCACAAAATTCGCTAAATTATTGGTCCTTGCATCGTATTTTTCTCCATCTGCTTTGGTTGATGATTATGCAAATTTTGCTAATACGATTGAAGACATTTCGCTTAACTGCACCAAGTGCCAATGGGTAGTATGTGGGGACTTTAACTTACCGAACATTGTGTGGAATAATAAATGTTCCAGTTATACGACGGTGGGATATGTATCGCCCGCTGTCAGAGACGCTTCGTTATTCTCATTATTTAAAAAGAGGTGTACGATATGACCCGTCAAATTATAGGCAGATCGCGATCACAAATGCTATTACTAAGAACTTTTCCCAGATTATGCGTAAACGAATAACGGAATGGGCTTTGCGGAGGGACCTACTGCCGGAAGAGCAAGCTCGTTTTCGTTGCGGGAAAAGCAAGGAGGATAACATCTTCTCGCTTCTCGCCGCCACTTAAATCCTGCTCCGACGCCAAAAGGCGCAAGTTTATGGTCTTTTTGTTGATTTTAAAAAATCCTTTGATTCGGTCTCTCACAAGCTCCTCTGGCGAAAGTTGTCTAGGTGTCAGTGCTAAATTTTATGGATCCTCTCAGCTCTTTACCATTCGACCACAGTAACCCCTCAATCGAGTAACCCAGCAACTTCCGAAATTAATGTAACGCGAGGAGTTCTACAGGGGGAAATCGATCGCGATCCTGATCTTGTTCATATTGTACATTTTCGATATTGAGCCATTTTTCCGTGGGGGAGGGGGATGTGCGTGGGATGGATGAGACGCCCTCTTGCGACTTGATGATGCTGCTCTATGCCAATGATCTGACTATTTTCGCATTCTCTCCAGCGGACCTCCGCAGAAAATTAGATCTGCTCTCGAAATATTGTCAAAAAAATCAGTTGGAGGTAAATATAAATAAAACCAAAATATCTCCTTCCTTCTTCTCCTTCCTCAACACTGCTAAAGCCAAATCTAAAGAGCTGGACATCAAATGTGTGTTGCACCTAAATGGGTTGATTTTTGCTCGTTAGATGACAATTCAGAATCTCGACCTCAAAACAAATTTTATCATGACTAACTGATGAAAATCATGATTCTGCCCTAAACCTCAACCATGAACAACATCTGGTTTCACGCCAGACCGTACTGCCTTCGCATAATCAATTTTTCAATAGTATAAATTGTAATACCTTAGCAAGCGAGATTTGTAATTTAAATAGAGCGAATTTATGTTACTCATATACTAATGTATCATCCAGCTACCTCCGTCTTTGTCAGATCAATGCATAATCGGTTAAGTCTAAAGGCCGTATTGCAAATCTTAATTCTTATTTCTCGTCTTATTCATATTATATCATTTGCATTTCAAAATCACGGCTAGCTTCGTCAATTTTAAACGACATGATTGGCCTTAATTTTTTTCGGATACATCGCGCTGATCGGCCTTACAGAGTTGGGAGAGGTGTTGCCATCTATGTCCATAACTCACTAACTTCTCACACTATTATTTCTTCTGTAAATTCTACCCCGAATGTTACTACAACTAAATCTACAGAATATTTATTCATTGAGCTATCATTTCAAAACTCCTCTCCCATTTTATTGATATCTGTTTACCGTCCACTCGGCGTAACATTGCTAAAAGATTTAGAAGCTGATCTTGCCAGAATAATACATAAATATGCAAACATAATCATTATGGGTGATTTGAATATAGGCCTAAATAATAGAGTGGAGCGCAAAACCATTTTTACCGAATTTACAAACGGAATAGGGCGGAAAACTTGCTATAAGTAAATACAAACAAAATGCAAACAAAAATTGAAATCGGTGAATATCTTCCATTCGCGCAATGAAGTCAAAGTTTCAAGTCCAGAGCACGCGAGGTCTAGCCATGACGCGAGGCGAGTCGCGACAGGACAGGGACGTTTCATTTGTTTCTATACTCCAACGATTTGCACTTACTTTCATAACCGCTAGGTGCGATCGTAACTTTTGACGTTGTTTTGGCTCCCAGTATGGAGATGGGTTTCGAATTAATACATATTATGTCGATTCGTTTTAGTAAGGTTTTACCTTAGAGTTCGCACTTGCATTTACTCAGTAGAAAATACAAATTTTCACTTTTTCATTGCATTAATTTTACGTCTGCTTCGGTTTCTTTCCTTCAATGGAAGTTACTACTCAGAAAGGGAAACCTATAACAAGACTTTCATTTGAATGTCCATTAATTAACAATCCAAAAGATTTACCAAAATCTGTACTTCCTACTAATGGGGATATTTTACGATGTTGCAATAAAGAAAGATTCAATCTTTCGTCTAAACTGAATAGGACTAACGTATATTTTTCTGATGTAGCCAATACTGTATCACAGAAGATTGAAGCAGTTTATAACAAAGCTTCAATTCCAGTAGTATCCAGGAATAGAATTATAAAAAAAAATCCAGGATTATCGCGATAAATATATCAATATCAAAAGTATCGATGTCAAAAAGAGACAACAAAAACATGGACTCGACATTTCAACTAAGGCTTGCTGAGTTTACAAGTTCAATGACACAGTTGTTTGATGTGGCATCACGCAAGTGCACTATGACATTAAACTGTACTTGTGACAGGTCTTTTGCTCTTTGCGTCTGTCCAAATCCCATAACTATTACATGTATCTGTGAAAAGTCGAAGAAAATTCCCTCAATCGAATTGAAGTTTATGTATGATCAAAGAACCAATAGAGAGGGCAAAATATATGGCATTGATCGAAAATCATCCAAGACACTTACTAAGCGACTTAAAAGAAAACAAACCGAGTCCATTCGCTGATGCCGTGAACAAGAAACTTCCGAATCTGTAATATCCTAGTGTGATAATACAGATGAGTCATCTCCTACAGACGAGGAAATACTTAAACCTCCTAAAAGAATAGCAGCTAGTCTTAAGGATTCGTCGTCGTTATCTCGTGTTAAGTCGTTGAATTTAAAAAATACAGCTTTAGTATGTGACCGTTTTGGAGTTTCTGATAGAGCAGCCGCGGCAATTGTATCTAGTGTTCTTGCTGATGTCGGGGTCATATCAGAGTCGGACAAAGCCCTTGTAATATATCGGAGCAAACTCAGGAGAGAAAAACAGAAAAACAGGGCAAGTTTGCTGCACGACATACAAACAGACAAATATAATGGAGGCTTATATTTTGATGGTCGTAAAGATAAGACATTGAACATCGAAGCAGTAGGCTCAAAGCGTTTTAGGCGTACTATTTCAGAAGAACACGTGTCTCTAATTGAACAGCCTGAGTTTAGATACCTAAGCCATGTTGTTCCGAAATGTGGTAGGGCAAAACACATAAAGGAGGCAATAATATCTGATCTTGTTAACCGATGTTCTCTTTCCCTTCAAGAGCTGGATGTAATGGGATGTGATGGAACAAACGCAAATACTGGCTGAAAAAATGGTGTTATTCGTCATATAGAATCTTATTTGCAACGGGAAGTACAATGGGTTATATGCATTTTATACCTTAACGAATTTCCACTTAGACACGTTCTTGAATATCTAGATGGTCCTACGTCTGGACCCAAGTCATTTTCTGAGCCAACTGGGAAGGCTCTGTTAAATTGCCACAGATTACCGGTAGTGAAATTTCAGAAGGTTGATGTCTTCCTACCAGATGTGGACACTGATGACCTCAGCAAAGATCAAAAGTATCTTCTGCGCATCTCTCAAGTTATCCAAACAGGGAAATGCCCTCTTGATCTTGCTATGGCAGATCCTGGCTCAATCTGTCATTCCCGTTGGCTAACAACAGCAAACAATATACTCAGATTGTACATATCAACAAGAGAACCAGCTACTGCTTTAACCCAGACAGTTAAATTTATTCTTACTTGCTATGTGCCAGTATGGTTTTCTATAAAAAAACACAGCTCAATATTGGACGGACCCAAAAATCTATTCTTGATGATACAGGCGTCCAGAAACCTAACAAAAAAGTTGCAGAAGGTTGTTCATCCTGTAATACAAAATAACGCTTACTTCGCGCATCCTGAAAACTTGCTGCTGTCTATGTGTGTCGACGATAGAAAGCAAATTAGGGAGCTCGCTTTAAAGCGTATTTTGAAGGCTCGGACTGACAAATCTCAACAAGAAAAGAAATGTGGGATACGCGACTTTATTATTTCGAAACTAAACTTCAGCGCTTCTATTATAGCGACTTAATTGATTGGAGGAATCAAAACTCTTTTCGCCTCCACTCTTAAAGAGCGTTTCAAACGAGGAAATTACTAGTCTAATTGAAATGGAAGAGATTCCACAGTGGGACATTCAAAGCATTCCCTGTCACACGCAAGCTGTGGAATGCTGCGTGAAGCTGGTAACAGCATCAGCAGAAAATGTGGTGGGATTTGAAAACAGAGACGGATTCATCCGATCCACTTTAAAATCAAGAGAAAGCATGCCCAAGTTTAATGCAAAGTCAGAGTTTTCATTTTCACAGTAAATAACCTGCCCTTATATAATATGGTTGGATGGTTGGAAAGGGCGGTGGCAGAACTCAACGTGCAGTCACCTTCTCGTGGTAAGTTCCGAGTCGTTTCTAGTCTTTATGAAACGGGCTAAGTGCTGCACACACACACACACACACGCACGCACGCACTCACGCACGCACGCACGCACGCACACAAACACACACACACACAAATAAATATATATATATATATATATATATATATATATATATATATATATATATATATATATATATATATATATATATATATATATATATATAACTTGTACAAAAATCTTGAACAGTATATACAGGGTGGCCGATTTATCTGAAGACATAGAAATATCTCGAGAACTATGCACAGAATCAAAAAAGGTGTGGGATGAAAGTTGTTCGACACGAAGAGGGGCATCCAGTGGTAATGAAATTGACCCCCGCCCCACCCCCTGGGGATGGGGTGGGGGAAAAACAATAAATCTTAATAGGAACCCCCATTTTTTATTGCAGATTTAGATTCTCCGGAGAAAAGTACACCAATTTGACCTAGGAGCTATTGCATTTTGGTTCACAGGTGGCGCTGTAATTGATAAAAATCAAAATTTATCTGAAGACATGGAAATACCTCGAGAACTATGCACAGAATAAAAAAAGGTGTGAGATGAAAGTTGTTCGACACGAAGGGGGGCATCCAGTAATAATGAAATTGACCCTCTCCCCCACCTCCTGGGGATGGGGTGGGTGAAAAACAATAAAACTTAAATAGGAACCTCCATTTTTTATTGCAGATTTGAATTCTCCGGAAAAAAGTACACCAACTTAACCTAGGAGCTATTACATTGTGGTTCACAGGTGACGCTGTAGTCGACAAAAAGCGAAAGTAAAAAATCCCTAAAATTTGACGTCTCCAGAATTCACATCACACCTTATAAATAATAGTAGACGTATTTTATTTTAAAAATACTATTCAATGCCACCACTACGAAATGTTTGTTTTTCTTTGACTTTATACTATTCTTGTAATGTATTTTCTAGCCGCTACAATGGAAATTATCTGAAAAATAATCATGGATTTGGTTGTGGGTCAAAAATAGTATATTATGCTTTAAGGGAGGAAAGAGCGTGATCAACGAGTGGAAGGTTTGCTGCGCGAGCGAAGCGAGGGCAGCCCTCTCACGAGGTGCGCGCGCATTCCTCTCGTGAAGCATACGCTAGTTTTTTCTTGGCCGCATCCATTACTCCCGCGGGCAGCACTTTTCATCCCACGGGAGTAATGAGAACGAAATGCGCATGCGCGCCGGCACTCAGACGGAATTGACAACTTTCGCCCCGCGTAGCGGATATGAAATACGGTCATTCTAACAAAGCCGGGAAAAAATACATTTAGCCTTACCCAGGAACAACGACGTGGAAGTAGTATTTTTCTGTTCCCTTTGGGGTGCTTGTTTTACGTGAGTCCCCTTGCCTCTCACTGTTCACTTAGTTCAGTAAGTGTTCGAAATGTTGACCTTCCACTTCAATGCATTTATTTATTCTTTCTTCAAATGACTTTATACAGGATTGTATCATATCTGCAGAAATTTCTGCGCAAGCAGTTCTTATGCGTTCCACCATGTTTTCACGAGTCGTTGGTACTTGTTCATAAACCTTACCTTTTAGGTAACCCCATAGGAAGAAATCCGGAAATGTTAAATCACGTGACCTCGCCGGCCAATTAATGGGGCCACTTCTACCAATCCACCGACCATTGTAATCACGGTCTAGTACTTCCCTTGCTACTCTTGAAAAATGTGCTGGGCAACCATCATGCTAAAACCACATTGTCCATCGGACGTCCATAGCAACATCGTCAAGTAGTAATGGTAGTTGTTGTTCTAGGAAATCTCGATAATTTGTTCCATTCAAATTACCTTCAATGAAATAAGGACCAATGAGTTTATTTCCTATGATTCCACACCAAACGTTCACCGACCAAGGACGTTGATGATTAACTTGTCGTAACCAATGGGGATTTTCTACGCTCCAATAATGCATGTTATGCCTATTGAGGCCACCATAGTTCGTGAATGTAGATTCATCTGAAAATAATACATTAACAAAGAAATTGTGCCCATTCACAAAACACCACTCGGTTATGAAAATCAGCGCCATGTAGTTTCTGATGCAGTGAAATGTGATATGGGTGAAACTTATGACGATGCAATATTCTTTGAATACTATCTCTGGAAATGCCGGAATCGCGATGTAATTGTGGTGTGCTTACACGTGGATTTTGGTGAATAGCTGCTAGTACAGCTACTTCGTTAGCTTTTCCTGTAACCGTTAATCTTCGCTTCCTTTTTTTCATTTGTACGCTGCCGTCAGAGTGAAAGGCATTCAGAACTTTCCCAACAGGGTCAACAGCGTCACCTGTGAACCACAATGTAATAGCTCCTAGGTTAAGTTGGTGTACTTTTTTCCGGAGAATCCAAATCTGCAATAAAAAATGGAGGTTCCTATTTCAGTTTTATTGTTTTTCCCCCACCCCACCCCCAGGAGGTGGGAGAGGGGGTCAATTTCATTATTGCTCGATGCCTCCCTTCGTGTCGAACAACTTTCGTCCCACACTTTTTTTGATTCTGTGCATAGTTCTCGCGATATTTCTATGTCTGCAGATAAATCGGCCACCCTCTATATATATTGATAAAAAAAGAGATATAAATTGCGTGAATAAACAATATTTTTTATAAAAGGCGGGTCTTAAACCTTAAAACTTTGACCTCATTGCGCGAATGGAAGATACTCACCGATTCAAATTTTTTTTTTGCATTTTGTTCGTCTTGACTTCCCCAAGTTTTTCGCTCTATTGCGTTTTTAAATATAAAAAAAAATGATTTTTCGCTCCACTCTACTCAATAAGACTAACCATGCGTCTACCTACTTACGAACATTGGCCACCAACTACAATCTTTCCATCATTCCATATTTTTCTACACATTTCACGTGCACCTCATCATCCTGGATTGATCTTTGTCTTGCCAATGTCATATCCGCGGTGCGTTCATACACACAGACGACTGGACCGTCAAAATCCAACGACGACCTGATTTCTATAGAATACGACTTGATAATCCCACCATGTAGAAAACTAAGTAACTTCACTTCCACATCTTTCTGCAACGAAGGCCATTAGCGCTCTTACCATCTTTCCTGGGTCGCTAACTTGCAATACCGCAGTTCCTTTTCGAACGAGTACAGTACTCCTCTGAGTTTTTTTGCTGTTACAATGTTATACCTGGAAAGTTGTTAGTTAGCAAGGTATCCGGGGTTTCTATGGAGATTTAGCAAATTCGCTATTTTCCTTTTAATAAATAGTATTATCGTCTACCGTAATTTTCTTTGGACAGTATTCTCGCAAACTTTTTTGTAGAGGAGATGTTTTATGTTTCCTGGTGTTCGACCATTTAATTTTATGACCGAGCCTTATCCGCCTGTACATTAAATATAATCTATACAATACTTATAGAAAACATTCAAATACAGCGCAATTTAAGTGATATGGAACGAAAATCAGAGATATATAAATAAGATAGAATTAGTCATAATAACAAACATTATTTATAATACGTTTTTTAAAACTTAAAATAGAACTGATGGAGCGAGTGTTCATTTTCAAGTCATTCGATACACGTTTAAGGGACGCGTAAAGCAAATTGTAACAATAATTTCATTCTACGCGATATTTCATGAATAGTTCTATGATTGCGAATAGTATATGGAAGAGCACGAAAACGACTAACATTCGATGGAAAGCCAGATAAGTAAAGTCTAAAATTAGGTAAATTTCGAAAGTTGGAATCATGAAGAAAATCGACATAGAGGTTTTCATTCGAACACATATTGCTGCAGTAGGTCCGTATACGAAATAAATATAAGCGAAAATATAACAGAGGTACCACCTTTCCTTAGTAGAAAGTAGCGCAGATATTGTCAATATCTGATCACAGCATTCAATAATTGGATCATTAACATTTAACATTAAAATCGCATTAATCCATTAAAGAATATATTTCTTTACGAGTCAGTCATATTTTGTGCTTGGGGGTGCATCACGCACAATAATTATCTTAGTAGGAAATGATTCAATGCGCTAATACTTGTACATAAACTGATCTTGACAAATAAATCACTGAAATCGTAAGAAGAACTATAATTTGTAGTCGATTTGGAAGGATTTATTAGAAGTTTAAATACGTATACTTTACTAATGTAAATTTATAAAAAAAAATTATGCATCAATTTTGGAAACGATTGAATATTACTCATTTGTAGATTTATAATGCTTTTATTTATATATCGGTTAGATAAATGTCCCGAAGGAGCCAAGTTTGAGCATAGGTGCAATGTACACTTTAATACTATATAGTTGTTTAGTGTTTTTTATAATTCACACGATATATCGGTAGTTATCTTTTAATAGTTCTAGGCTGTATGGACGAAGTTGAAGAAGACATGCAATCAGATTTCGAAAGAATATCTTCTGCCGATTCTAAATCTCCTCAACGGAGCAACACTTCAGTTCACGTCTGCTGGCATCGAAATACGAGCATTAGTTATAGCGATCAATTTCGAGCATTCCAGGTAATGTAATAAATAAGCATTATTTTATGTATTTATTGAATTTGTAAATTGCAAGGTGCTAATTGATCTGCAGACGATTCACATTTGCAACAATCAACTTGACGTATATCATGCCTTTCAGTTGCGCCAGTATGCAGAATTTGATTAAAACAAATGATGTTGCTTATAATCAAAATGTTTTTATTAATAATAACACATCTTCTTAATAATAACAATAAATAATAAATTTTATTATTATATGTTATTTATTAAATTCATGACTCTAGCTTTTTATGTGTACAAGATCAGTGTCCAATGCACTTTTACAAATTGAACAAGCCGGAAAAATCCTTCACAGAAACGAAACATGAAGACTCTCGATGCGATAGTCGTAATTTGTTTAAAATATTCTGTCTTAAATTAATAGAAAAAACTCATGAATAGCACAATCCACCTTGTGTACATGAAAATATGCCGCGCGCTTATTTATAACTTGAATACGCAGGTTATACTATTCTCACCGAGTAGCCTAGTGATTATTTATCATAGCTAAGGTAAATCCGAAGTAATTAGCTCCATGAAGCCGTTCCATCCAGGTATATCGACAACGCATTTCCATTTTCCGTATTGCCATATGAAATCTGTTACTGTAGGCAAAATATCCCTAGATATTTTATACAGTTCATTGACATCAGAGACACGGACATTGAACAATCCTGCTAACGCATATTTTTTACCCGGTATTTCACCGCCGTTTTTGTCGACGATTCTTGGCATTCCGTTCCGCAAAATATGCAATTTTTCTCGACATCAAAAAGTGGATCTTGATTTCTCTTGATATTGAGTTGCTGCGCCGGGAAGCCGAAAGAGCTGATTTTTTAACATTTTGTAACAGATACTGTGTACACTAACTTCGTTTAAGTTCTGTAACATTTTACGGTTTTCTTCATCTCATCTTAAAACGGACACAGATAATATAGTTTTAATACCCTTCGATTTCACTACATTCACGTCTGTAATTAAAGCTTTACCATATAAAGCAATTTGAGGTACTCATTGTTATTCGCGAGAAACGAAACTAAAACAATTTCATAAAAGTGCATTAATACATAGTCAAAAAAATGCACTGACAGAATTTTCAAAAACGGCATTGACAAAGTGTCCAAAAACGGCACTGACAAAGTGACCAAACACGGCACTAACAAAATGACCAAGAATAAAGAATGAACTGAAAAAATGAGTGAAAGTGGCACTAACGAAAAAGTGCAAAAACTGCACTAACAAACTGCCAAAAAAATGCAAAAACTGTCACAAAACATTTTCTACCAAAATGTTCTCTACGTTCTCCTTTCTAAATGCATGTGCTCCCCATGAAATTCAGAAAGAAACTGTGAGAAGATGCGAGCAAAACAAGAACAAACAGGCATAGAGGAACAGATGTTTTGTTAAATGCGACCCTCGCATTCCATTCTACGCATGAACGTGCCAGACGAACGAAACACAAACAACATTGATACGAAAAAGCATTTTAATATATATAACGAAAATACTTCATATTCACAGAAATTAAATATTATTTTTTATTAATATTAAAATAACGAAAGACAGTTCGTTTGCAAAAAAATAATTAAACATACAAAACTACGAAGATGCAAATTTTTATATTTTCGAGTTCAATTCCTCGAACATCATTTATAATTTTCGATATGCCATAAAATATAACTCGTACAGCATCATAAAGCCTATGAAAAAGATATATTACATTAATTTTTTACAGTAGTAAAGTCGGAAATCCCAGGCGCAGCCATTTCATGCCGCGTAGAGACACGGCCGATTTACCGCTGATCCGCTGATGGAGAGATCCCACTGCGAGGGAGCTCTACAAGGAGTACTTTTCAACCAAATTAAATTGTTCATTTTTTTATGATCTACAACTTTTATTTCAAAAGTTTTTCATTTCCGATAAAAACTAACGAATAAAACGCAAAAAAAAATAAAAATTTATCTGTTTTATTTTACTTAATTCATCGATATCTCGAGAACAATCGATTAATCGCAAAAATGTTATACAACATAATTTGTAGAGGAGAAAAAAATCGTTAAAATGGGCTATTATAAAAGTATTTTGCATTATTAGAGCCCGAGTTAACGCAAAAAAACGATTTTTATATGTTTTTAGTCTAGCAAAAAGAGCAAGCCCTCTCAGGTGCTGAAAACTTGGAGTTAAGCTTTTCTTGATGTCCCCTACACTGTAGAAAAAAATTGCGAGTCGGAATTATGTCTTTTGCAGGCCTTTTTTGTGCAAAGTGACTGGATTATTATGGAACATAATTTAATAATAAAGTCCCAGAAAAATTAGTTATTTAAAAGTTAATCAAAGATATGGGCAAATCCACAGAACTTTTAACTTTTGGTATAAAAAAAAATCGAAAAAAATCTTAGTCGCACACTATTCCCACTTTACATACGTATTTGTATAACTTATTAGGAGTGATAATCCATGCCTGTGCAACTTTTTTATTGCGTGCCGTCAAAGCAGGTTGAAGGTCAAATGAAACTAAAACTTACAAATCAAATTTTATTCAAACATTTCTTTATTTACTAGAATTTTGTTTTCTTCTACAAAGGTAACAGTAATTAACATAAATAAACACAATTTTACTCCTAACATTACACATAATAATCATTCGTCCATTAGATTTTCTTGGATTTTCTTAGATTTTTTTTCTCGATTAATTTCGTTTTTTTCAACTTTGCCCGTTTTCTTATGTTTGAGCTTTTTTTCCTGCAGCTTCAGTTGAATATTTACATGGATTCAATGCATAATGGTTACAAGGTGGAGTGCTTAAATACAATCAGTACATGATAAATAATTTAAATATAAAATATTATTTTCCGTATTCTTCCAAATAAGTTGGTGAATTTTCATTGAATTTGAAGCTGCTTTTAAATCATTAATTGTTAATTTATCGATTTCTTTGATTTTATTTTCGGTAACTAAAAATATATTTATCTTTGAATTAACTGAGTTACTAATTACATTTAACATATCTTGAGCAGAAGTAACATCTTTCCCACGTGTAGCCCAGTCAAATTATACATTTAGCGGGAAAAAATTCTTAGTAATCATGTTTTATGTCCTTTGTCCTTAAAACATTATAAATACAATATAGTATTTTACATATATTTTTTATATATATTTCTCAACATTAAATGTACGCATTTTCATCATTTACAATTCATTCTTGTACGAGTATTACTGAAGGTAATTATATCGCCTATTATTATTATTGTTATTACTATTATTATTATTGTTGTTACTACTGTTGTTATTGTTGTAACAAAATAAAAAATATTAATATAGCATTTATTGCAAAAGACAGAATCGAACACGCGGTTGAGGTTCGATCGGCGTCGTGTCGCGGCAATAGGCCGAGTTCGCGCTTTGCGGAGGCTCCCCTGAGCTCAATTTTCGAATCGTATCGTATAAGGTCTCAAATTGTAGGTTTTTTCAAGCTCTACAACTTGCATTACGGGGGCAAATCGCCATCTGTTAGTCCAAGCGAGATAAATGCAAAAAACCGCGAAAAAAAATTCTTTTTTACAATTTAACGGCCGTACATACACAAATTTCGATTTTAGGTCAGATTGGTCTCTAAGTGCATTGTAGGGCTTTAAAAAACCTACAATTTGAGTGGTCATACGTCCATTTTCGTTAAGAATTGGCCGAGTTATTGCAAAAATACTAAAAAATCACTCCCCCCTCCCCCCTTAAAAACGCAAAGGTTTGGGAATACGAAAACTCAGATTTAAGTTCTTGAATATGCCCCCCCCCCCCCCCCCAAAGGAATTTTTCTGTTCAGAATTTTTTCCCGCTAACCCCTTTTTTTTGCACAATTTGACTGGGCTAGTGAGACAGCTATGTCACATAGTGACTTTACGGTACCGCCAGTCCCATCAGCACAACTTTTTCCATGCCCTGAAGTTGAAAAATACCACGAGGCGTGATGTAATTGCAATAGATTGCAGTGATATGAAAACAAAGCGAAATTCGATTTATTTTTGTACTGAGTGGACGGACCATCACTTTGGAAATGTATTACATTTACTGCAGGTGCGTACTTTTTTACAAGATTTACAATGCGTTGTATATGAGCCCAAACAGACGAAGCATCGTGCCAAAGGCATTCCTACACAGTACAAAACGATATACATTCAGTGTTTTGGGAATCATTGTTAAAATAAAAAAAGGTCATGTATGAAGTGAAATTTGTTTTCTGGATGCACCAAAGTGTACGCTTTGTATTTCTTCTGAATATTTACAACAATAGTTTTCGGAGAAATCAATAACAATCATTACTTCGTTTTTGTTCAAATTGTTTCTTAAGTTTTCAAAAGATTTATGCTGATGACCTGTATCATAAACGTGTCGTAAATACGCAGAAGTGCGCAAATTTAATTCCCTTACTATATCTACAGTGTTACATTCAATTTTAACTTTTGATGTTATTTTGACTTTGTAGTTCACATTTTTTGACCCTATCCTATCTTGTGTTTGTGTAACCCATTGATAGTAGAACGTAGAATCGGAATTATTTGGTAATGCGATACTTTTTTCTATACATTTTTCGCATTCTCTATACATACATGTTTTTGCGGAAGAATCACACGTTACTGAAACTGTAAATTTTTTAGTACTATTGGATGTCATAATTTTTAAATGTAATAATTTGTTTATAATCAAATCGATATTGGCGTGTATTTTACACAAGCAAGTATTGCGTGCACAAATTAACTGTTGCATAATCCAAAACGGTTTCAGTTTGAAAAACTGCGAACGAGAAATTTTCATTGTCGATTCTGTGCAAAATTTTTCATACAGATTATCCATCGAATCCTGTAAATATCTTTTTCTCATTGTTAACCCCAATTTCGTAACCATGTCTTTTTTTCCTGGCGCAAATGCAGTTTTGATCTTTCTCTAAGAAATCCTGTACATTTCTTTTCATTGACTCATGCAATCTGATTTTTTGTACTTTACTCCGATTATATTTCAATGTTTTAGATGATAAAGTTTTGCGTTGTAAATAACCACTGACTAGTCCAGAGACTGATTTCATACGCCTGTATTTTTTTTAAATATTTTTCCAGCTAGTATTTGTGAATAGATGGATTTATCTGTTTCAATTTTCAAATTCCTCTTATTCTCTTTCAGTTGTTTTATTAAGACCTCGGACAACAGTAAACGATTTTTAATTTCTGAATTAGACCGCTTCATAATTTTGTTAACATTTCTTTCTGGCGATGATTCTTTTCTCACACTCAGTCTATATAATTTTAATCTCAGTGCACTTATAATCTTATTTTTTGCATCATTAACTTTTTGCAGTGCTGCAACTTTACGTCGCGTCGTAATGCTTGTTCTCTTGCTCTTGCAGATTTCTGTTGTAAGTTGGATTTTATTTGAGAATGTTTTTTGGAAGTTATATTGCAGTGGCAAGCGTTACGTCCAAATATAGTTTTCTGCTCTGGCAAAGATGAAATGTTAGGCCAAGTTGACATTTCTGTAATACTTACATTACCTCTATCATCTTTTTAGTTATCATCGGATATGTTGGGTTCCAGTAAATGTGAACTATCAGGACTATACGACATTCGTGTATAATCATTTTAAATTTTCATCCAAAATATTCTCTTCCAGTAAATGTGAACTATTGGTTCTATGCGGGATTTGCGTAGATATTTACTTTTCCTTTATTCTTAAGCCGTTCTGAAGTTCGTGTGCTACTATGCCTAGATTGAACACATATTTTTTGGCTCTTTGTTTGCACTGACGATAATCACGTCTAGTCATTTGTAACTCACGTAACTTCCTTTTTTTATCAATGTTACTCTTACGTCTATTAGCAGCCAATTCTTTTTTTTGTCAGATTGCAACACGCTTCTTCTGGAGTACGATCTCACGTGAATTCTTAATTATAACTTGCACTATTAAATATTTATAGTTATGTAGAAGTACTGAAAATTATTAATTATATATTAAGGGACTGCTAAAGATAAAACACATTCGAGTTTTTCAAGATTGCTTCTTTACCGATTGATCTTTATTCTGAAGCTATTTTAAAGCTCTATTTTAAATATATTTTAAAACTATTTGACACGTTTTTTTACGAATGAACATCAAATTTCAGCGAAAGCGGTTCAGAATATACGGTAATACATATTAACTTCAATAATTTTGAAAGCAAAATTAAAATTCGTAAACACAAAGTATAGGTATCTTCCAAAAAACCCGAGCAGTTCATTAATTGAGAGTTTGAAATATATAGTGATGAGAACGCCCTATACAACTGTGTTATGAGCATAACAATGTAAATATAAACGCCCTTTGCAGTGTGTATTAAATAAATAGGTATTTCTAATAATTTTAAATTTATTGTCATTTTATTATTATTTACATTTTCATTGATAACACCACCAAAACACTAGAAATGTTTACGGCCCACATAATTTCTGTTTATAAATGATCAATAGATAGAATCACCGATGTCAGAAGTCATATTAAAAATTGTTTACAGATGTGCTCTACAATAATATGGAATTTTTTAAGGTTGCATGAATTTTATTATTTATTTCAACTACATCATGTCGTGAATATGTGATGCGCACATGTTTGTAACAGGGCTAGATTTCTTCGTTTTTATCACAGAAATAAGAAGCACCTTGTACTTTATTGGGTTATTGCGGGCCGCAATCATAAAACAGCAAGATGTCAACAAAATATGGATTTCACGAAAAGTTATTTCATGTCAAACGGATGCTGAAATTTTATAATAAACTTTGCGCACATCAATGTAACTTATAATACTGTTTTCTAGTATGTTTAGTTACGAGTTAAACATAAAATCAATGACATAATTCACGGGCCGTGTGTATAGTCTAAGGGAGATTTTTTAAAAATTGGATTAATTCATTCGGAATTTCCAAATTTTTACATTTTTGACTGCTATCTACTGTCATATATGAACGGATTGGCACTCCTGATTTTCTACAAATGTTGTTAACAAATGTCTTCGTTGAAATAAACAATAAATATATTTTTTAAACATTCATAAAGCTATAACTCTACAATTATGGGTATTTCACAAAAGTTAAAAGTTCTGTGGATTTGCCCATATATATTTTTCTTTAAACATGCAATATTCTCAAGTCCTGGACAGCATTTTATTCAGTTAAAAGCGGTGAGATCGGTTCAAATGCTTCTAAAGTGTTAAACTCATTCAATTAATACGTCGGATCTTCCAAAATTAGTCTAGATGTTTACTTTTTCGTTTTAACTATTTCTGCAGTTTTTTATTTTTTATTTTGAGTCTTGTAAAGTAAACCATTTTGCCATAACATTTTTAAATAAATATATTATCCGGGATTTCTTGAAACTTTTAGAAATTAAAATTGTAATTTTGTATTCCGCCCAGTTCCATTCAAACCCCAGACATTTAGATTGGATTAAATTTGAAAATAACTGATTCAGACGATTTTTTTTACGGAAGGGGGAAATGCATTGGGCACCGCAGGGGGTAGATGATGTTGGGTAACTCCCCGTGTATCGGACTCCCTTACCTTTGATGTTAACGGCAAGGTTTACCGACTAAAACCCTAACCTTCTTTGGCCCTCCATAATCCACGTGTGTCTGCAGTACAAAAGTGTCTCCGATCTCCATCTCCTCCGCTACATACCGAACCGGGCCATGTCGTTTATAACTGCAACCAATCCCTCTACCATCGGGTTTGTTATTACAGGATCCCGTGTGATCTAAGTAGACGAAGAGATCCCAACAGCACTGCTTTCTGCATTCGGCCTGCGATGGAATTTGTATATTGTTGGCAGGACGGAATACTTTTGATGTTTTCAAGGAAAGTTGGTCTCATTCCTCCCAGCACTCCAATTATCAGCACCACGAGTTTGATTTTTAATACTTGATACAGCTTGCGAATCTCGAACAGGTGTTCCTGATATTTCATCCCTTTTTTGTCCTCTTTGCTGACTATGTTTGTCTCTGCTGGCGCAGAGAATTCGGTGACGAAAATGAATATACCATCGAAGTCAACAAAGACCATGTCAGGCTTATTGGCTGATATTTGCCTGCTCGTCGGAAATGAGTAATTCCAGTATATTCGGTACGACTCGTTACGACTACGGATTGAATATCAGTGGGGACGTACGGCAAAACTGGGGTCTCGTCAAAGCGAAGGTGCTGCGGAGATGATAATGCAGTACTGGGAGAGCCGTATTGTGACATTGGATGCATGCTGAGACGATATGTCTTGGACAAGCCTACAGAGATGCGTTAGTGTCTCAACATGACATCTAGACGATCTACAAAGTGTACTGTGCACCACCTGGTATTAGATGGTGTAGCGGTACGGAAAGGTGTTGACGACCCCATCCTGGCATGCAAAGATAAAACCCTCGTTCTCGGATTTCAAGCGGCTAATCTTAAGAACGAGAAGGTCATCTCTACCGACAAGCCAAGTTGCTGGAGATTTCGAAAGAATTATCCATGCAATGGCTTGTCGATATGCCTGCCCTTCAACATACGGAGTTGTTCCTTCCGTATGTTAGCCCTCAGACGCACTGGGCACAGATTGATGACTGATTCAGCTTCCTGTGCACCACTACGTTCCACTTTGAAATCCAAACCGAGGTTTCACGCTGCTCGTTCCGCCGCGTTTTACAAAAACGCCCGCTTCTCCTGAATTTCATGTTGATGAACTAGCATCATGAGGGGATTCTCCGTTCGATTAATCACATCACAAGCCGTTTCGAGGACTAATCTATCATGCATACACTCCAGGTTCAAAAGGCCACGACCTCCCAATTTTCGGGACAAATAAAGTCGTTCCACGGAAGATCTTGGATGCAACCTGCGTTGCATACAAATCATCTCCGTTGTGCATCGGTCAAGACCCCTTAGCTCGTCAACGTTCCACTTAAGTACTCCAAATATATAGAGCACTGGTGAAACGGCCAATATATACGTGGCTGCCACCTTATTTTTCCCCGTCAATTCTGAGGTCCAGGGTCACACAAAAGCGCGACTCGCTAGGTGGTAAAGGAAAGCGCCAGACGTGCCAAGGTTCGAAGAATTTTTAGGTACGACGCACACGCTGGTGTGCCCGCAGCGCAACCCGGCTCGCCAAGGGTGTGAGCGGTATTCTCTGGCGCAGACGAAACTAATACACGACTACGAGGGCTGACGAGGGCGGTTCACTCATTTTACGCGTCCATTCGCGCCTATCCGATATGGGACGGTACGCAATTGCCTGAGAGAGATCTCGACAGAGACTTTCTAAACGCGATGCCTTTCGACAACCTCGTCTTTCGAAGACGGAGTACCCGCCGATGAAGTCGACAAGTACTTTCGGTGCATGGTTCCTTGCAACGAACTCGGTCAGGACTTTCGCATACGGTGCCCGATGACGCGCCTTCGTTGCAACGATAATGCATAAGTGTACATAATTACTCGCGTGTCACAACACCGAATAATACTAACCGAAATGTTTAACCACATTATCGAAACAGACTAAACTGAACTATTCGTTGCTGGAATTAGGCTATCCGACACTCAAACTAATCGCAACAATTACGAACTTAATCAACACCGGTAATCCCTAACCTGAATCAATAATACGCACTCGCGTTAATGATGCTAAACTTGCACAAGTTTCTTTACAGATATAGTTTACCGCAAACACTTCTATAGTTTGCCGCGAACACTGCTATTGTTTGACGCGAACACACTAAATTAGCACACTCAGACCAATAATGAAACAATTTTAGGGTATCCGTAGAGACAGATAGCTTCATGCGCAAAAATACAACCAAACCGCCGCACTATCTTCTGGCAGTACAAGATAACCGTGGCCCGCACAGATTACCGGTGAAACAGCGAGCTGAGTAATATAACCGCACAAGAGGTCCGGTCCAGTTGAACTCACTGGTACGGTAATTTTCTAACTGGTGGTTCCGCTGGATTCATTAGCCGAGAAAATCTCCCGATTTTACGAAAATTCCCCTCGTTAATTTGCAATACAGCGCCACCACGCATGAGGAATAATATAAGAAATAAACCCAGTTCACTCTATCAGAGTGAAAAGGTAGCTAGGTAGTCTAAGATACGATAACGCACAAAGAGCGATCCAGCAAACCCAAATAAAATTAACGAGCTTGTGATTTCTTTGAAAGGAAACTAATTTTTAAGTGTGAAATGCCGACCATATCAGTTAACGGCTACACGGAGAAGTCGTTGAGAGAACAGCTGTGCTTCGCGCATGTGCGCAGCGCACTCTCTCCGCTTGCACAGCAGCTCGCTCAAGATTGAGTGAGTGACTCACTCAAAATGCTGAGCCAGCATCCGTCTCAAATCGCGGGAAAGCTACCGTATTGTGAAAAAGATGGCAGTCTTCTCAAGTACTTGAGCGGCATGCGGAGCGCATTATCGCTCACAACTATATAGACGAATGATTTTGTAACAAAAGGATAACTTGAATCAATCGGATTGAAACAAATTTCACCAAATTTGTGAGCGCAAGACATATACAGAAATATAATTGTAACTTAATTTAAGGCAAAAATTACATTTGTTATCTTAGAGTAGAGCAGAACAATTTTCACCGATAATAGTGAAATGGACTTTTTTTGATGAAAATTGATTTATTCTATTCGAAGATCAAAAATATAACACTGGCCTTAAATTGATTTATATGTAATTATATTTCTGAATATGTCTTGCTGTTATAAACTTAGTGAAATTTGTTTCAGACCGATTAGAAGTAATTAATCATGTTCAAAATGTTGAAAAAAAATTTACGCCCGACACGTTTCCAATATTTGGGAGAAAGTGGCAATCTGGTTCAATTATGATCATTTGCCATCACTTTGTGTTTAAACACCAATTTTAAAACTTTATACTTTTAGTAAAATAGCTCAAATAAATAATATTGACACTTTTCCCTTAAATGTGCAAAAACCAGTATCGTGCTTAAATTTCTTATTATTTTGTCTAAACTTTTTTAATGTGATAACTGGAATCGATCGGATTGAAACACTTACTCTCTTACTTCAAAGTAATCCTATGCTCCTGTTATGCGTCGACACTGCGTCGGCTGTTCCTTAGCCGAATACGCACTGCCTACAAGGAGGTCAGGTCGGTCCAAGTGAAAAAACACAATATTCAGATGTCCAAATCAAATTGTATTCACTCAACAGTAACAAAAAAAACCCTTTGGTAACTATAACGATGCGCGGCGCATAGAACGCTCGAGAACTGAGGGCCACGTAGGCACGCGCGCGCGCTCGAAAGAAAATGCCGCGACTATAGATTTTCCGAAAACCCGGTACGAAAATCGGACAAACCAGAGAGAGGTTTGTTTAATTGCCCGGTGCTGGTACAAACTTTACGAATCGCCCGAATACAAAATTCTTCGATTAACAATCGTGGTTGAGGCAGAAAAGCGAACATGAGAGGAACGAAGCTTTTCTCTAGAAAACTCATGCGGAACTGACGAAGTTCGCCGCGGAATGACACGACGCGATGCCCGAGCGAACTCCATCTATTGTTTACCTACACTAAGTAATACCAAGAAAAATAAACTAAAATTGCGAATGATAATAAAGTCGCGAAATCCCGATCGATCAATATGTTTCGCCGTGATTCACCGTCGCGATCAAAAGATGCCGCACCGGAGTTCTTAAATATCGATATTCATCGCAATACGCCAACATACCGCCCGCCTTGCATTGCCCGGAATGCAACATTCACCGGCGTAGGGCGATATCTTAGCCGCACTTAACCTAAACGAGTGTACAAAATAATAACCTCTTGAAATACAAAAATTCTTAACTTCCGGTATCACCGCTTTCCAGAGAGAGAGGTAAAAGCGCTAGTTTTGAGATAGGTCGGACGTATTCAGATTTTGCGGTACGTACGGTAACTACCCGTGTCAGTCCATCCTTTCCGGGATGGCATCGCGTGATTCTACCGAGGCTCCATTTTGTTGGAGGGAGATCCTTCTGTTGGAGAAGTACGATCTGGCCAACTCTCAGACTGGAGGCTCTATCTTGCCATTTAGTCCGGTGCTGACAAGATCGCACGTAGTCGTCGGACCATCTCTTCCAAAAGGATTCCAGCATCTGCTGGACTAGCTGCCAACGCGACAGCCGATTTTCCGGAACATCCAGTATAGAAGGGACTGGCACGGATAGAATTGCGCGACCGATAAGGAAGTGTCCTGGAGTAAGAGTGTCAAGACATTCAACGTCATCACTCAGCGCTCCGAGAGGGCGAGAATTTAAACAGGCCTCGATACGGCACAACAAAGTCATGAGCTCCTCGAGAGTAGGAGTTCTATCAAGTAATATGCGCTTAAGATGACGCTTAACACTCTTTACTCCGGCCTCCCATAAACCTCCGAAGTGAGGCGCTGCCGGTGGTATGAACGACCATCGAATGTGATCCCGAGCTAAAATAGCGTGAAACTCCGGACTCGCAATTACTTCCTGATAACCACGCCGAAGCTCAGTATCCGCACCTTCAAATGTCTTTCCGCAATCGCTATACATGGTCGCTGGGAGACCGCGCCGCGAACAAAACCGATCAAAGGCGGCAAGGAATGTCTGAGAGCTGTAACCCGTTACTACCTCCAAATGAATCGCTTTCGTGGCAAAGCACACGAATACGGCTATGTATCCTGAACGAGCTTTTACACCTCGGCCGCCCGCCATGCGTATTTGAAATGGACCCGCATAGTCGACGCCACATTCCCTGAACGGGTTCCCAGGACTCGTAATGCGTGCGCATGGGAGCGAACCCATAAGTTGTTGCGGAACTTCGGCACGAAGTCGAGCGCAATTTACGCAGTTGTATGCAATAGACTTGACAATTTTGCGGCCTTGAATGACCCAGTAGCGATCACGAAGAGCACTCAGAGTGAGTGCAATACTCCCGTGCAACGTACGTTGATGTACATGCCTGACGATCAGACCCGGCCTGATGATTTCCCGGCTTTTCCGGGTAGATGGCGCTGATGTGCGATTTAAAAATATGGCGGCGTTTCCGCAAAGGCACGTGGCCTGTTGAATTTAATGATTTCACTCGATTCGAGTGAATAGAAATCACTGAATAACTTAGTCACTGATTCACTGAATGGACCGAAATCCTGGCAGGATCGCCAAATGTTATGCGTCGACACTGCGTCGGCTGTTCCTTAGCCGAATACGCACTGCCTAGAAGGAGGTCAGGTCGGTCCAAGTGAAAAAACACAATATTCAGATGTCCAAATCAAATTGTATTCACTCAACAGTAACAAAAAAAACCCTTTGGTAACTATAACGATGCGCGGCGCATAGAACGCTCGAGAACTGAGGGCCACGTAGGCACGCGCGCGCGCTCGAAAGAAAATGCCGCGACTATAGATTTTCCGAAAACCCGGTACGAAAATCGGACAAACCAGAGAGAGGTTTGTTTAATTGCCCGGTGCTGGTACAAACTTTACGAATCGCCCGAATACAAAATTCTTCGATTAACAATCGTGGTTGAGGCAGAAAAGCGAACATGAGAGGAACGAAGCTTTTCTCTAGAAAACTCATGCGGAACTGACGAAGTTCGCCGCGGAATGACACGACGCGATGCCTGAGCGAACTCCATCTATTGTTTACCTACACTAAGTAATACCAAGAAAAATAAACTAAAATTGCGAATGATAACAAAGTCGCGAAATCCCGATCGATCAATATGTTTCGCCGTGATTCACCGTCGCGATCAAAAGATGCCGCACCGGAGTTCTTAAATATCGATATTCATCGCAATACGCCAACAGCTCCATTTTCTAAATACAATTTATGTAAATAATGAAAACAATGTTAGCCAAAAGACATGAAAATTTCAACCGATGGGTTTAAGACTAATTCCTTCAAGTTTCTGGATACCTTTTACCTCCAGAATCTTGACGCAATTTATCTTAAACCAATCGGTTGAAATAATCATGCTCAAAAAGTTAAAATAAAAAGAAAAAAATCTGGTCGACGTTGAATTTTTTATTATTTTCTTTTAACTTTTTGAACATGATAATTTCAACTGATGGGTTTAAGACAAATTGCTTCAAGTTTCTGGAGGTAAAAGGTATCCAGTAACTTGAAGTAATTTGTCTTAAACCCATCGGTTGAAATTAAAATGCTCAAAAAGTTGAAGTGAATGTAAGCACGATGTGGCTTTTTGCACATTTGGGAAATGGCAATCTGATTCATTTGTGATATTTTATAACAAATTTATAATTATCACAGGATATAACCAATACTGAAATCCAAATTACTACAAATATATAGTTCTAAAATTTGTGTTGAAACAGAAATTGATGTCAAGTGATCATAACTGAACTAGATTGACACTTTTGTCCAAATATTGAAAAAGACGAGTCGGGCTTAAATTTCTTATAATTTTGTTACAACTTTTTGAACGTGATAACTTTAATCGATTGGTTTGAAACAAATTTCATCAAGTTTATGAACGCAAGACATATACAGAAATATATTTTCTGAATAATTTTAGTGTTTCGGCAACAAATTTGTAAACATTCATGCGGTGAAGTTGTATAGAACCTTTTTGTAAAAAAATAAGCCGTCACTCGTAATAATCCATTCATTTGTTTTAATTTGTAAGGCTCTTTAAAAAGGCATAAGAAGACAACAAATTGCTTAACACATTAGCAATTACCCACTTTACATACAAATGTTAAGTGTAATTAGAATTGCGAATGTGATATTAAAATAACAAAAGAAATGTGTAAAAATTGATTTTTGTTAATTTTATATTTACGTATTTATAATTTAAAAAATAATTATACAGAATAATTTCAGTCTTTGCTTGCTTATAAGCCCATTCAGCGGTTGTACATGATATGACGAAGAAGTCTCACAAGGCGGGAAAGCTGCAAACTTCTACAAGAGTGCGCATCTTTCCGCGCATGTGGTCACGCGTTTCACTTATTTTGAGTGAGCAGCTCACTCAATTTGAGAGATCTGCGTTCCCTTACGAGGTCTCTCAGCTTAACTTCGATTGGCAGTGCGGCTATCTCCAATAAGACAGCAGCGCACTCAGTGTGTTCTCAGTGTAGCGAAGCCAACTGGAGATTATCGGCAGAGAAGTGTGATGTCACAAACTCATCATGTTTACTTCCCATCATTCGGCTAACTTTGCTTTCCTCATGTATTAATTACGGATTCGTTTTCATCTTTATGGTTAATTATGGGACTCGCATATCCCAGAATAATAATAGTAACCCACACAACGTCTGACTTTGTATTCGCCCAATCGGATAAGACTTGTTTCCCCGAATTCCGACGGATTACGAAAGTTAACCACCTTAAGAAATTTTCCGTTGTCATGTCATTGGAAGGACGAAAACATTCCTCTTTTCGAACAATTTTGCAGATTTACACGAGATCTATTTTAGATCGTATTCCCGCTGATTAATCATAAAGGCACACGCGACCGCTCGTTGTATCTTTCTCAGATTAACGAGGCTAAGAAGTTAACGAGGTTAACGAGTGCCAGAGAACCACATTTTTCCCGAATATGCCGAACGAGGCGACAAATTTGTCCACTTTCAGAACAAAGAATTCATCCATGATATTTTTCTGTGAAGAAGAAATTTCCCAGAAAATAACCACGTAAAACCTTACAGCAAAAACAAAACGGTTCAGAAACGAAATAGATTAGCGTTTTTACTCTCAATCGGACAATCGAAAATTCACATAATTGTATTGTTAAAAGGGTGTATACCCAAGATTTAATAAACACATATCTAATCTAGTTTAATTTAATACTGTGACCCCAGCCCCCGACTTCATCGCCTCCACCCGTCCGTCGTCGTCGCTCGTGGCCGCCAGCAAAAAACCGAACTTTCCGGAGGGGCCACAAAAATCCGCACGGCGCGCCGGATGGTAAGAGAGGGCGCCAGCCGAGCCGAAGCTCGACAAATTTATGGGCGCGCCGCACGCGCTGGTGTGCCCGCTAGCTCAGCCCCGAGTTCCCGGCTCGGCAAGGGAGAGGACGGTATTCTCTGGCGCAGACTAACTACTCCGCGACCACGGCCGACGAGGACGTTCTCCACGTATATCGCGCCCTCTCTCGCGCCCCAAATTACGGACGCCAAATTCTATTCGCGATTCCCATCTACGCGACAACACGCGATTCCCCGACGGAGAGCTCGACAGGGACTTCCTAATACGGTGCCCTACGACGAACTCGACAGGGACTTTTCGCACGCGGTGCCTGGCGACGAACTCTACCAGGACTTTCTAATTACGGTGTCCTGCGACGAACTCGATAGGGACTTTACACACGCGGTGCCTGGCGACGAACTCTACCAGGACTTCCTAAAGACGGGGTGCCCGCCGACGAACTCGACAAGGACTTTCCGAAGCGCGCTTTCCGAAGCGGCATCGCACGCATGGTCCTTTCCTTACCGACAGATCGGCTGGAGTATTACCCGAGAAAAACCTTCTTATTGCACAAAAAGTCCGCTCGTTAATTCATAAGATAGAGCCACTTCACAAGAGGGGCAAGATAACAGATAACCACAGTGTTCACTCTAACAGAGTGAAAAGATAACCAAGAAGTTCAAGATACAATCGCTCACAAGAGCGATTCAGCGAACCAAGGTAAAATTAACGAGCTTGCGTTTTTGATCATAAGAAGTCAGATTATGAATTTAAAATGTCGACCATGCTAGTTAACGGCTCGCCAAGCCAACTGGAGATCGCGGCGCGGACCGCGAATCGGAACCGGCGGCCATCTTGTCGGCGTCGCGGTGTGACGTCACAGAGCATCACGTTCGGCGGAATTTGCTTTTTACGCGTCGTATTTCCGTTTTCGTTACCGTCTTTATTTCCGATCACCGGACACGCACTTTCGAAACAATAAAGATAACCACACTAGATTCGATCTTATGTTCGCCCGAACCGCTAGTTATTTCTCCCGGATACCGAACGATCACGACAGATAACCAAGTGACGACTTTTTCCTGAATTCCTCGAAAGGACGAAGTTATCCACTTACCGAAGCATCTCACGGAATTTTAAGAGAAAGATCCTCGATCGCGTTTCCGATGGTTAACCATACCGACGCGCGTGGCCTGTTTGGCTTTGTATTTCCGAAAGTAACGAGAACAAACAAAAATCGTAAGATAACCACATGTTTTCCGAATATGCCGAATAAAACCGCGAGAGATAACCACAGTCGAGTTAAAGAATCTACTCGAGATATTCTCCGCGAAAAGACAGATTCCGGAAGATAAGCATTGAGAAATTCGCGACCAAAGCAGAAATTTACCGAAACCCGATACGAACCGAAGACCCGACTCAGATAACCGAAGGCGATTCGCATTTTTCACTTTCACTTTCACTCGCGAAATGGCAACGGACAATCGGAAAAGCGCATTTTATTTAAACAGCCGTGAGCACAAAGAATCGAAATATTGGTGTACGGAAAGACTTCGTAGCCGAAACTATTTGCGCTCAGGGCTGTTGGTACCTTTTGATGACCAGGCGTACCTATAGGCTCCAGGGCTGCCACAGACTGCTACAGACTGCCGATCCGACGCGTCGTTTGGAATCGCGACGCTCGCGCCACGCCGGCCGCCGTTTACCACCTCTCTACCGCGATCGTGATGGTAGGGAGAGCCCCGCGGCCCGTACGGATACACACGACTGGCCGTCCCCTCCCGGTAATCTTTTCTTACTCTTTCTCGAATATTCGCGAAGTTTCGTCACGTCGCCCTCGCGTACCCTCTCCTTCGCGAACATTCCAGAATCTCCACGCGTCGTCCCCCCCCCCCCCTGCACGCCCGCAATAAGCAGCGTGCTTGACGATATACCCTGGATGTTCGGGTCTCATACTTCTGGAAATCGGAAACAAGGCCGTCCTTGATCCGACTTACAAACAAAGCACATGCGAATACCCATGTTTACACATGAAATATTTATCGCATGCAATATATAAATTTCAGGAAATAAGCAAAATAAAATTAAATACTGAATAATAACCCGAATTATAGCTACTTTTATAATTATTAATTATTAATTCCTAAACTACGAATTCTATGTCTCAATTGTTGTCATATTAAAAATTAGCGCTTCTTCGGAGCAGTCCCCTCTATAATGACAACATTCCCCTTGGATAAAAGCCTCCCGGCAGATTAATAACGAATATCAATCCTAATTTGTTGCTATATTAAAAATTAGCGCTTCTTCGGAGCAGTCCCCCCTATAACGGAAACATTCCCCCTTGGATAAAAGCCTCCCGGCAGATTCTTAACATATAACATTCAAAAAGAGCCGAATGACGTCATCACCAAAATAAATACTAGCGCTTCTTCGGAGCAGTCCCCCCTATAAGGTGATGAGATCATTTCGGGAATTGCGCCCATTCGAAATATTAGCGGTTCTTGAAGACCAGTACCCCCTTAAGTTATCCCCGTTGTGAGTCTCGTGGCAGATAGCACTGTAACGTGTTTTGCCACGTTACAATACTTAGATATATCCTGAGGCACAAAGGATCGAAATATTGGCATACGACACGACTTCATAGTCTTAAAAGTGCTCGTACTCAGGACCGTCGTATGTAATTGATTTAGGGCTGCTACCAACGGATTGACTATGCGACGCGCCAGTGTCGACGGCATCTCGAGCGCTGTTTGCGCCGTCTACACCGCAATCCTGCCAGTCGAGGGGGGGGGGGGGGGAGGCCGACACACTACGCTACTAGCATTCCCTCCAGTACTTCTTCGATATTCCTTCTATGTTCCCGAAGTTTTGGCGCACCGCTCACACATTCATTTTCCTTTCGACCCTTCGCGAACTTTCCAGAATCCCCACGCGTCGCTTTCCCCTACATGCACGTTGGTTGCGCCGTAAATCTAATCCGCAAACGTAGAAGTTCGTAGCCCAGGATCCGTAGGACTTTGCACATGCGGAGAAAAAAAAACACTCCCGGTGTGAATAACAAACTTTTATTTACCACTAGAAAGGCAATGATTAAAAAAAAATTATCGGATTCGAAAATGGCTGGCACAACACCCGTAAAATGCTGAATGCTTGCGAGGTCTTTACCGACGCGCTGGAAAAGAGAATATTCCGATTAATTGCTTCGGACTTGCGTGGTCGATCGTATGAGGACTAAATTGCGACTGAACATGTGCTGCATCGGAAAACGAAAAATGGAAACAATAATTTGATCATAAGTGATGCCGGATATAATAACAACAGTGATTTTAACAATAATAGAGACCGCTTGTGTCCTTTGCGAGAATACAATTATAAATTGAAACGTACCGCCCCCCGTGAGCGACGAAATGCTCCCAACTAAATTACTAAGTCGATTGGCAACAATGATATTTGCGTTATCGGATGTACAAGTTTTGAGTTAGCTAAGCATAGCGTAACTACCAGCGGAAGAACGTCGGCACCCGGGTGACACTTAAGAACCCTAGCCAAAGGTCACTTCGATGGTGGCAGATGATTACGCCTTACTAGAACGAGTTGACCCACCGCAACGGGCTTCTTTTCGACCAATATTGCAGCGAGAGCAAATAATCCGCAGACCATAAGCGGCAGAAGTACTCGTACATTTGTTGACAGGCTTGCCAGCGAGTTAACCGGTGGGTGGAAAGTACGGCGACTGACTCTTCGGGTATAGCGATCAGCGGTCCGCAAATCAGGAAGTGACCTAGGGTGAAAGCTGTCAGAAGGAACGATCAGGTTGCGTGATGCGCTACTCGGGAAAGTTACCCATTTGCTGAAACCGAATCGTCGTCTTTGTCGTGACGGGACATCCGTTTCTCTAAAAATCTAACAGGAGAACTGCAAATCGCGATTTTCCGATATTGACTGATCTATGGCGGACGGGAAGGCTAACTGTGAATCGTACACAAGCGTCCCGTGCGTGGGTGGCGACGAAATATTGTTCACAGAGTGAATCATCGATCGAAAGTACGGGCTTATTCGGAGTGGACTCGATCTCCTAGAACTTTAACAACGCGTCATTGATGGTAGACGGATCTACTACATGGTGCATGTAGGTGCTCGACAATACTTGAGTCGTATGCGCGGTTTCCCAACCCGACAGAACCCATCCTAAGACCGTATTTTGGGCAGTGGGAACACCATGGGAACATTTCAGCAGTCCGTCCAAGAGCAAGGATCTATAGAGGTTAGCGCCGATAGTCGTGTTGATTGCAGCGGTACTCGAGGGATCAGGTTGGGCCAATTGTAAGCTGTTGAGGTGTGGCCTCTGCGATATCGGATAGATGAAGTCGGCACATATGACGTGAGCATTTTCATGGTCAGAGCATGCGTATGAAACGTAGGCTCCATGCAGTGAACAGGCGAGAGGTAAATCTCCGCGGCCCGTTTAATAGAACCAGCTGATTCGCCTCCCACACCGCTGACAGATGTAATGACGCGGACGGAACGGGATTTTAGAGCATTTGCAAATGCGTCCGTGATGAAGGTCCAGGTGGAATCTTGATCCAGTAATGCTCTAACAATTAACGAACGTCCGCTGTCGGAGAGAACAAGAACGCAGTTGCGAACATGATGCTAGACGGGTTGACCGGTGATTAGGTGAGTTCGAGGAAACAGAATTGGAAGCTATTGGTGCACTATTGGTAATCGAAGGTAAAACTGGACCGGAATGTTGCTCTCGGTGCAACGAAAGTTTGCGCATGCAAACGAAACATGTAGTCGAGCACGAACACGACACTGAGTTGTGTGCACCTAGACAATTTGTACAAAATGTATGTCTTTGAACAAAATTAACGCGAGCAGAGACCAACATGGTTTTGAATCACTTAAATTTGTGTATAGAATCGCTTCCATAAGAATAGAGTCCATTCGCTGGTGCGAAACGCATTTTTACAATAGTTTAAATTATTAGCGCAAGAGGGATACTTATTATATTAATCTAAAATCTAAAAGTTAGTGGGTCTCAAATTTAACACATAAGAAGATCTATTATCAAAGCGCCAGACGCATATTGCCATCGCAATTCGTCTGTTACGGTTTTTTCTACTTGTTTATTATTTTTCTAGATTTAATATATGGACCGTCACACCAAGTATACGCACAATATGTGAAATACAAGCGGTCAAAAATTAAACACTTCAAATGTTGCATTTTATTTACAATTAAATGTATACATAATATTATTGTAAATAGAATGTTCGTGCGACGCACAAACTGGGCATGCCTTTTGTGTGGTATTTATAGCGGGGGATTGCACTGATGATTTGAAATGCGGCGAAGATTTCGAAGGAGCTTTAAAACCGTATGTTGTGGAATCCGCCTAACGGGCAGTATTCTTGCTAGCCGATTGTAATCCATGAGAAGTTCATCGAACATAGGGTAGGTCTTTTTCGATCCGAGACCAATTACCCAAACTCTACGAGACGCGGAGTCAAGTTTTGACGAGATGAGATATCCTTTCTTTTCCCGCCCAACCACCACTAGTGTTAGGCGCGGACAAGTAAGAAATGTTTCCCCAGGAGGAGAGACCTACCTGGGCATATAGAAAACCGGTAGGGGGTTGACTAAAAACCCCCCTGTCCGCGCTATTTCAGAAATCTGTCCGCCGATAGGGCGCCGATGGGATATTATTCCTCGGCGCTCCATCGGCTAGACGGGACGGTTGTCGGGCTCTTGCCCTCCTCCGTCCTGCACGCCTCTAGCGTGCGTATTACAAGATAATTTGTCGGCCGCGGTTGTTTGGGGAAATCCCTCGCTTCCGCAGAAGGTTTGCTTTTTTGGCAAAATGCAACGAAGTCGTTTGAAACTGATTACTCAGGGATTTTTTTGGTCGCTGATTACGAATCTGATATCTGATTTTCAAAATTAAAAGTGGCGTAGCAAATATGGCGAACGATTTTGGCAAATAAAAGAAATTTTTTGTTCCAACAGTTCCGCAGTTTTTTTTGCACCCGACTTACATTTCTATTTTTAAATCGAAGCTCTTTAAACTTCGAAGAGGGCTGTGAGACTGAATTTCGTTAGTTGTATTCTTCACATAGAAATATTCAAAAAAATGGATATATATTTGTAAACGTATAAGAATATATCTGTGCACAAATGTATGGCGGATTCAAAATATCGGACAAAACGTATTAGAAGTATTAAAAGTATTACATTTTGTGTGGAAAATAAGCACTTGGAAGGTTTTGGGGTCGCTGAATACGGGCATGCAACCAGTCATAATTTTTTCGACATCCAAGGTAGCGAATTCAAAATGTTGGAACAAGAAATTTAAACAGAATGCGTATTTTTATTTAAGAATATTTACTTTTGGAGTTTTAGGGTCACTGAGCATAATTTTGTCGATTTGGATTTTTAAGTGCCGTCAGTAGCTGCTTTACAACTCTTGTACTTCACGGTTATCAATTACACTGCCAGATTGAATAGCCACCTAGCGGTGGCCATTGGGACCTGGTGCAACCGTGCGATTCAATTTTTTTCTCAATTATCCCCGGTTGTTTCTGTGAAATCGTACGAAGTAGCTATCCGATTTTCAACGATCGACTAAGTATTTTGTGTACAGTTTTTTTTTTAAATGGATAACGGTGCATATAAAAGATTAATAACAGCTCGGAAAATATGCAAGAAAAGTAAGCTTGATAGAGAATATTCGTACTACGTTTATTTCAACTACTATATGCAACGGTGATAATTCATTGAGTAAATGCATTTATGATTCTTCTCAGAAAATGATAACACTTTATTCAGCTGTATAGAACTCGGAAAGGATAGAAGAAATTATTGCTTACAAAATTTCTTTTATTTTTATCGTTCTATCATAACAAATATTTTTTCCATAAAATGGTCAAATTTTCATATTCATTTTTAATACATGATCACAGTTCTTTTATGTTCTTAAAACCTGCCAGAAAAAATATTCTACATTGTTTGCAAATCTCTCGCGTTTTCATCTATTAGTATTTTGTGTTTTTCTCGAAAATACCACATATATTTGTAAAATAAATACATCATTTATTTAAATTTAATGATGATCATCACAATCTGATGTCAAACATGACTGACGGTGTATGAATTTGTAGAAATATTTTTATTTCATTTTGTAATCACGCAAATACTCAACAAAAGGTGAACATTCAAAGTTCTTCATCTATAAATATTACATACAAAAGTTATGTGCAACTGTATAGAATTTTTGTTAGTGTATCGAGATGTGCTATCATATTTAATGGATCTCCGGAGAGCGCAGACCGTAAATATAATAGTTTTCGGACATTACCGAGCCCGGCGTCATTTACAATTAATGATTTGAATAAGTCATAAAAGGCATCCCATTTATTGCCCCCCCCCCCCAAACTTGGCAACTCGATACGTGGAAGTTGAATCGTTGGCCGATGTTGGGGTCTTTGATGTTCGGGTGCCGTGATTCCATGTCTGTAGCAATATGCATAATTTGTACTTTCAATTAGCGGCACTGTTCCCAAGTTGTAATTAAATACGCCAGTCGTACTTTCAATTTAACAGCAGTACGGCTTTCTGCAGATTGAACGGTGATGCGAGCTTGATTTAGGCTGTAAAAAAATTACATTTGATGCGCTATAGCTTCCTCCTGTTGCGTATTGCTGGGCGGCTGTTGCAATTCCGAGTACCGCGAAAGAGAAAGGCTGGAGCGAAACGTCTTAGTGTAAATCACCACTGATTACTGCGAAGCCAGCTCGTACACGAAGACTTCCCACAGCACTGGAAAACTGAGCGCTTTCTTTCCTTTTAATTTCCTTTTCCCTGTTGTAAAATCTTCTCATTACCCTTAAAGAATGTCTGTACCCCTTATATCGTTTTTATTTCAATTTGCATTTCCTGATTCACTCCCCTATAGCAATAATCATTATATATACATATATCTCTATTACGATCGTAGGATTTGTGTGAGACGAGCTACGATCTCATATGAACCTGTGACATAGCTGAGACCAGCCATAGCTCCCGAGTATCTCCATCACTATTTGTTTATTTTTTTGTTGTTTCATATTCGAAATCAGGTTATCCGAGGTTCTCTTAAGATAATCGTAGAAAATCCAGTTTTTTCGGTGTAGCGGCTCAATCGCCTATTTGGCCGGGCTTGGTGTTCAGATATCGCGTGGAAGTCAGTAGGGGCTCAAGATTTCCACCTTCATTCTATAATTATAATATATCGCTATTTTTTCTTAACTCTTTACAGTAGAATCTCGTAATAAGAACCATCGTTATAAGAACCTATCGATATAAGAACCTTTTTTTTATCGTTATACACGATCTGTCTGAATCAGTTTCAACCTCAAGGTAATATAACTTGAAATATTCCTTCTGGAATTAAAAGTGTGTTATGTGTACAAGTTTTTCCCGCAAAAAAGAAAATCATCGAATAAGCAGTTTTTAAGAACTGCTCATTACAAATATTAATTTATTAACTCATTACTTAAAAATTAACATACTATCATTTTTGAGGTCACTCATTACGAATTTAAACTCAGAATTTCGAAATGAAAATGGCGGATCCAATATGGCCGACAAAAATCTAAAATATTAACAAAAATAAACGAAAGTTTGTATTCGCATGTTTGTTAGGTCGCTGATAACGAATCTGAACTCAGAATTTCGAATTTCAAAATGTCGGATCCAATATGGCGGCGTAAAATCTAAAATATTACTAAAAAAACGTACTTTTTAAAGGTCGTTGATTACGAATCTAAACTTAGAATTGTACATTTCAAAATGACGGATCCAATATACCTCGCGGGCGTCGTTATTACCATTAATTATTGTTATTACGTTCGAGTGCAGTATTTATTTTCTTATAAATTAAAAGTAACACTACCCAAGTGTAAATCGGGGATTGACTTTTTATTACTCGCGTTTTGTTGAGCATCGAAAAATATGTGATACGTATTTTTTTCTTTTCGGCAGACATGACGTTTTAGGGGGTGAAAATAGAGGTTGAAATATTGAATTTTTTAATAAAAAATTTAATTCGGATGTATTTCCGAATAGTGCTGACCGGCGATGTAGTTGTAACTTCATATTTTTATGTAATTTGAGTCGCTGGTTACGAATATGATCCCGAAAATGGTCGGCAAGGTCATTTTCAAGATCAAAACTTTAAAAAACCACTCAAAATCGCGTTTTTTCGCTTTTTGTGGTATACACATTGAAAAATATTAGTGTTTTTCGAATAGATTAAAATATATTTGAATAAATGTGCATTTAATAAATTTAAGCGATCACGAATATGACGAAAATCGGCTAAAAGTTTGTTTAGTATGTTTACGAAAGATACAGATCATGATTCCCCTGAAGGGGGCACTAAAAACCGAAGTACAAAAGTATTTGAAAAATTATATAGACGATGATAATGTACCTGCTGCGATGTGTAATTGATGCAAGAGTTACGTATATAGTTTTAAAAAAATATTAATGCAGACTTTCGTTTATTTTGTTAATATTTTAGATTTTTGTCGGCCATATTGGATCCGCCATTTTGAACTTCGAAATTCTGAGTTTAAATTTGTAATGAGTGATCTCAAAAACACTTGTTTTTAATTTTTTAAATAATGAGTTAATAAATTAGTACTTGTAATGAGCAGTTCTTAAAAACGGCTTACTCGATGATTTTCTTTTTTGAGAGAAAATCATGTACACATAACACACTTTTAAGTCCAGAAGGAATATTTCAAGTTATATCACCTTGAGGTTTAAACTGATTCAGGCACACCGTGATATAGTGACTATGAACGTTCTAGATGAACCCCCTCCATACACCTTTCGGCGATACATATGGGATTCATGAAAGAAACGAAACGGAACGGTCCGGCCAAAGCTTCAGGCAAGGGAAGGAGAAACTACACTTCCCTTCTCAAAAGGTTCTTATCGAATGTCGGCGGGGAAGTTCGGAACCGCAATAGTTCTTATTTCGAGATTCTACTGTATTTATTTCGGTTCGCAGTTCTCCCCATCATATTTTCGTACCTCTTTTTATTCCCTTTTTTCCAGCCACGCAACTTCTATTGAATAACGCGAACGAGCCGCCAGGGAGGCTTTAACCCCTTAACTTTCAATCAATCTAACACCGAATCACGGCCTTCTCCTAAACCCTACATTCCGTCAATGCATCATTCCGTGTTTTTTGATAATTTCAGGGTCATTCGACCTGTCGATCCTCCTCCGTCCACACCTTCACCAGACCCGTTTGCTCCAATACCTCTCGATTCTCTACTTACCTCGAAAAAGCTATACCTCATCGAATTTAATCGAAAACGATTAAAGGAAAAACAAACATTCCTGTTTTCTTCATCCAACTGTTTTTGTATATTCTTTTTTCGGTTCTGACCTACCGGTTTCAGTAGCAATGCAGCCCACGTTTACCGACAACCCAGAATCAAGTTTCTCTTCTCGAAATCGGTAAGTACCCCGGTTTTCCAATGCAACACTTAAATTAATTCTATTTTATTTCTATTTCGATAGACGTCATTCTTATTTTAATTCTGATTAGACTCAATAATACCAGTAACTACTATCATATTCCACCTTCCAATTTAACCGTCCAATTTCATGCCCAAAACAACGAATCTATCCGTAATCCTAAACATTCCCAAATTCATTGTGATGCTGCCATTTTAAAAATGATCGCTTCTTCAGGGCAGCCCCCAATTAGTTATTCCCGTTTTTGAGTCTCGATATAGATGATTGTGGTTTGCCACGTTACATACCCTTCCCCCTAAATTACGGCCGGTGAGGTCATACGAAGGCCGTCCGTTCTCTCATAGACTTGAGGGAATGAATATTTCCAGCCCATTTGGAAGAACAGAAAAATTGCTACTACGTTCGGTAGTAGGTAAAGTTCAACGTACAGGAAGATTCGATATTGAAAAGATCCCCGGGTGGTCTATTCGAGTGATCTGCTAAACGCAAGTATGCAAATGCATACTTTTAGATAACCATCATTATTTTATGTGCTATTCCAATCGCAGGCACGTCCCCGCTGTACATGACCTTCAGTCGGAAATAAGCTATGTTTACAATTGAATCCTGCATTTTCACATCCGCGGTTTAAGCCTTTCCTTCCACTGGCCCCTTACTACACCGCCGGCTTTCGGTCATTTGTGCATTTAGAAGGATAACGGAGATTGGGCAAGATCCGAATTTACTATACTTCTTTTTTGTTTATTGATATTTATATATTATATTTACATAGAACTAGCTCGAGGGAACCTAAGCAATTAACAGTAAGTAATTCAACTAAGAAAAACCTGATTGGCTACCGGCTGTTCGGGAGTGAAGGAGGGGCAAGGCAAAAAAAATTAAAGAATATGTAATTTATTATGCGTGCATTTATTTAGATAATTTCCGTAATAACTACTTTCAAAATATAATAAAAAGAAGAGATTAAAACTAAAATCAGGTAAAAGTATAATATTATTATGCATTTTTACACGAAATTAAAATGTACAGAAAAATTAATTGCTTTAAAGTAATCCAAAACAATTAGAAGAAGAAGAAATTTTTTACCTATTATTGGATGTCATTTTTTTCAATTGCCAGTTTCAATTCTTGAAAATACTTCAGGCCTGAAATATCTTATTCAAATGCAGTTTTACGATGGATTAAAAAGAAGGCAAATTTGATTTTTTATCTTTTGTCTGTAATTAGTCATATCCAGACTTTTATTTAGATTTGACAAATAAAATACTCTACAATACAAAGTTAATATTTAGATTTGCAGTATCAGTAATAATAGAAAAATGTATAGCAACAATGTTTGAACAAACAATCTTATAAATTAAATATTATAATAAGTAATCTCAATAATGCTCGGGGTCTATAAGTTTAGCCGGTAAGTTTTTAAATTGAACGTTGTGAAAAAAATAATTATACAGCTTTTAAAGTTACCAATTTATGACAGGTTTGCTCAAAGTTTGACTAAAACATTCGGGAATATTCCATTAATGATACACTATATATGTTCATTATATGTCAATTATTTATGTAATCAAGATACTGTGAACTTCAAATACACTATATATTTTACATAATGATAATGGAGATTCGCTTAGAATTAATCAATCTAATATGAACTTTAAATAACTGATTGAATATGTATATCTTATTATAGAATCAATTGAGTGGATTTCTACTGCGAAAATTCAAGAACAGTAATGGTTGGCAAAAACTATGGGTAGTATTTACAAATTTTTGCCTGTTCTTCTATAAAACGTATGAGGATGATTTCCCACTTGCAAGTCTGCCACTTTTGGGATATACTGTTTCCTCTCCTACTGAGATAGATGAAATCAATAAAGATTTTGTATTTAAACTTCAATTCAAAAATCATGTTTATTTCTTCAGGACGGAAAGTGAATACACATTTACAAGGTATTTTATTATATCTAATTAAACAATATATGAACTTATTAAATAAAATTAATTTTTATTATATATAACTTATATAAACGGAACCATTTATACTTAATTCAAACATCATTGTATATATTGAATATAATGATAAAATATCACTGTACTCTTTACTTTGCCTTCAAAATAAGCAGTAACAGTACTTAAACACGGCCACTCACGAAGTTAGCCTTTTTTTGGTTGACCCCGAAGCTCTTCTAGCAAATCCTCAAATACATTATCAATAAAGGTTATATTCTCCTCTGTTTCAGGGCAGTACTTGAAGTACACATTTACTAGGTACATTTGATCTTTTCGATTTTTGTTGGGTACGCAATGGCTGTGTTACGTCCCACGTAACGGCAATACCATTCATTTATTTAACTCCATCTTTTAAGAAATCCACAAAACATAATCGGAGCTACGTTGCTTAGTTATACCGATAACAGTTTTTAGTAATAAAGAACACTACCCTACCGATCTCGAAGGGTACAAATAAGGAAACTCTAACCGCCAGAACTCGAGCTTCTCTCAAGATAATCCGATCACACTAAAAGAATGTAAAAGTCGGAAAAGCAGGTTTTCCCCATTCTTAGTGAATAAACAGGATTCCGTCATTACCAACAAACTTTAAACTATTAAGAAAATCTAAAAATTATACTAAAAAATTATTTTTATTATTTTTATTATTTTTATTCTTAATACATTTTTATTAAAATAATATTTTACTGAACAATCTTCATAATATTTTTTTAGAATAAAACTTTTCCTTTTTCTAAATTCTACAAGAAACTCTGAAAACGTGCACATGGCCCCCGATAGTCCGACCCTAGTCATGAAGATATATAAAAAGATTAGATTGGGAAAAATAAACATCCGCTTATACACGATGGTACTGGAAAAACCCAACCGACTACCATATGCTTTTCCTTATTTTACATTACAAATTCCATAAATAATATTAAGTTTTACCAAGTTGATAAATAAAGTTACAAACAATAATTTTCTCCTTCACTTTTCCCTTTACAGCTACTAAAAAAATGTCAGATATTGGTATAACAAAGCACAATGCTATTTTTATAAATTATTAAATTATTTAAAAGAATTACATTTAAATAAAATTAAAATACACTCAACTGTCTTCCTGTAAAATTAGTACAACACTTGAATGAATATTTATAAAAACAAATAATTAAAACTAATAATTAACATTAAAAAGAACAATTAAAAATGTTCACATAAATTAGAAATATATTTTAATAACTTAAAATATATTTCTAATGACCATACCTAGTATTTTTCACTCGGATAAAACATTTAAGAAAAATTAATATAAATAGTTAATACAAAATGCCTTTTTTATTAATAACTTTTGTTAAACTCATGCTACAACTTCTGTTCAAGTTTGTACTAATTATTGTCATCTTATCATAACACATTTTGCGTCAACATAAAAACCATACATGTCGTAACAATAGTTTATAAGTTTCTTACAAAAATTGTACAGTTTTCACGACATAGTCTCTCCTTCCAGCACCGCCACCACTCTGTCTGAAACCTCTGAAACCAACCTTTCTAAAAAAACCCTTCTTAGCGATTGCAAGCGGTTCGTCCAGCTTCTCGCTCATACCAAATCATCTCTTGTCCTAAACAAGCTATTCGGTCTGAACGTCGGAATATCTTTTTTTCCAAATTTCCCACATTTCGTGACAAGAGCGACTTGTTCAGCTTCGCACGATTCCTTTTCCGAATTTTCAGTCTGAACGTCGGAATATCTTCCTCCTCATCTCTTCTCCCCTTCGGTCTGAACGTCCGAAGTCTTCCTGAACCTTAAACCCAAATCGAAGGTAACGGCGAGCAGTTTACGGTTCCCAATTCGTGTTGGGAACCCTGAGTTTAACGTCGGGTCGTCGCGTAAACTCTTAACCCTAAGTTTGAAGTCGGGTCGCCGCGTACATTGTTCTTGTTGGGGTCACGGTCCCGATTCGAGGAGACGATCAAATTTCCCTCACGATGAGTCAACTACTTCCACACGGCCTACCTTGGAGGAGTTCGCCCAGTTGTCACACTCCACGGATAAGAACATCCCATTCCAAGGACTGAGAGACCACCAACCAACAATAAAAAGTAAGTTAATTTTATTAAAATCCTAACTAACATATCCTTCCCTCCTTTTTGCCCGAAAAGAGACGAGTTGCTACGGCAACAAATGTAAGGAATTAATTTTTTTTATATTTTTTATCTTTTTAATGAGACGAACGTGTTTATTTTCTCTCTTTAACATTTTTTTTGCACCAAACAAGAGATTAATACTTTAGGGATAAATTTTTTTTATTAGGGATACTAGCGACTTGAATCGAGATCATTCTTTGAATGAAAACTCGATCAAGCCACGAGCATCAGTAGGGCTGTTAGGAATTGAAATCAACCCTTAATTATTATTTGTTTTTTTATATAAAATATTCATTTTTTTTATTAGGTCGGTATTCATTAATATTTATAAATATAGTTTTTTTTATCCTTGTCTTTTCCTCATCCTTACCCCCTACTAACGATAACATTTAGGGTCACTATTTTTATATGGTGTTCTCCTTTTCAGTCACACAGTTTTCCGGTGTCGACTCCTGACCAGGGATCACAACCAGCCGCCGTTGCCGCCCCTCTGACTTTCCTCCATTCTATTCCCTCATGTATTTCCTTATTACCTCCGAAAAATAAATTTACTATGACAATATATTAAAAATTGTTTGTTTCACTTCCCCAGACTTTCTTTCCTTAGCGCAGTCACCTCCGTTCACCCAGAACCCAGAGTCGACCCTTAAGGTCGACCGCCCTTTCACGTAAGTATCCAGAGTACTCGTATAAGTACCCCGGGTTCGAGCGTAATAGCTAATAAAATCGCTTGCATGATTGCCGACAGAGATAAGTTCAAAAGTTATTATCTAAGTTTTCAGGTCCTGCCCTATTATTAATCTGTAACATTCGTATGGCTCCGTCAACAACAGAATATCTATTAGTTAGACTAACTTACTACTTGTTTTTAATATTAATTTAATTATAGTCAGAATCCGTTTTAATATACCCATATCGTGAAATGAAGTTTTATCAAGTGGACGTCGACGTAGTCAACGAAAATACAGCGACAGCTATACTACAGTTTTACGGCAAAAAAATTCATCAAAGTATTTTTTAATGCATACACTGAAAACGTTATAAAACTACCCTAATCTAAACTTAGAATTAACATATTTTTTCGCTCTATGTCGATAGCTGCGTGAGCATTTGCCACTGATTTCGAAGTTCAATGATCGCATTACCTTCTACGAAGTGGTACCTTGAGGCTATCATTTACAATTCGTTTGGTCGATATGACGAAGAGGTGTTGTCACTCTTCAAACCTCGCACATGCTTGAAAACTTTTGTACACATTATATGTGTAAAAAGATGAAGTTTTTTCATATTGAACGTTTGTTTACACCTTGCGCGCACTTTTTACAAGTAATTTTTATAAATTAAAATTTAATAAAATTAAAAATTTTATTTTAAATATATCAGTATTTTATTTCAAAGAAAATACAAATATATTAAATCTAAACGATAATTATAACAATTTTAACTATTCTTCTGTTGCTTTTCTTTTTCATACATCCGCTAACATTATATATTGATGGTTTAAGTTCAAAATGATTGCTCGATGTGCTTCGTAAGCATTGCAACCACGACAGAAATCGTGGTCGGAGAATAGTTGGTTCCTTTTTATGCCCACATAGTTGTCGCGTTAGCATCGTAGTCGCCATAGGCTTTAAAGTCACATTTGAAGTAAGTTAGTCGATCAACGAAATATCCAACTCTGTAATTAGATGAACTTGTGTTTTGAAGTTTCGCGAACGTACAGCAGTGATGAATTGCTCTGCATTTGTGACAGGCTGATTTAAAGTTCAGCTGTTTGCTAAAATGAGCAAACAAAAAGAAATTTGTTTTATTTCGGTATTGCGTCGTTGGCCCGTCACTTTGAATATATAGAGATGTAGCATTAGGTACTTTCTTCTTTATCTCTTTAAAAATAGGTTGGAGATGAGCCCAAATAGCTTCAGCGTCATGTCGTAAACATTGAGATACGGTACCAAAAGTTTGGACAGTCATTGTTTTACTCGTTTGATCAAAATAGATATAGGCACCAGTGTGTAAGGAAATCTGAACTTGCGAAGCTCCAAAATGTACTCCTTGAATTTCTTTTGAATATTTACATATATAATTATCTGAAAAATCGATTGTGATAAATACATCATCAGGTATTAATTGATTTTTTAAATCAGCGAAGAACTTTGTTTGGTGATATATTGTATGCATGGCGAAAAAAAATCAGGAATTTTATTATTAACGAGGTTTACAAGCTCTTGAAGTGAACATCTTCGTAAAACTTTTTTTGTGATTTTTACAGTAAACATTTTACCTTTCGCACCAGGTCGATTCTCTGTTTCTGTAACCCACTCAAAATGACATGAGCTTCTTTTGGCTGTTATCCAATCGTTAGAATTTTATTTTGACAATGTGGACATTCACGATACATACAATGTTTACTTTTATAATCACATGTCAATTTTTCACAAATAATACTGGCATATTTTCGATCAATTATCCTCAGAGATGCTAACTTTTCTAGCAACAAATCCATATTAGCATGACATTTACACATGCCTATGTCTCTTGCTGAAACTGATCGTTTCATCATCCAAAAAGGCTTCGCTGAATAAAAAAATGTTTTGGTCACTTTTATTTGATCTTCTCGACTTCCTTCAAATATTTTTCATACAAAAATGACATTGAATGAATAAGAAATCTTTTTTGCTTCCGAACATTCTTTTTCACAGCGACATCTTTTTTCCTGGAGCCAAAACAGAATTATCATCTCGCTCCAAGAAATTCATGACACATTGTACCTTTTTATTACGCTCCTCCAATCTTCTTAAAGAAATTGTGATCCTACTTGTTGATGGGTTTAAAGCTCTTTCACCGATTGCCATTTTAGTGTGATTGATTAGTTTTGACGTTTTGAAGATGGATTTATCTTTTTCAGTGAAAAAAGAATTTCGTATTTTCGACTGTTTACTTTTTAAAATGTTAAACATTACTTCGCCTGAATGAAGATGCTTTCCAATGGTTTTTGGGCCTTGTTTCAATATAGATTATACCTTTTTAATTATGGTTAATGCCTTTTTTAAACCTTTCTTTAAACGATTAATAATTTTATTCTTCTTCAAAGCCGCACTCTTCGAAGTTTTGCGTGCACTAGACATATTATTATTACTATTAGCTGTACTATCGTCATTATTACGGGATTTCAATTTTAAATTTTCGCGTCTTCTTTGTTGTGCGAGTTTCCACATTTTTCTATGTTTTTGCATTTCTCTTAAGGTCATATCAGATATTTTCTATATTAGTCGATTTTTACAGCGTATTTGACTTCTTTTTCTTTCGGCAGCTTTATTTTGTTCATATAATTCTGGATTTTTAGTTTTAATAGCCCATAGTCGTTTTCTTTGTATTATCGTTCCTTTTTTTCAGATTTTTCATCAAATTCTGGTATATTGTCAATTTCAATTAAATTTGGCTCCACCAAAGACGCAGAAATGTTTTGAGAGAATTTCCTTGCTTGAGCCATTATAAATGGGTGATTTCTATGACAAGGGCCCGTTTCAATAACTTTTTTATGAAAAAATGTTGATGAAATCGTTAGTAAGTAATTAGTTAGTTAGTAATAAGTTACCAACAGCAATTGCCCTGTGGTCGATGCGACGCACAGTCGCTATTTCAGGTGAAAGGTTCCTGATAGGGATCCATACTTAGAAGGGTGACTATGAAAAATAAATAAAAATGAGCGCTGCGCCCGCTACGGCAAAGATAGCAGGCCGATTGCTGAGTGGGAGACACGGCTGCTTTACCATCAGGGGGTAACCCCTGATGATAAAGTAGTTTGTCGACTGTATCTGTCTGGGTTTTCCGTAGTTTTCCCAGACCCCGTGCAAATGCGATACAGAGGGGTCTCAAGACGTTCTACGGGGCGCAGTAATGGGGGGACTGGCTCTGGGTGGGTGTTGCCATGTATTGTCTCATGTATTGTCTTGTAAATGTCTTCGATTGTATGTCCGACCTATCCATCCGAGAGCCGACCGCGAACAGGCAAAATAAATGTCATTAAAGCGGGGGATAATTCCTATCCTTTATCCTTTTTTTTTAGTAATAAGTTATTCTATACGTGAACTAATAACAGAATTCGTTATTGTTAGTTGGTTGTTTATATTGTCAATCCATGAGAATCAAAATATACGCGGAGAATAAACAAACATATTGTTATCGTAGATTTTTTTATTTTTGAGTTAATAAATTGCATTAAATTTATACATTTTATTATATTTAAGAATTATAACGTGATAATTAAACATTTAATTTTGAAACTACCAAGCATAACCGACAGATGTCAGGGTCCTTTTCAGGAGAATCACTCAAATAATGACTTACACTTTATAAATTAATATGTTGTAATTAACAATTCGTCTTATTATAATTATTATAAATTTAGTTTTAATTCTTCAAATAACTTATTTTTAATAATAGGAATTTATTACAAATATCTCAACAAAATTATCTTTATAGTAAGTTCAGATCCAAACCGCATTTATTTTATGAAATTAAATTTTTATTTGAAAATATTCTTAAAGACCATAATCACTTGACTAATGTAAACGAATGCCAAATTAATAAATTAAAGAGAGTTAAAAAAATAAAATTAATTTTTTAGTATTCTGTTTTCGATATTTGTGACACCGTACAAAAGTTTTAAAATATTTTTTGTTCTAAACTTAGTTCATCTATAAATTACTAAAATAGTTCACCTATTTTTCAGTATGTTTTATTTTATTTAATACAAATTTACTAAAATGAAGAAGTTTTAAATATACCATAGGTATTTTAGAAATTATTCAGTTATACAAATTTACCTTTCCAAGTTATTTGTTCTATGATCTGCTCTGGTAGTAATGTTTCTTTCAATCAATGGTTCCTTGGTCGATTTTTTGCGCGGAATCAAAATTCTTTGTTCATTTCTTGCAGCTTTCTTTTGAACCTCTGCCTGACGCTTAGCAGCCTGGATTTGTCTTTTTAATAATAATACATTTGAACGCGTTTTATCACTTTCTGGTTCTTCCATCGTTGATGTTGAAATTTATTTCACACTATTCACTTGAAAACCATACAGACTCGTGTCGACAATTTTTCATTTCATAATGTCTTTCATAATTCTGTTTATTTTGAAAACTCAACAATACAACGCGTTTAATAAATACCATTATGGTACGATTTTACAAATCGCGTGATCCCTTCTCTCCCCTCCCCTATTGCTTCAGTAGCAATTCGCGCCAGTCATATTCAAAAGTTAGTCATATTATTATAAAAGTTATGCTTACATTGACTGTTAATAACACTTATTGAACTGGACTTATTATAGAGTATTTGTATCATAAAATCAGTATAATTCAATAAGTACAGAGTAAAATTACAAAAACTTGTTACGTTTTGAGTGCACATCAATGGGATTGAAACCCCCATTTTCGAACATCAAAATACACTGGAATTATTTAACTGCGCGAAAGTACTGCAATGATTATAAACATTGAATTCATAACTGGTTACACACAAAAGCCAAGAGTACGGTCGAAGGTTCATGATTATCTTACACTGTTTGTGCTTTATTTATGGACTTGAAATCTTATGGACATACTTCCCAAGACCCCCAATAACACTTTTATGTATTTCTAAGACCGATGTATGAACATTAGTTAATAAAAAATACACAGTGACAATAAAATGACACTTTTTCTGGAAATGCCCATATATGTACATGTCTTAGGCAAATCTGCTGCGCGCTTATATGGGTGTTCGCAAGTATGGCTCAAGATCGATCGGAAGTAGCGCGATTTTAGAGATAGGGCGATCGTATTCACATTTCGCAGTGCGTACAGTAATCACGAGTGTAAGTTGATCGGCACCCGAAAAATATTTTACTACTCTAGGGAGAGGCCACTTAGTTGGTGGCTGGTTCGGAACTTCAGCACTCAATGGACCTTTGATCAGGAAATTTCCGGGCGTTAGAACCTCCAAGCTATCGATGTCATCATTGAGGGCACCGAGGAGTCATGAGTTAAGGGCGGCTTCGATCCCACAGAGAAAAGTTGCAAGCTCTTCGCTTGTTGACGTACGATCGCGCAGGATACGTTTTATGTGGGACTTGACGCTTTTGACGCCTGCTTTCCAAAGGCCTTCGAAATGGGGAGCGGCAGGCGGCAAAAATGCCATGATGTCTCGTCACCTACTCATAGAGCACGCAAGTCTCCATCTCTAACAGCAATCCGAAATGCAGCTGCTAATTCGTTGTTGGCACCGACAAATGTTTTAGCATGATCGCTGTACATTGCAACAGCTATACCTCGACGAGTAACGAAACATTTTCCCAGAAATTCGACGTGATAGAGAAATTCTGAGTGCGACAGAATTTTCAGTATCAAAAATACTTCCAAACTGGATGCTGTCATATCGCAAGTAAATAAGAAGGGAAGAACGTGTAAAATTAGAACCTAACTATACATATGACTGTTGTGAGAGGGAAAAAGATTTTCCTTTGCTGTTCAACCTATTGACCACAGCGCACCATCTTTTATTACTGAGGCTTTGGTGGTGGATTCGTTGATCTTCTAAATTTCTGGATTTAAGCAACCGATTTCACATTAGCTGCATTTGCGAGGTCTCCAGTCAGCGATTGAGGCTCCCGCAAGTGACATTCCAATTAATTTCCAGTTCGGAGCAGACTGATTCCTCTTTCCACTTCATAATAGATTAAGGCGAGGAGAGTTAATTGGGCCCGTCACTCAAAAAACTATGCTGAGTTGGGTTTTGTTAGGAAAATTATCTCGTCGAGATTCTTCGTGAATTACGGTTCACGTAAACCATATCCACGTCCTATCGGAATTCAACCAAGCTATTAGTCGTTTTTGGAAAATCGAGGAAGTTCGTGTACCATCTTCCTATTCGGAAAAAAACGCGAAATGCAAAATGCACTTTCAAGCCAATCATTCCCGTAATCCCGATGGTCAATATACAGCACCCATCCCATCTAGGGCCGGTCCCCTTAATCATATCGGTAACACTGAGGTCCGTACAGAAGGTGTTATGTTAGCCATTGAATGACCTTAGCCATAGTCAGTCGCTAGTCATACGGCGGCGTATATTGAATATTTTCGGGAAGATGAAGCAGAAGATGGATCCCTGTCTGCAGCAAATACACTACGACGACATTGAAAATATGTTCCGACAAATCCTCGTCAACGATATGGATCTATTATAGAACGAAGGCATCAGAAAATTCTAAAGAGATATTTCATTACCGGAATATTGTCGAAATATAACCTGCGTACCGTAATATAGCCAGTGCATCCCATCTAGCCATTTGTACTCTTGAATAGCTGTCAGTGGATGATAGCTCGCATTTCGCTCTATCGGCTACTATCCTGATGTATCATATGGGATGGGGCATTATTTCTGCAGTGCACCCACTTTGAAAATCTATGTTCTTTGATCGGGCTCAAATTTGGGCAAAATGTTGTCCTACGTGATAGTAGTTTATGCTAAAAGAATTTTTTCGATTAATAAAATATTAACCAAGGGGAAGGGGGTTGATGCGAATGTCTGCTTCGCTTGCGAGGAACAAAAAACGCGCGTTTTGTAATAATATTACTATATCAGGACTGACGCGTGATTGGGGCGACGTGATGCTGGGATACTAGTGCGACGCTACGATTACTTGAGTGCGCCCGAACTTAACGTTAATTTAAGGGATCAAAAGGGTTTCAGGCTACTTTTTGACTTACGTATTATTATAGGAAAAAACCTGCTCTTTCCATTAATACAAAAAAAAAATAAGAAATCTGGTCTCTTTTGGAGAGAAACGCTAATTAATAATTGATATGCATTTTTCAAGGTCAAACAATTGTTATATAAAAAAATGCATATGACCATTCGAAATTTCTTGATTTCAAAAATGTCTACAAAAATGAAAAATCTACAAAAACCATATTATTAATCAAATTAATTATTGACGGCGCATGAGTAATGCTGAAATACATGATATCTGCATAAAATTCTAAAATTCAATCCCCTCTCCCTCGGTTAATATTTGCTTAATCTACAAAATTCTTTTAGCATAAACTACTATCACGTAGGATAAGTTTGTCTGCCCAAGTTTGTGCCCGATCAAAGAACATCGATTTTCAAAGTGGGTACACTTGAGACATAATGCCACATATATGATGACGATGGCATGTTCGTGGTAGAAGATGAGAAGATGAGATTGCAGCCAGCAGGCACTTCGAACTAATATCTATCCAACTAACTACGGCATGGAACTCTATCCACCGATTCAGGTGGACAATAACTTGAAATTGTTGGTCATTGCCTGGAACCCTCTCTCCAACTCTTATCGGTTTCACGTTCAGCGTAGCGATTTTCTAACGTTTACTAAACGTTCCATTTTATCCATCATCGCTTGATTTTCCGGCGCCCTTGAAATTAATGTAGGACTACCAATTTCCCAACGATGTCGTCAAAACATGGAACTACTTTCACCAATCGTTACTTCAAATCGCGGATTTCCGCATCCAACACTGGATTCGTTTGGGCGTAGATACTAGGTCCCTCGAGATCCACTGTGCCGATGGTTTTTTTTTTATGCGGAGAGGGGAGGAATGCTTTACGCACCATAAGGGAGCCATCGGAACTCCCCCGTGTGTGGGACTCTCCTGCAAGCAGGCCTGCCCACTAAACCTCCACCTCTTTGATCACCTACCAAACCCCCCGGAACCGCGTTAGCATTACTTCAGGGGGTAGATCACAGGTGCGTGTCCAGCCTACACGGCTGCTTTTGTTTTTTTTTAACACCCTTACGTCCTACCTAACTCCGTAGGACACTGCGCAGCTTGGTGTCCTGTTTTGCGGCACTGGCGACAACCTCACCCGTGCAACTCCTTGCGAGGTGGCCATCTTCCTGGCAGCGATAACACCTGATGGTAGGTGTGAACTCCCGCACTCGACACTTCTGCCATCCAACTATAATCTTGCCTTCCTTTGATAGTTTAGCAGCAGAGGCCGCATCCAGCACTGCGAATGCTCTGAGGCAGCCTCTGCTGCTATGCTTAGTGAGGTTGACCTTTACGTCAACTGCACCACCTAAGGAGGCCCTAATTGCATCTTCCACATCGCTTGCATCCAAAAAGTCTGCAATGTCGTGGATGATCACCGTTTTCTTAGGGACCAGTTCTTGAACCTTGGCCCTATCTCTTAGTTTTTCCTGCAAGGCGTTCCGGAATTGTACTCGGTCATCTGCCTTGGAGGATAGCTCCACCAGCATATCCCCTTTACGGGTGCTTCTGATGGACTTGACTACCACACGGAAATCCTCCGGCATGAGATCCGCCTGGATCTCGTGCAGCAGGTCCTGGCAGTTAGCGCCATCTGTTGGCTGAATCAGGACAGCCTCCCGCCTCTCCTTCTTCTTTTTTTTCATTTTTGCGGTCTTGTTACCCTTCATGTGCCGTGGTATGGGGGCCGCTGGCCGTGGAACCACAACCGCAGTCTCTTTCTCTGATGTAGCCTCCTTTACTACATCCCGGAAAGTACGGGTTGACTTCCGTTTCCATTGCTTCTTCAGCACCGGTTTCGGACTGTTGGTAGAGTCACGAACCCGCTTCCTTCTCTTTTGGTTGTCCGTTTGGACCACCTCGTCTGTGCCTCTCGGCTTAGCAGCTCGTCGTGCTGCCCGCTCTGCTCGAAGCTTAAGACCGAGGTCATAGGCAAGCTACGAGGAGAAGTCATCTTCCCCACTATGGCATCGTTGAAAACTCCTCGCTAGATCGTCCAGCACGCCAATTGAATCGCTTACTCCGTTTCTCACCTGTAGGTGCATATTTTTATACATCCTACAGAAGCTGTTCAATTTCTGCAGAATGTCCTTAAGTTTCTCCACTCCGCTCTTCACTTCTTGCCGGTCCTGCAGCCGGGATTCCTTGCGTTCTCTCAGCATGGATGGCCACTTTTCTTCCACCGGGTCGATACGGAAGCTGGTGTTGAAATCAACTTCCTCATCGAAGTCTTCGCTTGTAGCCCTAAATGACATGGAGGCCAAGTCGTCCACCTCCACGTCACTGCGGTCGCCGGATAACGACGCCCGGGAGCCCGCTTGCTCACTCCCCGTCGGCGCCGGTACTGGGGTGTCCCTCCCCTGCACCGTAAACTGGTTGTTAATTTTCCAGAACTCCATATTTGGTTTTTGAATCGGGGTTCCTTCCCCTAGGTTATTTTATCGTGGTAGTCTTCCACTATCTGGTTTTGGTCCGCCCCGGATATTTTATTTCTCCGGTACCCTCCAAATCTGGCGGGCGTTCCCCTATCCGCCACCTGGGGAGGCGCCCGATGGGTGATCAGCAACACGACACTAGGTCCCTCGAGATCCACTATGCCGATGGTAGGCAGTCCAGTAAATGTTCGAGTTCTTCTCGCAGCTTTAGTCGAACGATTATGTGCGGTTTTCCCTCATCGCTCGAAGTGGGCAAAGAGAAGAGAGTTAGTAGGAACATCTTATATCATTATTTATGTTCTGCACATTATAATTGGAATTAATTTGTAAGGGTCCGTTCGAGAGGTTTGTTCGGTTAATGTTCGCATACATCAAACGTGTGCTTATTGATACAATTGACAAGTTCTATTGGATATTTTTAAAACCTTGTTAAGTTTTGCCTCTGTTATACCGGTGGCGTATCTGCTTTATCTGACCGACCCTGTCGCATTGTACTATATGTCTCAGCGCTACTTTTGTTCACATTTGAATTTCCGTTAAAACCACGTTTTTTGGTTAGAACTCTGCATGCGGTATTCATGCAGGGAAGCGATCATAATCTTTATCGAAAACAATGCGATTTCACATCTAAAATTATAAAGTATAATTAACAAATAAAATTAACCGATAGTGGATGCGAAACCAAGGATTTTCGGCGGCCTCCAGTCGTTCGAACAAAAACTCTTGTATAAGTCAATTTCGTTATATGGGTTGTCTTCATGCCATATGAATATCTTTATACGTTTTCTTAAAATAATGGAAGCGTCTTCAACAAATATGAACAAGTAAATTATTTTTCAGCCTTTCTATGAAGACTGTATGAAATGATGACAGATATTTAATATTTCAGCTTTTTCTTTCAATTCATTAATATGAATAACTTGATGAATAATAAACGTATCACAGATTCACTTTGTTTTGTATGTATCACGTACTATATATCATTATGTATAGTATATGTTTATATATGATTACAAAAACAACTTTAATTTTATCTTCCTTATACATAATAGCCTACAATATTAATTTTGATATAAACTTAATCGTAAATTACTAATCTGCATTGTTATGAACGTTATAATTGTCTCTTTTTAATAACAATATTTTTTTATTTTTAGGTGGATGGAAGTTCTTAAAAGTTTAAGCCACAGGAATTATTTAGTACAATACGGTTCAAAAGAAGACTGCTAACGTATTAGAGAAATCTAAATCTCATTAATTAAATGGAAATTTACGGCAAATATTTCGTCGTATCACTATTTGTTTCATCTTTTCATGAGCGATGCAAGCAAACGACCGCTCTCTTTGCTATCCCGATTTACAATTTATTAAATAAATAAATAAAGCTACATTTTATTTAAATATATGCTTGTGTTACAACCGATCTGACAGAATGGTGACAACCTGTTTATAGAGCTATAATAATCGTTTCTTCGGTAGGAATAGATTTAAGTTATGTGGTTTTTAGAGCGGGGTGGTTAAGGATCATTCCTATTGTTTACAGATCCAGCCTTGCGCAAAATTCGAGAAGATGATGTAAACTCCGATCATGTCACATACCGCGATTTCGGTGATTCCTCCTGTTGTTTGCTATTTAATACGAACCGGTTTAGTAGATTTGCCCTTCAAAAAAGATACATATAACTTCAGAGATTACCACGTGGTAAGAAAAGGAGTTACCAGGTACGAGTGATTCTTGTCAAGTGCCATGGCATTTTTTCTTCGTCAGCTAACTCTTTGTGCATTTCAAAAATAGTGATAACTCCAAATGAGGGTGATTTTAAACTCAGTTAAAGATTGTTGAATCTTAGTTTATACCTAATTACAATTACCTACTATATCATAAATGGTACTGGAGCAAAATTATTACAGCAATGAAATTTGGCAATTTATTGCTCTTCCTTTCGGTATGTGTGATGTATGTATGTATGTATTTATTTTAATGCCTGCACACCCTGTGTGAAAACATTGTACTTCCTTTACATTTCTTCTTATTTCTATATTTACAACTTTGTTATCTCTTTCGTCACTCTACATCTTCTCTCTCCTCACACTCTCTCACTCACTCTCTCGCTCCGTCTCAATCTCTCTTTCGCTTTCACTCTCTCTCGCGCTCCCTCGTTCACTCTGTCTCTCTCTCTCTCTCTCTCTCTCACTTTCTCAACCTTTTTCATCCATTCATACCCTCTTCCATCTCCATTTAGAATTTCCCGCCCTCTTCCTACTTCCTTCTTCATAACCGTACATTCTTCTTGCACATGTTTCATTGTTTCTATCTCCTTTCTACACAATCTATACATTCTTTCTTCCTCATTCATCCAATATCTATTTCCGGTTACCTCATTTCCACATCTCCACCTTGCTATCCGTTGTACTTTCTTTCCCTCTTTTCTTTTACTCCTCCTTATATACTCCGGTATTCCTACTATTCTCTCATACACTGGGCATGACCTTGACCCTTTCCCTGTCTCCCCTCTCTCTTGCTCGTCCACTTCTACATATCTCCCTGTTAGAATCTCCCATTTCATTTCTCTATTTTCGTTTAATGCTGCCTCACTGAAACCCCCTCTCCACATATAATCCCTTCTCCCTATGCTTTTCTTCTCCCAATCACTCATCTTTGCTTCTTTCTCTTTTTTTCTTCTCTCTTTTATACATTTTACCCCAATCTCACCCCCTTCTCCCTTCTCTAAACTTTACTCGTACCTTCCTGCTCTCCACCTAGTATCCACCCTTAGCTTGTCTCTCGTCAGTTCTTCTCTTACTATATACCCTGGTGTAATTCTATGTACCCCTAGTATCCATTTCAGGTACCTATCTTGCAGCGCTTCAATTTCTTTACACTCTTTATACCCCCATATTTCCACCCCATACAGCAGCACCCCTTTCACAATACTATCAAATAATTTCAATTTCCATTTCATATCACCCTTAAAATATCTTTCCCCATAATTCTAGACCCATCCCATCACAACTCTCGCTTTTCTCACCGTCTAACTTACGTGTTGTTTATCATCACCATGCTTTATTAATACATGTCCCAGATATTTCTATTCTTTCACTTCTTCTAATCTTTTTCCCCCCACCACCAAAATCTCTTATTTTCCTTCCCTCCTTTATTTTTAAATACCATTACGTTTGAGTTCTCCGGACTCCCTTCCAACTTTTTCTTCTCTAAATATACTTTTATTCTTCTTATCATATCCCTCAGTCCCTCCTCTTTCTCCGCCACCAACACTATATCATCCGCATATTCTACGGTCCATACTTTATCCTTTCCTACTGTTATCCCTCCCATGCCCTTTTTCATCTCGTCTTCTATATCCGCTATATATATATATTTTTTAAAGAGAGTTGGGCTTAGAGGGCATCCCTGTCTCACCCCCCTCTCTACACAAAATTCCTTCGACGCCTTTCCTTCCACCTTTACAACACACCTTGTCTGTTCATATATCTCTCTTACTATGTCTATTAACCCTTCACTCACCTCTCTCTTCTTCATCATTTTCCATAAAATCTCTCTGTCTACCTTATCAAAAGCCGCTTTTAAATCTAAGAAACAAGCATACACTTTTTTCTTGGCCTTCAAACTCTTCCCAACTATATATTTTATTATCTTTATATTGTCTATCGTTCCTCTTCCTCTCCTAAAACCCGCCTGTGATCTACACCATCCTTTTTTTCATCCATCTCTTTAACTAATCTCTTATTTAAAATATTCGCATATATTTTATATCCCGTACTCGTCAATATAACCCCTCTATAATTCTTCACTACTCGCTTATCCCCTCTTTTCCTTATTGGTATTACCAACCCTACCCTCCATCTTTCTGGAAAGCCTTCCCCTTTCCATATTTTTATAATTGTTTATAATTTTGCCCAACTTCTCCTCAACTTTCTCTCCTCTCTCTTTCCACACCACATTTCTAATCCCATCTTTCCCCGCTGCTTTCCCGTATTTTAACCTTTTTATTTCAGTCTTTATCTCTTCCTGGCTTATCCCTTCTTTCTCTATTCTATTTACTTTCTGTTTACCTCCAGTATCTCTCTTACTCACATTCACTCCTCCCAAGGACTCTTTAAAATATTCTTCCCATTCTTCCACTTTAATATCTCTACTCACCCCCTCGTTTTTCTTTCTTCCTCTATTTATGAACGGCCATGCTTCTGTTTCCGATTTTATCTTCTCTATTTCTCTTTCCTCCTATTTCCAATATTCCAACTCTTTTATCTCACACACTATTCTATATTCTCTTCTATATTTTAGAAACTTACTATATCTTCCTTCCGTCCGCTCCTTTCTATATTCTTTCCTCGCCTTATTCATCATTTTCTTCTTTTCTCTACACTCCCTATCCCACCATGGACACCATCCTACCTCCATTTTTTTCCTTTTCCTTTTTTTTTAATTGATGTCAATATTCCTCTTTCCAACTCTTCCCACTCCGCCCCCACCCCTTCTTTTTCTCACTCTATTTCTCTGATTTCTTTTCTAAAATTGTCTTTACCCTCTTCTGATCAATTTCTTCCTTGTTCCCAAAGCTCTTTCTTCTTCATCTTTTACCCCTCCTTTCTTACCCATCCCTTTCCGAATTCCAAAATAATCGGTTGATGGTCTGACTCTGTACTACACCCCACTTCTATCTTATCCACTTTCTACTACGCCTCCAAATTTACTATTCCGTAGTCTATCACTGATCTTCTACCCGCTTTTTCATACGTCCATTCTCCTTCCTCATCTCCTTCCTTCCCACCATTCATAACCATCCACCCTCTTTCTTCCAACAATTTTATTAACTCTACCTTACCTGTTCACAACTTTATCTTTCGACGTTCTCTCTTTTTCTTCCTGGCAGTCCTACCCTCTCTGTTTTCCAATTCTCGCATTAAAGTCTCCCATTATTACCATATTTTCCTCTTCCCCCTCTTTTATTGCATCCCTCAAATTTTCCAGGCATTCCTTCCTCCCTTCCCAATTATACACTACAAAAAACCTTCTTTTTATCAATTTCCATCTCTCTTTTCTGTATACCATCCTTCTCTTCATACTTTATTTCTCCCTCGCTTATCTCTCTTCTTATCCCCGTAATTATCCCTCCTCTTGCTCTTCCTTTTCTATATTCTTTTGTCGCCGGCTGATATTTCCATATCCACCCTTCCGGCATTTTACCCTCCAACTTCCACCCCTCTTCATCCACCCAAGTTTCTATCAATCCAATCACATCAAAAGCCCTTATAAAATCCCAAAAATCTTCATCTTTCTTTCTTAACCCTGATACATTCCACACTACCCCTCTCACCCGATTCCTCTCTACTATTTTTACTTTTTTCTTTCCTTTCTTTTCCCATCCTGCTTTCTCTAAGGACGCCCAGCCCCCCCCCCCCCCTAAAAATTACTTCTTTCACACACATATTCTCGCTCATTTCCCTCTACCCACAATTTCCCAAACCCTACTTTCACATATGTTCCTTTTTCTCGCATGTTTTTCGCATACACTGTCATCGCACTCTGTCTCTCTCTCTCTCCTCCCTTGACAAATTATCATCCACATACACTTTCGTTCCTATCAATTTATTTTTCCGCTCCATTATCATTCTTTTCTCGTCCATACTATTCAATTTCACAATTATTATATTTTCACTCTCTCTATTCTTAATTCTAATTGATTCTCTAATTTGCACCACTTTTTCTGGTACTCACATTTTTTCTAACACCACCTTTACCGCTTTATTCACTTTATATCCGTCTATTTCAACCCCCCTCATAATAATATTGAATCTTCTGTCTCTTCTTTCTTGGTCTATTCTTTTCTTCTCCATATCTTCCATTTTTTTCTTCATAATTTCTAATTCTTCCCCTGCTTTCACTCTCGCTTTTATCTCTTTTTCCACTTCCCTTTTCTCTTCTCTTCTTATCTCTTCTTTTAATTCTCTTTTCAGATCATTCACCAGATCTCTTCTCAACTCCTCCTTCATCTTTATAAAAAATTTCTCCATCATTTTTTCCATTTGTTCCATTTGAAAACTTTTTAATTCTTCCATTCTTACTTCTTTCGTTCTCTTACTCGCGTGCGACTTCTTATCTTCCTCTTCCCCACTACTCGCTTCACTCTGTCGCCTTCTCTTCGATACCCACGATAACACACTGCCGCTGGAATTACTTCCCTCCCTCTTCTCCTTTCCAAGCCGCTCTATCTTTCTCGGTCTCCCTCTTATCGCCTTCCCCTCTGCAACACTCTTTTCCCCATTTGCCTTCGTCTTGTCGGACTTGTCGCTCGCTCCCCACGTCCTCCCTCTTCTCACCCACTCTTCTACTCTATCCCCACACTCACTCGTGATTCTCTGTTCGATTGTTGTTTCTTCCTCTCTCTCTCTCTTTGTTCCTGCTCTCGCTCATTCCCCGCTTCTATGAGGTCTTACCTCGTTTCCTTTTCGCCACTCCGCAGCCAATCCACTTTCTTCACACTCTAAAGTGGCTCCCTCCGGCGGCCGATCCGGAAACCTCCAACCGCTACTTAGACTACCGCGTGGATTTTTTTCCAGGTTATGTATCCTTACCCTGCTTTCCAAACTCCACCCGTCCTTCTCACAATTATCCAATTGCAACCTTGAATAGAGGTTGCAATAAAGCGCATGCAACTATCTTCAACAAAAACTCGCCCGAAGGCACAACACCGCAGAAAAACGATTTTCCAAGAGAGTACACAGATCACACGTCACACTGTCTACTCACCAAAACCGGAACCCGTATGTGCGATGTACCAGCAACTGTTCGATTACACTGGTCAACGCGAAAATGTTTCTGAGATGAAATAAGTTAATCTTTATTAATTTTGGGTCGCTGAATCCGAATCCAATTATGACAATTTTTTATTAGCTCTTGGTTTCACGAAACACGTGGTCAAATTTCGAAAAACCGCCGATTTGTGCAATGTTTGAGATATTATATCTTTCGACAGAAATGAGGTAGTAGTTTCAGTAATAGCTTAAGATAATGCTTATCGCTCCTATTTTTCTGTAAAAAATGTAATACAACCAAGTAAACAAAATATTGCTTCAAATGGCGATTTGTTTGTATGCGTGAAATGCTCGTCTCACTGTTACCGTCTGCATCTACTGCGCTGTATCGCGCTGTGGATGACATCAATAAGAATGATATCTTTATAAATTTCTCGCTTATATACAGTAACTACACATACTTCGAGCATAATTGAGCGCCCGGATCGTGAAACTCGACGACCCGTCCAGCCTTCGAAATCAGTTGGCCCCTCGCCGATATTGAAGGAAAAAAATTAAAGTTAAAAAAATTAATATTCTAAAATGGTAACTTTTTTAAGAATAACAATCTGCATCTTTTTTCTAAATACTTTTTTTTGTTCAATTTATATTTTTAATAATAATGAAGAAAAAGTGAAAAAAAAAGTTTGTAAATTGAATTATATTTTAAAACACAAACTGCCGTATCTTGGTCAATTATGCATGAAACTTTTTGAAATTTGGTATACATATGCAGTATACTATAGAGAAGCCGATAAAATAATAAAAACATGGAAATATATGTATTGTTTAATAATAATTAATTTCAAAGTGAAGAACGTCGGAAACACGATTTTCTAACTTCATGTGCTGGCCAGTTTACCTTCGGTGAGGAATTGCAAAAACTTCAAGTGAGAGATTTGTTCCCCACAGTTCAAAGAAGTTTTTCATGAAGATTTCAGATCAAAAGATTAAAAATTCAAAAAGATATTTGATTGTTAAGAAAAAGCGCTGCGCGTCACGTCGCAGCTGACCGATCTGGGAAAGAGCCGTATACAGTATATATTGTAAACAGAATCGCTTCAGTTTTTGCAGGTTATAACTTGCATTAGTTGACGTTATTTGTATCTAGAATTCGACGACTTACTTAACACCAGCAGAGCACGTCCTATTGGGATCAGCAAAGAAAAAATTAATGACGTACAAAAGTTATTTCGATTCTTAAGTCCTGAAGGACTAACATATTTTAAGGATTTAATAAAAATAAGCAATATTAAAGCCCCCAAGGTAACGTTAAAAAAAATCGTAAAATAAATATGTATCAAGAATTATTGTGGTATATTATGTATTCTACTGTTTGTTAATAAAGATTATTGTATAACTATATATATTATTAAATTATTGAAAACATGGTATTTACTAATGATATGAAGAAATCCAGATAATTTAAAAATATTAAATAATGTAATAATTTGGAAAAGTTGAAGTATTACATTATTTAAAAACTGCATATTTATTTAGCTAAGGTCAAGTACATCTGATGCTGATAATAATAAGTACATAACTAAGCAAGTGTTTTGTGTGTAATATTTGCAGCATGCGGCTCTCGCGCAGATCGGTCAGGAGCAGCGCGGCGCGGCACGCAACGCTTTTTCTTAACAATCGATTATCTTTTTCAATTTTTAATCTTTTGATCTGGAATCTACATGAAAAACTTCTTCTTTGAACTGTGGAGAACAAATCTCTCATCAGCACATGAAGTTGGAAAATCGTGTTTCCGACGTTCTTCACTTTGAAATTAATTATTATTGATCAATACATATATTTCTATGTTTTTAATGTTTTATCGGCTTCGCTGTGGTATTCTGCGTATGTGTACCAAATTTCAAAAAGTTTCATGCATAATTGACCAAGATACGGCAGTTTATGTTTTAAAATATAATTAAATTCGCAAACTTTTTTTTTTCATTTTTTCTTCATTACTACTAAAAATATAAATTGAACAAAAAAAAGTATTTAGAAAAAAGATGCAGATTGTTATTCTTAACAAAGTAACCCTTTTAGAATATTAATTTTTTTAACTTTAATTTTTTTCCTTCAATATCGGCGAGAGGCCAACTGATTTCGAAGGTTCGAGCGCTCGTTGAGTTTTACGATGCGGGCCCTCAATTATATTAATAGATTATATAACTATTAATATAAATTCAGTAAATACTTCGGTTAAGATTTAAAAGATTTTAATTTAGTTTTTAATGAACTATTAAATGCAAGTCTTAACATTAATTTAAAAAATGTTCTTTTTCTTTATAAAAAGTTTTATTTTTAGGACATATTATTTTAAAAAATGGAATCAGAAGTGATCCAAACAAAATTTCGTAATTGCTCCAATCCAAAATTGGCCAATTACTCAACCTAAAAAAACTTAAAGTCGCAAAATTTATTATGTCATTTTAAATCATGTTCTTCGGCAATTTTATCCTACCCAAATTCCGATCTTCCATTTATCAGATACTGCTGCATCCAATTTTAGAATTGTTTAAATATTTTAGAAGAAATTTAAAAAGTGCTGAAAAGAACTAACCTGTTACTAGGAAAGAGCTTTTAGCTATTGCCAAATCAGTTGAACATTTCAAGTGTTATCTTTTAGGTAGTCCATTTTTAGTTAGGACCGATCTGGATTCATTAACTTTGTTACCGTCTTTTAAAATTCCCGAAGGTCAGATAGCTAGATGGTTAGAAATTTTTTTTCAATATAATTTTGCAATTGAATATCGTCCTGGTTCTTAACACACTAATGCAGACAGTCTTTCTGGACATCCTTGTAAGGAATGCATTCAAATAAATAAACGAGAACTAGCTTTAAAACATTAGTTTGTCAAAGTATCTGTGTTATTGATAAAATAAACACGATTGGCTACAATCATAAAACAATTACCATACAATTACAAATTTATTTGCGTATAAATACAAAATTAAAATCTTTTCTATTCTATTACGAATCCTTAGTAATTAAAAATAAAATGTAACGTTTTTTTTCTATGGAATTACGACCTACAGTGGCCAGGTTAGCCGCAATCCGCGATGAAACAATCTTTCACCGACTGTCCCACTCGCTGTCAGTTTATGAGATATGCCGTTACCGAGAGAAAATACTAAAGAAAAATTCGGAGATTATCGAAAAGAAGAACGGAACAATATAACTCCTTATGTACATATATTGCAAAAAATTAAATACAAATGTGACTGTTTTTATTCGGAAAATTACAAACTTTTTAGAGACAAGTCGTCCAAGTAGGCGAAGCATAGAGCTGTGGAACAATTAGAGAATCAAGTAGCGCTTGGAATGTGGCCGGTGCACCTTTTAGACCATAAGCGTCCTTCTGAAATGGAAAAGACACTTTCTTGGGACAATGAATGCCGTAAGTCTGTGCTTCTTCATCTTAATATCGTGGTGCGCACTACTGAGATCGAGTGCCGAGATATGACGAGCTCACTGCAGCTTCTGGTGAATATCATCCATGTACTGAATCGGATAAGCACTCTCATATATGACCGCATTAAACTTGCCGTAGTAGACACAGTAGCGGAATGTGCCATTTGCCTTCCGTACCAGCACCACCGGGCTGGACCATCCACTGTTTGAAGGTTCGATCATACCTTCTCGAAGCATTTGGTCGACATGGGCGTGTATCTCGTCTTTGATCTTTTTCGAGATTGGATAGTACCGTTGTCTGATCGGTGTGGTTGACGACAGCACAACGTCGTTTACCGTGTTCTACCCGAGTGGTACAACCAATAGTTGGGCCCGTAGACGGAATGGATCTGGCCAATAAATCCTCTAACTGCCACTATCACGGCTGGATTCTCATCTTCGTTGCATTCAAACAGAACGAAAGAGTTACGAATTCCGAAATCGGTAAGTATGTGCCATCAGCAATTCTAGCGTAGGGAACTCTATATAAGATTATTTTCTCCCAATTCACTGACGCAGTCCGTAGGCCGATGGACCCAATGGCCGTTCTGGTCGCGAACGGGTCAAATGAGGTTTTTAGATTAAATCCGTGCACATACACATTTAATGTACCATCTGGAGGGTTCTTCTGGAAGCGTACTGTATTCCACACGGATATCTAGTGCTTGCACTCCATCATCCTTGCCACACTGTTCTTAAGTAGACTATGTCATCATTGGAGATATAGCAACACCCAATATCGTACGAGCACTTTGATGTGCTCAGTCCGGAAATTTGCTTCTGCGTACAGCTTCTCCTTTGCTAATTGTCTAAAGCCACAGCATCTCCTTACAGATCGGTAGAAAATAACCCCATGACTTCCAGGGGTCCTTCGAGATCCTGTGCCATCATTTTGTCGAGTCTGTGAGGAATTCTGGCAAAGCACTTAGTAACTCCTCGTCTAAGAGATTTAACGTCGCTCTACACTCTTCAATGAGGACCAAAAAGGACTCTATTCAGTTCCCTTTCAAGAGAAGGTTATTCGCTATTGGCGTACAATTTTGCTCTCTACCCTTGTTCCTATGGAGAAGATGAACTGAGCCTCGTTCCCGAGTAGCTTGCGCTCAGGTGATGCCCCCCTCCTCCAGCGGCTTCCATGCCTCCCAGGCGGGGTGGGGTCAACCCCAAGGACACCTGGAACAAATAACAAAAATTTAATTTAACAATATATTATTGTAGTGAAAATCTTGTTAACAATTAGATAAATATTTAAAATAAAAATTGATATTGTTGCGTATTTCTAAATGTTATGATAATGAATCTGTTGAGAACAGAGTCTTAAAAATAGGAAAAGGGGAGCATTCTCTTAGATAAGCGTTGTGTATTTTTTCCGAAGTTTATATATATATATAAAGATAACTATACAAGACCTAACTTTTGAGATCCAACCTCCACTATAGGTAACTCGACGTCACCATACAAACTTGAAAATTGGAAAAGAACGTCTAAAATCTAAACGTCTTGAAAAGCATCCTCAAGCTGCACGTGCATCCATACCCCAAAGCCATCAAATCTAAAAAAGAGGTATAAAGAACTTCGGAAAAATATACAACGCTTATCTAAGAGAATGATCCCCTTTTCCTATTTTTAAGACTGTTCTCAACAGATTCATTATCATAACATTTAGAAATACGCAACAATATCAATAAATATATATATATACAGAGCGGCCGATTTATCCGAAGACATAGATATATCTCAAGAACTATGCACAGAATCAAAAGGTGTGGGATGAAAGTTGTTCGACACGAAGGGGGGCATCCAGTGATAATGAAATTGACTGAAAAACAATAAATCTTAAATAGGAACCCCCATTTTTTATTGCAGATTCTCCGGAAAAAAGTACACCAATTTGACCTAGGAGCTATTGCATTTTGGTTCACAGGTGGCGCTGTAGTCGACAAAAAGCGAAAGTAAAAAATCCCTAAAATTCGACGTCTCCAGAATTCACATCACATCTGATAAATAATAGTAGACGTATTTTATTTTAAAAATACTATTCAATGCCATACAATGGAAATTATCTGAAAAATAATCATGGATTAGGTTGTGTGTCAAAAATAGTATATTATACTTTAAGGGAGGAAAGAGCGTGATCCCCGAGTGGAAGGTTTGCTGCGCGAGCGAAGCGAGGGCAGCCCTCTCACAAGGTGCGCGCGCATTCCTCTCGTGAAGCAAGTGTCGCTAGTTTTGTTCCTGGCCGCATCCATTACTATCGCGGGCAGCACTTTTCGTCTCACGGGAGTAATGATAACGAAGTGCGCATGCGCACGGGCACTCAGACGGAATTGACAACTTTCGCCCCGCGTAGCGGATATGGAATACGGTCATTCTAACAAAGCCGGGAAAAAATACATTTTGCGTTACCCAAGAACAATGACGTGGACGTAGTATTTTTCTATTCCCTTTGGGGTGCTTGTTTTACGTGAGTTCCCTTGCCTCTCACTATTCACTTACTTGAGTAAGTGTTCGAAATGTTGACCTTCCACTTCAATGCATTTATTTATTCTTTCTTCAAATTACTTTATACAGAATAGTATCATATCTGCAGAAATTTCTGCGCAAGCAGTTCTTATGCGTTCCACCATGTTTTCACGAGTAGTTGGTACTTGTTCATAAACCTTACCTTTTAGGTAACCCCATAGGAAGAAATCCGACGTATAGGATGTTAAATCAGGTGACGTCGCTGGCAAATTAATGGGGCCAACTCTACCAATCCACCGACCATTGGAATAACGGTCTAGTACTTCCCTTGCTACTCTTGAAAAATGTGCTGGGCAACCATTTTACTTTCTTTGATCTGAAACGAATTCTGGTGACATTCTCAATTTGTAACAATATTTTGCACATTTTTATTTTTATCATCGAACCAAAACGCAAAAACTCGTGGATCAAATGGGTGCACTTTTTTCCGAGGAATCCAAATCTACGATAAAAAATGGGGGGTCCCTATTTAAGTTTTATTGTCCCCTCTCCCCCCTCGCACAGGGGGCGGGGGAGGGGGTTGATTTCATTATTGCTGGATGCCCCCTTTCGTGTCGGATAACTTTCATCCCACACCATTTTCGATTCTGTGCATAGTTCTCGAGATATTTCAATGTCTTCAGATAAATCGGCCACCCTGTATTTCGCTCTGTCGAACGAATAAGTAGGATTTCTATATTATCTACGAAAATAAAAACACAGGAAAAAATTCAAAATTATACCAATTTGTTTGTTAGATTTTTTTTCAATATTTTCATAAAAATGTACTTTTTTAAATTAACCTTTATAATTTGTCCACACAAAAAAAAAACGATCACCATGTTAAAACCTAAACGTCTTAAAAAGCAACCTCAAGGTGCACGTGCATCCATACCCCAAAGCCATCAAATCTAAAAAAGAGGTATAAAGAACTTCGGAAAAAATACGCAATGTTTATCTAAGAGAATGATGCGCTTTTCCTATTTTTAAGACTGTTCTCAACAGATTCATTATCACAACATTTAGAAATATGCAACAATATTGATTTTTATTTTTAACATTTATACAATTGTCAATAAGATTTTCACTACAATAATATATCGTTAAATTAAATTTTTGTTCATCCTTTATAAAGAATAATGAATAAATAAAAAAGAGAGAACATTAATGTCGTTGCGTAATTAAAATATTAATAAATAAATGTGGCGGATGAAGGAGCGATTGAGCCTTTCACGACAAGAGGCTGGGATACGCTCGTTAGAGCGTGGAGTGAATGAGGAAACAGATGAGAGTGAGAGAAGGTTAGCGTACACACCATCAAATTAAAATATTATCGTTGGAGTTTTATTAAAATTACTTTAGTTGCACTTATTTCCGTACTAATAACAACCTAATCCACAATTTAGTAATTCCAATATGGCGGATTCCCACGTGTCGCGCTTGCGACTATCACCGACAGAGACGCGTTGATTTTCCTAAAATCGTTGCTCATAGTGTTCGACGGTTGAACAACTTATTCTTGGGTGGCGAACTTGCGTCGCACAAAACCGCGGAAACTGTCTTGCAAAAATGGGCGGACACGTAGCGGCACAAGGCACCCTACTCGGGTCGATTTTGCAGAAATCGAGTTGCGCTGATAAGGAGCTCTTGTGCTTTTCAACCAAGTGCACGCGCGAGTGGGAAATTCGGCGAAATGCGCAACTCAGATCTACAAAATCGACTTCAAGAGATTAACCCTTTTCGTCCCAAAAGTCCGGAATTTGGACACAATTTTCAACGATGTAACTTTTATTCCATACAACGTTAACAAAAATTGAAATAAGTCAAAATCGATAGATTTGGACCTCTTCTTTCAAATGCCATGGTCAGAATCAGCCGGAAATTAGAGAGAAAAAAGTTATGATCATTCTTTCGAAAAAAATACTGATTTTTTCGACGTTTTTTCCCAATAATTGCGTTTTTTGACATTGAAAAGGGCAGTGCTGATCATTGCAAAATGTACTAATCGCGTCTTTTTGCTCAGACCATTCTTCTCCCGTCGGATTTTTTTCAAAAAACAAAATGGCGGCTTCAAGATAGCGTCTCCAAGTTGTAATTTTACATTTTCTCCCACAAATATTGATTATTTGACTGCGTAACGGTTCAAATCACCGAGAACTGGGATGAAAAAGTAATTATTATCATTTGTGAATACTTAGTCCTATCATGATTCATTCATAACCTCAAATTAGTCGTGTACAATGGGATACTACCGATATTTTGTCTGATTTTCACTCAATTTGCAGGTCGCAGGTCAATCCACATCTTATAGTGCAATATAACTTTCAATATCTGCAATATTGGTTTACAAAATACAAAACAAAACACAAAAATAAAAAATAAATATTTCCTCATTGCCTCCACGTGTTTTGAATAAAAAAAATGAAAGTAATAAAATTAAAATAAAAAAAATGAAGAAAAGTATTTGAAAAATAAAAAAGTCGAACTGTACTAAATTTTTAGGTTAGAACCCGATAATTAATAGGTCATAAGGCTCTATGGTCATTTTTAATTTCACACATAAGTAATGTTACGGAAACGTCGAAAATTGTGTGAAAATTAGACAAATAATCGGTATAAACCCATTGTGTCTAATTAATTTGAGGTTACGAGGTTATGAATAAATCATGATGAGACTAGGTATTCACAAATGATAATAATTACTTTTTCATTCCAATTCTCCATGATTTGAGCCGTTACACGTTCAAATAATCGATATTTGTGCGAGAAAATTCAAACTTCCATTCGCCATCTTAAAACCGCCATTTTGTTTTTTGAAAAAAATCCGACGGGAGAAGAATGGTCTGAGCAAACAGACGCGATTAGTACGTTTTGCAACGCTCAGCACTGCCCTTTTCATTGTCAAAAAACGCAATTATTGGGAAAAAATGTCGAAAAAACCAGTATTTTTTTCGAAAAAATGATCATAACTTTTTTCTCTGTAATTTCCGGCTGTTTCTGACCACGGCAATTGAAAGAGGAGGTCCAAATCTATCGATTTTGTCTAATTTCAATTTTTGTTATCGCTGTTTGGAACAAAAGTTACATCGTTGAAAGTTGTGTCCAAATTCTGGGCTTTCGGACGAAAAGGATTAAGGGCCGAACAATCTATCCGCGTGCCCTGGGCCTTCTACTAGGGCCATCACAATAATAGGATTGGGTCCATATAAGTAAGAAATCCGCTACAAAATGTAAAATCAAAATCACTAGTCATTATGCCGTTTATATATTTAAAAGAAGTAAAATCCACATAAACAATGCAAATACTATTCTACCAATCGTAATAAATAATTTACAATTGTCCAAAGGGCGAGACACAGCATACAATTTACTGCTTTACATCCTGACCCATACTCACATCATAAAATAAAACAAACAAACCAGAACTAAAAACTAGTACATACTAGATATAATAATAAGTGTACCACACAATATACAACACAATTCATATTAAGATGTCGGTAACAGATAAAATACATATGTTCGGTAATCAAAATAAATTCTGCTAAATTAAAATTGGTTATTTACAAAGTACGGTTTAACATGAGCTAAACATATTTTTGTACGGGCTAAAAAATATTGGACAGATAGAGAAATTGAATTAAAAATCCGGGCAACACGAAATGAAAAGGCACCTGTCGCTTTAGAGGAACGATACCGCGGATACTGCATCGTATAGGAAATTGCACCGCAATGATAACTTTTATAATTGCATAATTCATTCGATTCTTCATGGAAAGCTAGCCAGATCTTTTCAGGCTCGGAGTAATATGGTCATATTTCCTAATTCCAAATGTAAAGCGCAGGCAAACATTCTGAACAGCCTGTATCCTAACCTAACTGCTTCCCACAAGACAAGGTCCATAAACAGAAAGTCGATAAATAAGATGTGAAAGCACAAAGTTTAAGTTTTAATTGAGCTGAAAGAACTCGTCTCCATGAGAACAGCTAACGCAAAGATGAAAAAGCAACAGCGCATTTTCTGATGATGTGACCAGAAAAAGCACAGTCACAATCAACAAGCACTCCCAGATCTCTCGCCACAGATACCACCGGAATAGCGCTATAACTAATATAAGTTAAAATCTATCTTATTACGTAGCTTTGTATTACCATTGTTCGGGAAATTTACTCGTTACGGTTCGTTGCATATTGTTGCCTTTTCGAGAACAATACTGTGCTGAAAGTGCCGCGATTTTCTTGCCTCCTTCTGCGTGGAATGGAGACTGGTTGCATCGGTGCTCGAATGGAGGGGATTGCTTTTGACGTTTCGGCTACGGAAAGTATCGTTTTCCTTTTCCGTGGACAAGGAGAACCGTGGCGCGTGGATCGCGTCAGGGCCTTCGTTCTCGTTCGGGAGTCAGTTGTCAGGGGACCGTCGTAGTGCTAGGACGCGTCTCGGGTGTGGATCTCCTGTCCATTGTGACAAGCATGCTGCGCGTAACCACTACGGACGCGACATGGCGGGAGAGGATCTCCTATCCACTGTGACAAGCATGTTGCGCGTATTCACTGCGGACGCGATACGGCGGGAGAGGATCTCCCATCCATTTTGTGACAAGCAGGGTTCCGTGTATCAACCACGGACGCAAGACGGCGGGCGGTGGGAGTATCCGACTCCAACAACGATCATCCACTGGCTGTTCTTTGTGAGGTGTTTCCATTCTAGTTTCACCATGTATTATTAATATATGTGACGCGTTCTGAAGAAAGGAACCTAAGCGTCCGAACGGCAATTATAAGGAGAGGGAAAAGAAGAGGCAAGACTGCGGCGCAGTGTTTCCGATATTCTCTTACTCTCTTTCTGTACACTACTAACTCGAGTTAGGAAGATATGCTGAAAATTTCAGCGCAAAATATTGAAAATTGAGCCGTTGGTAGCATATCTTTTCCCTCTCCTGTACAATTATCGTTCGGACGCTTAGGTCCCTTTCTTCAGAACGCGTCACATATTATTAACGTATTATTATATAAATCTATCTATGTTGTGTGTTGCTCTAATTAAAGTGTGCGACCAAGCTCGTTGCAGACTACTGGCTACCCACCCCGTGGGTTCCGCATTTCCATGACGTATTTTACATATTTATCTACACGTAAACTAATCACTCGGCTCCTCTTGCGTGGAGTGCTTTTTCTTGCTTGTTTCAGCGATCTTCTACTCACCTGGCGGCTATTCAATGGGATTAATAGGTACTCAAGACATAGTATCGAAACTCGGAAACTTGTATAATTTACAAATAAAGGCAGAACCACAAAACAAGATTTCTGTACGTTTGTCATTGCGCCCTTCCTCGTTGCCTGCGGACTCTCTATTCACTACATCGAATCAGCAAACCTCATACAGTCCAGTAGGCTTCTTCCTCATTATACAAACAACCATTATCAGACGCCCAATGTGCAATGACATTAAGGTCAGAATTAACGGCAGTAAAGAAAAAGCTTCCGCGACTTGATTTGGTACAAATGACCGTAACATCTGCATATGTTTTAAGAGCTGACTTCAAACGAATATCATAAATATCAGCTGTAAAAATTATAAATATTAGGGAACTCAACTTCGCACACTGAGGACAGCCACGTAACAGAAACCAAGGATCAGAGATCATATTATTGCCAGGAAGTATCACTGATTGCGAACGTAAGCGGAGGTATGAATTAATAAGGGAACAAGCATCTACAGAGAAACCATAATATGATAATTTAGCAACAGTTAGATTGTGATCCAAGGTCTAAAAGGCGCGAGTGAAATCAAGCAGGCACATGAGCCTTAGCATTTGTTTATCAATGCTCGACAGAAAATCCTAAGATACATCTAAAAGAGCCGTTTCGCAGCTGAAAAAGGTTCTAAAACCAGATTGATATATTGGAAAAATTTCTTGAGTATTACAATAGTTTAGGATCTGGTCAGTTTTGAAAATATAGTTAGGCGGGTGATAGGATGCACGTCTGCAAAAACAGTAGGTTTAGATGTTTCAGTTTTGTCGTTTTAGAGCATCAGGATAAAAGGAAGAAAATATAATGGAATTGATTATGTGTAAAATTTATGGAAGACTTTATAACATATACGGGGTAACAAGCGGACTGGAAGAACTTCAAAACAGACGGGTTTGGAAGAGTGTTTGGAACATTTGTAAAGTGTTCATTAAGCTTGTTTGAGTCAGAAAGGTGAGAAGGGATCTCGGAGGAAATAGAACTATTAACTCCCAAAAATTTTACAGCGTTCCAAAATTTCTTTGAGAAGGAGAAGGTAGCGTACGGAAAAATGCATTTCGTTCCATTCTGATCATGGCTGTTGTACAATTGCGAAAACTTTTGTAATATTAAAAATCAGAAATAGATTTTGATTCCGCCACATTTCGTTTTTTAATACAAATTTTTACCGAATCTGTTATCCAAGGAGCATGGCTTTTAGAAAGACCAACATCCTTTCCGGAGCAAAAGTAAAAAAATAGTAGTTATTACGTTATTAAGGAAAGTAAGTTTGTCATTCAAATTGGAGTAACTGAGTACTTCACCCCAAGGTGAAGAGTCTGCAATAGTATTAAAATGCGCGAAATCAAAATTTTTAAAGTCACGAAATTCTAAAAGTTTTTGGCGTTTCTTAATTCTAGGCAGTATTAAAGTTTCTAGGCAGAAACTAATTCCGTCAACGGAAGCACCTCCGCGAACGTGCCGCCAGAGAATTAAAAACGAACCTCAGTTCGTTGTCCCAGTCTCTGCTCGCTCACGAGACTCTGCCCGAGTTTCCATCCATTCCATCTTTGTCCACCACTTCTAAGAAACCTCCTCACGTTCTTGCTAAGTACCCTGCAAAATTTCCCCCTCTCTTGTCTAATTCAGAAAAAAAACTACATTTTGTTGATGCAAAGAGAAAATAAAACCAAATGTCTTTAACTAGCTCTAGTTTTTCTTTCCCATCCTTCCACCTTTTCTGAGCAGCCGCCTCCACTCACCAACCCAAAGTCAGCCCGTGTGCTGCTTCGAGTAAGTATGGCCAATCGGGTCATAACATCACCATTTGAGCCAGGCGTTCTGACTTGTATTGAATCCCGTGATGTTTTTCTCGTGTTGTTCTCGAATAGCTTTACCAACTTCGAACGCTGCTGCTGCCTTCCTGGCGATGACAGTCATTAATCCAACCGGTAACACGTATATCACTAAATGGTGACATTATTTGTTGCGATGCTGTTGTTATCCGTGATGAATTAGTTGTGTTCTGCAGGATCTGGATAACGATGAGGTCGTTGTCGTTAAGACCGATATCGTAATCAACGTTAGCTCTCTGGTGCTCGTCGGAATTTACTTTAATGACCGATTGGTCTGTTTTTCCGACATTGAGTGTTCGTTATGAATGTCGCTAGTAATGAATTTCTCTACTCACCGGCTTCGTTATCATAATCGTTTACCATTTTTAAGAAATCGAATTAGGTGTAGTTCGCTATCATCATAGAAAATTCAAAATAGTGGTGGATCTAATATGGCCGACTGAAATGAAATAATTCCCATGATTTCGGCCGAATCGCTGAGATTCGGTATACGGGGGTTTTGGAGGTTGTTGATAGCAAATCAGAAGTAAAAAATCCAAAATTAGAAAATAGCGGCTTCAATATGGCAGCCTTCATGATGTAAATATGAAATTCGTAATCTGCGACCCGCAAAACTCCCTAGTAACAAATTTCAAGTCGATTCAATATGAAAAATGTTTGCCTGAAAGGGTTAATGTCATATCGAAAACAGTGCAAAAACACCAGAAATACAATAAACCTTTATTTGTAGAGCACATATTTTTCGTCAAAAAAGTCAGGGAGGGCTATAGTCTAATGTTAATAACTTAGCCTTGAATAACGCTGGAAATTTATGTTACAAATTAAAGATGAACATTCCAGAACCTCTATTAAGTAACTGAATATTCCCTCCATGCTAGCGGTTATCCTATTGTAGCAGATGGTTGTTTCCAAAAAATGGAAGTACTGAGAATATTTCCCAAACGCTTCTCGTCAAAAATGGCGAACCGCGACGAGAACGTCCCGAGTGGATTTTGGAGTAAACGAACAAATTCACTGGTTATACTTATCCAAGATCTGTGCTTTATTATTTTTGCGGGAGTTACAATCGCGATACAGAGATCGAGAAGAACGTGGTCGCAGCGCGGTGAATTTCCCGATGGAAAAATCGATTGCGATACGTAACAACGTGCGCGACATCCGACGCGTTCGATCTCTGACGTACAAGTAAGTAAGGCGGAAGGGAAGTCGATTTGCGGGAATTTTCGCAGATCGCGTGATAATCGTGCAATTTGGCGCCAAAGGAAAAGATGGCGCTCAACATACTCAAAGTATATAGAACTTGTGGCGCGTACATTGAATTGTCCTAAACACCTATTAACATTAGACTATGGACCTCACTAATAAGGGGAGGTCACGGTGGAGATTCCACCATTTTGGCCAACGATTTTTTTATGTATTCTATGATAAAAATAATAATACACGTGTTTTCGCGTTTTTGCTCATAGGCTTTCGTTTTCGTGAAATAAAATATTAAAAATCATGCTTTAACTAGTACATATTGTAACGAGATTCGTCACAGATCTCACCCCCACCTCCCGTAAATTCCCAATTTCCGAGAAAAAGAACAGTGGACTACGACTAAGCCGCGCAGTGGCAAGTCGGCAGGATACGCAGAAATCCTGAATCGCCGCAGATCGTAGGACGTCAGAAACCGAATCGCTTCCCCTACTAAAAAAGATAGATCCTCTCCTCTCACCTCCCACTACCGGTCCGTCAACTGCAATTGCAGTTGTTGAACAGCAAGTTCCAATTCTCGAAGAAGCGTCCGCTCGTGTGAGAACTATTCGCTCACACCTTCGATGCGCGAGCCTCTTCCCCCCTTTTGCCCCTCACATACAACCAAGCTAAGGAATCGGTGCTCCAACGATCGTCGCCTCGACGCAAGAGAGCCCGTTCCCATTTCTCATCCCCACCATGGCGACTGCTCCGCTAGCCGTTCGCCTCGGTCGTGCATGCATCCATCGCACGTTCTCGACGCACTAACCCTTTCCCCCCGCTGGATTTTTCCATGCGGCATCTTCGCCGCGACGTTCGTCGCAACCGCGACACGCACGAAACCGATGTTCTCTTCCGGTTCCCCACCCCGGCTACGCACCCGCCAGCCGTCCCAAGTCGTTCGAACGACAATCGGACGCTCCATGCAACGCGCCCGCACGCCGATGCCCCTTCTTTCGCTCGCCTGTAATTTGCAGGCCCCTCTCTCTGTCGGACTCAAGCAGCAGTCGCTGCGTCCGTCTTATTCTCTCCCCCTCTTTTCGTGCGTGCCTCCTTGCACGTACGGCAACTTTCGTTGCCTCCACCATTTCAGGTCCGAGTTGACAGTCGTTCCTCGGCACAACCAAACGGCAGACCTGATGCCGCATTCCCCATGCAACGCCGCCCCAAAACAGTCTTCATAAAAAACGGAGAGACGATCTCCTGTCCGTCTCTTTCAGGACACGGAAATTCCGCTGTCCCGCCCCACTCTGAGACGCCCAATATGCTGCATCTCTCTCTCACACAAGAGGAAACGTATGCACCCCTCTCTGTGCTATGAGAAGAAGTCTCTCTGCTTCACCCCCCCCCCCCCCCCGTCCACACCGCCGTCACACACCTATCCTATCGAACTGTAAATCGCTGTCCTTTTCCTTCTGCTTGCCCCTCACACTTTCTATTTCTTTTCCTCCCTTCCCCCCGACGTTCTGCGATACGCACAAAGCGGCAACACCGTGCCCGCGGCACGCGCCTCGGAAATTCCGGCGCGAGCCCCGGCACATTCGTGATCGGTGCTACGAAGCAAACGGACAGATTCCGACGTGCGCGCCTGTACCCGAGCGAACGAACTTTAAAGTGCGAGTAGTGACCCCTAAGTGGAATCCGCCGTCTGGAGGACTACCAACCTCGAGGAGGACCGCCAACCCCTTATCACCTCAGCCACCCCGGGCGAGGAAGTCGCCGTTCCGAGTGGACCATCACCTGTCCAGTGCGCCCGGTTTTGCGTGAGTACCGCCGCCCCCTTTTTGATTTTGTGCCCCCTTTCGTTCCGGTCATTTCACAAGAAATTTTCTCGTCGCGTGATTTCGAACCCCCTTTATTGTTTCAGCCGCCCCTGGCGCATTTATGTAATGTTCCCTTTTTTTTTGTGTGAGAAATACATAACTTGTCGAGTCAATTTGAGTCATTCACTTTTTTATAACCTCTCTTTCTATCCGGAAAACAACGGTTATAAATGGCATCCCTGGTGGGGAAATCAAATTAGATTTCCCAAAAAAAGTTAACTTTTGAGAAATTTGTTATCGGGAAAATTCGCCGGTTAACGAGTAACGACTGTCGTTTCCGCGTTTTCTAGTTCGCGGTCGATCTTGTTCGTGTTCCCCCATTTTAGGTATAAGATTTTTTAGATTTAAGTATATGAAAATATTTGGAATTCGATATAATAAAATATATCATTTGTCTCCCTTTGTTCCCATCCTCTCCTTTCCATTTTCGTCATCCCCAGGTTGGAAAACGGATAAGATACAGATCCGTTACAAAGAGTGACTGTTGACCTTGCGCGAACGGTGCGTTCGAAAAAGTTCAATTTTCGAAAGTATTGTTTACGTTTCGGGAGAAGTTGTTGTTTTTTTTTGAAGGCCGAGTGTTGACGAGTTCTGTTTACACTCGGCGACCGCGAGTAAATAATTACTGGTTCGTTCGTTTTTTTTTTTGAAATTAACGATCGTCACGGAAAATAAACTCCCTCGAAGGTTGTTTACTTTCGAGTTTTGCTGTCCTTGTCCCTCCCAACAGCCCTTTGTTCAAACGAACAATTTCCGGTTCAACAGTTACGGCGAGTACGTACGAGTCCGGCCTGTTTGAAAAAAATAAAATAATATACCACCTTCCCTGTCGTCCCCGAAAAATTTTAGTTATCCAATAACCCGAATAACATTGAAAAGTAATTAATTTTTTTTTGTCAAAAATTTAACTTCCGACTTTTCAAATTCTAATTTAAATTCTTAAATTTTTTTTGTGTAATCTGATTAGATTTTTCATATTTCTTAATTTTCTCTCAGTTACGTTGTAAATTTTCATCGCATTACGAATATAAACTTCCCATTTTCTTTTTTTGTTCTTGCCGCACGGCAGTTACGTGCACGATACACGTGCCAGAAAGATTCTCCCGTTCTCTCCCCCCTTTTTGCCACGTTACATCATAGGAGGACAGTCACGTCTTGCGCCACACACCTTCTGCCTAATATTATGATTTATGATTATGATTTATGATTATGATTTATGATTATGATTTATGATTATGATTTATGATTATGATTTATGATGTGTGATTATCTATGTTAACCCCATTTATTTTCCGTAAAGTTACAGGTGTCAGTGCGGTAACGCGTTAAAATTCGAGTTTAGTAATTTTCGCGAACGGGAGTGATTTTCGCATTGCCGTCGGTTTGGCGAATTTCTGGGTTTCCCTCCGCCGTCGTCCGATTTTCCACTTGGAAATTATTAAAAGTTTTGATATATAATTTTGAAGTTTTCCGAACCGTCGCCGCTGCACCGGTACGTGACCAGGAAAATTTTGTGAATTGGTGATTTTTTTTGCGTTTTCCCCCCCCGCCCACTTCGAGATGGCATCCCCCTCTCGCGTTACTGGCTCGATGCCGATAGTGCCCACGCTCGTAATCACGACGTCTACAGAGAATTCTCCGATTACGACAACGTCGCAGTCCCTTGGGTCAACGGCAACGCGTGTCTCCCCGTCGAGCGCAGCCGCCCTTCGTGCCGCCACCCCCGCGCAATACGCAGCGATTCGCGCGGAGATTGACAGCATCGTCGATCTCCGTGAGTTGATCGGGCGTTGCGATCGCGCGGAAATCCAAATTTCCGGGTCAACCGATATCCTCCGCGATCGCCCAACACGATGCACCGTGCGTCAACGGTTCCCCGAGACCAACGTCGAGTGGGATCCTGCCGAGGACGAAAGAGGCGACCAACCCCCCTACACCCTTACCGAAGCGGTAAATTGCCCAATCATAGGGGACGTCTTGACCGGGTCGTTCAATGCAACGTACCCCGGCTACGTAATTCCCCAACCGGGGGAGGCACCGCGTCAAACACCCGGGGTCTTTCAGAGTTTGACCGCCGGATTAACTTCGGATCGTTCTCGCGCATTTTACCGCGATCCGATCTCTTTCGCGGAAGGGAGTTTCGATGCCCCGGAAAGGCAATTGCATATCCTAACGGACCATCGGGATCCGTCGCAGACCCCCCACCCATTCAATCAGGTGGACCCCCCACACGAGCCGCCCCTCACTGATAACACGCGTAACGGACCGCAAGTAAGCCGCGATGCTCCGCCTCGGTCGTGCGTCGCGCACGACGCTCTCTCTTTTGCTGGAGCGGAAATTACCGAATTTCCCCGTCCCGAGTCGCGGAACGCACCCGATGACGAATTACGTCATCAGCTTGGCACGCGCGGGCAAGACGTCTTACCCCCTCCTATCACGGTGGTACTGCGTACGCACAGTCTACCAGCCCCTTCCACCATCCTTCTAATCGTACCGACATCCAAGCATCCTGCCCCCACCCACCTCAGAACCCTGCCGTAAACCGGCATGATTACTTGGAGCCGCGTTCTCCGCGTCAAAACTCCTTCCGTCGCACAGCTGTCACTAATTCCAGCGTGCATTTCCCAGTAGACTTGACTTATAGTCTATCCCCATCACAGCCGCCCTATCATTGCACCCGTGTCGGGCCGCCTCCCTAGTCCCGCCGCCCCCGGAAAAATGTATCCGAGAACTTTTCCTCCACCTATCCCAGTATGTCGCAGACCACTGTTCGATGGGGAAAATCTGCCATCGAACACTGGAAAACGCATGGTCCTCGATTCGCAGGCGACAATAGCGAGGATGCGGAGGACTTCCTCATGAAATTGGTGGAGTACGGCTCAAGCCGAGATTTGCCAGAGGAGGATCTCCTCCGCGCCCTCCCGGAAGCCTTCAAGGGCGCCGCCCTCGCATGGTACCGGGTTGAACGCAATAGTTGGGATTCGTATCCCGGGTTCGTACGCTACTTCCGGGAGGCGTTCGGACAACGCAATCCGGAAGCGAGCGTTAAAAAAGAGATAGCGCTACGCACTCAAGGTCCCGATGAACCAGTGCGAGAGTTTCTCGTGGCGTTACGCAGCCTCTTCAACTTATTGAGTTTTACCCCTCCCATCGAGGAGCAGTTGGACATTTGCGTCCAAAACCTACGCCCCGGTCTTGCGAAACATATAGAGCGCGATTCCGTGTACGGGTTTTCCGATCTGTTGCGTATAGGTCGGCAACTAGAAAACGTCGCCGTTCACGAGAAGGCCTATCGTCCCCCACCATCGGCCGCGCAGTCTGAGTTCCCCGCATTCGCGTACTCCCCGAAAACGAGAGAAGCGAAGGAGAAGTTGGCTGCGGCCGCGCCGGCTCCGAAGCACACCGCGAGGAAGGCAACGCGTGCCGATCCCCCCCCCCCCCACTTAACCAGAACGGGTTGAATACCGATCCCGAGAAGATCGCTCCCATCCTGACGTTTCCACCCCCCACCAATCTGAAACAGCTACGACGCTTTTTGGGAATGGTGGGGTGGTATTCTCGCTTCATCCCGGACTTTTCTCGAGATCGCGTCCCCCTCACTAAACTCTTGACGAAAGGAACTCCGTGGTCCTGGACAGATGACCAACAAGATGCCTTTGAGTCACTGAGAAACTCGCTGACCCGTACCCCCGTTTTAGCCCGCCCCGATTTTAATCGTCCGTTTAAGATCCAGACGGATGCGAGTGACTTCGCAATCGGCGCCGTGCGTACTCAAGAACTCGACGGCGGTGAACATCCGATTAGCTTCGCTAGTCGGGTGCTCACCAAAGCCGAGCGGAAGTACACGGTGACCGAGAAAGAGTGTCTCGCCGTCCTCTGGGCAGTGAGAAAGTATCGGCCCTACGTTGAGGGTGCGGCGTTTACAGTCATCACAGATCATAGCAGTCTGCAATGGCTTCGTAATTTGCGCGACCCCAATGGTCGATTAGCCAGATGGTCACTCGCGATGCAGACCTACGATATGACCATACAACATCGTAAGGGCGCCCTCAACGTGGTCCCCGATGCTCTCTCCCGAATGTACGAGAGCTGCGACGAGGCGCCCTGTGCAATCGGAAATTCCGAAGATACCTGGTATCTTCGGAAAATGACAAATGTGCGGGAATTCCCCGCGGAGTATCCCGATTGGCGGATCGAAGACGATCGCCTATATTATCACAGGCCTCACCCCGTCATAGAATCTGCCGTCCGTGACCTTGACGCCTGGAAACTTGTCCTCCCTCCCGAACCACGTTTTCGTGCGCTCAGTGACGCACATAATTGCCCCCAAGCCGGACATTTAGGAGTGGATAAGACGTATCATCGTCTTATCCAAGATTTCTATTGGCCAGGCATATTCCAAGACGTCGCCCAGTACGTCGCCCGCTGCCCCGATTGTCAACGGCAAAAAGTATCCCAGCAGGCCCCTGCCGGCATAATGAAAGAACGAACGACAGAAGGACCTTGGGTCACGGTCAGTTCGGACACTATGGGTCCCTTTCCCGCGAGCAAAAAGCAGAACCACTTCATTGTCGTGTTTCAGGACATGTTCACGAAGTACATCGAAGTGAAACACCTTCGGTCGGCCACCGGGCCAGCGATAATGACCGCGTTTGACAACTTGGTCATAAACCGTTGGGGGTGCCCGAAGTACTTCGTGACCGATAATGCCAAGCAGTACGTCAATTCGTACATCGCTTCGCACTTGAAACAACTAGGTATCTCGCATAACCCCGTCCCCCCCTACCACGCACAAACCCAGTCGAGCGTGTGAATCGTACACTTAAGACGATGATGAGCACCTTTGTCTCTCACGATCATCGCGATTGGGATGTGCATCTCCCAGAACTTACGTTCGCAATAAATTCAGCTGTGCAGTCGTCTACAGAGATGACGCCAGCATTCTTGAATTTCGCCCGGAATCCCGTCCCTACCCGTAATTTACGGAACGATCTCCACCCTCCACCCCTCACGCTCCCGAAGGATACTTCATTCTGGCGCGATCGTATGAAGCGCCTCCCACTCATTCACGATTGGGTACGCCGAAACCTGGAACGTGCATCGGCACGCCAGGCCGCGTATTACAATACCACCCACCGCGACGTCGGTTACCAAATCGGTGACCTCGTCATGCGACGAATCCGCTTCTTATCGTCCGGTGCTCAGAACTTCGCTGCGAAGCTGGCCCCAAAATTTAGCGGGTCCCATCGCATAGTAAAAGTCGTATCTCCCGTGGTCTGCGAAATCGAAGACCCAGAGAGTCGTCGAAACCCGCGTGCCCACGTAAAGGACTTAAAAAGATATTGCGGCCCCGAGCCGGATCCAGTCATCGCCGAGCCGTTCGGTTCAGCGAACGAAATCAAAAATGATCTTCGAGAGCGGAACGCCCCCCTACGCCGTCCCACTCAGTACCGTGTGAGTCGCACGATCGCGATATTCCCAACATACCCCGAAAACGAGGCCGGCCGACGAAGGCCATGCCGCCCGTTAGTGAGGCGATTCGACAATACGCGGCCAACCAAAATTACCCGAGCAAGCCAGAAGCGATACCGGGAGTAATCGTACCACGATCTCCGGCACCGTTCGTCACGCGACGCCCGGGATCGCGACCGCGATAAAACGAACACCGCACTGACACCCGTAGTCGAAATGCACGAAGAGTTGCATTCCGACCACGCTACCACCCAGTGGTGAAAAGATCCACTTTTCCCCCCCATTTGGATTGCAAGGATGGCAAGAAAAAAGTGTTTAGAGTTTGCGGTCCCTTTTTGTTGCAGGCCTGAAAGAAGTATAAGGAGAAGTAAGAGATGGGACGAAGACGACCGGTCATGGAGGCCGGTGGAGTGCACGCTGCACCTCCCCGGCATGGAGTGTCCCGAGGCGGACTTTAGATTCGCCCTCCCGGTCGACCCCCCTTCCTTGGCAATCCCATCGATCGATTGCCAGGAAGCGTTCCCTCCCCTAGCCGCCCCAGAAAACAGCCGCCCCCCTCCCCGCCCGCATATCGTTTACGGGCGACCGAACGCCGAAAAACCGGTACCCCCGTGCCTCTCCGGCCTGCGGCCGATCCCGAGAGAGAGAGCCGAGGGACTACCACGGGCAAGCTCGCCCACGAGACGCGCTCCGCGCCATCCTCTCGGCAGAGGTTCGCCGCGACCGGACGCGATCCAATGGATCGAGCGGCTGCGAGCGCGCCGGGCGACAAGCGCGACCGTATGTGCGCTGGAAGAAGCGCGGAAGCCTCCGCAAACCACCCCCAGCCGTCCCCTACCAAAACCCACTCCCATCCCATCCCTATTATCACTCTCCCTCTCCCCTGAATTCCTCGCACGAATGCGAATTCCCCCTCTTATGTCCCTTTCCGTCACCCCTCCTCCCACCGCGGACGCTCACGCGACACCATCGTCCCCTCAGCTCGAGCGACGTAACCGTAGCCCCCAGAGGGTGTCCCCGGCAGAACGGCGCTGCTGGAACTGCGGACGCCGGGGTCACCCCTCTCAACAGTGCCGTCGTCGGCTGAAGTGGTCAAAAGAGCCGGTGAACCCGCTCTCCACCGACCCGTAGAGGAAACCACCCATCCTCTCCCCCCTCTTTTTACTCCCCTTCTAAATTTATTGTCGCTATCGTTAAGTTTTTTTTGGTAAAAAGATGTGCTGCCCCCCGTAATTTGGAAAACCCACTTTATTTTTATAATTTTTTTTTTGACGAGTCACGTATCCCCGTAAGTCGCACCCCTTGCACCTAGACCTTTATTTTACTATTCTGTAGAGTACTCCCTCCCTTACCCCTTTGCTGGCCTGTTACGCCGGCCCCACAAAATCCTCCCTCCAGACTCCCCCCTCCCCCCCATCGGGGGTAAATCGATTGACGATCCGCGATCGCGAAAACAATCCGGGATTCCAGCTATCCTTTTTCCGTCACCTTTTTCCTACTTTCGTGAAAAATGCTCTCGGAAAACTGCTCGAATTGGAAAACTCGGATCCTAGCGTGCGCGATCCGTCAGGAAATGTATTTGCGTCCTTAAAAAGGTGCTGTGAGGATCACATGACCCTATAATTGGTGTCAACGCACAGTGATCAACGAACTATGAAAAAAACTTTAAGTGTCGTTAACAACAGGGTGATACCTGTCGTTTAGAATAAGTATAATAATGTATCTTTGCGATCCATGTCTTTGTACGATCCTTTGTGACCATTTGCGACTTCTGTTTGTGTACGACCTTTTGTGATCGTCTGTGGCTAATGTTTTATACGATCTTTTGTGATCGTTTGCGATTTTATTAAGCGATTTTTCTCTGCGATTTTCCATGCGATTTTATCAAGCGATTTTTCTCTGCGATTTTCGATGCCATTCTTTTTGCGTTCTTTTTACGATGCGTATATTGTCTGAATTGCGTATCCGCCAGTCTATGAGTATGTTGTGTGACAGTGTGCAAGTATGTTAGAGCCGCCCCATTGCGACATCCCCCCCCCCTCCTCCCTAGTGAAAAGGATCCAGTGAAGTGATTTAGTGAAAGTGTAGAGACAATTTTGGACAATAATGGCCGAAATAATGACTCATCGTACCCAAGAGGTACTCGAGTCAGGCCCGGGGGTTTGTAACGAGATTCGTCACAGATCTCACCCCCACCTCCCGTAAATGCCCAATTTACGAGAAAAGGAACAGTGGACTACGACTAAGCCGCGCAGTGGCAAGTCGGCAGGATACGCAGACATCCTGAATCGCCGCAGATCGTAGGACGTCAGAAACCGAATCGCTTCCCCTACTAAAAAAGATAGATCCTCTCCTCGCACCTCCCACTACCGGTCCGTCAACTGCAATTGCAGCTGTTGAACAGCAAGTTCCAATTCTCGAAGAAGCGTCCGCTCGTGTGAGAACTATTCGCTCACACCTTCGATGCGCGAGCCTCTTCCCCCCTTTTGCCCCTCACATACAACCAAGCTAAGGAATCGGTGCTCCAACGATCGTCGCCTCGACGCACGAGAGCCCGTTCCCATTTCTCATCCCCACCATGGCGACTGCTCCGCTAGCCGTTCGCCTCGGTCGTGCATGCATCCATCGCACGTTCTCGACGCACGAGCCCTTTCCCCCCGCTGGATTTTTCCATGCGGCATCTTCGCCGCTATGTTCGTCGCAACCGCGACACGCAAGAAACCGATGTTCTCTTCCGGTTCCCCACCCCGGCTACGCACCCGCCAGCCGTCCCAAGTCGTTCGAACGACAATCGGACGCTCCATGCAACACGCCCGCGCGCCGATGCCCCTTCTTTCGCTCGCCTGTAATTTGCAGGCCCCTCTCTCTGTCGGACTCAAGCTGCAGTCGCTGCGTCCGTCTTAATCTCTCCCCCTCTTTTCGTGCGTGCCTCCTTGCACGTACGGCAACTTTCGTTGCCTCCACCATTTCAGGTCCGAGTTGACAGCCGTTCCTCGGCACAACCCAACGGCAGACCTGATGCCGCATTCCCCATGCAACGCCGCCCCAAAACAGTCTTCATAAAAAACGGAGAGACGATCTCCTGTCCGTCTCTTTCCAGGACACGGAAATTCCGCTGTCCCGCCCTACTCTGAGACGCCCAATATGCTGCATCTCTCTCTCACACAAGAGGAAACGTATGCACCCCTCTCTGTGCTATGAGACGAAGTCTCTCTACTTTCCCCCCCCCCCCCCCCCCCGTCCACACCGCCGTCACACACCTATCCTATCGAACTGTAAATCGCTGTCCTTTTCCTTCTGCTTGCCCCTCACACTTTCTATTTCTTTTCCTCCCTTCCCCCTGACGTTCTGCGATACGCACAAAGCGGCAACACCGTGCCCGCGGCACGCGCCTCGGAAATTCCGGCGCGAGCCCCGGCACATTCGTGATCGGTGCTACGAAGCAAACGGACAGATTCCGACGTGCGCGCCTGTACCCGAGCGAACGAACTTTAAAGTGCGAGTAGTGACCCCTAAGTGGAATCCGCCGTCTGGAGGACTACCAACCTCGAGGAGGACCGCCAACCCCTTATCACCTTAGCCACCCCGGGCGAGGAAGTCGCCGTCCCGAGTGGACCATCACCTGTCCAGTGCGCCCGGTTTTGCGTGAGTACCGCCGCCCCCTTTTTGATTTTGTGCCCCCTTTCGTTCCGGTCATTTCACAAGAAATTTTCTCGTCGCGTGATTTCGAACCCTCTTTATTGTTTCAGCCGCCCCTGGCGCATTTATGTAATGTTCCCTTTTTTTTGTGTGAGAAATACATAACTTGTCGAGTCAATTTGAGTCATTCACTTTTTTATAACCTCTCTTTCTATCCGGAAAACAACGGTTATAATATATATATATATATATGTGTGTGTGTGTGTGTGTGTGTGTGTGTGTGTGTGTGTGTGTGTGTGTGTGTGTGTATACTTTGGAACGTCAGATGCAAATCTTTTAGAAACATTTGAAAGTCAGCTATACTCTCGGTATTATACCCTTTCGATGAATTTTTCGATATATTGTCAGCCCAATCGTGTACGGAAGGAAACAATATCCATAATAATTTTGTGAATTTGAACAAAATTACTAAATGTGTAACGAATTAATATTAGAAACAGAGATCCCAAACACAGACATTTAATTTTGTTTGTGAAAAATGCGAAATTTAGTAATTTATTCACTTCCGGAGGTAAAAACGCATTTTAATATTGTGAATTTGCACAATATTATTTCAATCTGTTAAAAAACTCAAACTGTCTATAGAAAAAAAATTAACATTAGAAACAAGTATCCAATGAAATCTAATTGTGTAAATTTTTGAAAATGTATGGAAACATATGTAAATGGTATATTATTTAAATACACGATTTTAGGAATGGGAATTCGCCTTCATATTGGCGAATTCATTTAAAAAACGTGTTTTTTTAATTCAAATTTTCTTGAACTTTTTGCAATATTCGAAGTTCGGACGTTCGCGGAAGATTGCACAATGTTTATAGATGAAGTAATTTATTTCAATAATATATTTAACAACTTTGCCTTATTTCCAATTTATTTAACATTTGGTACCTTGGGATATTTTGGTGTTTTGATTTCGAATCTGTGAGCGTAATTTTAAAATTGATAATGATGGATTTATTTTAGCGGACGAACGTTGAAAACCCCCAAAAGTGGTATAAACAATATCTCTTTCATCTGTAAATATTTTGGAATCGCCATAAGTTCAGTCTCCGATTATTACAAAAAGTCTCCGAATAAGCCTTCCATTTAGAGTATTCTATGTAAAAATAAAAAATATCTAACGTCATATCTTTTAGGTTCAATTTAATTCATTTGATTCATTTTTTGCGAGTTTGAGTTTTCAGCAAAGCACTTTTTTTAATGCGGATTTTGTCATTCGCCAATTTTACTCGTGCCATTGGAAATAGCATCTTTAAAAATAGTCGAAATTGTTTCTTTCAAAATGGTTTTCCACCAATTTTGAAATGTTTTATGGGATGAAATTTGTATCACACAGATAGTGCAATTTGGGCGTTAATGGGTTAATAAACAAAAATCGATATTTTCAATAATATAGAAAAAGTTATTACATAGAATTAAATATAAACGTATATGATTTTTATTTTCATTTTTGAAACTTTTAAGATGTTTTAACACTTTAAACTTTTAAAGATTTTGCACATGATTTATTTATCAGATTTTTGTATTCCTGCGATGTGAATTCAAACTGTAATAAAATTCTGTTATATTTAATAGTGGTTTTGTTCATTAGTGTGGAATTTATGTAAGAAAATGAAGTTTCATAAAAGTATAAAAAGAATAAATATCTATGTTTGAACCTTAAACATATTTTCTTAAGAAACAATAAAATAATATTGGCTTGTCTTAAAGAATTGTGATACAAAAGAAACGAATGTTTGAAAGCAAACTTCGGAGTTAGTTGACGTTTTTTATTTCTCTTTACTCGAAAAACTACTCGGGTAAAAGTTATATCTGTGATGGTAGGGAAGAGATGGCAAGTCCATTTTTTTGAAAATTCGATATTGATGCATTTAAAGTTTTAGATTTGCATTTATGATAGAATGATATTTGATAGAACGATTCTATTGATAGAACGATAGCAAATCAACAATTTTTTTAAAAAATGGACTTATGCCTTTTTTTCGTACCACCACAGAAACATATTGAAGTATAGGTTATTGGTTGGTTGGTTGTTATTATGGCTTGAGGAGAACCTCTTTGGCCAATCAGAATTAGATAATACATATAATATAATATGATACAAACTTATTTAACATATCTAAATTTGAATGATAGTGAGTAAAATATAAGCGCATTATACATAGCGAGATGAAGTAACATAGTGAGAACGCGGAGTAAGAGACATTTCTACAATTTATAGCTAAGGTAATTACAATATACAATATGTGGTATTTACAATACTACATTAGACGCACAAGTTTCGGATAGATGATACATTAAACGCTATGAGATGAAGCTACCGCATGGGACTAATGTTAAGTGACGCATTAGAGAACAAAAAGAACAGAAGATTCGCCTTAAACGCAGCTACATTTTTGCTTGTACGGATATTAGGTGGTAATGCATTCCAGAGTCGAGTAGATGTGACAGTGAATGAGTGCGCATATGACTCAAGACGATGAGTCTGTACGCGAAGTTCCATTGTAGAGCCAGGTCTTAGAGTTCGTTTGGTGGCTTCACTGCGCCACTGATAGCTGTCGTATAGGTATTTAGGAGCACCGGTGGTGAGGACGTTATAAGTTATTATACCTATAAAGTATAGTCGGCGTAATTTAGCGGTTAGCCAATTAAGTTGCTCCCGATATGGGGTGATGTGCTCGTGTCGACGCAAGTTGAAAATGAAGCGGATGCCTGCATTAAGCATTCTCTCCACTTTGATCTTTTGCGTGGCGTTGATTTCATTGTATACAGCACAACAGTAGTCAAGGTAAGGTAAAATTAGGGTGTTTACTAGGCACTTACGGAGATCAAGGGGGAGCAATGCACGAGATTGTCTGAGTTGACGTAGTGTAGAAAAGAATCGATTTGACATTTGGAGCAGATATTCTTTCCAGGATAGCGTACAGTCAAATGTAAGGCCCAAGTTCTTAGCCGATTTTACCCAAGGTATACTGATGTTGTTAATTGTAAGCGAAGGGATGGAGTCGATATCGAGAATATTAAGGTTGTATGCGCTTCCTACAAGTAGTGCCTTGGTTTTACTGAAGTTGAGCATAAGGTCATTTCTTTCCTCCCACAAACGGAAGTTGTCAACGTCAGATGTTATTTTGAGAATGGCTGAGTTAAAATCAGGGATACGACATTTTAAAAAGATTTGCGTGTCATCGGCAAATATCATGTGTTCAGAATGTTGAAGGACCTCAGGTAGATCGTTGATGAAGATCGAGAAAAGCAAAGGTCCAAGAACCGAACCCTGAGGCACTCCGGCTCCAACAGGCAACCAAGATGATCTCTCGCCGTCATCTCTTACAACTGCTTGCTTTCTGCATGGCAAGTGGGAGATGAACCAACGGATGGCGGTGTCAGATAAGTTGGCATTTTTCAGCTTCCTAATTAACACCGAGTGACTAATTGTATCAAATGCCTTACTGAAGTCAAACAGAATGAGGATGCGACTGTCAATTGCTTTCCTGCAGAATTCGGACACATAGAGGAGCGCTGTTTGAGTGCTAAAGCCTTTGCGGAAACCTGACTGAAAAGGGTCAAACCAATTGCGATTGTTGAGATAACCGGACAGTCGATTGTATACGATACGTTCTAGAAATTTTGATATTGCTGGTAAAATGGCGATGAGGCGATAATGAGCAGGTTCTGCAGGGTGAGGAATTTTGTTGATAGGAATCATAAGAGAGTTTTTCCAATCCATAGGGAAGGTTGACGTATTAAGCGATTCATTGAATAAGTGCACTAAGTACAGTGCTATGACTGGGAAGGATTTGGTGTAAAAGCTGAGAGGGATCATATCATTACCAAGTGCCTCAGACTTCGCACTGGAGAGACAGCTGGCGATATCGTGTATCGTAATATTAAAAAAGAAAAATCTCTGACCGCAATAGGTATCGTGAAACGACTCGACGTTCAAGTCGAGCAAATCTGAATAGTGGAGTACTATGGACGCGTGGAAAGAGTTTAGTTCATTTAAGGAACAACACGGTGCAGTGAGCGACTTTTTAGGCTTTATAAGACCTAGGTGTCGTATTTCCTTCCACATAGTCTTAGAGTCATGAATATTGCTTAGTCGATTTCGATAATATGATTCCCTTGACACATTCCATGCCGATTTATTGATTTTATTAGCATTGATATGATATATGATATATATATATATATATATATATGATAAGTCGTTGCTTCAGAAGTGGATCCCTGGTTATCCTGTACGCATGGAGAAGACAGTTTCTCTCCTGCTTCAGTTTGCATAGATGAGATGATAATTGCTAGGGTACTTCTGTAGGACGGATTCAAATGGTTCTAATAGTGCTTTTTTATGTGGTCTGTAGATAACACAGAGCAGAATAAGTCGCAATTTAATTCAATTATTAAAAAGTCCAGTGGGTTTTCAGAGGAACTCTCTGACTGCTCGAGTATTTTGTATTTGATGGTAGTATGGATATACATTGCAACTTCACCTCCTTTCTTATGCTTACGATCGTTTCTGATAAGTTGGTAATTAGATAACGTGAAATAGTCATGAATGGTAAATGTATTAAACCAGGTTTCAGATAAGAGGATAGCATGATAGAAATGTTCAGAGAAGTAAGACTGAAAACGAGCGAATTTATTGGCAGCACCAAGAGATTGCACATTTAAATGACATAATTTGATATTTATAGTATCGCGTAAGCTTGGCATAGTATTTGGTGAACATACAGCATTAGCGGACACCTATTAAAGCACTCGAAGTTTGGCGTCATTTGGCAATTTTCGACAAATCATCTTCGCAGGTGATGGTAACTGCTTCACCACCGCGCATAGGCCGGTAGTAGACTACTCCGTGATAGACGTAGACGTACTTATTGCAGTCATTTTTCATGCCAGAGTAGTATGGAGCTATGCGTGTGACTCGACAGCTTACACGGCTACAATATCCTATCATGTAAAAGACCAATATTTATGCCACTTAAATTCAATTTCAGGCGTTCGTAGAACACGAAGTGAGTTCTATGGTAGGTTGACAGTTGGGGAGCCGGTGTGAGGAGACATGTTGAAGTCGTGACTTGTTGAGAAGCAGAGTGACGTATGAACCACGTGGTACACAGGTGTCGCTAGCCAGGGCACAATAGACGAAAATGACAGTTGAAACTTACTTCGGTAATCCAACAAAATGAAAAAGATCCTAAAGTCGGATCGGAATGTAGCTACTAACTAAAGAATCGCAGACCGAGCCCTCCCAGGAACGTTTCTGCAAAATCACGACTCATACAAGAGAGATCTAGTGCTGTTTTGAGAATAATTTATGCGGAGCTCAAGAAAACGCGACTGTGCGTACTCACCGATATGTTCGTTATGGGGGGGGGGGGGGGGGGGGGGTGGGGGGGGGGGGGGGTGGCTGCAGGATGCCAACTTACAATTAGCTGTTTTACTTACATCTCTTGTTAATGTTAATGTCCACACACCATTCGAAAGAAGAAATAAAAAGGCGCATCTCTGCGCAGAAAATTATTTAATAAAAAATTTATCATACAATTTACAAAAACTATACAATTAGATTTTAAAAGCATTCATTTCATCGAAATTTGTTACACGAAAAGCCTTTAGAACACTTATCACTGCATTTATTATATGATGCTTTTTTGAAAACACTGCAGTGGTTGATGTTTCTAGATGTCCTTGTGAGTATTTGGGGTATTTGGTAAGGGTTTTCAGCATTAGATAGAAGAAAAGATGTCCGACTCGCAGCATCAATACTCGCAGCGAAAATGTTTTTGTTTTCACACCGGAAAAATACATTTATAATATAATCTATAATCATTGCATGCGTCTAATTCTCCTTGCATCCTGAAGAGCAGAAAAAAGTGCTATAAAACGTATAAACTTTCCATTTTATAATCCATAAAGAGAAGTTACTTTTTTTGTAATAAAAAAATGTCAATTTTACTACTGGAATGCCAATTCCAATTCCTAAAATCTAATTCCTAAAATCTAATTCCTAAAATCTAATTCCTAAAATCTCATTCCTAAGATCGTGTATTTAAATAATATACCATTTACAAACGTTTACTCATAATTTTACACAATTAGATTTCATTGAATACACTACCCTATCAAGACGGGCAACCGCAGAATAACAGAAAAAAAATAACCGGTCGAAAACCGCCAAAAAATAACCGTTGTACAACCCGAATTACCACGAAAAAACCGGACTACGAGAAAAAGGCGTATGGTCAGAATTAATAAAATCACCGCAGAATAACCGATAAGAAACCGCTCTTCAAGAGCGTCGTCTGGTCGTTTCCAGCAAAATTACCGAAAAAAACCGATGGAAAAACACCGTTCCAAAGCGTCGACCGGTCATTTCTCGCAAAATTACCACAGAATAACCGCTAAAAAACCGCTCTTCAAGATGGTCGACAGGTCGTTTCCTGCAAAATTACTGCAAAATATCCGATGAAAAACTGCTGTTCCAAAGCGTTAAACGGTCGCTTCTCCCGAAATTACCGCAGAATAAGCGATGAAACACCGCTCTTCAAAAGCGTCGACCGGTTGTTTCCAGCAAAATTATCGCTAAATAACCGATGAACAAACATCGTTCCAAAGCGTCGAGCGGTCGTTTCTCGCAAAATTAACGTAAATAACCGATGAAAAACGCTCTTCAAGTGCGTTGATCGGTTGTTTCGAGCAAAATTACCGCAGAATAACCGATGAAAAACCGCACTTCCAAAGCGTCAATCGGTCGATTCTCGCAAAATTACCGTACAATAACCGATGAAAACCAACTCTTCAAGTGCGTTGACCGGTTGATTCTTATAAAATTACCGCAGAATCACCGTTAAAACCTATCGTACAAGAGCGTCGACCGGTTAATTCTGTCGTAAAAATACCGCACAATAATGGACAAAAAAACCGAAGAATAACCGATGAAATACCGTTGTTCCAGAGGGACCACCGGTCGTATCTTATAAATTACCGAAGAATAACTGATGAAAAACCGCTGTTCAAGAGCGGCGGCCGGTCGTTTCTCTCAAAATTACCGAAGAATAACCGATGAAAAACCGCGGTTCAAGAGCGGCGGCCGGTCGTTTCGGACCAAAATTACCGCAGAATAACCGCTGAAAACCCGCTCTTCAAGAGAATATAATAGTTAATAGTTATTTGCAATAACATGTATACATGAGGTTTTTATTTACTTATTTTGTGTTTTGTTATGCATATCTATAATCATATTTTATAGATCTAACAAAACTGCTCAATCGCTGTAGTAAATGTGTATGTATGTACCACGATGAGAGAATTCACAAACGTGCATGGTGAAAACCCGAACGGTCAGGCTTATTATACGAATTACGGCGCTACTTTGCTAGAGGATTTCGACGCCACCTAGCACTGGCCGAGAAAACTCTATTTGAATGAAGGGTGCTGTTCGTCGGAACGTGTCGTGTCGAAATTATGTTAATCAAGATCGCCGACCGGTCGTTTCTCGCAAAATGACCGTAGAATAACTGATAAAAAACCATTGTACCACAGCGTCGACCGGTCATTTCTCCCAAAATTACAGTATAGAATAACCGATAAAGAAGCGTTGTTCCACAGCGTTGACCAGTCGTTTCTCAAAAAATTATCGCAGAATAGCGATAATAAAACCACTGTAACAAATCGTCGACTGGTCGTTTCTAGCAAAATGATCGTAGAATAACCGATAAGTCCCAGAAACGATCTGTATTTTTTGTCCAATTCTAAGGAAAAATAAATAATAAGAGAACCGATCTCTCTTGGTATTAACTAGCCGTTGCTTGCAAATTTTTTATGACATAACTGGAAAATAATTAATAACAAGTATTAAAGCACAAGTTATAGGTAGACGATTTCAGAATCATTGCAGCATGCCTCGAATACTTTTCTTCCGGAGCGCTGATTTGTAATTTTGCTTAAAATTTTCATCTAATACCAGATGATAAACCCGTGTAAATGAAGTCACGAAAATCACAATTTGTGGGCCGCCAGAGATAACTGCAGGGAGTTTTTCTGCAGAACTCTCGTTCCGCCCGATGCAAATCCAAACATTATATCGTAAGATGCATCCGTCTGACCCAAATTAACGTGCAAATGCAGAGCTCGCAATGTGAGGACCGCTCATATGGAACGAAATACTTGCCAAGCCATTTCACTCGTGCCATGTAATAGCAAATAACTGATATGAAGATTTGGCACCCGGTGGGACTAAATATTGCATGTCCGATGTTAACTTATTTATTCATGAAATTTGATACTGGTTTCTCTATCCGCACTTTTAGACTCCCCCGATATATATAGAGTCCTCAATAATAACATAATTACATGTTTTCTGCGGTTGAAAAATTTTGGAGGCATACTGCATATCTATTTTGTAAGTGTTTGATATTTGGCAATATATCCTCTTGATTATAGAACGCAGACTATAGACCGACCGTTAGTTTTGAACGGGCTTTGGGTCGGTTATTTTATGACGAAATTTTATGAAGTATATTACGATCCTAGTCCAGTAAAAAAGAAAATGCTTCAGACCACACGAAATTGTTGGCCGAGGCGAAGCCGAGGCTGACTAACATGTGATCTGAGACTTTCTTTTTTTATTGGACCGTACACTATTTTTCTGCTCGACGTAGTTAGTTTTATAATCTCATTTATATCAAACGTTAAAAAATATTCAATGACAATATTTCAGATGGAACATTAAAAGAATTGCGTCACTTATGGCATGCTGCGTTGCAGAAAATAACGGATATGAGTAAAAATTGGAGGAATTGAAAAAGACGTTATACGAAATTGAACCCGTGGAAGGTACACATTAGCTAAAGACATAATTTCTGACATTCAAATAGTTTACACGGGCATATACGAAATAATCACAATCGTAGGAAATCGATATATTGCCCGTGTTACATACGATATTTTTTGACACGACATGCATGGAAATTGATTTCACTTCTCTCTAGTGCGTGACATCGAATTTCACGCGTAGAGTGTTAAAGATTGTTTTAACGGTGTGCGTGAAGTTCGGCTTCTCATGCGAGGGTAGAGTGCATGAAGTAATTGATTTAGGCACTCGCACAATGAGCGTACGTAAAGTATCTGTAAAGTACTTACCAGCGTGCGGGAAGCGACATCATGCACTCGTTAAAAAATATATATCACGAAACAAGTAACGATCCCCGTCTCGAGGGTATCGGGGGATCGCCTACTGGTGCAGATATTACTTAAGCCCACAACACGAACACCATTCTTTTTCCGAGCCAGTACTAAATTTTTCGCTTGAAATTTAAACTCAAAGGGATTGGAAACTCTACGTTAAAAATTCCCTCAATATTTAACAGAATGCAATGTGTTGATATTAAATTTACAGATAAATCTGTTACATTAACAAATGTATTGAATTTACAGATAAATTCTGTAAGAATTCTGTGGTCGTTAGGAAAAACCGGATAACCCCATTTTTTAAAAAAACCACCGAAAACGGGATGGATTTTTTATTTAAAATCAATCTGTCAGATCGAAATTTTGATTCAGTGTCATATTTTCTTAAAGAATAATTCAGTATTATATTTTATTAAGAATTATTAAGCAGAATTATTAGGCCCGTAGAGCACGTATGCAGGCCTCTGCACTATTATTTATCTGATCTAAGATATAAGTCATGCTCGTTTTTTAGACTTTCGATGCTCTGTATCTTGAAAACGGTCCATTTTTCAGCTTTGGTCCTCTGGACACTTTTGATTAGCGTGGTACGAACTACGTTATACTTAATTTTCGTTCAATTTTACCGGAAACAAAATCCCCTTATGATCGGTGCAGTGTCTTTTGAAATAAAAAAAGTGACACACGATTTTTATTAAAAAAAATAAGATTTTTTTTTTATTTTTTGTTTAGTTTTTAAATATTTTTTGTTACAAAATTGAAGGAAGTACCGCTAAATGCTGCAAATATCGTGTAAAAAATGTCTAAGCTACAAGATAGGTAATGAAAATGTAATTTTAGAACGGCCAAAAATTTATAATATTGGTCATTTTGACTGAATTTTGTTACTCAGAGGTTTTTAAGGTTGCTAATCTCGAATTTGAAATAAGATTTTCAAAATTCAAAATATCTGCTCGAATATGGCGGGCGAAAATTTGTAATGTTTGACAATTTCACTGACATTTGTAACTCCAAGTTTTTTGAGGAATTTTGCATCGATGTTTTTGTGAAGAGTGCGGGAATCAGCAGCTTATATAGGTTATGGTTTATGTCATGCGGAAAGTGAGTGTCTTCCAAACTTTTCGCATTTTCGTTAAGAAAAAGCTAAGTGCTCATGCGCAGTAAAATTTTACGCACTCTGTGCGATAAACACTCACTTCTCGCACGCTAAACACCCCCAAAAATTCGCGTTTTTCGTGCATGCGTTACAAAAAATAGATTTTCGTAACACGTGCGCAAAGTGGCCACTTTGCGCCATGCAAAAGAGCGGACTTTGCGCCATAAAGAATGGATATTTTAAAAATGTTAAGAATAAAGTAATTTATATTATATATTATCAATATGTATATGTACCATTTTTTCAGCAATAAAAGCAATTGAGTGGGACGATGAAATAAAAGTATATTTTTCCAAAAAAATAGAAGTAGATGGAAGAATGAAATTTGCAATGTTCGTCAGAAACGAGAAAAGATTTGTGTATTATGGGAAAGAGCTGATAAAAAAAAATGACGAACGGGCAATGAAGAATACGAAAACCACCTAAGAAACATGAATTAAAAAAAAATATATGTATGCATGATAAATAAAATGTTCTACATTCTGTTACAACACAGTTCACAATTATTGCATTGAGAGAAGAGTATTATTTGGTAAGTTATTCGCTTTATCTTTTAAGGATTTGATGAGTGGTTTTGTATTCTTCTTCCCTTGTCACGAACAAGATTTGTAGTCGTAGTTAATATACAAATGGAGTTTATATCTCGAATTTGCAACTCGCATTCATCTCGCATGGCAAACTGCACATTCGCAGAAAAAAAACTTTTACCCACTTGTATCGATGATTGGTTATAATGTATATTCTACATTAGAATAGCAGTAAACTCATAAATTGTAATCATTCTAATAAACTCAATAGTTGACTATCGGTAACTGTCGATAAGCCAAAACAGTGTGACATGCCCTTAAGCATTCTTAGTTCTATAATCAAGAGGATATATTGCCAAATATCAAACACTTACAAAATAGGTATGCAGCATGCCTCAAAAATCTTTGAACCGCAGAAAACATGTAATTACGTTACTATTGAAGACTTTATATATGTATATCGGGGGAGTCTGTTGAAAGTGCGGATAGGGAAACCAGTATCAAATTTCATGACCACTCAAATCGACCATACAACTTCTGATTAATCGATTCTAATATAACGTCGCTTACTGTCCATTATGCGTGATAGCATGCAATTGACATAAAATTATCAATTAAAAAAATTAAATAATTTACATCTCTGGGTCAGGAAATATTTTATTAAACCTAAACGAAATATGTAATAGGAAATAACTAAGCTTTAGCGGTTTCTATTATTCTATTTAATTTTATGCTAATATTGCTGATATGCATACCAACAGCAAGATTAGCCAGTGCCGTTACATTCGAATTGACGAATGACAAGATGTCCAGACTTAACATGGGTTTCCGTGTATGCGCTTTTAACAGTAGTGGCTCGGAAAAAGAATGGTGTTCGTGTTGTGGGCTTAAGTAATATCTGCACCAGTAGGCGATCCCCTGATCGAGACGGGGATCGTTACTTGTTTCGTGATATATATTTTTTAACGAGTGCATGATGTCGCTTCCCGCACGCTGGTAAGTACTTTACAGATACTTTACGTACGCTCATTGTGCGAGTGCCTAAATCAATTACTTCATGCACTCTACCCTCGCATGAGAAGCCGAACTTCACGCACACCGTTAAAACAATCTTTAACACTCTACGCGTGAAATTCGATGTCACGCACTAGAGAGAAGTGAAATCAATTTCCATGCATGTCGTGTCAAAAAATATCGTATGTAACACGGGCAATATATCGATTTCCTACGATTGTGATTATTTCGTATATGCCCGTGTAAACTATTTGAATGTCAGAAATTATGTCTTTAGCTAATGTGTACCTTCCATGGGTTCAATTTCGTATAACGTCTTTTTCAATTCCTCCAATTTTTACTCATATCCGTTATTTTCTGCAACGCAGCATGCCATAAGTGACGCAATTCTTTTAATGTTCCATCTGAAATATTGTCATTGAATATTTTTTAACGTTTGATATAAATGAGATTATAAAACTAACTACGTCGAGCAGAAAAATAGTGTACGGTCCAATAAAAAAAGAAAGTCTCAGATCACATGTTAGTCAGCCTCGGCTTCGCCTCGGCCAACAATTTCGTGTGGTCTGAAGCATTTTCTTTTTTACTGGACTAGGATCGTAATATACTTCATAAAATTTCGTCATAAAATAACCGACCCAAAGCCCGTTCAAAACTAACGGTCGGTCTATAGTCTGCGTTCTATAATCAAGAGGATATATTGCCAAATATCAAACACTTACAAAATAGATATGCAGTATGCCTCCAAAATTTTTCAACCGCAGAAAACATGTAATTATGTTATTATTGAGGACTCTATATATATCGGGGGAGTCTAAAAGTGCGGATAGAGAAACCAGTATCAAATTTCATGAATAAATAAGTTAACATCGGACATGCAATATTTAGTCCCACCGGGTGCCAAATCTTCATATCAGTTATTTGCTATTACATGGCACGAGTGAAATGGCTTGGCAAGTATTTCGTTCCATATGAGCGGTCCTCACATTGCGAGCTCTGCATTTGCACGTTAATTTGGGTCAGACGGATGCATCTTACGATATAATGTTTGGATTTGCATCGGGCGGAACGAGAGTTCTGCAGAAAAACTCCCTGCAGTTATCTCTGGCGGCCCACAAATTGTGATTTTCGTGACTTCATTTACACGGGTTTATCATCTGGTATTAGATGAAAATTTTAAGCAAAATTACAAATCAGCGCTCCGGAAGAAAAGTATTCGAGGCATGCTGCAATGATTCTGAAATCGTCTACCTATAACTTGTGCTTTAATACTTGTTATTAATTATTTTCCAGTTATGTCATAAAAAATTTGCAAGCAACGGCTAGTTAATACCAAGAGAGATCGGTTCTCTTATTATTTATTTTTCCTTAGAATTGGACAAAAAATACAGATCGTTTCTGGGACTTATCGGTTATTCTACGATCATTTTGCTAGAAACGACCAGTCGACGATTTGTTACAGTGGTTTTATTATCGCTATTCTGCGATAATTTTTTGAGAAACGACTGGTCAACGCTGTGGAACAACGCTTCTTTATCGGTTATTCTATACTGTAATTTTGGGAGAAATGACCGGTCGACGCTGTGGTACAATGGTTTTTTATCAGTTATTCTACGGTCATTTTGCGAGAAACGACCGGTCGGCGATCTTGATTAACATAATTTCGACACGACACGTTCCGACGAACAGCACCCTTCATTCAAATAGAGTTTTCTCGGCCAGTGCTAGGTGGCGTCGAAATCCTCTAGCAAAGTAGCGCCGTAATTCGTATAATAAGCCTGACCGTTCGGGTTTTCACCATGCACGTTTGTGAATTCTCTCATCGTGGTACATACATACACATTTACTACAGCGATTGAGCAGTTTTGTTAGATCTATAAAAGATGATTATAGATATGCATAACAAAACATAAAATAAGTAAATAAAAACCTCATATATACATGTTATTGCAAATAACTATTAACTATTATATTCTCTTGAAGAGCGGTTTTTCAGCGGTTATTCTGCGGTAATTTTGGTCCGAAACGACCGGCCGCCGCTCTTGAACCGCGGTTTTTCATCGGTTATTCTTCGGTAATTTTGAGAGAAACGACCGGCCGCCGCTCTTGAACAGCGGTTTTTCATCGGTTATTCTTCGGTAATTTTGTAAGAAACTACCGGTCGTCCCTCTGGAACAACGATATTTCATCGGTTATTCTTCGGTAACTTTGAGAGAAAGGACCGATCCGCCTTATGGTACTACGGTTTTTAATCAGTTATTCTGCGGTAATTTTACGAGAAACAACTGATCAACGCTCTGAAAAAACCGGGTTTCATCGGTTATTCTGCTGTCATTTTGGGAGAAACGACCGGTTGACGCTCTAGAAGAGCGGTTTTTAATCAGTTATTTATTTGGAATGGTGGTTTTTCATCGGTTATTTAGCGATAATTTCGCTAGAAACAACCGGTCGATGTTCTTGAAGACCGATTTTTCATCGGTTATTCTGCGGTAATTTCGGGAGACTCGACCGATCGACGTTTTGGAAGAGCGGTTTTTCGTCTGTTATTTTGCGGTAATTTGGCTGGAAACGACCGGTCGACGCTCTTGAAGATCGGTTTTTTATTGGGTATTCTGTAGTTATTTTAAGAATACTGACCATATGCCTTTTCCTCGTAGTCAGGTTTTTTCGCGGTAATTATGGTTGTACAACGGTCATTTTTTTTGCCGTTTTCGATCGGTTATTTTTTTCGATTAAAGCTCGTCCCGATAGGGCAATCACAAACAAACAATGCAATTAAAGTAATGAAATAAATGGAAAGTTTTTTGCAGGTCAGTATTAAACAATAATAATAAAGGCTTACCTGCAAAACATCTGGTGGTAGTTGAAAAAATAACGGGGACTTTGAAAAAAAGTTCGGAAGATGCCAAGGTACGATCCTGGGATTATTTTTTCTGAATTTCCCACTCATTTTCGGTTTCTTCATATTTTTCATGCAATTAACATCTTCATTTCGTATTTTTAACATTTTCTTAAAAAATGTTTTTTCAAAAAAACCGTTGTTCGGAAATCGAAATGATTTCGACAAATGGCGCTTGAAAAAAAAAACGTTTCAACCATATTCAAATGTTTAATATATGCAATTACCACAAGATGCGTTGCAGGTAAGCGCCCGCCAAATTTAATTTATTATTATTATTGTTTAATGTCGACCTGCAAATAAACTTTCCATTTATTTCGTTATTTGTATCTACTGTTGGGCGAAAAAAGAGTAAAAAAATACAGAAATTTGAAAAGTATGAAGAAATATGAAACGACTGTTTAATTAAAAATTAACTGTGCGGAGGGATGTGGGGGATATAGCTCAGTTGGTAGAGCATTCGACCGGCAATCGAAGGGTCCCAGGATCGTACCCTGGTATCTACCGAAAGTTTTTCCAAAGTTCTCGTTATTTTTCTGAATTTCACATTCATTCTCGGTTTCTTCATATTTTTCATACAATTAACATTTTAATTTCGTATTTTTAACATTTTCTTAAAAAATGTTTTTTCAAAAAAACCCGCTGTTCAGAATTCGAAATGATTTCGACAGACCACCAGATGCGTTGCAGATAAGCCCGCCAAATTTAAATTATTATTATTTAGGCAATTAAGATTTCTTAAGATTTCTTAATAAATCATGCATATTGCTAGTCTTGTGATTGAGAGGGAGAATGTAAAGAAGCTCGTAAATTCAGAAGCATATAAAAAGTCTGACTGAGATAATGGGATAATTACAGATATAGAGAGTAGTTCAATTTCTAGGAAAACTATTAAAATAGATAATTTAGACTCTTTTAAAAATATAAATGAAATGCTAATTCCGACACTTTAGAAAGATATAATGAAGCCTTGTTATGGCACGTTAGATTAGGTCATGCTTCGTCACATTATCTCAAGAACTTGCAAAGTAATTGGATTTGTCATTGGTAAACCCTGGTTCCAGCAACAATCTGGTGTGAAACCAATCAGCTGGAGTCTGTTGTAAGAAAGATGGAAAAATAAAGATGTTTGATGATAATCTAGATGAAATCAATAAGAGCCTTGAATTGAGAGAAGAAAGGGGGAAAAGAAAATACATAACAGACAAACACGGAGTCTTCATTAAACAATGTGTCGATGAAGGAAAAGCAAACGTTAGACGTATGAATACTATAGAGAATATATAGAGAGAGAGCAGGTATCATGACACAACCGTCACACTTAGAAGCACACAAGTATTTCAGAGACAAAGCTGTGAATTAGATATGAACATAAAATTAGAGTTTAAAATTAGATTTTTTCTTACGATAATGTAAATAATATTAGTATATACTAAAGTACCTAATTAATCTTATTTTCTATGTATTTACAGACTATCCAGGAAATTAATACAAGAATATATCTGAAAGATGCAGATGATTCAATCCAAAAGAAGTTCTGTTTGTTTTTAAATGACTTATTGATTATATTGTTCGTTCGTATTCAGTTATGCTAATTTTGTTCCGGCTTCTGTAAATCGACGCATGGAGGGAGTCTCGAGAACCAGATTTGAACTTTGTCGATATTCAACATGAACGCTGGACAATTATTACGAGGAACACAAAAATTAAATGTACGCGAGATATCGGCCAAAAAAGACGGCTCTTCAAGAAGGACAAATGAATAACATTTTATACTATGCCGTTCGTTGATTGTTCAAACTTTGAACCAGAAATTATAATTACAGAAAATGTTCTATTTTTAAGTATTATCTTTAACGGTTAAATAATGAAAAAGTATAAGTTCGTAAAAATGTCTTTTTGACGACACTGGGATAGAAAGAGAACAACGATAAAGCGATCCAAAATGCTGTCAATCAGTAAAAAGATGCGGGACAAAATAAGAAACATGCAGATTTTCGAAGTGCCTTGTTGAGAACAAAGTTGTAAGACAGTAAGTAGAGAGCGGATTGAATGTTTCCATCCAAATATATTCCATTATCGAAGGGAACACGCCCTGTACTGACGATACTCACCCAGTGACGTATCCATAAAATCCATGCACGCCAACTATGTTGAGACATATCCATCTACCCCTTGTTCGCACAGGCGGTATCGTAGTGTCATATCCAAAATGAATATTTCTTTCACAAAGTTAGGGCGCGAAGAATATTATATGTGCGACAAATGATCACAGTGCATGATACAACCTATACGAAAAATGACGTTAATCGGCAATGCGATGTATGTAAATGTTGGTCAAGGCATAATGACGATGCGAATAGGGCACGGCAACTAAGCCTTTGACGAAAATGGAACAGTATATTTTTCGTGATCTGCAAAAAGTCATTATGCTTTCTACCTCTTCAAAACTGTAAAGGAATTTGCTACCAGTAGTTATTATTTGGCTTATCTGCCACAGCTGGCAGAAATAAAGGAGGCATTATTAGCTGCTTCCATGGATACTTTCTACAAATGCAGGAAAAACAAAGATTATTAGGCATTTTTACTTTTTTAATTTATATTATAAACTCTAATGAGATAGCGTCTAACAACATTTTTTACTTTGAAAGCAGACATACTTGTATGTCATATTCATTCCACCGTCAAGTGGAATTATCGATGAAAAATGCAGAGAAAATGTATGGTTTTACTGATTTCAAAAATGTTCTCAAATGCCAAATGCAAAGCATGTTATTGTGAAGGAAATATTGCCGAGTGATTTTTCTGAATGGCGTGATTATACGTGACAATTTAAGCTCAAGAAAATTACCGAATGTTATATTTGCGAGATATTAAACAATGAATGGTTCAACAAGGAACACACATGATCTCGTATAAATCGTGTATTGTTAATAACCAGCCATTTTCAAAATTAGATTTTTTAAGAAAGGAAATAATGAAAACTAATGTTCATCCTCTATCAAACAAGAAAATATGCACGGCAAATCGAACAAAGCTAACGATAATATAAAAATTGGTGCCAATAATGCCGAAGGATCGAGATCATTTTTTGATTAATTTACCAGTGTCTGATGTACGCGATCTTTGTCACGAAGAAAACGATTAATAAGTTTTATAAATTGGGTAATTTTTTAAAAATTAAAAGTTAAAAATGTATAAAATATATAAAAATCGATGTGTTGTTTCTTACAGTTCACTTCTTACTACATCATATCGTGATATAGAAAATGCTTTCCCCCACCTAATTTGTTTATTATAAAGCATTTTCTATATCATATTGATACTCAAGCTTCAAAAATTAATAATAGAAACAAAATTATACTTTCAAAATATTTTATACTTTAAAAATAGGCAGTGATTAATTCATCATATACGATGTACTTTGACGGAATTCCCTCGCTTATATTAAATGCACTATGAACATTTCATATCTCCAAAGTCTGTAAGATGTGACCTTTTTCGATTCAATTTCAGTTGTAGGCATTAGTATTAGTTTGTAGTCATTTATTACGTTAACACTTACGAAGAAAAATTTGTCAATACTTCGGGCACGAAACTCGATTTTGTAGCCTGGGGCGACACCTTCTATTAATTTGAAAGATACATTGAATTCGTCGCTTCGCCCCACTCTCCCCTACAGATTTTTAAAATAATTTAAAGATGTTAACTTATATTATTTTGACGAAAAACCATAATTCACAAATAAGTCAAAATCTCCAAAATGTAAATACGCTCTTTTTGCGTTCCATATCTGCAGATACGCCGTTCGTAGGTAGAACGTGTCCTCGCTTATATTCAAAATGAGCTTTGAAAAGGATTTATATATATTTCGGAGCAATACCGTTAATGTTAATATACGTTATCTGCATTTTTGAATAGTTGGGTGCTTTGTTTATTGTGAAGCAATAGTGTAGAACACATTAATTAATTATCGAAATAAATTATACAGCTGAAAAAATATCTTTTAAAAATTTTAAATTATTATTTTGCCTAAAAACTGTATTCCACAAGTAAATCAAAATCATCAAAATGCAGATATGGCTTTTCTGGCGGTACACGGCCATAACTAGTAAATACTTTGTAACGCAGAATATATGTTCAGCTAAGCAGGGAATTCTAAAAAGATCAATTGTTCCAATGCGAAAATAAAAAAAATGCTATTTCATTGCGATATAACCTGTAACGCAGCAGTATTTGGTACCTTTACCCCGATCCGATTAACGAAACATAGGATTTTTAAATGAATGGCAATAATGTTCCACAAGTTACCGCATAAAGTATAAATAAAAATTGTTTTCTCAGTTTACAAGACGACAATCTTAACGAACTGGAAAAGTTAAAAGTTCTGTGGATTTGCCCAGATATCAAATATTAAAAAACAACAATTTTAACTTGTATAGCAAAGGGGAGTGACAATTATACGCTGCTTTACAGAGTGATCCGCAATAACTTAATAGACGATTATAGAATAAAACCCCAGTGCATATAAAGTTCAGTGGACTTTAGAACAAAAAAGGATATGCGTCAATTGTAAGTACAGTGCGATCTCCCACCAAGGCGAACGGTTTCGTCACGTTCTCGTTAAGGCCAGCGTGGAGGGGTATAATCTATCCCCTTTACTGCAGCTGTGTACTACTAATAGTTTTCCGCATGCATGCGCCATATTCTTATCGAGTCGATATTAGAAATCGATACTGATCTCTGGACGTTCGCGTGGTAGAAGACTGGAGGGTAGGAGGGGTGTGCTTTAGTCCTTACGTACATCGCTAGCGGTTTCAAATTCATACCATCGCCCGACAAGGTTCCCTGGCTATTTCAAACACTGCTCGTAAACAGAGAAAAATGCACGGTTGGATATTCGGCGATGAGTCCGCGCAATCTAAGACTATCGCCTTAGCCGGAACGACCATTTCGCCGCTACATATACCGTAGACTACATATAATCCATTTGCACCATTCGCTACATATATTTAGAGTACATATACTCTCTTTGCATCTTTTAATTAATTAAACGAAAACGAAAATTAATTGTTTCCGTCCTTGTATGGTAAATATTTATTTATGAAGCCCGTGAGTATATTTGTTCCAACCTTTTGGAAAAGGTCATTTAACTTTACAAGTATTTATAGATATAAAATCTAATAATAATTTGTTGCATCTGGCCGTACCTTATTCCTTGTTTCTACAGAGAATCATATTAAACAACAAAATTACAATAGAAATTAATAAAATTATATCATTTTGTACATGGGGCAGTCCACGCCAAATGGGCAACTTTTTTCACACAAGTTTTAATTTTAGTTTTATCATTTGTGTATCGTTAGTACATGTAAAAGAAGTATTCTTGGCCATATAAAACATTTTAAAATTGAAAGTTGCGAATATATTTAGAAAAATGTTATTCTCTGTTCTCGCAATGTTTAATTTATTTAAGCCCAAAATTATCAGGACTAAAAATGAACGTAACACATATTTTTCGCAGTTTTTTTTATGGCCTTTCTTATAAAAATATTTGCTCCCACGTATCGTTACAGGATAAGGTTAAAAAAACGTTTTAAAGTTTTTGAAATTTGAATGAAAACTCGTTTCGATGTTGCCCAAAGCATTTCATTAAAAAGCGCATTCTGTTGTGTAATGCAACAAATAATCTCCGCGGGGAAGTCTTCGGAACATATTTGGTGGTCGAAATGTGTAATTATGAAATATGTCATTTTTATCACTACCTTCCAATACCTCAAAAAATCTGAAAAAATTTGACAATAACTATTACTTGACTACTGATGTATGGTAAAAAGTTTGATATAGTACTCGCCCGGGAACTACCCAAAATTAACGCCCAAAAATTTCAATATTTTTTTCGTTCGATATTTGAACCCAAAATTCTGTAAAAAATCACAGTCAAATAACATGATAAAAAGAAGGTCTGTGATTTTTTACAAATTTGTTGTATCATTTGTTTGATCACAAAACCCAAAAAACGAAATTTCCGTTTTTTTAAATTGCTGACTTAATATTGCAGATAGAGGGTGAAATTTTCACAGAAAGTATTTCAAACTAAGTGCTTTCAGATCATCGATATCAAATTTGATTTGGTTTGGGGCAGATTTTCCATGCTTAGCCGGCTAGATCCTTTTGGCTGTGGATCAGTTTACAATTAAAAAATTGTAAATACTTAGAAGTTCTCCTAATTAACGTGTAAACTGCATTATACAGGGGACATATTTTTCAAATTTAACATCGATTATTTCGCTCAATTTTCAAATAAATTTCTATAATAATTTAATTCTCTACAAGATGAAATAACAACATTTCAATATCTAACTGCAAATAATGACCGAAAACGGTAGGCAACGTTTCTACGTACAAAATCGGCTAACGCCGGCATTTGAAGTGCCCGCGATGCAACATGTGTCTTTTGAAGTTCAATGCTCTCCGTATTGCGGCGCGGCTGTCTTATCGATTTCTCACTGGAAAAATGAGTTACTCCGAGACTACAAAACGTCCATATTGACAGCATTTCTTATTCTTCAGTAAATCTGATATTATTGCGGAACACGTATTTTAGACGGTATTTTTGTAATAAGATTTTAAGAAGCGATTTTCTTTTCTATGGACATATCATTAGTCATTTAAATTTAGTATGTTGAAGTCTGAAAAATGTTTAGTTTCATTAAATAATGTAATAAATAGTGTTAAAAAACGGTCACCATAACGAACATTCAGACACAGTGAACAATTTACACATAAAATGTATACACGTATCCAAACATTAAAACATATTAAAAAAAAACAAAAAAACATAAAAAACATTTAACGTTTTCGGCTCATTCGTTTGTAGCTCTCTTCAGAATGTAAAATAATAAATTAAATAAATAAATTAACAAAATTTATACTCTAGGAAACAGATTTAATACATTTTTTTTCCCATAGATCTTTTAAAAGTATTTAAAGGATGATGAAATTTTTCTTTAAATTCCTCTAACACCACCCAACCACCCATTGGTACTAGAAAGTACTGTTGGCAAATAAAGAATTTATCATAGAGGGAACATGTGGCTAAAATTTCCTTTTATGCTACTGAAAATTCAATAAGTTTAACGGGAAAACTTATTAAATAATCGAGCGCCTATCGTTTAGCATGAAAATTAATTGTATTGAAGATCTTATGAAAATATGTAATCAAAACAAAACATTATAAATTTCTGGTAGATTAGATTTTTCAAATCTAATATTAACCGCATTATGAACATTTTTTTTTTATGAAATAATTTTCGGTTTTTGCTCTTTTTTTGTTTTTACGCTTCGTAGCCAATATTTTGACATTTTTGTAGTAAAAATCATGCCCTGTTTTTATCCTGTGCACAGTTAATCCTGTGTATTTATCTTGGCTACCGTAGATTATTATTTTTATGTTCCTGTATCCTTGTTTCGAGCCTTCTTTCAGTTTGACCAATATATATTTTATTACAGTGAAGACATGGTATTAGATAAACTACGTGGCTGTTTTTTAATAATGGTAGTTTATCTTTATAGGTTAGTTTATCTTTATTGCCTATATTCTTACCTATTGGTTTGGAAACTAATCTAATATTTTCATTTCTCAATCTTCTTTGGATATTTTCTGTAACACCTTTTACATATGGTACTGATAAGATTTTAAGTATGTTGGAATTTTGAAACAAATTTTGTTTCCCTATTAAATTATAAAAAATATGATTTTTTTTGGAAATACATTGATTTATTAATTGTAATGGATATCCATTTTCCAATAAAGTTTTGCGTACAATATTCAAATTTTGTTGTCTGAATCTAACTTCAGACAAAAAAATTGCTCTATCTTTCATACCATAAATGACACTAATTTTATATTGTGTTGGATGATTTGAAGAGAAATGTAGATATCTACCTCACCATGTATCTTTGTGGGCCCAATCAGTGTCAATAAATCCATTATCTTTTCTTACTACGATCATATCCAAAAATCGAATTTTGTTATTTTGATCGAATTCTTGGGTGTAAGAGATCCTATTTTCAAAGCCTTGGATTTTTTCAGGCTACTAAAAGTGTGAAGAATTTTACTTTCTTCTCAATAGGATATGCCAAAACAATGTCGCCCACATACCGAAAGTAAAAAGGAAGCTTAGAACTTAGCTTATCAATGAGTATGTTTTCGATAAATTCCATGACCATGTTGGATACCACAGGTGATAACAGAGAACCCATAGGTACCCCGTAGACATGTTTATAATAATGCCCATGGAAGGAAAACATAGTACCGTCTAAAACTATTTTTAAGCCCCGTTTTAAATTCATTTTTAGGGAGTGATGTAAAGTTGTTGGTGTCATGCCATTTTTTGTTCGATAATGAGCAAGATTATATCAACCGACACATTGGTGAACAGTGATACAACATCTAATAACATTAATTTATGTTTTATGGGAATATTAATCGATTCTAATTTGGTTCTACGTTCCCAGCTGTCTTTGATGTGTGATTTAGTTTTTCCAACAACATTCTGTAAAATCGTTGTGAAATAACCAGCCAGTTCATAAGTGGTAGAATTTATGGTGGAGACTATTAATCTTAAAGGTATTCCATCCTTATGAATTTTGGGTAAACCGTAAGCCCTAGGTATTACACCATTATATGACTTTGGATGTTTTGCAGTCATAGAATTAATATATTCATGTTTTTCCCATTCAATGATTAACGAGTTTATTTTTTTTTATATTGTTGATGTAAGCTCGCATTTTGATGTTTTATAGGTTGAAATGTCTTTTAAAAGATTATTCATCTTAAGTAAATAATCATTTTTTGATAAAACGACGGTGGTATTACCTTTATCAGCATGTGTGATGATTATGTTGTGACGAAACCCGTCACAGATCTGCACGCTAGCCGAACCCCTCGCCATCTGTTGGGGGCGGGCGTAAGCCCGCCATCAAGTTTCTCGCACCTTTTTTGATTCTGTGCATAGTTCTCGAGATATTTCTATGTCTTCAGATAAATCGGCCAGCCTGTATATGTGACATATGTGCTCATAACTTGTAGAAATGTTATTTTCCTTAAGTTACAGGTACCAGTGCAGCGATTCGAATATTTTTTAATCGGAAATAAGAATTCCAATTCCCCCGTCGCGATTCGCGCTCCCATATTATATATTCTTTTTTTTTGTTGCAAAAGTGCACCCATCATTTCATTACCGAGTATAACGGACAATTTTCACCCGCTATTCGGAGTTTAAAGTTTTGGGTTTGATTTTCCCTTGTTTTTAAATTTTGAGTTTATTTTCCAAATACAATATATTGGGTCGAGAACGCCGTAATTTCCGGTTTAGCCCAATCCGAGCTTAAATAAAGTAGGTATCCCCTCCCGGAACGGTTTTTACCGCGTGGATCTTTCGTATATATACTTTTTTTTCGTTTTGCGTGCATCGGACTGCAGGTTGCGCGATCGTTGAATCGGGTAACTCGACGTAGAACTTCGAGTTGCATCGCGACCTTGAGAAGGGTCCGATCTGTTAGGATCTTTTTAGGTTTAGTATTTCCGGCAGTGATTAACGATTAGATTCCGATACCTACCCCCACTACCTACCTACCGTCACGCTTCCACGGTTACCGTAATTACGGTATTAGTTGTCATAACAACCGCGGAAAAATGGATTCTTTCGAGTATACCCCCGTTACTTCCCCCGTAACGAGAATACCCACGTTAACTGTGGTGACGCCAACCGCTGCAACGGGACATTTCACCATCACGACCGCGGCCGTGTTGTATACGGCAACCGCTACCCACGTCACGCCCTCTCGTTCGGCTGGGCGACGCATCGCCAGCCCGGAGCAAATTTCGGCAATTCGAGCAGAAATCGACCGAGTAGTCGATTTACGTGACCTTATCGGTCGCTGCTACAAAGCCGAATTGTTAATATCCGGGCCGATAGAGGTGGTAAGAGATCGGCTCGTAAGACATACGATCTTGCAGCGGTTACCGCACACTCCGGTCGAATGGGATAGACACGCAGATGGACTAGGCCACCACCCCCCATATACGTTGTCCAAGGCTGTAAGTTGCCCCCTCTATGGGAGCATGTTAAGTGGATCTCTTCAGGCCACCCATCTTGATCCCGTCGAACCCCCGCGAGCAATTCGGTTAGGAACTGCAGTGTTGCCTACCTACGGTCTCCCGTCTGACCAAACGCGCTCATTATCGGGACCCGATCTCATTTGGGGATGGATCAAGATGGGTCCATAGTCCCCCCTCCTGACGCACAACGCGAAGATGCGCCTCGACGGGAGGTACCGGCAAATATGTGCCACAATCCGTCTAGCGCGCTAATGGAGGGTAACCACCCGCCGAACGGGTCACGTTTTACGGGTCGATGAAATGCTGAGTAATGGCATCATCGAATGCTTCGCGAGCCTCTGGATGAGCAACCCTGTTATCGTCCGGAAGTCGAATGGGGCTTTTAGGTTCTGCGTAATCGCGTTCATTTGACCAAGCTGTTAACAAAGAATACCCCCTGGGGTCCGGAGCAGCAGTCTGCTTTCGAGTCCCTCCGTGACTCTCGCACCCGCACCCCCGTCTTAGCACGCCCAAATTTCGATGTTCCCTTCACGATTCAGACGGATGCGAGCGACTTTGCGATCGGAACGGTAATCACCCGAGAGATAGCCGGTAACGAGCACCCGATTAGTTTTGCTAGTCGCGTGCTCACCAAGGCCGAACGAAGGTATACCGTCACGGAGAAAGAGTGCCTCGCCGTCCTCTGGGCCGTGAAGAAGTATCGACCCTATGTCAAAGGGACCCACTTTCGAATGATTACAGATTATAGTAGTATGCAGTGGCTCAGAAATTTACGTGACCCGACCGGGAGATTGGCGCGGTGGGCCCTAGCCATGCAGACCTATGACATGAAAATAGAGCATCGAAAAGGCAGCCTCAACGTGGTGCCCGACGCCCTCTCGAGGATGTACGAAAATGTCGATAGCGCTCTTTGCGCCCTGGGGGATACCGTGGACCCGTGGTACACCCAGAAGATGGAAAATATTCGGAAATTTCCTTCGAAGTATCCTGATTGGAGAATCGAGGATGACCGGATATATTTCCATAGGCCCCACCCGGTAATAGAGTCTGTCCTCACCGATCTCGACGCCTGGAAACTCGTGCTCCCCGCGGAAGCGCGTGCCGTGCCCTCAGCGATGCACACGCTAGCCCTCAAGCCGGCCACTTACGTACCACCGTCTTATCCAAGACTTTTATTGGCCCGGCGTTTTCCAGGACGTCACTGCCTTCGTCGCACGCTGTCCCGTATCTCAGAGGCAACAAGTCTCCCAGCAGGCCCCTGCCGGACTCATGCGAGAAAGAACCACGGAAGGTCCCTGGATGACGGTCAGTTCCGATGTCATGGGACCCAGGACTTGAAACCCTATCGCGCCCCCGACGTCGGGCATAGTTCGAGAAGCGATGTAACCGCTACGTCTCCGACACCCGAGAATCCTTCGGGTTCCCAGTCGAAAGTTATGATTCGGAACTCGGTGGGGGTGGGACTGTTGCGTTGCCGCGTCGTCGCGGCCGACCACCGTAACAGCCTCGACGGGGTACCCAATGTCCGAACGCATGTCCCCCTTTCGCCGGCGCACTCATACGAAAGATGTCCATGCCTACGGCCCCGTAGAGCCTAGCTGCTGCACTGGTACCTCTATCTTTGAGGGACCCTACTGAAGATGTCGATTTATTTTGAGTAGGTCACATCACTTTGGTAAAGGAATATTATGTTGTCCCAATGTTTTAAGTAGTCCCAACCAATGTAGAGTTGTTTCTCTCTGTTACAGGTACCAGCCAGATCCATGGGAAAGACGGTGAAAATGAGGCCAAAGACCAGCTGGGCAAGATTGCCCTGCCAGGTCACCCTCACCCGGCCCGGGAGAGCCTCCCCTCAACCGCCGCCGATGACAGCGCCAACATCGACGCCCCCGACTATCGCCCCTGACTCTGGCGGACTTCCCGCCTCTCCCAGCGGTCAGCTCCCTGCCCAGGCAGGTCGAGGTAGGGCTGATCAGGTGCGTCCAGCCCACCGTGGGCAACCCGGTCCCGCCGTGCCACACCTGCCTGCGACCCCTGCAGCTGGGCACGGCGCGGGACGAGCAGAACGAGCCAACGGGGCGACCGCGCTTGGCCGCTCCTGTGAGGCCCCAAGACGGCCAACGTCCCCGGAGGCTGATCCGCCACTTCCGTCGGGAACGGAAAAGTCGGGAGTAGACGGTGCCGCCCACCGGCCCGCCGACATTCCGCAGGCGAACGCGCAACCGGGGGAGAGTCTCCTCGTTTGCCCCCCCCTTCCCTCCTCTCCACGTCGCCAATCCCTGTTGAGGACTGCTGTGCCTTGGTCTGGGAAGAGAAGCGGAGGGGTCGGCGGGGGCGATTCCTAATGGGACCCCCCGAAATGCCGAACCGGCAGCCGTGCCCCCCCCCCCCCCCCCCCCCGCCCCCGCTAAAGCGGGAATTTGTTTGGGCCCACCTGGCACAAAAACGCCCCCTCTCCCCACAGCATGACATAAAATGCTCTCTCCCCAAAGCCTACAAGATGACAGCCCAGCTTGAGCTGTAATATCGGTTGCATGGCATGTCGTCACTATCCACGTCATTATGGATACAGAATTTACACGGACATACTTCGAGAAAATCGTGTTATTTAATTCAGCCGTCGCGTGGCCCTATCTTGTAAGTCGTGCAGTCACTGATAGTATCCAAGTTCAGTGACCTTATGAATTCGGGACCATGTGTATATATCTTTAGGTTACTAACTACGGGACTGATAATTTTAAGGATTAAAGCGAGTTGAGTCTTCCTCGCTGTTGTCCCGTTGCGTTCAGTCGGCCCGAATACCGAATAAACCTCCCTACCCCCTTCCTTTTTGCAATGATCGACCGCATTCGGGTATCTCATCGTAAATTTCATTTATCGTACGTCGTAACCGCTACGATTCTCTTTACTAATGTCATCCGGATTTCGCTCTACTCCATCCTTCTCCTCACTGTCCGTTTCGATAGGAATGAATAGTACGGTATAGAGCTGGAAAACGCGAATTGTAGTATCGCGTTAGAACTTAAGCCCTAGTTGTCAGTTTTCACGTATCAGCCAGCTGGCGATTTTGCTATCCCGGGCGAACCGGGAAGTACCCCGTTGAAATTGTTACATTTTGATGTATTATCTACCTCGTGATTTTTGATTTTGTATTAGCGGCTAAAACTGTTGCGATATCATATTTGCGGCCAGGAACTTTGCGATGTTCTGTTTGGCAATTCTAATGTTGGCGACATTATATCTTTGCGTTGTTGATTTGTGTGATACTCCGTTTGCGATCATGAGTGTTTGTTTGCGATCAGGATGACTTGTTTGCGATATTCCGTCTGGGATTATGATTATTTGTTCGCGATCGTGATCTTGGCGCCGTTGCGTGTTCGCCCCCAAATCCTGCGTATTCATATGCCTTTCTCCGGTTTCTCGAAATTTGCGAAACTGCGTCCCAAGAACTGTGTTCTTGTGGGTTCAAATGGAACGCACGTGGTTTGTGTGTGCGTATACCACCAACATGTAAAATTAATGATTGACTGCAGTAATATTCCTATAATTATAGAAAATAGTGAAAAAAAAACACTTATCTAGCTATAAAGAATGTCGCAACAGCAACACATGCAGTAATCCTTCACCTGACTGTCATTGCAATAAATGCAAAAATTGTCCCGGTACTGATAATCTTAAAGAGTTTTTACTAACTCAGTTTAGTGCAGCGTAGATTGAATAGTACTGACCGAGCAACAATGACAACTAAAGAACTTCCGGTTAATGAATTTTTAGATGAATTGTGCAAGAAATTAATCGCGCTTAAAACTTACAATTATATTACTAAGCAACAACCCGGATACTTAACATGGAGAAAAGAAAATTTATTAGACGGTGAAGTTCTCGTTCAATGCGATTACTCGGAGAATTACGCGTTTGTTGCACAGGATGCTGCGCAGTCGTTCCACTGGAATCATAACCAAGCTTCGATACATACTGTAACGTGTTACTACAAAATAGACAATAAGTTATGTTATGAAACTATGGCTATTAGTTCTGATGATGTCACTCAAAACACTACCGCTGTATATGCTTCTCAACGATTAATCATGAATAATTTAAAGAACAAAATTAATCTTACAAATGTAATTTATTTTTGTGATGGCGCTGGTCAACATTATAAAAACAAATTTAATTTTTCAATTCTTTTGCATCACGAGAAAGATTTTGGGGTATGAGCTGAGTGGCACTTTTTTGCAACCGCTCACGGAAAGGGCTCATGCGATGGCATTGCAGGTAATTTAAAAACACTTACAACACGAGCTAGCCTTCAACGAGATTCCGTCTATCAGATTTTAACCCCCATCAACTTTTTTTGTGAGCTAAGGAGACGGTAAAAAGTACAGTCATACTGTACAGCACGAAACAAAAAAAGAAATTGGTCTAGAACTAAAGAAACTCTTCAATGAAGCTAAAACCGTGCAGGGTACATTGCAGTATCACTCATTTATACCAGAAGGGACTGATAAACTTCGGTTAAAATAGTGCAGCAATGATACTGTCGAATACCAATTTTATACTGTTAAAGATAATAAAAGTGGTAGAAAAAATAGACAAAAAATCTTAGATGCACACACGCACCCACACACGCACCCACCCACGCACACACCCACGCACACAGACACGCACACACACACACACACGCACGCACGCGCGCGCGCGCGCACGCACACCGACACACACACCGATTTTATACCTAGAAACGTTGCCTACAGTTTTTTAGTCATTATTTGTAATTAGATATTGAAAAGTCATTATTTCGATAAATGCATCTTGTACAGCATTAAATTACCTTTAAAATAAAAAAAAAGAAATTTATTTCGACCAAAATTGAGCGAGATAATCGATGGTAAATTTGCAAAAAAGAAGTCCATTGTATAATACAGTTTACACGTTAATTAGGGGATTTCGAAATGTTTACAATTTTTCAATTCGATTTTTTAATTGTAAACCAATCCACAACCAAAATTTCAGCTATACTGCCATAAAGGTTATATATCGAACCTTTTTCAAAATTTTAAAAAGTGTCCTTCTTTCAAAAAATGTAAAATAAAAACTTTAAAACGTTTTTTCACCTCATCCTATAACGATACGTGAAAGCGACTATTTTTACAAGAAAAGCCATCATAAAAACTGCGAAAAACATGTGTTACATTAATTTTTAGTCCTGATACTTTTGGGCTTAAATAAATTAAAAATTGCGAGAATAGAAAATTACATTTTTCTAAATATCTTCGCAACTTTCGCTACAGTCAATTTTAAAATGTTTTATATGGCCAAGAATACTTCTTCTACATGTACCAACGGTACACAAATGATAAAACTAAAATTAAAAATTGTGTGAAAAAAGTTGCCCATTTGGCGTGGACTGCCCCATATACGGGCTTTTCTGTTCAAATTAAACCATTCATTAATTCGTTTATCATAATTATTATCTAACATGTCCATCACTTATAATATAATGACGTGCTTAATGACAACAAGAATTAACATTAACAGTTTACAGAAAATTATTTTGTACCGGGTTTGTGTGCAGCTAATGTGACTTATGAAAATTAAGACAGTAGAATGTATGTGAAAACATATAGCTCTCAATGATCTAAATCAGTCGTTTTTTACTTTTCAATAGTAGACAATAACAGACATGTGATAAAATACATATTCCCATACTAACAAATATAAAGTAAAATATATAAGTGTACATAACTCCTTTTTCGAAAGAATACCAAAACCACCCGACAGTCATACATCCATTTTGCAGGAATGTAAAAGCATAATATAAATTTAACCACTTATTAGCATATTTAAATTTGATTCTATACTCAATAACAGCTATTATATAAACTAATCCGAGACACATATTCATAATGAAAGTAGTAATATCACAGTATTTTGCATAATAAAACAAGTAAATGAGCATAAGTATATAATGTAATCCTAATATTCCCATTAAATAAAACGGAAATATTTCGCAAAATGTCGAAATGGTCACAATACGCGAGAGAATGAAAAAAAACCACCGTAAAAAAGCGAATGTGGGCACTAAGATATCATGATCTTTAAGGCCATTTAAAGAATATTTGTCTTGAAGTACTTGCAAATCTTGTTTTTTTTTGGGAAGTTTTGCATCACTTTCAAATGCAATTGTTCCAAGCGATCTATTCGATATTACAGATACTTGAGTAGCAGAATCTGGTCTTGGTGGTGCAAGCACATCTGGAACTGACAGTGCATTTATTGATGTTACCCCTCGCATGGGAGTTGGAGGCCCCACAACTTTGACATTTTTTGGAGGTAAAGGCGGAGTTAATAAACTTTCTTGTTCAAACTGGATTCCGTGGTTTGAGTCGGGTAAACAGAAATCCTGTGCATTTTGTGGATCATTATGAACATTATCGACTTTCCAAACAACTGGACCTAAGTATCCCCCATCATCCATATTTCTATCTTCCTGCAAATTTGATAATCAATATTGTATATTGCCAACGTCAACAGAAATCTTTTCACTAAGTACAACATTTTGAATGTAAACAATCAGTTTGAAAAAAAGTATACAAAGCAAATTAAGACACACAATACTATAATAATATTCAAAATAATTAAGAAACATTTTTATTTTATTCTAACATAAGTTATATTTTATTAGGAGTATAAGTTATATAAATATAACGGTTTATGCCTACAATATATTGCAAATATGGTAATAGCATTTGTTAAGGAAACAGTCCCCACTTCCCCTCACTTTACTTTTTCTCTTTAGCTTATTTTTTTTTGCGACCAGAGGAGCCGAGCTTTGTGAGTATTCCACATTAAGGTAAATGATCGTCTTTCATTCACTCATTCACTTACTCATTGCTCACTAACATTCCTCATTACCATTACTCGTCATCTTCTCACCCTCACAATCATCAATAGAGTCGAACGAAATGCGGCCAGAGCCGTGGCACTCTACCATACGATCGTGACAGTGCTGCACGACTCGTCTCACCTCATGCATGCCTTCGCCCTTCTTCACCTACTCATTGCTCATGAACATGACTCATCGTCTTCTCACCCTCACAATCATCAATAGAGTCCAACGATATGCGGCCAGAGCCGTGGCACTCTACCATAAGATCGTGACAGTGCTGCACGAAACATCTTACCTCCTGCATGCCTTCGCCCTTCTTCATCTACTCAATGCTCATTCGCATTACTCATCAGATTCTCACCCGCGCAATCATCATAGAGTCCAGTGAAACGCCGCCCATGGCTGTGGCACTCTTTCATGCGATCGTGACTGTCACGACTCGCTTCACCGCATACCTTAGAACTGTTCAAATCTCGCTGACTGAGGTGAGCCTTTCGCATCACCTCGATCACGCTGCCTATCGATCACGAATTTCTTCTGTGCGCGATCACTACGATCATACTAATAAATTGGGTGTTAATCGGGATCGTTAGCGATCCCCTGTCGGGATGCATATTAACATTTTATTTTCATCACTTCAAAGGCGATCTACACGTCGGAGGCGTCTCAACATATACCTGCTTCCCCCTGCCCTCGCCGGCTGAGGGGAGAGCACACACCACCTCGTGGCGGTGCCCCCCCCCCCCGTCGAACCTTACGCAATTAAATATTATCGTTATAATAAACGTTCTCATCTTGATCGACCGTGTTATCTTTTGCTTCCCTCCTTGGACCGTTGAGCGAACTATTCGAACGAACCCGCCGACTGACTCCACTGGATTCCGAAACAGCACTATTGAAATATCTGCAAAACTCCAGAAATTATTCTGATTCTCCAATAACCGGTTTAGAACTAAGCGATTAAATTTATTTGTTATGTATATATCAGCCAACAATCATTTCGATATATTTATGTTACTCTGATCGTAAAAGCGTTATTGTTTCATTTAATTTTTCCGCGTTTTTACAAGAGCGTTTATATTTCAAATCAACACTTTTGCATGCTTTTTATTATTATTATTATTACTGCGTGATTAACACTACATCCAGATCACTTATTTTGTTTCCTTCCTTCACACCAACTTCTTCTTTCTGTTTTATTTATTTTTTAGCATTTCATTATTAAACCCCCTCCCCTCCCCAATTTTCGGCCTATCGTTCTAGTCTAGTAGAGAAAATACAAAACATATCAGATACAAATTTGTGTTCCAATTATTTGCGTGACCTTCCCTTACGTTTATTCTCAAGGAAGAGCGGTCTTATAGTGGCCCTGTTATTACTAATATTCTTATTATTATAAATGTTATTAAATAGGATTGTTATCATTACAATATCACTCTCTTCGCAGTTTCATTTTTCTTATTATTTTTCCTAACAGAAATAACATGAATTAACAAAGTCAAATATGTTTCTCATGAGATTCTTTTTTGTAATATTAGTTTCTTTTTAATTTTCTGTATTATAAATAATACAGTTATTGAATGTTGCGTACGACGAGTGGCTGGGTCGATTCTCATTGTGATAACAGTATGAATTTGTCAAAATTCGGCTTCGTGGCTCAGGCGGTTAACGCTCTGGACTACGAAGTCGTAGGTCGTGAGTTCGATCCCCGTCTGGTGAACAATTTTTCGATTTCGTTTCCAAGCAGCAGCTCGCTGTTGGTAAGACGAGCCACGTTGTTTGTGTTTACGTTTCGAAAGTATTGTTTATCTGGCGGAAATCGACTCATGACCGCCGCTGTACTTGGTGTAGGTTTCTGCAGTCCTACATTTCATACACAAATGTGAAGTATGGCGCCATCTGTCTAAGTCGATCTGCAGCTCTCGCAAAATCATATAGTAAAATAATAAGGCAACAATTTAGTAAAAAGGGCGATTCCGCCCGTTAATTAATTAATAAAAAAAACCTTGTTTGATGACAAGGTTAGGTCGGACCATTGACCTGCTTTGTAATGGAATTCACTTCCGCTTCATTTCTCTCTGTGGTTTCCCCGAAAAGAACTTTGCTTTCATTGTTTACACGCCTGAGCCGGCTGTAATCATCAGCCTCGCTTGCGCTTTCGAGGTGTTCCCTCCCTTTCGGGCGAGCGGTAGGGAACTGCAACCGAAATCATTAGTTACTTGTTGGCGCTACATATATTATTATTGCGTATATGAGTCGGCGGTCACTCGTCCTACAGAAATGCGACACTTGGTCTTCAGATGTTGAGACACATAATTATACTTCTACCTAAGACGATCTCTTTTCCACATCGGGGAAAATTGTTTGAACTAACGAAATGTCAGCACTCAGTTCGTTTTCTTTTTCAGAATCATTGAGTTTCTTATTTTTGAATCAACCGTACACCTACCATACAATTCCAGAAAAGCGCGCTTGAACGTCAAATGTGGACAGCGTAACAATTGACAGGGCTACCTAGTTTTTCGCATCCAGGTATTTTATTTTATTACCATTACTAACAGGTCATACAATATTTTCTTCAAAAATTCTAAATTTCTTATCCAAGGAAATTTGCTGATTTGAGATATTTACAATCCTTGGCGTATGTACGGTTTTCAATTTTGTTATAATTCATGATTTATTTAAACATGATTATGCATTCAAAATAAGCTTTGTCGTTCGGAAACCGTAATGATTTCAAGAAGCAAAGGTGAATCATTTCTGTACACTTTCTGAAATTAAATCGATTTAACACAAAGGTGTAACATAATATATAACATAGGACTTATTGCAGATGCGTACTTGATTTTTATACTTTTTGAACCACTTTGCCCATGGTAATTTCCTTCCTGCGGTTCTCTGGCTTTCATATCTTTGAAATGATGTTGTTTTTACTGTTATTATGATAATACTCATAAAAATGCAGAGTATAAAAGCAGCAACTGAAAATAAAATCAAGGTTTAAATATTTATTGTTAAAAATAGTATTATAAATACATCTTCGTCATATATACTTATATCCACTATACACATTTTCGAGTGTCAATAAATAAATTAACTTAGAAACCAATATATAAAATATAGAATTATATTATCTGCAAATTAGAGGCTCTAAGTTTTTATAGTCAAACACAAGTAAATATATAGGAAAGTACATACTTAACTAATAGAGTATATACTGGAATAAAATTACACGTATAAGAAACCGTTTGCATTCACAGTATACCAAAATTGTATAAATAAAAATACGGATCACTAAAGAAAGGAGGGGTGATAATAAGCTTATCAGGTGGATTAATGATAGTAATCATATCAGCCTAAATTGTAGCTACATTCTTGATATCGTATTTAATTTTACTTTTATATTTCTTAAAATATATCGAAGTCAGTTGTGACCATAATGTAGATGCGAATATGGAAAGATCTGAAAAAGCTCGGATACCAATGGTAGAAAATCGCACGTCTAAAAAGTACGAAGTTTACATCTATTTTTTAAATCTACAATATAAACTATATTCATCAAATAAGCAGTAGCAGTTTAGCATTTCCGGTTTTAGATCACGCCATGTCCTATTTTCTTATTTATGAATGATTCTTATGATACTTGGGCAATTTGAATCGTATTTTTGAATAGCGCTCAACTATGCTTGCATTAATACCAGGCTTAGTACTTTATATTGCTAATAGTCGTCCCAGTGGTAGCATGTACGTTTTAAAACTTAGTCCCACATTTGTTATAATAGAACTTAACATGAAGGGTTAAAGATGTAAGTCAATTAAAAAATAATATCGAATGCGAATGAATATTACGTTAACAAAATCTCGTCAATATCGCCCTGCCCCAAAATAGAAAAAATCATATCGAAGTAATGTTGGTAGAACGCCTTAAAACGAGCAATTGTAGATGTTATTGTATTAATGTAGTTTTTTACTTTAATTTCCTCCAATGATAGAAACTTATCTGTTCGGTTGTAGATATTGCATTAGTTTAATGGTAAAGAAGGAAACTGTTGTATTGTTTTCTAATTTTTGAAAAAAAAAAACAGGACCTTTAAGCAGAATGATTCGATGCGTCGTGAATTGAACCCGTTACCTTTTGATTGCCGGTTGAGTGCTCTTCCAACTAAAAATTCCAAATGAAAAGGAACCCTCTCAGATATGTCACTCGAATTCTATTCAAATTTGACATATTGAAAGATCTTCATAATTTATGACAATTGGCCTTTAAACTTGTTTCGTAAATCACCAGACCAAACGGTGGTCGATATATGACGAAAAAATAAAAATTCATCTAATTCGCTTGAAATTTGATTCTACATGGTTTTTAGAGTTGCTAAATGCGAATGTGATGTTAGATTTCAAAAATTCAAAATGGCGGACTCAGAATGGCGGACGATTATTTTTAAAATAGCCTGTATTTGATTCAAATTTGTTAATAGTGTGTTTGGTAATTCCACTGTATATTTGAATGTCATACAAAACTCAAACAATCTAATCCAAATGTTTAGGGAAGGACAAATTAAAAAGGACTACAAATAGTATTTAAAAAATATGAACTATTTAAAACTGAGCTGTTGGAAGTAAATGAAAATGATATTATTTAAATGAAAATACCGATACTCTAGTTTATTATTTCATGAGCACCCATTTGGCCACGTCTTGGGTATATATCATAGCGCTTGATCCCTGTTTGCATAGCCGTTGACAGAGTACTTTCACATTTCGGAGCATCGTAGTTATCGCCAACGCCAACTCTCGGGCCGGGCCGAGTTCCTTGTGCGTATCACCGCTAAAGACTTTTAGTACTCTCCGAATCTACATTCAGGAATCATCCAGAAAACTGCCCTATATTCTGAAAACTACATTTTCCCCTTTCTAGTGGCAGATTCTTCAGAAACCCCGCTTCGAACCCGGGCTATAGATGTGAGCTAGGAATGGGGTAATATTATATATATATATTGTAACGGGCTACTTATTGGATTTATTTCATTTAATAGTTTTGATTATTAATAAAACAAATCTCAATTTCGGTAACCGTTCAGTAGTGTAACTAGGCCGGTCCTGGATACCCCCACCCTACCTGCCATCCGGTCCTGGATACCCCCACCCTACCTCCCAGTCGGTCCTGTATACCCCCACCCTACCTCCCATCCGATCCTGGATACCCCCACTCTACCTCCCATCCGGTCCTGTATACCCCCACCCGACTCATTGCCGAGCTCATATTTGTCGTGACAAGAACATTTAGTTTTCACGGTCATTGATACCGCACGTTCGACATCTGTACCTCTAAACTTTCAAATGCGTGCGCCCTTGTAGACAAGTTATGATGCGTCTCCCGGATCTTTTCGTCGTACGTACTATTCTCCACGTAATTACTTTTGAAATGTACGAATAGACCTACACCAGACGTGGCCCACATATATTTTTTCTAAATACATCTAATTAATCAGTCCGTAGCATTTCTCAATTTTCGGCTCGAGGCCTTGTTGTCAGGGTTTCCACACGTCTTAGAAATACACGGTAAGTTAGGAAATTTAAGGCAATCAAGCGTAAAATTGTAAGGACGTTTTCCATCTGTTTACTACAGAACCCGTATTTCGTTAATGACCTCTAAATTTTTAAACGTGTGCGTGTGTAGAGAAGTTTTGATGGTTCGTTTCTCGGTAAATGGTTAGAATATTACAACATTTTTGTAAACAATTTACAGGGTCATTGATTTCCCATAGACAACATTCGTCATATCTTAAAATTGGGAAGCATTCCGATGTAGTATTGCCATATGTGAGTAAAATGACCTTTTCCTCGTGCGTCCTGCTACCATCTCTCTCGCTCTCGCATACTCTTTGTTACAGCCATTAACATTAGCAGTATACCGTTTTCACGTTTACCGTCCTCGATTATCCGTCGATCACTTATTCACCGTACATTTGTTTTCCCGAAACTCTCGAAATTATATACAGGTCCAGAAATCGTTTCAAAGGAATGTCGCGTTTCTGTGTCTATGTTTGACAGTACGTAAGCACCTCTATTTCAAATATTGTATTTCTACATCAATATGGTAGATGTCAAGAAGATTTTGTCGTCATGGGAAGAGGCCTTGAAGAAGGTTTACAACACTCTTGAAGAAGACGCTACTGAGGATCATTTTTCCAACTTCATTCGAGAATCCATCGCAAAGATTGACAAAATCAATTCATTCTCAAGGGTCAATCCTCACATTCCCAATGGGATGAAGATATCGTTGGGGACACGTATTCATTGCATCACGGTACAGAGGGTTACAGCTGCTGTCGTATTAATTAGCGTATCTCAATAATCTTCAATAGAGACAAAACTGTCGAGTCCCTTCACCCAAAACTGCTAAGACCATTTTTAAATTAATATAGAAAAGCCGCTAAGCAAGTCTGAACGCGTTCAAAAGACCTGGCGCCGACCCCCCGAATATTGTTATAAAAATGTCCTGCCTTTAGATGGTCATTGCAAACGGTCTCTTTCTAATGCGTGATCTTAAGAAATTAGATCATAAATATTGAAAAATACTAGCTGTTACACATTCGTATTGTCATGTGAGGAATGTCAAAAAAAAAAATGCAAAAGTCGCCTTCATTAAAGGTCAGCTATTGCTACATCATAGTCGCTTATGGAAATTCATCGTAGGCTAGGAACCGTATTGAGAGTGAAAGTAAAATGACCTTTTCCTCCTGCGTTCTACTACCATCTCTCTCGCTCTCGCGTACTCTTTGTTAGATCCATTAACTTTAGCATTATACCAGTTTCACGGTCATCGTCATTGCCAATTACCCGCGGATCATTTTCACAACATATTTTTCCATGTATACAGGTTCAGACGCGTTTAAAGTCATTGGGCAATTTTATCAAAACATATACTAAGTGACACATTTTCTCTATCCCAAATTTAGGCAACCTCAGCCATAATAGAAAGGAGATGTCCTCAGTTCCGTATTCTATCTGTAGGCATGACACACCCCTTCGTTAACAAAGGTAGCATAAATAAATAAATAATTTACAATTATAATATTCAAATAGTAATAAATCTCACATAATCCGAATAGCGTGTATAAAATGTATAATATAGAACTGATGGAAGAAGCTCGCAGTAATTAGAAAGAGAGGATGACACGCTTATTCCCTATGCATTTATCTATATTCACGGTATTTACGTGTTTTTATGACGTTCGAATCATAGTTGTACGAGTTTGGACACGTGGGTAATGTAATTAATCAGGTTCCTGACCATCTTTTAAAATGTGTACAATTTCCCACATCTCAAATATCGCCATATAGGTTTCAACCTGTTAATTATCCGTAGACTTTACTATACGGTAACAATGAATCTGACTTCCCATAAGTGACGAACACATACGAGTATCGACTTGCTTTTGATGTAATTAATTAACCATCATTTAATATTTCCCACCTTTAAAATTTTTGAGAATAATGAGATCGAAATGAGGATGTAAAAATTTAAGAGAAGCATGTAAGGTTCAACAGTTTCTTTCTATCTTTATGCACAGTTTAGTGTCTTTTAAGTAAACAGTTAAAGGATGTGACCATGCTGCCATCTTTTGGCATGTTTAAAGAGATTGCAGAATCTGTTTAACGCAGAATTAAATATGCGGGTGCGTCTGAAATGCATGGATTCATCGTAGACTACGATGATACACTTGCTCATATGAGTGGTTATGGACCGATTACAATTGAATATGAGTCAATGCATAAATAAACTAATAATAATAATATCGCCATGCAAAAGAATATGAAAGTGAAATTGTTAAATATTACCGCGCATATACTGCAAAACGAAAGCAATCTCGAGGACCCGAGATTTCTTATTTCTAAAATACCTATATTTCCATTACTAGACATCCCTCTTAAATTGACACTTTGCACAGTCTTTAATCACCGGCGCGTTATCTATCTGCGGTATCATCACTCGTTTCAAAATGTTTATCGATGACATTCACGTAAATCTGGATGCATTGACATTGTGAGTGGTAAGCATGACCATACATCTTTAATTTCACGTTCTGCAAACGTTGAGATGAAATCTATAGGTAGACACTCGATGTCTTTTGTTTCCATTAATGCAAAATGTTTCACTTCATAGTAAATTCTCATCGACTTTTGAAGAGATGCAGATTGAAGATTTTTCAAGAAGAGTCTTGACGATTTTCCAGTTGTTGTCCTATGAGCTTCGGTAGAGGTGGACAGGTCAATATGTCTATGACGGCAACATTGTCAGTATCTAAAATTTCCTGCAACCTATGTCTTTTATTTGTCTGCGCCTTTTATGTATATCTTGTGAGCTCATGAAACGGTGTCCTCCAACGCTTCGTTCATTGCATCAAAGGGTATATCGCCCGATTCCCATCGTAGACCATGATAATTGTGTATTAACCAATTGTTTTACGTTCAAAACGTACTTTACAACATCACTGTCGGAAATATCCATAATAAACATTTTCTTCGGTATAAACTGATTACCAGGTCCGGGGAATACTTCCACGTATGGCGCGGTGACTCTAATTCATGGATATACGTCGTACCTTACTCTCTAGATCGTAGTATCTCTTCGTCAATTCCTATGAATCGGAAATCAAATCAGATACTTTTCACGGTCACTAGATCCCTCTCGGTATCATCCGACGTTCCTCTCGAGATTAGGATAGATGGTCCCATACGTGTTCATTTTCGATAGTTAGCGAGTTACGACACTCAGATGATGAAGACGTTAAACGCAATAGTAAATCGTTTCAAGTACTAGCACCAGTATGATGGTCACAGCACTTTCACAATTGAATAAATCTTTTCTACGATAATCGATCTAATTGAAATGTGCATAGACGTATGAATACAAGTTTCGATTAATTAATAATACAATTGAGCGTTCCAAAGATCTTTCAATTTTAAATAAAAAATGTTCAGTCATTAACTTGACATCGTTTAAACAATTAATTTTTGTATCGATATTAAATCGCGATATACTGCATTCTTAAATCAAATAATTAAAATCATTACATCTTAAAGTCAGTCCATGCATAAATCTTACATGGTCTAAGTCGTCTTATCTACACTACATCTTTCTTTCTGTAAATGCAAAACAAAACGAAAGACAACAAAGTATTTATCATTATGATAATAACAAATTCCTTCACATTAGATCCGTGTACAAAAGCCTACATAAGGTCGCCTTACTCGTAGTGAATTGAACTTTCGAACTGTCATCTTTAATTGTCGATCATTCTCTCTCTCTCTCTCTCTCTCTCTCTCTCTCTCTCTCTCGCATTAGCTACCGATTTGTTACATCTATACGAATACTCTTACATCAAATCGAGTCGTGTGCACATTCTTGTGTTGTAACATTCACACGACTATGGAATGAAATTAATTCTGAAAACCCAACAAGTACAAGCGTAAATGTATTTTAATACTAACGAATGGTATACATCTTGATTCGAAATTGTATATAGCGTAACCGACATTATAATCTTAATTAGTTAACTAAGTTATTCATGTACGAATACTACTATTTATGTAGGTATTTTGTTAAATATATTGCCATAAGGAGAGTGTCCTCCTATCCATCACACCTAGTGCAATACAAAAAGACACAAGTCATTATATCAATAAATCATTTTCATAGTAATAAATTAACCATTAAAAACATCTTATGTTTTCACATCATGCACTACAATTTCATATTATTATTATTATTAATATTGAATCGTTTATAGAACTGATGTTTTCATATATTATCACTTAAAAAGATTGCTACCGTATATGAAATATAAGACTAAACAACAATTCAACATGAAGACATGCGTAGATTAATTCTATTTAAATGTGCTCATGTGATTCTGTAAAACATTAGTCATTTTGAAAGGAAAAGTGAAAAAATATCAATGACCTGTCGGTAAAGCTTCTATCGTACTTCATGTTTCTTTTCGACAGTCCAAACACATCTGAACACAAACACACTTTCAATAATTATTGAATATTTTTTTATATAAGGGAGTCAATATTCAACGATTTTTTCGTAAATAATGAAACAATTTAATATTTAAGATCATTATAGAATTTTACTAAAACAAGATTAATTGCGCCCAAGTAAAAAAATTATGAATAAATTATACATAATTTATACATAATCATCCATGTATAGATTATGTATAGAATTGAACATGCATGATCTATACATAATCTATACATAAGATATGCAAATTAAAGAAAAGACCAAAATTTCCACGAAACGATTTCGCGAAGCGACACGAAGAATCATCGACAAAAATGAGGTATATTTTATTGAAACCATCGAAATTGGATTTCATCACTGATGTCATTTAATCACTGGCCACAATTTCTGGATCGTCGTGAATTTTCACGTGACACTAAAAAAATTATACTTACAATTTAAAAGTGGAAAATTACATTTGACTATTATTTATTTAATGATTTTATTAATTAATTTAGTTAGTCGTTTCATTATGACGTACTTTTATGGAGGTTCGAGTTTCGACCGATGCTGTCAGAAAAATTTGCGCATTTTAAAAATCAACATGCCTTAGCAACCGCGTTACTAACGATACAATGAAAAGAAGAAGAACGTGATTTATTTTTGACAGTTTCGGACGAACCTCCACTAAAGCAGGAAATCAGGAATATTACAAAAGAGAACTACATTATCAAATAAATTAAAAATAAATAATAGTAAAATTTGATTTGTTTCATTGTGTTATTGGTTTCTTTCGGATTTAGATTTTCAGATTTGAAGCTGCTGACGATTTTCATGGCGATATTTGATAGTTCCTGATAATCCAGGAAAATGTGGTCAGCGGACATTAGTTTTGAAGTGGGATGTCGGTGAGAGTTTTATTTTTAATGAAATGTTCCATTTTTTCATGTGCCTTTAATTTTAGATGTCTTTGTTCCGTTACTTGAAATTGCAAACTCAGGTTGCAGAATCATTAGATCAAATGTATTTATTTTTCAGACACAGAAATTGGTTAAATAAAACTTATTATTATTAGTACATTACATTTTTATAATTATTATTTTTAATATACATTTTGTGTTTATTATGTATAGATTATGTACAGATTATGCATGTTCAATTCCATACACAATCTATATATGGATGATTATGTATAAATTATGTATAATTTATTCACAATTTTTTTACATGGGCGGTGTTTTGGAAATGACAAAAGTATGAGTATGCAATTAAATGAATAATTTAACACACGTATCTCTATCATTACGTTCAATTATATAATTTTTAATATTATAACACGTACATATTTACAATATTTGCAGACTGCACGTCAGACTTTTCATTATCACGTTTAGAATAAAGTGTGCGTCAAAATTGACTCTTGCTCGTCAATAATTATAGGCATCTAGTACATCGGAGCTTTGAAACACCTTTACAATACGTTGTATATTTTCTTGAATCTGAATGCATTCACGTTACTGATGACAATAATGCTTCTTTAGTTTCATCTTGACCAAAGGTGTAAACGCAACAAATTGAGATCAGTACCATTAATTGCCAGTGTCTGAAATTACTTACCCACACCTATCAAGGAGTTTCGTAAATTATAGGCAAAAGCATTCACAGTTATTAATATGATTCTTTATAAGTCATAAGTTTGCTGTCGACTAGATTCATAATAAACATATTGTTTAATGTAGGTCGGTAAGTATCTAATTCCTTATCTTACATTTAATTCCTCACAATATTCAATATGTACCCTTCAAAGCGTCGTGTTCTATTTTTGCTTATTGCATCTTGCAATATAACTGCTCGCACTCTCTATATTGCATTCCTTAATTTTAATATTAATGTGTTATTTAAATATTTCACTTCAAATACTGATCCTACTGTCTTATTTCATACTGTGCACACTTAAACGAGTAGTATATACGAATCATATGCATTTTTTAAAGTTACGTTCTAGCTGCTCAAGACATTAATTAAATCCTTACTAATAGTTAATAATAATTTTATACACATTATTACTTTCCCACTATTATATTATACTTTCACTAATATTCTCCTAACATCATACATCTCAATCGTAATATTCACTTTCAAAATTTATAATTATTTTTAATTTTCCATTTATATCTCATTAGCTTTCTTATATCATAAGCTTATTTTGTATCGTCTCTGCTAACATTCCTCACACTATTAATATTCCTTAACTTCATTTATATATAGTTTCAATATTTCTATAGCATATACTTTTCGACTATGGCGTAAACGTGCAATACTCATATTTTAAAGATAAAAATTACAGCTACTCCAGATATTAACGAGCAGCTTACTACTAATTATGACTGACAATCAAAGGACATAATTTCCGTTATTTCGACCGTCGAAGACTTGGTTCTTTTATTTGTTTACGGCATTGTGTGAGTTGGTCAATTACTGTGTAAGACATACATCATTTATTTGACACTTACATTATTGCTCTCTCACACACAAAAGGTATCAAATTTCTGCACGTTTGCTGACACGATTGTAAAATTATGCTCAACTATTATGATTTTTATCGGTTGTTCAATTGATGATTGAGAGAGAAAAAGTGAGAAAGTGTGAGGGGGAGAGGCATACAGCAATATGTGTAACTGCAATTACGAACGATTCCACATTTAATACTTATACAAAAGGTAGCTAATCATTCATAAAGCAGGTGATCGTTTAGCATAAGACCATATTAAATGCAGAGCCAATGGTAACAAACGTTCACAATGCATATCATAACGTAGATAGCTTAATACTCCAAATTATAAATAAAAGTATAATTAGAAGTGTTCTTACTTAAGATGAACTACCGTTCAGTAAAATGATGCAGATTGCATATTTTGAAGAAAAATATTGAATGTAGGCTCATGACAAATTGCATTCAATCATTAAGTTTAACATAAAATTCAAGCCTTATTATGAAAGTTTCTATAGTAACTCAATGTAATGTTCAAATGCGTAGAAATATTAAATAAATGCCGACAGATTTAAATCAATAATGCATTTATGTGGTGACAAACCGGAATGTTATATTGGAAATGATGACGTCATCAAATACATATAAAATACAAGTCTTATTAGAATGTGGTACCAGGGAGTATAAAAGAAGAGGATAGCATTGGTTGCTGTAACCTAAGAGTCGAAAGAAAACACTTACAATTAGACTAATCTCTAGGGAATAAATGTGTTCAAACATATGGGTTGGATAATATACAAATTCATCGCTTAAAATATCAGTTAACTATAAATGTTTCCGATATAAGGTAAGTAAGATGGAAAAAATATTACACTTGTAAGAGAAGTTTAGACTGAGAGAAATATTTCAAGTATATAATAATAAATTTGAAGTGAATATATTACCTCCATTATTTGCTAGATGTTTTTGGTATTGGTTGAATATTAGTGCGGGTATAAGGTGGGTGGTCAAATAATTACTGTATACAAAATTGTCCTTTGATTATCAGTCTTAATTATTAGTAAGGTGTTCGTTAATATCTGAAGTAGCTATAATTTATCTTTAAAATATGAATGCAATATAGAGAGTTTTCAAAGCTTTTTAAAGCGAGTTTTCAAAGCGTTTCAAAGCTTCGATGTACTAGATGTCAATAATTAATGACGGGCAACAGGCAATTTTGACGCACATTTTAGTCTAAACATGATAATGAAAAGACTGACGTACAGTCTGCAAATATTGTAAATATGTACGTGTTATAATATTAAAAATTATATAATTGAACGTAATGATAGAGATACGTGTGTTAAATTATTCATTTAATTGCATACTCATACTTTTGTCATTTCCAAAACACCGCAATTAATCTTGTTTTAGTAAAATTCTATAATGATCTTAAATATTAAATTGTTTCATTATTTACGAAAAAATCGTTGAATATTGACTCCCTTATATAAGAAAATATTCAATAATTATTGAAAGTGTGTTTGTGTTCAGATGTGTTTGGACTGTCGAAAAGAAACATGAAGTACGATAGAAGCTTTACCGACAGGTCATTGATATTTTTTCACTTTTCCTTTCAAAATGACTAATGTTTTACAGAATCACATGAGCACATTTAAATAGAATTAATCTACGCATGTCTTCATGTTGAATTGTTGTTTAGTCTTATATTTCATATACGGTAGCAATCTTTTTAAGTGATAATATATGAAAACATCAGTTCTATAAACGATTCAATATTAATAATAATAATAATATGAAATTGTAGTGCATGATGTGAAAACATAAGATGTTTTTAATGGTTAATTTATTACTATGAAAATGATTTATTGATATAATGACTTGTGTCTTTTTGTATTGCACTAGGTGTGATGGATAGGAGGACACTCTCCTTATGGCAATATATTTAACAAAATACCTACATATAATAATAGTATTCGTACATGAATAACTTAGTTAACTAATTAAGATTACAATGTCGGTTACGCTATATACAATTTCGAATCAAGATGTATACCATTCGTTAGTATTAAAATACATTTACGCTTGTACTTGTTGGGTTTTCAGAATTAATTTCATTCCATAGTCGTGTGAATGTTACAACACAAGAATGTGCACACGACTCGATTTGATGTAATAGTATTCGTATAGATGTAACAAATCGGTAGCTAATGCGAGAGAGAGAGAGAGAGAGAGAGAGAGAGAGAATGATCGACAATTAAAGATGACAGTTCGAAAGTTCAATTCACTACGAGTAAGGCGACCTTATGTAGGCTTTTGTACACGGTTCTAATGTGAAGGAATTTGTTATTATCATAATGATAAATACTTTGTTGTCTTTCGTTTTGTTTTGCATTTACAGAAAGAAAGATGTAGTGTAGATAAGACGACTTAGATCATGTAAGATTTATGCATGGACTGACTTTAAGATGTAATGATTTTAATTATTTGATTTAAGAATGCAGTATATCGCGATTTAATATCGATACAAAAATTAATTGTTTAAACGATGTCAAGTTAATGACTGAACATTTTTTATTTAAAATTGAAAGATCTTTGGAACGCTCAATTGTATTATTAATTAATCGAAACTTGTATTCATACGTCTATGCACATTTCAATTAGATCGATTATCGTAGAAAAGATTTATTCAATTGTGAAAGTGCTGTGACCATCATACTGGTGCTAGTACTTGAAACGATTTACTATTGCGTTTAACGTCTTCATCATCTGAGTGTCGTAACTCGCTAACTATCGAAAATGAACACGTATGGGACCATCTATCCTAATCTCGAGAGGAACGTCGGATGATACCGAGAGGGATCTAGTGACCGTGAAAAGTATCTGATTTGATTTCCGATTCATAGGAATTGACGAAGAGATACTACGATCTAGAGAGTAAGGTACGACGTATATCCATGAATTAGAGTCACCGCGCCATACGTGGAAGTATTCCCCGGACCTGGTAATCAGTTTATACCGAAGAAAATGTTTATTATGGATATTTCCGACAGTGATGTTGTAAAGTACGTTTTGAACGTAAAACAATTGGTTAATACACAATTATCATGGTCTACGATGGGAATCGGGCGATATACCCTTTGATGCAATGAACGAAGCGTTGGAGGACACCGTTTCATGAGCTCACAAGATATACATAAAAGGCGCAGACAAATAAAAGACATAGGTTGCAGGAAATTTTAGATACTGACAATGTTGCCGTCATAGACATATTGACCTGTCCACCTCTACCGAAGCTCATAGGACAACAACTGGAAAATCGTCAAGACTCTTCTTGAAAAATCTTCAATCTGCATCTCTTCAAAAGTCGATGAGAATTTACTATGAAGTGAAACATTTTGCATTAATGGAAACAAAAGACATCGAGTGTCTACCTATAGATTTCATCTCAACGTTTGCAGAACGTGAAATTAAAGATGTATGGTCATGCTTACCACTCACAATGTCAATGCATCCAGATTTACGTGAATGTCATCGATAAACATTTTGAAACGAGTGATGATACCGCAGATAGATAACGCGCCGGTGATTAAAGACTGTGCAAAGTGTCAATTTAAGAGGGATGTCTAGTAATGGAAATATAGGTATTTTAGAAATAAGAAATCTCGGGTCCTCGAGATTGCTTTCGTTTTGCAGTATATGCGCGGTAATATTTAACAATTTCACTTTCATATTCTTTTGCATGGCGATATTATTATTATTAGTTTATTTATGCATTGACTCATATTCAATTGTAATCGGTCCATAACCACTCATATGAGCAAGTGTATCATCGTAGTCTACGATGAATCCATGCATTTCAGACGCACCCGCATATTTAATTCTGCGTTAAACAGATTCTGCAATCTCTTTAAACATGCCAAAAGATGGCAGCATGGTCACATCCTTTAACTGTTTACTTAAAAGACACTAAACTGTGCATAAAGATAGAAAGAAACTGTTGAACCTTACATGCTTCTCTTAAATTTTTACATCCTCATTTCGATCTCATTATTCTCAAAAATTTTAAAGGTGGGAAATATTAAATGATGGTTAATTAATTACATCAAAAGCAAGTCGATACTCGTATGTGTTCGTCACTTATGGGAAGTCAGATTCATTGTTACCGTATAGTAAAGTCTACGGATAATTAACAGGTTGAAACCTATATGGCGATATTTGAGATGTGGGAAATTGTACACATTTTAAAAGATGGTCAGGAACCTGATTAATTACATTACCCACGTGTCCAAACTCGTACAACTATGATTCGAACGTCATAAAAACACGTAAATACCGTGAATATAGATAAATGCATAGGGAATAAGCGTGTCATCCTCTCTTTCTAATTACTGCGAGCTTCTTCCATCAGTTCTATATTATACATTTTATACACGCTATTCGGATTATGTGAGATTTATTACTATTTGAATATTATAATTGTAAATTATTTATTTATTTATGCTACCTTTGTTAACGAAGGGGTGTGTCATGCCTACAGATAGAATACGGAACTGAGGACATCTCCTTTCTATTATGGCTGAGGTTGCCTAAATTTGGGATAGAGAAAATGTGTCACTTAGTATATGTTTTGATAAAATTGCCCAATGACTTTAAACGCGTCTGAACCTGTATACATGGAAAAATATGTTGTGAAAATGATCCGCGGGTAATTGGCAATGACGATGACCGTGAAACTGGTATAATGCTAAAGTTAATGGATCTAACAAAGAGTACGCGAGAGCGAGAGAGATGGTAGTAGAACGCAGGAGGAAAAGGTCATTTTACTTTCACTCTCAATACGGTTCCTAGCCTACGATGAATTTCCATAAGCGACTATGATGTAGCAATAGCTGACCTTTAATGAAGGCGACTTTTGCATTTTTTTTTTTGACATTCCTCACATGACAATACGAATGTGTAACAGCTAGTATTTTTCAATATTTATGATCTAATTTCTTAAGATCACGCATTAGAAAGAGACCGTTTGCAATGACCATCTAAAGGCAGGACATTTTTATAACAATATTCGGGGGGTCGGCGCCAGGTCTTTTGAACGCGTTCAGACTTGCTTAGCGGCTTTTCTATATTAATTTAAAAATGGTCTTAGCAGTTTTGGGTGAAGGGACTCGACAGTTTTGTCTCTATTGAAGATTATTGAGATACGCTAATTAATACGACAGCAGCTGTAACCCTCTGTACCGTGATGCAATGAATACGTGTCCCCAACGATATCTTCATCCCATTGGGAATGTGAGGATTGACCCTTGAGAATGAATTGATTTTGTCAATCTTTGCGATGGATTCTCGAATGAAGTTGGAAAAATGATCCTCAGTAGCGTCTTCTTCAAGAGTGTTGTAAACCTTCTTCAAGGCCTCTTCCCATGACGACAAAATCTTCTTGACATCTACCATATTGATGTAGAAATACAATATTTGAAATAGAGGTGCTTACGTACTGTCAAACATAGACACAGAAACGCGACATTCCTTTGAAACGATTTCTGGACCTGTATACATTTTCGAAAGTTTCGGGAAAACAAATGTACGGTGAATAAGTGATCGACGCATAATCGACGACCGTGAAAACGGTATACTGCTAATGTTAATGGGTGTAACAAAGAGTATGCGAGAGCGAGAGAGATGGTAGCAGGACGCACGAGGAAAAGGTCATTTTACTCACATATGGCAATACTACATCGGAATGCTTCCCAATTTTAAGATATGACGAATGTTGTCTATGGGAAATCAATGACCCTGTAAATTGTTTACAAAAATGTTGTAATATTCTAACCATTTACCGAGAAACGAACCATCAAAACTTCTCTACACACGCACACGTTTAAAAATTTAGAGGTCATTAACGAAATACGGGTTCTGTAGTAAACAGATGGAAAACGTCCTTACAATTTTACGCTTGATTGCCTTAAATTTCCTAACTTACCGTGTATTTCTAAGACGTGTGGAAACCCTGACAACAAGGCCTCGAGCCGAAAATTGAGAAATGCTACGGACTGATTAATTAGATGTATTTAGAAAAAATATATATGGGCCACGTCTGGTGTAGGTCTATTCGTACATTTCAAAAGTAATTACGTGGAGAATAGTACGTACGACGAAAAGATCCGGGAGACGCATCATAACTTGTCTACAAGGGCGCACGCATTTGAAAGTTTAGAGGTACAGATGTCGAACGTGCGGTATCAATGACCGTGAAAACTAAATGTTCTTGTCACGACAAATATGAGCTCGGCAATGAGTGCGAGAGAGAAGGTAGTAGTAAACAGCATGACGAGGACTTTTACGTATCACTGCGGTTCCTCGCGCATAGAGCGATCTGCGTTGGTATTCCTACAGGCGACGGCCTTCGGCCGCGGATGTTTACTCATGATAATAGTAAATTCTTAATAACAATTTGTTGCATATGGTTGGATTAGGTCATAACATCATCAAATAAATAATTAATTGTTTAAATAAATCGACTGGGAGGTAGGGTGGGGGTATACGGGACCGGTTTATTTAAACTATCGACTGGGACGTAGGGTGGGGGTATACAAGACCGACTGGGAGGCAAGGTGGTAGTATACAGGACCGAACGGGAGGTAGGGTGGGGGTATACAGGACCGACTGGGCGGTAGGGTAGGGGTATACAGGACCGGATGGGAGGTAGGGTGGGGGTATCCAGGACCGACTGGGAGGTAGGGTGGGGGTATACAGGACCGACTGGGAGGTAGGGTGGGGGTATCCAGGACCGGCTGGGAGGTAGAGTGGGGGTATCCAGGATCGGATGGGAGGTAGGGTCCCAGCATACAGGACCGACTGGGAGGTCGGGTGGGGGTATACGGGACCGGATGGGAGGTAGAGTGGGGGTATCCAGGATCGGATGGGAGGTAGGGTGAGGGTATACAGGACCGACTGGGAGGTAGGGTGGGGGTATCCAGGACCGGATGGTTGGTAGGGTGGGGGTATCCAGGACCGGCCTAGTTACACTACTCCGTTCAACCTCGGGATTAGTATGTTCAACCGGTATAAAATGATTCTTTTTGCCACTCAATGTTTGTTAAAGTATATAAATATAATGTAGACGAAACAAGACAAAACAACGAATATACAATCAATAATAAAATATAGAGACTTGAAATAACATATTTAGAGTTTTCTATTCTTATTGCAGAAAAACCGAATTTTACAATAAATATAAAAATTAAAAGAATTCCGTATTCATTCACCTAATAACAAAATTACTCACATATAATATTATAATACGTAGTCGGTAACTTCGAGAAAGATTCTAAATGATACGGTAATTTTAAATTTGAAATAAATACAAAATATTCATGAACTTATTATAAAACTAGCAAATTAGAAAAATTCAATGAACCAATAATAATAAAATGGTATATTACGTATCGGTAGGACCGTTGGCGGAACCGAAATCTGGATTTTTCCTCCCTGGTTTCACAAAATTGGTCACTAACGATCGGCGGTATTAAATACGTAATATATTTCGCGACTCGGTATTTATTCTCTCGGTAGAGAAAGAATATGTACAAAATAATGTTGCCAAATTTATTAACTTTAACCAACCTTAAGGGTTGCCGCGAGAACTGAGAATGACGTTGATCGGAAAAGATTGATAGATTCAGATCCGTGCGAAACGATTCGGTGATAGTGGGGGTAGAGACTTAAATCCGTAGTCTAGAACGACACTACGCGGTAAAGAGTTCAGCTTGTGGCAACAGTCGGACGGTAAAATAGATCTCTGCTAAAATAATTTAATTTTCTTTGATAGAAGAAAACACAGGTGTAATATCCATTTAGAGAAATCCGAAAGGTGGATGAATCCAAGGTTCACCAAGACGGCGATACCAGCCAGAGCAGAACTCACTTGATCCGATGTAGTATATTAGTGAATTATAATATTGAATCTGCCCTGTTAATTTCATTTCGCCAAGTCCAATCTGCCTCTCTCCCTCTAGTCAACCAACATCCTCGTCGCTCCAACTCTTAACAGTTCTCCGAGTATACCATACAAAAATAAAAAAATATAAGATATAAGTATCATTGATCATGAAAGAAAAATGAGTATGGGTTCACCAGGTCACCAAAAGGTTTATTATTTTTGGAACAATTGAATGTATTACGAATTAGAATCGTTCTCGATATAAGATTCTCTGTTCTCTTAGATGTTACATAATATTCAGTAATTTGTAACGGGGAACATCGAAATAACCCGTTACAATATATAAACACAAGCGGCGAGATGGTCTCGCGGGCTGACGCGTTAGCCTTAGTTCGCACGAACTGAACGGCACAAAGGTCTCGAGTTCGAATTCCTGTTCGGTTTAATTTTCGTCACTTACGTCCAGCGTTTGGATTAACCAGGGAACCTTGCTGGGCGAGGGTACGAATTTGGACCGCTGTCGATCCCCGTTGGCAGTTAACGCTACCGTTAGCGTCTTATCCGCGGTCGGTAAGTCGTGGATCCTACCTCGGATAAAGATGGAATAATCTCCGCGACGTACTTGCTACGGCAGAGACCGCCGAATCTGCTGGTGGTACCGATATTGGGGTTAGGGTAGACTGGCTCTGGGTGAGTGCTGTGTGCGTCTGCCTAGTTCTGTCTTGTACCCTTCCCGTTTTTGACCTGTACCTCTCCACCCGAGAGCCAACCCGCGAATAAACACATCTTTAAAGCGGGGAAAATATCTTGTCCTTTTGTCCTTTTTGATACATATAACACATTTGATATCGTTGATTTTAAAAATTATTTTCATAAGTGTACACACGTAAAGAAATTTTAAGTCAATGCGACAGCATTTTGGGAAGTAATAGTTACCGCACAGATTCTGACGAATTTGAAATGACGGTTAAAATTCGAATTCGTTAAAAAGATAATTTTTATAAACAGATCCAATTTGAGTGCACTTTTGAGAATATTTATTCATAATTTCTAGACGATATAGTTATTAATAATTATTTGTAATGATCTATAAACGTTGTTGAAACGGAAAAACTTGGTACTTTTTTCATTCTAAAGCTTCCGTATCGAAAACAGTGCAAGATACACTAAAAATGCACTGCCCCTTTTTTATAGAGCACAAAATTTCCTAAAACATAAGTCACTGTGAGCCCTAGTCTAAAGTTAATAGATTATCTATGAATAACGCTGGAATTTTGTCTTACAAGTTAATTATGAATATTTTAGAATTTTTGTAAGAGAATTTTTTAGAATGAAAAAAGTACCAAGTTTTTCCGTTTCAACAACGTTTATAGATCATTAAAATTAATTATTAATAACTACATAGTCGGAAAATTATGAATAACTATTCTAAAAGGTGTAATAAAATTGTATCTGTTCATAAAAATTTTCTTTTTAACGATTTCGAATTTTAATCGCCATTTGAAATTCGTCAGAAATCGTGCAGAAGCTGTTACTTCCCTGACCAGTGGCATTTACTTAAAATTTCTTTCCGTGCAGGTGTAAGCGGGTTCAGTTTTATTGGGGCAAGTGTGAAAAAGTATCTCAATAACCTACGGTAGCATTAATGAGGAAAATAAACACAAATTATTGGATAAACTTTAGTTTAGACGGCATGGGAAAATTCACTTCAGTGAGTGACTACCGATTTGGTAGCCGAAGGAAAGAGTCGAGTTGTTAACGGATAAGTGGAGTGGTGACGAGTCGAGCGACGTGATGCCGAGTTCGATAATAGCCATCAAGGGAGAAGGACACCGTAGTAAACTGTCGAATAAACGAAAGCAATTGGCTATAATACCTAGTCGAACCGAGTTTAAATGTGAGGTTACTCCCGGAAGTAGCGAAATTGGTATTTTTTGTGTGAAATCTTTTTTTAAAGCTTGAAAATTTATTTTATTAGTTTCTGTGCATATTGTATGGGAATCGGGCTGAAGCTAGCGGCCGCAACCTAGCGGCCGTTCGATTGCGGCGGAAACCCTTACGACAGCCTCACCGTCAATTGATACAAGTATACATAAAATGCGACATTAAAAATGTAATCCACGTTAATATTTTTAGGTATTACCAAAGCGTGTCTACTGAAGGATATTCCGAACTATTTTCACAAATAAAATCGAATTCTCTATATACAACAATAAATAATATAATAATATAAAATAATAAAACTGATCACGCCTCCGCGACGGAACCACCAGAAAGTAAAGTTCCGCCATTATTTTTCGTATTTAAATATAATTCTGCTTTCTTCTCACTAGTCTAGATTCACTCTATATAGAGTGAAGAATATGCAGTATTTTTTGCAGTATCAAAATCGCGTTCCTTATATATAAGATATACATAAAACGAATGCCGCCTCCCTCCGCGCGACCGATAGATGTAAAGTTACGGTATCTTTTTTCGCGTTTAAAAATAATTCTGCTTTCTTCTCACTTGTCTAGATTCACTCTTTATAGAGTGAAGAATATGCAGTATTTTTTGCAGTATCAAAATCGCGATCCTTATATATAAGATATACATAAAACGAATGCCGCCTCCCTCCGCGCGACCGATTGATGTAAACTTACGGTATCTTTTTTCATATTTAAATATAATTCTGCTTTGTTCTTACTAGTCCAGATTAACTCTTTAAAGAGTGAAAAATGGTTGGTAAATTTTGCAAAATCAAAAATCGCGTTCCTTATACATATTATATATAGAAAAGTGATAGCGCCTCGACCGCGGAAAGGCGTTAAAGTAAATTCCGCCATCTTTTTTCGTGTTTAAATATAATTCTGCTTTCTTCTCACTAGTCTAGATTCACTCGATATAGAGTGAAGAATATACAGTAATTTTTGCAGTATCAAAATCGCGTTCCTTATATATAAGATATATATAAAACGAGTGCCGCCTCCCTCTGCGCGACCGATAGATGTAAAGTTACGGTATCTTTTTTCGTGTTTAAAAATAATTCTGCATTCTTCTCACTTGTCTAGATTCACTCTTTATAGAGTGAAGAATATGCAGTATTTTTTGCAGTATCAAAATCGCGTTCCTTATATATAAGATATACATAAAACGAATGCCGCCTCCCTCCGCGCGACCGATAGATGTAAACTTACGGTATCTTTTTTCGCGTTTAAAAATAATTCTGCTTTCTTCTCACTAGTCTAGATTCAGTCTATATAGAGTGAAGAATATACAGTAATTTTTGCAGTATCAAAATCGCGTTCCTTATATATAAGATATATATAAAACGAGTGCCGCCTCCCTCCGCGCGACCGATAGATGTAAAGTTACGGTATCTTTTTTCGTGTTTAAAAATAATTCTGCTTTCTTCTCACTTGTCTAGATAAACTCTTTATAGAGTGAAGAATATGCAGTATTTTTTGCAGTATCAAAATCGCGTTCCTTATATATAAGATATACATAAAACGAATGCCGCCTCCCTCCGCGCGACCGATAGTTGTAAACTTACGGTATCTTTTTTCGCCTTTAAAAATAATTCTGCTTTCTTCTCACTTGTCTAGATTCACTCTTTATAGAGTGAAGAATATGCAGTATTTTTTGCAGTATCAACATCGCGTTCCTTATATAAAAGATATACATAAAACGAATGCCGCCTCCCTCCGCGCGACCGATTGATGTAAACTTACGGTATCTTTTTTCATATTTAAATATAATTCTGCTTTGTTCTTACTAGTCCAGATTAACTCCTTAAAGAGTGAAAAATGGTTGGTAAATTTTGCAAAATCAAAAATCGCGTTCCTTATACATATTATATATAGAAAAGTGATAGCGCCTCGACCGCGGAAAGGCGTTAAAGTAACTTCCGCCATCTTTTTTCGTGTTTAAATATAATTCTGCTTTCTTCTCACTAGTCTAGATTCACTCGATATAGAGTGAAGAATATACAGTAATTTTTGCAGTATCAAAATCGCGTTCCTTATATATAAGATATATATAAAACGAGTGCCGCCTCCCTCTGCGCGACCGATAGATGTAAAGTTACGGTATCTTTTTTCGTGTTTAAAAATAATTCTGCATTCTTCTCACTTGTCTAGATTCACTCTTTATAGAGTGAAGAATATGCAGTATTTTTTGCAGTATCAAAATCGCGTTCCTTATATATAAGATATACATAAAACGAATGCCGCCTCCCTCCGCGCGACCGATAGATGTAAACTTACGGTATCTTTTTTCGCGTTTAAAAATAATTCTGCTTTCTTCTCACTAGTCTAGATTCAGTCTATATAGAGTGAAGAATATACAGTAATTTTTGCAGTATCAAAATCGCGTTCCTTATATATAAGATATATATAAAACGAGTGCCGCCTCCCTCCGCGCGACCGATAGATGTAAAGTTACGGTATCTTTTTTCGTGTTTAAAAATAATTCTGCTTTCTTCTCACTTGTCTAGATAAACTCTTTATAGAGTGAAGAATATGCAGTATTTTTTGCAGTATCAAAATCGCGTTCCTTATATATAAGATATACATAAAACGAATGCCGCCTCCCTCCGCGCGACCGATAGATGTAAACTTACGGTATCTTTTTTCGCCTTTAAAAATAATTCTGCTTTCTTCTCACTTGTCTAGATTCACTCTTTATAGAGTGAAGAATATGCAGTATTTTTTGCAGTATCAACATCGCGTTCCTTATATAAAAGATATACATAAAACGAATGCCGCCTCCCTCCGCGCGACCGATTGATGTAAACTTACGGTATCTTTTTTCATATTTAAATATAATTCTGCTTTGTTCTTACTAGTCCAGATTAACTCCTTAAAGAGTGAAAAATGGTTGGTAAATTTTGCAAAATCAAAAATCGCGTTCCTTATACATATTATATATAGAAAAGTGATAGCGCCTCGACCGCGGAAAGGCGTTAAAGTAACTTCCGCCATCTTTTTTCGTGTTTAAATATAATTCTGCTTTCTTCTCACTAGTCTAGATTCACTCGATATAGAGTGAAGAATATACAGTAATTTTTGCAGTATCAAAATCGCGTTCCTTATATATAAGATATATATAAAACGAGTGCCGCCTCCCTCTGCGCGACCGATAGATGTAAAGTTACGGTATCTTTTTTCGTGTTTAAAAATAATTCTGCATTCTTCTCACTTGTCTAGATTCACTTTTTATAGAGTGAAGAATATGCAGTATTTTTTTCAGTATCAAAATCGCGTTCCTTATATATAAGATATACATAAAACGAATGCCGCCTCCCTCCGCGCGACCGATAGATGTAAACTTACGGTATCTTTTTTCGCGTTTAAAAATAATTCTGCTTTCTTCTCACTAGTCTAGATTCAGTCTATATAGAGTGAAGAATATACAGTAATTTTTGCAGTATCAAAATCGCGTTCCTTATATATAAGATATATATAAAACGAGTGCCGCCTCCCTCCGCGCGACCGATAGATGTAAAGTTACGGTATCTTTTTTCGTGTTTAAAAATAATTCTGCTTTCTTCTCACTTGTCTAGATAAACTCTTTATAGAGTGAAGAATATGCAGTATTTTTTGCAGTATCAAAATCGCGTTCCTTATATATAAGATATACATAAAACGAATGCCGCCTCCCTCCGCGCGACCGATAGATGTAAACTTAAGGTATCTTTTTTCGCCTTTAAAAATAATTCTGCTTTCTTCTCACTTGTCTAGATTCACTCTTTATAGAGTGAAGAATATGCAGTATTTTTTGCAGTATCAAAATCGCGTTTCTTATATAAAAGATATACATAAAACGAATGCCGCCTCCCTCCGCGCGACCGATTGATGTAAACTTACGGTATCTTTTTTCATATTTAAATATAATTCTGCTTTGTTCTTACTAGTCCAGATTAACTCTTTAAAGAGTTAAAAATGGTTGGTAAATTTTGCAAATTCAAAAATCGCGTTCCTTATACATTTTAAATATAGAAAAGTGATAGCGCCTCGGCCGCGGAAAGGCGTTAAAGTAACTTCCGCCATCTTTTTTCCGCCATCTATATAGAGTGAAGAATATACAGTAATTTTTGCAGTATCAAAATCGCGTTCCTTATATATAAGATATATATAATATGTATACCCAGAACGCGATTTGGATTCTGAAAAAATTACCTAGTTTTCTACACTCCATAAAGAGCAAATCTACACTAGTTTCAATAAAGCAGAATTATATTTAGATATGAACAAAAATAGAGGAACTTTGATTGCATCATCATGATTGTATGTTTACCATCAGACGATCGCGCGGAGGGAGGCGGCATTCGTTTTATATATATCTTATATATAAAGAACGCGATTTTGATACTGCAAAAATTACTGCATATTCTTCACTCTATAAAGAGTGAATCTAGCCTAGGGAGAAGAAAGCAGAATTATTTTTAAACGCGAACAAAGATACCGTAAGTTTACATCTATCGGTCGCGCGGAGGGAGGCGGCATTCGTTTTATGTATATCTTATATATAAGGAACGCTATTTTGATACTGCAAAAAATACTGCATATTCTTCACTCTATAAAGATTGAATCTAGACAAGTGAGAAGAAAGCAGAATTATTTTTAAACACGAAAAAAGATACCGTAACTTTACATCTATCGGTCGCGCGAAGGGAGGCGGCACTCGTTTTATATATATCTTATATATAAGGAACGCGATTTTGATACTGCAAAAATTACTGTATATTCTTCACTCTATATAGAGTGAATCTAGACTAGTGACAAGAAAGCAGAATTATATTTAAACACGAAAAAGTTGGCGGAAGTTACTTTAACGCCTTTCCACGGCCGAGGCGCTATCACTTTTCTACAGGGTGGCCGATTTATCTGAAGACATCGAAATATCTCGAGAACTATGCACAGAATCAAAAAAGTTGTCGGATGAAAGTTGTTCGACACGAAGGGGGGCATCCAGTGATAGTTAAATGTACCCCCTCCCCCAACCCCTGCAGGTGGAGTGGGGGCAAAAACAATAAAACTTAAATAGGAACCCCCATTTTTTATTGCAGATTTGGATTCTCCGGAAAAAAGTACACCAATTTGACCTAGGAGCTATTGCATTTTGGTTCACAGGTGGCGCTGTAATCGATAAAAATCCAAATTTATCTGAAGACATTGAAATACCTCGAGAACTATGCACAGAATCAAAAAAGTTGTCGGATGAAAGTTGTTCGACACGAAGGGGGGCATCCAGTGATAATGAAATTTACCCCCCCCCCCATCCCCTGGGGGTGGAGTGGTGGCAAAAACAATAAAACTTAAATAGGAACCCCCAGTTTTTATTGCAGATTTGGATTCTCCGGAAAAAAGTACACCAATTTGACCTAGGAGCTATTGCATTTTGGTTCACAGGTGGCGCTGTAATCGATAAAAATCCAAATTTATCTGAAGACATTGAAATACCTCGAGAACTATGCATAGAATCAAAAAAGTTGTCGGATGAAAGTTGTTCGACACGAAGGGGGGCATCCAGGGGGCAAATAGGGACAATTTGATCCCTTTATGAAAATTTAATATTAAAAATTCTAATATTAGAATTTTTAATATTAGAATTTAGTAATATCAATTGCGAAAATTGTTATTCTGAATATGAAATTTTAATAATGTTCATTCAAAAAATTAAGATTATGAATAATTGATATTCTTCATATTAAAAATCAAAACTGATTACATAAAAATTGTGCATACAATATGGAAGCAATTTTATAAATAAGTTTTCTACCTTCAATAAAATTACATTTTAGGTTTTAAATTTATTATTTAATAAACAAAAAGAGGACATCACGCAATCCATTAAAAAACGCGTCATGTCCCTTCACTCAGATCATTCATTCTCTCTCTGTATGTTTTTTCCGAAATGAGAATAAATAAGCTGAACATTGACGGTCAAACCAGCTTCTATTAAACAAAACGAAACTCTTACTTCATTTGGGGATTTCGTCGCCATCGTTCGGACCCCGAGAGAACTCACGTAGTTTCATACATGTACATCGCTTGCATTTCGGCCATGTCCGGCGCCGGTTCTGTTACATAACGCTAGAGGGCGACATAACTCGAAAATAAAGTAGCATATCATTTTATACATAAGTTGAGTCACACGTAACCAGTTCACCTTCATTTTTCTCTACTTTCCTGAAGGGAAGTAAATGGATATCGCGACTTTCTAATCCCCATATTAAAATTTAGTATTCACGGTCTCTCAGTATAAGACTGTTTTTGAAGTCCATTGTATTGGTAGTAATTCGGTCGGAGGTCACTTTGCTTTTAGAATAACAACTTTCCGTTTACGCGACTATTTTTTGTCTACCCTTCATTGCTTAAATCGAATTGCAAGTTAAAAATGAATCCTGCTACAGTTCCCGAAAAAATCGAAATGATTCTTATTTATGGTGAATGTAAGAGGAATATTGACGATGCTGTTGAGTTGTATGCTGAGCGTTTTCCAGATAATGCTCGCTCGCGTTCTTTTTTTTACAAAGTTGTGAATGCCTTTCACTCTGATGGCAGCGTACAAATGAAAAAAAGGAAGCGAAGATTAACAGTTACAGGAGAAGCTAACGAAGTAGCTGTACTAGCAGCTATTCACCAAAATCCACATGTAAGCACACGACAATTACATCGCGATTCCGGCATTTCCAGAGACAGTATTCAAAGAATATTGCATCGTCATAAGTTTCACCCATATCACATTTCACTGCACCAGGAACTAGATGGCGATGATTTTCATAACCGCGTGGTGTTTTGTGAATGGGCATTTCAAAAAATGCAAACGAACCACAATTTCTTTGCTAATGTATTATTTTCAGATGAATCTACATTCACGAACCATGGTGGCGTCAATAGGCATAATATGCATTATTGGAGCATAGAAAATCCCCATTGGTTACGACAAGTTAATCATCAACGTCCTTGGTCGGTGAACGTTTGGTGTGGAATCATAGGAAATAAACTCATTGGTCCTTATTTCATTGAAGGTAATTTGAATGGAACAAAATATCGAGATTTCCTAGAACAAGAAGTACCATTACTACTTGAGGATGTTGCTATGGACGTCCGACGGACAATGTGGTTTCAGCATGATGGTTGCCCAGCACATTTTTCAAGAGTAGCAAGGGAAATACTAGACCGTGATTACAATGGTAGGTGGATTGGTAGAGGTAGCCCCATTAATTGGCCTGCGAGGTCACCTGATCTAACATCTCCGGATTTCTTCCTATGGGGTTACCTAAAAGGTAAGGTTTATGAACAAGTACCAACGACTCGTGAAAACATGGTGGAACGCATAAGAACTGCTTGCGCAGAAATTTCTGCAGATATGATTCTATCATGTATAAAGTCATTTGAAGAAAGAATAAATAAATGCATTGAAGTGGAAGGTCAACATTTCGAACACTTACTCAAGGGAACAGAAAAATACTACGTCCACATACTGGAGGTTCCTATTTAAGTTTTATTGTTTTTGCCCCCACTCCACCCCCAGGGGATGGGGGAGGGGGTAAATTTCATTATTACTGGATGCCCCCCTTCGTGTCGAACAACTTTCATCCGACAACTTTTTTGATTCTGTGCATAGTTCTCGAGGTATTTCAATGTCTTCGGATAAATTTGGATTTTTATCGATTACAGCGCCACCTGTGAACCAAAATGCAATAGCTCCTAGGTCAAATTGGTGTACTTTTTTCCGGAGAATCCAAATCTGCAATAAAAAATGGGGATTCCTATTTAAGTTTTATTGTTTTTTCCCCCACTCCACCTCCAGGGGATGGGGGAGGGGGTAAATTTAATTATCACTGGATGCCCCCCTTCGTGTCGAACAACTTTCATCTGACAACTTTTTTGATTCTGTGCATAGTTCTCGAGATATTTCGATGTCTTCAGATAAATCGGCCACCCTGTATATATAATATGTATAAGGAACGCGATTTTTGATTTTGCAAAATTTACCAACCATTTTTCATTCTTTAAAGAGTTAATCTGGACTAGTAAGAACAAAGCAGAATTATATTTAAATATGAAAAAAGATACCGTAAGTTTACATCAATCGGTCGCGCGGAGGGAGGCGGCATTCGTTTTATGTATATCTTATATATAAGGATCGCGATTTTGATACTGCAAAAAATACTGCATATTCTTCACTCTATAAAGAGTGAATCTAGACAAGTGAGAAGAAAGCAGAATTATTTTTAAAGGCGAAAAAAGATACCGTAAGTTTACATCTATCGGTCGCGCGGAGGGAGGCGGCATTCGTTTTATGTATATCTTATATATAAGGAACGCGATTTTGATACTGCAAAAAATACTGCATATTCTTCACTCTATAAAGAATGAATCTAGACAAGTGAGAAGAAAGCAGAATTATTTTTAAACACGAAAAAAGATACCGTAACTTTACATCTATCGGTCGCGCGGAGGGAGGCGGCACTCGTTTTATATATATCTTATATATAAGGAACGCGATTTTGATACTGCAAAAATTACTGTATATTCTTCACTCTATATAGAGTGAATCTAGACTAGTGAGAAGAAAGCAGAATTATATTTAAATACGAAAAATAATGGCGGAACTTTACTTTCTGGTGGTTCCGTCGCGGAGGCGTGATCAGTTTTATTATTTTATATTATTATATTATTTATTGTTGTATATAGAGAATTCGATTTTATTTGTGAAAATAGTTCGGAATATCCTTCAGTAGACACGCTTTGGTAATACCTAAAAATATTAACGTGGATTACATTTTTAATGTCGCATTTTCTGTATACTTGTATCAATTGACGGTGAGGCTGTCGTAAGGGTTTCCGCCGCAATCGAACGGCCGCTAGGTTGCGGCCGCTAGCTTCAGCCCGATTGTATGGGAGGATACATTTTTTAATGTAAGATAGTCCGAGCGCGCCCAATGATAAAGTTCAGATGAAAGTTTGAGGTTTATCATCAGTTGTTATTTATAAATGAGGTCCTTCTGAATATTCCGGTATACAAAAATAAGGGCCACCGGGATAATTGTTGAGAAAAAACATTAGAAGTCTTCCATTTTTTCACAACACGTGTAAATTGAACGCACAATTTTCTATTTTTCAACTAAGAATTCCCACCATATTCAAGAAAGTTGAACCTTACAAAGTTGGGTCTAAAATAATCCTTAGACTCCAAACTTTTGATTTCAGAAGAGAAAAAGTACAGTAATCGATCATTTAAGGAAAAAAAATAGCTCGAATCAACAATAACATTTTTTTACGGGTATTTAATTTTAAATGATGATTCAATTCGTAAAATTCATTAAAAATCCTTAAAAATTGTAAATTGAATTATCGTTATGGTAGAATCGCTTGAACATTTTTTAAAAAATAATTGAATGTTGAACAATAAGCTTGACGTTCGGACTACCTTAAATTTATGAATTTCACAAAGTAATTGAATATTTTTAATGGTCAATTTCAAGTTCTTTTCGAAGTACTGTTGTTGCTTCTATCACAAAATTATTTTCCACTGGTTCATATAAGAAAATCACATTTGATCTAATTTCAAGTTTCAAAAATAATCTGACCAAAAAAATACAGGAAAATGTTGTTATTTATTTGAGAAATATTAAGGTTTCACATTAAACTATCCGATAAATTATTATAAATATTGTATTGTAAAAGAAAAAAATTTTCAAGTCCGTGATAAATTTATCACTTCTTCTTATTTTAATCATTATCAATCCAAGTTTCTTACAAACTTTGACTGCATAATTAGTTCGATTATACCTTAATTTATCAGAAAAATTGTATCATTTCCGATCACTATGGAGGAACCAAGGTGTATTATTTGTGATGGACAAGATGATACATTGATTGAAGTGACTGAAAGTGGAAAAATTACACTAATTGAATCGAGCAAAAAACGGAGGGATCACAGATATAAAAAGTTTGCAAAACTCACAGTTAATGTCGGGCAATGTCCAATAACGCCCCATTAATTGAGTTGGCTGCTAAAAAGCAGCAAAAAAGAGTTGAAAAAGGTAAACAAATTTTCGGTGAAGCTCGTAATTTTTATTTTGAATTAGGGTTTCCAACTGGCCGGCATTGCGCCGGCTCGGCCGGCAATTCAGTACAAAAGCCAGCAGCCGGCAAGTGAAGGAAAAGGCCGGCAAAATCACTCAATGAGCTGCCAAACCAATTTTTTCGCGAATAATCTCTCAGCGTTTTGCAATGCTTGCACGAATTGCGCACTAGTGCACGAATTGCACGAAATCGTCTAAGAGGATATACCCATCTAGTACGATCAGTGCGACCCTCGTGCATTTTTAGTTGCACTACGTGTATGTAAATTTCTTAACTGCACTACGATATACTGGGTATCTCTATTTTATAACGTTGGACTTAGATACTGTTAGTGTACACTGATGTGCACTAACATCGTAGGGTTGCCAACTTATAACCATAACAGGTGGCGATTCTGATAATCTCCTTGCGACTACGTGAGTCGTTGTCGTTATCCTTTGTAAACAGCAGGTCCCGGGAGCCATTTAATTTTTTAAATCTGGTATTTAAGATAGGTGAAACGGAATTCACAATGAGTGATTGCGAAAACGATAATGAAGTTAACTTAACGTCACCACCCCGAAAAAAAGTGCGAAGCAGGAATTGTGTATTCAACAAAGAGTGGTTAAAAATGTCTGAATTTCGTGAGTGGCTCGCGGAAGACAGCGACAAACATTCGGCTCGGTGCAATATTTGCAAAACTTCGTTTTCCGTCAAGTTCGATGGAGTCAATGACGTCTCAAGACATGGAAATGGCGAAAAACATGAAAATTGGTTAAATCAACATTGACTTCGAAATCACTGACGAAGTCTGAATCAGTGATGAAGTTTTTTTTCCAAAAAAAGATTCAACCCTGCAGGATAAAGTAACTGCAGTTGAAATAACTAAAGTTTTCCATAACGTGAAGCACGGCCTGAGTTATAATTCCGGCGACTGCGGTAAGTAATTTATCATGCATAAAATTCGCTAGTTCAGGTTTTCAGTTGAAAAAAATTGTAGGTGCAAAGTTGGATCGCGAAATTTATTCTGATTCGAACATAGCACCGAAAATTCAGTTGGGCAGGACAAAGATGGAGTCAATTGTGAAGAACGTGTTATCGCCGTATTCACTTGAGTGTGTTTTAACAAAGATTCGAGAAAGAAATGTACCGTTTTCGATCGCGACTGACGTATCCAATAAAGGGAATCGAAAATTCTTTCCTTTGGCTGTTCGATTCTTCGATCTAGAGGGTAATCTAAATAAAATATATTCATTTCCTTAAGCAAACTGCACTGAGACAATAGATCCATAAAATGGAAGCCTGGTTTTCCCATGTACCCTTCAAATTTTATCAATTATAATATGTTGTGTTTTAAACTATGTTTATTAACCATTAAGGGGGTTCTAAAGTCATCTACGCTAAAAATGCAAATTAAAAATAATTGAATCCATTTTTCAACATTCGGGCTTCACAGAGGCAATTATAACCACTTTTTACGATAAGGAAAAATCACGTGTTCCAGAAAATTCTCGGTCAATTCTCGACAAACTTTGTTTGATATTTTTTAGGAGATCGTATAAAGTGGTTAGAATTGACTCTTATTTATTACCACGTTTTTATTAACTCGTATTCTTGTCTGTCTGTCTGTTTGTCCGGTGCAAATTTTGTAATCGATTTTAAACTAAATTCCCGATGAGCTAGAGACTTGAAACTTTGAGGATAGCCCAAAATTGGATGACAATGCATTCCTTTACCGTTTATTACAAGTTTCAATCAGTTTTAAGAACAATTTCAGCAATTTTAAATTTTATATGAAAAAAAAATAAGAAGAAAAAAAGATTGGAGAAGCAGCTACAGGAATCGGAGGCAAGTAAAAAAATATTAAATTGCCCAAACGACGAAAGGCAAATGAAGATGCGACTGATGAACAACGTGATATTAGACGTGCAAAAGATAAGGCAGGAAAAAAAGAAAGGGCAAACGAAGAACCCAAGCAATACTCCTCTTGCCGCCATAGTCAGGAAATTCGTGAGGCTAACCTGAGAGCGAACGAGACGGCCGAACAAAATTTCTTTCGTCTTCCTAGTGATGCGAAACGGCACGCTAGTGTAAGAGGGGTCGAGACGCCCGAACAAAATTTCTCGAGCCTTGCTAGTGATGCCGAACTACACTGTTCTAGAGCACTATCGAGCCAATGGAGAACGTATTTACCGAATCGTTGCTCAAGATGTCCTAGTAAATGCAACAAGAAATGCCGACGATGTGAATATGGCAAACATTGTATCAGGCGATATAAATGTGACTGGAGGATTGCCAAAAGAGTTGGAAATTTTTGTTGTAGCAAGAGTGATGTTGCGCTCAAATTTAAATATTGAACAAGGACTTGTGAATGGCGCCATGGGCACAGTAACAGAAATCATTTGGCCATCATTCCGTCGAGATCAAATGTACAACGAAGACATTCCATCTGTTCGCATAGACTTTAATCGTGATGGAATACATTTGATTCAGCCGAAGTCAATTCAATTTCCGGCATTAAGAAATGTTGGCGCAATGGAGCGGACTCAACTTCCCTTGATATTGTGTTGGGCTTACACAGTACATAAAATGCAAGTATGCACAATTGATCATGCTGTTGTATACCTAGGACCTGCACTATTTGCCAATGGACAGGCTTATGTGGCACTAAGCCGTGTCAGATCTCTCGATGGCTTGCGCATTGAAGAATTAGATTGTACAAAATTAACTGGCAAAACTCCATGTAATGAGGAAGCAATGAGTGAAATGGAGCGATTACGACAACTTGAACCTCCGCCGCCATACATCAGCCAAATTTTCTACGTTCTTTAAATGTTGCTGCGTTTTCTGATAAAATAAATATAATTCTAAAACCACTTGCATATTCTTTTCATTTTGAAACTGCTCTTTTCAGATTGTTTATAAATGTAATAGTTTAAAATTGATTGTAAAATTTGACCTATTCAAATTAAAAAGCAGAAAATAATTAAAGAATAAAAATTTTTTTTTAAAAACCACGTTTTTATAAATGGACTAAAAAGGATAAAATAATTTTTCCCATCCACACAGGTCACTAATACCATGCAATCATTTTTCATTTTATTAGGAAATAAAATATTTTTAAGACTCAAAATGGAAAACGTGGGGCGCAATAGAGGTAACAGAATGACTCCTCGATGAACAATAACAAATGAGAAACTTATGCTTAAATGAACAATATGACACGCCAGTTTAGACATGATAGTCATTTCTGTTACCTATATTGCGCCCCACGTTTTCCATTTTAAGTCTTAAAAATATTTTATTTCCTAATAAAATGAAAAATGATTGCATGGTATTAGTGACCTGTGTGGGTGGGAAAAATTATGTTATCCTTTTTAGTCCATTTATAAAAACGTGGTTTTTAAAAAAAATTTTTTATTCTTTAATTATTTTTTACTTCGACCCAGACCATAGGTCTGGCGAAGTATTGAATTTGGTCAGTTCCCGCCAAAAAATTACCCTATAGTTTTTCATCAAATGATTGCTGAAAGTATTTTAACCCGTATAGTACGATGGCCCCCTCTATTCATAAAATCCGGTGCTTTTCGGTGTATAATAGTTATACTACTAGGTAAAATACTTTTTTCAACGTGGGATAACCCACAATTTGTGAATAATTCCTCAATGAATATTATTTAATATTCTTATTGTTATGTATAGGAGTACACGATTATTTGCTAGATTTTCACGAGGAAGCGGATGAGACGTCCGACAGTATAAAAAAAACGTTAGTAGATATGTTACGGCCTGATTTAACATACTTACTCGAAGTATGTTGTGCCCAGAATCGTGAAAGGGCGTTCAACCACACAGGTTGATTCGGGTTGGCGAATGGAGGCGGCCTGCTTCAAAAGAAAAGAATGGAAGGAAAAATAAAGATAGCTCTTTTACCAGAAAAAAAAGTGATTTTTATTGTGCTCTTTTTTTATCAATACAAATTCCGTTTAAAGTGGGTGGATTGGTGGGTGCAAAGAGTTCGTGAGGAGGCGGAAGAGGTTCGAGAGGAAGGGGAGGAATAAAAGTGATCGGGGAGTCAGAGCGGGTGAGTGAATGTTCTTGAATAGTGGAAGGGAGAGGTTCGACTGGAGGAGGTTGTAGTGGAGGTTTCTGAGGGAATTGAGGGTCGGGGAACGAACTAAGGTTCGCCCCTTTTTCCCTGGCGGCTCGCTCGCGGAGGCGTTGCTGACGACGGAAGTAGCCCCTATCCTTTTTCAATACCGGCACTAAAAAAACAAACAGAGGACGAGAATTTATGTGTGTAATTGGTGATTTCTATGAGGAATTAGTAGGACAAAGAAGTGGGATGGATATATATATAAATATGTGTGTGTGTTTAAGAATTTATTTAGTTATTGAAAATAGAACCAAAAAAAAAAAATATAAATAATAAATTTGAATTAAAAAAAAATAACGCGGAGGTCACTACAGTCCCTACTGACTCTCGTGGTTGCATCCGGTCACCCAAAGGGCTCCAGTTAAACGCACTAGGGTCACTAATAAACAAAAAGAATCCCTAAGGTGTCGGCTTCTTTATTTATGCATTCTAAAAAAAAAGTGGTGCTCAAAAAAAAATTGCAAAGAAGTCCGACACATTCGTCTCATAAAAATAAAAAAAAAATATAAAATAAATTTAATGCCTGAAGCATTGAATTCTTATCGGCTCATATCGGGCATGAAAAGAGGGAGTGGAAAAGAAAAGGGTGGTTAGAGGGTTTGTTATTTTGGTGTATAAAAAAATTTATACCTACTAATAATTGAATGTCTGACTTGAGTTGAAACCCTCCGAGATTGATTTCCCGTGGAACTCGGTTCCTTAGGAAGTTTGGTAGAAAAAAAAACGGTCGCCTGGACCTGTTTTCGAGGAAAAGTGGGATGATATTCGGTCACCTGGACCTGAATATTCCTTTTTGGAGGTGAGAATACGGTCACCTGGACCTGTATAAAAAGGGAGTTGTAAATGGGAAGAGCCAAGTCCGGTTGATGATCTCGTTGCGAGGTGAACTCTGGTTGATAGTGTCGGTGGGCCGTGTTCAGGTCCAGTCGAATGAATTCGACTTGGTTGGCGCTGTAGAGGGTCCACGTGGAAGACCGGAGGTGACGATCCACCAAGACCGGTGGAAACTACCGATATGGGAACGGCAGCAGAGACCACAATGACCCACGGAAGCCCAACCAAAATTTTGATGAGCTAAAAAGGCGATTCCAAAAGTCTGGGTCGAAGCCGAAGCCGGAGTCTCCGCAGAAGTAGAGTAGGAAGATTCGTTGGAAAGTCGCCCTTTTTATATTGGTTCTCCCCTCCAGGAAAATTCGTGGGTCGGACCAGGCGTGGGAATATTAAGTTTGGTGGGAAAATTTGTACCATTTTTTTTTGTAATTATAAAAAACTGTTCTTGTGTTGTTTATAACAATAAATTTTTAACAAAATATTTGCTTACAAAGTTAAAGTAGTTTTTACAAACATGAACGAAAGTTCTAGCATAATTAGAACTAAAGTTAAAAAAAAATTATTAATTTTTGTATTAATTATTTGTTCAAACTTTCAATATTTTGTAAAAGAAATGTTTTTGTTATAAAAGGAATTTTGTAATGTTGGTATTTGAGTTCGCCTTTAATTTTTTTATTAATTATATGTCAGTTATTTATTGCTAGAATTATTCGTTCGTTGTTTGTATCAACTTTACAATTTTGTGTACTTGGTTGTGTAGAATTGATTTGAGTATTATATATATATATATATATATATATATATATATATATATATATATATATATATATATATATATATATATATATATATATATATATTATATATTGTATTATTTAAAATAATGATTGTGTACAATTGTTTCAAAGTTATAAAAAAAATATTATTAAGATATTGTTTTTCATTTACATTTTCGTGTACATATTTTAATTTTGATAAATGGTATTACTAAATAATGGTTTGGTTTTTACGCTTATTTATTAACATTTCAATTACGCAATGATATTCATGTTGTAATTTGTATTTATTGACTTTAATTGATTTCTCTATTTATTCACTCATTATGTTTTTTTTTATATTTAGAATGATTTAATTTAATGATATTTTGTTTTATTGAAAATATTGTTACATTTTGAAATAATAATTAATATTGTTGCGTAATTCTAAATGTTCTAATTTATCGAGGACAACAACTAAAAATAGGAAAAGAAGGTCATTCTCTTTTCCTTGAGAAAGTGTTTTCTCGAATTTCCTCTTTTTTAAGTTTATGGCTTTTGGGTGTCAGTGCGTGTACGGCTTGAGAATGCCTTTTTTTTAGACTTTTATATTTTAACATAGAAAAGTTTTCGTGTGTGGAAAAAATTATTAATATTGAAATAGGAATTTGTTTTTATGAAAATATATTAAAGAAAAATTTAACAAACAAATTGATGCAATTTTGTATATTTTACTTAATTTTAATTTTTGCTGATAATATAGGAATCTTACTTATTTGTGGGCAGAGAAAGACCTGTTCTTTTCCGATCTTTAAGTTTTTATGGTGGCGTCGTTTTACCTAGAGAGGAGGTCGATTTTCTACGGTTTCGGTTATCTTTTGAGGCCGGTATGGTAGGTTTTACAAATTATGAAAATACATCGTAGTTCGGTTAGTGTGTTGTATATCGGCGCTGTTACTAAATTCCCATATATTCGGGGATTCCCAAAAATGTATTTCGTCGCAATATCCTAGTTACGTGAGACGTAACAGATACTTTGACGAAAATGGAACTTGATTTAAAAAAAGTTGTTGCGTACGCAGCTGATAATGCATCCGTTAACTATGGAAAACATTGTTCTGTGTATCAGAAGCTGACGCAACTGAACAGAAATATGGTAAAGGCTAACTGCAATGCACATGTGCTGCACAATGCAGCAAAGCATAGCGTTAAAAAACTTTCATTCGACGTGGAAACTCTTGTTTTGAAGGTGTTCAATGAGTTTTCGTGTTCTGCTAAGAAAGTTACGGCATTGAAAGAATACTTCCAATTTGCACAAGACGAGTACAATCAAGTACTTCGTCATATTCCGATTCGGTGGTTCAGCTTGCACAATGCAGTTGAACGTTTATTGAAGAATTGGACTGCTGTTAAAATGTACTTCCTTCAAGAAGGTGAAAAACATTCATATTAGTTATATTTTGAACGTTTGATAAGTTGGTTAGTATAATATGAATTATTTTAGGAGAAGAAAATTGCGGAAAACATATTTGGAGCTTTATCAGCGATGAAGCCGATGAAGTCAGTACGCGACTCACGCTACCGGAGTGCTATATACATTTCGTCCATCATTTTCTGACGATTTTCCAAGTTGCGATTAAAGCTCTAGAAAAAAAGACTTTGGAAGCACCGGACTTATATGACTTGATGGTGAATGTAAAAAACCAGTTCGAGACGCGAAAGGAACAGGGATTTTATGGCTTTGACGTAAGGCAAGCTGTTCCGCACTTAACAAGCTCGGAACAACGCAAATTCCGTTGCGAAGCTAACGATGCATACGAACATGTGATTGAATATCTCAAAAAATGGTTTGACTACGAAAATTCCATTTTTAAGAAATTTGGTACCTTAAAACTCAATGGAGTACTACCAACTTTGGACGACATCGTTGACATCGCTAGTCATTTAGAAATTCAGGTTGGAATTTTATATAAATTCAAGATTCAGAAAGTAATTCATCTCTCTGTATAACTTAAACTTAAAGTCGTCAGTTGACTATTTTCTGGATATTAGTCGACTATAAGTCAACAGTCGACTTGGTTGTTATTTGGCCGACTTATTTCTTCTTATATATTTCTACACACCCTACTTTTGTATTTTTCTTTCGAATCGTAGTATTTCAAAGAAGGGAAAAATGTTTATGATATTTTATTACACGATTTTTTTATATAAGTTTATATTTGATGTTCTATAGATTGATGGTGACGCCGTGTTCGACGAATTAGTCCTACTGAAAGAGGTGGTTTTTGCAATTCCTTGCAGCAATGGATATGTGGAACGAGTATTCAGCGTTATGAATAACATTTGGACAGACGAAAGAAACCGGCTTTCTGCTGATATGGTCAAAGCAGAACTGTGCGTACGGCTAAACCTGGAATTGAATTGTTCAGAATTTTATAAGGCAATTAAAGGCAATACACAACTGCTGAGAGCCGCGAGATCCGAGGAAAAATACAAATTTAAAACGCAATCTAAAAAAAACCTAAAAACTAAGAATATATACGATCGTTTACTGTTTTAATATTAAGATAATATTGAATTGTTTGTTCCTGATATAATATTAACAGTTATTAATATAAAGTTTACGAAATCTGAAAATTGACATTTTTGCTTCACCCCCCCCCCCCCCTCCCCGCGCTTCGCATCGGATGATCGCGGTTGATAAGTTGGCAACCCTATTTTGAATCGAATTGTTTTTTTTTTGCGGCAATACGTGTAATAAATATATATACTATGCGTAATATTGAAAATGACGATACTAAAGATAATATTCTTAACTCGATTATATCCAGTAAAGCTACTCATTCTTTCAACAAAAATTTAGCTGCACGTTTAAGCAATGTTAACAGTTTGGTTGAGAAAAAGCTCGTTACCACACAAGTTCTATGAGTAAGTTTTATAACGAAAGAGAATCAGTAACGAAGGCACGGTAGATTTTATTAAATATATTATTAATCACGTTGAAAAAAACCAAAAAGAAAGCCAGTTTTCGTTAAAAAATTAGAAGAAGAGTTCACGAATGATGTTTCTGATATTAAAACGATCAAGTATCAATTAACTAAACATTTTTCTGAAAATATATTTTTCATCGCAACAAAAAAAGATACCTTTATTTGTTTTAAGCGTAAAATTGGAAATAAAATGATTGATGAATGGTACGAAAAAAGAAATGTAAGACCAATTAATCGAACATCACCGAATAGTAAAAATGGCTGCAAGTATAATTTTAGAAGACATCTGTTCATCACATTATGTCAAGGACGAATATATTCGACCCAATTTTGATCAAGTTAATATATTTGATAATGTAATTGAATCGCTTAAATTATTCTTGGATAAACTAATTATTACTTATAAAGATAAAAGTGAAAAAAATTGAAAAAATGGACAAAAAGAGTAGCGACACTGGCTCATACTTTAATTTCATCAGTTCGGCCAAGATCCTTTTTATCGCTAATTCTGTTGGGGCTTAATTGTGATGGTGACAATTGTTCAAATCTTGAAGAAGTTTCAATTGAATACTACAGCGACAGGCGTGGTTGTACCTAACGAGTGTGAGGAAGAAAATCCCGACGTATCAATTACGCCAACTGATTCTGTCGATGCTGAAGAAAAAGCTACAGCACCACCAGCAAAAAACGTACGAATCGTTCAGCAAAATAAATTAAGTTTGTTTTTTAACTCCGTTTAATCGTTTAGCTTTATTTTGGACCTTATGTGCACAGAGTGTGAATATTTATTTTTTCACATTAAATTGAATAAATATTACTATTTTCAAAAACATGTCAATGAAAAAAAATAAAAAATTAGTTTAACCGTTTTTCGGAGACGAAATTTAAATGATGGCTGAACGTCTCAAACTTCTACAAAGATTTAATTAACAACTCAAGCTGTTCAAAAATAAGTAAACAGTACATTTCAATGAGTTTTTTTCCATAGAACAAGTTGGTGTTTGTTATTTTACAAAATAATTAAAGTTAATAATAAATTTTCCAGCTTTAAAATAAGATATCACACAAAAAATGCCAATTTTCAGTTTTTTTTTTGTTTTTTTTTTCCTCTACGAGTACACATATTTTTTATAATTTCTCAAAAGTAGACGTTTCAAGCAAAAAATGAGCCCTCATTTTCAAGTCAATTTTTCGCAGTGAACTTTTTCGTGGAACATTGCACCATTTATTGGGAAACATTAATAACTTCGAAACAAATCAATATTTAGCGTCTGAAAAAATAGAGTGTTTTTATGAGGAAACAAACTACTTTTCCACCGATTTTCAAAAGGATCGATAGATTTTCATGAAAGATAAAGATAAAAAAACGTGTTTTTTGGCATTTTCTTAAAAATTTTGAGGTTAGGGGAAAAATGAGCTGAATGAAACTTGTAGATTTGTCAATTAAATCGCGCATGACCGTCGAAAAACATCATTTTCACCCGTTTCATCCCCCTACTCCACTAGTTCCAATCTGAAAATATTCAGACTATTTTTCCCTTAAGGCGGTTCTTGAGCGAAGAGCCGTATGCTCCTGGCGCTTTAGTAGGGGCACCACTGAAATTTTGAAATTCAACGTTTTTCTACCTGTAAACCATTTGTTATTGAAAATGGAAACTAATTTGAGTCAAACGAACCTCTGTATTCATAGAAATTGTTGAAATAATTAATTTTTATGAATCGCCTCAATTTTGCTCCTCTGTTATGGCGCTTAGATTTGACAACGTCGCGTCTAGCGCAGTCAAGTACGGCTGATTTAAGAAAATCTCAAAATAAATGTATATCGAATGCGAACGAGTTGTTGGTTAGTTATAAAAAAAATTCAATCATGAATAATGTTAAACATAATGTAAGGTATAAAAAGGGACGTATGAAGGGAAAATTTGTTTAAAAAGAAGTGCTTGAATTTCAAGAAAAGGTACATTTGAATCTGGTAGAACCTACGTTTCAAAAAAGGTCAATATAGGACATAAATAATATATGTTTTTATAAAGTGTTACCGATGCAGATCTCTTTGGGTCGAGTTTTAAGGAATACCCTCTTTATGCTGTTCGCACAGTTATTATTTATTGTTATTATCCCGACCAGCACTCGTAAAGAAATGATTATTATCGGCGCGCTATAGTAAACGACCGGGGCGCGCACTCGGTTTTCCCGTCGTTCGAAACGAGTCGGATGACCTCCAGAGGCAGATTGCTGAGGTTAGATGTATGAAATCGGCTAAGTCCCGACTGAAATTAGTGGCTAGCGATCTAGGTCTCTCGTGTGAAAAGTTGCGAACGACCCGAAGTTGTCTCTTTGCTTTCGGTGATCTGACTGACTCTAGCCTATCGCGCTTTTCGGGATCCCTCGACGATGAAAACGGATTGTCCATCCGGTCACACGCGCGATATGCAGTTTTCGTGTGGGAACCCGCTGACGACAGCTCCTTTAGGGTGCTAATCGACACCGAGTGTGGCCATGCGATCTGCAAACGCTCGCAGGTTGCCATCCAAACTGCTTACAGGTTCCTCGAACATTCATTTAAGCAATTCATAAAGAATTAAACTGTTGTGGTTGCTCGGACCACGTTGTAACCGTGCACCAGATGTGAATATTGTATTGCGTTAAATACGATATTCGCTTATCCCACTCGCAACCTGACATCTATTATAACGACTTAAATATTATAGAAAATTATAATACAACTATTTGATAAGGCGAGGTACGAACTATAATTCAGAAATGCCTCAGAATCGCAGCAGACTAGTCGGCAGGTGAGAATTTCCAGCAAATTTGCTGTCTGTGTGATGACGCATATTCCGTATTTCTGCCGACATGTCCGCCGCCTGATTTTTCCCTTATATGCGGCAATATGCAGCAGATCTGGCTGTCTGGGTAGGTACTAAATATATTCTACACGTTCATGAAAAGCTAAACCTTTCACCTGGTCGTGAAACAAATCAATTTCGCAAACAAAAGACAGGAAAAGGAAATTGAGAACAAAAATGGTGAAATGTGCTGAAATAAAAAAGCGCAGAATTTATGCAAATTAAAAAAGCGCTTGGAAGGCAGCGGCTAATGAAAACCGAGAAGGAATAACATACCAGTCGGAATGTGGATTTAAATACCATTGCTGATTTATTAAATAATGGAATACAAAGTACGAGTATGTATATCTTGAACGGTATAGTTTACTACAACTTCATAAAAATTTTTATTGCTCATAAACATTTTGCTTTTTAAAAATTATAAATTTATTACGGCAACTCTTTGATTAAAAGCATTAAATTTTTCTGTACGTTTTAGCTGCACGCGAACAAGACATTGTTTCACCAGACTCTGCAATTGTGTTATTTGATCTAGAGACTAATGGCTTGCAGAGATCGGCAGAAATTTGTCAGGTTAGTTAAATTCAATATTTGATTATCAAATAAAAATGAACAATTACATTTAACAGATTGCGGCATGCCGTGAATCAAACAATTTTAACGAGTATCTAATTCAAACAAAAGGTATTTCCAATGCTATATCGGCAGTAACCCGATTACAAGTTATAAACGGTGACTTGTATCTAAATGACAATCGAGTATATACAGTTTCCCTCCGAACCGCATACACTAATTTTATCAAATTCCTTAAAAATCAAGAAACTTCAGTAATTCTTGTAGCTCACAATTGTTTTGTGTAAGTTTATACACACTTATTATAATGACATAGTTTACACTTGTTCGAGTATTTGTTATATATTCATTGTATTTTGTGCAGGTTTGACGCTCCAATAACGTTGAATAATGCCAAAAAATTAGGGCTATTAGAAAATTTCAAGAGCGTTGTGAAAGGATTTGAAAATTTTTCGAGAACATCTTCCTGAGAGAGTAAAAGAAACAAAAAATTACGCAAACACCATTGGCACAAGATTTCTTGACTGGCGATGATCTAAGACAAGCACATAATGTGATTTTTTATACAAATATATTATCAAAATTGATAAAAGTTATTGTTTCACCAGATATTATTAGAAAAAGAATAAAAAGTGTTCATTATTTATTGCAGAAACAGGAATTAAGAACTATACAAGCCAAAAATAAAATTTCATTGGCGTTTTTTGAAACAAACATATCTATAGCTATGAAAAATAAAATGGCCAGCGTAGGAATTCAGAAAGAAATTCTTATCGCAGCCTATAAACGTGATGGCATTGAAGGTCTGAAAATGCTTTTAGGCGAAGACGTTTATGGTAAACCTCGTGTTACCAAAAGTAAAAAGGTTATTTGAAAATTGTGAATTTTCAAGCTGTAAAGGGCTATTAATAGTTTATTCCACGTACGTGTTTAGTGTTTTGTCCAAATAATATGTATGACAAGTTTGTTAATTAGTTTTATTATAGTTATAACAGACTTTTTACATTTATATAACACTTTTGTTTTGATAATTTACGTAGAAAAAATCCGAAAATATAATAAACGTTATAATACATTAACTGTATACGTGAATAATTTTGTTCCACATTTATTATTCTTTTACCCTTGTTAATATTTTAGTTGCAGCTGGATAATAAACTGGTGCACCTCAGGGTAAATATCACTAATTACTCGAATTAAAACTAGTTAATAGTTAATTAAGTTCATATTGTATTGAAAAAAATACGAAACGAACTGGGTGTATACACCACAGAGCACTTACTAAGGTACCTAACGTTACCCATTACCCGCGACTAGCGTGAGACAGAGCTGACTGCGAGGTTGCCACGTTTCTCGAGTGACGGGAATAACCACAAAATCATAACATTCATTACAAAGTATCTTCGTAAATAAGCCGATGACCTGTTAGTTTCTTTGCACCATCATATTCCTGATATCTTCAAGTACTTATAGTTAGTTTTTTGTGCGAAATTGTTGGGTGCATCTATTGAAATTTTCAAATTACAGCCATTCAGAGCATCGTTTCGCCATAAAGCCTGTGTTAAAAAATCAAATTTCAATCTCATTTTTTTTGTTAATTAAGTCGAGATAACCTTGTCTGAAACTTCGCTAGTCCAATGTCCTTAATGTAAAGATTAAATTTCAGTAAAATCTATTGTTTTTTTACCTCGCGCAAGAACCAGCTTAAGTAAGACCACCAATACGACAATTTCCCGTGGTCAAAACACTGTTAAACTTTTTCGCTAAAATCGACTTTTTTTCTCGTCCGACGGGTAGACTATATATCCTCTTCATTGGGTTCATACTGTTTTCTGGAAAATCTTGCGTTAATCTAAGTAATAGTTTTTAAGTTTTTACAAGAAAGCGTCTAGCTGCGCGGCGCATGGAGATGACGGACAGAGCATGCCGTACATGCGGTGTCCCGAACACATTGTAAGCACGAAGATCGACATCACTTCAAGAATTGTATCAAATCATTATTTAGCAATTATACATTTTTATAAAATATATTTGTTATGTTTACCTACTACTTTTATTACTATTACATAGGGATTAAATTGTAATTTCGACCCGTTTTACTCCCTTGGACTCTTCGAAAACTGAGACTAAAGTGACTTCCTGGTGATTTTAGATCAGCTTATGTAGGCTATGTGCGAGATGTCGAGAAACGTGGCGTATTGTGCAAAGCATTCATCATACGCACTAAAATATTATTGTCGATATAGGGAAATGTACAGCAATTAATTGGTAATTATTTAAAACAAGCGCATTGAGGTAGCAAGCGTTCAGGTATGAGGTGAATTTCATATTTGAAGAAATGCACCATTCTAGTTTCTTTGCTTAGTTACATTTAATGAAATAATCATGAATATAGCGTGTACAAATAAAATCTGATCAGCCACATATCCATTAGCTTTCGTACAAGTTAGGATTGTACTCAGTATACATTAGTGTAGGTCGCTTTGACACTTTTTTTGTAATCGAAGTAGCTGACCCTTCAAAGTTATCATATCTATGAGCATATTCGACATAGCATATTTCAACCCGATCGGATGTCTTCGGTCTTAACTTTCTAAAATAATTGATGAGATATAAATTACTTATTAGAAATTTGTTGGAAATTGCACATTTAGTATTAGTGTTTTATTCGAGGTCGTACAATTAAAATCTAAACGATTAGTGCCATACCGTCAGGGAGGGAGGGTATGGATTGGCGGGAACAATTGTAAGTGACGAATGTAGGAAAGAAATAGCCACTCATACAGGGGTTCTGTTGATGTCGCACATTATTCCTCCACAATGCAGCTCCTAGAACCTAGGGCGTACCACGTGGAGGTAATTGCATATCGGACCTCGCGCAGGCCCTACCCAAGCAACCTACAATATTTAGAATCTAATCTCTTATATACAATGTTCAGTTTGTGGCGTATGTTGAGAAACTGAAATTTGTATTCAAAAGAGGGCAGCGAAGTCCTTGATAGGTGTGCATCTGATGAGGCGGTCTCCTGATTCCATTTCACATGCTTCAGTGACTAGTTTCACTGTACGCTCAACAGCCACTGTACGGTAGGAATACGCCACAAAAGGCCAGTCAGGAACCATCTTCAATGTATAATATATCAATTAGCGCTTGTTTGATAAGTTTCTTGAGAATGGGAGGTTTGGTGACAGATATTTCTGCACCTCCCCATCTGATTATTCTTCTATAACATTAAGCTTCAAAATCTAACTTTGGTATTTTGTTGTAGCAAATGTTGTCCAAGTTGCAGTTTTTCCGAGAAAGCCTTATTTTTGCAAGAGCATCCATTCGTCCGTGCTTCCGTGCATCAGCTACCATGGACAACAACCAATTCTCCAACAAGGCAAAGTAGGCAATTGTTTGGATGGATAACTCGACAACAGGTGTTTTAAATAAAAGTATTGAGGACAACGAATAGTGTCGAAAAGATGACGAGCGCCTTCAGTAATATAATTATACCTCCTGATCCTGAACCACTATGGAACATATACTCTTTGTAACTCTGAACTCTGTGTTGTGTTATTTGTTACCAACTGTGTAGCTGCGTAATTTGATAGCAAACTGTATCCTAATGGCGCATTCAGACTAGAGCGACGTATGGTCGCACATCGCGCGCGATGAACTCCTAATCCCGGAGATTTTGAGATTCGTTATAAGTTTAACGGAATAATCACAGATTATAATTAGTCTATTATTTAATTTTACTCATATTCCACATTATTTTATTAAATTTTTAATGAACCATTGAATAATATACGCCTGCGAAGAATCCGTATTGGTTAACTGTCAAATCATGCGACAAATTCGAAATGTCGCGGGCGATTTCACACTTAACCCTAACGTACGTCGCTCTCGTCTGAATGCGCCATAAAATTTACAACCCGAAATGATAAAATTATATACCGTGTAACGCAACCTATGGCATGCCGGGTATGAGCAGATAGAAGAAGTAAAACTGAACAACAATTCGCATTACGAAAATTACCGGCGAAGTATGGTTTTCAAGTTATTGAGCACTGAAAGATAGCCAATAGGAGGGAGAGCTTAGAGATTGTCGAGCAGTGCTGCATTGTTGGCTGTGATGCCGTGAATGAAACCGAAGAAAATGAGCATTGCAGAAGGATCACGTGTTTTTGTTTATGAGCGCAAAGTGACGCTTGAAGGAAGAAATCTGTCAGAAATATCGATCGTCTTCAAAATATATGGCTAACCTGACAGGTGCTTCCGACACCAAGTGAACATTGCTATTGATCTAAATTCGAATAAAAGAAAATTAATTAAAACATAATTTGAAAGGCGACTTTACATGTTATAAATACGTGAAATAAATTAATGAATAAAATAAACTACTAAAGTAAATTTTTAAAATGATAGACGTGAAAAAGAAAATAAAACACAGATATGTAAGAAAATGTGACCAAAAAGCAAAATCACTGAATAATTATCATAAAAAAATATAAACAATTTTTTAAATTAAATTATTATTTGATGGTTCACAACTTTTTAAGTTATTTCTGTATGAAAATATTTTCAATTTTCATCCACATTATTTGTGACTCGTACAACTTTAGCGAGAAGCTTTGTAACTTTTTATAAATCTAAATGATGGAATTTAAAAATTTTTCATTAATAAATAGTACATGATGTGCCAAGTGCGCAATTATCGATCTTCAGCGATTGTGAAGTTTATTATTTCTATTTCATTTATATGAGTTAACAATAATGTTGAAGTCGGTGTTTGCTTTTATACATACAAATTTTTGCATTTTAAGATAAAATTAAGAACTCAAACTTATTTTACTATAAATTAATGGTGATTTTTAACGTTTAAAGAAAAATCTATTCTTTTTAATGAACTTAATCAAAGTAAAAGAGTTCATAAACAGTTTAATTTCAACCTGCGAACACATATGGGGCAAAATTTCTCAAGTGTACCAGGTCAAAAAATCAAAGTTCTCCAATTTCACCCAAAGTCGGTAAATTGGTAGTTCTATACGGCAGTAGTTCACATATCAAAAATTATTTCGATTCGTCAAATACTGACCGAGTTATAGGAGGTGACATTTTTTGGCCTTTCCCGAGTGTAAATGTTTTCAATCGCTCGTAACTTTGATTCTGTTGCTTTAATCAAAATAGTGCATACAAACTTTTTTAACGATGATTACACGGGCTTTCTGATGATTATGGTCAATTATTTTGCAAGTCAATATTTAACCCTTTTATAGTGAACTTAATAATTAAATCGGCGTTTTCTCCATGTTCCACCCGTTTAATGCTTTGAAATTATTTCCAAATGAAAGCTGAGAGTTTTTCCTATAAGATTACCAATTTGCAAAGATGCTTTTTTTGTTGTTTTTGAGTAATCGTAAAATTAGTGATTCGCTGAGCTGCTTCGAGCGCGAAAAGTCGTGACAATATGTCATATAAAATGTAACAAGTACAATTCAATGAATTTTTCTTAAAAAATAAGCATAAATTGGGATATGCTGACAGAAAAAATATACGACATAAATTAATACCGCAAAGTCATTTAAAATAAAAAACATGTTTGGTCAAATTAGCATAAATTACCGCATACTTTGGTTTACGTTTAAAATTAATTATTTGTCCACAAACAATTCAAGTCTTGTAATAATCGTTAAAAAATAGTGCATTACGATACAAGTGCGCTAAGTATTACTCACCAATTCGTATCGTACTATCTTTTTTCACACTGTGCGCTAAGTAAGCAATTAGCCTACGCCATTGAAAACAGTTGTTATACAGCAGTATGGACACGACAATCAGATCAAGAAACACATTACTGGTCATTGGCGAAATATCGATCTCCGACGAGTGTGATTATTACCCTCACTTCGCTCGGGCGACAAATTTTAATTAATCAACAATTAATGAACAAATTTTAAATTCCATCATTTAGATTTATAAAAAGTTTCAAAACTTCTCGCTAAAGTTGTGTGAGTCACAAATAGTGGAAAATAAAATATTTTGATGCAGAAATAACTTAAAATGTTTTGAACCATCAAATAATAATTTAAAGTAGAAAACATTGTTCATATTTTTTAATGATAATTATTCAGTGATTTTGCTTTTTGGTCACATTTTCATACATATCTGTATTTTTTTTTCTCTTTAACATCTATCATTTTTTTAAATTTACTTTACTAATTTATTTCGCGTATTTGTAACATGTAAAGTCGCCTTTCAAATTACGTTTTAATTAATTTTCTTTTTTTTCAAATTTCAATTGATTGCAACGTTCACTTGGTTTCGGAACCTTGCAGGTTAGCCATATAATTTGAAGACGATCGATATTTCTGCCAGCCTTCTTCCTTCTAGCGCCACTTTGCGCCAAAAACAAAAACGCATGGTCTATCAGCGATGCGCATTTTCTTCGGTTTCATTCACGGCATTAGCCAACAATGCATTGCTCGACAATCTCTAAACTCTCTCTCCTAATGGCTATCTTTCTATCGTGGCGTTACACGGTGTATATGTGCACATGATACTCAAGAAATTATAAACAAAACTATGCGCTGTTTTTTATCTGAATTAAAAACAAATATACATACTTATTGTCGAAAAACGAACTTTTTGAATTTTACAAAATTCCTTCATTTTGAAGGCGTCATATTAAATTAGTTTTTGAGAATGTGTAAATATTAACCACATGTTCGTGTTCAGCGAACCCCGTATACCCTTTTTTATAAACATTTTATTTTTCAAGTCTTGAATCTAATCATGACCGCTGCTGTACTTGGGGTAGATGTATGCATTTCCTACATCTCATACACAAATGTGAAATATGGCGCCGTCTTCATAAGTCGATCTGCAGCTCTCGCAAATCTTTTTATTAGATTAATTAGATAGCAACAATTTAGCAAAAGGACGATACCACCCGTTAAATAATAAATAAATAAAATTAAAATAAATGTCTTCTATATGTGACATGGACAGTTTGGGCCGATTTCACTCATGCCCACTATAATAGACATCCACAGTCAAGGGTTTAAATTTAAAAAATGAGAAAAATGTATAGAAATAAAATAGCAGAAAGACAACAAAACTAATAAGAAAAAGAAGAAAAACGTAAAGAAAAGGGAACTTTATAATAGACAGATCCGCGTATTTAGTTCTGGGTTTCCGCCAAAAGTTGTGAGTTCAGATATTTTAGCAATACCCACATTTTTGCAAATCTTTTAATTTCCTTTTTAATATTTTTATTCTCAATCTAATTATAAAATCAGATACAACTAAGAGTCAATAAACAATATATTCTTTGTTAGCTATTTTCAATCGCCACAGAAAGTTTTTATACACTCACGTTTAAAGTGTAGCGTCCATATACATACGCTACTTGAAAGCATCATTAACAAGTAATATTCAATCCCGTGGTGAACGACAACCGCGCATACATATGTGTATGGCGGGTTGTCCAACGTCGACTTTACAGGGGCTCAAATCCACAAGAGAAGTGCGTTCTCCAGTAGTCACAAGGAATTCATTGGGACGATCAAACCAGCTTCTGCTCGATCGACATTTTTTCACGTCAGTCGAGCACAGGAGAATCTTTCTCCAACATCGCCTTTCCCATCAGGGAATTAAGGAAGCAAATTCCGGCGATAAACTTTTTGGCTCTTTTTCTATCCTTTAGACAGCAGATGCAACCTCCGACACACCAGGCGGAAACCAATCAACATCCGGCTCCACCGATCTTCATCATCGCAGGCCGGACAACACGGCCGAACTTTATCTTCCGACCTCGTCTCAGGGTCTGCACGGCGGTCCGGATTACGAGAGGCGGCGAGAAGCAGCACCCAGGTCCATCGTCAGCGGATAGCGGAGACCTTCATATTCAGGCCCCGGCTAGCACGGCTACTCCACCTGAGAACGCCACTTTCTCACCGCATACACCGCCAGGGACGCTACCGGCACTTCGTACAGCACGAAAGGAAGCAAGGCTGCGAGAAGTCTGTATACAACGTCTAATAAATAAATATTATTTTTCTCTACTTAACAAAGAATTTAATATTATTCTAGACACCTCAAAACACTAAAAAAGAAACTGGATTTGCTTCCTCGAAATATCACTTGATCAAAAGAATGTAGCGCCAATTGTATGGGCACTGTGTATTCAGTTTGGATGAAGTTGATGGTATGAAATACATCCTTAATTGCACATATAATTCTCATGTTTACACCAGGCCATTGCACTAAACCTAATATTCCATTTCGGATATTCGAACTGCAATTTTAGGATTAGCAACGAATCTCTTTGAAGCAATTCCCTTATTAGTATTCTACGTACTTACAATTACGAATTGTAGAACCCAGATTCAAGTAAATAATTAATAAACTTAACGGCTTTTTGCCTATGATATGCATTAAATGGTGGTCCGATTAGGTAGCTGGAATCTTTTTTTTTATTATTTAACGCGCGGAATCGCCTTTTTTACAGTTTTTTCATGTATCGTGAGAGCTGCAGCTCGACTTAAGAAAAGGCGGAAAAGACACAATATAAATCTAATTATTTATTTAATGTTTAAAGTTGTCATAAACATTCGCATCTCATTGTAGGATATTCGATACGTCAGTATATTTTCTTATCTTACCATGTACGGACTTACATCGTGAAAATTAGATTTCTTCCAGCCTCCAATGAAGGCTGAGAGCTCTGATTGGTCGAAGGTTAGAGCTTCTAAATTTTCAATTAGAATATTCAAAATGTAAGGTGTGGATTTCCAATATAAAGTTGCGACCGCAACGACTCGTTACGACAATCCGCCATACATTAATGCAACGACCTGATTAATGTAGTTTTAAGTTACAATTGGTTGGACTGGGCGGCGAACGGCGCGAATAGGTGAGAGAGGTAAGGGAAGGAGAGAGACAAAATTTGTCACGTGTGTCGCGTACCGGCATCGGCCGACTACCATACGGAAAAGGGGAGAACTCGTTAGACCGGTAACAGTTTATGACACGCATGAAAAATTGTCGCGTTTTAGTGATCTCGAGGGAGAAAAAAGTGCAAACCCCTTCAGGGTTATTTCGGTGGATCCGTGTGCTTTGAACACAGCATCCCCTGCAGGAAGATCCCGAGCTGCCATTCAAAAAAAAAAAGAGCAGACGCAATCGCCTGTGTAGTGCGTGACCCTGCAGGTCATCCCCAGAAGGACGTTTTGTACCCCCGTGGAGGAGGACTACCGAGATGTCCTCAGGAGCCTCAACGGGAATTCGGCGATACTGTAACTACCGGTTCGGTCCGGAATAACCTGGCGGTGTCTGTCTCTCTAGGTCCTCCTCTGTTCTCTCGTAAGCTCGACCTAGAGCATCAAGGATACGCACCAGGATACATGCATCATGCGTCGATGACATCGTCGATGGTGTTCGCGAATGAGACATCGTCGGTCACACGGACTGTAAAATCTATTGTATAGTTTTCTCTTTGCAGGAGTTTTTGAATAAACACCCTTGTGGTCAGATTTTGTCTATGATGCAAATACTTGTTTGCGAATCACTATACTCATACACTGTTATCTTCTCGTATAATATATTGTGCGTGATATTGTAAGTTGTTGCGTAACTTATGAGGGCGCATTATTTCACTATTTCCTGCGGTGCTTCTTTTAACGAAAATCTCTGTTTTATTAACCCTTGTATATAATATATATATATATATATATATATATATATATATATATATATATATATATATATATATATATATAGAGAGAGAGAGAGAGAGAGAGAGAGAGAGAGAGATTAATTGATTGATTGTCTTTATTATGGCTTGAGGTATTACCTCTTAGGCCAACCAATATAGAGCATAAATACAGATAACTAAAACTAAAACTAAGCTTAATAAAACAAGGCATACTAACAGGTGCATATAAAAGCGCAATACTAGTTCTGTAACAAAGTATATATAAAATAGATAGATAATAATAATAGTTGAGCGATTACAACGTAGGGTAGGGTACACGCATACCAGAAGTAAAAGTGGACTAAAATACTAATGTTAAATACTAAAAATACTAATACTAATATTAATAATACTAATAATAGGGGCCCAAAGGGAGGTCACACGAGATCCTGTAACCACTTACCCAATGGTAGAGGGAGTGGTTACAGTTGCAAACGAAATAGCCCGGTGCAGTCTGCAGCGGAGGAGATGGATATCGGAGCCACTTTTCTGCTGCAGACTGCACACGTGGATACTGGAGGGCCAAGGGAGGTTAGGGTTTTAGTCGGTAAACCTTGCCGTTAACATCAAAGGTGAGGGAGTCCGATACACGGGGGGTTACACAACATCTTTAACCCCCTATGGTGCCTAACGCATTTCCCCCCTCCGACAAAAAAAAAAAAAAAAAAAAAAAATAATAGGGGCCCAAAGGGAATGACGCGTAACACAATGCGGCTATGCAAAAAGCCGCATCTTAGCCTATCTTCCCAAATGGCCTACTCTCACCTCCACGTGTGCTTATTAAAGCCGGTGGGCCCTGGACTCTTAGCAACCTTGCCACAGATTGGGTAACCAACCCCAGTGGATGGCGAGGTAAGAGACAAACGAGAGAGGCATAACAACGGGGAGTAGGGCTAACCACCCTACTCCCTGTATTTGCGGTTACTCATCGAATAACGCGCAGGGCTCCTGACCATCGGGCTGCTTCGGATGCAGCCCAGTTCCGAAGTGGAGGAGCCGAAACAGGTGTCCCGGGACGACGACCAGCTGATGTCCACGGACGATTTCAGTGGACGGAGGATCTCAGGCAAGATCTAATGCGCTGCTATGAGGAGAGCTGTCCGCAACAGAGAGGCTACATGGCGCGAATGCACAGTCGGTTTGCATTAATGCATCCCGAACTGGCACATCGCTTTTCTCAACAACAACTGAGAGATTATGTGGCCTATCTGAGGCGGACGGGTTTCGTTGTTCCCAGCAGTCAACCGGTACCGGATGTGCGGGCAATAACAACCGAGCCCGTACGCGGTGCTGGGAGAGATGCTCCACATTATGACAGCACGACACTCGTGTTTAGGAAAAATTTGACAACAAAAATTTTGCCTAAACAACGACAAATAGACAGAGCAAATAGCCTACTTCTAGATGCTCTTCCAGATGACTACGACCTAAGGTAAGTCAATTGTGCCGTTTACGAGGCTGCAAGTGATCTGGTGACTCCGCGAAATCTGACACAGATATCGGGGAGTCGGCAGATTACAAAACGCATGTCTCAATTGAACGGTAAGATTCGACTGACACGGAAACTCGCTTCCCGAATTCAGTGTGTGATCGACTATTTAACATCTGGCCGTTCATTTACGGCTAAAGTCAAGAAGTTCGCACAACAACTGCGGACATATTATCACACACTGAACAAGCTGAAGTTGCTCAACATCAAGCAACGTTTAGCGGATAAAATTCGGGTTATGGCCGATGCCAAAAAGAGGCTGCAAAGACGGGAAGAAGGAATTCGACAAAACTCAATATTTTGGACGAATCCTTCCAACCTCTTCAAACATCGTATCGCAGCCTCAAGCGAGTTTCCGTCGATGACCACAGTTGAGGAATTCTGGGGGAGCATCTACGAGAGAACATCTAGGCTTAATGCAGACACTCCAGGTATTGAAATCTTCACCGAGTTGTGCGACGAAGTCACACAACAAAGTGAAGATTGCCCATCCGTCAGTGCTTTAGAGGTGAAAAATGCCATCACAGGAGCGAGGAATTTCTCCTCGCTGGACTGGGATGGAATTAATAACTATTGGTGGAAGAAGTTCACTTCTGTCCATCAACACCTAGCCCGAATATTCACCTCTAATATAAATGGAGACCAACCCATTCCGCACTGGCTGGTGGAGGGCCGAACGACACTGATCCCAAAATCGGGAGAATTGTCCGATCCGAGAAACCATAGACCGATCACGTGTCTTAATACGTTATACAAATTGTTCACTAACATCTTGAACGAACGTATTGAGAAATCCGTGAAACCGGTGTGGCAACGGATAGTAGAACAACGAGGCTGCAAAATGGGTGTATCCGGCTGCAAGGACAACTTGCTTATCGACAGGTGTGTTTGTCAGGACGCAGTCCAGTACAAGCGTAACCTGTCGATAGCCTGGCTGGATTACATGAAGGCGTATGACTCAACATCGCACGAGCTTTTAAGCTTGTTGCTCAAACGCCTTCGTGTCCACCCAAACATAGTGAGAATTGTAGAAGACCTGATGCCTCTTTGGAAAACACGCTTTGTCATGACATCGGGCAAGCGTCGAACCATGTCTAGACTGGTTCAATTCCAAAGAGGTGTCTATCAGGGAGATTCTCTGAGTCCTCTGCTCTTCTGCATCTCACTATTGCCTCTATCCGTTGTTCTCCGGAAATCTCAAGGTACATGTGTGGACCGCCTGGTGAACGTGTACATAAGATCACCCATCTTTTCTATATGGATGATCTTAAATTATACGCATCAGGCGAAGATCAATTACATCGATCTCTGAACATCGTCCTCACATACTCGAGAGATATCGGTATGGAATTCGGATTGGACAAGTGTGCAGTCGTTCATTTGCATATAAAAGCGCAATACTAGTTTTGTAACAAAGTAGATATAAAATAGATAGATAATAATAATAGTTGAGCGATTACAACGTAGGGTAGGGTACACGCATACCAGAAGTAAAAGTGGACTAAAATACTAATGTTAAATACTAAAAATACTAATACTAATATTAATAATACTAATAATAGGGGCCCAAAGGGAGGTCACACGAGATCCTGTAACCACTAACCCAATGGTAGAGGGAGTGGTTACAGTTGCAAACGAAATGGCCCGGTGCAGTCTGCAGCGGAGGAGATGGATATCGGAGCCACTTTTCTACTGCAGACTGCACACGTGGATTCTGGAGGGCCAAGGGAGGTTAGGGTTTTAGTCGGTAAACCTTGCCGTTAACATCAAAGGTGAGGGAGTCCGACACACGGGGGGTTACACAACATCTTCAACCCCCTATAGTGCCTAATGAATTTCCCCCTCCGTCAAAAAAAAAAAAAAAAAAAAAAATACTAAAATATAAAATACAAAATAATGACACTAAAGTCCGACTTAATAGGAATTTTTTTAGTTTTACTTTAAACAAATGCACATTTTCACTTGCGCGAATTTCGACTGGAAGTTCATTCCATAACCGGGTAGAAGTGACAATAAAAGAGTTGGAATAGGCTTCTAGCCGATGTGTCGGTACTCGAAGTTGTTGCATAGAGCCTGGTCGAAGAGCCCTGGATGTAGATTCTTCACGCCACTGATAACGTTCATAAAGATAGTGGGGTACGTGGGTCTTAATAATCTTATAGGTAACGATATCAATGTAGTATAACCTACGCGATTTGGTGTTGAGCCAGCCAAGCTTATTACGATATGGGGTAATGTGCTCATCGCGCCGTAGATAGAAGATGAAACGAATGCCCGCATTAAACATTCGTTCCACCCTGATTTTTTGAGTTACATTAATGTCGTTGTAAACTGCGCAGCAGTAATCGAAATAGGGTAAAATCAATGAGGAAACAAAGGTTTGCCTAACATCAGTTGGTAGTTGAGCACGGTTATTACGTAGTTGACGTAGAGTGGAGAAGACTTTATTGGACATTTGTATAAGATGGTACTTCCACGAGAGCGTTCCATCAAACACGAGACCCAAGTTCCTCACCGCTTTAACCCACGGTATGACCGAATTATTAATAACAATCGGTGTGATCGAATCAGTATTAAAGGTGTTCAGATAAAAAGCACTGTCGACAACTAATGCCTTAGTTTTTTCAAAGTTAAGGACGAGGTCATTGGTATTCGCCCATTGACAGAAGCAAGTGATATCGGATGTTACATTTGCAATGGCGACGTCAAGTTCTGAAACACGACATTTAAGAAAAATGTGGGTGTCGTCAGCGAAAATCATATGATCACTATGATGGAGAACCCCAGGTAGATCGTTAATAAAAACTGAAAACAACAAAGGTCCTAACACAGAACCTTGAGGCACTCCAGCACCCACTGGAAGCAACGACGATCTAGTGCCATCCACCCCTGTGACAGCCTGTGATCGTCACGAGAGGTAAGACGCAAACCACCGAATAGCGGTATCCGATAAATTAGCCATTTTTAGTTTCTGCAGCAAAAGCCTATGACTAATAGTATCGAACGCACGGCTAAAGTCAAAGAGGATAACAATAGTTATCATGCGATTGTCTAATGCTTGCCTGCAATATTCAGATACATATAATAGTGCTGTTTGCGTGCTGCAGTCTTTACGGAAACCCGATTGGTGAGAATCAAATCAATTACTGTTCTTCAGGGACCCAAGTAGCTGATTGAAAACAATACGTTCTAGTATTTTAGAGAGAGCAGGAACAATAGCGATAAGGCGGTAATGAGCAGGAGAAACAGGGTTAGTAATTTTGCTAATGGGTATCATCAATGATTTTTTCCAATCAGCAGGAAAGATGGATAAATTAAGCGATTCATTGAAGATGTATCCTATGTGAGGGGCAATGACAGGGAATGATTTGATGTAAAAACTAATAGGTATCGAATCAGAGCCACATGCTTCCGACTTTGCTTCCGACAAACGAGCAGCTACGTCCTCGATGGTGACATTAGGGAAGACAAATCTACTGTCATTAAAATCTCCGTCTGGTAAAAGTCTTCATCGAAATTTAGGTCAAAAAGATCAGTGTAAGGAGAAACAAAAGCTGTGTGAAAGGAATTGAGTTCATCCAAAGTGCAACACAGCGGTTTAACAGCTTTATTGGAAGCCACCAGATCAAGGTTGCGCAACTCCCTCCACATGGTCTTAGCATCCCGAATATTAGTAAGTTTGTTTCGATAGTAGTTTGCTCTCGCTAATACCCATGCCTGCTTATTAGCCTTATTAGCAGAAATGAGTCTAATTCTTAATGAGGTCCTGCGATAAGCACATAAAAGGCTATTTCTTTCGTATTTAAGTCTAAGTAGCTGAGGTGAAATCCAAGGGGAAAGCTTGTGAGTCGGTGTAAAGGTGTGCTTAGGGGCGTGCTTATCAAAAGTTTGCAATAGACGATGACTAAGCGTATTGGTGAGTAAGTTCACGTTATTCAGTGGAGAAACAGAATTAAAAATATTTCAATCATAGCTACTCAGGTCCCTATGCAAACTCGATACAACGAACGAGCGATAGTCTCTACATGTGATTTGTGTCGGCTTTGCTTTCGGTGTTTCAATCTTACATTCGATATCTATCAGATCATGGTCACAGATAAAAGGTAAATTGGCTTGGCTATGTCCTAGGACATTTGTAAGGCTATCGAGAAGGCAGTGGTCCATGTATCAGTTCGGTTCGTATGATTAGTAGGATGATATGGCACGATTTGAAGAGCATTGGCTACGGCAAACTGCTGTAAATATGTAGATTCAAAATTAGCACGATTTCAGTCAACATTGAAATCACCCATAATAATGATTCGATCATAGTTACAGCTATGTTTTTGCAGTACAGATTCAAATAGTTCGAGAAGAGCTTTCTTCGGTGGTCGATAAATAACCGCAAGTAGCACTCTGAGGTTCGTAGAAGCGCTGTGACCGACTTTAACAAGCATAAACTCGAGGGGTTAACGGAAGAGCATTCAGATTTTTCCAAGATTTTGTAATTTAGAGCGGTATGAATATACATAGCAACACCTCCACCGAGCTTATACTTGCAGTCATTGCGAATCAAGTGATAGTTAAGCAAAGAAAAATAGGAGTCAACAGTTTTAGGATTAAACCAGGTATAAGAAAGAATAATAATATGATAAAAATTTTCGGTGAAATAAGATTTAAAAAAGAAAATTTATTAGCAGAGCCGAGAGATTGAACATTAATATCACATACTTTTAGATTAATATAGTTAGAGTTTACTGGAATTATTGAATTAATTAAAGCCTGGTTGCTTCCGGACGTCGATGCAGCCGTTTCACTATTTTCGTGAACACTAAGAGTGCCACATGCCAAACGTCAATCGCTAATTCTTCGAAGATCTTCCTCGCAAGTAATGTCGGTCGCGTTAGCGCCGCTAGCTGGTCGAAAACGTACAATGCCGTGATAGGTGTAAACATACATATGCGGATGGTCCTTCACTAACGCACGTGCTTTTCTGAGTAAATTAAGGGTCGCAGTAAGTGCTCATTGATAAAAACGCGGTTTTTCGCATAAGAGTTATCAATGTCGGTGGTAAATAGCATCTTCTTAGCTCTCATACCTTTGATGAAGGAAAATCGTAGGACGGGATTGGAGAGTTTTACCAGTATTGCTGGGTGCCTATGGGATGGTTGCGTTGACGAAGACGCAAGCATGGAAGCAGATGAGTCGATGCCATTTGTGCGTTGTAGGCGATAAGCTGAAAGACTGTCTTCTATGTGAAGCGTCACATTCAATACTTCGGCAATTTTAAGCGAAATTTGTCGCAAATCTTTCATGCCTTTCGGAGGAATCCCTGTAATTATTAAATCGCAATTCCGAATGTCATAGCCCATAGTAGCTCGATCTGCCTTTAAGGACTGTACTTCAGTTTGGAGTGATTTTACAGTAACTTCTATGTCTTCTACTCGCTCCTCCAGCTTCAATATTCGATCCATCTTTCCATTTATTTCTTCAAAGCGCGCATTCTGTTGCGCGTTAAATTGTTCTTGTCTATCAAGATATAGTTGTAGCGCAGGAGGTATGGCACACGTATCGAACGTATCCCATTCCACAGAAGTAGCGCTATTGGAACGGAGAAGACGAGGCGGAGCGAGCAGAGTTGAGTTCAGCTTCCTTTTTTTGCTCTTAGCGGCAGGTGTATTAACGCAGCAAACAAACGCACCCGATGCAGTCGTGGCCGCATTTTCAGGTTTGCAATCTACATGAAATGCAAGTGTGCAAACAACACATTGTATTTTGTCGTCGCTAACGAGTTCGGCATTGCATTTATTGCAATTCTCCATTTGAGAAGCGTGCACGAGATAATAAGAGCCCGAAATATAGCCGAACGTGCGTTAAAGAGAGAAGGCTACAAGCGTGGGGGTAAACCCGCTTGGAAGGGGCGCGTGAACCGTACGCGTCTCGTGCACCGCGCGGCACGTGAAGAGAGGGGCCGCCGATAAGCCGTGAGCTGAATGTATAGTTAAGAAATAACGCAGATGATCACGACAATACGAGTGTTTGAACTAATCAATCACGACAATGCATGCGTGATTACAAGGCAATGACAATAAAATGTCAGGCAGAAAACCATTTAGATAATTAAAATTAATTTAACAATTATAGGCATTCACAGGTCTCGCATCTCGACATTTCACCAACCTGCCAGCGGAAAGAAAGCGAAGTCAAAGGTGACAAACACTCGGTGATCGGTGTCATGCGACAAAGTGTCGAAGTCACTGACAGCTAGTGGGCAGCGCCATTTTGCGTAGTGTGACGTAGGCGATGACGTTTCGGGCGTGCGCAGATGTCTCGGTGGAAAAGCAGCAACGGTTAATTCCAGAATGACTTATTTAACTTTTCTCGCCTGAAGTAGACTCGGAGATAAATATCCCAATTAGTGATCGTGATCCGAGTCTGCTAAGGAACGTCTCCCCGCAGGGGACTTGTGGACCCCGCAGGGGACTTGTGGAAGAGAGCGGAGCGGGTTATCTCCGTCCACAATTTTTGTGGAAGAGTGAGGGGTCGAAGTGCCCGAGCTCGAAGAGGAGCAATGCTTTTGAAAGATCCGCTTCTCTTAGCAAGTTTTGAGAATTGACGACCTCACGGACCCGATCGTTCGGCTGGTCTGTGCCGACGAATGCCTGATCGTGAAACGACTCGAGAGACCCACCGTACTGGGGAGCTAGGGTGCGGTGTCAAGCCCCTGCCGGCGGGTTCCACACGGGGGAGCGCTACGGCGTGCCGTGTCCGTGCAGGCAGTAACCGCAGAAAGGGTTGGCCTCTAGCGGGCCGTGGCAACGTTAGAAAGGTTCTCTGAACCAACAGAAGCATCAAGGCAGGCAGCTTGTTGCTAATAAATGTGGTAGCTGACTTGTTGTATATCTTTTTTAAGTGTGCACAACCAGCGGTGCTGGCGCATCACTAAAATTTGGCCCCATTCCCCCGTGGGGGGGGGGGGGGGCCTTAAACCCTAAAGGGAGGGAAGACACCTTAAATAACCTACACTCAAGTGCTAAGGAACGTCTGTGCAAAATTTTAACTCCCACAAAAAGGGGTTTAGAGTGCAATTTAGATAAATTTAGCGGAGCTCAACAAAACGTGACTGCGTGTACTCACCGCTAGAGAGAGAGAGAGAGAGAGAGAGAGAGAGAGAGAGAGAGAGAGAGAGAGAGAGAGAGAGAGAGATTAGCGAACTGTAGTTTCGTCTGTAGGTCGAAATGAGGATTAATTTCGGGATGTGAGAGATAGATGAAAAAAAGGGTTATATTTCATCATTTTCGTGTAGGGTTTTGTTCGACTTCGAATATAGAGTAGCTCAATCGCATTCGATCCATTTCGAAGCACCGTCTGCAACAGACTCGCAAATAACCGAAATAGCGGATTCAACCACGCGTTACATGATTATAGAGCACGCTGGCTTCTCGGGTATGGAGAGGCATGTTAAAATGTCATCGTTCGCTATTGCACATGCGTAAATCTCGTATGCTATTTCTCCGCATGGGTAGGTCTGGTAATTTACTGCTGCGCATATAGTCTTGTATTTTATTACTGCGCGTGTGAATAAGTCGAACGTGATTATTTGATCATCCGTAAACCAAGCACTCGATAGAAGAAACTGAGCCTGAAAATCACGTCATTGCGGATGGAGAACTATCTGGAGAATTTGGCAATAAACTAATTTAATAATATAATTTAAGCCATTTGTCAACTTTCATCTTTTTTATAAGTCAGCAAGATCTTAATTATAAATAATATTATTTAGTAACATTACAGTTCGGAAAGCTGATTTTATTTTTAAGAATAAAAAAATTGATAAAACAGTTTCAGCAACTATTTTTGCACTTTTCTTTTTTTCATCAGTGCTTAAGATTTCGATTAGCGTTTTATGATCAAGATTAAGTTAAAGTGGAGCACTGCTCTACTATTGCTACTTTTGTCGTGTGCGTGGGTTGGCATGATGTGATTTCATCACCTATGCATGATGCCCGAAAGTGAGGCCGGGAAACGTAGAGGGGGGGGGGGGGGATCCCTCATCCTAGCAGTAACACCTTCATTTGTAGAACCTCCTTTTTTTACGTTAATTCTCACTTACCCGCACTTTCCTGTCGACCATCCTAATGCACTCCTCACCCCCTGTTCGTCTTTGACCGTATGCACAATAATAATGCATCGCGGCAGCAGACTGCGTGGTCTCAGGATCGCACCAGCATGCAGGATTTAGGGCGAAGATGTTGGTCCAAATATTTATATAGTCCAAATTGCACGATTCAACAAAATCACTTTATTGCACAGTTTTATTTTCAATGCGCGGCCGGCACTTCTTCGAACCGCGGTGTGGAGAAATTCGATCCACACGTGCAATAATCGACGAAATAATCAATTAATTAACAAAATCCTTAATTAAGCTAATTTTTACGCTCAGTGCGCGGAGATCTGAAAAGATCTGCAGCTCCGATGCTGCGAAACGACTTATCGGACCGACCGATTTGCCTCGGGGCAAATTTCAGATATCAAAAAAGGGATCGGGTGCTCTTATGGCGGAGTCCACGTGGAATCTTCTTTTCCGGAACTCCGGTTCCGAGAATTCAGAGAAGGCGGAGGTATGATCCGCGTATCGGAGAATAGTCGAAATAAAATTAACGGAACGGTATCGTCGCGGTGGAGCTCACGCGCGAGCTCCAGAGATGGCGTTACGATGTCGCTTTGGCTGTTTAAATCGACTTTGCCTTTATACATACGCCAACATTACCGCCCGCCTTGCGATAATTATCGCAACATTTTCTTACAACTAACGGAAATACTGTGAGTCACTACTCAGCTTCAATATCTACTGGCAGTAACGCGAGCTTCACTATTGGCCGTTGAAGCGTTTTAGTAGCGGTGCGAATCGTGACTGCTCTAACTTGGCCATCGGTACCTGGATGGCCTTTTAAAACGCGAGCCATTTTCCACTGACATCGGTGAAGCTGGTCGTCTCTCACGAGCACTAATTGCCCAACCTTTATATTTTGCGTGGGCGTGAGCCATTTAGAGCGATGCTGGCAGGACATCACATAGTCTCTGGACCAGTCATGCCAGAATCGATCCAATGTTTGCTGGAGCGTTTTCCAGCGCGACCGTCTTCCCTGCGAGTAGTCGACGGTCAGCGAGATTGGATGCGCCAATAAAGGTCCGCCGATAAGGAAATGTGCTGGTGTCAGAACGTCTAGGCTTTCGACGTCCTCTGTCAGCGGAGCTAGAGGGCGTGAGTTCATACACGCCTCTATTTGACAAAGTAGCGTACTCAACTCCTCGTACGTGGGCGTTTGGGTTCCAAGCGATCGCTTAAGGTGGCGCTTCATTGACTTCACCCCGGCCTCCCACAGCTCACCGAAGTGAGGAGCAGAGGGAGGGATGAATTGCCATTTAACACCGTGCTCAGCTACTCGCAATTGGAACTCATCGCCCTTAACCGCGGCGCGATACGCAGCTTGCAGGTCCTTATCGGCGCCCTGAAAATTGGGGCCGCAGTCACTGAACATTTCGCTCGGTAAACCGCGTCGTGAACTAAACCGCTCGAAGGCAGCGATAAACGCAGCTGAGGAGTAATCGCATACTACCTCCAAGTGTAGGGCACGTGACGCCATGCATACAAAGACCGCTATATACGCCGGTACAGATTTGTGACCGCGACCGCCCGCCAAGCGCATTTTAAAGGGACCCGCATAGTCCACTCCGCATTTCGCAAACGCACGGGGGGGACGCATGACGCGAGCCGGGGGCAATGAACCCATCAACTGTGATGGTGTTCCGACGGCGTATCGAACGCATCGAACGCAGCGAGCGACCACTGAACGTACTGTTTTTCGTGCTTGCAGTATCCATACTCGATCGCGTACTGTGCTTAACGTAAGCGAAATTCCTCCATGTAGGCACCGAATGTGTGCCTGTTCAATTATCAGGCGGGATACATGACCTGACGGTAAAATCGCGGGATGTTTTCCATCATACGCGAAGTTCGTGTGTGCTAAACGACCTCCAACTCGTAGGAGTCCGTCTATGCTCAAAAACGGATCGAGCCGTCTTAGTGGACTCGTTTTCGAAATTCGCTGATCTACCGCTAATCTGTGGGTACCATCGGATTGTGGCTGGTTACGTGAAAGTAGCTCTCTTTCAATTTTAAAAGCGCTAGCCTGCAGGATTGAAAAGATGCGGTTCGTGACCCGTTCTATCTGTTCGACCGGAGAACAGTCAAGCGTGTCACGCCTCCAGGCCTTAGACCAGCTCAAAATGAGCCGAATAACTCGACAGAGATTTGTCCAGGTAGAGAACCTGCGTAAAATGTCCTCGGTGTCCGTTTTCCCCACCAGATTATCGTTGGCATGGAAAACTGGGACTTTTCTCTCTAATGGAGTTTCAGGATCAGGGCCTGGAAAAAAAGTTGGCCACTCTGGTTCAGGCAATTGTAACCAGGCAGGGCCCTCCCACCATAACTTTGATGAAATGAGATCCTTTACTGATACGCCTCGCGACGCCAGATCTGCAGGGTTATCGGCGCTACTCACATGCCGCCATGAGACGTTGAGCAGCGTGTGTATTTCGGACACCCGATTGGCCACAAACGTCTTCCATTGGGATGGAGAACCCTGGAGCCATGCTAGGACGATCGTTGCATCTGTCCAACAATGAGATGCACAATTCGCGAATGCGGGTATGGTTATAACCTGGGATAATAGGCGTGCCAGTAGCACTGCTCCGCAGAGCTCTAAACGGGGCATAGATAACGTCTTGAGAGGCGCTACTCGCGTCTTTGCCGTTACCAAAGACGTATAAATGTTTCCGTGGTCATGTACGCATCGGATATAAATTACGGCTGAATATGCCTTTTCGGATGCGTCAGAGAACCCATGTATCTCGCAGGTATTGGACTTCGACATTCCAAACCAGCGAGGTATACTGATTTGCGAAAGTAAGGGCAATTGTTCAAAAAATTGAAGCCAAGAAGAGGTTAATTCCTGTGTGAGCGGGGTATCCCATTCTGCAGCGGATTGCCACAAGCGTTGCATGAACATTTTCGCAACTATCACAATTCGGGCAATCCACCCCAATGGGTCAAACATTCGAGCGATATGTGACAATACTGTTCTCTTTGTCCACTCAGGTGGCAGGATTTTCACGCTTTCATCTGTTTGCAGTGTTCTGCTACACGAAAGACCATGGTCGGCATCATCGAGATCATCGAGTAAGCTAACGGAATTACTTACCCACTTACGCAGCCGGAAATGCGCAGTGGCAAGCAAGCCATTTAATTGATCGCGTATGCATTTTAACTCGCGTTCTGTGTCGGCACCGAGAAGCGCGTCATCCACAAAAAAATTGCTTAGGAGTGCCTGTTTTCCTAATGGAAATCGGGCTCCTTCATCTTCAGCCAATTGCCGAAGTACTCGCAGGGCCAAATACGGTGCACTCGCAGTTCCATACGTGACTGTGAGTAGCTGAAATTCTGAAACCTGCTCGGTTGGCGTTCGGCGCCATAAGATGCGTTGCAGATCCAGATCGCGTTCGTCGACAAGGATCTGTCGATACATCTTAGCAATATCGGCAGCATACACGTACTGATGTGTGCGCCATTGCGAATGCAGTGTCGATAAATCCGTTTGTAGTTTCGGGCCGGTGAGTTGCAACGAGTTCAGAGATTGTCCATTCGAGGACTTCGCGGAGGCATTGAAAACTACTCGCGTTTTCGTCGTAGCGCTCGAAGCTTTCACTACCGCGTGATGCGGCAGATACACGATGGGGGAACGCGTTGATCCGATTGGTGCGGGACGCATGTGACCCAGTCGGATATATTCGACAAGAAATTCATGATAGGAATCGCGTTCCGAGGGTTTGGATGCGAATCTTCGCTCCATCGACTGGAGGCAGTGGAGGGCTCGACCGTGTGTCTCGCCTATTGCGATAGGGCCGGGCTCTCTCATCGGAATTCGGACAACATATTGTCTGGAAGGCGAACGCGAATGCGTCTTCAAAAAATGATTTTCACAACGCTGTTCTTCGTCCGATAACAACGCGTGTGTTTCCACGGTCTCGATTTCCCAAAATCGATTTAATGAATCAGTCAATTCTTTATAATCCTGCACATGATGTGCATGCGCGTGGTTGATTTGCACGGAATACGTATCAGGTCGCTCACTGCGTCCACCCGCGCTGACGCCCGAAAGAACCCACCCGAAAACGGTGTTCATCGCTATCGGCTCATCGCGTTTTCCGCGCACGATACCATCGCTCAGTGCGTATGGGTACACGTCTGCACCGATGAGTGCATGGATCTTGGTATCGTCGGTGGGGTTCCCATCGGCGAAATCAAGATTTCGTAAATGCGGCCAATGTGACATTGAATAACTAAATTGCGGCGTATAATTAGTCAAATTATCGATCACCAACGCGTCGCATGACAATCTGACATCGTTATTATGCGCGGACATTATCGTAATCGGTACTCCACGGTTTATGTGGTCCAATCCGGACTGGCCAAGTCCCGTGACTTGAATGTTCGCGGTATATTCACGCGTCCGTAAAGCATTGGCGACTTCGCTCGAAATAAATGTTCGTGTCGATCCGGGATCGAGTAATGCACGCAATTTTACGGTTCGTTGGGAAGCCGCTGTTACGACGACCCAAGCTGTGGACAATAGTACATGTGAACTAGTACTGGACGTACTCAAATGACTTTGAACTAAATTCAAATTGGGCGGTGTACTATCTGTCACTTCGGTAGTCGAACCAGACGGTTTTGATTTTTGCGCTTTATTATGGTTGTGCAAAAACGAATTGTGTCGTTCTGAACAATGCATACAGTTCTTATCGCTCTTACACTGTTTCGCTTTGTGAAAGGCCGAAAGGCAATTAATGCACAACGCATGCTTCTTAACAACGTCCCAGCGCTGAGAAAGCGACATTTCTCCGAATTTCGGACACTTAAATAGATTATGTGATACATTACATATTATGCATGTTACCGAAGCATGTGTATCGGTGTTGACATGAAGCGCTTGAGCGCCCGAGGCAGTGGGTTTTACACGCGACTGTGACTGTGGTGACTTTGAATTTTTTTCAAATCCCGATGCTGCTTCGAACGATCGGATCTTTGCAGTTAGAAAAGCAGTCAGCTGTTCAAGAGTCGCATAAGTATCACCTTGCAGGGAAAAATCCCAGGCCTCGCGCGTTCCGCGATCCAGTCGTTGCACGATCAAAAATACGGCCACATCATCAGAAACTGGTCGGTCCAATTTGATGAGTGCGTCCAGTGACTCTTGCGCAGAGTCGAGTAATCTTCGAATATCTATCGCTGAATTATCACGATTGATAGATTTTAACGAAAACAAATTGGATAAATACAAATTCAAAAGCCGACGCTTATTTTCGTATCTATTTTTTAAGATCGTCCACGCGATGTCAAAGTTTTCGGCAGTAATGGCTATATTTTTTACTATCTTCGCGGCCTCGCCGTCGAGGCATGATTTCAAATAGTATAACCTTTGAAACGAATCGAACGAGTTATCCTTTAAAATTAACGCGGAAAAGTGATCGCGAAATTCCAACCATTCCGAAAAAATACCCGAAAACAGCGGAAGCTTGATCGCTGGTACTTGCGTGCGTGCTGCGGTGACAGGTGGAGCTAGATCTGCGATGTTCCTCTGCGATGCTGGAGCTGGATCTGACAATCGGATGACATCTGACAGTCCTGCCATTGTATCAATGTAGATGTTCTCTGCAGTCGCGAAGAAATCCTCCGAAAAATATGGCTCTGTGGCGCAAACAGCCAGCTGTTTATATGGCTGCATCTCATAATGTCGTTGCGTCATTTGATGCCATGTCTTTTCAACCATATTTCGCCGTACTAATGCTTGACTGTATGTTAAGTCTGGCTTTTGCAAAATTGCGGCAGCTCTTTTTAACACACATACGGCTTCACTTTGTAGTGCCATTAAATTGACGAATGTGTGGTATGCGTCTGCGTCTTCCTGGTGTTTTCCTCGCGTCATTTTAATTTAATTTGGCGCGATTTACACGCATGCGACAGAAAACAAGTTCAATGTGTCGCGTAAGTACACGTGACACTCAAGGTTTGAATGAATCGGAGAAGTCCGACGTCTCCCGAAACTTGTTTACGCCTCCTCGGGCCGTGGCGCGATGTCTCGTCGTGACGTCACCCGCCGAACCGAGAGAATTCGAGTCGTATGACTCCGGAAATGCCCGATATATGCCGAAGGCGCGTGATTTAAGTAGTTACCTACTTAATATAATTAGCGCGGCGCGCTCGCATAAATTTGAATTTTATGCGCTAAATGAAGAGTTTTAGGTCTCACTAGTTCACTACACTGAAGTGGCACTAGCACTGTCCAAATGTCCTTGCACTTTATGCACCTTAATCCCAGAATATTGATGCACTTATCCTTGCACCAAAAGTCCAAAATCCAAATTATAGGTGAATCGTCCTTCAAAGGCTGGAGAGATCCTGGCAGGATCGCCAAATGTTCGTCTTTGACCGTATGCACAATAATAATGCATCGCGGCAGCAGACTGCGTGGTCTCAGGATCGCACCAGCATGCAGGATTTAGGGCGAAGATGTTGGTCCAAATATTTATATAGTCCAAATTGCACGATTCAACAAAATCACTTTATTGCACAGTTTTATTTTCAATGCGCGGCCGGCACTTCTTCGAACCGCGGTGTGGAGAAATTCGATCCACACGTGCAATAATCGACGAAATAATCAATTAATTAACAAAATCCTTAATTAAGCTAATTTTTACGCTCAGTGCGCGGAGATCTGAAAAGATCTGCAGCTCCGATGCTGCGAAACGACTTATCGGACCGACCGATTTGCCTCGGTGCAAATTTCAGATATCAAAAAAGGGATCGGGTGCTCTTATGGCGGAGTCCACGTGGAATCTTCTTTTCCGGAACTCCGGTTCCGAGAATTCAGAGAAGGCGGAGGTATGATCCGCGTATCGGAGAATAGTCGAAATAAAATTAAAGGGTTACGAGGCGCGGAATTTAAATAATTTACGCGCGTGCAGGGAATTAGAGCGGAACGGTATCGTCGCGGTGGAGCTCACGCGCGAGCTCCATAGATGGCGTTACGATGTCGCTTTGGCTGTTTAAATCGACTTTGCCTTTATACATACGCCAACACCCCCCTCCCCCCGTCGTGAAAAGAAAGAAAAGAAAAAAGCTGATGTTCATTTTCTTCGAATGTCTAACCACCATTGTGGTTTAGTAATATTACTAATATCAACACATTACAATAAATGATATAATACTATGAGTATTAGTGTGATTTTTTTTAAAATTGTCTTTGTAAGTCTGAAATCATTTCTAATAATCATTGGGTTCACCTCATCCGATAAGTGCCCTTATTACCAAATTAAGCAAAAAGCACGGTCAATTTTTACTTACTTCAAATACTGTCCATCATATTATGTCTTCTAGTTAATTTCTATTATTTACGGCATTTTATAATTTAGAGTTTAATACATTTTTTTCGAAATATTTATAACAAAAGCAAATATAAAAGCCCGTGCGGTTCTACGGTAATATATGAATATTCACGAATATTTAAAAAAAAATCATTAAGATTGGTAAAAAATTCAGTTATATCACGACGTTATATTTCCTGAGGCGCCGCACATTGGAACACCGATCGATTTTTAGAAAAATTAACTTTCCGGAAGAACCGATCGACGTTTTTCCATAAGTTTTTCTTTAAATTAAAGCTCATTAATTTTCTAAAAAAGTTATCTTTATTTTCTGAATTTAATTTTTTTTTACTGTAGAAAATTATTCTAAGTCATTCAACCAACACAGCTGTCATTTCCAAAGATTTTGGTTAGTTAATTGGTTTGATTTGATTATTAAAAATGAGAACAGTAAGGTTTTTTAATATATTTGGATCCCTGAATCTAGCGGATATTTGCGATTTATATGGAAGAAGTAATAGTTATAAACAATTTATAAACAAAAAATCGTAACCTTTACATATTCACTTCCATTTTATTGTGCAACATTAATAGTCATAGGTTTCCGGGGTCTTTGTTTATGAATCTAAACTCACAGATTTCGAAACTTCAAAATTCCGGACAAAATATGGCGGAAAATTAAACGATTTCTGAAATCAGACTTTGAAAATTCAAAATGGAGGATTCATTATGGCGGACAATTTTGGAAAAATTAATCCATTAACGATCACGATTGAATTGTTTTTAGAAGCGCTATTTCCATTTATGATGCTTAAAATTTCGATAAAAACCCCTGAAAATAACCGAAAAATGTGAGTCTTTTATTACGTTTGTTTTCAAATGTGCATAACCTAAATAAATCGTCGGCTCGAATGTACGAATTTAAAATAATACGAAACGTAGAGTCAGAACATTTTTTGCTAAAACAAAATAGGGTTCGCAATGGCATTTCGTTTTAAATTGACCAAAAATCTGTAAGTACTCTTTAATCAGTTCTCAAATATTGTTTCTTTAAATTTTTGTTTTTGGCCTATAGTTTTCAACAACAACAAAATCACATTCGAAATTACCGAATACCAACATCCACGAGTAAAGACTTTCAGCCGAATTCGTTTAAAGTTTTAAAAATCTTTCGACAAAGAACAAAAGAAAATAAAATGAAAAAATAAAAAAATTCAAAATTTTTTCAGAAATTTAATAAGTTTTAATTTTAAAAAATAAATACCCTACTCCATCGAGTAGTTCTTTCGGAAAATTGTCTTGGCTTACCGCAGTGCAAGTGATTCGAAGACAGTAAGAAAAACTGCAGTTCCGCACGCGCTTCTATAAAAGCTTTGATTCGGAAATTGGAAGTTGCTACTGTGAAAGGGTCCCTATCGGTTTCCAATATACCGAAAAGTTCCGGTCTCGATGTTGGGAGGTTCTGTTGATTTCCGTTAACATATAGGTACTGAATTTATAGAAAGTGCATGATAAAGGGTGTATCCAGGGTCTACCCAATTGCCCAGGAGCTCTGCCCATGTGACCAACACAGATAACAAAATAAATAAACACTATTAATTACACATTAATATTTTTTAAAAAACTAAAGTGAATGTATGTGTTACTGAAGGGAAGAAGTGCTTAATTATATGTTAAGTTTCCTATTGTTTTTTTTTTACTTTATATTGTGTCATGAGTTTTTTTATTATTGCTTGATCCGAATTGCCGGATCTCATTTCCGGTATTTCCTCTTATATGTACATCCCACTTTTATAATAAACATGTGCAATTGTTGTTAGAAGTAATTATTAAACACCTGACATGTAAAAATACATTATAAAATAATAGGATGCAAAAATGGAGGCGGTTTCGGACCACCTTACTACTGCTATGGTAGATATCGGGACCATGATGGCGTATACTCGACATACGTCAGCAATCGGGAAGTATATATCTATCAAAATGGTGTATTCTTGATAAAGAATTCTCTAGAGTGTTCTGCGCTTTGTCGGTGCTCCACTGAAAATTGAGGGGGTCTTTAATCACGCTACGCGTGGAGTGATTAAAAGAGATTTCAAATCACAAATAGCATAGTAGTCGGCTATAGGGTTGGTGGAATATATGTTCAAAAAATTGACGAAAGAAGATTTGAAAGATATAATAAAAAAAATTACTGAACTAATCATAACATCAGTATGGCAGTCAAACCCGGAATGACACAGATATGTTGAATAAAGCAACAAAGATACTTCAGAATGGACATAAAAACACAGCAGTTTAACGATACTTGGATAACTACTACTGCTACAGAAGCAACAGAATATTCCTTATGGAAAGCTGCGAGGAAAATTTAATCAGAATTTAACGAAATAAATGAAGGCGAACTAAAAAGAATCTCAGAAGCTCTTATATTGATGGTAAAGTTTCGCAAGAACTACAGAAGAAGGATGCGAGAGCAATAAACATCTTTTTAAGTGCAATACTTAGAGGTAACTCCATACCTAAATATGTAAAGTATCACAAACAATCTTAATAGTTAAAACAGATAAAGGCCCAGAATTTACGTACTTAAAACGACAAAGCCAAAGTCATCAAAACCAAACCAAACCTGTTGAAAAATTTATGTCTTGTTTGCTGCTAATTTATTGCCCTAGTGACGATTTTGTTGCTCCTATATTTAAAAAAAAAACTAGGGTAGTCTGGCTTAAGATAAAGCTACCCAACCCATCCTTTAAGAAAATGTACAGACGGGAACAAAAAACTAAACGCATAAGAATTTGTTGCTTATTTGTTGCTCCAAGAAAAAATTGATCTCAACACCATTGCACCTATTTCTGACTAAGTACCAAATACTGACCAACGTTAAAAATCTATAGATTTGTGCAAAACGGTCTGTCTTTGGCCCAAAAGGTAATGGCAACGAATTATTTGAGCAGCTAATGATATCACATTTTATTCCCCAGACTCCTACGAGTAATTTGCATTTCATATATTTGGGTTTGATGGATTCTAAACCGGAAACAAACCTACATATTCGAAAAAATATGTGACATTTCGTGAATGGACCCAGTTTTTGGCCCGAAAGACACTAGCATCAAATTATTTAAGCAACTAATGATATCACATTTTATACCCCAGACTCCTACGAGTAATTTGTATATGATATATTTGGTTTTGATGGATTCTAAACCGGAAGAAACGTTACATAAGCCAAAGCGCCATTACTAGTTATTTGGAAGCCAGACTCCTGTTCGATATCATGACGGTATTTACTAAATTTGAGAAACTTAGCATTCCTCGCTATGTCTACAACACTGTGGTTACACAAACGTATTGGCAAGTACCGTTTGATCCTCGCGAACGCGATTGTCAATGTATCGTTGGACGGTACTGAAATGAACAATCCATCTGTCAAGCGTCTAAATACGGTGATTTGGTGTATCAGCTATTCCAAACGTTCCGTTTGACGTCAATTCATCGCTGATGACGACGATCAATTTCCATTAGCTCGAGCCCGCTTTCAGAAGGGGCTGTATGTGGATAATCGTCTTTTGGTACTGAATATATCCTACCGACGCTTAAGATTCGCGACAAAATCGAATCTTTACTTAAAAATCTCAAAATTTTTAATTAAAACATATGGCAATGTAGAGTTTGATTTAAAGCAACATCACCACAATTAAGTTACATTTTATGATAATTAGGGGCTGTTGAGTATTTATATTATAGCCTAGAATGCATATCAAGACAACCTTAAGACGTTCTAAAATATTGCATCGTGAAACGTTCAAATATAAATATAGGCAATCACTATAAGCAGTCCCCTGTCAACAGGAAATAGTTCATTATAAAGGTTCTAATGGAAATAGGGGTTTTCCCCGACATGAGTGGGGTTTTCCCTATTCCTTTGCACACCCGAATGGGGGTACTTCTCTTGAAAGACGGCTGCAGCCGCGCGAGATGGGGACCTGTAGGTAAAGGTCCTGAAAAGCGGCACTATCAACGATATTGATATATCGAATATTGTCTTCTTTGTATTGGAGAAGTAGTTAATGGCCTTAAGAAGCAATCTTGGTTTGATTTAATATATAGTTAGTTTGATATAATGATGTTTTAGTTTCGAATTTGATAGATGTCATTGTTGACATCACGCTTCGAACCTCTCGGAATATTTTGATTGAAAATAAAGCCGACTATTGTCATTTTGGAATAGACTGTTTCTTTCGAGCAATAGTCTGCCTCGATTGTGCCAAATTTGACTTTACTCAGTTTTCAATTTATGAAATTCCGAAGTGTGAGTGAAGTACTTATACGGTCCACAGAAAGCTCCCTCTCTTTGATGGATAGTAACCTGATAGGCACATGCATGTGATTCGGAGCAGCTTCGTACATCAAAAAGTATGCTCCGTTATTCGTATCCCTTGCGATTCGGAGTCCTTCGAATACTACATGGCGTCCTCGGATATTCGTATCCTTGTACTGGCCTCTGGCGAATGTGAAGTTAAGAGAGTAAGGGCGAGGACGAATGGTTTTGAAATCGATTCCTATTCGTTAACTCTCCGTTTCAAATTCAAAAAGTCTGATTTAGAATGTTCTAGATCGAAATCGTTGCTATGGTGGTTACTAAGGAAACTCTCTTTTGTTTTTGAGAAAGACGCTTAGAACGAGTCAGTCGCATTTCGACGAGCTTCACGAGCGGATTATATTTTGTATAATTCGAACGTTTCGTGATTTGCACTAAATATATTGCCGCTGCGTCTAATAGGAAAATGAAATATTGAGTTTGACCAAGCATTTGAATTTTCAGCCGTTTCGTAAAGTACTTTTATAATCACTTTTTTGCATTCAAGCAAGATTTGAATTTTTTGTCGATTTTAAGTTACACGTAACGTTCAGATTCAGAAAAATCGATCATTCGATCATTTTTAAGTGGTTAAGAAATAATTCTTGCAAAATGTATAAAAAACTCAGTATATTGATTAAACAAAATAATTTACAAACATTAACATTATTAATAAGGCTAAACTTGTAACAAATAGTGGGTCGATTTAAAAATGTCAATAAATAGATACAATCTTGGCAATACACAGGATCAACGACCTGGATATTGCAGAAATCTAATCACTTCTGGATGCATAATCAACATGAGTCCTTTTTCCTCTCGTGATTATACCCGCATGGATGCTCATGCCGGGATGAGGTAGACATCGGTAATTTTTTCCAACGACAAAGAATAATCGAGTTTATAGCATAGAGACAAGTTTCGAAAAGGGAAGGGAACATACGGGGAACTAACTAAGTAAGGAAGACTACTAGAGGTAACAAAAAATGGCAGAAAAATAATCAGTAACTTCAAAAGGGTTATTTTTACGTGTCGTTATGTGCAATAGTTCAAAATTCATGGCTCCATGGCGGGGCTCCATGACGGGGCTCCCCCGATTCAACAGAAATTCTTATTGTTACGACAGAAAAAGGTGAAAAATCTGCAGCACAACTGAATTGACGGGCTGGAAGGGGATACGTGCGGTTTATTTCCGGGAAATTTTCTCCAGAGGAATTTATCCCGGGGAAATTTTCACGGGAGAACAAAGTCCGGGAACCAATTATTCAACTTAATTAATTGCATTAAGACAGATAAAAACGCGAGCGATCATGAATACTTTCAGACATCTTCTTACCGGAGTTTAATGTTTCTGCGCAAATGCGTTCTCTGATTAGTACATAGGATTGTAAAAGAGCTTGTGGAGCAGCTTGAAGCCATGCTTGAAGAAAGAAATATAACTCAATGGATGCTGGAGTTGCTGCAGTATTCAGTGATTTTTGTCTCTCTTGACCTGATAATAATAGAGCATCAGTATAGAGTACAATAAGACTTGCGTGCCTATAAAATAAACAACAGACAGTTAATGACTTAAATTACATTCTCTCGAATACAGTGGATGCAATATCATTTAGGCAGAAAAAATTTATTGGATATGATATAATTATCATCCATAGTAGACATTTCCAATATAGAGATTAATCACGTTTCAAACAATCCATGATAATTATACTCAAATTCATTTGGATACTTACAAATAATAAATATATCCACGTATAAGATTTTCAATTTATAATGATTCTAATAATGATCTAAACGCCATTAAACTTGAATATCTCTAGATATTACACGGTGAATGAACATTTATTCTTTAACAGCTATTGTACAATTTTTGTTCATTGGCACTAGGCGCCCAATTACCTTAACAATACAAAACAAGTACGGAATACTCAGTAACCTGATTATCGAGTCACTTCCACGGTTGATACGATAAAAATTGAAGTAAATTTTATAGAATTCTGCAGGGAAGACACGTGAAAAAAGTGCTAGAGTAATAATTAACTAACTAATGACCTACAAGGTAACCAATGGAATTTGAATATTTAACGGCAAGCATGTTAAAGATGGAATATCCCATTTGAAGAATAATATTTCTGATCCAAAGCATGTAAATAACAAGTGTCTTAACAAGATATTACAAGCATTATCACAAACTTTTGTACCGTCGGTACCGTCAGCGTCTTTTCCGAGGTCGGTACATCGTGGGTATTACCTCGGATAAAGAATGGCTAATCCTCCGATGTACACGCTACGGGCCAGATCGCCGAATTCGCCTGCGAGACGGATATTGGGGTAGGGGACTCTGGCACTAGGTGGGTCTATGTCTTGTAACTAACGGAGATTATACTGTAGTTGTATTTACTTTAAATGCAGGGGTCAAGTTATTGAAAATTCCACATGGACTGTGGCTCCTTTTTAAGGAACTTGGTTCGTCTTTTCATAATATTCAATAACAAAGTAGCCCGCCTCACGAAAAATCAATAAAATTCATTACGTGCTGGCACATTGTAAAATTTGGGCTTTTAATTATCATTAAAATTTTAGTACTTGTGTTTAAAAGTATTATTAAATAATTTGAGTGGCCTGTACAAAATTTCTAAAATTTTCAAAATTATTACAATAAAGTTTGTTTATGTTTAATGACCTAAGACGTGTTGTAGTTTTGAAATCTTATCTAAATAATATTTTTCCTGAATTTCAGACACCTATGTACAATATCAAAGAGATACTTGTAAACAATCAAAGAGATACTTGTAAGTCGACCTGTGTCGACTGTTACCAACTAAAATAATTTCAAAATATGCCATACAAATGTGCAATCGTTAGGTTCCGTTAATAAGTTTGCAATGTTCACAGAATTCTTTACAAATAATTATTTTCATGTCATTTTGCTAACGGAAAACCTTGTTTAACTAACTTTCTACTGACAAACAATTCAATTTAAAAAAACTACGTGCAATTGCGAAATGACAGACAGGGAAAACGTGGGGGTGGCGTTGCCGCATATATACATCATTCTCTGAGTCCTGTTGTTTTGTTAACATCTAAATATGTTTTGAATACATGACTTTTGATTTAACGGTAGATTACAGCACGAAAATATTCATTTACAGACCTCCCACAGCATCTTATTTAACTAATTTTGAAGACTCGCTACAGAGATACAGCCACGCATATAACGATATCATAATATTCGGTGATCTAAATATCGATTTAAATAAAAATAACTCTGCCGCATTACAGTTGCGTGAATTTGCCTCAGACAATGGTCTCTCCATTACTCCGTTTGCCCCGACACATCATAGCCATTTATCGTATACATGGATAGACCACTGCCTGGTGATAGATTCCACTACGGTGATTCATTCAGGCCAGATGCCTACTTCTTTTGTTGCGGGCCAAGATTTAATACACATCGAGTACATCCGCGTAGAAATTTTCGGTACGGCATCAGTATGGCTTGAGTATTGGAAAGAGTACGGCTATGATATGGGTCTTGTATGCCCCTTGTTTGGGTCAAGGTACATGGGATAAATCAGACGTATGAGCGTTTCCCATACTAACATCGCAAAGCATGCACGCTAACCACTACGCTACGCCCTATGTTGCGAAATAAAATTTCAGAACTTGTATATTAAGATCGTAGATAGTCAATTTTTTGTATATACATATTTCCCGTATCTCTGGCCATATGTTCTAAGGTAATTAAACATTTTGAAAATTTCTTATTTTACATATTTGCAAATTTCGTTTGGGGGTCTGTATTGATTTGCTCGAGGTTATCTCCACTCTCGATACACCCCCAAATTTTGTCACATTTCGCGTATCTACTACCTTTCTCGAGATATTTTAGAATTTTGTATGTTCCAAATTTTGCAAATTTTTAGTAACCGCTTGCATGCAATATTATCAAACCAATTGTTGGTAGTCCCCAATTTTAAAACTATTATTTTATACTATTATTAAATCATGAAAATCTGTCACATTCTATCGTGAAAAAATGCGACCATCGTAATCAATACAAAGCAGCTATTAATATATTATAATTTTATCATTTATTGACTTATTTTTCGTGAAAATGTTAAAATCGTAACAAATTGTACACAAATCGGAAAATCTGCAACTATTTTTTAAAAACAGATTGCTTTTTATATTTTTAATTTTATTAGATGATTATTCTTTTACTACATAACGTACATTAATTTTATTTTAATTTTAAAAGCTTGCCCAAATATAATATTACATTTTTTATACATAACATTGGACTCATTTCTGCAAAGTTCTGTGATACAAAAAGGTCATAACTCAATTAACTATAATCGTACCCAGTAAATTTAATTTAATTTTAAATAAATATTTTTTTGATTTCGGAATATTCTAAAAGTTAAGGAGACGAATAAAGCTACATTACTGAAGAAAATTTGGTAGTTTTTTGGAACACGCATGTATAACAACATATTTAGAAACACTGTTTACAGTAAACAACAAACAAGTAATTAAATTAAATTGGAGTTTACCGAGGGGGTTATGCCGCGGGTACGCAGAGTTAGTTAACTGAGTGCAAGCAGTTATTAAAAATTTGCAAAATTTTGAATGTTTAAAATTTTAAAATATCTCGAGAAGGGTAGAAGATACGCGAAATCTGACAAAATTCGGGGGTGTATAGGTAAGGGGGGGGGGCGACCTCGAGCAAATCAATACAGACCCCCAAACGAAATTTGCAAATATGAAAAATAAAAAATTTTCAAAATGTTTAATTACCTTAGAACATATGGCCAGAGATACGGGAAATATGTCTATACAAAAAATTGACTATCTACGATCTTAATATAAAAGTTCTGAAATTTTATTTCGTAACATACGGCGTAGCGTAGTGGTTAGCGTGCATGCTTTGCGATGTTGGGGTCGCTGGTTCAAATCCCCCGAAGCGAAAGGTTTTTTTAATTTATTTGCGAGCGTTAATAATTGTAAGAAAATAGGTTAAATAGACAATGCGAGACTTTAATATAAAATATTTATAAATTTAAAAAATGTTTAAATTAATTTTTTTTTACATCAAAATAAAGTCTTGAAAGAGTCCGGCACCCGTTTGGAAGTAGTCTAGCAAATAGTATGGGAAACGCTCATACGCCAGACTTATCCCATCAGTACGCAGTACGCTTTAACCGTGAACAGTTGTATTTATATTAACCCTATGAATATTCATAAAGAATTTTTTGCTTCTACTTATAGTACATAATTATTAAAGACTATTTAAATTTTATTGTGAGTGACTGTTCTGTTAGGTCAATAATAATTTTAATTTCTGTAAATAACTTTAATTATTTTATATCAGTTCTGTGAGTTTGTGAAATTTAGTTCTATTAACGTCGGATTTGAATGTTAAAGTACAATTGTCTTCGAACTTTTATTAGTGAAATTGTGTAACTTTTTACGAAAATGACTCCAGAAAACTCGTCGAGTACTTCTCAAGGCATGCCGGACTGCAATAAAAGAAATGCAACATCTTGCATTTACTGTAACTCAACTGCAGCGTTGACTTTTGAATGCTGTGCTAATTGTCAAAGTAAAGTACACACTGAGTGTATCAGTAAAAATAAGCGTAACTCTGCAGGTGATTTCATTTGTTGCCCTGAAAATTCTATGGAATCATCCGATTCCCCATCAAAAACTCAACGAAAAACTCGTGGTCGTGCCAAGAAAGATGAGAGCGTAATTAATCCGAAAAAACGAAGAGTGGTTCGACTGTCATGAAATTGATGTGGAAGAGGGTTCAAATACTCGTGATACGTTCCTGGAGGATTTCTTAAGATCAAAATTCTGGGAAATTACCGCAAAATTGTGTTCTTTGGATGTCGTTAATTCTAAACTGAATGATATCCAATCATCTACGGAATTAGCGCAAATTCACAATGAGCAAACTGCACTGAAGCTGGAAAATGAATTAAAAAATCTTCGTTCGGATGTTCTTAATATTGTAGAAGATCAAAACAAGCGGTTAAATGCGATAGAACATAAGGCAGAAAAAATTGACAGTTTAAATTTAAAAGTGGTCGAGCTCGTGAAGAAAATAAACATCTATATGCTGAAAATAGAAAATTGTCAACACGTCTTTTAAATATTGAACTGGCGAATTGTGAATGTGACAGTGTTATTGTTGGTGTTCCAGAATCCGGTACTGAAAATTTAACTGACTCAATTTGTGCTATCGGTGCAACTCTTGGTGTCCCCCTCCAGCCAGCAGATTTGGTAAGGGTAGGGCGTATGCCAATATCACGGGTTTCTAGTGCAGGTGAGAAGAGCGATTCTCTTTCTAATACCCCTCTACAAGCTGCGCAACAATCTTATGAAAATGCTCGTACTGCGTCTTCTTCCGATAACCACGGTAGAGCCCGAAACATATTTGTCCGCTTTGTCGAACGTGCAAAACGCGATGCTTTAATTAAAGCACGTATTTCTGCTAAAGAACTTAAAGCTAATTCTATAAATTCATCATTCCAGTCGACAGACATCTATATAGATGGATACATTCCGAATTAATTTTATAAATTAATAAGGAAAGCTACAGTTTATGCGAAAACAAATGGATTAAAAATTCGGCGGCGAGGAGCTGTAATTTTTTGTGTTCGAACGACGGAAAGCTGAATAAAACGATAACATCTGAAAAGGACCTTGATGATCTTGAGCTCTCATGTTGACGTCTACCTATAATGACTACAGCTTCTAATTCTTCGATTTGTCATGATTCTACATCAGCTACTGTGTCATCTGTCATCTACTCGTCAACTTTGCAAGACGTCACTAAACAATCAGATTCTTCTGCATCTTCTTCGATATGTCCTGATGTCTCATCTGTTAATTGTAATACGTTGCAAATTGTACACTTAAATGTTCGTTCGTTACCATTACATTTGCCGTTAATTAAGGATATTTTACTCGTTCATAAATACGATATTTTATGTGCCTCTGAAACTTGGCTGAATAATAACATTTCTGATTCTGATATTTTTATTCCGGGTTATTCGATTTTAAGATCTGATAGGTCTCGCGGTCGTGGTGGTGGAGTAGCAGTTATTTTTAAAAATTATTTTCATTGTTTAAAATTTCATCCCCCTACTGATGAACATGACCTTGAACAATTATGGTGCACCTTTCAATTTCATCATAATAAAATTACTATTGGTGCTATTTATAGACCATCTTATATATCACTGAAATGTCTTGATTCCCTGCAGACTAATATCAATACTATTTTCGCGACTACTGATAAACTAATTATTCTCGGTGATCTAAACATAAACCTCCTTCTGCCAATTAAACCCGATGCTTCGAAGTTGTTTGAAATGATGGACCTCTGCGGTTTAAAGCAATTGATTGATAAACCGACGAGGACCACTCCAACGACATCAACTTTGATCGACATTATTATGGTCAGTCCAGCTATAAAAATCTTTAATTGTTTTAATATAGACCCATTTAATGTGGCAGACCATAACTTAATTGGCTGTAGCATAATATGCTGGAGACCTTCACACAAAGAGAAATATGTTACTCTGCGGGACTTCAGACATTTTAGTGATAGTGAAAATGAGAAAATCGAACCTTCCTGTGGACTTTATGTATTACAAAAAACTGCGAAACTTTACAACAACAGCCATCAGGAAAGAACGTAATGTGTATCTGGGTAGAATTTCCAAATTCCCTCAAAAGGCTTTCTGGTCCACTATAAAACACCTTGGCATTTCAACCTCCGTCACTCCTGTACTGCCTCCATCCCTCTCTGACCCTGACGTTTTAAATGATCACTTTATAAAATGTCCTCAAATTTTACCTGATCCTAACCTCATTTTACATTTCTCCACTTCGCGGTCGCAAAAAGTCCCTTTGGATCTTGAATTCTCATTCTCACATATCTCGCTCCAGTTGTTATCAGCAACTATTAGCAAAATTAACAGTTCTGGAGCAGGTTCGGATGGAATCTCGGGAGAGATGTTCTTAAGAATTCATAGATTTTGTTTACCTGAATTACTGCATATTCTTAATAGTATTATTACTTCTTCAACTTTTCCTGAAGCATGGAAGCATGCATCTATCCGACCTATTCCTAAATTGAGTAACCCTTTAGCTCCCAAAGATCTGCGCCCTATTAGTCGCCTACCAATAATGTCCAAAATTTTTGAAGAAATATGTTACAATCAGTTATTACAGCATTTCAATAACTTAAACCTTTTTCCAAAATTTCAGTCAGGTTTCAGACGCTATTTCGGATGTGAAACGGCACTCCTAAATGTTTCTGAAGATGTTATTTCTAATTGGGATAATAATTTGTTAACTCTCATTTGTCTATTAGATTTTTCACGCGCCTTTGATACTATAAATCATAATTTATTAATTGCCAAATTATCCTTTTATGGCGTGTCAAAAAAATCGTGTAATCTGATTCGCTCCTATATCGTTAACAGATCACAATCTGTCACAATTAATGCTGGTAACTTAAAATTAACGTCTTCAGAGAAATCAATTACTTGTGGCGTCCCCCAAGGAGCTAAACTCAGTTCACTTCTATTTATTATATTCACTATATTGACATTTATGAGTGCTGTAGCAATGTTAGCATGAAAACGTATGCAGATGATACCCAAATTCTTATGGCTATTCCTCCGGATGATGCTCTTCGCGCGATATCCCTGTTCAATTTGGATATTATCAGCATTGAAAAATGGGCTGACAACAATGCTTTAGTTATCAATCCTAATAATTCCAAAGCTTTATTAATTGGAAGCAAAAACAAACTATCAAAGGTCGACTCGAACCTTCTGAAACTCTGCATAAAAGGTGATAATATCTCTATTGTTCAGGAAGCGAGAAACTTAGGCCTTATCATTGATTGTAACTGGTTCTTTACCGCGCATATCTCAAAAAAAATAGGTATTGCCTATGCGAAATTGCGACAACTTTATCCATTTAGGCGTGAATTAACATGCGAAACGAAACTGAGGCTGTGTGAATCATTAATATTTCCACATTTGTTGTACTGTATTTCTGTGTTCGGTCCATGTATAACAGCCAAAAACTGGACAAGAATTCAAGCTGTTCAGAATGCTTGCTTAAGGTATTCTTATCTAGTTAGGAAGTTCGACCATATATCTCCGGCATTCCGTAGATCTGGTCAACTGAAAATGCGGGATAGAATGGAGATAATTGTTTTAAAAATTGTTAGTCGGGTTCTGATTATGAAAACCCCTGATTATCTTTATTCTTCTTTGCATATGCTTGGTAGCAATACAAATTTCCGCCGAAGTGCTATTACAAACACTTTATGCTATCCAACGCACTCAACGAATAAATTCAATGGCGCTTTTTCGTATTTTGCTCCAAAATGTTTCAATAAGTTACCACTGGAAGTACGGAAAAGTGTCCTTTTGACTTCCAATTTTATATGTAAAATTAATGAAGTTTACCGGCAAAAATATAATAGCCTCTAGGTTTATTTATTTATTTATTTATTTTTGTATTTATTTAATTATTTATTTTTGTACTTATTTATTTAACTTATTTATTTAATTATCCTTGTATTTTTTACTCATCTACGTGTTTACTTGTCCTCTATCATTATTATACCCTGTTTAGCGCTTTTAATTGTTCTTATCCTAAGTAATTTCATGTGTTAATGTCTTGCTTTTTAAAAAAAATGTATACTGTTAGTTTTAGTAACTACTGCGTTCTGCTTATTCTGCTTATTTTATATAATCTGTACTATTTTCTGTTCTTAATCTTAATTTATCTTTACTCTTAAAACTAAGTACTGATTTCTTATTTATTTGTGTGTTGGTCAGTCTGCAAAACAGCGTTAGCTGTGGCTCGCCCTTTGGCTCGTTGGTGGCCTATTTTGTACCCCTCGTTCGCCAATAAAGACGTTATTATTATTATTATTATTATTATACCTTGACCCAAATAAGGGGCATACAACACCCATATCATAGCCATACTCTTCCCAATACTTAGCCGTACTCTATCCAATACTCAAGCCATACTGATGCCGTACCGAAAATTTCTACGCGGGCAGTATCAAAGTAAAGCCAGTGAAGTAGTAACTTGTAGAAACTACAATCGCATTAACATAAACAATTTATTGTCAGATCTGGACAATGTCAATTGGTCAGTCTTTCTCACTCTCCCAGATATCAATGAGGCATTTGATTTTTTGACGTTTACTCTACAGTCTATTCTTGATGAATATGCACCGCTGCACTCTTTTCGGCCTAAATCGGCTTTTACCCCATGGCTTACACCAGAATTGCGCAGCATGCGCGCTCAGTATAAATTGCTAATTTCAGCTGCTATTCGCACGCGAGACCTCCAAATTAAATCGCGACTAACTGTACTTCGGAAAAATTTCAGGCAAATATGGTCGCGGACCAGAGACAGCTATTATGCCTCCAGGCTCGCTGGGATAAAAGATTCCAATGTGTTCTGGAGGGAACTACGAGGAATGGGTCTGGTGAAGTGCAAAGTTCACGATTCACTACTATGCTGCTCTGTTGACGAAATTAATATGTTCTCGGCCTCTTTATCGCAAAACTTTACGGACATATCAACAATAGACCTTACTCCGCTTATTTATCATAACAATTTCTCACAGGATCGCTTATTTTTTACGTATATTACACCTGAAGTTCTTTGTGGGCATATGAAGAGTATATCATCTGAAGCTAAAAGTGTGGATGGACTTACACGTTCATTTCTGTTGAAATGCCTACCTGCCATTTTCCCATATTTGTTGCACTTAAGGGCTCTCGAGCGTGCTGAGGCGGCCCCGCCTGTAACGTCAGAGGCGAGAAAACATTGCGCCGTGAAATTGGCGATTTTCGAGGGATTTTTGCGATTTTTTTTTTGCAGAAATCGGTTTCTCGTGTCGAGGAATAGCGATTAAAGTATTATCGAAAAGATTGTTTGCTTATAAATAGGAAAAATAAAGCATCAGGCGATCGACATAAGACCTTCTCTTTCTAGGTTGCTCCGTTCACTCGCGCTTCGAGACTGTCTCACTTGCTCGGAATAGAAAGACACTCGATCCCTCTCTCTCTCTCTCTCTCTCTCTCTCTCTCTCTCTCTGCTTCCGTAAGGGAATTCAGGCGACTTGTCGTGCGTTGTCGTTACGAAAAACTCATGCATTTTTGCAAATGTGTCCGGAACAAAGTTTCGAAAATCAACACACCCTTCGACAGGCCAAAATTTGCATATAACATGGCTCCAGCGTGATTTTCTTCCCTTTGTCTTTGAAAATTTGGCAAAGAGAAAGCGAATTAAAAAACGTTAGACTCACGCAATATCGAAATTTTAGTTTTCGTTTTCGGATCTTTGTTTCCCGGCAGCGCAAATTGCACGATTTTTAAAAAATATGGATGTTTTTTAAAAAGTAACACATCGAGAACTGCAGATGGTGAGATACGGTAAGTCATGCAATATAATTTTGAAGGGTTACTTTGTGATTGTCGGAGGATAAAAAGCGAGAAAACTTATAGTCGACTTTTCAGTGCGCAAAGTAAAATAATTGGCAAAGTAAAGCGCACAAGCGTCGAAAACTGTTTTTTTTTTTCAATAAATTAAACTTGATGTTGTGGCTTACTTTTTTTCTGACTTTTTTCAAATTTACCGCACGAACCGAGTGTTGCCGAACGCCTAGCGGTGTTGCCAAGGAACCAGGAAGAAACTATACAATACGTATCATCATCATCTTATACATAGTTTCTTCCTGGTTACTGCGCGGCGCGGAGTCCGGAGAACCAACGACTTGGCAACAACGCTAAGCGTTCGGCAACAGTAGGTTCGTGCGGTAAATTCAACGGCGCGGCATATGTACGGAAGAGCAGCAAGCCGCTTACACATCTGGTATCCGTAACAGGCATCAACAAGTACAACCGGTAAGAATTTTGTAAATTTTCGAATTATCGTCGACATAACTTTTTGTAATTATACTAGAACTAAAATATGTTTTCTTTTTTACAGCAACAATGAAAACGTCCAGCAGACGGACGCAACAGAAGGCAAAGCCGAAAAATTGACGACCTTCAGCGATCAAAACTTCGAGAGAGGATCATGCGACGAGGCCACCGGCAGCAAGTAGACAATTCCCAGGCAAAACACCAGGTACATTGCTACATTTTAAATTACTATAAAAGGATTTACTATATTCAGTAAGTTGCACAAATTGATTTTAAACATTATTACGTATTGTCATTTCGAATGAAAGGTTAGAAGTGTCCCTATACCGGAGTTGATAATAGACTGAAAATCTTTGCGACATTCTCAAATCATTACACACACTCCGTCGTATGAAACTCTGCGCCTAGTCGCTCGATTCCAAATTCATCAACAAAATCTATCGACGTATTGTTTTCAAATTATTACACGATTTTTTAAAAGACTGTTATCGACTGCAGCAAAGGAAAACATCTGACCTTCTATTCAAAAATTAACTATAAAAACAATTTCACTGAATCATACATGTAGCTGTCAATCCATTCACAGAAATTTTTTAATGTATAGACGAGATAATTGTATTAGTTGTTACTCGTGTACGATTCAGTAAATGACAGAAATTAATCGTAGACACGTATAATTGTTTTGATAGTTAAATCTTGAATAGAAGATTAGATGCTTCCTTTTCGTAGTCGATAACAAACTTTCAAAAAATTGTGTAAAATTCCAAAACATTATGTCGATAATGCCTCGTCGCATGATCCTCTCTCGAAGATTTGATCGCTGAAGGTCGTCAATTTTTCGGCTTTGCCTTCTGTTGCGTCCGTCTGCTGGACGTTTTCATTGTTGCTGTAAAAAAGAAAACATATTTTAGTTCTAGTATAATTACAAAAAGTTATGTCGACGATAATTCGAAAATTTACAAAATTCTTACCGGTTGTACTTGTTGATGCCTGTTACGGATACCAGATGTGTAAGCGGCTTGCTGCTCTTCCGTACATATGCCGCGCCGTTGAATTTACCGCACGAACCTACTGTTGCCGAACGCTTAGCGTTGTTGCCAAGTCGTTGGTTCTCCGGACTCCGCGCCGCGCAGTAACCAGGAAGAAACTATGTATAAGATGATGATGATACGTATTGTATAGTTTCTTCCTGGTTCCTTGGCAACACCGCTAGGCGTTCGGCAACACTCGGTTCGTGCGGTAAATTCGAAAAAAGTCAGAAAAAAAATAAGCCACAACATCAAGTTTAATTTATTGAAAAAAAAAAACAGTTTTCGACGCTTGTGCGCTTTACTTTGCCAATTATTTTACTTTGCGCACTGAAAAGTCGACTATAAGTTTTCTCGCTTTTTATCCTCCGACAATCAAAAAGTAACCCTTCAAAATTATATTGCATGACTTACCGTATCTCACCATCTGCAGTTCTCGATGTGTTACTTTTTAAAAAACACCCGTATTTTGTAAAAATCGTGCAATTTGCGCTGCCGGGAAACAAAGATCCGAAAACGAAAACTAAAATTTCGATATTGCGTGAGTCTAACGTTTTTTTAATTCGCTTTCTCTTTGCCAAATTTTCAAAGACAAAGGGAAGAAAATCACACTGGAGCCATGTTATATGCAAATTTTGGCCTGTCGGAGGGTGTGTTGATTTTCGAAACTGTTCCGGCCACATTCGCAAAAATGCATTTTATGTAATAATAATATGTTTTTCGTAACGACAACGCACGGCAAGTCGCCTGCATTCCCTTACGGAAGCAGAGAGAGAGAGGGAGCGAGTGTCTTTCTATTCCGAGCAAGTGAGACAGTCTCGAAGCGCGAGTAAGCGGAGCAACCTAGAAAGAGAAGGTCTTATGTCGATCGCCTGAAGTTAGCCAAAGAGATGGCCGCTGTGAAACTTTGATGCTTTATTTTTCCTATTTATAAGCTAACAATATTTTCCATACTACTTTAATCGCTATTCCTCGACACGAGAAACCGATTTCTGCAAAAAAAATCCCGAAAATCCCTCGAAAATCGCCAATTTCACGGCGCAAAGTTTTCTTACGTCACAGGCGGGACCGCCTCGGCACGCCCGAGGGCCCTTAATCAACCAGTCTTTACAGACATCATCATTTCCATCACTATGGAAGCAAGCCCTGTTAACACCAATTAAAAAAATTAGTTCACCTTTGAGTACCGCAGACCACAGGCTTATTTCTATTCTGTGCATGCCCTCTAAAATGTTAGAGCGTATTGTGTATGATCAGGTTACTAAATTTCTGAACAGCAGAAACTGGTTTGACCAATACCAATCGGGCTTCCGTAAACACCATAGTACTCAGACGGGCCCTCTTGTTCGTCACAGAGGAAATCCGCTTGGCTATCGAGGAAGGCATGATCGTTGTGTTGATCCTATTGAACTTCAGCAAAGCGTTTGATCTTGTCGATCATGTCTTGCTATTGCAAGATGATAGATGCTGGTTTCTCAAATTCTGTCTTAACATGGTTTGCATCATATCTTGGGGGACGACAGCAGGCGGTTTGTGGGCCGAACGGAAATGTCTCATCATGGTTGCCAGTGAAAACCGGAGTACCGCAAGGCTCGGTTCTTAGTCCTCTTTTTTCCTTCTTTTTTCACTCTTCATCAATGACCTGCCTTCTCTTTTTCAGCATTCGTCTCATGCTATTTTTGCTGACGATACACAGATTTTCTTGAAATGTCGACCTGAAAACATTACCATAGGCGTGGAGAGAATTACGTCTGATGCGCAACGATTCACTGACTGGGCTGATAGAAATAACCTGGCAATTAATGTTAAAAAGACTAATGCCACTATTATCGGTATATCACGAAACATTAGGCACTTAGATTTGGTCAATATTCCTCAAGTCGTAGTTCGTGGACAGCCATTGATTTGGGCTGTCACAGTTCAAAACCTCGGGCTACATTTTGGTCAGACGCTTTTATGTCGTGAACACATTATTCAGCTGTCTTGTAAAGTCTACGGTACGCTGCGGATGCTTTATACTAGTCAGAGGGCTTTACCCGAGAATTTAAGGTGTCAAATGATCACTTCTCTAGTGTTTCCGTATTTTGATTACTGTGCTGTAGTCTACAATGCCATTGATAGTACCCAAAAATTAAAAGTACAACGGATGTTTAATGCCTGTATACGTTTCATTTGTCGAGTCCGAAAGTATGAACACATTTTTTGTTATCGGCGTAGACTTGGCTGGTTGACTTATCAGATCATGCATACCAAACAACCACATTACTTGTATCAACGCTATCTTTGGCGCTGTGATATCGTCTCGCGTGAGCTCCGGCCTGGAAGGGCAGTATTAAGAATCTCTACTCATCGCACACAGGTATTTGCAAATTCTTTCATTGTAACATCTAGCACATTGTGGAACTCTCTCCCTCGTAATATCACAGCTAGTACGACAGTACAGTCTTTTAAGAGTAGACTTTTTCTGTATTTACGGGACGCTGATACGTCCGGCCGCTATGTATTACAGGCATTTTAATCTTAATCTGTGCAATATGATCTATCGGTAAATGTTTAATTATCATTATACAGGCGCGATATTATAATTTTAAGTATTTTTAGTTAACTAAGGTACCTGCGGAGAGTTATTAAAATACCATCAATGTTATTCAATATAAAATTAAGCGGCATATATGGAGATATTACTCATTGGAATTAGACGCAACAATCTGGCCATGATATACATTAGGCTGGTTAAAAAAAAAAAAAATTTTTTTCTTTTCACTTCTCACCCTTGCAAAGTAAACCTTCTGGGGTCACTATTAATACCTCCTTGCGTGGGTGCGAGGCGATTTTTTTTTGCGTCGCGCATCGCGAAAGACTTTTTCCCATTAACACGAAAATGAGAGACTTGGCTCATTCAACTTGACATATCACTTCAGAAGTTCATTCAATCATTCTATACGATCTGGTATCGATAAAATATGTATGAATACTCAACATTCCATTAATAGACTTCGTAAAATGTTAAAAAAAACATGTAAGATATTTTGTTCCCCGGACTGCATCCGCCATTTTGAATTTCAAAATTTTAAGATCAGTGTTATGAATTCTAAAGTTTTTGTTCTATAACATTTGTTCTTGAAAGTGAGCGCATTTGAGTTGAAAACACCATAAAAGTTTACTTTCCTAATGCGCCATTTCGGACACCATATTGAATTCGGGATATTGAAAATGGTTTTTCAGGTTCCATAACTTTTTAGTTCGAGTTTCAATTGCACGATTTTGAAAGGTTTTGTGAAAAAATAGAAGGTGCTTGATAATGATGAAGTCTGAAAAAGAGATAAAGCGAAAGAACCGTGTTTTTTAAATAAATCTAAAATGCATGATTTTGTAGTTTTTCTTCATTTTGATGTGATTGAAGGAGCATATCCAAAAATAGTCGTATACGGACTTTAAGTAATTTTTTCTCCAGTTGCAGGTAATTGACACTGCATTAAACTTAGACTTTTCAAAAATTGCAATTTTAGCGTTTAAGGGTTAATAAACAAGATATTAAGAGCTATATTTATATAAAAGTTATACGTGCGTAAAAGAGTGATATTTAAGAGTTATATCAATTTAATACTATAGAATAGATATTAAAATCTGTGTTTTGTATTTTATTTTATATATCCAAGTGTTAATAAACTTTATCTAATTATTTCCATATTTCATTTTTATATTTAACATGGCACATGTTGATTTTAACATCATGTTATCATTCCTCACCATGAAAAACTTTTCCCATTCTGATCACCTGAAGAAACATATTTATCAGAATCATTTATTTCTTCTTTATTTCATGTTTTATTAAAAACAAACTTTCTTTTTCTTAAATACTTCAATAAAATTCATCAATACTTTGATAAAACAGTTACGAAATTACATCTATTTTTAGGACTTCTACCCATTTGTCATTTGTATAAAAATTTAGACGTATTTTGTGCCACTTTAGGACCACCTGCTCTCCGTTCGTTTTTCTCGCGTTGCAAAATTATTCTTTCTTTAATTCCTTTTCGTGTTTGACTCTGCATATAGCTCAGACATTTATTTAAAGAATTTATATCATTATGAGCAACAATACGTTAATGTTAAATAATTATAAACAAAATAATATATTATTATATTACGCTATTCCGACAAATGGGATTACAGTCATTCTTATGTTTGTGGTTTTGGTAGTTTTTTTTTAGTCTAGATTTTTGTGTTGTTATAAGGGCATGGCCACTTTTAATTCACCTCAAGAAATGCACATTTATGAAGCAGTTCTGCTGTTGATCCAATGCGGAATATATAAATAAAAAGAAGTATTTCATATTGTCGATGATGTGAAAAAGTAAACAATTGATTGTAAATACGCCCTTGAGGATTTCAACGATTGTAGAAGGAAAAAAACTACTCTTCCTGTTGCGATGCTCTCTACGACAAGTATTCAATGTTATGCACGTAGGGAATATTTATTACCTAATACTCGTAGTTAAAAAAGGAAATACTAAAAGAATTTATTCAAGATAATTTTTATACAATTTGGCTTTACAATAATAACAGATTTTAAACGATTAGGAACTAAGTCCTCTTCGATCTAATAAGTCTCATTTGGTGGACGATCGTAATCTCGTACTGAGTCGGGATCTATCGCGTCACATTCGAATAGTTCGTCGAGATTTCGCTTACACACTGCGCGGCGACGGACGTTTTCGCGTATTGTGTCTTCTGTTTTTTGGACCGGCGATGACATAAATCGCGCACTGACTCTACTTGGTTATCGCACTAAAAAAATAGAGCCACGCTAGCAGCAGGCTGTATAAGGTCACTTACGGATGTCAATCCTGTCTTGCAGACGGATTAGGGTTGCAGGAGAATCGCGGAGACTTACAGGTGCCTACCAAGCTGGTGGCACGGACGTAAGGATGCTCCTCAGATGCCTCTTCGCCCGGTTGAACAGAAGTTATGCGGTATGGTCCTCCACTCGATGATATTGTATAAGTGGCCGACCTTACAGGCAGCCCAGATGAAATCTCGAGAGATATTTTTTGTGTCGTCGCCGTCCTTGACAGTATTTACGACCTTGAATGGTATATACGGTTAATGTGGTCCAGGTGCTGAAAGAGATTAATTAAAGTCCTGAAAAGGACTGATCGAATATAGTTAGTTTCTAGTGGTTAACTAGATTGCGGTCATGGACCACTGATTGGATGCTGGGTATGTTACGTAGATTTCGGTATATTGGGTCCAAGTGCCGAATTTGATCTCGTGAAGCGTAACTAGTGACAGTGCTAAGTCTTCCGGATTCTGCTAGTACCAATAACCTCCTGGACGTTCGGATATTCTAGAATTGCCGACTGTTATAAATGCCAAAGTTGAAGGTTGAACTTTGAATATTTTTCCATTGGAAACGCCCGTAATTCATACCCTGACCGAGCACAGAGTTTACACTGATTGGCTCGTGGCTATACGGTGGGGGGTTAATAATATAGGTAAAAAATGAATTTACGTTTTTTTAATAAATAAATATGAGTTCCTGTTTCCTGACTTTCGTTGTTTTAAAATTTATTAAATAGACTATAATAAAATGTTCTATTTTTTGTGTGAAAATTAGCTTTTTCTATTCAGACATGCTAAGTTTGCTAGTTTCTAATATTAATCAGGATTCAGACTCATTCCTACATTTTAACCCTTTTTTTGCTTCTAAACTTGTGAATTTTTAACTACTAAAAAATTCATGATACTCTCTTTATACATTTAATTTAACGTGTTTCGTGTTTAACGATTCTTCTGTATTGAATGCTTATTAGTTTCTAATGCTGCGTTTTTTAGTCTGTTCCACATGAACATTTTTTATGTCATTTCTCCTGGGCTATATTAATACGTGAACAGAACTTAAAAAATAATCATAAAAAAATCGTTCAGATTCGTCTTAAGTAAAAATATCTGTATTCCGCTATATGAGTCATGATGTCTATGGTCCAGTGTCTTGAAAACATACCCTGGAACTTAGTTTAGTGCACATCTTCGTAAAAAAATCATTTCTATTTTCGAATGTATAACTGAACCATTTAAATTGTAATTTTAATTCCGAAATACTCGTAATTCTCGGAATTATATTTAAATGCTCTGTTAACTCTTGTATTTGAATATTTACTTTTAAATTTTCGTGCCACTTTGTTTGTTTATTGGCTCCTGTTACCTCAAGTGTGTGTGACTCCGATGTTTATACTTGCGTAAGTATAATTCCGTATTTGGCGCGGAATAGATTTAATTTGTATATTGTAATATGTGTGTTCTAATTTTTCACTCTTATATTCTCCTGTGAGTCGAACTTACGCGTTCTCGTTTCTGCGCCCATTTTTTAACGCGTGGCACGTCCACCACGTTTTTCCGGTCGCGGACAAGGAATCTGATCTTAAAATTTTGAAATTCAAAATGGCGGATGCTATATGGGGAACAAAATATCTTACATTTCTATTGATTTCAACAGAACTGTACATTTTTAGGTCGCCGATTAGGACTCCGACATCACAAATTTTATATTCAAAATGGCGGACAAAAAATTTTAAATTTTCGTTAAATTTAACAAAATGTTTTGTCCGCCATATTGAACCCGCCATATTGAATTTAAAAATTTTGAGGTCGAATGCCAACCAGCGACCCCGAAATACAGGGTTCTGTTTAATTTAATTAAATTTAAGAATTTTTGTCCGCCATTTTGAATTTTAAAATTTATGGGTCAGGTTCGTAATCACCGATCCCAAAACCCACCGTAAGAATGTTCAAGCGATTTAGATACAATGTGCAAATTGTGACACAAGGGGTTAAAACATCAGGAAAGTTTATGTTGCCAAAGCGCCATTTCGGACGCCAGTTTGGATTCGGTATATTGAAATTAATTTTTATATGCTCGTAACATTTTAATTCGAGATCAAAATGTATTATTTCAAAACGTTTTATGAATAAAGAAAAGGTTTTTCAAGTTGAAAATTATGTTTGAAAAAAAAAGGATCGAAAAAATTCAGTATTTTTAACTTACCTCTAAGAAATTAGCATGTTTTTTTTAACCATTTACGAAGTCCATTAATGGAATGTTGAGTATTCATATTTATTTTATCGATACCAGATCGTATAGAATGATTGAATGAACTTCTGAAGTGATATGCCAAATTGAATGAGACAAGTCTCTCATTTACGTGTTAATTAAATGGGAAAAAGTCTTTCGCGATGCGCGACGCGAAAAAAAATCGCCTCGCACCCACGCAAGGAGGTATTAATAGTGACCCCAGAAGGCTTACTTTGCAAGGGTGGGAGGTGAAAAGAAAAAAAAATTTTTTGTTTGAACCAGCCTAATATACATATTATTGTAAGCACTGTGTAACGATTTGATGGTTGACTTAAGGGATATATAATCCTGTGTCATTAATAATAAACTAAACTAAACTAAACTAATTTAATAGTCTCCACCTCGGATTAGTTTTTTAAATTATTATTATGAAATATTTTATTTGTGATGTGCATTTGTATTATTATACATTTTCGAATAATTTTATATATTTTTCAAGTCATCTGGTCAACCACAAATGTATTAGCTTAGTATGAATGTATATACTTGTACATAATGTTATGCAATTGAATATAATTTTATATTTAGTATAAATCCACACTTTTGCCTCTCAGTATTTGTCTTGTTCAATTTTGTCGCCCTGTGTAATTTGAAAAATGTTGAAAAAGAACCAACAAAGTCCTACATTCTTTATCTTCTTAACAATGTTATAATAAACCTGGGCTTCGGCGATTTTTATTTTCATATATCGAATTGAAATTAATCGCAAAAAGAGAAGGACACATGTAAATGTATATAGTCGAGAGGCCTAATTTTTTTCAATTTAAACCTCGATTATTTATCCTTCCGGTTGAACTGGTGAGTGTCTCGTAGTTATTTTTCTTACACTCTGATGTAAAAGTCCAATAGAACCCCTAAGTCCTAACGTTTCTAGAGCAAGTGCAGAAAGTTTGGTGGACCAAACAATGAGCCTCATAAATTTGGGTTGCAATGCATCGACTCCCAAACGTAGACCCAATGTTAAAAGACGGGCAGTCTACTGGTGGACCGAGACGATTTCGAAAGATACCGGGTTGCCCGGAAAGAACTCAAGAAAGCGTTTATTAACAGCAAGAATCGTTGCTGGCAACACATCTGCCAGGAGATCGATAACGATACCTGGGGCCTTGGATACCGTATCGCTAGTAAGCGCCTATATCGGAAATCACCAGTGGGCCCGTTTGAACCTGAGATGGCAGACATAATGCTCTTCCCAACGCACACGGAAAGACATAGGAGTCACTTCACAACTGGTGGGGCGTTCCCATTGTTCACAATAGAAGAACTGGCAAAGGCCACGAACTCGGCAAAGAATAGGAAGGCCCCCGGCCCAGTCGGTGTCCCTGTAGAGATTCTTAAATGTATTGCAGTATCCCGTCCTGCCTTGTTGTTAAATATGTACAACGCATGTCTCGCAGCCGGCTACTTCCCAGACAGGTGGAAAAAGCAAAAATTGGTTCTCTTGGACAAGGGCAAGGGTCCTCCGATCACACCCTCGTCCTTCCGCCCACTCTGTATGATAGACGACGCGGGTAAAATCTATGAGAGGCTTCTTCGAGCTAGGTTATGACTACTAGCAACCGAGTCAAATGCAATCTCCGATCACCAGCATGGCTTTAGACCGGGCCACTCTACTGTGGATGCAGTAAATGAGGTTGTCGAAGCAGCGAAAACAGCCTGGAAAGGCAACCATAGAACTAGGGACATTTGTGCAGTGATAGCGTTAGACGTCGCCAATGCATTTAACACTGCACGATGGGCGGATATTATGGAGGCTGTAGAAAAAAGATGCAAGGCTCCACCATACCTGTGCGCAGTTTTGGACGAATATTTTTCAAATAGATTACTCCTATACGATACTACCGATGGTCAGAAGGCCAGAACCATCAGTGCAGGGGTCGCACAGGGGTCAGCACTTGGTCCTGACCTTTGGAATTTACTCTACGACGGGATATTACGGTCACATCTACCGGATGGCATTGCGCTCAAATGTTTCGCTGACGATTTGGCGGCAGTAATAACCGCACGAAATGTCAAACAAGCCATGAAGAAAGCTGAATTTGCCGTTAATTACGTTAGCGAATGGCTATTAGAACATGGCCTAACGCTGGTTGCAAAGAAGACAAAAATGGTTGTTCTGACAAGAAAGAGGAAGGTGGAAGAACCGGCAAGAGTCCAGTTGTTCGGAACCGTTATCAATGCTGCTCCGTCTATTAAATATCTGGGTTTACATTTGGACTCAAAGCTTACCTTTGGCCAACATGTGAGGGAAGCCGCAAATAAAGCGGCGAAGGTTACTGGCGCTATATCCAGATTACTTCCAAATACATCTGGACCTAGAGCGTGCAAGCGGAGGATCCTAACCTCTGTGATACATTCCGTGTTACTTCACGGTGCGGCGGTGGGGGCCGAAGCACTCACGGTTAACGCTTACCGCCGGCGTATGGCTTCAATCCAAAGACTAGCAGCGATCAGAGTGGCCTCGGCCTATCGAACGGTCTCGGAAAATGCTGTACTGCTTATAGCTGGTATAATTCCCATCGATATGCTCGCGTTAGAGCGAAGGCGGAAATATTTGAGAAGGCATGAGAGAACTCCAGATATAGTGAAGAAGCAGGAAAGGGCGACTACACTTGAAGTCTGGCAGTCTCGTTGGGAGAGCGACAAGAAAGCCAAGTGGACCCATGCATTGATTCCAGCAGTCGCACCGTGGCTAGCTAGAAGTAATGGCGAGACGAATTACTACGTCACACAATTTCTCTCGGGGCATGGTCACTTCAACTATTACCTACATAAGGTTAATAAAAAGAGTAACCCATGCTGCTGTTACTGTCCAGGAGTGGTGGACGATGCTTCCCACACCTTCTTCTTCCGTCCGAGATGGACACTCAAAAGAAATACCTGCGTAGAAAAATGCAATAGCCAAATACAGCAGGACAACATAATAGCAATTAGGCTCAGCTCCGAGACCAACTGCATGGCAGTGATAGGCTATATAGAAAGAGTGCTTCGCGAGAAGAAACAAGAAGAATCAGTTTACTGTACTTCTACCCCAGTATAACCTGAATGGAGTAGCGTTGATTCGCAAGCTGCGAGGGCTGTAATACAGCAAGTCCGCCGACCCTGAAGTCCTTAATGCCACAGCAGTTCCGAGGTCATGTCGGTAAGGGAAAGAGGTGGTGGTTTAGTGGGTAGGCCCAATTGCAGGGGAGTTCCACACACGGGGGAGTCCCGATGGCTCCCTTATGGTGCGTAAAACATTCCTCCCCTCTTCGGAAAAAAAAAACTACTACTACTACTACTACCTCGTGCGGTGTTACTGGTCACCCATCGGGCGCCTAGCCAGGTGGCGGATAGGGGAATACTCGCCAGATATGGAGGGTACCGGAGAAATAAAATATCCGGGGCGGTCCAAAACCGGATAGTGGAAGGCTACCACGAAAAATAACCTAGGGGAAGGAACCCGGATTAAAAAACCAAACAGGTACAACTTTATAGAAGGTAACCAGTTTACGGTGCAGGGGAGGGATACCCCAGTACCGGCGCCGGCAGGGATTCAGCAAGCGGACTCCCGAGCGCGTCGTTACCCGGCGACCGCAGTGACGTGGTGGTGGTTGACTAGGCCACCACGTCATATAATGCTATAAGCGTGCCATGAAACGATTATGAAAATGACAATACCACGCTACCACGTTATTGATAACAAGCTGTCTGCCTTGATTATTTCTGTTGGTTCAGAGCCATCTTTCTAGGAAATCCACGGCCCGCTAGAGGCCAACCCTGATTGCGGTTACTGCCTGACGGACACGGCACGCCGTAGCGCTCCCCCGTGTGGAACCTGCCGACAGGGCCTTGACACCGCGCCCTAGCTCCCCAGTACGGTGGGTGTCTCGGGTCGTTTAACGATCAGGCAATCGACGGCACAGACCAGCCGAACGATCGGGTCCGTGAGGTCGTCAATTCTCAAAACTTGCTAAGAGAAGCGGATCTTTCAAAAGCATTGCTCCTCTTCGAGTTCGGGCGCTTCGACCCCTCCCTCTTCCTTACGGACGGAGTTACCCGCTCCGCTTTCTTCCAGAAGTCCCCTGCGGGGGACAAACGGAATACAGTGAACCGGAAAAGGAAAGACACGAGACCTACTGTCAAGAAGAAGGTCTTTAACCCCCAGGTGCAGTCTATAGCACTCTACGGGGCTGAAATAAGCGCCGACGCGCTTAAGATCGCGGCATACAGGAAGAGCCTTACTCGACTGCAAAGAAGAAGTGCACTAAGAATCGCCAGTGCCCACAGAAGGGTGTCCGAGGGAGCGGTATTTGTCATCGCTAGAACAATACCAATCGACCTATTGGCGAATGAGAGGAGACGGCTCTACCCGAGGAAACCCCTAGAAGATCCAGGGGAAGCCACGAAAGCCGAAAGGCAACGAACCCTGCAAGAGTGGCAGGCCGCATCAAGCCGTGGATAAATAGAGGACATGGAGAAGTAGATTACCATCTCGCCCAGTTTATCTACGGACATGACTTCTTTCAGGCCTACCTGTATAGGATGCACAGGGCACAGACATCAGAGTGTGTATACTGCCCTGGCCTAGCGGACGACGCCGAGCACTCGTGTTTTCACTGCCAACGATGTCTGGCAGAAAGGACTAGGGCGGAAGCGCAACTTGGCGATATATCATCGGGCATATGATTGAAAACGAGGAGAAATAGATCAGTACTACTCCTACTACTACTACTACTGCTACTACTACTACTACTACTGCTACTGCTACGAGACTCCCCCGTGTGTGGGACTCACCTGTTATCCGACACAGGCATACCCACTAAACCCTAACCTTCTTATCCGACCTACGTTCAAGTGACCACCGCGGAACTAATAACAATACTTCGCGGTGGCATCGGTTATTGAGCAGATACTGGAGCCCAGTAACTGCCGCGTCCTTCCAGTTAAAAAATAAATAAATTCTTTACATCTCTTTCGTCGTCTGGTATTTAAAAGCTGACGTCTTGGCGACCCCTGGACCCCAGTGACCGCTGCGTCGCGCTGATAAAAAAAATAAATAAGTACATATCACAACAAAGTAACAGATACGTACATCCCATTAAATAACAGAGACATACATCAAAGCACGATGTATTCCACAACCACTGGCGCTCAGTGGCTGCATCGTCTTCTGTTACAAGTAAATAAATAGGTTGGACTCTAAATTGCCTGACCTTCTCTTCATCGTGCTGCGGCTGCATCCGCGTCCGTCTTCTTGTGTCGAACGACCGCCTCGACAAAATCGGCAGTCTTCCGGGTGTCTTCGTTTGGAGCATCAGCCGGATGATATTATCCGGCGTGAATTGTCCAATCTCTTCTTCTAGGCCACACCTGGCGTCCCTCCACTGTTCACATTCACAGAACGTGTGGAGGGCACCGTCGCGGATGCAGCCTGGGTCCGCTACCTTTCCCATTTTGTGAAGGTAGGAGCGGAACAGGCCGTGTCCTGTCAGGAACTGCGTCAAGTAATAACTTACCTACTGCTGCTACTACTACTGCTACTACTGCTGCTGCTGCTGCTGCTGCTGCTGCTGCTGCTGCTGCTGCTGCTGCTGCTGCTGCTGCTGCTGCTGCTGCTGCTGCTGCTGCTGCTGCTGCTGCTGCTGCTGCTGCTGCTGCTGCTGCTACTACTACTACTACTACCCTCCCCCTAGGGACTCTCCCCCTAGGGACTGCAAGACCTTGTCGTTGGTGGGGGGGCTTAATTCTCGGCATTCCTGGGGCGGGCATTTCTTCCAGCCGATAGGTAGGAAGAGCGCCTGGTGGGGTGCCGGGGGAATGCCGAGAATGACCAAGAAGCAGTCCTCCAAGTGGTTGTGGGCCCAGCCATTTGGGTATCATGGCCGCTACGTGTGTGCCCGTGCGTAGCATCCCGAGAAGGTGGGAAAAGGGTGTCCTGGGCGTTGAGGGAAGTGTACTCTGCGGACGTGCGCGGACCAACACACGCCTTTGCCACTACGAGGTGCTCGATATATGTAGGGTCAGAGTAGGGCCGCGGGAGCACGAAAGCGAAGGAATTATCTTTCTACATGCATGAGGTTATATTTACTACCGCTTTTAATGAGGGTGGGGAGGGGAAAAACGATAATGTGCTAAGAGAGGATAGCCTGTCGAATGGAATCGATACTGGGTGCGAAGAAACGGTGGCGAATAAATGTGCATCCTACGAAATCGAGTACGATAAGCACATGGAAGAGCTAAACAAAGCTCTCACGGACATGGAGACGTATTGCAGTGGCAAGAAGAACATGTTTCTAGAAATCCGAAATGGCCTAGAGAAGGCGCGTGAGGCATTTCGGCAAGCCCAGCGGGAACAGGTGAAGCGAAGAGGAGCCCAAAGCCTCCTAAGGAAAAGCTGTATAAGACGCATTGTGCCCACTCAGCCAACAGGAGCATCGCCAGGAGAAGCACAAAACCAAGCGGATCCAAAGGAGAAGCGGAAGCGCAGGGATAGTAATACTCCAAGCCCGCAAGTTATTCAACACAAAAAAAGGCATAAGGAAGGTGAGAACGAATGGACGGAGGTCGCAAGGCGAAAGCGAATGGCGGATGGAATGTCTCTCGATAATAACAGAGCAGCCATGAGTACTTAAAAACCGAGCCGCAGGCGAGCGCGATGCGACGCTATACTCATCACGCCTGCCCAGGGGAAAAAGTATTCCGATGTACTCAAGGGTATACGTAAGGACGTGAACCCCGATGAACTAGGAATTAATGTTAGATCCATCAGGGAGACCCGCAAAGGGGACATCCTGGTTGAGCTACGTACATCTGCGGAGGGCACAGCCAAATTTGGGAACGCTGTGAAGAACGCGATAGGCGACGACGCCACTGTTAAACAACTGGTGCCGAGGACAACTATTGAAATTAGGGATCTGGACACCGCGACAGAACTTGCGAAGATTGAGAACGCCTTAAGAGCCCATATGGATGAGTCCAAGCTCAGCGAGGTCAAGATCACACTGTCCACAAAGAGCTTCAGAGGCAATGTAATAGCCTTCGTTGATATGGACCCCGAAACAGCCTTCAAACTGGAGAAGGAAGGCCGCCTGAGAGTGGGATGGGTTAACTGTAGGGTCCGTGTAAAAGAAAACATACTCAGATGTTACCGTTGCCAGGGCTTCGGACATATGGCAACGGGTTGTAAATTACCCGACAGATCGAAGTGCTGTTGGAGGTGTGGCGAACCCGGTCACAAGGCCAAGACATGCGCAGGAGGCAAGCAGTGCTTTGCGTGCGCCGACCGCAAGGATGACTCCCCACTGGAGCATATACCAGGCTCTTCTAAATGCATAGCCTACCGAGAAGCATGCACTGTGAGCAAAGCCAAAAAATGGCGGTGATACTGCAGGGAAACTTGCGAAGGTCAAGGTTAGCTCAAGACCTAATTGCACAGGCTGCATTCGAACACAGGGCGGACATGTTCATGATCAGCGAACAGCACAGGAACGTTGATGGCCAAGAGTGGTACTGCGATAACGAAGGAGTCGCGGCGATCTGGATTATTAATCGCGACAGCTTCCCAATAAGCTCCACGGGGAAAGGCAACGGCTTTGTCTGGGTAGAGAGTAACGGCACCCTATACCTGAGCTGTTACTTGTCTCCAAACGAAGGCATCAATGCATACCGCAATAAAATTTTGGCGCTGGAAGACACAATCCGGAAGGTGAACGATCGCTTCATACTTACTGGCGACTTTAATGCAAAAGCGATTGAATGGGGTGAGCCGAGAACATGCACCAGAGGTGCGGCACTCGTTGAGATGATTGCGAGACTGGATGCGGTAATTTTGAACGAAGGGAATACCCCGACCTTTAGACGGGCTGGATGTAGAGGCACAGTCATAGACGTTTCTTGCGCAACCCCTAACCTGGCGAGCAGGATTAAGAATTGGCAAGTGCTGGAAGATTTTAATGGTAGTGACCATCAGTACATCAAGTTCTTCCTGGAGAACCCTGAGAGGATAAGAACTCACCAGACTACGAGACGCCCGACGGCGGCTACTTGGAACGTAGCGAAGCTTAATCGCGCAGTCTTTGAAGAGACACTAAGAAACGCGACTAGACACTTAAATCCCCCAACTACCTCCCCACCTAGCAGGCGAGAAGCTGAAGGCATCTATGCCTAGACGAGTAAAGCGATACCATCGCAAACCAGCCTATTGGTGGAACGACGAGATTTCTGAAATACGAAGGAAGGCGCTGCGATACCGACGGCTCGCTCAGCGTAACAGGCAACGTAATACCGATTTTGTCGAAGCGTACAGGATCGCGAAAAAAGAAATGAGAGCTGCTATCCGCGAGAGTAAGCTCTGCTGCTGGAGGTCTGTCTGCGAGGACATTAACGGTGACACTTGGGGCCTTGGATATAACATCGTTATGAAAAGACTCGGAACGCGCACGCCTTTAGTAATGGGAGACGCAGAAGCGACTACAGTGATCGTTGACGCACTTTTCCCTGAACATCCTGAAAGGTGCAGACAACGAATCGATGTCGACGGAGTTATACCCCTCTTTACCTCAGAAGAGGTGTCACGAGCAGTGAGATCACTCGGAAACCGCAAGGCGCCGGGTCCTGACGGCATACCGGCTGAAGCTATGAAGATAGCTGTAGCATCATGCCCGGACACGGTACGAAAAATGTACAATGTGTTACTGGCTGCAGGAATCTTCCCCTCTCCATGGAAAAGGCAGAGGCTGGTGCTGATCGACAAGGGAAAAGGCCCTCCAATCACTCCTTCGTCTTATAGGCCACTGTGCATGGTGGATAATGCTGGGAAGATCTACGAGAAGATGATCAAAGTGCGCCTACATGAAGCTGTGGAAAGAGCTGGAGGCCTCTCTGAGGCTCAACATGGCTTCAGGACAAAGCGCTCAACAGTTGGAGCCATCCATGAGGTAACCAATGCAGCAAAAGCAGCATGGGAGGGGAACAACAGGACCAGAGAAGCCTGCGTACTGGTTACACTCGACGTAAAAAATGCATTCAATTCTGCAAGATGGGCTGACATCCTGGAAGCACTGGAGAAGCGTTTTAAAGTTCCATCGTATCTGAGACGCGTCCTCGATGACTACATGAATGACAGGAATCTTATTTATGACACCACGGAGGGAGCTAGGACACGTAAAATTACGGCTGGTGTTGCACAGGGTTCGGTACTCGGGCCGGACCTGTGGAACATTATGTACGATGGCGTGCTGCGAATTAAAGTGCCGTCCTGGGCCTCAATAATTGCTTACGCTGATGATGTTGCGGTTGTCGTTAGAGCAAGAAACCCAGAACAGGCGGAAAGAAGAGTTGCCGCAGTCATGTCCCAGACACGGGACTGGCTACATGACCACGGACTTGAACTGGCAATGGCCAAAACAGAGATGGTGGTTCTGACTAGACAGAGAGTGTTTAGTGCCCCACTTACCGTCGAACTCTCCGGTACCACAATTGCCGCGAAAAAGGAGCTGAGATACCTCGGAGTGACGCTTGACGCCAAATTAACGTTTTGGAAGCACATCACCCGGACATCTGACAGGGCAGCTAAAGCAGCTGCATGCTTAGCGCGGCTCATGCCAAATATCTCGGGTCCCAAGACGACAAAAAGACGGATCCTCATGACCGTCGTGCAATCAATAATGCTGCACGGCGCAGAGATCTGGGCGGACGCAACCAACGTGATGAAGTACCGCAAGCGGCTACTGCAAGTCCAGAGGGTTGCGGCTCTACGGATTACCTGTGCCTACCGCACTGTTTCGGAATTGGCGGTACTAGTAGTGGCCAACACCCCACCTATCGACCTACTGGCGAAAGAGAAACAGCAGGTTTATCTCCGCAATAAGGACGCTGGGAGCGACCGAACGGTCAATAAAAACATGGAGAGGGCTACCTTGCTTCAAACTTGGCAGAAACGCTGGACGGACGAATGCAACACTGCTAAGTGGACGCATGTACTGATCCCGGACATAATTGTATGGCATAATAGGACACACGGTGAAGTAAACTACTTCATGACGCAGTTTTTGACTGGACACGGCCTCTTTGGAAGCTATCTGTGTAGAAGAAATATCAGGCAAAGCCCGCTTTGCTTATACGGATGCGGGAACCCAGACACGCCGAAGCACACGTTTTTTGAATGCTACCGATGGAGAGATTTGAAGGACAAACTCGAACTGGAGCTGGCAACGAGCATCACACCCGAAGAAATTATTGCCATCATGCTTAGCAAGGTGGAAGCGGGGGCAAGGGTAAACTAGTACATTGAGGAAATTCTGCGAACGAAAAAAACGGAAGAACGCGACTTGTTGTAAGAGGTCATACCAAGGAACGGAGTGACAGCTTTCCTGTCCCAACAAGTGGCCCCGTACCGAAGTAATGCGCGAGCTTAAGTCCCGGTGCGGATCTGGTCAAGGGAAAGAGGTGGAGGTTTAGTGGGTATGCCTGTTTACAGGAGAGTCCCACACACGGGGGAGCCCCGATGGCTCCCTTATGGTGCATAAAGCATTCCTCCCCTCTTCGGAAAAAAAAAAAAAAAAAAAAAAAAAAACTACTACTACTACTACTACTACTGCTGCTACTACTACTGCTGCTGCTGCTGCTGCTCCTACTACTACTACTACTACTACTACTACTACTACTACTACTACTACTACTACTACTACTACTACTACTACTACTACTACTACTACTACTACTGCTGCTACTACTCCTGCTGCTGCTGCTGCTGCTGCTCCTACTACTACTACTACTACTACTACTACTACTACTACTACTACTACTACTAGCACGGCGGCTGTTTGGAACCCTGCGAAATTAAACCGCACAGTATTCCAAGACACTATGCGAAATGGGATTAGCCACCGGAGGGAGCGAACCGTGCTGCTAACCGGAAAAAGAGAAGCTGAAGACATTGTACAGCAGACGATGGGTGCTATAATCGCCGGCTGCGAAGCTTCTATGCCTAGGCGCGTCTGACGATATCACCGTAAACCAGCCTACTGGTGGAACGATGATATCCAGGAACTGCGAAGGAACGCACTGCGATACAGACGTCTCGCACAACGAAATAGATATCGAGACGAAACTCTCCTGGAAGCGTACAAGACGGCGAAGAAAGTGATGAGAACTGCTATACGCAAGAGCAAACTCCGCTCCTGGAAGGAAGTCTGTGAGGATATTAACCGCGATACATGGGGTCTTGGATATAACATCGTCATGGGCCGGTTCGGATACCGCATACCAGCGGCGCCCGGCGATGCGGAATCCACAAAGCTAATAGTGGACGCATTGTTCCCTGAACACCCTGAGAGGGTACGCCAGGACTTACAAATAGAAGAAGATATACCCCTTTTTACCTCAGAGGAGGTCCTACAAGCAACGAACTCGCTTGGAAACCGCAAGGCGCCGGGGCCTGACGGCATACCCTCAGAGGCGATGAAGCTAGCCGTAGCAACATGTCCGACTGAGGTCCGAAATATGTATAACCAAGCATTAGCTGCAGGTATTTTCCCTAGTATTTGGAAAAGGCAGAGGCTGGTCCTGATTGACAAGGGAAAAGGGCCTCCCATTACCCCGCCATCATTTAGGCCTCTGTGCATGGTGGATAACGCAGGAAAGGTCTATGAGAAAATGATTAAAGTGCGATTACATACTGCTGTGGAAAGCGCTGGAGGCCTCTCCAAAACCCAGTATGGCTTTAGAGCTAAACACTCGACAGTCGGAGCAATCCAAGAGGTAGTAGATGCGGCGAGAACAGCTTGGCTAGGGAATCACAGGACTAGAGATGCCTGTGTCCTTATAACCCTGGATGTAAAGAATGCCTTTAATTCTGCCAGGTGGACGGATATACTGGAAGCACTGGAGCACCGTTATACTATCCCCTTGTACCTTAGACGAGTCCTCGAGGACTACATGTGTGATAGAACTCTTATCTATAACACTACAGAGGGCACTAAGACGCGCAAAGTGACTGCTGGGGTTGCGCAGGGTTCGGTTCTGGGGCCGGACCTGTGGAACATTATGTATGACTGTGTACTTCGTATTAATCTGCTCAGTTGGCCTAAAATAATTGCCTATGCTGATGACGTTGCGATTATCATTATGGCACGAAATGCGGAACAAGCAAATAGCAGAATCGCGGCGGTTATGGCCATAGCCCAGGAGTGGCTCCAAGACCACGCACTTGAGCTGGCCACAACTAAAACGGAAATGGTGGTCCTCACTAGACAGAGGACGATTCCCTATCCACTTACAGTGGAATTTGGCGGCACAACAATTGTTGCGGGGAAGGAAGTGAAGTATCTTGGAGAGACACTTGACGCCAAATTGACCCACTGGAGGCATATCTCCCAAGCAGCCGAAAAGGCGGCAAAAGCAGTCGCATGTTTTTCGCGACTAATGCCAAATATCTCGGGCCCTAAAACGTCGAAAAGACGGATCATTATCAACGTCGTACACTCAATAATGCTGTACGGCGCCGAAATCTGGGCAGAAGCAACCAGTGTAGCCAAATATAGAAAACGGTTGCTACAGGTGCAAAGGTCGGCTGCATTACGGGTTACTTGTGCTTATCGTACTGTCTCAGCATTGGCGGTACTGATAGTGGCAAGCGCCCCACCAATTGACCTACTCGCGAAGGAGAAACGGCAGGTATATGTCAGGAATCTGAACACTGACAGTGACCGGACGTGCAACAAAGCCTTGGAGAGGTCCCTTATGCTAGAACGCTGGCAAAAACGATGGACGGATAATCCTGATATAGCGAAATGGACGCATGAACTAATCCCAGACATAAAGGTGTGGTACAAAAGGAAGCATGGAGAGGTCAACTTCTATTTGACGCAACTCCTTACGGGACACGGACTCTTTGGGAGTTACCTGTATAAGAGGCAGATCAGGCGGAGTCCGCAATGCCTGTATGGCTGCGAGCAACCGGACACACCGAAACATACGTTCTTTGAATGTCACCGATGGGCAGAACATAGGAACGAACTGGAGGAGAAACTGGAAAGCGAAATTCGTCCTGAAAGAATAGTGGCGATCATGCTTGGTAGCGAAGAAGCCTGGGAAAAGGTTAGGATGTACTCCGAGATGGTACTAAGAACAAAGAAAGCAGAGGAAGGCCAAATATTAATGCTGAATACAAGCTAGAAAAAGAGGGAGTGGCAGCCTTTCAGACTGCAACAGTGGCCCCGCACCGAAGTAATGCGTGGAGCTTTGGTACCGGTGCGGATCAGGCTAGGGCAAAAGAGGTGGAGGTTTAGTGGGTAGGCCTGTTTACAGGAGAGTCCCACACACGGGGGAGCCCCGATGGCTCCCTTATGGTGCGTAAAGCATTCCTCCACCTCTCCGGAAAAAAAAAAAAAAAAAAACTACTACTACTACTACTACTACTACTACTACTACTACTACTACTACTACTACTGCTACTACTACTACTACTCTGCCGCATCCTCCGACGGCAAGTGGCGACGAGATGCTATCGGTGCCTTGGCTTTGGACATAAAGGCACCGAATGCAGGGGACCCGACAGGAAGAACACCTGCTACCGATGCTAAGCCACAGTGCTTTCTCTGCGCTGAGCAGGGGGCAAGATCCAGTATGCGAGCTCACATCGCAGGATCTGCCCGCTGCAATGTGTTCAAGGAGGCCCTGTCCGGATCTAACAAGAAGAAACAAGATGCCCCGCGTTCTGCAGGGGAACCTAAATAGAAGCAGGACGGCCCAAAATCTCCTGGCTCAGATCTGCCGCGAAAAGGACGTAGATCTTGTCCTTATAAGTGAACAACACCGCGACAGAGACGAGCCAGGCTGGTTTGCGGACAAACTCGGCACCGCCGCCATATGGATTCCGGACCTTCGTCGGATCCTCGTTACAGACTGTGGCTCCAGCAGGGGTTACGTCTGAGTGAGGAGCAGCGACATGACCTTCATTAGCTGCTACTTCACCCCAAACGAGAGGATCGACGACTTCCAGGCCAAACTGGATGACCTGGAAGACAAGGTTCGGAGCATTAAGGGAGAGATCGTAGTGGCCGGAGACCTCAACGCCAAAGCCCTCGAATGGGGGGAGCCCAACTCTGACTCACGAGGACGAAGAGTCATGGATATGGTCTCCAGACTGGGGTTGATGGTGCTTAACACCGGTACCATATCAACGTTTCGGAGACCAGGGTATAGGGAGACCATCATCGATGTTTCCTTTGCCTCCGAAAGCCTGGCAGCGCGGGTTGAAGGCTGGCATGTGATCGCTGACTACACCGGAAGCGATCACCAATACATCTCCTTTACATTTAAAGGAGATGTGCCAGCCAATCACCACCATCATCACCAACAACGACCCGCGCGAGTTCCCCCCCGGTGGAACATCGCCAAAATGGATGTCGAGAAGCTGTCTCTGGCCATAGCAAGAGGAAAAGTCTCCCTCGATGATATCCCTCACGGCCTAGATACCCGCACACAAGCGGAGGCTCGAGCGCGAGCTACCATGCGCCTTCTACAACAGGCCTGTGAGGAAGCGGTGCCGAAGAAACCACGTCCGCGGGATCGCCGTCCTATGTACTGGTGGACGACGGAGATTGCGTCGCTCAGACGTGAGTGCCTTAAACATCGAAGGGCAGTCACTAGGGCTCACAAACGCGATCCCCGTAAAGCAGCCCAAAAATCTGCCGTCTATATACGGAAGAAAAAGGAACTCCGCCAAGCCATCACGTCCAGTCAACGCCGATGCTGGAAGAAGCTGGGTGATGATCTGAACAATGATCCATGGGGTTTAGGGTACAAAATTGTCATGCAGAAGGTGGGGGCGTTCAAGCCAGGAGCTCCTACCGATGCATCGACCCTACAAAACATCGTAGAGACCCTATTCCCCACCCATCGGAAGAGACCGGAACGCCCGGCTACCACGGACCCGCCTGTAGCTCCCCCCTTCACACTTCGGGAGCTAGCAGCCGCAACGCACGGAAAAAAGTCCGCGCATATACAGTCAGGGCAGCGCGTGCGCTGGTAACAGGGATCCCGCCTTTCCGTATCAACAATGGTGCACCGACCATGAGAGTACGGCGCTGTGAGCACGACTGGAAAGAACGAACCCTCTCCATTTAAATACGAGGCTGAGTGAGCATCAGTTTTTTGAGTGCACACGAGCATCAAGATTCTCATTAGGGTTACACGGAAAAACTTTTGGGAGCGCTGCTCACCAAAACCGGGCGGGTAGCGCTCCCGCGGCACTTTTAACTTTTCAAATGATGATTAAAAATATAAGAGCGTAAAAATAAATCTTTTTCTGAATAAATATGGATTCATACTATCATTAAGAAAGTTTATGCACTATTTTTAGACCATCAAATTACTTACATGGTTTATAAAGATCGTTAAACGCGTAAAAACCGGCACTTTTTCCATTTTAACGCTTCCGTATCAAGAACAGAGCAAAATAGAGTAAAATTGCACGCTTTGCAATTTGCAAGCTTTTCTGTAGAGCGTGAAATTTCCTACAAAAAAGTCAGTGGCAGCCCTAGTCTAATATTAATAGTTTAGCCAGAAATAACACTGGAACGTCAACTTGCAGTTTGATCGATAACCAATGTAAAATATTCGGAATATTCTGTTTAAATTCGTGTTTTCTTTCTGGCCAAACTATTAATGTTACACTATCGCTGCCCGTGACTTTTTTGTAGGAAATTTCACGCTCTACAGAAAAGCTTTAGTGCAATTTTGTCTCTTTTTTGCTCTGTTTTTGATACGGAAGCGTTAAAATGGGAAAAGTGCCGGTTTTTACGCTTTTAACGATCTTTATAAACCATATAAGTAATTTGATAGTCTAAAAATATAGCATAAACTTTCTTAATAATAGTATGAATCGATATCTATTAAAAAAAAATTCATCTTTACGCCCTTATATTTTTCATCATCATTTGAAAAGTTAAAAGGGCTGTGGGAGGGCTGCCCGCCCGGTTTGGGTGAGCAGCGCTCCTAAAGGGTTTTCCGTGTACCAGACGTATTCATTTATAACCGGACGCTCAACTCTAAAACTATGAGCTTCTATAAGAAAATGCTATGAATGAGTTGTTTTGAAAAAGTAATTTATTTGATAATATGTGTATGAGAATCTATCATCCGGCGTTGCTTAATACATATTTCATAATCATGTTGAATGCATCGATTGTCAGTTTAACCCATTAACGCCTAAAATGACAATTTTTATACTTCATTTTCAAACAAGTATTTCGTATCAAAATCAAATTTTAAAACAATTGAGAGGTACGTATCCTACTATTTTCGAGGTCGCTGTTCAAGGTTCCGAGGTCAAAATTGAGTTTCAGCCATCAGAAATTCCAATATGGCGCCGAATATGAAAAAGATTTCCAAAAAATTGGGAATTTTTTATTCTTATCAATTTTTTTCGTAAAATCGCAAAATGGCGTAAACAATGAAAATTTCTTTGAGAAATTTCTGGACGCTCTAACTCAAAAACTACGAACTTAAAAAAAAATGACTAGAATGAAAAGTTCTTAAAATTTATCAAGCGACATAGTGGAATTATTTCAAAATTTTTTGATGATATTTTGAGAAATTTTTTTTCAACATTTTGTTCAAAATTGTAATTTATTTACAAAAAATTCTGAAAAAAATTTAGTGTATTCTCTGATAAATTGTAAGAGTTATTTGTTCTTTGGAATTTTTTCGAAAAGTTGATAGTTTTCGAGGAAATGAATTTCCAATATTATAGTTTAGGATTTTTTCCCCAAAGAACTATCAACTTTTGGCAAAAATTGCAAAGGACAAAAAAACTCGTAGAATTCATATGTGAACACACCAAATTTTTTTCAGAATTTTTCATAAATAAATTATAATTTAAAAAAAAAATTTCTCTACATTTTGCTCACCCGTGTAAAAAAAACATAATTTTACGTTTGTGGAGAAGTTTCCATTTTTGCGTAAAACTCCTTTCTTTTCATTTGTCACATTTCATGGATATAAGACTCACACAAACCAAAATATTAAACGAAAATTAATTTTATATCAAATAACTTACTTATTTTTATTTTCATAATCATGTTGAATGTATTGATTGTCCGGATCAGTGACATGTTGGATGAAATAATTTCTTATTAATTAAGTATTTACGCGGTGGGTTATATTTTTTTTTTTTTACATATAATGTTATTTTTGTTAAATTAATGTTTTTATTCATAATTAATAAACTATTTAGTTCTGATAATAATGGACATGGTCATCGAAACGTCAAAAAAAAATTGGTGTGAAATTATTTCATCCAACATGTCACTGATCCGGACAATCGATGCATTCAACATGATTATGAAATATGTATTAAGCAACGCCGGATGATAGATTCTCATACACCTATTATCAAATAAATTACTTTTTCAAAACAACTCATTCTTAGCATTTTCTTATAGAAGCTCATAGTTTTAGAGTTAGAGCGTCCGGTTATAAATGAATACGTCTGGTAACCCTAATGAGAATCTTGATGCTCGTGTGCACTCAAAAAACTGATGCTCACTCAGCCTCGTATTTAAATGGAGAGGGTTCGTATGTACTTTCCAGTGGCGCTCACAGGGCCGTACTCTCATGGTCGGTGCACCATTGTTGATACGGAAAGGCGGGATCCCTATTACCATTGCACGCGCTGCCCTGACTGTATATGCGCGGACTTTTTTCCGTGCGCTGCGCAACCAAAAGGCGCCGGGTCCGGACGGATTCCCAGCAGAGGTGTTAAAGACCGCAGTTGAAAGGCAGCCGCAGCCCTTGCTTGACATGTACAACTCCTGCCTGAGGGCGGGCACATTTTACTCCCGCTGGAAAGTGGGAAAGCTCGTCCTCATAAGCAAGGGCAAGGGACCAGTAGAGGCTGCATCATCTCACCGACCCCTGTGCATGCTAGACACCGCCAGCAAACTCCCGGAGAAAATGTTCCGACGTCGCCTGCACGAGGCTATACAGTCAGCAGGCGATCTGGCTGATTGCCAATATGGCTTCCGGCCAGGCAGGTCGACGATCCAAGCGATCCAGGAGGTTGTACAGGCCGGTCAGCTGGGAGAAAGCACTGGACGCTTTGAGGCGGGACTTTAAATTACCCGAGTACCTCCAGAACATCATGGAGGATTACTTGAGGTCCCGCTTCATCGAATACGAAACATCGAATGGCTTGGTCCGGAGAGAAATGACGGCAGGGGCAGCCCAAGGCTCCTGGGTCCCGACGTGTGGAATGTCTTCTACGCTGCGACTGTTCAGGCTCGGCTCAACCAGGTAATGCTGCGTATTCGCTCCTGGATGGACGAGGATGGGCTGGAATTGGCATTAGCTAAGACCGAAACCGTCTTCCTAACTAAGAGGAGGATCCCCACCATCATTGATCTCAGGGTGGGGAGCGAGATGGTCCAGACTAAACGAGTCATTAAATACCTGGGGTGAGTCTCGATACCCGGCTCACTTTCTGGCCGCACACACAGCGAATGGCGGACAGGGCAGCAAAGGTCGCCACGTCGCTTCCCAGAATTATGGCAAACGCGGGTGGTCCGTTGCCATGCAAGCAGCGGCTGCTCTTGCGTACCGCCGAATCCATCATGCTGTATGGAGCGGAGGTCTGGGCCGACTCGCTACGGTACGAAATGTACCGCAAACGACTGGCCGCTGTTCATCGAAGGGGGGCCCTCCGAATTGCCTGCTCCTATCGCACGGTCTCGGAACCCGCAGCGATGGTGGTGGCTGGTGTCATTCCCATACACTTCCTCGCCCAGGAGCGAATGTTCGTCCACCAGAACAAATCACAGATGGGGTTGTCCTGCGCCAGAGAGACTGCCAGAAGAAGGACCATGGAAGCCTCGCAGGATCTCTGGACCCAGGAAACAAGAGGGAGATGGACTGCTCGCCTTATCGGCGAGCTAAAGGATTGGACCGATCGCCAGTTTGGCGAGGTAAGTTATTACTTGACGCAGTTCCTGACAGGACACGGCCTGTTCCGCTCCTGCCTTCACAAAATGGGAAAGGTAGCGGACCCAGGCTGCATCCGCGACGATGCCCTCCACACGTTCTTTGAATGTGAGCAGTGGAGGGACGCCAGGTGTGGCCTAGAAGAAGAGATTGGACAATTCACGCCGGATAATATCATCCGGCTGATGCTACAAAACGAAGACACCCGGGCAAGGACTGCCGATTTTGTCGAGGCGGTCGTTCGACACAAGAAGACGGACGCGGATGCAGCCGCAGCACGATGAAGAGAAGGTCAGGCAATTGAGAGTCCAACCTATTTATTTACTTGTAACAGAAGACGACGCAGCCACTGGGCGCCAGTGATTGTGGAATACATCATTCTGTGATGTGTGTCTCTGTTATTTAATGGGATGTACGTATCTGTTACTTTGTTGTGATATGTACTTATTTATTTTTTTTATCAGCGTGACACAGCGGTCACTGGGATCCAGGGGTCGCCAAGCCGTCAGCTTTTAAATACCAGACGACGAAAGAGATGTAAAGTATTTATTTATTTTTTACTGGAAAGACGCGGCAGTTACTGGGATCCAGTATCTGCTCAATAACCGATGCCACCGCGAAGTATTGTTATTAGTGGTGGTCACTTGAACGTCGGTCGGATAAGAAGGTTAGGGTTTAGTGGGTATGCCTGTGTCGGATAACAGGTGAGTCCCACACACGGGGGAGTCTCGCACGACTCCCTTACGGTGCTTAACGCATTCCCCCCTTCTTCGGATAAAAAAAGGGGAAGGGGGATGTAGGTCTGCATGCGCCACCATGTTGGAGGCCCGTGAGGGGGTAACAGTTCGTGGTCCGAAGTAATGTTAACGCGGTCCCGGGCCGCGAATCTGGTGTCAATGGGACCACTTGTGGACAGCACCTGTCCCTTCGTCCCAAAAAAAAACTACTGCAATGGAGTGGATATGGATATTTATCGGGAGTGAGCAACACAGAAATCCGAATGGAGTGGGCTGGTATAGCGATAACGAGGGAGTTGCTGCTATATGGATTAGGAACCTTGACAGATATCCAGTCACAGGTACTGGCAAGGGCGACGGCTATGTTTGGGTGGAGAGCAACGGTGTGCGTTTTGTAAGCTGCTACCTCTCACCGAATGAAGGAATTAATACTTACCACAATAAATTAGCGGCCGTGGAGGATACTGTGCGACAGAGAAATGGTCAACTTATACTTGCGGATGACTTCAACCCGAAAGCAATCGAATGGGGGGAGGCGGCAACCTGCACAAGAGGCCGAAACACCGACCTTATAGAAAAATATAAAGCGGCTAAAGAAGATATGAGGACCGCCATTCGCAGAAGCAAACTCCGCTACTGGAATAAGGTATGTGATGCCGTAAACCGAGACACATGGGGCTTAGGGTACAATATAGTCATGCGACGCCTAGGGTCACATGCAACATCAGTGCAAGGCGACGGGGAAATGAGAAAAACAATAGTGGACGCACTATTTCCTGAGCACTCTATAAGAGAACGAAGGAACATCGAAGTAGATGGCGATATACCACCCTTCAGTGAAGAAGACGTCATTAAAGCGGCAATGTCTCTTGGAAACCGTAAGGCTCCAAGACCAGACGGCATACCTTCTGAAGTTATAAAGATTGCGGCTACAACGTGCCCAGCTCTGCTCTGCAGTATGTATAATGCGACATTAAAGGCAGGCAGCTTCCCTCGTGTATGGAAAACACAGAGATTAGTCTTGATTGATAAGGGAAAAGGCCCTCCCATCACCCCGTCATCATATAGACCTCTCTGCTTACTCGATAATGGAGGGAAGATTTAGAGAAGCTGCTGAAAACCCGCCTACATGCAGCTGTTAACAACGCTGGAGGACTCTGTAGATCCCAATTCGGTTTCAGAGCAAAGCGCTCTACGATCCAGGCGGTCGTGGATACCGCAAAAATGGCATTGCAAAGGAATAACAGGGCGAGAGAAGCCTGCGTTTTGGTCATTTCGATGTGAAAAATGCCTTCAACTCGGCGAGATGGGCTTAAATTCTGAAAGCATTAGAGAACCGATTTAGCGTCCCATCGTACCTGAGACGGGTACTTGATAACTACATGAATGATAGAAAGCTCATCTATAACACCGTAGATGGCCCAAGGCAGCGAAAACGTACGGCGGGAGTAGTATAGGCTACACGAACACGGGCTAGAACTCGCCATGAGCAAGACCGACATGGTGGTCCTGACCCACTATCGGTGGATTTCTTTGACACCGTAGTCGTAGCGGACGTTGCCCTTAAATATCTCGGAGCTACACTTGACGCTAAGCTGACGTACTGGCGACACATCTCTCGAGCCGCTGATAAGGCAGCCAAAGTAGTCGCAGCTCTAGCGCGACTCATGCCAAATATATCGGGCCCAAAGGCGTCCAAGAGAAGGATCCTAATGAGCGTGGTAAAGTCGGTTCTCCTATACGGCGCAGAAGTCTGGGCAGAGGCAACAAATGTAAAAAAATTCCGCATGCGATTGCTCACTACACAAAGGGCAGCGGCACTACGCGTCGCATGTGCTTATCGCACTGTCGCGGAATCAGCCGTCTTTGTGGTGGCGAGTACCCCTCCTCTTGACTTACTCGCGAAGGAGATAGCAAGTGTACATCCCAAGCCAAGGAAACGACAGCGATGTTATGGGCATCAAAATAAATGAACAAGAGAGCATGCTAGAGATGTGGCAAAAACGCTGGAGCGATGAAAACGATACAGAAACGTTGACGCATGAATCAATACCTCATGTAGTGATGTGGTACCGAAGAAACCATGGAGAGGTAAACTACTACCTGACGCAATTCCTAACGGGAGACGGGCTTTTTGGTAGTTATATTCCGGTGGCATATCAGGCTCAGCCCGGAATGTGGGTATGGCTGCGGTAAAGCGGACCCTCCAAGGCACACATTTTTTTTAGTGCGAACGGTGGACGCATGACAGATATAGACTTCAGACCGCGCTAGGAAGAGAGTTTAAAACTGAATCTGCTATCGCAATCATGATTAGTAGCGAAGAGGCCTGGGATGCTGTATCCTAGTATGTAGAGACAGTGCCCAGAACAAAAAAAAACAGAAGAGGACAAATGAGAAGAGAGCGATAGTGATGATAGCTTCTTTATGTGGGGGAGAAAACAGGAGGCAGCCGCAATTAAAAGGCTAAAAAGTAAGCCACCATCCTGAAGTAATACGACAGCGTAAGTCCCGGGGTGGTTTCTGGCTGAAGAAGAGAGTTGGAGGTTTAGTGGGTAGGCCTGTCTGCTGGAGAGTCCCACAGAGTGCACTCCGGGTAGTCTGCGCATATAAATCTGTCTCTGAGGTGGCAGTGCTGCTCCTTGCAGACATCGTCCCCGTAGATTTATTAGCGTTTGAACGCAAAAGGATCTACGAGAGGCGGCACTTAGACACAACTGTGACAAGGGAAGAAATCAGAAGACAGGAGCGTAGTTGCACTCTACAAACGTGGAGAGAACGGTGGGCGGCGGAAACGACAATCGCCCGATGGACAAGGAGGCTGGTGGAGGACGCCAGTTCATGGACGGAGAGGGGACATGGGGAGATAAACTACTATTTGTCCCAGTTCCTCTCCGGTCACGGAATGTTCGGTAAATACCTCCACCCGAGAAGCTTAAAGCCGACCCCAATATGTAATTACTGCCCTGGGGTGGTGGACGACGCTGAGCACACCTTCTTCAACTGTGGAACGTGGGCGGTTACGAAACGAACACTGGAGGCGAACCTGGATGTCGAAATCACGCCAGAAAATGTTGTACCGATTATGCTGGAATCACAAGAAAGCTGAGACCTCATAGCGGGATACGCAGAAGATGTGCTGCGCACTAAAAAGAGAGAGAAAGGAGACACGCGACCAGCTCCCCCCTGATAGTTGTGGAGTAGTAAATTATTTATTTATTTCTCTTTAATTAACTGACGACCCGCTCCACAATGGATCGGGGGCCGGCGGTAGGTAACATTGGATTTTAAATAGCGAAGACCTGCAGAGAAGACTGTTTTTATCATGATGACGATCCGAATGGAGAAGATGAAATTGAATGCTCTCTCCTGAGGGCGAAGAGATAAGAGTGCACGGGGATGAAGAAGGAAAGGAGTTTGACGACAAGGAGAGAAGAGGACGTATATTGAAAACGACGGACAGACGAGGTCGAACCCCTAATCCCGTAAGGGGAAGGGGGAGTAGACCTGCTTGGATCAAGCTGGAGGCCCGTGTCCCCACGGGTAACAGTTCGTGGCCCGAAGTAATAGAAACTTCGCTGGAGCTCCATTAAAAATTAATGGTTGTTGAAAATGAAGCTCCGACAAAAATCAAGCAGCTTTAATCGAGCTCCATAGAACTTTATTGCGTTATACGTGTCGTATACTATTTTTCTTTATCTCCTCCGAAAGTACATAAATATAATAGTGTTGTGAGATGATAACTTTTATTCTTTTTGCCAGTTGACGTAAAAAGAGCAAAAAATAACAATTTTGCCTAAAAAAGAACGCAAATATCATGCTAATCTTTTGTACTTCTTTAAATCTTCCCTTGGTTTTTATTAAAGTACCAACACGATTCTCGATGTTTCATGTAGCGCATGCGTATAACTGTGGATGCAGTACTACATGAAATGACTGTGTCAGGGCTATGTGCGTCCGTGATTGGCTCAGCGTTCTGGCGAGAATGCCAGTAAGTATCGGAGTGAAAGAAACCATAAAGTTCTTTGAAAGGTTTAATATTGAGGTTGATTTTTTACATCATTATCCCAACAGCTGGCCCCATAATGAAAATTACAAAAAGGACTGAAATTTGTCATCAATCTGAAAGTTGTCAAAGATGCTGCAGAAAGAAGAGTGAAGCTAATCGAAGATTATAACAAGATATTAACTAATGATGAGGAACAAAAACAATTCGTTATCCAAGTTGTCAGTGATTATCATAGACAAGACCCTAATGCGACAAAGCAACCATTTCCAAATATCACAAATTATAGTTGTAAATGATACAGTGTAAATAAAAAAAGAATAAACAATCATTCATTTTATTCAATTTATCAAAATTGAAAAAACAATTTAATAAAATATGTTTTAAATCAATATCTGAAATTTCTCCTGGAAAATTATCATCTGATTTTAAAAAGTTTAAACGTGATAATAATTTCATTAAGGGGGCTCTATAGTGCCCCACCGATAAAGTAGGAATTTACGCTAACAAATGTAAAATAAAAAAAAACTTAAACGATTTTTCAAAATTCGGGCTTCATAAAGACATTTCTTACCACATTATATGATTTCCTAACAAATATCAAAGCGATTAGATGAGAATTGACCGAGTATTTTCTTAAATAGATGATTTTTACTTATTTAAGAAAATAATCAGTAAATTCTCAACTAACCACTTTGATATTTTTTATGAGATCATATAGAGTGGTTGGAATTGCCTTTATGAAGCCCGATTTTCGAGAAAGTGAGTCAGAAATTTATAATTTACATTTCTTAGCGTAAATTCTTACTTTATCGTCGAAGCACTTTAGAATCCCATTAAGGGGATTATAAATGAAATTTAAATACCCAGTTTAAATGCCTGTGCTGGAATTTAAATTTCTCTTGATATATATGTTTTTGGGGTTTGGCACGGGGAGCGCTCTCTTCAAAATAATATCCAATATGGCGCAGTACAGAGTCAACTGCTGGGGATGACGTTCAGGTTAGAGTGGTAGAGTAAACATATATAGTGTAATCGCCACAATCCAGTCACTGATAACTCATTACATTATGGTTATGTATATGCTAATGTAACATTCATGACTAATAACATAATTAGTTTTGTATGTCGCCAAACAGTTTTTTTACAGGGTTATGAATCTAGCAATGGTAGCATTCACTATACTTTTACATTTTCTCATTGCCAACAATTTGTTAAGCTTTTTTATATATGAATTAATGGCAACATTCATTACCATTAAACGAACTTGTATTTCCTACATCAGCAATCATTTTTCAACTCTTATTCTCAGTGAAGTAGTGGTAAAACTCATTACCATCAACGATCTTATATTTCATACACGGACAATAATTTTTCAACACTTGTGCTTATCAAATAAATGCTAACATTCATTACCATCAACGATGTTGCATTTATTACATTGACAATAGTTTTTAAACTTTGATTGATCGCAGTAGTGATAACATTCATTACATACTATCAACGATCTTTTACCTCACATGTCGACAATAATTTGTCAACCCTTGTGCTGATCAAAGAAATGGCAAAATTCATTAACATCAATGATCTTATATTTCATACGCCGACAATAATTTTTCAACAATTCTACTGATCAAAGAAATGGTAAAATTCATTACCAGGAACAAAAACTTCGCTTTTCATGTTGCTAAATATTTGTATGTCATTTTTTGAACATACCAATGGTCATTTTTTACATGTACAATATTTGTTACATGGACAATAGTTTTTAAATACTTTTATTGATCGCAGTAGTGATAACATTTATTACCATCAACGAGCTCGTCTTTTTTAGACGACTCAGTTTTAACTTAATTATTATTGTACTACATTATAGTACACCAATATTTTTATAACCTGGTTCCAAGTAATAGGAATATTTTCCTATTCTTTACCACAATCATGGAACTTATTTCTGATCGAAGTATTGGTAACATTCGTTACCATCAACGGTCTTATCATTTTTACATCGACAATACTTTCTCAACATTTGTATCGATTCATTATCAGCGAGCAAATTTACAATTGTCACGTCGGTCAACACTTTTTTACATTTTTATGAATCCAGCAAAGGTAACATCCATTACATACAATGACTTCTCAGCCTAATTATTACCAGAGCTGTTAAATGAATTTATACGAGTCTGGTAAGAAGTGAATACACTTTTTATTGATGAGTATTTGCATCTAAAGACATTTAATGGGTCAGCTTTACATGCTTGCACTTCTGAGGTATTATATATAAGCACGATTGGACGCAATTTGTGTCTCGAATCCTCACAAGCTTTCACATCATCCCCTCCACTCAACCCTGCGGACGACAAGTCCACAGGGGGTTAAAAATATATGATTATTTACAACATTGGAATTTTCATATTTCACATTTTTGTAATTATTACCAGAGCTCTCAATATATTTATTAAAGTCTGGTATGAAGCGCATAAACTTTTTATAGATGATTATTTGTATATCTAGACATTTCATAGATCGTATTTTGTTCAATCGATACAAGCTGTCAAGTCTATTTATAGGAGTCTGGTAAGAAGCGAATAAACTTTTGATTCATGATTATTTGCACCTAAAGGCGTTTCATATATTGTATTTTGTTTAATTAGTACCGGAGCTGTCAGCTTTATTTATACGAGTCTGGTAAGAAGCGAATAAACTTATTATAGATAATTATTTGCTTCTAAAGACATTTCATGTATCGTATTTTGTTTAATTGGAACCGGAGCTGTCAACTCTATTTATACGAGTATTGTAAGTAGAGAACAAACTTTACTGATTCAAAGTATATGATTATGTACATCAATGAACTTCCATGTTTCACATTTTTCTTAATTATTACCCAGCAATCGAATTTGAATAGTTTTCCTCTTCCTGAATCCTCCTTCAACTTTTGTGGGCACTTAGTAGCAAAATGTCCGGATTCATTGCACCTAAAACACTTAATTATTTTTCCGCTTCTTTTTCGAGTCCTTTGAATAAAAGGCTGTCTCGTGGGTTGATTGGCTGGTGCTCCTCGACTGAACTTCTTGCAGAAGTTTATGAAATGACATTTCATATATCGTATTTTATTTAATTGATACCAGAGCTGGCAAGTCTATTTACACGAGTCTGGTCAGAAACGAATAAACTTTTCATTGATGATTATTTGCATCTAAAGACATTTCATATTTCGCATTTTTTTTAATTATTACCAGAACTCTGAGTAGGTGAGATAAGGGTCTGATAAGATGCAAATAAATTATTATTGTTAAAAAAATACCTGGAACAATTGGTTGGTGGATTCATTGGTGAATCTGCAGGCTACTTCCCCGTGGTCGTTGTGCCGTTGTGTTGTCTTCCTCCTCCTCGTCTTTTGTCATCACGGAGAGACCGATCGCGATGCACGATATCTACACGATATCGTCACGAATCGACAAAAAATTTTTGCACGGCTCGCGCGGAGTACAAAATTTTCGAATCCATATGACTGACGATTAGCTGCGTGTCGGGCCGCCATATTAGTTATATTTTCTCTTGATTTTGTGACGTCATTCAAAACATTACGACATGAAGCGACCGCAGCGCTTGTGGTAAAACTTAGAATTTATGCTTGATCAAATAAGTATTTATTTAGAAAATTCAGTGATGTTATTCAAAATGTTGGCTCCACAAAGACCTTTTTATGCGTTTCATAGAGTTGCAAATAAAATTTCATCGTAATCGGTGGAAAATTGAGGACGTAGGGTCCCGAATAAAATTCGAGTCGACAGAAATCAACTGTGACATTCGGTTACTTTTTTACAAAATTTGGCGATATTTTTCCAAATTTGGGCTTCACGAAGGCCTTTTTATACGCCTCATGTAGTTGCAGTTGTAGCAAAAAAATTTCATCGCAATCGGTGGAAAATTGAAAGCGTTGGGTCCCGAATAAAAGGAGCCTAAAATGCAACGGGCATTTAAATTTCTTTTAGAATCCACTTAAGACGGAAATCCGTTATATTATGAACATTATTTTTAGCGCAGTATTGTCGGCTCAATGATCAAAGTAAACATACTTAAAAACTGTTATATTCAAGTATACTACATGTGAAAATAATTTTCAATTGATAGTTTTTGGTGCAGCAGCGATAAAATTTATGAAATTAAATAAAGCAGCGAAGTATAAAGGGGATTTTTGTACTGACGAAAATTAATTTATTTTAACTACAGGTTTAGTTGCACAGTGGGAACAAAATATTTAGTAGTATTTATAGCTACATTTAGTTAAACGAACTAAAATTTAGTACACTCAGCATCCATTTAGTAATTCACTCGACTAAATGTATCCATAACAATTACTAAATATTTTGTTTCCACTACGTGGGTAACTAAACCTTTAGTTGAAATAACTAAATATTCTTTCAGTTATAAATTTTATGCATGAAACCTTGTTTTTGAGCACCTTTTTATATAAAAAGATAAAATAATTTCTGGTAAAAAATAAGTTCTAGGCGAGTTTGGCCTACAAATTCGGCACACAAAATTTTTGAACCATTGTGAGGAACTCTATTTTTCCACCATTTACACGAACGTAAATTAATGTCGATAGTTCCGACATAGTTAGGTTCTTTTTAACTTGGCCTAGTTTACTTCACGCAGAAAGGTATATAGTATGAATCAGACGGAGTTTTGCCATTTAAAATGTTTTTAAAAGATATACTGCATAAACCACAATCACTTCTATTTTGCCAAAATGTTACTTTAAAGTATTGCTTGAATAAGAATCGTATAACTCGGCGTCGAATTACTCGATTTAGGTCTATGACCTCTCATTTTCTTCGTAAAATATGCATAAACTCAAACAGATTTGGTAACAACAAATTAGTAATGATTATAATTCAATTTAATCTAAATAAATTATAATAATATCCGTTGTAATTCAATCAAAAAATTTTTTTTTGTCGGCGCATTCCATGTTATTCAGAAACCACTTTAAAAGAAATTTGTCCATTATTAAAAAAATTGGACTCAACTAGTCGAAGTTACAAGAAAAATTCAAAAAATCGTCTTTTACCCATTTAAAAACAATGTTAAATTTCAACCCTTCATCAGTTAATCAACGAGCGTCTTTGAGTTCGGACGTGTTAACTTCTTGTAGCAGTTAACCAAACTAATGTAAAATTTGATTGTATAATTTGCGGCGCTTTGGCTACCCAAGAAGTCAGAATTAAATGCTCAAAACATGAGCTTTCAACCACAAAAATTACCGAATTTGGATTCGTGGATCATGCAACAACCCATTAAAAAAAGGAAGAAATGGAAAAAATCACCTGCAAAGCAAAGTCAAAACTTTGTATCGGAAAATCGCTATAATAATCTTACGATAAGATGAAGAAAGTACCTCCAATAGTTGTCTACAGCTATATAAATGATCTTATGAGAATTCTTGATGCAATCAAAAGTTCGTTACAAAATAATGTGGACATTAGAGTCAAAAGTAATCGTATGGTAATCTACACTAAATCAACCGTAAATTACCAAATTATGCTGAATAAAATGAAAAATTAAAAGGTGGAATATCATACGTATACACCTTTAAATGAAAATCCCACAAGTAATCAAGGGACTTCCAAAAACGAATACGTGTGATGAAATAAAAAAACATCTTGCAAAAAAAATCTTTATGTGCTTAATATTAAACAAATGAGCAAATACGAAGAAAAGGAAGGCACTAAAATTGTACACAAGCTTCCTTTATTTATAATTGAGTTCGCTCCTAAAGTAACATTTAGTGAGAAAGTTAAACAAATTGGTATCTGATATTGTATTGTGTCCTAGGAGAAACTTCGTACCTCAGTGTTATAAGTGTCAAAATGTTGGTCATGTGGCCAAAAACTGTTTTAAAAACCCTAGATGTGTCAACTGTGCTGGAGGATACATTACTAGTGAATGCTTATTACCTGCAGCAAATGCTCCAAAATGTGCAAACTATCAAGGTAATCATGTAGCAAGTTCGAAAAGCTCTCCGGTTTACTAAAAAATGGAGAACTCCAAAGGAGGTGGATGGAGACATGCAAACGTAAACATGAAATCGAGGCGGCGAAATATGTATTCGGCACATAATAAGGTGCCATATGACAGAAACCAACCGGCATCTGATGCATTCAAGAAAGTAGATAAAATGATGTATAGCCAAATTATGAGCCAAAGAAGATTAAATGAAGAAACGATTGAAGATTGATGCTAGTTAGTTAGGTAGTTAAAAATACTATATTAAATTTAAAGAAACCAAATGATAAATATGCGAAACTGACTTGTTTAATTGAAGGAATTGTTAAATTGTTTGAGTAAAATGGAAAAATTATCAAATAATATAAAGATTATATAACATGAAATGCTAATACCATTAAGAATAAATTATGTGAACTTAAAGTAGCAATTAAATTGTATAACTTCGACATTATAGGCATTTGTGAAACTAAGATAGATAATAATTTTAAAATAAAAACTAGATGCCTTCGACCCGGGTGCCTACAATTTTGGCTAAATTCGTATTGCAGTTCCCTGACGAAAGGCTGATGCTTCCGGGAATATTCCCATTCTAACACTGCCAGGAAAGAAGGCGGCAGAGGGTAGTTCTAGCATCGTTAGGTTCGAGTAGTTTCTATACATATATTGTAACAATATCTTGTTCCTTAAATAGGGTGAATATGCCAATGAATGGACGGTTAAGCATTTTTCACAATTTGATCGATTGTAACTTTTGAATTCTTTTATGGAAATTTAATTATGATACCACCATTAGAATCGTTAGACTCTGCTCTTTATGTCGGTGTAGTTCAACCTTTGATTTTATTTAATTATTAACCTCGTCTTCATACGATTGTAAAAAAATCCGCTAAACCCCAATGAATAGACGGGTTAAATCAAATGGGACGTTTTCAGTACCAGTTTTGGATGGCTTTAAAACTTTGCTTTGATTTTACAAAATAATAAACACTGGAAGATCAATAGTACTGTAAATATTGTTTTGAATGTTCAAAGAACATAAAAAAATGTTTTTTTGTTGCATGTTGTGCATCATACATTCATAAGAAATAGAAATATGTAGAAAATCGTCCATTCATTGGTAGTCGTCAATTCATTGGCATATTCACCCTATATTAAAATTTAAAATGAGAAATTTCAAAACTTCGACCCCGACCGCGGGTCAGCCGAAGCACTGATAAATGAGCCTGTCTTGTTCACACTGATGCTTAAAAAGACAAAAATTAATCAAATTTTTATACTAAAATAATATTTAATCAAATTTTTATAGTTAGACCCCCCCCCTCCCCCCTGATACCCGCCTCACTCACCTGCTTCCTCTGTGTCTCTGTTTTTCATGTAATGTATATAATATACATACATATGCATTGTATATGTGTATCTACAATTTATGTTAATTTCATGTTAATTTGCTTTTTACGGCATTATCGTTGATTTTACGAAGAAATGAATAAAACCTTTTTTGTAGAGAATTCGATGTTCTATATTTTTTGTTTGAAAAATTTTTTTGTACAATTTGTATTTTTTGTTTAAAAATGGAAAAAACGTGTTTTTTGAGCGTTTTTTTTGTTAAACCTCCCCATAATCTAGTATGCATTGTCTCCAAAAACTAATCAGATCTAAGTTTGGTCAAGAGAAACCCAAATCCGTTTGTACTTTTTAAATTCGTCCTGCCAGTCGCGAGATATCGCGTATACAAAATTTTGCCCACGGACGGACGGACGTACAACCAACGGACACCAATTTTTTTATTATTGCTTTGGGTTTCTTAGGGCCTGAAACGTCGACATTTGATGAAAACTATAGGGTAATTTTTTGGCGGGAACTGACCAAATTCAATACTTCGCCAGACCTATGGTCTGGGTTGAAGTAATTCCGGGATATACAGTCTGTAGGTCGGATAGAAACAATTCAGGAGGTGGTGTAGCGATAATTGTACACAATAATTTCACACCACCACAAAAAAAAATTGTTAAAAAGTGATCTAGATAAAATATTCCAAAATCGTAGACAAATAATTGTAATGGGTGATTTAAACTCAAAACACACGGAATGGAATTGCAACGTAAATAATGATAATAGTTATAGTATTCATAGACAAATTAACATTGCAGCCCCAGAAAGCCACTAGGTTCATTCCAAAGAGAGGTTGTGCAAATGTATTGCACCTCCATCTTCTAAAAAACATCAATTATTATATAAATCCCAAAACTTTACATATTTTAAATTCTGATCATAACCCGGTACTTAAATTAAATTCTAAGCATAGGTCTACAAAGGTTATATGTATAAGAGTTTACACTTAGAAAAAAAATTCATTGACCCAATTAAATTTGTGGTGATTCAATGAAATGAGGTCATTCTATGCCACTATGAAGTAAAAGCATAGAATTAAAGAAATGTTCATCAATTCAATGCGACAAAACTATGAAACTAATAAACTTGGAAATTTCATTCAATGAAAATTCTATACATCTAATGAAATATTCTTTCTAGCAATGAAATATTTCAAAAGATGCATAAAATGCGAAATGTGATATTATAAGCTGCGAATTGTATAGAAAAAGACGGTTTGGAAAGAATGAAATATTTCGTCGTAGCAATGACAATTTTCTTCCCGGTGATGATACTTTCTTTGGTAGCATTAAATTTCGGTTGATTCGATGTAACAAAAATCATTACTTCTACGAACGGTGTATTATAGAGATAAAGAGTATTTGGAACGAAATAAATATTTCATTGTGGCGAAAAAAATTGTCTTTCAGTTGATGAAATTTTCTTTGGTACCATAAAATTTTCATTGACTCAATGAAAAAAAATCATTCCTGCTATAAACGAAGAATTGTACGAAAAAAGAGAATTTAGGAAGATAAAGAAATTTCGTTGTAACAATTATGAAAATTTTATCCAGTTCATGAAATTTTCTTTGGTACCATTGATTTTTTATTGATTCGATGTAAAAAATTCATTAGTACTATGAAGAATGCATCATAGGGGTAAAGAGTATTTGAAATGAAATAAATATTTCAATATGGAAATGAAAATTTTCTTCTATAGTTGATGAAATTTCCTTTGATAATATAAAATTTTGATTGAGTCAATGAAAAAAATTCATACGTGCTATGAACGATGTATTGTAAGGAAAAAGAAAGTTTGGAAAGAACGAAACTTTTCATTGTAGCGATGAAAATTTTCATCCAATTCATGATATTTTCATTGGTACCATACAATTTTTATTTACTCGATGAAAAAATTAATTCGTGCTATGATCGATGCATTGTAAAGAAGAAGAGAATTAGGATCGAAATAAAATTTCATTGTGACGATGAAAATTTTCTTCGGGTCTAGAAAACATTCTGTGTTACCATTAAATTTCGATTTAACCAATGACAAAAATTCATTAGTGCTATGAATGATATATCATTGGGAGGGTGAATAAAAATATAGTCTCGTATTGAAAATCAAGTTTCCCAGTGTTGATTTCGCGTTGTGGTCAATCGTAGATTTTTTATTTGTATCTGAAACTGTCACTGGAATGCAATTTATATTACTTATTTATGATACATATTTATTGCTAGCAATTCGTGGTTTTCTTATAGAAACATGAAAGAGTGAGTGAGAGAGAGAGAGAGAGAGAGAGAGAGAGAGAGAGAGGGAGAGAGGGAGAGAGAGAGAAACAAACAATGTGTGTGTGTCTTTATTGTTTATTTAAGCACATGTACTCGCTTGTACTATTTAACATCGGTTTGCGTTCGCCTAACCTTATACGCGTTTTGTAAATTCAGTCGCTATGAAAATTTCGCACGCCATAAACGCAGTTATACGATATCTCGCAGGCATTTGATATAATTTGGAACTTGTATTTATGCTTCCAACAAGAGATCGTACCGCTTGCGAAAAAAAACACAGGGATCTGTGATTCAACGATGTTCATCCATAGCCACCTAGTGATAAAATACAGATCTACAATGCGGCAAAATGAAAAAGTGGCGCGAAAATTTGAGATACGTTTTTATTATATAAGTGTAAATTTGATATACAGGGTGCGTGCGTACGATCGAACATAGGGTATGCCATGTTAAAGGTAGAGCGTTCCTGATTGGCCAGTTCCAGCCCGTACGGTTCTCCCCATTGGCCGCGAGAGAGTATGAAATGGCTGAAACTGGAGATGCGAGTACTACCTTCACTGTTCAGTACTTTAGTCAGCCGCATTCAGTAATTCAGCCTGAAGCAAACATTGAGTGCACGATAAATGATCGTAGATCGTGCGCACGCACCCTGTATATGACTTTCGTGTCACTGCGGTCCCTTAACTATTGGGTAAATACTAAATATTTTTACTTACTAAATCTACAGTTTACTATTACAACCATAAAGTGTATATTAAAAACATTTTTAATGTAAAATAATAACTTCAAAAATAAAATGTTTAGCATTCTGCATCACCTAAAGAATGTGCAAAATATGTGAGGAATTTTTATAAATATATTACATTTCTTATTTTTCTTCAACTTTTTTCAACATAATATTACGTTATATTTATAACATAAGCTGATGAAATTGGATCAATCAACGAATTCGAAAAACGGAAGGGAAAAATGTCTGAATTAAATAAAATATTTGTTTCGATTCTTTATTAGATATAGAGATTCTTAAAAGAATCAAGCAAGATTTTGAAACAAGTAGCTTGTAAATTTCATATAAATGTGGTATAATACTTTCATTATATCCCATAAATATTATTCGGCAAGTTTAGTTATTTTCCTACGAAAAGTAACATAATAATGACAAGGTTTTTATGTAATTCCCAGAAAATTGTGGTCCAAAATGTTCATGGCTATGTTTAATCAACTAACATACTGTTTATTAAATTTTCACTTATACAATAAAGTATTATACATTTTCAATACAAGTAATGGATGTATAAGGAATATTAAAGGTAATTATAAAATACTTGTTTCAAATTCTTATGTGATTCTCGAATCCGTCTTAACAGTTTTCACATTATTGTACTAAAGGTGGAGGAGGGTTGAGATGTAAAAAAAAATATTTAGTAACATTTCAAAAATGAATATTTAATTTGTGGTACTAATGTTGTAAAATCTGATTAAGTTTCATTTTGTATTATCATATTGTGATAGAGTCAATTAATAAAATTAATAGCTAGGGCTGGAAGTGCTGAATTTCAGGGTAGAAGACGGGTTCTAACAAAACAAATATTTAACCGCCGAAAAATCCTAAATTATACAATAAAATTATACGTTATTTGGAATGCATTGGTCCAAGTTTAAGGATTCAATGAAAATATTCACGTATATTATACACAATGAATTGTAAGTGTTAAGTTATAATTTTAAGTATATTTATCAACCTTCATCGCTATAATGAAATATCTATTTCGTTGGATACGTTCTTCTTCCAAGCAATGTGGCGCTCATGGAGCTCATGAATTTTTTTCATTCTGTCAATCGAAATTTAATGGTTCCAAAGAAAATTTCATCAAGTAAGCACAATTTTATCAGAGGGGTGACAAATTCTGATGGTTCTCTATGGAAACTTACCAATAAATATTCGAAACGAGAGGAAAAATTCCTCCAGTAAGAACAGATAACCAAATTTGTTATAGCCATGATAGCAAAGCTAAAGCTTTTATCATTTATTCAGTCATTAAAAATTTTCAACAAAATAGCAAGTTAGGAACTGGAACCCATAATAATACCGGAAGAACACGTGTTGATAAAGTTTTGAGAAAAGTTATTACTCCTATGGATAATATAATAACATCAGGTAGAGATGTTAGCGAACAAATTAAACGGATTAAAAACTCAAAGGCACCGGGTTATAATGGAATAGCGGGGATAATTATTAGGCATATTCCACACAACGCGGTTGCGATAGTCGCAAAAATCATAAACGGAATGTTTTATCTAGGTCACTTTCCTACTCCGTGGAAACGAGCCAAAGTGATTCCTCTTTTAAAACCCCGTAAAAGTAATACATTAGTAGGTAGTTATCATCCGATTAGTTTACTACCAGTGCTCAGCAAAATTGTGGAAAAAATTATTAAATGCAGAATTGATAGGTTCCTGATTCAGAACAATTTAATTATAAAGGAACAATTTAGTTTCAGGAAAGGGCATAACACAGTGGATCAATTAGTTAGAGTTGTTGATCATATAACGCATAAGTTCACGAAAAGAATGCATACGCGAACATTGCTGCTTGATTTAGAAAAAGCATTCGATAATGTTTAGCACAATGGATTAATATTTAAGTTAATTAACATGAAATCTCCAGCATACTTAATTGGTATTATAAATTCGTACATTAGAAATCGTAACATGTTTGTTGAAATAAACAACACTAAATCAAGCAGTTGTAATATGGGCGAGAGGTCCGGGTTTCCCCTCTTCGCAAGAGTAAGGGTCCCCTCCGATCAGAAATTAGCTTATCGGTTACGCCGGCGAGTTAGTCGCTGCCGGACAGTTGTAGCTTTTAGATTTACGATAATTCGCACACCGCAATAAATATATACTTTCAAAGAAGACACGTGTTTCCATTATTTCGTCTTCTCCTCGCGTACTCGGAATGTGGCTCGAGTAATCAGAACTACCTATCGAGTTCTCCACAGTAAAACTACAGCTGGTGTCCCCCATCGGTCGATCCTTGGAACGTTACATTTTACGGTTTACTTAAACGGTGATCCTAAAACGGAAAAGGTATACGTAGGATTGTTCGCCGATGACATAGTGTTATTCACATCTTCTACTAGAATCGGTGCTATTGTGAAAGGATTAGAAACCGCGGCAAATAGTAATGTGAAATATTTCAATAAATGGAAAATAAATACAACACAAACACTGAAAAGATTGACACTGAGACCGACTGTAACAAGCAACATAAAAATAGGAGATACTTTTGTTAAATGGACTAATGAAGTTAAATATTTAGACGCCATATTGGATGAAAACTTAAGTTTTAATAGGCATTTAAATAGTGTAACCCAAAAAGCCATAGAATCATTTATGATACATTATCCTTCACTAAACAGGAAATTTACATTAAGTAAGATAAATAAACTAAATATTTATAAAGTTATTGTTAGACCAGTTATTATGTATACTTGCCCTGCATGGAGTATAATTTGTGATACTAATTATGCTAAGCTACAAAGGTTGCAAAGTAAATTTCTAAGGCCAGTTGGTAATTATCGTAAATTTAATAAATATCGATTTATTCACGAGGAATTAAAAATGGAATATCTTAAGGACTATAAATAAATGGTGTTGTAATGTAGAAGTATATATATAATAAAAATATAAAAGGTCGGCTTTGTCCTATAATTGGTTTGATGAGAGTTTTCCTCGACGTTTCGAACAAACTTCTTTTGCATTGCCCTAATACTATCGTACATATCGACATCTAAATGGTGTATATTTTTATTATATTTCTGTTTCCTTGTTACTAAATATTGAAGGTGCATGTGTATGTCTCTAATTTCTATATTCAATAGTTTTGTTGCGCGATGCCGTCCTGTGTGTCGGCCCAACACCCAAAATCGACACCGTCGTGCCATCTCGACGCGAGTTTTAACAGCGCGAATCGGACGACGGCGCGCTTATCGACCCGACATAGGGAGATCTGCGAGATTTCGAACTTCGCGGACTTTTCCAGGAATCTGGTTGTACTTAAGACCACCTGCGGCGCAACTTTTTCGCTTCCTGGACAGGTCCGAGAAGATTTTCGCTTTTACTTTTCGGAAAAACCACAGACACGTGTGACCCGCGTGTGGTTCCGTTTTTTCCTTTTAGGCGCCTTGTGTAACGCGACGCCTGATCCTTTTCTGCGGAGGATCACGGGACGTAGTCAAATCACGCCATGATTCACGTCATCTCGCCGTGATTCAAATTCACATTAGCCGAAAGGCCGGACTTATTTTCGCGAAACACGCGGTTCACCATTTTTTTTGTATAAAGTGCTCTTCACCTTTAGAATAAACAGTTCACGACCAGATGAAGTGTTTTTTATTTCTTGAGCTTCACCTACTTACAGGACCTGGACCACGCAGCCTCGCATGCGCTTGCACAATATAATTGCGTGCCATGCATCGAGAAACAAGTTTCTTTTGAAAATTCTGTATGCATCTGGATAAGTTCTTGTCAGCTGTTCTACTATGGCTCGTTATGTTTTGTACGTGTTTTGTACTATTTGCAATGTGGTTTGGGATAATATCTAAGTATCTCATTTTAATTAAAAAGTGTTTAGTTAGCTCGGTTCGAATAATATTCTTTTCTATTTTCCTATGTTCAAAGAAACGGGTTCTGAACGTCCTATTTTCCATAGACAGGTAGTGATTGGCCCATTTTCGCCCGGGGCTCATTATAACCTCTTAATAATGAAAACAAGTTTGTTCGAAACGTCGAGGACAAATTCTCATCAAACCAATTGTAGGACAAAGCCGAACTTTTATATTTTTATTATCTTAAGGACTATATTAAAAAATTATCTTGTAAGTATTTCTTGCGATTACAAACTCATCCAAATAAGCTAGTTAAACATGTCTTGTATGAGCCGTATCAACACAAACATGAACGGATTATACACATTCTGTACAAATAACTGTTGCTGGTAATGTAATATTTACCTAGCTACCTCGGTATGTATGCAGTGTTCGTATGTATTACTGTTTTTTTTTTCAGTAAATAGCACTTTATGTAATTTATGTCAATTATGGTTAGATAAATAGGCATTTTCAGTTTTCGATCGAGTGGTAGGACGCGATTTTAATGTCGGAACACTTATTGACATCATGTAAGGTACAATGTAATATCTTTAATTAAGAATAAAATATACATGTGCATATACAAATTTCAAGCCTCGAGTGGCACGTGTCAAACAAGTTTAACGGATGTGCCAATTTTTTTTTGATTTTTTTTTCAAAAATGGAACATTTTTGGGGGGTCAGACCGAAGCAATTAAAAAATGACCAAAATAAGGGACACCCTAATATATAATTACGTTATATCGGTTCATTTTGATCGTACGGTAAATTTTTGTTGAATCATTTTAAAGAGAATTTCTTGCTATACATGACTCTTCTATCAGAATGTATTTTCATTTGTTATTAGTAATAACGCTCCAAAACTTTCGGAGATATTAGAAAGCTCATTTTTAAATGCGCGACATGGGTGAGATGATATTTTTTATCAATGAGAGTCAAACAACAAGCATTGCACAAATTTTGAAAATCCAATTTTGACATTTTGATTTAACCTTTTGAATTGTGCGTACAACTCTTTTAGATTGCTTAAAACCAATCGTTTTTGGACGTGTATACGAGAACCGTCCAAGTTTTTGACGGAAAGGGAATCTTTCATTCCTGGGAAAATGCGGAAATTTTCATCACAAAAATATGTCAGCATATTTACTATATCTATAGAGAATGGATGTCCTGTATTAATGATATGTTTTGCTTTAATACATTTAACAACAAATTCTTTTAATACGTGTCTTGATTTTTTTAATAACCAACGGGAACAACCGAAAATTTTAGCAGTTTTGTAGATACTCCAAGAATCCGGTGCCAGTATAAGCAACTGAAATTTTTCAGTATTCGTTGTTTGCTAATCTTTAAATCTTACCTGTAATTTTTCCAGTATTTCATACTTATGGTTATGTTTCGGAGGTTCAATTGTGTGTGGTATATCCTGATCATAATCAGAATTAGAATCAGAATCATAATCATTGATGTAAGTTACATTGAGAACTTCAGTAAATACTGGAGTTGATCTTGTATAAAATCATAGGAGGACCTAGGGCGTTCATGGGGACCAGAAACATTGCAGTTATCTTTCACCATGACATTAATATCTTTCCGGCAGAACCGAAAAGCATCGAAGCTTTTTCTACTTTTCGATTCGATTTGGCATCACTTCTAGTTGTTTTGCCATAATACGGCTAACAAGGGGAACTTCAGGAATGGTGCTCTCCGATTTTATCGAGCTTTTCACATAATGTAGTACTTAGTGCCCTTTTGAATCTCAGAAAGCCATTCAGCTCCATACGAAGCCGTTTTCGCTAAAATCACGTTTAAAGTTCTTACACTTAGCGGTAATACGCGATGAACGTCTCTATCTGTCGAAGGCGCTGTGGCTCAGGCGTGCGAGTCTCGGCGCGCGCAACTTTTTTTTTTTTTTTTTTAATGCATACTTTATTATATACTATTTACAAATTATGAAAATTATTAATTCTAATTATTTTCATACTTTTAAACATTATAAATATTTTCAAGGAAAAATACATTTTTATTACTTTCTAATATTTTTCATTACTGTTATTATTAGCGTTATTAATAATATTTATTACATTATGTAAACTATAATAAAACTGTATAATGGAATAAATTATACGTTATTATATTAGAATAGAAAACTTCAACATTTATTGTTTAATTCTCAGGAGTTGCAATACAACTTCCACAGTGATACTTGTCGTAAAAGCACTAAAAACAAAAATTTGTAAAATATCGTGCACATCTTATGAACGCGAAGATTTTACAGTGGCACGGTTTTTTCAATGCTTCAAGTTGAAAACACACTTCGTTGACATTCATAAAAACTTCTCCCTCTTCGGATAGTTGACACGCATGCCAAACATACTGTAGCATTTTCCCGATTTTTCTCTATAAGATACGAACAATTTTGCAATTTTTTGCTCAAGTTCTTTACCTGTCAATAAAAATTCACGTCACACGGTTGTACCAGTGACGTACATTTGGGAGGAATAATTTTCAATGTACATGTAGACTGGTCTTCATCATTTTGAAAATGTTTGAAACAAACGGACTCGCAATAAACCATGAGAATCTCCGTGTTCTCTTCTGATCGCAAATAGAACTGCCCATCTCGCCTTTCAGAACAATCCCGACGAAAGACAAAGTATAATGCGTAAGGAAAAAAATTAAGAACTAGCAACCACGGGTGTAATCATGACTCTGTTAACGCAAACGCATCAACGTTTCCACTGTAAGCACTAGAAAACGCCGATTCCAATTTCGAGTTAAGTCCACGTACATGCTGATATAAAACAGAAAACACGGACATAGGCTCCTGTCCAGACACGCTAGTTACATTCGATACACCAAAAACACGAGTTTCCCGCGTAATAAAATCTGACTCGCATGAGTCCCGATGCGCGTTGATGACGGTTAATTCTGTGTTGGCTGCTGCGGACAACTTTGGTCACGAACGGGCGACCAGACTTGTATATCACCGTAAAAACTTCTGAGTCTATAGCGGGGGGGCTGTTTAGCTCCTCTAGCGCGCGTTTCAATTCCCAATGCTGCAGTGGCGTACGGTCTGGATCCACTGCAAATTGTAAAATGGCAGGAGTATTCGTCGATTTCAAGGTTCGAGAGGTTTTGAGTAACTCCGAAGCCGAGATTTTCCTAAACTAGAATCAAATGCTCTTCAAGAGGTTATATGTAATACCCCGATTCAAGAAAAGAATGGTACTGCTGTTTTTGGGGAAATGTCAAGTGACATAGATATTAAGAAGAACTCGCCTATCTCCATTAATTTTACTGATAACGAAAATGACAATGACAGAGACTATTCCGATGACGATAAAATAATTTCTAAAAATTTGTATTCAATTTTGTTAAATCTCCGAGAATTGCGAGAGTCTTTTGATCTTTTGGATGATTCGATTCGCGGTTGAGGATATGTCCTTACATCAGACATAGAAAAGAATATTTTCAAATCTAGGGGAATGCAGTCATTACCTACAACTAAAAAAACAAGTGAAATCCAAAATTTTAAAATTATTCAAGACAATGAAATTCTTTTAAAGGGAAAGAATACAGGAAAATCGATTCAAAACCCCGAAACGAATTTCAATCCTGATTTAAACGTTATCGCTGATGCTGAAGCTACCAGGCTAGTCTAGCAGGCTAAATGCCACGCGCTAGGTACGCATACCACACGGGCGCATTAGGGGGCCCGGGAAAGACGCACGTGTATTTTATTTACAAAAGTGTATTACTAGGATAAAATCATTGTGTAAAAATTGATAGTAGTATATAATTGTGCTACACACAATGTCCATGTGCACTCGTGAGGGAGTAACAATTTCTTTAAACAATAACATTTGTTTATTGCAAAATAATCTGGAAAACCGCTTTCTCTTTATGCCTTAAATTCCCAATCGACTCGAAAAAATTCTGAGTAGCGCAGAATTGTGTTAGAAACAACAACCAAGTGCAATCGCAAGGGAGCAACAACGTGTAAACAAATAAATTTGTTTATTGCTTTAAAAACTTTAAAAACGTTATAACAATAGGCAGGAAATTCCGAATCGACTCGAAAAAATTCACAGTATCGTAGAATTATGTTAGAAACAAAGTCTGAATGACATCGGGAGGGAGCAACAACGTGTGTAAACAAATAAATTTGTTTATTGCTTAAAAAACTTTAAAAACGTTATAATTATAGGCAGCAAATTCCGAATCGCCTCGAAAAAATTCACAGTACCGTAGAATTATGTTAGAAACAAAGTCTGAATGAAAGCGTGAGGGAGCAACAATTTGTTTAAACAATTAAATTTGTTTATTGCAAAATATATCTTAAAAACGTTATAAGTATAGGCAGCAAATTCCGAATGGCCTCGAAAAAATTAACAATATCGTAGAATTATGTTAGAAACAATGTCTATATGAAATCGGGAGGGAGCAACAATTTGTTTAAGCAATTAAATTTGTTTATTGCTAAAAAAACTTAAAAACGTTATAATTATAGGCAGCAAATTCCGAATCGCCTCGAAAAAATTCACAGTATCGTAGAATTATGTTAGAAACAATGTCTGAATGAAAGCGTGAGGGAGCAACAATTTGTTTAAACAGTTAAATTTGTTTATTGCAAAATATATCTTAAAAACGTTATAAGTATAGGCAGCAAATTCCGAATGGCCTCGAAAAAATTAACAGTATCGTAGAATTATGTTAGAAACAATGTCTATATGAAATCGGGAGGGAGCAATAATTTGTTTAAACAATTAATATGTTTATTGCTAAAAAAACATTAAAAACGTTATAATTATAGGCAGCAAAATCCAAATCGTCGTCAAATAAGTTGAAGCTTTGATAATTTTGATAATCGATGATGAAGCAAATTATGTTTCGATCTTGATAGAAAATCTATATTTAATAAATAGAAATAATTGACTGCAGAAAGTTAAAGAATACCAATTAATTTATGGTAATTTATGAATATATAACAATGATACGATCTTGTTGAACGGCGTTTCAAATTACGATCATATAGAACATTGGCAAAGATTGTATTTTGTCCCACAAGCATTTAACTTCCGGCCTTCCTGAATTCTCTTTAAGATACGATTGTGTAGAATTTTCTGTAAGATACACTCAGAAAAAGAAAGTAGTTAAAATGACTATGAATCTTATTGTGAAATGAGGACGACGCTAGATTACAGTTATTCTAACTATGTCATGTTTATTTCAGTTATTTTATATAATTGATTCAACAACATTATCGTAAAATCGACTATAAAAGTAGTAAATTAAACTATTTTTCATAGTAGTTCCAACTCTATTTTTCTAACTATGTGATATAGTAAATTTAACTATTGTTTTTTTCTCAGTCTACAATCGTATGTGTAGGAGGCTTCGATACATGGAAATAAGAATCGCCGAGAAATTCACATACGCTTTTTTTACAGTAACATAGAATAATTAATAAAATTGTTATCATCCATCTCTTCTGTTTTTATTGGCATTTGAAAGGCATAATTATTTTTCGCGGGGTGCGGGAGGTTTACGCTGTAAGTAGTAAAAGGACGGTTGACGCCTTCCACGTCAGGCATTCCAGTTCGCGTCATTGCCGCCAGCGAGAAACATGAATAAAACGTTCCCGCGTTAAAAGTAGAGATTTTGCTATTCATATGACGCATCCTACTCAAAGTATGTACTTCGAATAACTGCAGTATTTAGGAGGTCCTTATGCCAGTTATTCGTTCACATTTTTTTAATTGAATGTCTGACGTTAATATTTCCTTCTTGGTTTATTTACCAGTCAATATTTTGAAGTGCAATGTTTTTTCCTTTCTCTCCTGAAGGAACCAGGTTTGTAGTTCAGTTAATTCCGTTTTCACTTGATTTTAAATGTTAACTGTATTTCCGATTATTTTCAAAAACTCAAAAAACCCTTCTGTAAAATGATTTTCGCCGTTGAACATATTGTGGAAGTTATCCACACTAATTTCGCTACTGATGATTACGAAAATCTATTGAAGGACTTATTACAGATCTCATATAAGTGGGAAAATAATGTATGGGAGGAATTATGCAAACTTGCATATCCAAATAGATGCACCGCAACTGTACGTGCGAATGTTTGTAAATTTTATTATTTTATTAAAAGGAAGCAGACAACAATTTTGCTTTTGTTACATAAGCTTCGCCGTGATAAGGAGTCACAAGCGCTTTATCAGAACGAAACCAAATCTACAACATCCGTTACGGTAGATGTCCATGAAAATGGTTCCTTCTGCAGTACCAAATCAAATCCTACCAATCATGTCAATAACATTAGAACCCTTTTTAATTCAGACAATGACCACAATGATTCTGAATTTTCTCCTAATATAGATATTGATTTTGAATCGGTGAATGAATCTGTGTTAAATGATCAGGATGTACAGATTCAATCCACCGTTAAAAGTGATATAAATGATAATTCATTCGTTGTTGATAAGTCGGCATGTAGTGAAAATCTTTCAAATTCAGATTCTCCGGATATTGATTTCGCATCATCAAATTATAGTGGCAAAAATGAAAGTGACGAAAATAAAACTGTGAAACAAAACTTTACAGGCCCAACGCTCACTCTTCCTGCATCCTTTTGGAGCAAATGGTGGAGCGGAAAATGTAACTTAAAGAAAGGATGGACGAATGACTTTAATGATATATTTAAAGTTACTTTTCCCTACTGCATATTGAGTTTTAATTATTCCAGGTGCAAGATTACTCCTAACAAGTGTAAAGAAATTGCTGTACTATTTATAAGGAAATGCACATTGTTTAAACACTGCTTGTACTAATTATACATTTTTAATCTATGGGGATTTTTTAACGCCATTTCGGGACACAAAAGTCGAAGTGCAAACATCATCTCCATATCTTCACAACAAAGAATCTCACCGTCGTTTCATCACTGGAGATAATAGAAGAAAAATTGTGAATGAAATTCAAAATATTTGTCCCTCTATGAAAAAATTAGATATGCTGAGTAAGGTTGAAGATGATGTTTTGGATGCGGGCAATTTGAACGACGCTCCCAATAGTACGCTTCTGCAAAAAATTTACAGCGAAAGTAATTGTGATGAAATGGACAAGAATGAATCATTTCTAATTAATGTCATACGTGAGACTAAAGAATCATGGCCTGGTCACACTTTAGAAGGATTTGTTCACTTCGCTTCAACATATCCGTTGCATGTTCTTTTAATGGCAGAGAAAATGTTGAAATACGTTTTACAACAAAAAGGCCCGTTGTTTGTATACGTTGATGCAACTGGATCGCTTGTAAAATGTCCAATTAAGTTTATAACAAAACAGATTTTAGTTTATGCTGTAGTTATAGCGGGATCTAAAGACTACAGTCCAGTAGACAAACATTTATTTCTTCCAGTCATGGAGTTAAGGATGTGCTAATTCTAGCGGAAAACTTAGCGGATTGTTTACGTACATTAACAAGCAAAACAGTGATAATAGATAAAATTGAAACTGATTTCAGTTTAGTTTTGCTTCAGTCTTTTTGTAAAGCATTCAACGGATGCAAATTATCAATATACTTACGAGAAACATATAAAGAAATTGTAAAGAATACCCACAATGAAATGGAAGTAACTGTAATGCATATTTGTTCGTCTCATTTCCTTAAAACTGCGCTGAAACACATTAACAAAGAAATTAAAGATTTGGATATGAAAAATTGGCCACAAATGCAATAGCTGAACTCATTCATAGTACTAGTTTGCAAGAAGCAGCTACAGTAATTGAGATTTTAGTGCTTTTATTCGGAGCAAAATGTGAGGTTGTAAATTACACACAAGTTCTTCAGAAACTGACTGATAGTACGTTCTCGAATTAGATAGTAATGCAGAGGAGGTAGAGATTCCAGATGAAAATTGCGAAAGTAGAATACACGAAGATACGAAAAAAGACTTTCCCTTTTAATCGTACTTTGTTAATGTAAAAACCTCTGCATTATCGAATAATTAAATAAATAAAAAAATGGCCAACACGGTTCAAACCTATTGGTTGACAAAAGGACCAAACAGGTCTTTTTATTTCACGCCCAACATATGCTGAATACAGGACATAGTTTTAAATTTGCTGAAGTGGAAATTTTGGAAACAGAACCACATTGGAAAAAACGTAACATCAAAGAAATGATCCATATTAAAAAACAAAAATCGAGCATAAATTTTAGAACGGACACAGAAAAATTAAGTAACAGTTATAATATTTTAATTAATGATTTGTAAATAACATTGTAATTTTAAAAAGTAACGAATTTGTATATATAGGATTGACACATTTAATTATGTATTATGTTTGTACTGCGAGTCTAAGAGTGTGTGTGTGTGTGTGTGTGTGTGTGTGTGTATGTTTACAAGTCAGTGTAATCTGTGTCACAAATTTAGTATACGACGTACAGTTACTCATGTCAGGTGCGTGTTGTTTGTTTTATAATTATTTTATTGTAATGAGTGAAAATGTCCTTAATTTATATTTTTGTTCATATTTTTTTCGTGTGTTATATTTTGCTGTTTTTTTTCTATGTATCTATTAATAGATGCCCCGGAGGAGGACCTCCAAGAGTGGTCGAAACGTTCGGCGTGAAATAAAAAGACCTGTTTGGTCCTTTTGTCAACCAATAGGTTTGAACCGTGTTGGCCATTTTTTTATTTATTTAATTAATATTCCGGTTCCTGGACTACAATTACAACATTATCGAATAATACATTTTCTGACATAAAAAATAAGCACATTTCGGAAAAATTTATTGATTATCTGTTCATTATTGGAGATTTGATTACGACCGTTGGAATGATAAATAAAATAATATTTTAGATAAGTGTATAATACGGTCAATGAACTTTTAAATTGAAAGGAATTTTAAGTAGATAAAGTGTATAAGAAAGTATCTCGCAATATGTCAAATTTTGCGATCATGACAGCAGACCACAATGAATAATATGGCAATAAATAAATGAACAGATAAATAAAATAATATTTTAGATAAGTGTATAATACGGTCAATGAACTTTTAAATTGAAAGGAATTTTAAGTAGATAAAGTGTATAAGAAAGTTGTTTTGAAAAAATTATTATAAAAATCTAAGATAAAAACCGGCAAAGATTCGACGTTTCGGTCACTGGATATGTGACCCTTTTCAAGAAATGTGTGTTTAAACTGGTTTATATAGTGAAAATTGTGAGAACGATTTAATTTACTAAGCGACATATAAGAGGTGTAGGAGTCATAATTATATTGAGAATAGTTTAAGTCATATTCCATCTATGTAGATTAATACAAACTAACATTATAAGGTCTAGATTAAGAAATTGAAATTTGATTTTTTTCCAATTTTTAATCAAGACTTTTAAGTGTGTTGTATATTGGTGGTAATTTCGATGTTTCCAATCTTATATTGACGGTGTTTTTTGTCATTTTTATGAAGGAATTTTCTATGTGTTTTCTTTTATCATAGTTACGTTCGACTGCCAGTATTTTTGTGTTGTTATAGTCGAATTGATGACCCATTTCTATTCTATGGATACTGAGGCCTGTTAGAGCTTCAGTCCTTCCTTCTATATTTTTTTTTATGTTCTTTCAAACGAGTCTCGAGTCTTCTACCCGTTTCTCCTATGTAGACTTTGTTGCATTGGATGCAAGGGATGCTGTATACAACATTCGATGTTTTTAAATGTGGTAATGTGTCCTTGTAAGGTTTAATACCTCCTATGTTGGTATGTATAGGTTTAGATACTAAACGGATCTTCTCTTTTTTAAGGATATTACATATTTTTTCAGTCACCCCGTATACATAGGGTACAGATGTTGTTTTAATAATATATCCTGTCTCTTGTATGTTTTTTCGCCGTTCAGTATTGTAGAATTCATTTACTTTTTTGCACATACTATTTTCAATTATTTGCCTTGGATATCCATTTTCTTTTAGAATTTTTCTAACGATGTTGAGATTTTTGGTTCTGAATCGAACCTCAGATAATTTTATGGCACGTTCAATTAGTGCGTATGTGACCCCTATTTTGTATGTTAAAGGATGGTTGGATGAGAAGTTTAAGTAACGTCCTGACCATGTTTTTTTGTGGTACCAGTTAGTGTCTATGAATCCGTTGTCCTTTCTTATCAAGGTCATATCCAAGAAATTGATTTTTCCGTTTATTTCAAGTTCTTTGGTGAACTTGATACGGTTTTCAAATCCTTTGATTTTTTTGAGATTGTTGAAAGTTGATAAGATGTATTCTTCTTCATCAACAGGGTACGATATTAAAATGTCATCGACGTATCTATAGTATGTAGGGAGTTTAAATTTTAGTTTTTGTTTAAGTATTTCCTCTACGAATTCCATGGCCATGTTTGCTACTACAGGGGATAATGGAGATCCCATTGGGACTCCATACACTTGTTTGTAGTATTTATCATGGAAAACAAACATCGTGTACTTATCATGGAAAACAAACATAAAAAAAAAAAAAAATAAAAAAAAAAAATAAAAAAAAAAATATAGAAGGAAGGACTGAAGCTCTAACAAGCCTCAGTATCCATAGAATAGAAATGGGTCATCAATTCGACTATAACAACACAAAAATACTGGCAGTCGAACGTAACTATGATAAAAGAAAACACATAGAAAATTCCTTCATAAAAATGACAAAAAACACCGTCAATATAAGATTGGAAACATCGAAATTACCACCAATATACAACACACTTAAAAGTCTTGATTAAAAATTGGAAAAAAATCAAATTTCAATTTCTTAATCTAGACCTTATAATGTTAGTTTGTATTAATCTACATAGATGGAATATGACAAACTATTCTCAATATAATTATGACTCCTACACCTCTTATATGTCGCTTAGTAAATTAAATCGTTCTCACAATTTTCACTATATAAACCAGTTTACACACACATTTCTTGAAAAGGGTCACATATCCAGTGACCGAAACGTCGAATCTTTGCCGGTTTTTATCTTAGATTTTTATAATAATTTTTTCAAAACAACTTTCTTATACACTTTATCTACTTAAAATTCCTTTTAATTTAAAAGTTCATTGACCGTATTATACACTTATCTAAAATATTATTTTATTTATCATTCCAACGGTCGTAATCAAATCTCCAAATTTGTTTATATTGTCACTCAAAGGTAAACATGTCGCACGGATTTATAAATTACGTATTTATAAATGTCGGTTCCGCGACTGCTTATCTCTTAAGAGAATGGATGTTTTCTACGGAAATTTTAGCAAAACTATTAAATCAACGTAATTTCCTCCTACAGTGCCGTAAAAAACACATTCTTCCAACCCATATTAAAAATTCTAAACTTTTGAATAATACTAATTTCTTTGCGTACAATGTTAATGATAATTTCAGTAAACTAAAAACACAAACACAATTTTCGTTATTAAATCTAGAAATACAAGACATACACATGCGATTAAACTTTCATACTAAATCCAGAATTAATATATTATATAAAATACAAAGAATATTACCATTTCACATTTACAATACATTTTTTCACACACAACATTTAAAATTCCAAAAATTAAGTGCTTTACATTCGAACCGATTGCAACGTAAATTACAAAATCTTATAAGGACTAATATATTAACTTCTCAATACAAAAACAGTAAACCTAAAATTAAAAATAAATGGATACAAAATTATACAAATGTCGTAATTCCAGACGAAATAAATGAAATAATTGCGTTAGGTGAAAAACATTCATTCCCACTAACAACGGTTAAACAATTTCCAATGCACAATTTTATCGCCAGCATTGAAACCGGTTTAACCAAAGTCCATGATATTGTAAACGACGAAGGTCATATCATCACAGACAAAAAGAACCCTATCAGAAAAGATTGTATCAACATCTTAAACAATACAAACATAAATAAAAACTCCAGTAACACGTATGTGGTTCCAAAAGCATCCATTGAAAAACTCCACGTGTTTCTTAAATCGAACAATGATATCATCTTTACTAGAGCTGATAAGGGGAACACTACTGTCGTTTTAAATAAAAGCGAGTATATTGAAAAAATGAACACCATGTTGAATGACACCTCAACATATAAAAATTCAAAATTTGCTTACACAGAAACAATATCTAAACAGATTAACACCATGATCATCAAATGGGAAAAGATGAAATACGTTAACACTCTTACTGGTCGCTTTCTTAAATCATACAACGGGGTAATACCCCGAGCGTATGGTCTTCCAAAAATACACAAAGAAGGTATACCACTAAGACTAATTGTATCCACCATCAACTCACCAACATACAATCTAGCTAAATTCTTCTCGAAAATTTTGAACAACGTCACAGGTAAAACACCATCATATATACGTGACAGTTGGGATTTCAGGGATAAAATAAAATCTATCTCCCTACCAGATAATCATAAACTCATGTCCCTCGACGTAGTCTCTCTATACACCAATGTTTCAACCGAAATTATTATGGTCATAATAGAGAAAAAATGGAACGAAATAAAAAAATACACATCCTTACCCCTTAACGAATTCAAAACGGGTTTGAAACTAGTTTTGGACAACACGATGTTTGTTTTCCATGATAAATACTACAAACAAGTGTATGGAGTCCCAATGGGATCTCCATTATCCCCTGTAGTAGCAAACATGGCCATGGAATTCGTAGAGGAAATACTTAAACAAAAACTAAAATTTAAACTCCCTACATACTATAGATACGTCGATGACATTTTAATATCGTACCCTGTGGATGAAGAAGAATACATCTTATCAACTTTCAACAATCTCAAAAAAATCAAAGGATTTGAAAACCGTATCAAGTTCACCAAAGAACTTGAAATAAACGGAAAAATCAATTTCTTGGATATGACCTTGATAAGAAAGGACAACGGATTCATAGACACTAACTGGTACCACAAAAAAACATGGTCAGGACGTTACTTAAACTTCTCATCCAACCATCCTTTAACATACAAAATAGGGGTCACATACGCACTAATTGAACGTGCCATAAAATTATCTGAGGTTCGATTCAGAACCAAAAATCTCAACATCGTTAGAAAAATTCTAAAAGAAAATGGATATCCAAGGCAAATAATTGAAAATAGTATGTGCAAAAAAGTAAATGAATTCTACAATACTGAACGGCGAAAAAACATACAAGAGACAGGATATATTATTAAAACAACATCTGTACCCTATGTATACGGGGTGACTGAAAAAATATGTAATATCCTTAAAAAAGAGAAGATCCGTTTAGTATCTAAACCTATACATACCAACATAGGAGGTATTAAACCTTACAAGGACACATTACCACATTTAAAAACATCGAATGTTGTATACAGCATCCCTTGCATCCAATGCAACAAAGTCTACATAGGAGAAACGGGTAGAAGACTCGAGACTCGTTTGAAAGAACATAAAAAAAAATATAGAAGGAAGGACTGAAGCTCTAACAGGCCTCAGTATCCATAGAATAGAAATGGGTCATCAATTCGACTATAACAACACAAAAATACTGGCAGTCGAACGTAACTATGATAAAAGAAAACACATAGAAAATTCCTTCATAAAAATGACAAAAAACACCGTCAATATAAGATTGGAAACATCGAAATTACCACCAATATACAACACACTTAAAAGTCTTGATTAAAAATTGGAAAAAAATCAAATTTCAATTTCTTAATCTAGACCTTATAATGTTAGTTTGTATTAATCTACATAGATGGAATATGACTTAAACTATTCTCAATATAATTATGACTCCTACACCTCTTATATGTCGCTTAGTAAATTAAATCGTTCTCACAATTTTCACTATATAAACCAGTTTAAACACACATTTCTTGAAAAGGGTCACATATCCAGTGACCGAAACGTCGAATCTTTGCCGGTTTTTATCTTAGATTTTTATAATAATTTTTTCAAAACAACTTTCTTATACACTTTATCTACTTAAAATTCCTTTCAATTTAAAAGTTCATTGACCGTATTATACACTTATCTAAAATATTATTTTATTTATCTGTTCATTTATTTATTGCCATATTATTCATTGTGGTCTGCTGTCATGATCGCAAAATTTGACATATTGCGAGATACTTTCTTATACACTTTATCTACTTAAAATTCCTTTCAATTTAAAAGTTCATTGACCGTATTATACACTTATCTAAAATATTATTTTATTTATCTGTTCATTTATTTATTGCCATATTATTCATTGTGGTCTGCTGTCATGATCGCAAAATTTGACATATTGCGAGATACTAATGCGACAGTTGAAAATTTTTGGAAGATAGAGAAATCGTATGTCTTAAATTCCAGAAAAAAAATCCCGCTTCAAAGATGCATACGATTAAAAAGTGATGTCACGTCGCAAAGGCTAAGAGAAAGATCATTTTCCTTACAAACTACCCGTGTTCAGAAAAATAAATTGAAACGTTCTGCAGAAGAGAAGGAAGAACTATTTCCCGAGGAAAAGTGGAAAAGAAATTCAAATGGACAAAAAAATCGACTAACAAATATTTCACACAATCTAAAAATATTTCGAAAATCATCTTAAAAACCATACCTTCCCAACGAAACAACAATGAAGCTTTCCAATCTGATATTTTTCAACTGAGTTCTATACATTCTGGTAGTGACATAGGCAATAGCGAAATTGATTTAATAAGCACACCCGTAACATTATTTGAGAAAAATCTGACATACCCCAATATACCTTCCAATTATTCCAAATGTGTGGCGGGAGTGCCAGTCAACTTTGAAAGCATGCAAACCCTCCTGCCAAATAAGCAACTGGATGATGCTGTTATAAATGCATTTATATCGTCAGTATGTAAATCTGAATTTATATTGCATTTCGACATTTTCTTCAGTGCTTGTATGAATCAGGAGGGAGTTGTCAGCGGTGGATTTTAAAATTGGGCAAAAAGTACAAATATTTGGGAATACAAGATTTGGTTAGTTCCATTGCATATAGGCGTCCATTGGACCCTCCTGATTATTGTACCTGAACAGAAGCTTTTTATATACCTTGACTCCTTACATTTACCACTGCCGGAATACATTCTTAAAAAATGGTGTGCATTCTTGGATACGCATATAAGTTTCAGAGTGGGCATAGGACGTACCCTTGACAACTGGAAAGAGTGGTGTCTCTATGAAGCTAAAGATCCTCCAAAATAGGACACAATGCGGGGTATCTACGATTGTTGTGGAGTACATGTATGTTTGTGGGCATCTATTGTTTGTACGGGAAATTATACTATTTTTACGACAGCGTAATGCCGGACGTTCGTGTGAATATTATGCGTACAATTCTAGCAAACGTCGAAACTAGTCCCGCGAAAACATCCCCGAACGAAACGTACAATCGATTTCAACCCATAAAAACATTGCTTCATACAGCGATAAAAAAATCAAATCTTCCAATTTTAGGATTCGAGACTACCTACGACCTTTGCGCTTCGTCGAGACACATATTCGAATAGAACAGTTAATATTATATATTATAAAAATTGCTAAAATTCCACAAAACATTAGGAAATATGTAAAAATGTTTAAACGTTAAAAAAAACTAAAATGCAAAAAAAATAAATAAATAAAAAAGCCAATAAAATTTTAAAAAAACAAAAAAGATAAAAATAAAAGGGACCACAACTCGCTACGTCCACGTCGTGGTCCTGGTGTAAACAGAATGCGAGTATTCCATTATTTAATGTATTTTTATACTTTCTTTAACATATATAAAGTTTGTGAGTGTGTGGAATAGCGTAGGATTCAGTACAACAGACAAACTATTCATTAAAACAGGCCAGACTACTACTTTATACTAAATCTATAAAGGTCAGATGTAAATTAATTTCTTTAGCAGTTCTTGAGCTCCTGAATGGAAGAGGAAGGCCTACCTCGGACGGTCACGCGGTGGATGGAAGTGACATGGCCGTCCAATATACACACTCATACAAATTTGTATTTCGTGCGCAATGGAAAAACGAAAAATCCACATTAATATCATTACTTTACAATACTAATATGAGGAATTAAGGCATATAACAATAGTGGTTTAACGTTTAAATTTCAATAAACAATGTCTATTGTTTAAACAAATTATTGCTCTCTCACGCTTTCATTCAGACTTTGTTTCTAACATAATTATACGATACTGTGAATTTTTTCGAGTCGATTCGGAATTTCCTGCCTATTGTTATAATGTTTTTAAAGTTTTTTAAGCAATAAACAAATTTATTTGTTTACACACGTTGTTGCTCCCTCACGATTTCATTCAGACTTTGTTTCTTACATAATTCTATGATACTGTGAATTTTTTCGAGGCCATTCGGAATTTGCTGCCTATACTTGTAACGTTTTTAAGATATATTTTGCAATAAACAAATTTAACTGTTTAAACAAATTGTTGCTCCCTCGCGATTTTATATAGACTTTGTTTCTAATATAATTCTACCATACAGTGATTTTTTTCGAGTCGATTCGGAATTTCCTGCCTATTGCTATAACGTTTTTAAAGTTTTTTAAGCAATAAACAAATATATTTGTTTACACACGTTGTTGCTCCCTCACGATTTCATTCAGACTTGGTTTCTAACATACTTCTACGGTACTGTGAATTTTTTCGAGTCGATTCGGAATTTCCTGCCTATTGTTATAACGTTTTTAAAGTTTTGTAAGCAATAAACAAATTTATTTGTTTACACACGTTGTTGCTCTCTCACGATTTCATTCAGACTTTGTTTCTAACATAATTTTATGATACTGTGAATTTTTTCGAGTGGATTTGGAATTTTCTGCCTATACTGGTAGAGTTTTTAAGATATATTTTGCAATAATCAAATTTAATTATTTAAACAAATTGTTGCTCCCTCGCGATTTTATATAGACTTTGTTTCTAACATAATTCTATGATACTGTGAATTTTTGCTAGTCGATTCGGTATTTCCTACCTATACTGGTAGAGTTTTTAAGATATATTTTGCAATAATCAAATTTAATTATTTAAACAAATTGTTGCTCCCTCGCGATTTTATATAGACTTTGTTTCTAATATAATTCTACCATACAGTGAGTTTTTTCGAGTCGATTCGGAATTTCCTGCCTATTGTTATAAAGTTTTTAAAGTTTTTTAAGCAATAAAAAAATTAATTTGTTTACACACGTTGTTGCTCCCTCAGGATTTCATTCAGACTTTGTTTCTAACATATTTCTACGATGCTGTTAATTTTTTCGAGGCCATTCGGAATTTGCTGCCTATACTTATAACGTTTTTAAGATATATTTTGCAATAAACAAATTTAAATGTTTAAACAAATCGTTGCTCCCTCCCGATTTCATTCAGACTTTGTTTCTAACATAATTCTACGATACTGTGAATTTTGTCGAGTCGATTCCGAATTTCCTGTCTATTGTTATAACGTGTTTAAAGTTTTTAAAGCAATAAACAAATTTAATTGTTTAAACAAATTGTTGCTCCCTCACGCTTTCATTCAGACTTTGTTTCTAACATAACTATACGATACTGTGAATTTTTTCGAGTCGATTCGGAATTTCCTGCCTATTGTTATAGCGTTTTTAAAGTTTTTTAAGCAATAAATAAAGTTACTTATTTACACACGTTGTTACTCCCTCCCGATTTCATTCAGACTTTGTTTCTAACATAATTCTACGATACTGTGAATTTTGTCGAGTCGATTCGGAATTTCCTGCCTATTGTTATAACGTTTTTAATGTTTTTTAAGCAATAAACAAATTTATTTGTTTACACACGTTGTTGCTCCCTCACGATTTCATTCAGACTTTGTTTCTAACATGATTCTATGATACTGTGAATTTTTTCGAGTCGATTTGGAATTTCCTGCCTATACTGGTAGAGTTTTTAAGATATATTTTGTAATAATCAAATTTAATTATTTAAACAAATTGTTGCTCCCTCGCGATTTTATATAGACTTTGTTTCTAATATAATTCTACCATACAGTGATTTTTTTCGAGTCGATTCGGAATTTCCTGCCTATTGTTATAACGTTTTTAAAGTTTTTTTAGCAATAAACAAATTCATTTGTTTACACACGTTGTTGCTCCCTCACGCTTTCATTCAGACTTTGTTTCTAACATAATTCTACGATACTGTGAATTTTTTCGAGGCGATTCCGTATTTGCTGCCTGTAATTATAACGTTTTTAACGTTTTTTAAGCAATAAACAAATTTATTTGTTTACACACGTTGTTGCTCCCTCACGATTTCATTCAGACTTTGTTTCTAACATAATTTTATGATACTGTGAATTCTTTCGAGTAGATTTGGAATTTTCTGCCTATACTGGTAGAGTTTTTAAGATAAATTTTGCAATAATCAAATTTAATTATTCAAAGACAATTTTTCGATTTCGTTTTCAAGCAGCAGCTCGCTGTTGGTAAGACGAGCCACGTTGTTTGTTTACGTTTCGAAAATATTGTTTATCTGGCGGAAATCGACTCATGACCGCTGCTATACTTGGTGTAGGTTTCTACAGTGCTACATTTCATACACAAATATGAAGTATGGCGCCATCTTCTCAAGTCGATCTGCAGCTCTCGCAAAAATGTGTGTAATGACTCATAATGCAAAAATTCTGTAAAAAGGGCGATTCCGCCCGTTAAAATAATAAATAAAAAAAAAAATAAAAAAAGAGGAAACTAGAAAGTACGGAATAAATGTTTAAATACAAAGGGAAAAATAAAGTAAAAAGATATTATAGCTCGTCTCCAGTGCCTAATAAATTTATTTTATGTATATTGCGTTTGTAATGCACATGTGTATTGTATGTATTTATTGAATTTTATTTTTAATTTTAATTATTATGACAGATAAATATTTATTTTGATTCAAATTGATTTTAATACTTTTTTTAATTGTTTGTAGTTTTGTTACTTTTTTTAATATAAATTAGTTAATTTTTATTTATTTTATTTTAATTATTTAGTTTTTTCATTTAAAATGCGGCGTAGCGCTTCGATGGTGCTGTTTATCACAGCCAGGTTATCGTACTTGGCAGGATTTCTACGTGTCCGCGCATCGTTGTAATGGAGTCGATCCTAATCTTCCACAGTGATTATGGTAGGAAGCTGAAGCCAGAGCGCAAGGTCCTGATGAAACGATGCGTGATTACATCATCTGTTTGCTGACAATATTAAAGCGATGTCTGCCTCAACCATCGGAGGAGCATTAAATGAACTTATTGTATCGCAATCTGCGGCCAAATATTCAATGTGCAGAGAAGAAATGAACACCTGCGATGAGCTGCTGATGCTGGCCATGCGAAAGTCGAGAGACTTGCCGAGATCAGGCAAATGTACCGGCCCCCACCACCACTGTGAAAAATAGCCTGATGCCTGAAGTGGCGTACAAGCCTCTAAGGATGCAACAAACTTCAAGAAAGCTTCAGGTAGCCTCAGTGGCAACTATAGCAATCGCCACGACGATTACCGCCAAGGATATAGCGGATATAGTGAAAGCAACGGTTTCAGAGCGTTTAAAAGAATGGCAGCGGAAAAACGCGGAATTATAGAAATCCCGATCAGATGTTGCTCAATCGCCGCGTCGAGTTCCTGATTGGCCGAGGGACCGAGTTCCGTCCGAGTTCTTCAATCGCGATCGCGCATCCGCGCCAGGTCAACCGCGTTCAGGAAGTTCGTCTAAATCCAACCGATCGCCGCGACATTGGAAGTGTCACCTACGAGGCTATAGGATGTATAATTGTCCCCGGTGTACGGGAAATGCCAGAGGGAGCGATGAGGACATCATCGCCCCCTGGAATACACAGACCTCGGTCGTTACCGAAAAATCAAAGCGACCCAAACAGTTGCAACAATGATGAGCAGTGGCAGGCCTGGAAGAAAACAGCCAACTGGAAGGATTCGCTACATTAGCAGAACCGCTAACGAAGCTGACGAGCAAAGATGTTCGATTTCATTGGTCGGGAATCCAACAGCAAGCTTTGAAGCATTTAAAGAGCTTGATCGCTTCCGCTCCTGTACTTCAGAGGCCAGATTTTACCGAAGAATTTGTCATTGAGACAGACACCAGTGATAATGGATTGGGCGCTGTCTTTGTTCAAGAAGTGGATGGGCTAGAGCGAGTAATAGGATTCGCAAGCCGTGTATTAAGTGCTGCTGAACGGGATTACTCCGCCACTGAGCTTGCTTGGCTGTGATTTGGGAAATTGAAAAATACAGGCCATATGTTAAGGGCTACGGATTCAAAGTATTCACTGATCACAGCAGCCTTCGATGGCTGAAAAATCTGTACAACCCTACGGGACGCCTTGCATACAGTTCCAGTAGCCGGATTCTGTAACTCGTTATGGTTCATTTTATGTCGTTAAGGTGTCGTTACGGTATTTATAACGACCAATGTCGGTCAGCATCGGTCAGTTTAACAATAATTTTTTGCGATAACGATGAAATTCCGCATTTTGTAACTTTTAACGTTGTCGTTATGACTCATAACAACTATTTTCCGATCGTTATCTCAAAGAATCGCAATATAACGATAATTACGGTTGTTTCGTTACTCATTAAAACCGATAAATGACGGTTAGATGTCGCTATGTGTCAAAGATATACCGAGGGGTATGATACCCCTCGTTATATATGTTAGATAATATCGACTTATCGTTACAACGGCGTGAGCATAAATACGTGCATAAATGTATATTGTATTACGAAATCTGCAAGTGCAATGTAAATAAATCTAACGTAAATGTATATATAATAGATACATATATATTTACATGTACATACATATATATATATAATAGATACATTTATATGTAGCAGTTTGTAGGTGGTGTTAATTCATGATAATATATGTATATACGTGCATGTGTATACATGTATACTACAGACATAACCTCTAAAACTGTTTTGAACTCTTGTTGAGAAACGCTTCATCAGTGTTGTGATTTGGACTGTATGTAGTGTTTGAACTGTTTTTAGTGCAATGGAATATCTGATGTGGGATCTTGTGTTCCTTTTTGAGAGAATGCGTCGAACAGAGCAACGTATTGATAGGAGGTTGCTCAGAGATGCCCAAAATCCATTTGATCTCCCAGAAGATGAATTTATAGACTGCTTCCGTTTAACACCGAATACTGCACTATTTGTACATAATGCAGTAAGACATTTATTGATAAATGAACTGGTATAGCACCCGAAATCAAGGTAATGTAAAGAAAGATAACATTATAATGTTATACAGGGCTACGAGCGTCACTTTTGAAAGCTCACTTGTATAAAATTCAATTATACACCTAGTTAAAATTTCATTGGCTCTGAGACGTCCCTTCTTATGTAATTCTGACATGAGTATGACAGCGTCAAAATTTCAGTCCATCAGAAATTGCATGGAGACATCAGTAAAAGACGACAAATCTTGTATACATATCACGTATGCATATGTACACGTGTACATACACATATCCATAGCTTGCACGGAACATCGTATCGGTAGAAACGCCGGAACGGTAGAACTGCACACCGAAAATCGTTTTTAAGTTGGCAAAGTGTGCTGATTTGAATATTTTGTACTTACCGTCTATGTACATATTGCACTTCACTCGTAATAATGTCAGTGTGTATGCATCGTATACACTGTCGATACAATTAACGTTGTCGTTACTCTTTAACGACCAATGTCGCTATCGTTATCATAACGTACCGAATCGTTATAAACGTAACGAGTTACAGAATCCGGCTACAGACGCCTTATCGCGGTTTATGAAGACAACGAAGGTACCCCGGTTGCGGCGGTAGACGCGGTCGAAAACACGAAATATAATTGGTATTTGGCTCAAACGCAGAAAGTGCTTCAACGACCACATCAGTATCAAGATTGGAAAGTGATAGGAGGACGTATTTATGTTTATTGCCCGGATATGAGAACTAAAGAACTCTTATATCATGCAGATGCCTGGAAGATGGTGCTGCCTAAAGAGCAAAGCCGAGCCGTGTTGGCAGCATGTCATGAAGAGCCAACGGCAGGACATATGGGTCAATTTAAGACACGAGAACGTATCCAATTTGATTATTATTGGCCCACAATGCGGCATGATGTTCGACGTTTTCTTAAAAATTGTAAAATTTTCCAACAATGTAATGTATTGCAATCAGCACCTGCGGGATTATTAGGAACCCGCGAGCTTAGTCAGCCAGGTCAAATAGTCTCCGGTGACTTTACGGAACCGGTGCCGAGAACTGCAAAAGGCTACGAATATATCCTTATTTTTCAAGACTGTTCACTCGTTGGATACAGCGTGTAGCTGTTCCACGTGCAGACGGCCCAACGATTAAAAAGGCATTCAAAGAGCGCATACTACCGAATTTAAGAATAAAGTAATCGACAAATTTCTACGAGAAGCATGAATAATCCAGGAAAATACGCCACTGTATCATCCACAGGCTAATCCTGTTGAACGCGTCAATTGCACAATAAAGACGATGATTACCTACTAAACAAGTTCACGTTTGCCTTTAATACAGCTATGAATGAATCGACTTGTTTTAGTCTATCTACTAGGCTAAGCAGACGTCTGTCATGCTAGCAGTAAAGGGTAGTCAGAATTTAAAATCAATAGCGTCAAAATTAAGTGCTTTTTAGGTGCCAATTAGGTGCTCCTTCCGATTATACAGAAATCGAAAATTCAAGTATATACTGCGGGCATGACGTAAAGCTAGCAGTACACCCCACCAATACACAAGAAGGATGAGTCCTAGCGTAACGAAACAGGGATGAGAAGTAGGTGCTTTTAAAATTTCAATTTAAAAAATTACGTGGTCGCACCCTCAAGTCGAAAATCCACCCTTAACGATATTTCGCCAAGAGGGAAGTACCTCTGAAGTTGATAGTAAAAATTTAAACTATATATCATTCTGTCTAATTATTTGGGTGCTTTTAAAATATCACTATGAAAAATTAGGTGCTCGCACCCTCAAGTCGAAAATCCCCCCTAACGATATTTAGCCAAGTGGGAAGTACCTGTCAAGTCATTAGTAAAAATTTATACTATATCCCATTTAGTCTACTTATTTAGGTGCTTTTAAAATATGAATATAAAAAATTAAATGCTCGCTCCCTCAAGTCTAAAATACACCCTTACCTAATTTTTTATAGTGATATAATCAAAAAATGTAAAGGTCGGCTTTGTCCGACAGATTAAGTTGGTGATAGTTTTCCTCGACGTTTCGAACGGCTTGCGTTCATTTTCACGAGGTTACTGCCTATTGTCGAGGAAAACTATCACCAACTTAATTTGTAGGACAATGCCGACCTTTATATTTTATTATATATATATATATATATACATATATATATATATATATATATATATATATATATATATATATATATATATATATATATATATATATATATATATATACAGGGTCATCGAAAAGTATCGGACCCCCCTAATATCTTCAGTTAGAATGCACTTAGGAGAAAATGTCCAATAGCAAAGTTGTATGGTTTCAAGCGGGGAGTAAGATGATGACCTTGACTTTGACCTTGACCATGTCCTTCAAGGTCAATCTTATTTTTTTAAATAGAACCCCCTACATTTTATTGCATATTCTTATAGCTTATCTCGAGAGCTTTCCAAAACACTATAATAAAATATTTTTTTATTAAGTACTTTTTGAGTTATAAAGGTTTGAAGTAAACAATTTGTTAAGTGGTGTGCGAGTCCGACCAGTTAAGGCAAGAGTGGTGTGCGAGTCCGACCAGTTAAGGCAAGAGTGGTGTGCGAGTCCGACCAGTTAAGGCAAGAGTGGTGTGTGAGTCCGGCCAGTTAAGGCAAATTTAATTCCAATTGGTTAGCTTGGGCAAAATATTTAATTGTACCAAACAATTCACAACAAATGTTCAAATTGTTGCCCTTCAACAGCCTGGCAATGTGCCAATCTGTTATAAACAGCCGAAACCGCATTCCGGTACGTTTCTGGCGGTATTAGTTCTATCTCTCGAGTTATTCTCCCTCTTAAATCATCTAAATCTTGAGGCTTGGTGGCATAAACTTTACTTTTCAAGTAACCCCACAAAAAAAAGTCAAGTGGGGTCAAGTCCGGAGACCGAGGTGGCCACTCAATATGACCCCTTCGCCCTATCCACCTGTCCTGAAAGACCTCATTCAAATATTGACGGACAATGACACCATAATGAGGTGGAGCTCCATCCTGTTGGAAATAAATTTCATCCATATTTCCACCAGCTATGTCTCGAATAGCTGGAAGAATTTGTTCGCGAAGCATGATTAGGTATACTTGTGCTGTCAAATTGCCTTCAATGAAGAAAGAGCCAACTGGTCTACCATTAAGAATACCAGCCCATACGTTAACTTTTTGTGGATATTGAGTATGATTGTCTCTTTTCCAGTGAGGATTAACGTCACTCCAGTATCTACAATTGTGTCCATTTACATTTCCAGTCAGTTCAAATGTTGCCTCATCAGAGAAAACAATATTATCAAGTAATAGAGGATCGTCGACAATCATCTCAATCATAAGATCACAAAATTCGATGCGTCTATCAAAATCGTCTTCGGACAACTCTTGGACCAAATGGAGTTTGTATGGATGCCATTTATTCAATTTCAGAATTTTACTGACAGATACATGACCGATTTCGTGTTCTTGTGCAACGCGATTGATGGAAATATGGGGATCTTCAACGAAAGACTGTAAAACATCTAATGCCTTATCATTATTTGTTGCTGTTTTAGGTCTACCAGATTTTGGGCGGCTTTTAACGCTACCAATGGCCTCGAAACGTTGAATAGTACGGATTACAGTACTTTTGGAGATCCTATTATTTTCATTCCGAAAATTTTCATTAAATAATCGCGTTACTGTTTTATACCCTCTTTGTTGATCTCCCCATCCTCGCATCATTAACAGTGTTATTCGATCTCTTTCAGAAAGATCCGCCATTCTTAATTAGAGCGAAGAAGAATTAATCAGGTAAGTGATAGGAAATTGATCTAGATAATTAAGTAGAGAAAAATACTAATTATTAAGTATTGGTCCAACTATCGATTTGTTTATTTTAACCAGCACTAGCAAAAAGCTCGTTGAGCAACTGAAAATCTAATAGATCAATTAATAATATTTACGAAAAATTTCTGGGCTATTGGAAACAAAATGAAGATGTTTGGGATAATCAATTGAAGCACAATGGTTTCTTTTGTTACAGAAAAAATTTTTGAGGCTGTTCGTTTTCGTCCACGAGGTGACTGCTGCTCGCTAAGAAGAAGACAGCACTGCATCAAAGTTTCAAATCAGTGATCCGTATTGTTTGCTCATTGGTGCCTGCGAGAGTGAGAGAATAAAGATTGGCCAACGCTTTCGGTCAGATTCCCGCTAACGCCTTCGGAAATCACGCATTCGAGCAGCTTCTCGCGATTACGTTCGGGCAGTTTTTCGCCAGAGCCTATTAGCATAATTGCTTGAAGCCGTACAATACTTTGCTATTGGACATTTTTCCAAAATGCATTCTTACTGAAAATATTAGGGGGATCCGATTAATGTATTTTCTTTAAACCAATTAATTGGTCTCATTATTCCGCGCACAAAAGTATTAAGGTTATGATTACTGAAAACTAAATAATATTTTACAAGATATTCTACATTTTGTGTCAAAAAATTGTTAACTTCAAACCTTTATAACTCAAAAAGTACTTAATAAAAAAATATTTTATTATAGTGTTTTGGAAAGCTCTCGAGATAAGCTATAAGAATATGCAATAAAATGTAGGGGGTTCTATTTAAAAAATAAGATTGACCTTGAAATGACCTTGAAGGACATGGTCAAGGTCAAAGTCAAGGTCATCATCTTACTCCCCGCTTGAAACCATACAACTTTGCTATTGGACATTTTCTCCTAAGTGCATTCTAGCTGAAGATATTAGGGGGGTCCGATACTTTTCGATGACCCTGTGATGACCTAAATAATTAGACAGAATGAGATATAGTTTAAATGTTTATTAATGATTTCAGAGGTACTTACCTATTGGCCAAATATCGTTAAGGATTGATTTTCGACTTCAGGGTGCGAGCACCTAATTTTTTATAGTGATATTTTAAAAGCACCTAAAAAGCACCTAATTCTCATCGCTGTTTTGTTACCCGAATTTTTAATTAGAGCACCTAATTAGCACCTAAAAAGCCCTTAATTTTGGCGCTATTGATTTTAAATTCTAGCTACCCTGTACTGCCAGCATGACGTAACGTGCTAAAAAGACGTCAAGAGGAATTGTCAGCCAAGGCAAATGAGCCACGAGCCGCCAGAGTGCGATGGGGAGCTCGCATGGAACAGTTACCTGATCTATATGGGAAAGTAATTGAGAAAAGCCAAGAGGCACATCAACGACAAGCCAAATATTATAATGCGGAGCATCGCGATGTGCAGTATAAAATTGGTACACGAGTTTGGAAAAGAAACCGGAATATTATCCTCAGCTACTCAACGTATTGCTGCCAAACTGGCTCCAAAGTATATTGGGCCATACACAATTATTAGGTGACCTGTAGTTAACATTTATGATTTAAAGGGCACCAAAGGTCAGTCATGTGGAAGAGGCTGCAAGTGCCGAAGAGGCTTCAAAAGCCGAAGAGGCTTCAAAAGCCGAAGAATCGTCGTCGTTAAGCAACGGGTCGTCGGCATAAGAGGAAGTTTTACCAATCGTTGGCCCAATCCTCCGTGGGCGTAAAATGCGTATTCAGTCAGAATTAAGTGTTAACGCGAATGGTAAGCGCGGGCGACCTCGCACTACGCGTGTGTGTGCGCGAAACGACACCGGTGCGAGAACCCAAAATGTTGCTATTTCGTCAGGTTAGGAAACGCGGGAGACCAAAAGAGTCCAGGGCTAAACCTAAACCGACTAATCCCGATAAAATAGTGGCAGGTAGGACAAGAGCCAAGAGCCGATGAGCATTATCCTAACTACTATCTTTTATTTCTTTTAGAATTATCTTTTAAGATGTCATACGCTATTTATTTTGCAGATATTATTTCTTATTTTGTTTTTCCTGCTCATCTCTTTTTAATTGAGAGAGTTAGCAGAGCTGGTATGCTTCGGCTGGGGGAGGGGAGCTGTAACGTTCCTGAGAACCCTACAGGCCTCCTTCGGGCAGTTTCGTCAATATTGACAATTAAAATTAATATATTTAATCAAGAATATTTTCAGCATCGAGAGCAGCGAGGCGCCACAATGTCTAGGGAGAGACAGACGAGGGCCCACAAATTGGTGAGACAGATTACCAGGTCCGCGGAAAAGCACTTCACGGTCGATCTCCGAATTCGCGGTCAGACGAGCTACGTCACTCCTAGCATACGTTGCATTACTTTTCCACTCCGCGATCATAGCCTTGGTTGGCGGATTGGCTTCTATAGCAATTTATCTGCTTGTGCTTTGTTTTAGCTTATAGCGAGAGTGTGGTGCATGTGTATGTGCGAGGCTACGCCAAATTCTGAACCTTTTTGGGATTAATTCGAGGGGGCGATAAATGTAAGTACTGGCTTCGACTTTCTCTCTCTCTCTCTCTCTCTCTCTCTCTCTCTCTCTCTCTCTCTCTCTCTCTCTCTCTCTCTCTCTCTCTCTCTCTCCAGCGAAATTCGCTTCGTGTCTTGTTCGATCGACGATATATTTAATAATCGCGTATATTCGCTGCATCTGCAGTTCGCGATTTTGCAGTAAAATAATGATAAGTTTGTTGATAAGTTCCGTATTGATTTTCGAAATATATATAATTTTTATCAATTATTCGAGTTTTTATTGCCTGGTGGCAATAAGAGCTAAAAAAGATGGATCTCCGCGGTCGCGAGTGCTTTTCTCTGCATACTAACACCGGTCAGGGCTGATATCTTTTTGAGCACGCCAATTTACCGGTCTGGCAGAATTTTCCTTTTTGTATTTTAATTAACGTTACATATAAGCCAAACGTTACAATATATAACCATGCACCATCTGAATGTAGATGTCTCAAGGAATTAAGAAACCCCTATACTGTAAATTTCGAATATCGGGATTTTTTACATTATAATTTTCCGTTTTTTTGTTAATATTACCTTAGATAATTAGTATTTTGTTTCAATTTCTTTTTATTTGAGACATAGAAAGGTAAGTTTCCTGTAAATTTCATAAAAAAAAATTTTGCGTTAGAAAAAACAAGGTTCTCTCGATTCTTCTCAGAATCTTTAAGGGTGTTCTCTCAAAAAGTCGGAAGTCAGATTTGACTGTAGCGACACCCACAACTTTTAAGTGCACTGATTGAAATGATATCTGCTGACGATATTAGGGGTTCTTAGCGGGGCACCAAAATTTTGTTTGCGTGTGTATGCATACACATGTATAGGAGCGACGATATTCATACTTGTCAGTCGGGGAAGGCCGAAGATGGCCGAGATCGCCAAGAGACCACCCGAAATTCGGTGCTATAGCATATATGTATATGGGTGATTCTCCAAAAACAGGGCATTTTCAAGAATGAAAATTTTTTTTTTTAAGTTACTGTAAATTCGTTTTTTTTTAATGGATTCTTGCTTATTAGCACCAAGTTAAGTAGTCACGCTACAAAATTATTTTAAAAGAAAGAGGAAGACTTTTACTATGACGCATTTTCATACGGCTATATAAACCAACAATTGCTTGTTAAAAACTTGAAAAAATAACTCTAAAGAGTCAAAAACATAATGTACATATCTGATTTAGTGCATTTTTGTGAATAAATGAAAATTATTTATTAAGTAATAATTAAAAAATTAAGAAAAACACATGAATTTTTGAAGAAGTTTTAGACAAAATAAATTTATTAAAGTTAATGTGTCGTTGGTTAGTAACTACAATGATAATATTATATTCATAATTTTAATAAATAATATTATTTCATAATAAACTTGATTCATAACGTGGTAACAAATGTAAAGTTTAATTTTGTGGTTTTTTAAATTATATTTAAATAAATGTCTAAGAGGAAGAGAAATATAAATGTTATTTATGATTTGAAAAATATTTTCTACTACGGGTTACACTTTGTTCTTGTTTCGTACCTGATACGCCAAATGTTTGGTAACGACAATGAAGGTGACGACAATGAAAATTTGTAAAAAAATCCAATTTTACATATTTTAAACAATAATAAATTAAAAAACAAATTGCCAGTAACGTTTATTCCTTTAATCTTTAAGTTTTCATCGTTTTTTAATTGCTGTTTGTATCAAAATACCAAAATTAGGACGGGTGACGACAATTAATTTAATAAAAATACGTGGTATTTTTATACAGTTTTTACTTGTTCATGAGGTAAATATGTTCTCTTTTCAATGTTCTATGGAGGATTAGTAAAGTGTAGTGTTTTTTCTTTGATTTTCCCATAAGTTTTAGTGAAAAAGTTAATTATTTCCAGTTCATTTATACCAGTTTACGCATTGTCGTTACCTCATAGAAATTTCTTAAGACATTAATATTTCAATAATTATAAATATATATATATTGATTTAATTAAATATTATACAGAGAGAAATTGTACAGTTTGAGCTGTACTATAGAAATATTATTTGAATAAATTAAAATAATTCGGTTTCTTAATAGCGCTAATATTTTAAAGTTTTGAACTTAGAGGTTTGGACATATAAAAAATGCTACTTTTAGTCTTTAAATGTCATTTTACACCAGTTTTTTGTAACAAAAGTATTATTTTTTCAAATTAACATGGGCCAGGGATATTTATTTAACATTTCTATCGAAATTTAATCATTTATTGTCAAAGTTTTTGTAAGATATAACGTAAAGACGCGAAAATGCCCTGTTTCCGGAGAATCACCCATATATGCATTTACCGGGATTGTCCGAATGTTTCGACGGCGAAGATCATTTTCTGTCGTGCGATAGAATTTTTCCCGGCAGCAATTCGACGGATTCGGACAGGTCACTCGTATACACAAGTCTCCCGTCGGAAAATCGTACGAAGTTATCGCATAGAATAGATGGCAAAAACGAATTTGTCAAAATAACATTAGTTTGCATCCTAATTGTACGTTCAACGCCACATTTTTTTTTCTTGTAGATTTTAATCCTCAAAACTCGACAATCGCGTTGAAAATGTTTTATATTTATAGGATAAAGGATAAAGGGATAAAGGAAAGGAATTATCCCCCGCTTTAATGACATTTTTAGCCTATTCGCGGGTCGGCTCTCGGGTGGATTGGTCGGACAGACTTCAAAGACATTACAAGACAATACTTTTTTAGACAAACACAAGGATCACCCACCCAGAGCCAGCCCCCCCATTACTGCGCCCCGTAGAGCGACTTGACCCCTCTGTATCGCATTTGCACGGGATCTGGGAAAACTACGGAAAACCCAGACAGATACAGTCGACGAACTACTTTATCATCAGAGTATACCCACTGATGGTAAAGCAGCGGTGTCTCCCACTCAGCAATCGGCCTGCTATCTTTGCCGTAGCGGGCGCAACGCTCGTTTTTTTATTTTTCATAGTCACCTTCCAAGTATGGATCCCTATCAGGAACCTTTCACTTGAAAGAGCGACTGTGCGTCGCACCGACCACAGGGCAATTGCTGTTGGTAATTATATATATATTTATTTTAATATTTTACGCAGATTCAATTTATTTTCTGTCGGTTTTCTCATTGATGGGTGTTACCACTATTATTTATACCTCTTTATATTTTAATTTTCAGCTATAGTTTTATTTGTTTTCTCATCATTTTCGACCTTAAAACATACAGGGTGGTACAAATGTACAAATTGTAATTTTTTATCAGTTCATAATTTTCCATTCTTTACCACTTTTTTCAAATCCATGTCAGAAGTTTAAAATGACAAAATATGCATAGAAAAAAAAATCATCGCTGAAAAATATTAAAAATTATAAGACAAAATGCATTTATAATAGTCCAATTTTACATTTTTTACACTAAACAGAGTTTGAACCATCTTAAAAGACTTTTTATTAATAAATTGCATGACTTTATCAATAAAAGACTGTAATTTTTCTAAATATTTATCGATAGTTGATAATGAAAACATGTACATTCACAATATACAGAAATCTATTGCATTTTTGTATATTCTTTACCAATAAATTGTTATAAACAATTATTGTTCATAAACAAAATAAAACGGTATTTTATTTTTGACATATATCGTACTTTCAATGCTTAGTTTGCCGCCAACTTCGATATGCTAGGCATGAGGGGAAGTGGGTTTTCGTGGGTTAGAAAACGTATATTGAAGGTGGAGAAATAAAAAACCATACAAAATTATGACGAATACACAGATGTAACTTAAATAAATTGCGATAAGACTTTTTTTTCTAAATTTTTTATTTTAGGCCCTGAATCGCGACGCTCTTCAGTTTCTAAATATTAATCGACAGTTTGACGAGAAAAATAACGTGAATTCATAATTATTATTTGTAAAAGAACGGATTTTGAAGATAGATAAAATCATAAACGTATTCTTCAAAACGTGGAAGTAAAGAAAACACTTTTTATACACTGTTTAATATACCTGTGCATATGACTAAAGTATTTTATATTTATTGGTAAAGAATATACAGAAATTAAAAATTTTGTTGTAATATTGCAAATTTATATTGTTTTTCACTGTCAACTGTCGATAAATATTTAGAAAAATTGGAGTTTTTCTATTGATGAAGTCACGCAACAACTTTTAAATGAATGTTGATGGGCAAATAAAGAAAGAACAATCAGAAACCTGGCAGAGAATTATAAAAAGTCCATTTACAGAAAAAAATTATATACGTGGAAATGTGCATATTCTTGATTATTTCAGCATTACTTCCAAAATAATATTTCAATTGAACATATTCTAGGCAATGAAGTACAAATCAAATATTAACTGTTGAAATTTAGTATTTATTAATAACTAAACTTTTCAGAAGAATCTAAGATTGTCAAATTTGATTATTAAAATTGTCACTTTTTTTACAATTTTTTATAATTTTCAACGTCGAATTTTTTATGCATATTTTGTAACCAATCGATTTCTCGCATGCATTTGGGAATACATCTAAAATGATGCAGGCAGATCGATGGCGTGTTAAGAATTAACTTCAAGATGCACTATTCTACTTGAAAACTAAAGGAGTACGTGTTTTACATTTTTATAAACAATTTTTTTTACTGGTTACCAAAATTTATTACTCCAAATTTTGACAATAAAACAAATTTTTGTTAAGTTGCTCATTCGGATGCTCTGAATTTACTTATAGCCGTTTGAAGTTTCATGCAAATAAGACTAAATCAGTAACAACTGCAATTTTTGTGTAAAAAAAAGGGTAAAATTTTTTTGTTTAAATCGGTTTTCAACTGATTTTACTAGTTTATATAGATATAAAGTAAATGCGAGACATTAAATCGTTACTAATGGGTGTTTTGTTACAAAATGATATGCTCAAAAGTTGTTTTAAAAAAAAGTGAGTCATAATTTTTTTTAAATTCCTTTTCTTCAAATATCTTTGTCGGTATTCAATTTTTATAAGGATCAGGAGTTATAAGGGTTGATTCTCGGTAGCTGAGAATTGTTTCTGGGATCTTCCGCATAAAGGGGATCGACACCCCAAGTGACGAAATACCGGCGAATTTAGTAATAATAACTTTATTTTATTTAAGGAAATCCCAACTACAGGTCGTACAGATCGTCCGGGTATATAGGAACTAAGTCCTGTATTGATTCGCGGAGAGTCGCGGATTAACGTGTCGCGAAGTTTCTAAGTTCCGTGCGCGCGACTCTGACGGAGATCTTTTCGGTTTCGTTCACGGTGCGACTCTGCACAGAGATCTTCACTCGATCATTAACGGGGCGACTCTGCACAGAGATCTTCTCTGGATCGTACACGGCGCGCCTCTGATTTCGGGCAATGCGATTGCCCTTTTTATACGGTAGATGTCGATGAGATCATCGTCCTTTGCGATGGACACCTGCACTTGTTGTTTGCGTGTCATCTTCCACGAACCGCTCACCCCTTTGACTTATTGGTGACCTCGGCGATTCGGGGAACGTGTGCTATTGTGTGCGCGTATGAGTCACAATCTTATGGATTGTGTTACTTCGAGCTTCGGCGTGGCACATTCTTTTCTTGACCGATTGGGCTTGCAGCTAGAGGAACCCGTGGTTCCCCGTGTAAGTTACAGCACGTGTGCAATATATGTGCGACGCCGAATCGGGCCTTTCGGTGCGTGTGTGTGTCTTGTCGATCTTACAAAGACGAGTATTGTCTATGTTACGAGTGCTATTATGTGCGTAGCCAGCATCCGTAACACTATTAATTTAAAAAAATGTCGATAAAGTCATTCGTGTAAGACATTTTGTAAGCTTTCATTTTGTTTATATGAAATTTTGTCGTAAAATCAATACCAACAAAGATATTTGCAAAAAAAGGTATGGAAACAAATTTTGTACTCACTTGTTTTCAAAATTGACAACTTTTGAGCAAATTATTTTGTAACGAAATACACATTAGTAACGATTTAACGTCTCGTACTTCCTATATATAATATATAATATATACACATTATATATAGGGGAAGGCGTGGCGAAGCGGCGAGGATTTTTTCCGTCTACCATGTTACTCCTTGAATTTCGTATTTATGATCATACAAAGTATCATTTGATAGGTAATTTCATAGTCAATATTTACATGCATGTTAGTTACGGTATATGTTTTTCAGATGGCCAGCTATGGCCAATTTAAAAAACATAAAAAACACGGGGTGAAGCGGCAATATCGGGGTAAAGTGGCGAATCCTTATTTTTAGAGGTCTCTGAGACAACTATCATAAAATTAAGTGCAAGTCATAATTTTTTAAGTTATTATTCTTTGTTTTAATAAAAATAAAATTTCCACGTTGGAAACTGGTTGGAAACTAGTTATTTCTTACTAGTTATATTAAACTAGTTATCTCTTCAGATATATCAAAATTTCAAACAACAGTAAAAAAAGAAATTCCATCTTCGGAATCTTTGAATACTCGTATTATATCAGGATCACATATTTTAACTTCGTCTTTAGTTACTCATTGCATTTATCAAAAGGGATTTCTAAATTAAAAAATAATCACGGAGTAGAGACATCCGGGAAAAAATGTCGCCGCTTCACCCCAAAGTATCATTTGGACTTGCAGATACGATATCTATTTATAAACGCACAAAAAGGAACAATTCACGTCTTATAAATAAGTCCAAAAAAATATACTTTTAGAATAAATATATAAATAGTGATTATTAAACTGTCAAAATGAAAATATTGACCAATATGAGAACAAAGTGCAGGAAAATGACCTGAATATTTTGTTAAAAAATTACATTACCTAGTAAAATGAGTTCAAAACCGATTTTTAAACAAAAATCGTAATTGTTACTCATTTTGACTTTTTTGTATAAAACTTCAAACGGCTATAACTCTTCAACAGTTAATCGTAAAAACTCCAATCGGTGCTCATTTTACAGCTAATCTCATCCTCTTCAAAACGCCTTAATATACTATTACTTTGTGAATGTAGCAAAAAATTACTTATTTACAAAAAAGTACATGAAAATAACAATTTTTCATATTTTTCTTTTGTACCATCGTGGATTTATAATAAAAATGATTTTTTTATTAAACACATGCATTCAAAATTTCATTATCTACAACTTTTATTGCATGCACTTTTCGCACACGAAGCACGGTTTTAGAGTAATTATTGATTATCGCGAAAAAAAAGTTCCGATTTTGCGCATTTGTTTTTTAAACGTTCATATCTCCGTAAATATTGAACGTACAGCATTACAGTTGATCCCCAAAACTGCCAATACTTGAAAAAAATCTATCTCGGATTCTATTGATCGTAGAAGCTTTTTCAAAAAACGTAATTGTGCGGAATTTCCAGCTACAATTTTTTTGTATTGTTCTTTTTGTCGTTTAAAGTGATATTTTTCGAGTTATTTCAGAAAAACCTATTTTTTGGACATATAGCAGCTTGCAGCTTAAGGATGGGGACTTTTGCGACAGTAAAATGTACAGGACAAGCCTGTTTCCAAATTTTCAGCCCGCTACTAATTTTTAAATTCAAATCGAAAAATATCGGCCCACTGTAGTGGGTTATAATACAATTATTTATAACAAATTTTTAAAAACAAAAATTGACAAGTATCGCTGTTGTCCTAGCAATGAGCATTATGGATTGAACATTATGATATTTTGTAATATACACTACAAATTATATTAATTTTCATTTTAGATTTTTCTAAAAGATTAAATTACGACCAATTTTATAATCGAGGGCATATCGAACTTTAATAAAATGCCGTAGACATACTACATTTTCGACGTTGTATTTTTAAGTTTAATAAAGTAGTAAATGCGTATCCGAAATCCCAAACCTCGGTTAAAAGCAATATAAAATTTGTTGCATTAAATCTATAATAAAATGAATAAAAACAAGAATATAAATGAATAAAAATGCATTCAAAATTTGAATACATTTAAATTCATTTCCGTTTACTGGGATATGCACTATATCCTAAACACAAAATAGACAGTGAGTGCAGATATACTAAAAAATTAATTTTGAGAATCGACCACATAAAAATCGGTTGCAATAAAATAAAAAACGAACATTTTATTGAAACATAATATAGGTAAAGTATTATATTATTCTATGAATAAAATGTCGTTGATATATACAGCCTTTACATACGATCTTTAAAACATATAGTAAACGCGTATCCGAATTTCAACAAAATGAAATAGTGTTCTATGACCCAAGAAGCCCCAACCTCGGTGGCTATATAGTATAATCAGCATCGAAAGAAGGCTGGCACGATCCGCGAAGTATACTTATGTATACGCATGTGTGCGTCCCTCTTATACGCTAGTTTGCTTGTGTGAGTGTCATAAGAAGAAAATTGCACGGACGGGGATTCGAGCTATATACAGGGTGATTCTCCATTGAATGACTTCCGGTTAACAGTAGATTCTGTGATAAACTCTAAGAACATTTTTCCTTTGAAAAAAATTTGTGCGATGTATAGTTTTCAAATTATTTAGCATTAAAGTCAGCCAATAGGAACAGGAGTTGCTTGATTGTCGCGACGATTTCGATGTTCGCTGACAATGCAATCTTCGCGACAATAAAGCAACTCCTGTTCCTATTGGCTGACTTTAATGCTAAATAATTTGAAAACTATACATCGCACAAATTTTTTTCAAAGGAAAAATGTTCTTAGAATTTATCACAGAATCTACTGTTAACCGGAAGTCATTCAATGGAGAATCACCCTGTATATATACAGGGTGGCCGATTTATCTGAAGACAGAAATATCTCGAGAACTATGCACAGAATCAAAAAAGGTGTGGGATGAAAGTTGTTCGACACGAAGGGGGGCATCCAGTAATAATGAAATTGACCCCCTCCCCCACCTCCTGGGGGTGGAGTGGGGGAAAAACAATAAAACTTAAATAGGAACCTCCATTTTTTATTGTAGATTTGGATTCTCCGGAAAAAAGTACACCAACTTGACCTAGGAGCTATTGCATTGTGGTTCACAGGTGACGCTGTAGTCGACAAAAAGCGAAAGTAAAAAATCCCTAAAATTCGACGTCTCCAGAATTCACATCACATCTGATAAATAATAGTAGACATATTTTATTTTAAAAATACTATTCAATGCCATACAATGGAAATTATCTGAAAAATAATCATGGATTTGGTTGTGTGTCAAAAATAGTATATTATGCTTTAAGGGAGGAAAGAGTGTGATCCCCGAGTGGAAGGTTTGCTGCGCTAGCGAAGCGAGGGCAGCCCTCTCACGAGGTGCGCGCTTATTCCTCTCGTGAAGCACACGCTATTTGTTTCCCGGCCGCATCCATTACTCCCGCGGGCAGCACTTTTCGTCCCACGGGAGTAATGAGAACGAAGTGCGCATGCGCACGGGCACTCAAACGGAATTGACAACTTTCGCCCCGCGTAGCGGATATGGAATACGGTCATTCTAACAAAGCCGGGAAAAAATACATTTAGCGTTACCCAGGAACAACGACGTGAACGTAGTATTTTTCTGTTCCCTTTGGGGTGCTTGTTTTACGTGAGTCCCCTTGCCTCTCACTGTTCACTTACTTCAGTAAGTGTTCGAAATGTTGACCTTCCACTTCAATGCATTTATTTATTCTTTCTTCAAATGACTTTATACAGGATAGTATCATATCTGCCGAAATTAATAAAACTTAAATAGGGACCCCCATTTTTTATTGTAGATTTGGATTCCTCGGAAAACAGTGCACCAATTTGATCGACGCGTTTTTGCGTTTTGGTTCGATGATAAAAATGAAAATGTGTAAAATATCATTACAAATTGAGAATGTCACCAGAATTCGTTTCAGATCAAAGAAAGTAAAATGGTTGCCCAGCACATTTTTCAAGAGTAGCAAGGGAAGTACTAGACCGTTATTACAATGGTCGGTGGATTGGTAGAGTTGGCCCCATTAATTGGCCGGCGACGTCACCTGATTTAACATCCTATACGTCGGATTTCTTCCTATGGGGTTACCTAAAAAGTAAGGTTACCAAAACAAGTACCAACGACTCGTGAAAAAGATATGATACTATCCTATATAAAGTCATTTGAAGAAAGAATAAATAAATGCATTGAAGTAGAAGGTCGACATTTCGAACACTTACTCAAGTAAGTGAACAGTGAGAGGCAAGGGGACTCACGTAAAACAAGCACCCCAAGGGGAACATAAAAATACTACGTCCACGTCGTTGTTCCTGGGTAACCCTAAATGTATTTTTTCCCGGCTTTGTTAGAATGACCATATTCCATATCCGTTACGCGGGGCGAAAGTTGTCAATTCCGTTTGAGTGCCCGTGCGCATGCGCACTTCGTTCTCATTACTCCCGTGGGACGAAAAGTGCTGTCGCGGGAGCAATGCGCGCGCACCTCGTGAGAGGACTGCCCTCGCTTCGCTCGCGCAGCAAACCTTCCACTCGGGGATCACGCTCTTTCCTCCCTTGGAGCATAATATACTATTTTTGACACACAACCAAATCCATGATTATTTTTCAGATAATTTCCATTGTAGCGGCTAGAAAACACATTACAAGAATAATATAAAGTCAAAGAAGAACGAACATTTCGTAGTGGTGGCATTGAATAGTATTTTTAAAATAAAATACGTCTACTATTATTTATCAGATGTGATGTGAATTCTGGAGACGTCGAATTTTAGGGATTTTTTACTTTCGCTTTTTGTCGACTACAGCGTCACCTGTGAACCACAATGTAATAGCTCCGAGGTTAAGTTGGTGTACTTTTTTCCAGAGAATCCAAATCTGCAATAAAAAAGGGGGGTTCCTATTTAAGTTTTATTTTTTTTCCCCCAGGAGATGGGGGAGAGGGTCAATTTCATTATTACTGGATGCCCCCCTTCGTGTCGAACAACTTTCATCCCACATCTTTTTTGATTCTGTGCATTGTTCTCAAGATATTTCCAGGTCTTCAGATAAATCGGCCACCCTTTTATTGAATATAATTTTTATCTTTCCTTTTTTTCTATTACTTTCTTTCGTTGTTAATTTCATTACTAGTTGAGATTATAAATATTTCGACAAGGCCTAAACGTTTGTGAATCCGAGCGATTACAATGGAAGGTGTTTGAAATGTTTATGAAATTTCCAAACTATGGCATTTTAACATCTAATGCAATTGGTAGGTTTAAGCCGTGAATTATTTTATTTTAATTTTTAAATGCACCTACGTTAAATCTATATTATTGTAAAAGCGCTGTTTTTTTTTAATACTACCAACACTTTTTGATCTGTAATCCAAAAGAATTGGAGCTCAACGAATATTTTTGTTTGGAAGAAGCACATTTATGTAGATTCTCTACAGCAGATCTTTCTTAAATCGCAAGAAGTTTCTTTGATTTTAAATACAAAACTTTTATCAATACTTGAAATTTAGCCATCAACAATGCTTATATGTCTATGCGAGATTCATTAATATTATAAAGGTCAATGTGCCCCAGACTCCTGTTAAGATTTTTCTAATCTAATCATATGTGAAACATATTAGTTTTAAACAATTTTATTGCAAATAATTTGTATTTCAATAAATCTAGAATGAAACTCGTTTCCGTGTCCTTGCGCTGAGTATTTTATCTTTCGATCAAGATTCATTTCACATTACTTTGGCTTAAAATCCATTCATACCAAAGATTTTTTAGGGTGTATTCTTTTGAGATGGAAAATTATTTCAATAACATCTCTTCTTTTTTCTTTATTTTTGTGTAAATTTCCACACGAAAATAATCCACATAATCCTACATTCATTTTTTAATTCACATTCATTGGTAATATACAATTCAAAATCATATTCTTTGATTTACATGTATTAATTTTTCTTTATGGTATTTGCATACATTAAAAATATAAGAAAAGTGAGTTTAGAAGCTAACAAATTAATTTATCAGTTTCACAACATTACTGGAATTTCCATTATTTCATACAAGAAAACATTATAAAATAGTTTTTATAGCAATGCACGAGTTTGTTGCATCCTTTATACATTAATTGTGGCTTTAGAACTTTAGCTTATAAATTTTAAAATTATCCTTAAACATCTTTATTATAAAATAAATCAAATTTTTCATAAAATGATAAGATTCAATCAAAATTAAAAGAATTGAACAAATCATTATTAATAAACTTTCCATCAACACTTTTACAGTTTTAATATGTGACAAACATTGCTACAATATTCAACTTAAAAGGGCAAGAATGAAATGACTTCATTTTCAAAATGACATTGTTAATATTCTTTAAAAATACATTTAAAATAATAAAGCTCTACATACCTGTAAAGAGCAAAAAAAGGAAAGAATATCAATTGCAATAATTGCTTCATAAACCAATACTGTATTCTATTTGATTTATCCTTATCTGACATCCACCAATCTGGTCTGGAAGTCATCAAAATAAAATACACAAATGCTGGAGCAAACATAAAAGTTAATGTGCAAAAACCCCAGGATGAATGTTTTTCGTAGAAATACTGGATTGCCACAATCAGGTCAGCAGCAAAATTCAAAATAAAGATGAAACAATTAATTAATGTAGAAAGAAGAAAATTAAAACAGGCTCTTTCTGTAGATTTAAATGGAATTTGTAAACAATGAGTTGTCTTTGCAAAACACATTTTATTTTCTTTTTCTTCAACCATGCTCAGTACTTTTCTAGCCAAAGTATTTACATATGCAGTTTTTACAATAGCCACAATTGTAAATCATACATTTTTTTTAATACAGTTCCATTTAATGTTATCCTTATAATACAAGGTACACTGAAAATAATTTTCCAAAGCAGCGCTTAGACAGTCGGATTATGGCACAGAACAATAGCTAAAGAGAAGAGAAGGTCCCATGTGGTCATGTAACCGTGTTGATAGGTTAGAAACCAAAAAAGCGCCCCTAGTACTTGGTGGACGAACTATATCGCGTAAGAGGGGGAACAAATTACTCAACAGCTGGCTAAAATAAATACATACTTTACGGTCACGAAGTAAGAAGTAAGGAGACCGAACTACAGCCGACCGATATAGCCCCATTTGACGTGCTTTATGGGGAGGGAATCCGTTAGAAGGGAAAGCCTAATTCAAGTCGAGTAATAGTGTAGGTTTCTATCTGTGTGTGTCAGTGAGGATCGAGTGGTGTGTGCGTGATGTGCGCAGATTGGGCGCGCCGGCGGAAAATCTACAGTCCTTGCGCGTTCATGCTTCAAATAAATGACTGCGGCTAGCAGTTTATCAGCCGCTTTACGTCTTATCTCGTAAAGGGTTGTAGTAGCCGAGTGGTTAAAGCGCTCGACTGATGAATATAACTTCTGTAGTTCGCGTACTCGCAGATGCTTTTATTATTTTTTTTTTATTTTCATAATTATGAATTTATTGTAATTTCTTAAATGCTATTCAAATTATTTATTGTATATTTTTTAAAGGAATTTTTTATTTCTTAAATATACTTTTAACCTAACTTAAGGTATTTTCTGTAACTTATTTTGACGAATATGACGTTAAATAAGACTGAAACATGGTTTCTCTACTTTTATTTATATAGTTGTCTATTACAGTTGTATTAAATAAATAAATTTCTTCAGTTAGGAAGATATTGCCAAATGTTTTTAATTCTTCTTTATCCGCCAAGAATGAAATTAATATGTCACAATACTTTTTACGTATATAAAATAGTAGCTTATATTATGCAAAAGATCTGTGACTAATGCAATCATACCCATCCATTTTCCAATACTTGGAATGTTGTTTTTACTTTCTCTAATTTTATGAAGCTTTATATAATGCTTAAATATAATTAAAATTAAAAAATGCTACGAAAACGACATTATGGAAGTAATAATAATATGGTAACACATTGTCTAAACTAGTAGTATTGAATACATAATTTTCCAAAGTTATAAAAATATTGCCACAGTTTTTCGCTTCTTATTTATCCGCCAAAAATGAAATGTAATAATATTTTTTTCCGATTCAAAATAGTAACTAATATTATGCAAAATGATCTGTAACTGTAATGAAATTATACCTATTCAATGTCCATTATTTGGCACGGTGGTCTTGAAGAAGGCTTAGGTTTGATGAAAATGGATCCAAAATCTACTTTCTGGGAAAGTTTCTGCATAGTTTCTAGATTAGAAATCCGTCTTAGTTAAAATCGTAGCTGATCGCTTTCGCGGGAAAATCGAAATTTTATATTTTAATTCTTAAAAATTTACAATAATTATTGCTACTTAGAAAATATATATGTGTGTGTGCGTGAATGCGTGCGTGCGTGCATGCATGCATTGGTTGTTTAGACCCAGAATCAGGTTAAACCACGTTCAGCGCAACCCGGGACCAACGAGCGGGGACGTAGTGGTTATCTGGCCCCATTTTGTTTTGTATTTTTTGTTTTTCTTATTTTTTGTGTTTTTGTTATTTTATTATTTTTTTTGTACTTTTTGCTTTTCTTATTTTTTTGTAGTTTTGTTTATTTTCTTTTTTTTTGTATTTTGGAATTTTTTTTTATATTTCTCAACCTTACACGTACAAACTGTTCCAGAATAGAAGTTTCTCCTCTTTTTGGGGAATAATGTGTTTTGTCTTATATTCGGAAGTCAGCAACGTTTAATCAATTATGGAAATAAAAATAAAATTTAATATCGTGTTGAAATCAAATATGAAGTGATGAGAATGTAACCACGGCTTTCAAAAGTCTTTGCGAATACGTTTCGTCATGTATGTTATTGATTTTATGACGAGCCCAGTACTTCAAAAATTCGTTGATGAACCGACTCACCACTTTGTTCAGATAAAAATCCTAATCCATTATTATTATCGATAAATTTCAAGCTTTCTTTTACATGAGCCAGGATGACATGAATCTTTAATGTTTTCGAAACGTTGTCAATGCCTTTCAAAGTATTCTTTAATTCCTTTATATGCGCATCTAAATTAGGACCAACTTTATCAGAAGTGAAACAATAACTTACGATTTTATTCCTAGCTTTAAAAGCCGAAATAAAAGGTACAATACTGAATAATCCCAATCTTTATAAATTACTGGATCATCAAGTTTATCAGCTTCCTTCAGAAGCTTTCTACACGCATTTCCCTCAAGTGAATCTCCATAGTAATTCTTTGCTATAAGCTTCAACTTTTTTGGCCACAATAGGGCTGTTTCTTGGCCCAAAAGAGGAACTAAGCTATTCCAGAAGAGATGGTTTACGAAACCCTGGAGAACATGAAGTTCAGGTACTATGCACTTTTGCAATATTGAAATATCATCCGCTTCACTGAAAAGAGGAAGGTTAACTGTGCTGTGTCACTCTTTACTGTACTTTTTGTTCTTTCCCGTAAGGTAAAATTTGTTGCAATCGGCTCTTAAATCCTCGTATGTTTTTAACTTAGTACAAGTTTCTTTTTCGTTACTTTCAGTTGTACTTTCTTTACTTTCAGAAGTAAAGAAAAAGGTTTCTTTAATACAAATAAGTTTATTAACTATTAACAAATCTTTATTTCATCGAAATAAATTTATTAATATTTAATCAACCTTACTTACATTAAATAAACCTTTTTCTCAGTGTAGGCAAGCCTGCGCGAAGCGCCATTTGTCATTTGTTTTCAAAATATTTAATTTTTAATTCTTATTAGTTATTCTTTTCGTTTTATATTTTTATAAAACATTTATACTATTATTACTATTAATAATGATTATTTATTTAAATAATAATAATATCTTAATAATTAAATTGATTATTTAAATTCTTGATTCTATCGCTAAGGGATCAGCTACGATTTTAAACACGACGGACTTTTAATCTAGAAATTATACAGAAACTTTCCCTGAAAGTAGATTTTGGATCCATTTTCATCAAACCTAAGCCTGCTTCAAGACCACCGTGTTGGAACGTTGCTGTTACTAAGTCTTTTTTATTTAGCTGTAAAAAAATGCTTAAAAATAATAAAAATTAAAAAAAGCATTTGGTAAAAATAATATTATAATTTATTAAATGCTATTTAAATTATTTATTATATACTTTTTAAAATATTGTAATTGTTTAAAGAAATTGAAAGTATACATTTTTTCACGTAATTATGATATATTTTTTGTAACTCATTTCGGTTATATTGCTATTTGTGAGAATCATTATTATCAGTGACCGGCAATATTATATAATACATTTTCAAAATTAGTAGTAATAAATAAATAATTTTCTAGTCCTAGTCCCGTTACACAGTTAGGACAATATCGCCAAAATGTTTCTATTTCTTCTTTATCAGCCAAAAATCAATTTAATATGTAATAATATTTTATGTTTAGTATCATAAAACATACATATATCTACACTGAGACCCCTTAACAATATCATGGTAATTCATACGTTGCGATTTCCCAATGAAAAAAGATATTCAAAAATTCTATGATTAAATACATTTAGAGAACTGGCTAATTAAGAGGTAATGAACCTAGCAGCTTATTTTATGTAAAATTATCTGTAACTAATGCAATTACACATATCCAATGCCCAATACTTGAATAATTGTTGTTTAGGAACTTTAATATATTTCAAAAAAAGTATAAAAATAATCAAAATTGTATAGACTTTTCGTGACTTACTTTGATTCTACTTCTATTTGTATTTGATTCTATTTGTGCGAATTATTATTAATGACAAAAATTGTTAAATACCACGCTTTTTATACTTTTTATATTTCATCGATATTTTTTTCATTTGAATCTATTTTAGTATATTACTTCTATTGTATATTCTCTGAAACGTGATCATTTCAATTTAAACGGGTCTAAAATATGTCAATAGATTCGGTGCTAATTTTAACTTTTTTTAAACTTTCATTACAAATTGTTAGAGAATTTATATTGCTTACGACCAGCTGCTTGTATTCATATATGCTATTATATTCCCTTTTTATTATTAGTTCTGTAATGTCCTTGTCGTGGTATTTTTTAATTTTGATTATTTTTATATTTTTTTTGAAATATGTTGAACTTCCTAAACAACAATTATTCAAGTATTGGGCATTGGATATGTGTAATTGCATTAGTTACAGATAATTTTACATAAAATAAGTTACTAGGTTCATTACCTCTTAATTAGCCAGTTCTCTAAATGTATTTAATCATAGAATTTTTTAATATCTTTTTTCATTGGGAAATCGCAACGTATGCCATGATATTGTTAAGGGGTCTCAGTGTAGATATATGTATGTTTTATGATACTAAACATGAAATATTATTACATATTAAATTGATTTTTGGCTCATAAAGAAGAAATAGAAACATTTTGGCGAAATTGTCCTAACTGTGTAACGGGACTAGGACTAGAAAATTATTTATTTATTACTACTAATTTAGAAAATGTATTATATAATATTGCCGGTCACTGATAATAATGATTCTCACAAATAGCAATATAACCGAAATGAGTTACAAAAAATATATCATAATTACGTGAAAAAATATATACTTATAATTTCTTTAAACAATTACAATATTTTAAAAAGTATATAATAAATAATTTAAATAGCATTTAATAAATTATAATATTATCTTTACCAAATGCTTTTTTTAACTTTTATTAATTTTAAGCATTTTTTTAAAGCTAAATAAAAAAGACTTAGTAACAGCAACGTTCCAAATAATCGACATTGAATAGGTATAATTTCATTACAGTTACAGATCATTTTGCATAATATTAGTTACTATTTTGAATCGGAAAAAAATATTATTACATTTCATTTTTGGCGGAGAAATAAGAAGCGAAGAACTGTGCCAATATTTTTATAACTTTGGAAAATTATGTATTCAATACTACTAGTTTAGACAATGTGTTATCTTATTATTATTACTTTCATAATGTCGTTTTCGTAGCATTTTTTAATTTTAATTATATTTAAGCATTATTTAAAGCTTCATAAAATTAGAGTAAGTAAAACCAACATTCCAAGTGTTGGAAAATGGATGGGTATGATTGCATTAGTCACAGATCTTTTGCATAATATAAGCTACTATTTTATATGCGTAAAAAGTATTGTGACATATTAATTTCATTTTTCAGGAGATTCATTTCCGGTTTGAGACGTGCCGGGTGTCAAATTTTCGGGTCCCGTGATTTTTCACTTTTATCGTCCGAATTTCATCTTATAGTCGGAAGTTCGGTAGTGAGAGTTGACTCGAGTGGTGACACTTCGCATTTTGGATAATTTTCTTGGACTTTTTAACAAACCGGCCCTACTATTTGGATAACACAGTGCGTGCGGTTAATATAACCTAGAACTTCTGCACTTGGTCATCGTTGAGATTTTTGAACTGGTGTGGAAGGAGGGGAATCTCATCGGTCGGGATCTCATTGTGCTGTCTGGACTAGTCTCGAAGTTTGTGTAGAGTATTTACTGATATTTATTGTGGATTATTTTCTTCTCAACACGTGGGTTGAGTAAAGTGACGGCGCATATTTGTTGCGCATCCTTTAAAGTAGCGACTTCCGCCGGACGTCTACACAAGAACGTTTGCTTCTACCGATATCTGTAAACGGCAGCACCTCCTGAGGTAATTCGATTTGCTTATGTCGCATGACGTCAACGACGCGCCCGCCCGCCTTGAATCCACGCCTGTTAATCATTTTCGGCATAAGGAGGTGGAAACAGCGGTGACGCCCAAGATATCAGCTACTTCTGTGGGCCGTCCTCCGAAGGCATCTACGTGGGGTACGTACAGAGACGCTTCGGCATCAGTCTTGACTGATTATTTCGACTTTTCGAAGCGACATCGTTCCCCGGAAGAGATTTCGCGTGCCAAATCAGACGTCCCAGCTCTGAAGAAGCTCAGGTCTACTTCGTTTGAACTTAAAGATTCCGCGCTATCACCGGTCGGTGCTGAAAAGATAGATATGGAACCAACACTTGCAGAGGTGCAGGAGTTTATTATTACAACTCTCTCGGCCAAAATCGAATCGGCAAACAAAGATACCTGCAATGCTTTAGCTCTTTTTAAATCCGAAGTCAGCTCAGAATTTCAAGCTCTTAACACCAAGCTGGTGCAGAAAGACCAGGAGATTAAGAACCTAAACGAGAAGTTAGAGCTTCACACTAGAAAATTTGAGCTCCAGGATAAGGCTCTTCTCAGGAAGAATGTACGAATTAGAGGTCTAAATTCAACTGGTGATGTCGATTGTATCGAAAATTTTTTATTGGAGTTCTTTGACACGAAGGAGGTAGTGGACACTGCGTTTATTATAAACAAAGATCCCCAAGTAATCTTGGTTCAGCTCACGTCACTTCGAGCCAAGGACCACATTATGTTCTCCAAAAAAAACTCTCTTCAAAATCTGAAGATTTTTATCGACCTAGACCTGACCGAAAAGGATAGGAGAATCGAGTTTCTTGCTCGTGAGCTTGCAAGAACTGCAAGGAACAACAAAAAATCGGTTAAGAAAGGCTATCAGAAAGTCTCAATAGATGGCGTTTGGTGGTCGTGGTCGGAAGAAGCTGACAAATTTATCCGCTCCTCTTCGCCAAGCTCCAGCTCTCATAATCGAAATTCTTTGCCAACCGCTATGGATTTGGATTCCGCCAACAGCTCTGGAAAGCCGTTTGGCTCAAAAAAATTTTAAATACGTCCCGCCGTCGACATCATGATATTCACCGTGCTCAACCACTCGTCGTATGCCATCGAGAAGACCCTGTACTTTCCAAGAGGAACTTCGAACTCAACCTCTCGTCGCCAGCTTCACATGCCCAACGATATAATGCGATTTGTAACACGTTTAATTTAGTTTTCTGGAACGCGCGCGGGCTTAAAAACCTTAATAGTGTATTCTGTAATTCGGCTTCTGGCCTGGTAAATATTTCAGAAACTTGGTGTTGTGATGATAGCTTTTTAAGGAAGTCAATTCCGGATGTTAATTTTGCTTATTCACCTGCTACACGGCTTTTCGATCGCGGTCGTCTTAGCGGAGGTCTTGTTTCTTTCCCGATCAACGATTTACACGTGTCAATTTTGGAGATCACCCCAATTTGGATATTTTACCATGTCAAAACCGATCCAATAAATTTAACTGTTGGCTCCTTTTATTTCTCTCCGAATATCGATTTTTCAACCGCTCTTTTAAATTTGCAAAATTCATTGGATTCATTTAAAACCCAATTTCTCGACAGTATGTTTATTCTCGGAGGAGACTTTAATGCAAGAATGGGATGTTTGAACGATAATTTTGACTTTCATGACCTTTTTGTCAATTCCAATATCGCTGCTCGCAGAGGGTCTCACGATAAGCAACATACTAGCCGTGGCTCCAAGCTGCTCGAATTTATGAATGCCAATAACTTTATTTTAATTAACGGCCGCTCTGGGGTTTTCGATATTAACGGGGTTTCAATGTCTTCTCCGAGCAAGCGTTGGTTCGATTCTGATTGCATTGCAAGCAAAAAAAGATTTAATCTCTCACTCTCAGCATTGAAGAAAAATAAGTACAGTTCTGTCTGTGTTGACGAATTTACGACTGCAAAAAAGGCTTACTTGCTTACAATCGCTGACAAAAAACGTTCATATCGAGCAGAAATTGCGAACAAATTTGCCGAGGTAAAAAAAGCAGCAAATTTCTGGCGTGCAGTTAGATCTTTTAGTAAAAAGCCAAAGATTGACGATTCAGCGATTTCGACTGAGTCTTGGCGAGAGCACTTCTTGAATGTCTTTCCACAAATACCCCTTCAACCCATCTTGTGCTTTGGTATTCATGTGCCCATGCTTGACGCTGAAATAACGATGTCGGAACTTACGTCTAGCATCAAGGCGCTGAAGGTGGGCAAAGCCACAGGGCCTAATGGCATCCCAGCTGAAATTTTTAAGTTACTGGACTCTACGTGGCTTGAAAATCTTCTTTTATTTTTTAACCATTTTTTTTGCGGCGGAGGAATTTCCGTCTGGCTGGGCACAGTCAACTGCTTTTACGCTATTCAAGAAGGGCTCTCGCGAGGACCCAGCCAACTATAGGTTAATTGCTATAACCAACGCGATTGCGAAGCTTTTCTCCCAAATTCTGTACAAACGTCTTCTAGAATGGGCTTCGCGGAATAATATTATACAAGAGGAGCAGTCAGGTTTTAGGAGCGGTAGAGCCACCGAAGATAATATATTCAGTCTCCTCGCCACTGTCCAAATTGCGCTTCGTGAGAAAAAATCCAAATTGTATTGTTTGTTTGTAGATTTTAAGAGGGCATTTTATTCGGTTCCTCACGCTCTATTGTGGAAAAAACTGGAGGAGCTAGGCGTTTGTTCTAAGTTTGTGCGAGTTTTAAATGCAATGTACCGATCGGCGTCACTCAAACTGCAAGCCTCTGAGGAATTTGTTGAAGTTGCGATAACGGTAGGACTATTACAGGGAGAAATATTGAGTCCGCTTTTGTTTATTTTATATTTAGCTGATATGTCTGTATTTTTTAGGGATAGAGGATTGCGTGGGGTTGATGTCTCAACATCCCTCGATCTTCTCATGCTATTATTTGCCGACGATCTTTCTATTTTTGCCTACTCGTCAGCCGACCTTCGTAGGAAGCTGGTAACTCTCGCAGAGTACTGTGAGATCAATGGGCTTACAGTCAATACAAAATAGGGAAGACAAAAATTGTCTGCTTTAGAAGAGGGGGCCAATTGGACTCTTCCTCGAGGTATTTCGTGTATAATGGTTTACCAGTTGAGGTTGTTTCCAGTTACAAATACCTTGGGGTGGTGTTCTCTTCATCTGCCCAGGGTCTGCTGGCGAGTAAGGATGCGATAAGTAGAACGATTGCGGCTTCAGCCTCCGTATTAGCGATAGTTAACTCGGCGAAGGTGGATGCATGGGAGGCATTATGCAAGCTCTACGGAGCAGTCATTCTGGCTACCTTACTGTATGGGTCTCCGCTTTGGGCTCTAAGGCATTTGGGGAGTCTGGAATCGTCGCAACTGACTTTCTTTAAGAGCTTGTTTAATCTTCCACGTAACACATCCTCCTATTTAATAAGACTTGAACTGGGTCTGTATCCTATCGCCGTCGAGATATTTAATCGGGCAATTAAATGGGTGATTCGCGTGCTGCGTATGTCGAGCTCCAGAGTGCCCAGACTCCTAATGCTTAGACTGCGAGAACTGGCGGTTGGAGCCCGGTCTGAGGAGGCTTACAATTGGTTGATTCAGCTTAGGGCGATTTTGGACAGTGTAGGGACTCACGATCTTTGGGATAACTTCAACGCCGAATACTGGGAGCAAAATAGAATTACTGTTTTGAATAGGTATGCGGAGATAAATAGGAAGAATGATTTAAGAGCTTATTACAACTCCGACGCCTACCAACTCCCACTATTTAGGCAACTTAAAGATTCATATCTATCCTTTTATCCTGCTCGTCTGTCTCTGGACTGCCTTAGAGTCAAGATGCAGCTTAGATTGTCAAGCAAATACTCCAGGGCGGTTTTAATTAGTGGGCGCAGGTTTCAGTATGATCCTACAGCTGTATGCGAGCTTTGTAATTACGGAGTGTTGGGGAACTTGAGTCACATTCTCCTAGAGTGTCCGCTGCGGAGGGGTCTGCGGACTAATTTTAAATGCGGCAACTTTTCGACGGAAACAGTTGCTTTTGAATCAGCCCTACTTAGAACGATTTATGCAAATGATGCCGTTTCTGCGAAGCGATTGTATAAATATGTCACGGCTTGCTTCTTTAGGCGGGACTTCTTTTTGGGCAACTAATTATATTCGCGTGTTACTATATTTTTCATTTTGTTTATATTTTTATTTATTTGTTTTCTTTTTACCATATGTCTAAACATTCTCTGGAATCGAATCCCTTTCTCCACGGGTTACTATGTACCCCTATATATGAGAAATAAAACTATACTACTACTACTATAAGCTACTATTTTATATACGTAAAAAGTATTGTGACATATTAATTTCATTTTTGGCGGATAAAGAAGAATTAAAAACATTTTGGCAATATCTTCCTAACTGAAGAAATTTATTTATTTAATACAACTGTAATATACAAATATATAAATAAAAGTAGAGAAACCATGTTTCAGTTTTATTTAACGTCATATTCGTCAAAACAAGCTAGAGAAAATACCTTAAGTTAGGTTAAAAGTATATTTAAAAAATAAAAAATTCCTTTAAAAAATATAAAATAAATAATTTGAATAGCATTTAAGAAATTACAATAAATTCATAATTATGAAAATAAACAAAAAAAAATAAAAAAAGCATCTGCGAGTACGCGAACTACAGAAGTTATATTCATCAGTCGAGCGCTTTAACCACTCGGCTACTATAACCCTTTTCGAGACAAGCCGTAAAGCGGCTGATAAACTGCTAGCCGCAGTCATTTATTTCAAGCATGAACACGCAAGGACTGTAGATTTTCCGCCAGCGCTCGACTGTGCTGCCTCCAGCCGCCAATCGCGCCCAACCAGCGCACACGCTCGCAAATAAAAACTTCACACTGACATGACATGAACAGGAGGCTACCACATTGACGCGAGTTTGAAAAGTCGGTTTCTTCCAGCGGATTCCCTCCCCTAGCGCACATAATTCGGGGCTACTTTTTCCTCCCTAGCCGACTCGAGTTCGGTCTCCTTATTTCTTACTTCGTGTTTACGGTATAAGGAATTGATACACGTCACTGTATCATCCCAGCTAGCACGCGACTGAAAGAGATGTCTCAAACCTTTGTCATTTCTGGTACATCATAAACACACATCATTATGGCAACAGAGGGACGTCTTGGCATATAACGTTACCAAAATGACAAAAGTATGTCGACGCTTTTTGAACGTCACATAAACAACATTGTCTTAAATTGGACGATCTCCGAAATGACAATCGTACGCCGTCATATTGGAGATGTCTCATTAACGACATTATCATAATAATGGGGTGGTAGGAATTGATAGTCATAATTGTGACGTCAAAACCGGAATAGATAAAAACACTGTCACTATTTTTGACGTCTGTTTTACGACATCTTTGTGACGTCTACTTGTGAGTGGTGTCTCCGAAGAAACATACGTTTGTCAGAATACTGTTTCTCGCAAGTGGCAGGTTTAAAAGTTTTAAGTATATATGCACCAATGTTAACCAATATGTGTAGTGAAATGATATAAATGCATAAGTACATATTTATATCTACGTAGAATACGAAAATCATATGTTTATTATGTATTATAAGTATATATAAGTACTATAGAGACAAAAATGTAGAGGCGTTAAAATGCCACAACATAATTTTTAAAGTCTCCAAAATGACTGTCACTTTTAGGACGTCTGAAAAAAATACACGTCTTTTATGAAGGACTTATGACGTCTTGGCGACGGCAAAGTAGCGTAGGTTTGACATAAAAAGAGACGGCAGAAAAAATGTTGTGACAGCAGTGAGACGTCTCGAAGACATTGAAATGCTAGCTGGGTAGCTATATTGCAACAAATCAATATAGCTATCCACAAAATCGAAAAGTGGCCATCTGGCGTTTGATGGTTAAATAATTCATCCCGTGATTCTTAAAAATACATAGATGAATTTGTATATGTACACTGTAAAAAATCAATATGAAATTTACATCGCACTGGTAAAATTCCGACATAAAATTTGTTTTCGGTACTATATCAGTAAAATCCGATTTTACTACCTACTTTTAATCCATAAAATGAAATTTCACGGATCACGTGAAACATGAATCTGCGCTGTAAAATCATAACTCATATACGGTGTAAATGCAGTCCGCGAAATCGAATTTGTATAGCTTTCAGTACCGAAAAATAATGTTCGACACACGCCCGTAAGATTTTACGGACTCATGCGATCCAATGAAACTCGGAACGGCTTCGCTGGTCTTCGTACGCTGATATAGTATTCGGGCCGTAAAATCTGATTTTATGGCCTTGTGTCGAAAAATACTATTAATAATACTACGTTGAGCGTAAGATTTTTTCCGAATTGAGGTTAAAGTTCAAGACTGCGTTGTAAATTTACAACGTTGCGTATCGGAAATATACCAAATTATATACTCTTACGACGTTGTTCGTGGGTAATTTTTGTTTGCTCACATTGGACTGCAATTTTGGAAATCGAGAAAAAATAATAAATTATATGAAAAGTACCGTTTCGAAAGTGACAAAGTTACAATGTTCTTCATTGTAAATTTACTGCGTTGAAAGTGGGTAATTATTTTGCCCATGCCCAACTGTTAACGACTGGTGGAAGGGCTTTTTAATAACACACACGATTTGATCGGCCACAAGAAACTATTTAAATTTTATTGCGATCAACCGGTGACGATCCGATCGCGACGCTGACATCCTAACCCGACGACGTCCCGAAACGTTCTGAAAAAACCCGATCGTCAATTTTTTACATCTTAGTTCGACTTTTCAATTTCTCGAACATTTAAATAGACTACAACGTCATATTATATATCGATTATACTATTCGAAATACAAATTCTTTTATCGAGATCGTCACCATTTCGAAGGGCCTTTTACATAATTTACCTAACAGGCCTGCTTCATTTTGAGAGGTACCCCCATTCGGGTGTGCAATGGCGTAGGGAAAACCACCTCTGTGGGAAAAAACCTACGCCGGGTACCGCAGTTGATAAAACATCGATTCCGTCCGTAACACTCAACGTTGTAAAATTCAATTTGATTTTTTACTGTGTAAAGGGAAAGTAGTAAATCATTTAAAAAATGACAAATAGATGAATATTGCTGAATATTCTGATATTCTTGCAACATGTTCGTTAATGTCTCACAAGATTTTGATGTCTATACCAACAAAAAATCTGTTTTGAAGTTATTATTTAACCCATTAATGCCCAAATGCACAGAAAGTTTACTGTAATTCAACGCTTATTTTCAATATGAAATAAATTTAGAAAAAAATAAAAACTATCAGATTCTACCATTTTCAAGACCGCTCTTTCGAATGGTAGTAAGAAAATTAAACAAAAATTGAAATTTATATATGATTTTGACATATATAGTAGAAAAACATTTTTGTTTTGTACTGGATTGGACGGCCAATAATCTGAATCGATACGTAGCCAGTCACGACCATTCCACCATAACAAACGTGAGAGCAAATCGGAGGTGGGCATTCCGCGGAATGCGCAATCAACAGGGTTGCTACTGGAAAGGACGTCGCGCCATCTGCGGTGAGCGCGTCTGGATGTCCGACATTCGATTCGCAACAAACGTTTTCCACAACGACGGATGCTGGCCGATCCAATGCAGCACGACTGATCGTATAATCGGACCAACAGTAGGATGGGGCATTACCTAGATGCATTTGATTTCTAACCATTTCGACTGTCTTTGTGAGAAGAAACGCTGCATTCAATTCAAATTTTGGAATGCTTATCGTTTTAAGCGGGGCGACTTTAGTTTTACTTAAGAGTAGTGTAACACTGGAGAGTCATTTGTCCGAAGCACGCGTAAATAGATCACGGCAGAATAGGCTCTACTGAAAGCATCAGCGAATCCGCAGGAATTTCGCAGGAACTTCCCATGCTCACAAGCCCAGTCCAGCATGGAATGATGACTCAAGACAGAGATGCGAGTTTGTTGCAGCAGAGTATCCATTTCTGCAATAAATCACCGGGAAGAGGATCATCCCAAACGTCCTTTCTCAACCAGAGTTCTTGCATAAAAATTTTCGCTTGTACTACCACCGGAGATACCCAACCTAGAGGGTCGAGCAAGCCACTGATATGCGCAGTGAGATACAAGCAGTGAGAACATGGCGTTTCGTGATAGAAGAGAGTTCGGGGCGGGTCACCTTAAAACTAAAAATATCAGAGGCAGGATGCCAACAAATACGGAGAACCTTGACACTTTCACTTTCATCGAGCGGGCACGTGTGAACTATCCACTGCATTTCGCTGTAGGTTTACGAGAAGACTAGGGCCATTAGATGCCCATTTACGTAGTTTAAATCCCGAACTACTCAATAAGTCAGTGACTTGGTTTCGGAGTTTTTCGATAGACTCTACATCGTCTCCACCCAAGAAGACATAATCCACGTGTCTTCCTGAAGAATTGGTGCAGCTAATGGGAAACGCGAGGCCTCGTCTAAGGACAGCTGTTTAATTATTCGATTGACGAGATATGGAGCCGCAGCGGTCCCATAAGTCACCGTTGTAAGACGGTAAGTGGAAACTGGGTGATTTGAGGCTTTTCTCCATAGAATCCGCTGATAATCCGCTGAATGGACTCGAATTTGACGGAACATCTTTTCGATGTCCGCCGTAAAAACCAGACGATGCTGACGCCAACGAAGGATTATAGTCGGAAGTTCTTGCTGGAGTTTAGGACCCGTAAACAAATGATCGTTTAGCGAGGTGCCGTTCGAGGTCATGGAGGGCGCGTTGAACACTACTCGTATTTTTGCGCCATACATTACCTTACATTGCCAGTGACAAGCTCCATATCTCCCAAAGTACGATATTCCTAGAGGAATTAGGAATAAGATCGGCTTAATTCCGAATGTCGCAGGAGACGGCGTTCAGCTTTCTCCAAGGAATGGAGTGATGTACTATGAGAGGCTCCGATTTGAATCGGAATACTGGACTCAAATGGTAGTCGTATGACGTAGCATCCGTCAGCATCTCTGTCATGAGTTGCAACGAAGTGACGTTCGCATTTGAGGTCATCGTCCGATAAGTGGGGAGTCGACGCAAGTTCGTCGGTTTCCCAGAACTGTATTAACATGACATCTAAATTCGCGTTATGACTGCAGTGCAGCATGGCGATATTCGAATTACTACTATAAGTTTGGGATATGGGACCTGTGAGTATCCACTCGAAAATTGTTTTTGTGCGGTAGGTGAGCCTAGAGGATCTTGACGTAAACCCGCGCATAAAATACCGTTGCAAATATCGGCGCCGATTAGCAGATCTACGGGAGATTGCTCATTAAAATCCACATCCGCAAACTCAAGACCGTGTAAATGTTGCTACTGTCAGAATTGAACAGTGTGCAGCGGTTGATATTGTTAATTTTGATCAATCTAACGCGTTGACAGTTAAGGTTGGTGTATTCGTTTTATTCGGTAACAACGTAATCTGTGCAACTGAGCGCACAAATCCATTCGTCTGTCCACCCACGCCCGTAATTTCGATACGCGTACGTCTCTGTTTCGCACGAAGAGCTCGGACGGCGCTATCCGATACGAATGTCGATTCTGAACCGGGATATGCGAGAGCGCGTACGAGTATCTCTCGTCCTTCGGTAGAGCGAATACGATCTCTTGCTGCGACTAAAAGAACGCGCCCGTTTGGAGTTGACACGTGATCGCGACTAATTGCACGAGAGCAGCTGGCAGCGTGGCTATGAGACGCCGTCACTGAAGGCTCCGAACTGTTTCGCTGAATCGATCAGTGAGGAGTAAGTAACGAGGAGTCAGACCCGGAAACGACGGACTTGATCACGTCGACTCAAAACGAGATGGATTCGGATTAAGTGCACGCGTCTGAGACGACTCTTGTTTGTGCAATAACATATGATAATTACGATGACATCGAGCACAGCAGTACTTACTCGGACAATGCGCGACTAAATGCCTTGGACATAAACAGTTAGTACAGCATTTATATTCTCGAATTACTTGTAGGCGTTTCGACATATGGTACCCTTTAAAGATCGGACTATGCTACAAGCTATGACGATGTTCACATAATAAACAATTATTAGTGACCTTGTAGTAGACCCGGATTTTGATTTGGCTTTAGGAGCCGACGATTCACTGCGAAAGAAATTTGATAATGCTGATACAGACTCGAGCGCGCGAATTCGAGTTGTTAGTAATTTATCTAATTCCGTTGTATTGCCGAGATGCAACTCCCAATTTTTATGGGAAATTCCGTCGAGCCATTCAGTAACGAAAATAACTAATAAGTCACTCCATGGATCAACCGTTCTATTAAGATTCAGCAACACGGTCACGTGGTCGTCCATGGCATCCAGCAAATTGTTTAATTCGGTCGCATTTTCCGATTTCATTTGCGGAATTTTTAGCAAAGACTTTACGTGCTCGGTCACGATCGCGCGAGTATTACCGTCTATGAGTAAGTCTATGAGTAAGTAACGTCTACGAGTAACTCAAATAAATCGCGAAAACTCGGCCAATCTACATAATTTCCGGAAAAGTTCGGAATTGCGATTCTCGGTAAAAGAAATTGAATTCTGCCACGGTGGCATTAGGAACACCGGGTGTGGCAGGACTAATTTCAGGTACAAACTTGTCACATGTTGCTACGAAGAAATCAGAGGCAGCAAAGTAGGTTTCTTCTGCTTCCAGGAAGTAAGGCTTTGTATTTCGGTCCAATGCATCTGCGATGGCTTCGATCTGGCAGTTCGATTGGACTATCCAGTCCCAGGTGTTGTCGAGGATGTATGCTATATTCTACTGCTTGTCACTGCAAGCGTTACATTCTTTCCTTAGATCTTCATTAAATTGGAGACAGAACGACCAAGAGCGCCTAGAATTTGCTCCTGCTCCACAAGTAGGTTGTCTAAAGGCGTAGACATAGTAGCACTTACACTTTACCCAAAGTCACAATAATCCAAATGTCACTTCAAGGTCACTAATTTTTTCCTTGAAAGACCTATGTGCGATCTATAACCAGTTCCTCACACAGAAACAATCACAAAGTCCGAGTAAATTGGCTAATCTTCCTCGTTTGGAATACCGAACGCAAATTTTCAACACGTGTACATGTTTATGTACGAGTGAATGAGGAAAACCGAGATGCAAGAGATTCGCTGGCGTCGGAGACAGCCAAGTGCGAAAAAAAAGTTCTCTTTTACAATTTCACAATCACCGAGAAACGCGCCGTGGAAACACTTAGCCAGGTCGCGAAGAGGAGAGAGAGAGAGAGAGAGAGAGAGAGAGAGAGAGAGAGAGAGAGAGAGAGAGAGAGAGAGAGAGAGAGAGAGATAGAGAGAGAGAGAGAGAGAGAGAGAGAGAGAAGAGAGAGAGAGAGAGAGAGAGAGAGAGAGAGAGAGAGATAGAGAGATCGAGAGAGAGAGAGAGAGAGAGAGAGAGAGAGAGAGAGAGAGAGAGAGAGAGGAGAGAGAGAGAGAGAGAGAGAGAGAGAGAGAGAAGAGAGAGGAGAGAGAGAGAGAGAGAGAGAGAGAGAGAGAGAGAGAGAGAGAGAGAGAGAGAGAGAGAGAGAGAGAGAGAGAGAGAGAGAGAGAGAGAGAGAGAGAGAGAGAGAGAGGCGACTTTCTTTATCAATGTTTCTCGCGATTGGTAAAGAATTGCGGCTTTCACGCGGGAGCTGCTCAGTTTTTACGGCATAATCCGGCTCGAAGGACCAGAAACTGTCACGGAGATGTCTAAACGATGGAAAATTATGCCGATCGCGCCATGTAGGAAATGAGTTTCGCGAGAGAGAAGGCCGTTTGTAAATAATTCACTTCTTACGATTAATTATGCCTTGTGAACAGTATCTGAACGCACAATTTCGTAAGTCACGTGAACGACCTAAAGCGCGCAGGCGTAGTACATGTAACCTTACATGGCACTGATGCCTTCGGTAGCGTAGGAATTTCGCAACTGAATCTACGCTATCGGTAACATCAAGTACAAGCATCTCTACAACAGAACAAGCAGAAAATGCTACGGCAAAACTTATTTATTATTGTTGTGGAAAACATTTGCCAGTCTTACTCATGGATTCATTATCTGATTTTATGAAAGATGTGTATCCTGACTCTGAGATTGCAAAATATATAAAAATTAAGAGAAAAAAGCTACGGAATTAGCACTGACGGGAATTGCGCCATTTTTTAAACAGAAATTGATACACATTTTACAGGAACACTAGTTTTCACTCATAGTTGACGAAACAACGGATGTGGCTACAAAAAACCTTAGTATTGATAGCAAGATTTTGGGACGAAAATGGAATTGAAGATAGATTTTTAATTTAGTGGAGGTAAACAGTTGCACTGCAGAAAATTTGTATGATATGATTAAGACGTAGGTTAACAAATCTATGATTCCTTACGAAAACCTTGCTGGCTTTGGTGCTGATAATGTAAAAGTTATGATGGGAGAAAAAGGTGGTTTACAGATGAAATTGAAGCAAATTGCTCCGCATTTAATGGGGAAAGAGTATGTGTCACATCCTCTGCATTTATGTGCCTCATACGATTGGGAAAAATTACCAGGCACAGTCGAACAATTGGCTAGGTATATTTATGTGCATTTCAAACAGAGCAGTGAAAGAATCGCAGAGTTAAAAAGACTTCAAATTTTTGAAGAAAATCCCCCAAAAATGTTGGTCAAACACGATGGTTATCATTATGTGTAAGTTTGAAAGTGAACTTTCTTTATTAGTTGTGGTACTAAAATTCTTTTAAGTTTTTTTGTTATTTTCAAGTTTTACATAATATTCATGAAATATCCCATAAACAAATTTTTACTTATTAATGTTATTTAAAAGCACACTGTATCTCACAGCACACAGTAAAACTGATTTATATGTAAACGGTTTACCAAAAGTCCATTGGACTAAAATTTTAGGCTATTGGACCACAAGTTTCAGTCCAACCAATTTAGGGTGTAAGTATATATACAGGGCATAGGGGGTTAACTATACAAAAAATGCCCCCACAGCTCTGTCACCCGAACTGGGTCCATATATTGCTACCCCGATGACTACAAATTTCTGAAAGTATGAACTCAAAATTCGCTTTTTCGAAAAAGTTATGGAGGGGGAAAGAAAAATAAAAAAACTAATTTTTCTCGAAAACTACTGGATCGATTTTAATGAACTTGAAATATGTTAGAAACGTAGGTAAGACAATTTGAGAGAAACAATATGAATTTTTTTTTTTTAATAAGTAAAAAACTGGTTTGAAATTTTTTTTTTGGCATAATTTTTGATGTGACCACCTTCATCTTTTTTCTTGAGGTACCTTACAATTTCCCCTTTCATATATATTTTTTAAAATTTTTAAAAAATATAGTTTTTGAATAAAAAATCGTAAACCATGGTCGTCCTGCTTGACTTGCGCATTCGCACACGCGCTCGCGCGCACGCATGCATACATATATATATATATACAGGGTGGCCGATTTATCTGAAGACATCGAAATATCTCGAGAACTATGCACAGAATCAAAAAAGTTGTCGGATGAAAGTTGTTCGACACGAAGGAGGGCATCCAGTGATAATTAAATTTACCCCCTCCCATATCCCCTGGAGGTGGAGTGGGGGCAAAAACAATAAAACTTAAATAGGAACCCCCATTTTTTATTGCAGATTTGGATTCTCCGGAAAAAAGTACACGAATTTGACCTAGGAGCTATTGCATTTTGGTTCACAGGTGGCGCTGTAATCGATAAAAATCCAAATTTATCCGAAGACATTGAAATACCTCGAGAACTATGCACAGAATCAAAAAAGTTGTCGGATGAAAGTTGTTCGACACGAAGGGGGGCATCCAGTAATAATGAAATTTACCCCCTCCCCCATCCCCTGGGGGTGGAGTGGGGCAAAAACAATAAAACTTAAATAGGAACCCCCAGTTTTTATTGCAGATTTGGATTCTCCAATATTGACAATTTTCGCCCGCGTAGCGGATATGGAATACGGTCATTCTAACAAAGCCGGGAAAAAATACATTAAGCGTTACCCAGGAACAACGACGTGGACGTAGTATTTTTCTGTTCCCTTTGGGGTGCTTGTTTTACGTGAGTCCCCTTGCCTCTCACTGTCTCACTGTTCACTTCCTTGAGTAAGTGTTCGAAATGTTGACCTTCCACTTCAATGCATTTATTTATGAATGAATGCTGTTTAGAAAAAAAAAGTTTAAATAGAAAAGTTTTTGGATTCCAAGGGGGACATCCAATAGTGACCTTGACGTTGACCTTTAAGGTCATTTCAGTATGAAGCCTCTTTTTAATGAGACCCCTTATTTTTTCACTCCGGAAATGGAAAAAGCGGAATTTACGTCCGAATACGATCTTGTCTTAGGACCCAGGTCCCATGGTGGGGTTCTATAATTCTTTTTCTTTATGTCCGTTAGTTTGGACCTGCCCGTCGGCCAGCATTCAGCATGGTTGAACCTGATCTGATATAGCCCGAGCGGATCGTTAGCCGTAACACCCCCACCACGTGAAGGTGGACAAATGAGGGCACCCAGAGCCAATTAAGGCAAGATAGACGAGTCACCCAGCCAGTTAAGGCAAGATAGACGAGTCACCCAGCCAGTTAAGGCAAGATAGACGAGTCACCCAGCCATTTAAGGCAAGATGGAGCAGTCACCCAGCCAGTTAAGGCAAGATGGAGAAGTCACCCAGCCAGTTAAGGCAAGATGGAGGAATCACCCAGCCAGTTAAGGCAAGATGGAGGAATCACCCAGCCAGTTAAGGCAAGATGGAGGAATCACCCAGCCAGTTAAGGCAAGCTGGAGGAATCACCCAGCCAGTTAAGGCAAGATGGAGGAATCACCCAGCCAGTTAAGGCAAGATGGAGGAATCACCCAGCCAGTTAAGGCAAGATGGAGGAATCACCCAGCCAGTTAAGGCAAGATGGAGGAATCACCCAGCCAGTTAAGGCAAGATGGAGGAATCACCCAGCCAGTTAAGGCAAGATGGAGGAGTCACCCAGCCAGTTAAGGCAGATGGAGTTGTTACCCATAAAATTAAAGCAAGATATATTATCTTGCCTGTCGCTCACTGATGCTACAATTGTTCAGTCTTCATCGCTATCAGATTCGATTACTGGTACAATTTTAGTTGTGGTGAATATGTCAGTTAATATCTCAGCTGGTTTAAAAATTCTTGATAAATAACGCCCATGTGATAAATAATATATAACAGCCGCAATGTGGGAACAACAGCCAACAGTTCTATTTCCATTGGCACATTCACATGTGTATTCTGTAATTCCAGGATGTCCAATAGTGTCAGGTTCGTATTTAATAAAACACCTATAGGTTTGACGAGAAATGTGATGGGACGGAACTCTAATTTTTAAAGTCGTTGAATCATCTTTAACAAATTCCATTTTTAGATTGCCATCTTTGACAAGCATTTCTGCTAAATAGGAAACAGCCTGAGCAAGTTGATAGGTACCAGTGAATAAAATTTTCAAATCATTTGTTGTTAATTCCGGAAAATCATTAAGATCATCTGAGGAGATAGTTCCAAACGGAAGTTTACGACGTAGCCATCCTGCTTCTTCTACTTTATCAGCCAAAGAAAACTTCACATTTTTCTGAGTTTGCATCTTTTGAAGAATATCATCGAAGTTATCTACATCAGAATGTAATCTTTTTCCGAAAATATTACTAAGAAAACATGCAATTCTGAAGTATGATCCAACTTTTGGTAATAACTTATTATCGATTTTATGATTAAGAAAAAGATATTTTTGCTTGATGACACCGCCGTGAACGGATTCTACAGCCCACCGAATTTTCATAACAAAGCGAGAATTATTTGATTCTTCTGCAGTTAATTGTTTCCTTTTTCCTTTTAAGGCAGGCATCAAAACTCGAAATTTTTTTTCTTCCAACTTTTCTTTTACGTCACGAAATCCACGGTCAAGAACAAAAATATCACCTTCATTAACCAGCTTAGATAAACCTTCAGGATTTTCGAGAATTGTTTCCAAAATCTGGGCATCAATTTGATTCGCAAGAAAAGGTCCAGAAATGTCTACAACATACCCGCCAGTTGTGCAGATGGTAAACGGTTTACAAAGGGGAACTTTCTTTTGGCCAGAGTACGATTTCCTTTGGTAATCATTATTAGAACTTTTTTGATGTCTAGCGTATGTGCCGTCGCATATCAAAAAAAGTTTATCGTTAAAATCGAATAAATGTTTTGCCATTTTAGTGGTATGGTTTAGAATGAGTTCATTCCGACTACAAGCATTCACTCCAAAACGAAGTGGCAAAACATTATCTTCAAATGATTTCATTACACTGGCCGAATAGTCCGAGACATCGTGTTCATTTTGCAATTGCAAAATTGACGCGATCATTGCATTCGAATTACCCGACCGTAATTTGAACAAAAAGACAACAATAGCTTGAATGACGGAACGGGAATGACTATTTCGCAATGAAGTTAACATGTCTTTCAGTTCATTTAATTGTTCCCAATTTAAGCCTGTAAAAATTTTGAGTTGTTTCTCAGAAATATTGTATTCCCCTATTTTATCAAGCAATGTCCAGTCACATCTAATAGAAAGAGTTTCCATTAGTTTTGATAACTCAGATGCCGTAAGGCTTGTAGTATTAGAATAGGCTTTCAGTTGGATAAGATCTTCTTCGTATATTCTATCGTTTATCAAGTGCATGCGACAACATCGATTCCCAGATGGAATGTAGATTTGAGTTTTGATATAAGTTTTTATTCGTGTTTCCTCAGGAATGACACGTAAATGTTTTGTGCCACCACAAAAGCAACATGATTTATGCGTTGCAATAGTTCTCCGAATAAAAACTTCCATACGTTCAACCTCAGAAACCGATGCTTTTGATTCAATTATTTCAAACGTGGGATCATTATCTACCGAATCAGGCACAACATCATTTACGACATTTACTTCAGATTTCTCTGCAGATATATTTTTTCTATAAACAGACATTCTACATTTTTGACAAATAATGTCATTTACATTTATTGCTTGCTGCAAAGAAGTGAAGTAAATATTCGCTTCCTGTTGATTTGTTACTATTTGTTTTTCGGCCTGTAGTATTTATTAAAAAAGTATTGCAACCAGGGCCAATAAGAATGTTAGATGTAAACAAAAGAATGTAAAAAGTAAAATTCTCCAGAATCACAGAGATATAACTCCGAAAAAAATACTAAATATAAACCTGCACTCAGCTATACCGATTTACATAGACTATATGAATCAAAGCACAATATCATATACAAGTGTCAGGTCGCATCGTCCTGATTCCTAATCTACTAAAAAAAGGATGGATTTCGATAACGAGAATGAAATGGCTATCGAATAAAAGGAACGATGCCTACCGGAGAAGAAGTCACCTATTGCCTCGCAGTTCTTCTATGTAGGAGTCTCGTGTCAACGATTACGCCGACATCACACCGGATAATAAAATATCTCATTGACATCGGTTAAGGTCGACCTATACTATATACACTCAGCACCGGTTTTTGTTTCGATCCAATTTAACTTCGTACATTTCAACACTGTGCATTAAACACGAAAAAACATTTGAATATTTATATTGGCTACACATGAGTCTCAACTGTATATAACATAGTATTTTTAGTCAGTGCCTGCGTGCGTGAGTGCACGGGTGTGTGCGAATGCGCAAGTCAAGCATGGGTTACGATTTTTCATTCAAAAACTATATTTTTTAAAAATTTGAAAAAAATATATATGAAAGGGGATATTGTAAGGTACCTCAAGAAAAAAGATGAAGGTGGTCACATCAAAAATTATGCCAAAAAAAAAAATTTCAAATCAGTTTTATACTTATTACAAACATAAAAAAAAAATCATATTTTTTCTCTCAAATTGTCTTACCTACGTTTCTAACATATTTCAAGTTCATTAAAATCGATCCAGTAGTTTTCGAGAAAAATTAGTTTTTTTATTTTTCTTTCCCCCTCCATAACTTTTTCGAAAAAGCGAATTTTGAGTTCATACTTTCAGAAATTTGTAGTCATCGGGGTAGCAATATATGCACCCAGTTCGGGTGACAGAGCTGTGGGGGCATTTTTTGTATAGTTAACCCCCTATGCCCTTTGTCTCTAGAGAGTATATCCTTGTATTACTTATATACGATTATAAATAATTGGAATACAACTATAAATAATTAGATACAGTAGCATTTAAGGAGAGGATAAAAGGATAAAGGATTTGGAATTTTCCCCCGCTTTAATGACTTAGATGCCTATTCGACAACACCCACCCAGAGCCAGTCCCCTCTACCCCAATATCGGTATCACCAGCAGATTCGACGGTCTGTGCCTTAGCGAGTAAGACGCGGGGCTTATCCCATCTTTATCCGAGATAAGACCCACGACGTACCGACCGCGGATAAGACGCTGAGGGTACCGATAACTGCCGACGGGGGTCGGCAGTGGTCCCAAATTCGTACCTTTGCCCAGCAAAGTTCCCCGGTTATTCCACACTGGACATAAGCAGAGAAAATTGCGTGGACGGAGATTCGCACTCGGGACCTTCGCGACGTTCAGTTCGGACGGACTAAGGCTGACGCCTTAGCCCGCACGACCATCACGCCGACTGATACAGTAGCATTTAATAATATGTGTTAATATATAAGCATACATATCCTTTTGGTCATTTTGAGGACGAAATTTTGTACAGATCAGTCATTTTGCGGACGGTCCGCGAAAAGGAAAGATCATTTCCGGTCATTTTGCGGACATTATTTTTATACCGATTAGGCATTTCGCGTACTCAGTGTAAATAATAGGGAAGTCATTCAGGCACAGATTTTACGCATATTCTGAGTCATGCAGGCAGGTTTTATGCAAGGTTCTATGGGTGTAGCTTAGGATAGTATTTGGGCTAGGCATTCTCTGACGGCCATTATTGTTTCTGAATAGGTCCGCAAAATAACCAATACATATATTATTATGTATATTATATATAGATCCGCGAAATGACCCAAATACGTATTTATATATATAAATTTCACAAAATAAAACGTTTTTTTTTATATTTATTTACAAAAACACGAAAATGTCTAGCGCTATATAATGTATATGAACTTCTAAATATATCGTGCATAGTAAGATGATTTGAATGCTCATTATTGAACATTAATCTTTTTTTAATATAATATTTTTTTAACATTTATATAAATTTGTATACAATTCTATAGAGACAAAAGTGCTATATAGTTGTATATAAATTTTGTAATATATAATTGTATAGAAATTTACATGACTCATTTGTACTCTGGTATACTTAGTTTAGACTTTATTTTTAGATGGTTGTAAAAAGAACTTTAGATCACTGGCCTTCACTCCTGTCATATTTTGAAATTACTGCATCAAAAAATAATTTACCTAAAGTCAGAAATATTCTACGTGCTCTGAAGAATCCATCGTTCAACATTTATTTAATGTTTTTATCCTATCCCGTATGGAAAAAATCAACGGTAATCTAACGCAATTCACCGTTCGATTTTGACACATTTCGGTACGTCTGTATAGAATTATGTACAGTGAGGTACGTTTACGTACGTTCGCGTACGATTTGGTTGCGATACGAACATTTTGTACACCATTGTACAGAAACGTACGCAAACGTACGCGAACGTACACAAACGTACGCAAACGTACACAAAATTGCTAGAACATACTTAAGCATGCGGAGATGTACAGCATTGTACACTATAGATGTCAAACAACCATTCGTAATAAAATATTTTCTTACAAAAACGTCCGGAATCATATGAATATGTACTGAAACATACGCAGACGTACGCAAACGTACGCAATTGTACGGATATATGCAGCCATGTATAGAAACGTACGAGATTTTAGAACTATTTACAGGAACGTGCCCGACTGCACGAATATTGAATATCCCAGATAGGTGCCCGTTTTTCTTCCGTTATTTTTTTTTCGATTTTTTGTCCAAAATTTTTCACGTAATTTTGGAGAAAAATGACCCAAACCAATTCTTCTACATTGGACAAATATTCCAAAAATTTGTCGCGTTTTTTAGGGATATTTATACATTTTTTCATATTTTTCGGGCATTTTTTACAATTGCAAGGTTATTAAAAAAAAATCACGAAAAATTTGTGTAAGCTTTTCTTCGATGGAGAAATCATATAAACTATTTGCATCAAAGTCGGCAATTGTTCACGGATTGCGGTCAAGTTGGCTTGGAATGCCCCACATATATTTTTTTAAATATACATTGTAAATGATGCACGTAATGAAGAATAAAATGAACAATATACAGAAGGGAACCGTAGGTAACTGATAGGAATGCTTTTTTTATTTATATCACTTATGTCATACAAAATATCTTTATTGGAATAATAACAAAATTTTAAATTAGTTGATACATTTTGCAGTAGTTGCTTTACTCAAAGAACCTATGAATAGATGATTTCTTACATTCATTAAAATACATGGTCTGTAAATGTCATTACAACTGATGACATTGAAATCATTTGTTTCCACTATTTTACAATATTTTAAATGTTTAACAGATACATCCGCATTTTTGAAAATATAAGTATTACGAACATCCAATTTTTTATAAAATATAAACACCTTATTTCTGTTACTATACTCTACTTTATAAATTTTTTGTATTATACCAAAATCTCCATGCCTGGTTTGAAATACCGAATCATTCGTTTTTTTACGTCGATTATATGTGCAAGATGTATAACGACATCCATTGTAAATAATTTTGGAATACATTAAACATTTACTTAACAACATATACGTAACTGACGATTTTGCGCGTAACGTTGAATCCAATGCCTGGAGCCCGTAGTTTATTGTAAGGCAGTATGTACCTGAGCCGTCCAGCGACTTGTGGGCAGCGACACGTCAACACAACGGACACTACTGTTAGCGAAATCCACCCCTTGCACCAGTGTTGCACTTTTGCATCAAAAGCGTGTAAATAAACACCGTCCGGGTGCAAGTCTCTCGGCTAGAGACGGAGGTTAGGTTTCGTTTGTTCGGTTATTTTCATTTAAAAACCGATATTTTTGAAGATATCATTTTTATATAAGAACATTTTATATATCTAGCGAAATTGTCAAGGTCACAGGTGTCTCATATAGATAGGCAGAAAAAATTTAACGGGGATTTTAATGTAGAGACTATATGCGTTTTGAAGCCAGCGCTTTTTGGGTGGAACACGTGCACCGTTACACCGGTGCAGTGGTGTAGAAACGGTGCAGTGGTGTAGAAACGGTGCAGGGGGTAGATTTCGCTATGTATTGTTGATGGTTAAACGAACTTACCTGTAAGTGAAGTTCGACCATAATTATATGAGTAGCTTGTTCGAAGATATTAACTATGTAGTACGGTGACTCGCCGCACGATGACGCCTCATTTTAGAGTCCAATTGGAATTAATAATTAATAATAATAATATCTTCGAACAAGCTTAACGAAATATAATAAATGGATTTGATAATGTTTTAAAACTAATTGGATTCTATGAATTATTTTCGGAGCTTACATGTGCTCCTCTAGCATAATTCACGATGATGCACATTTGCCATACATTCGCGTACGTTTACGTACGTTTAGGAATATTCTTTGATGCATTTTTTCTCGTAAGTGACGTTTCTGCAGGATTCTACAGGATACTGTACCTTTGCACACTTTCGCGTACGTTCGCGTACGTTTACGTACGTTTACGTACGTTTACATCTGTTTAGAAATATTCTGCTATGCATTTTTTCTCGTATGTGTACATTTTTGTAGGATTCTGGACGATACTGCATCTTTGCATAATTTTGCGTACGTTAACGTACCTTCGCGTACGTTCGCGTACGTTTCTGTATAATGCTGTAAAAATGTTCGAAACGTAACCAAAACGTACCTAAACGTACCAAATCGTACGTAATCGTACGGAATCATGCCTAAATGTAACGAAAACATACCATTTTTATTTCCATAGGGGATGTGTTAGAACTTGTAACAAGAATTAATGCTCAGTTTCAAGCGGAAACCCCACAGTACTAATGTTGTTGAAAACGATGACTGGATTATATAAACAAATATTAAAGTCGTTCGTTTATACGAGGTGAAATTCTGAAAGATAAACATTTTACAGACATTCAGATTAACAATCCTACAAATTTTATCCAGATAGAAAAATTGTATTTGGAGCAAATGTAATATGCATTCTTAAAATCAAATGCTGGTATTGATGATTCTGATTTGCATAACTTTCGACTGAGAGCTCTCGAATTTTGTATTGAACTGTGTCAGCAAATTAAAAGGCGTTTTGACTTCAGATGTCCGCATCTACAATTCGCATCCAATTTCACAATAAAAAATGTGGAAATATCAATTGGATACAATTGAGTGAAAACATTAAGTCAATTGCTGATTATGTCAATTTATATCCAAAGCTACATGTTGATGTTAAATTGGTAAACATTGAATTGCGAAACATTTTCTAACGAAACTATTCTTACGAACTTATGAATTTTTGGTATCTAGTCAATGAAACTAAAAATGTTGTTAGTAATCCGATTTTTAAGAATTTAATGACTTTTTTGAAATACATTATGATTTTGTCACATTCATCTGCAACAGCAGAACGCATTTTTTCGCAACTGAATTTAATGAAAACAAAACTACGAAGTCGACTTAATCTGAAAACTTGCGATGCTATTTTGACAATAAAAGATGGTTTGAAGTACAATGCATTAAATTATAAAAACATGCCCGTGAAACAAGTGAAACTTAAACGTAATGAAAAGGAATCTGGCTTCAAAATGGATCAAAATTTCGAAACTAATAGATGAAGATCCAGAAAACGGATAAGAGTTAATAGTTTTTAAAGTTCAAACATAATAATAGCATATGATCTCAATATTTTATATAAATTATGTTTCACAATTCCTTATAATTTACTAGGACAAAGGACAAAGGACAAAGGACAGGAAAATTTCCCCCGCGTTAATGACGAATATGTCTGTTTGCGGGTCGGCTCTCGGGTGGAGAGGTACAGGACCGAGACTGACAGTACAAGACAGAACTATAGACACACACAACACCCACCCAGAGCCAGTCCCGCCTACCCCAATATCGGTACCAACAGCAGATTCGACGGTCTGTGCCTTAGCGAGTACGACGCGGGGCTTATCCCCTCTTTATCCGAGATAAGACCCACGACGTACCGACCGCGGACAAGACGCTGACGGTACCGATAACTGCCGACGGAGGTCGGCAGCGGTCCCAAATTCGTACCTTCGCCCAGCAAAGTTCCCCGGTTATTCCACACTGGACATAAGCAGAGAAAATTGCAGGACGGGGATTCGAACTCGGGCCCTTCGCGACGTTCAGTTCGGGCGGACTAAGACTGACGCCTTAGCCCGCACGACCATCACGCCGTCGTCTTATAATTTACTATTTTAGGGCTTTTCACTTGCGTTTCTATAATGCCGATTGAAACACCTGAGTTTCTGTAGATTTGAAAGTTCTATGAAATTGTTTATTGTATTATTTGAAACACGTTTTAAAAAGTTCTGAGAAGTGTCTTTATCGTTTATGTTTTATGTAAAATATAATTGAAATAATATATTAATTAACACCGTTTGTATAATCCCTACGTAAAATAAGATACAATGCAAAATCATATTTTCGTAAAGAAATTGAATTTCGCGCCAATGGAAATTAGTACACTTGTGTATGAAATTAGTACGCCGTGCTTCTTCATAAAATTACATGGTTCGAATGCTAACCGGAAGGGAAACAATCGATGCTCTTGGGCATGGTACAATAAGAAAGGTATAGCAACTAGGATATTGCGCAGTGGGCAGCCAATCACAACACAGTAAGTTTTCTAGATTGGAATTCTGAGAATATGCATTCTCCAGCATGGGCGTTGCCAGGCCTGTGCAACTAACGCAAACGGAACGACTCCTTAATGCCCACCTGATTCGCCGTGGTGGCGCTAGTGATAATGGTCTGCCCCGTATATGTACCACACGTCGATGCCGCCGGGCCGGGGCTCCGGTACACAATACACATGTTTACGCCGTTTTATTACATTTGTTTTATTAGGTTAACATTTTTCATTTTATAGTTTCAATTTTGTTCTTGGTGTTAAGGGTGTAATCATGTTATATGTATTATTGTAAGGGTATGTATATGTAATAAAAGGAAGTTTTGCAGTGTCAACAACTGCAGACAGTATGTCAATATTTAATTTCTGTTCTTGTTCAATCTAAACGTAATATATGTATAATTTATAAACATAAAAGCTGAAATGATTTGTATTTAAAAAACTGAAATACATGAGTAATGTTATATCATTATAATAATTACATTACATATGTATAAAAGCAATCAACAAATCCATCCATAAAAAAAAAACAAATTTTCGTAAGTAATTTTCATAAAGTAATGAAGTTGGTACGTGAAGAATATAAAAACAATACAAAATATATTTTCTGTGCAAAGAGTTCTATTTACATTTAAAAACTTATAAATCACTGCAAGATTACTGCACACGAGACACTAATTGAAATCTGTTCGTATATAATTACTAAAAATCTGAAAACTCCGTTTGTGCTGTCTCTTTTTCACTTTTCCACTGCACGTTGTTCCTCTCGATTTGAAATAATAAAAGCGGCGGGAATCTGAAAACGGCGGAAACTCAAATTTAAATCGTCCTTCGCGCTGCGCAGTTTCCAAGGAATGGTGGAACGCCGCGTCGGAGGGGGCTCACCCACCATTGTCAGTGGCGCCCTCATGCACCGCTAGGTGGGCGCGAAGGGAGACACTATCTGCCAAGTATAGGTGTACGGAGTTGCATCCGCCTAGGTGTTGCTATACCTTTCTTATTATACCATGCTCTTGGGTGTACTGCATTGGAACAAACCTGAGCTGATGCCGTGGTCACAAGGATTTCATATATAAAATCATACTTGAAGCAGAGACTATTGAAAATATGGCGCTTAATCTTGTGGTGAAAGTTCATCCTGTTGTTTTATTTCAAATTGTAGATGCATACGAGCGTCGAAGCGCGGAATCCCACCGTGTCATCGGTACTTTATTAGGTATACATTTTCTTAACATCTATATACATATATTTATAGATTTTAAGGCAATTTATTCTCATAACCTACACTGTAAAAACATTGTAATGAAAAAACCAACATATAATGGTAATTTTACAAGCACATTGTAATTTCCCTATGCTTAATGTAGTTAATTTACAACAAGCTTGTAAAATACCATTATACATGAGTAAATTTACTGCACTAAGCATAAGGAAATTACAGTTATACGTTTGCTTTTTCATTACAAATTTTTCACAGTGTATAAATGTAACTTATGTACCTTATTATGTAACTTATTCTATACTTTAAAAAAAAGTGTTATTTTATTATGTGTCAAGTTAGAAAACACTATTTTGATTTCCAACATGGTACATTATCGCAATCAAATTTTACTGACTTTGTTTTACAGTGTAGAGCTCTAAAATGAGCATACTGTAAAAATGCATGTATTCTGAGACAACACAGAAACCACCGTTATTCTACTCTATACAGCATAGTACATTTTTATGTTTCATTTTAGAACTACATATTTAACATTTTAAAAGTCTAATCAGTGAGACTCTTCTTGTAACAATACAAAATAATAATTGATTGATGGTCAACCAAAATAAAAGTTTAAATGATACAAAAAGATACATTACATGGTTAAGCTGAAGCTTGTCCCAGCAAGATAAATTAGTAGTTTGTGATAAAATGTTATGTCTAAAAAACATATAATTATGACAAATGCATATAAATGGTATGTAAAATATATGGAGTGTCAATTTGTGTGTTTCCCCTATCATGGTGATTAAAAAAGAGTAGACCGTTAAAAATAGAAATAAACTAGCTTCTTATTTTCATTAACCCCTTCGTTGGCACAGAAAATTTTACAAAAAGTGCCCAGAATGGCAGAAATTTTTTGTTATCGCCATTTCGATTCCAACCCGTACTGAAGGGTTTTCGAGGTCGCTGATTACAAATTTGAACTCAAAATTTGCAAATTCAAAATGGCGAATCCAATATGGTGGCCGAAAATGAAAAAAATGACTTGATTGTGATGAAATTTGTTACTCCTGGGTTTTCGAGGTTGCTGATTGCAAATGTGAACCCGCCATCTTGAATTTTGAAATTTCAAGCTTGATTTCGTAATTAGCAACCCCGAAAACCCCTGAGTAACAAATTTCGTTACTATCGAGTAACTTTTTTCATTTTCGGCCGCCATTTGGAATTTTTGAATTTTGACTTCAGATTCGGATTCATCAACCCCAAAAACCCCCAAGTTAGAATTGGATTCCAAATCAAAGCAAGTTAAATAGAAAAAAAACGATGTGTGCACTATTGCGTCAATACCACACAGGGCACCTTCCAATTCCATGCACTATTGCGTCAATGCCAACGAAAGGGTTAAATTTTATTCATCTTCAATCATAAACACATGCTAGGTTACAACACGTGATAAATTTGTCATGTACACTGTTGGAAATTTCTGCAGTAATTTTCTGAAACATGTAACCGAAGCTTTTTACGGTTACCGTTTCAGAATTTTATGAAAAATGAACAGAAATTTCGGAAACGGTAACCGTAAAAAGCTTCGGTTACAGGTTTCAGAATTTTCAATTACAGGGTATAACGTATAACCATCAGTAGATGGTTGACCAAGGAATCCTTTATGACCGAATGAAAATTCCATTTCTGCGATGGGTGCGCGGCCGCATCTAGCGACTACAAACCAGAGTAATGTCACCGTGTTTCACTGATTCTTTTTGAAATTTCTGTTACAGTTTCGTAATTTTCTGATAATATAACGTAATGGTACTTTCTGTTACAGAATTTAGTAAAATCCTGTTACTTCGGTAACGTAAAAGTATCCGAAATTTCTGAACATTTCTAACAGTGTACAGAATGGGTTCAATTTTGTCCACATTATACCTAAGTAAAAATATGCAAAATACAGGATATTGCAATTTTCCTATCTACATTATAATACATTTACAGAACATTGTAAAACTCCCTTTTATAAAGGAGGAATTCTCATAGAAGCTCACATAGGAAAATTACAACTTTGCTTTGACAATTGCCAAATAAACAATGCTTTCCTAATTGTAGAGTGTTCTTTCATTCTCGTACATCCATAATTTGCTTTTTCCTAATTATTGTAGGGACGGCAGAAAAGGGAGTAGTAGAAGTAACAAATTGTTTCTGCGTTCCACATAAGGAATATGAAGATCAAGTAGATGCAGAATTAAACTATGCTATGGATCTATACGATTTAAATCATCGGGTTAATGCCCAGGAAAATATTGTTGGTTGGTGGGCAACTGGAAACGAGGTTAAATTATATTATTTCAATACATAACTTATTAAGTTTATGTAGGCTCTGAATAAAAAATAATGAAATATTCATAACAGGTCACAAATCACTCGTCCGTCATTCATGAATATTATGCTCGTGAGTGTAATAATCCAGTGCATGTTACGGTTGATACAACATTATATAATGAAATAAGTATGGGAATTCGAGCATACGTTTGTGTTCAACTTGGGGTTCCCAGTGGCAAACAGGGATGTATGTTTACACCAGCCAGAGTACAAGTAACATTTTTCATTTTCTATTGTTACATGATTTATGGCTTGCAAAACGTTTACAACAGAATTTTTTTGTGAGAAATTGTAACATACAAATTTAAATAAGAAATAAATAAAAGACATGGTACAAATTGATCAGACAAATAACTCATGTCATTAATCCATAAATATGTTTGTTATCTCCGTTTTCAGTTCTCACAAGAATTCTATTAAACGTTTTGAGCAAGATAAATTTACTTTTAATAATATAATGTTTTCCCTATTCAGATCACATGTTATGAACCAGAAATTGTAGGTTTGAAATTGTGTGCCAAATCTCAACTTCAACTTCAAGTTAATGAAGATGGTGAAAAATCTGGAGGAATTGTTAAGCCTATGATGGATCTTGCACAAATTGCAGAAGCGAGTACAAAGCTTTCAAAAATGTTGGATCAGGTACTCCAGTATGTGGACGATGTATTATCTGGTAAACAAGCACCAGATAATCAGGTACTTACCCTTTCTTAAGGATTTACATGAATTAATGTTTTAATGACTTGATTTGTGTTCTCAATGATGTTTTACTAAAAAAGAATACAATATTTTACAGTAATAAATAAAATAAATAATTCATGTTTTAGGTTGGCAGAGCGTTATTAGATATGGTTCATTCAGTGCCAAAAATGACAGCTGATCAGTTCGATGCAATGTTTAACAGCAACGTCAAAGACCTTCTTATGGTTATTGCTCTTTCACAGTTAATTAAAACTCAACTTCAGTTGAATGAAAAATTAACCCTGCTTACAACGCTATGACAAATTATTAAATTTTAAATATTCATTTCTCAAATAAATACACAATTGCATATGATAATTTTGTATTTGTTTTCCAAAAAATAAATATTATAATTTAGAAACTTGTTTGTTTATCCTATCAAGCATTTTTATGAAAGATGACCAAATATTTTGTATTGATGTGTATAAAAGTAAAGAAGTATTGCTTAAATATGCCTATAATAGTGCAGACGAGCAATATTGTTTATATTCTAATGTTAATATGAGGGATTACAAGAACATGTAAGGTAAATCATAAAAAATGATACATCTCATCTTATGTAAATTTATTTTGTCTGCTCTCTACTAAAAAACGAATTTAAAGTCATCTTTAGCAAGCTTCAAATTCTCTCTCATGTATGTCGATGATTTGAATTTGTTTTCAACACTTTTATGATTTTAAATCCTTGCCATATTAATCCATCTATTTATATTCGATAGGACGATTTATTAAGATAAAAAGTTATACATTAAGTTAAGTAATTTTGAAAAAATGGTTCAATGCTGGTACCTCTTACCTGTCTTAACAGAAAAGATAACTTATGCATAGAATACATGCTATAAGTTATGGATAGAATCTTCCTTTTTATTATCTAGTAAACAAATCCAGTCGGGTATTCGATTGCACTCCAAATATTTTTCTTTTGTTACGCAGCGTGATGGAAGATCTGCTATACCAAAAATCGCACCTCCAAGCCAGGTCGTATAATTAGCTTTGCTTGGAGCCTTATGAAATTTAAATGTTCTCGTCTTCAATTTTTCACAGTACAAGTCACTATTGACTAAATTAAGCAATTCGCTCTTCAACCGACTTGTAAAACCTGGTGTCATAACAGTTCCACCAACAAGTAGAATATTTTCTGATAATATTTTTCTTGCATCTATTGGACACTGAAAATTATATATTTGTTTTATATTTAATTACATTTTTTTAAAAATCATTTTATTTCTAGCCTTCATGGTTGCATGACTTATTATCAGTTTCATTTGTAATATATGATTCATCACATTCTTTTTCTGACTCATTTCATTTCGTGTCAGTTTCGGAACAAATAGACTTATAAACTATAGCTATAAATTACAAGTAATAATGAAAGTTAAGGCTAGTTCGTTTAATAAATATGCAGGTCATATCAAGAAATCTCATAAAACTTTTTTTGTTAATGAGTAATACAGTATGGTCTCCCTTATTGCATACTGCAGATTTTTCAATATGGCGGCGGTCTCCCTTATTCTCTACTTTCCCTTTAGCCCCACTCTTAGTGGTCGACGGTCGACAACGGTTGGAGATTCGCTCAGCCGCGAAGGTTAGGTTAGGACGCAATGGAGGAGGGAAGCCGACCGAAGGGGAATATATGCAATAAGAGATCCTAAATTCAGAGAATATCGGAGACCCTACTGTATATCGTTTTAAAGTTTTTCCGTCACCCACAATTCGCACCCATGAGTTGCATTTAAAAATCTCTTCTGGGTTTGGCGCTATATTGCTTTGAAGGTGACCCAACAAGCGGGGGGCGCCGGAAAAAATGCCAAATATATAAAACACTTATAAGAGCAGTATATACTGATATACTTATACAAGCCTTTGGCATTTTTTCCGGCGCCCCAAACGGGATCAGATGTGAACGATATGAATGCGGTTCTGCACGATTACATGCAATTTCTTTCCTAGCTTTTCTTACAGTATCGTATATGATCGCATTCAAACGATTGAATCGCACAGAAACGTATGCGAAATTATGTGTCATTAAGTCGAAAAATAGATATTTTCGATACAAGAGGGCAAACGGGCATTTTGTGCACTGCGAGTGTCATTGCGTCGCGAGAACCTGAGGTGAGATAGCGACGAACAAAGCCGAGCCGAAAAGACGAGGCAAGTGAGCCGACACCGAGTCTCGGTTCAAGTGCACCGAGATAAGAGCAGACGCAAATCGCCCGTCTGAACTTGTGTGCTGAATAATACTTTTCTTTACAAAAACATGCATAACCTGAGCTTGATAACCGTTCGTTTGCATCCGAAACAACTGAATCTCGCCGGTGTGGAAAAGCGGTGCGCAAAACATTTTGCGCATCGTGCGGGAAACAGCTGTTTTGGATGCCTGCGAACGGTGCGCAAATAAGGGTTTTCCATGCTTGTGCAAATAAAAATAAATTTTTAGGATATGTCATAATATCTGCAAACGTAACTTGCAACAAATTGTATGCGTGAACACGTATACGGTACGATCAATTATAATATATCCACGTAAGACTCAATGCTTATATACGGATATTATAAGATCTTACCATTTACGAGAAAGCTTGGGTGTGATAATATACATGCGAATTTAACGTTCGACTCATCACTTGATGCGCCCTCACACGGCAACACGCGAGCAAAAAATGCCCCACTTCTTTCTAAAATGCGACAGGAGCTCTTGATTCTTCGTTGGACTGTGGCAAGTTTTTTCGGGGGATACAGAATGGTATGGAAACGTATGCAACAACAGAAAATAGCATCTGTCACATCCGTTATTGCGCATGAAATCGCATTAAGTCATATATACTGAAATTAACATTTAGTATACCATTATCTTCGACTAGATGATTTCGTATAGTATCGCATGTAAGATAAAGTATCGTATGATTTTGGATGAGATTAGATTCTCGGGGTTTTAGAGGCGTACAAAAACGTGCAAATCCACATTCATTTTCGTACAAATCAATGCGAAAGGGAAAGAAATTACATGCCAAATTTTTAATTCTGCATGCGATCCCGTTTGTTGAGTACCTCAAAGCAAAAATTCCAAAAATGGTGGGGCCAAACCGGACACTCCGAATTTAGTTAAAAATAAGAAACAAATATGCGCTGTTTTATTTGTTGGGCGTTGCCGAACCTGCGAGTCGGATCATCGCTAATTTCTGCATCGTTCCCGCTCGTGCTCGAAGCTCGCTCTTGAACCGTTCAGCGCGATAGCAATGAAATGCGTGAAATTTCGCGGTCGTTCCAGGAATGAGTTTCGTTTTATTCCATGCGGAGTAGGCTCTCACTTCCAGCAGCACGCGCTTCGTTTTATTCCATGCGGAGTAGGCTCTCACTTCCAGCAGCACGCGCTTCGCGATGGGTACTTCTCCGCTTTTTAAGACGCTATTCCTTTTATATTTCGGTTCAAAATTGCAGTACATTGTGCACGAAGTGAGTCGCCTCACAACGCTAACAGTTGCCGTTCGGGAACAAATGTGTGCTAAACTTCGTTTTGCTGTCGCCATCGGCCACGTTCGTCGAAGTCGTGACACCCACGTGTTTTGCGAAAAGTACTGCCTAACTTTGATAAGTTCCATTGTACTCTAGAAATGATTATTAAAACTGGTATTAAGAGCGTTGTGGTTTACTACTCCTTTCGGACCTTGACCACGCAAGCTTAGTGTGATTTTTTACCTATGAATAGTCGAGGGTCATTCAGCGAGCGGCATTTTGGCGATTCTGCCAGGATCCGGAAGTTAGTATAACGTGAGTTATAGGTAGTAAACTGAAAAAAAAATGGACTCTTTCAAGGACTATTTTATTTTTTTCATTTTTCGATTATAAATCAGATTTTAAAAAGGATAATAAACCAAAGTGCGTACTGAAGTGTTACGGGAGTACCGTCATTAAACTGCATAATTCGAATTTGAACTTTTATTTGCGCGAATTCGCATTATATTTCGGCGATTCGCGCGACTCCGTGATTCGTCGGCTCTTTTCGAGTCGGTGGAAACAAGCATTTCGACGTGGCTAATGGTGGATGTTGTCTTATCGACGGAGGCACCCGTTCTTGGCCAACTCACTGCATATGCACCCGCTTTTCGGTTTCCGGTATCACATTGGCCTCACCTTGACGGTCTCGGGCTCGCGGGCGGGTGTCCAACTGACAACACCCCAATTCACGCTGCAATAAGTGCCAACCTATACGCCTACGCTCTACTCGACGGAATTATTCGCGGTCGTCACGATGAGCTGGTCGCGCAGAACTCCATGTTTGAGTGGTTGTTGAGAGGGAACAGCGACTCCGCGCGTGAACCTAGCGACCAACCCTTAGTTCAGGTACTTCATAAGCAGTCTGAAGCTAATCTTCACTCTTATCTCAAACGGTTCTGGGAGAGTGAAGAAAACTACGCCGGTTTCCCTGTATCAGATGATTCGTATCGACGGGCTCTGCAGTGTTTTCATTTCCTAGAACGGAAATTGCGATTCCTGAGAAACGCACTGCCTATCACGCATTCATTCAGGAGTATGGGTCTCTAGGGCACATGCAAATCGCAATGCCGAAGAACAAGGGCGATCCAATCGTGTATCTCCCTCATCATTCTGTGGTGAAGAAAAGCAGTGCGACAACAAAGCCTCGCGTCGTTTTCAACTTATCGATTCCGGACGACATCCAGTCTGCGTGGTATGTGTTCGAAAACGCTCTCGCGTCTCTCTCCGAGCTTTCGATACCTCCTTGGCTGAATACAACGTCATCAAGCTCTTTTGTATTGCACGGCTTTTCAGACGTCTCAATGAAGGCATACGCAGCGGTGGTGTGCGTTCGCACCACGTCAGATTCCAGTGAAATTGTCGTTCCGCTGCTGACCGCAAAAACCCGGGTGATGAACTTTGCGGCGCTGTAATTCTAGCACGCTTAATTCAGCAGATTCGCACTGTTCTCTTCAGGGTCGGGCAATCAGCATTATTATGCCGCGACTCTTTAGTTGCGGAATGCGTGGTCCAAAATCGGGTTCACAAGGGAAATAGGGTGCATAACACTTAAATGAGCGAAAGCGTTTCGAAATCACTTAATTTCTTTAATGCAAAGAAGTTTTACAGAGTCCGGAGTTTCGCGATCGGCACGTCTTCGAATCTCGGCGTGACTTCGTTGCGACACAATTCGACTCCGTTTCACGAGTAATTTCAATTACTAAATTTAATTTTAATAAATTTGCACAGAGTTTGCGAATGCTGCAAAACGAGCGAGAAGCGGTCCTACATTTCATACACAAATGTGAAGTATGGCGCCATCTTTCTAAGTCGATCTGCAGCTCTCGCAAAATCTTACGACTCATAATTCGCAAAAACAATTAAGTAAAAAAGGGCGATTCCGCCCGTTAATTAAATAATTAAATAAATTAAAAGCGGATAAAAACGTGGGTTTATTTAAAAATAGCGTGCGATAGCGTCCGTATGTTAGCGAGAAGTCGTGCCAACTTGTCTCCCCGGAAGTCTTATTCCGAAATTTTCGCAAAGACGGAAGTCAGCGCCCTTACCGTTTTCCTCCGGAATACAATTCATAATTAAGACCGCGAGCGTCAAATTCCGGAGCGCGCAGTTATGATCCGGTACAATATTGAAACGTAGAAGTTCGCGCGGAACCTCTAAGATGACGCCGCGATGTCGGATTCGAAGCACTTGGCGTAGCCAATGCTGTCGCGCATATCACAACACGCACTATACCAGCATTTGCGCAGTGTTGGGCTGATACGGCCATCGTGCTTGCTTGGTTGACAGGTCAGTCCAGCGATTTGAAGACATACGTCGTGAATCGCATTAGTGAAGTGCACACCATCATTCCAGAGGTCCCATGGAGACACGTCCCAGGCGTGGACGACTTATGTTTCAGGACACTGTGGAGGCACGGGCTCTCATGGTTGTCCACTTTACTTTCCAATTGGTCTTCGCTTGATACCGTTGTAGAAGATGATGCTCCTCTCGAACGCCAAGTTCGGGCTCAGCACGCTGAGGTTCAAACTGATTCAGTACAACAGATGTGTAGTAGGTTTTCGTTAAGGCTACGAATTTGTCGCACTCTCGTCGCACCCGATGCTTGTGCCTCTCTCGTCATTGGAAGGCAACGATCGCTGATAACCCTACGAACCCCTCAAATTCAACCTGGAGGCTAACCGTATTTTTTCACTAACTCAAGCGACTGTGTTTCGTATAGAACTTGCAATTCTAAGCAAGGCACCGGCATCTCAGGACGGCTCTCTTGCCCCCAAACTGGACCAAATGCTGTCGAAACACCGGCATGGAGGTATAACGCTGACGTTAAGTACGCAAGTTCGAAAAATAGTTCGGTCAGTGGTAACCCGTTGCATTCCGCGTGCGTCACCTTGCTGCGGCTCTTGCTCAAATGATGGGGTCCTTGCTACCGGATCTGTGCGCTCCTAGCGTTTCCATGGCATTTGCGAAACTACCTGTACTAGGTATTTTGGATCCCCGAGTACTGAATCTAGCTAGTGGGTTCCGTTCAATTTTTATATTGAATTTTTATATGATCAGTTCTACGGAATCTACAACGATCAGAGATATATTTTTAATGTTTTTTGTTTATCGCAATGCATATGTCTCTATGACATGAATTGGCAACTTTATATTTTAAAGCAGTTTATATTATGAAATTAATATCAAGCAAAGGAGGCCCTCAGAATTGCAGTGTATAGTATGGGAAATAAAATGGGCAGAATGGGAGGGAATGTAATCATCTTCGAACGAGACGAAGTCGCATAATTGTAATCGAATTCACTTACAGGTAAGTTCGTTTGATTATACAATTATGCTTAGCGTCTCGTTCTCGAGATTACATGTAGATTTTTAGAGATAAAGGACCCTTTTCTTGTTTTATTATTTTTATTGATTTAAATTTTTCGACGCATATAATTAAGGTGTAGAATTAATATAAACATCTATGGTTTATTGTTTAAAACAGAAAGAGCAAATGAATCATCACTATTCTTAATTGGTAAATTATAAAAACGTGCAAACGTTTTTGATGAAGCAGTCCAGCCTGCCGTACGTTTTATAATGTTTATATCTACGCCTTTCTGGGCCGCTGAAGATGTAGATGCACGTCACGAAGTATACGCAGAAAAACATGTCATATCGATGCCAGCTTTTTCAAGAAAAGATTTTATCCATCGACTAATAGTTTGTGAACTAACTTTTTTAAAAGGTTTTCTTGTTGATATAAATAAATTATTACAATTGCTTCTACTATTGCTGCACAAATATTGGGCCTTTCTTTAAAATATGGTAGAATTATTTTAGGTTGATAACAACCTGCTTTTGACGTCTTAATAATGTTAGGAATTTTGATCTCTAATCCAGAAGTTGTTGAAATATTCCTAATATCGATGAATGCTAGCGTTTGAAGTCTATGTGCCGAAATAAGCGCTAGTAAAGTTGCAGTTTTTTCGGAGATTTGTACCAAATTTTGATTTTTATGCATTCAATTATTTTCTATATATGTGACAACGAGTTCTGGATTCCACATAGAATTATATTTTGGTTTTATTGGTCTTAATCTGAATACTCCTCTAAAAAATCTTGTGATCAAGGGATGATTGTCGAAGATTGCTGTATTTAATGTACCATATTTTGCATCGTTCTTAAATTTCATTGTTAGAAATTCCATCAACGAATTTCTATTTGGCTGGAACATGTAAAAGTTATTACTTTTTGAAAAACTTAAGCACTCCTTCAATGGTCCGGGATATTCTTTAATTGTTGCTTCAGATATAGAAGATAAATACAAGTGCAGTGAACATTCGGTATATCTTTTCTTAAGAAACCTTCCCTGATAATTTCACGGCCATAAGTTAGAGAGTCTTTGCTATAGAGGGTGAGCGATTGTCCCTTCAAGGCGAAAGTAATAATTTGGAGAAGCTTCAAAATTTACAATTGATTCTGTTTGTAATGTCATTAGTAACGGAAACCGGGGTTGGGTCGGCCATGGCGTGGTACTACTATAACCCCCGTAAGCTTGATCATTGAAAATTTTTCTTAATGTTTGTAAAATTAAAGCGAAAGGAGGAAATGCACAAAACAGTACAATTTTCCACGATATAGTAAAAGCATCTACATACTTTGCTTCAGGCTCGGGAAAACGTGCACAAAATATTTTACATTTTTTATTTAAACGTGTTGCAAATAAGTCAATTTAAGGGCTACCAAATCTATTTGTAATTATTTTAAAAGCCTGATCCCTATAATTTCTGGCTTGATCAGAAAGTTTCCACATCAAAATTTGTTATTCTAGAAGCTGCATCTGCTTGTACGTTTTTTTGGAGGCAATATATGACGCGAATATCCAAATTTTACGTTCTTCACACCATTGCCATATGGTGCGAGAAAGAATATTTTATACCTCCAGCTTTATTTATATTAGCGAATGCTGTTGTATTATCTATACGTAGTAAAATTTCGCAATTAGATAATTGATCTGCGAAACATTTTAAAGCAAAAAATGCAGCTAGGAGTTCCAAATAATTAATATAAAGGGATCTTTCCGAATCATTCCAAATTTTATGAGTACTACCGTTACAATGAGCCCCCAACCCGTTCGAGACGCGTCAGAGCTCATTTCTAACAAAAATTTACGAGTTCGAATAGGATTGTATCCAATAGAAAGATGAACCTTCCATCATTGTAAATCTTCTTTAAGGTTTTCGTGGATTATCATTTTACCATCATAATTTCTGCCATTTAATAATAATGCTATAAATTTTGCACGTTCTAATCGTTCGCCAGAAATTGAACTATATTCAAGGACAGGACAACAAGAATTCAGTAGGCCCAATAATTGACCAAATTGCCTAATGTTAAACTCTGAATTTATTTGAAATGACATTAATAAATTTATGGTGCACAATCTTTTCTTTTCTGTCAATTATAACCTAAAATATTTATAATTTAAAATGAAACCTAAATATTTACAATGTTGCGATGGAACTAATGAGCTTCTCTCATAATTAATTATGAAACCTACATTTTCAAGTAATTCTACAGTTTGTAGTAAATTTTCTTTACATGGATCAATAGAGTCTCCTATGCACAAAATATCATCAAGATATATAACAGACAATAAACTAAACCTAAGTCTGAGTACATTAATTACTGGTTTCATTATTTTTGTAAAAATGAAAGGACTCAATGATAATCCAAATGGAAGACAATTAAATGCGTGCTCCAGGTGGTCTCGTTTACTGATTGAGGGGAAAAATATGAGAATCCATTAAGAGTGCATAAAGCGCGACATTGGCGTCTGGAAAACTCGCAAGAAACGTGTATTCCGCTTCCACGAAAATTCGATAGGAGTACATAAAGCGTGATATGCACCTTTTACGAGTTGAACGTTTGCATTTATGCACGGCGACGTACGCTTTGGAAAGTGCACAGGAAGAGTTCCTGATTAATGTGCAAGAAAAAATACTTATACAATACCTTGCATATATTTTTATTTGTTTTATATTTTCTTCCACATTTTATTAAAAAAATATCATTTTTATCACTTTTTTTATGTAATTTAATTTTGTTTAAAGATAAATTAATTATCTTTAAATAAGGTATTCTCATTCGGTCACCTATCCAATCGTAATCAACGGCATACGACGCTTAATATGAAACAAAGACTGCGCGTGACATCAACCACTGATGTACCACTGTAAATCAATTTCGAAGATGTATTGTGATAATCGTGATGCACCTGCATTTGATGTTCATAATAATAAAAATGTTCGTTCAGAATGAATAAATAATTATTCTTTCTACAAAGGGAACTTGTAGAAGGTTGTAAAAATCACTTCACTCCATCTTGCCGAACGTCGCATGAACAATAAGAATATCATTTCTTAAAAACGCTTCTTGTACTCTCACCGAACTCTTTACTGTACGCTTCGTTTTTGGCAAGGTCGTGCACTAGATATTTTGGGTTCCCAATTACTGAATCCAGGTAATGGGTTCTGTAGATTTATGTTACTACATATTTAGTATGCGTGTACCATTTCAGAGATTAAAGCGGAGATCGCTCAGTTGCCTGAATTCGGCGAGTCGATTTGGAGAAAACTCCGTAAAGTGGCGCTCCGAAGAAATCCATTGTAAACTAAATGAGGGAGAAGGAGAGAATTATACTTTCAGTATAGGAAAGCAGAGGACTCAGTTTTATCGACGAGAAACAAAATACGATCAGTATAATAGGAGCATGAAGAGACTGCGGAGCAGAGCGAGGTTGGATTCGAAACTCGACATCGGATAGCCAAAAAGTAATTGAGAAGACGGCAGGGATATATCGTGCTATGCGAACACAGGGCCCGCGCTAATGCATGCCGACAATGATATTAATTTGACTGCATTTTTTACGTCGATTGCAATTAAAATTTGAGAACGATAATGCCTCTTGATACGAAATAAATCAACTGGCTATTCCCATGGTAAGAACAGAAGCATACACATACGCTTAAATGTCCAAATTAATTTTGAAAGATCAATAAAACAAAAACAATAAAATATAAAGCACGTCACGATAATGATACAGAGTGGTATTTGGATGGGGTTTTAGCTACCTAACATGAGTAGGGAGGGCTGTGTGTGGATGGATTAGGGAAGTACTTCGGGTGGGGGGCACACCCCTTGTACACGCATGTTCGTTTATGCATTATTTACTCGCAAACTAGCCGATTCTATATTTTTGAAAATGTCCTATAGTTTGCCTGATATTTAGGTGAGGCTGGCACTATTATTCTATCTTGCAAAACCTATTATATTCGTAATGACTGGGAACTGCATTTGAAAGTTTTTAATTTATAACCAATCAATGCTTTGTAATCTCTGCCCGTAGAGCTCCTTTGGTTACCTCAACAGCCAGCACAGAACAGGTTATGGACGACCTAACTGAGTCATAAAAAGACTTAAGCATCCGAGTAATTTTTTTACTTATGCCCAGACTTAGCAGTTTGAGCCACAACTTTTCATGTGGTATTGAAGCAAACGTCCTGCGGAAGTCTACGAAAAGAAGATAGCATTTCGAAGCTTCTCTTCGTAGCTGTATTTGTACTACCGCATTCAAGGTGAAGATGTTATCTTCTACAGAATGCCCTTTTCTAAGACCAGCCTGTTCCTCTGGGATTACTTTATTATCTTTTAGCCATGCATTAAGTCTCGTAGCGAAGATCTGCACAAATGTTTTTGTTAGAGCATTGGTTATCGTTATTCCTCTATTGTTGAACGGCTATGAGCAGTCGCCTTTTTTAAATAACATTACGAGGCTAGCTTGCATCCAGCCCTCAGGTGGCTTTTCGCTGGAAAAAATATAAAGTACAATTCTAAAATGTATGCAAACCAATCCCCAGTGAATAGTTTTATAATTTCGGCTGGCATACCTTCAGGTTTCGAAGCTTTCCCCATCTTCAGCCTCCACATGCCATCTTTCAGTTCCATAGCCGAAATTTGCGTATCAAGCACCTTATATATTGTGGATAGAGAGACCCCAGATACTCCGCCCAGGCGGTCAGGGGAACATATTGGTAACTCGAAGGAGCCCTCCGATGCCTCCGGACCACAGCTCAGAAACTCTCGACATCTCTCACCTCAGCAAAAGAATTCGCGACCTTCTCACTATAAAGAATCTTAGAGGCACCGAGTAATCTCCTCGGTACGAAGCGAAAAATGGAAAAATTATGCAAATCTTCATACCGCTTAGATACTTCGCATACCATTCGAGGATACTTAAAGTAGTGATTTGCGAAGGGCAACTATTTTGAAATATGCTGCAGATCCAAGATGGCGGCCTTTAAAAAAAATCAGTAATTAATTTTTTACATACTTGATATTTCCAGTTGTTCATTGGCTTAGATGTGAAAGTCATATATTAGAATATTATTGGTATTTTTAGCATTATGAATTTTGATAAAAATTTAAAATCTATTTCTTTGATAAGACACGGATGAACATTGTAAAAAGTGTGACTAACTTCACTAACCCTAACCAAGTTCCAGTTATCTGTTTGGATCAATCACTATTCATTCAGGCAAAATTAATACAATGGGACTGGCCAGATATTTAATGAAATTTAAAGAATGTTTAAAGCATATCGTATCCTGGTTCTTTCAATTTGACCATCCAAATTATGCTAGATGGCTTTCCGTTCATATAAAGGATTTAGTAGAACTACCGCAGATGGCACCTTCCGTTCATAAGCAATTTTCTGCTGGAAATTTTATTGTTCATTTTCAAGAGGTTATTGCTTTCAGGATGCTGCTGCATTTGAAAAGTACTTGAAAAGAGAAAAGAATGAACGCAAGCCGTTCGAAACGTCGAGGAAAACTATCACCAATCTAATTTGTAGGACAAAGCCGACCTTTATATTTTTTATTATATATCTCCATTGAATGACTTCCGGTTAACAGTAGATTCTGTGATAAATTCTAAGAACATTTTTCCTTTGAAAAAAATTTGTGCGATGTATAATTTTCAAATTATTTAGCATTAAAGTCAGCCAATAGGAATAGGAGTTGCTTGATTGTCGCGACGATTGCATTGTCAGCGAACATCGAAATCGTTGCGACAATCAAGCAACTCCTATTCCTATTGGCTGACTTTAATGCTAAATAATTTGAAAATTATACATCGCATAAATTTTTTTCAAAGGAAAAATGTTCTTAGAATTTATCACAGAATCTACTGTTAACCGGAAGTCATTCAATGGAGAATCACCCTGTATATACTTCTACATAATAACACAATTTCTTTATAATAACATACATGTTGTCACAAACATTAAAGGAACAATTTACTCGTCAAAAACAGCGAACTCGCTACTTCATGAAGTAGTGACTCTACTGAAGAAGCCGATAACCGCATATTATTGCACATTACGGATGCAGTAGAAACCGGTTCGAAAAAAATTCTTCTACGAACTGCTGATACAAATGTTATGGTATTAGCGATTTTATTTTATTTTCATTTGTCATCCTTAGGTCTTCAAGAACTTTGCTTTTTTTCGGACATTAAAACACCAACGATATTTATCAATTCATGGCATAGCGTAAAATCTTGAAACCGAACAATCAGAAGCTTTGAGAGGTTTTCATACTTTCTCGGGTTGTGATACACTATCGTACTTTTGTAAGAAAAGAAAGAACTCAGCCTGGAAGATATGGCTGAAATATCCCGAATCGATAACGGCATTTAAAATTATTTCTAATCCTGGATAGTCATTGCAAGCCAATGTACGTTACATTTTTGAAAGATTTGTTATTTTGCTTTACCATGAAAATAGCGATGATTTTTCAGTAGATTCATGCCGCAAGTTCTTGTTTACTGCAAGAGAGTGAACGGCAGTTGACCAAGTGTCACCAACGTCTAGTGCCCTTGAGCAACATATTTTGCGAGCTGCATATCAAGCTGGACAAACCTGGGAACAATCTTGTCTGAAATATCCAATAATAATATCGCCTAAAGCCTGGGGCTGGTTAAAAGATGAAAATAACAAGTGGATTCCTAAGTGGACCGAATTACCAGCGATATGGGAAGCTTGCAAAACTCACTTGACGAAATGTTCTTGTTTAAAAGGATGCCATGAAAGTCGTTGCGCTTGCAAGCGACAAAATGTCGCATGCACACTGTTATGTAAAAATTGTCAAGGCAAGTATACAAGTGTTAATATAACATGTGTATCTAACAATAACAAAAATATCACAAGATTTATATAAAACTTAAAAACAATATAAAAAAGAATATTAAAAATTAAAAAAATGGAGTCATCAACCGCCGCGTTCCCGTCGCGACTCTGGTGTCGCTAAGAGTGGTATATCTATATATCCCTATACACTGCAGGGAAATTATTTATACAGTGATGGGAACAATTTCAGGAACTGTTAAATATCTCAGCGGGAGTGCATTTTCGGGGAAAATGTTTCAGACAAAAGTTTAAGGATTTTCCCCTGGTTATTTAATGGCACCGGTGAAATTGACCTTGAAGGTTATTTCAAGGTCAAGTTTGTTTTTTTAAATGGGAACCCCTATTTTTTGCATGGATTCTGAAAGAGCCGGAAATATTACGTCCGAATATATGGTCGATTTTTCCGGTGAAGAATTGATTGTTATCGTCATATCTCCTCATCATTTTATCGCAAAACTCTACGTCATCGTTTGTAGCTATTTTTGGTCTACCCGATCTTCCTTCATCAATAAATGAACAAGTTCTCTGTAATGGTAAAACAGTATGATGGACAATAGATTTTGAAATTGGATCACGATTTGGAAATCTGTTATTAAACAGCGTGGCAACTTCTTCATAGGATCTCATTTTATCATCACATCCTCGCATTATAAGAACATATGAATTCGCTCTGTATCAGTCTCTGTATCAGCATTTCCGATACAACCAATAGAAAACCAATCATAAACTTACAATGCAACTGTGAATAATTGTATGAAATTATTTTTGCAATAATACCGGAAGAAGATACTCGAAAACAATTTAAAGCTTATGCAGTCAAAACTTCTGATTTGGATAAATATATAATGTGGTACATACCTAATCAATTCGGGTTTTATTCAGAAATATTATGCACTACTTTTACATACAAATTTCATTGCATGAATTTCATTCTGAATCATAATTGTTAAATTCTTGAATTTAAAATGATTTCGACCTGCACCTCTCAAAAAACAAACAAAAGTAATTACATTATTTTATGCGTATTAGTGTTCGTGTGCGTTTAAAAATTACATACACCCAGACACGCACGAACAAAACATCCTGAAGAGATGTAAACCCGACCGTGCGACCTCCACATGGTACATTTCGGGTAATACTAATGACAGCGGTATTCTTATTCCCATTTAAAATAACAAACTTGACCTTGAAATAATCGTCAAGATCAGTCTCAAGGTCAATTTTAATGGTACATTGAATAGCCAGGGAGAAATCCTTAAACATTTTTCCCGAAAATGCACATCCGCTGAGTTATCCAAGTAACGGAATTTTTGCCCATCACTGTGTAGTGTTTCTTGGATGCATTGAAAATGATTTGCACCTATGACATATGGTATGGGTCCAAGTAAAATTGAAAATGAGCATTTTTAAAATTTCGACCCCGACCATAGGCTAGCCGAAGTATTAATAAATAATACTTGTATAACAATTACTTCGCGCCCTTTTATTGTATACTGTAACGTGACAAAACACGTTACAGTGTCAACTGCCACGAGACTCAAAACGGGGATAACTTAAGGGAAGGACTGGTCTTCATGAACCGCTAATATTTCGACTACGTGTAATTTACGAAATGATCTCATTCCTTTATAGAGGGGACTGCTCCGAAAAAGCGCTAGTGTTTACTTTGATGATTACGTCATTCGGCCCTTTTTAAATGGTATATGTTATGAATCTGCCGGGAGGCTTTTATGTAAGGGGAAATGTTGTCATTATAGGGGGACTGCTCCGAAGAAGCGCTAATTTTTAATATGGCAGCTCCAGGTTTGGTCATCAAAAAGGTACCAACAGCCTTGAGCACGAGTACTTTTCGGCTTTGAAGTCCTTCCGTATGCCAATAACTCGAATTGTGCTCAGGGTTGTTTAATTAATAAGAGCTTTTCCGATTGTCCGCTGCCGTTTCGCGAGTGAAAGTGAAAGTGAAAAACGCGAATCACCTTCGGTTTGTATTGGGTTTCAGTGAATTTCCGCTTTGGCCGCGATTTTCTATATGGTTATCTTCCGGGAAACTTCGCGGAGAATATCTCGAGTAGATACTTTATCGCGACAGTGGTTATCTCTTATTATTGTGTTCGGCATATTCGGGAAAAATGTGGTTCTCTGATAATTTTCTAGTTCTCGTTACTCTCGGAAAGACGAAGCCTAAAGGCTACGCATATAGGCATGGTTAACTATCGGAAACGCGATCGAAGATCTTTCTTTTATAATTCCGGGAGCTGCTTCGATAAGAGGATAACTTCGTCCTTCCGAGGACTTCAGGTAAAAGCCGTCACGTGGTTATCTTTTGTGATCATTCGGAGCTCGGGAGAAATAACTAGCGGTTCGGGCGAACGCAAGGTCAAGTATATCGTGGTTATCTTTATCGTTTCGGAAGTGCGCGTCCGGTGATCGAAACTAGAGATAGTAACGAAAACGCAAATAAGACGCGAGGAAAGCCAAGTCCGCCGAACATGATGCTCTGTGATGTCACATCACGACGCCGACAAGATGGCCGCAGGTTCCGAACCGCGATCCGCGACAAGATCTCCAGTTGGCTTTGCGAGCCGTTAACTAGGATGGTCGACATTTTACATTCATAATCCAGCTTCCTATGAACTAAAACACAAGCTCGTTAATTTTACCTGCGTTCGCTGGATCGCTCTTGTGAGTGATCGTATCTTGAACTTCTTGGTTATTTTTTCACTCTGACAGAGTGAACATTGTGGTTATCTGTTATCTTGCCCCTCTTGTGAGCTATCTTATAAATTAACGAGCGTCATTTTTGTGCAATAAGAAGGTTTACTCAGGTAATACTCCAGCCGATCTGTCCGTAAGGAAAGATCCATGCGAGTTATGCTAACTGGACCGGACCCTCCGCGCGGTTAAGTTACCTAGATTGCCGAGTCACGAGTAATCTTTGTGGGGCTAAGGCTATCTAGCACTGCCGGAAGGTAGTTGCCGTATTTTTGTTATGTTTTTGTACGTGAGGGTAACTGTCTCTACGGAGACGCTAAAGTTGTTGCGTATAAATATGAGTGTGTTAACTTGAATAGCAGTATCCGCGGTAAAATGATAGTGTCCAAGTAATTCGTGCAAATCTAGTAATGTTCACAGAAAGTGCAGATGGTTAAATTGGTGAATTCGGGATTTAATCACTTCGTTAATTCATGCGGTAAGTTAGATTGAGTTTCGGGCAGCGTAATTTCGGTGATTTGTCCGCATTTAGTAGATTTCAGTAAAGGGGTATATAGGCCAATTTAGTCGGCTTCGGTAAAGTTTCGTGTGTTTCGGATAACGCCGTTCCGTGTAGTTTCGGTATGTGATTCGTATCAGTCATGTAGGTAATAGAGTCCGTCGCAAGTTAGCGCACACCAAAAAGCCCTTGTCGAGTTCCTCGGCGGGCACCCTGTTTTTAGAAACTCCTGGTTAGAGTTCGTCGCCAGGCAACGCTAACTCGTGTAAGTCCTGATCGAGTCCGTCGCAAGGCATCGCATTAGGAAGTCCCTGTCGAGCTCTCCGTCGGGGGATGGCGTGTCGGGGAATCCCGAAAAAAAATTTGACGCCCATAATTTGGGGCGCGATAAACGTGGAGAACCGTCTTCGTCGGCTGTGGTCGCATATTCGTTTCGTTTGCGCCGGAGGATACCGCCCTCTCCCTTGCCAAGCCGGGAACTCGGGGCTGAGCTAATGGGCACACCAGCGCGTGCGGCGGCGCGCCTATAAATTTGCTGAGCCTCCGCTCGTTTAGCGCTGTCTTTTACCACCCGCTGCACCGTGCGGTTCTTGTGTCCCTCGGGGAAAAAGTTAGGTTTTGCAGGCGGCCACGAGCGACGACGACGGACGAGTGGGTGCAAAAGTAAAAATGGAGGTTGGGGGTCACAATACACTATTCGATGCCTATTACATGTTTACTGTGTTTTACTTCAGGCCACTAATCAATCACCTGTTAATCTTAGAATGTAGTGAACATTAAATGATGCTGAGTATGTTGACCATTTTTTTGCAAAAAATATTGTAAGGTAGGCAATCCATAGAGAATATTATTTTTAGATTATTTTTAAAAATGTTTCTTACGGACGGACAGATGGGCAGACGGACGTACGTTCAAGATCGCGAACACAAATTTTTTATGTCATTTTTTAATTGTTTGGGGACTTCAAAGTCAAAATTTTATGAAAAACTATACTGTAATTTTTTTGTCGAAGTGACCAATTTCAATACTTCGTCCCGACCTATGGTCTGTGTAGAAGTAATAAATATAAAAATATATACGATCGTTACGATAATCGTAACGGGGGTATTGGTAGTGTACTTTACAGCTTTTAATGATATTGACTAATGTATGTGTACCAGGTGCTTAAAAGTCCCCGATACGGGTTCTCAACAAACTAGAAAGTATACAAAATATCTCTATACGATTTAGTACTATATAAGTCTATTTCTTTTCGTGCATTTCTTATATCTTCGCATTCAAACTATGTAAATTCGATTTGCAAAGAAAAAATAAAAACGTCCCATCCAAGAATTGAAATCGGACTGTTGTGATGGTATGGAAAAAATAATTAACAGTTGAAACATTAACATTATTTCTGAATAGTCCAGCTAATAAATATTGTATAATAAATATTGTAACCGATATTGTACCAAGGCTGCGACCGTCAGTCTCGCTCTAGCCTCTTTAAAGCTCGAACGTCTTTGCGACCAGTCTACTAAGTACCGCACGAACCCTGCTATTATTCATTGTACTACCACACAGTGCTCGTGAGACCGTTGTATTTTTGCACACTTTGCACGGGATAATAAACAAGTGCTTTAAGACAATTGCATGTTTTCTCCTTCTCATTGTTGTTCCGATCCCTAATCTTCGGTAGACCAGCCCGTGTCCGGGTACCGTGGTGGATGTCGCCGTAACCTCCACTCACAATCATTTGGACTTTCGAGCCGGATATCGTGGAATCGAACGGTTCATAGGAATCGCCAAATCGGGTAATTGGCAAGGGATGGTCATCCATCTTTTCCGGACGCCGGTGTACCTGTTCAAATGATTAAGTGCGCGTGCGCATAAGAGGAAGAAAGTGCTCATCGTCTGCGTCCAGCGTGACGTCTTTCGCAGCGCATGCCAATTGTGTGCGAACAGGATACCTACCGGGTAGAGGATAAAAACACATGCGCCTACCTGGTCTGTACGTGTGCTGCATATCTGTGAAGCCGGGATAGAAGGGATAGAACCGAGCCAACATTTGGTGATAACAACCTCCCCACCTTACTGAGCCGTAGAGACGTCGCCTTCCACGTCATAGCCAAGCTCGACACAACCCGCCTAGTTCAGTTGCGTCCATTTTCATCCAGATGCCCCGCTTCGCCTAGACGCACAGACTGCGTCGACGAAACCTCAGGTGAGATCCATTCGACGCTTACGGAGCCGTCGCTGCCTATTTTGTTTGCTGGCCCACTACGGCAGTTATTGAACGCTTTGGCCGCGAATACCCGTCATTTTGAATATACACTCGTGCTTATTCCCAGGTTAGGACTAGCGAATTTGAACTTTATTAATTTCTGTTGATAATTATAATTATAGGCCACGACCGTACGGACGTGACAGGGTCATAGTGAAATTTCAAGTCAATTTTAACCTCAGAAAGTTGAAGAAGGACCTCGAAAATATTAAGATATAGAATTACATTGGAATTGCCCGAAGCTTTTGTTACTAAAGTAAATCTCGCAAATAAAAGAAAAACTTATATACTCTTAGGTGTTAATGAGTTAACTTTGTGTTCACAAAAAAGCAGAACACTGACATATATGGGAAATTAGCAGGAATGTCATAAAATAGAAAGAAATGTTAATGAAAAATACCCAAACTCGCTTTCGGTTGCAACCAGCGTCAGATACGCGAGAAAAGACTCGCGACCGCGGGGTGATCCAGGACGAAAATGCGACAGGTAATTATAATAATAATAATAATAATAATCACGTCTTTATTGGCAATTGCAAAAACGAATACAGGATATAAATAAAACAAAAAATGCCAAAGCACAGCAATAGCTGTTTTACAGACTGACCAGGTTTTATAACGAGAATAATAAAAAAATTTAATTAGTTACCAGTATTACCAGATCTAATGGGGAGCAAATATAATACTTTTAGAAACAAAAACTCTGTTTATGTTACAAAGTGCTTTAACGCTGTAAAGCAACATGAAACATCGCGTGTCGAGGGAGAGAGAGAGAGAGGGAGAGATAGAGACAATGGTCAATACAATGCTAGTACTTACAAAAATGCTTTTGCAGATAATCCCAAATGCACTTTTCTGTGTATTCACATATCACTTTAAAGCATCGGCCCAAAGCTGGCCTACCCGCAATTAATTACCACGGGTCTATTTGCGGGTCAATTGACCTCTTTCTCTCTCCCCGCACCCTTTCAGTCTCACTCTCACTCCCCTTCATTCTCTCTCTCTCTCTCTCTCTCTCTCTCTCTCTTTCTCTCGCAATCCTCCCCACCTTTCTAAGGTCATTGATTTTCATGCTACACGTCAAATCGTTACTTTCTTGGACAACAATCAGTTGCTACATCCTAAACAATGCGGATTCTGTAGGTAGATTTATCTGCAACGCCCATTTTTGGAGCTAAAAGAGGGATTAACCAAAGTCTCTTCTGACTCACAAGCGAAAGCTGGTTGGGCAAAAGAGAGCCGGCTTTCCACGAATATATCTAAGACCAAAGTGATGATTCTGGGTAGCCATGCGTATGTTGGTGCTATTGATTTAACTCAACTCAAGGATTCTGTTGTGATTGATGGTCACAGAATTCCATTCTGTTCTGATTGGAAATTGCATATAACATCCATTTTACGCAAGATTCATCTACCGTTTATGATATCAAATTTCACAAGAATTGCCTTTCTATGCACCTCAGGAAACACCTTATTGAATCGCTTGTTTTCCCACATATTGATTACGCTTGCTTCGCGTTTTACGATTTATCCTGTGAGTTAAACTGAGTGGCTCCATTCGATTTGTCTTTGACGTGTGCAGAGATGAACATATAACCCCATACCGAGTAAAGCTGAACTGACTTACTGTTGCAACCAAAAAAAAAATTCTTTTTAGGAACGTTTATTTGGAACCTCGCGTACGTCAACAAATATTTTTCTCCATCCATACTCAATCATCACTATGCGCAAGTCTCACCTGTTTACCCACCATGTGACTCTGTCTTACTTGATATCATTTTACACCGGCCTTTACCTAGCATTCACCCTCCTTTTACACTTTTCTTAACCTCTTGGCAGTCGATACCTGTATACACGTCATGAAGTATGTGGGCTCAAACTGTCGATGACGTGTATATAAGCAAGCAGATTCTTGGCTACAAAAACACATAGATTTGTCCACAAATTGATATTCGGGAGTTTTCGAGATCGCTAGTTACGAATCCGGACTCAGATTTTGAAAATTCACAATGGCGGATCCAATATGGCGGACGACATTTTCAAAAATTCATCGGATTCATTTGAAACTCGTTACTTAAATGTTTTCGCTGATTACGAAAAACTTTTTAAATGATAATAAATTAAAAGTTTTAACCCCGCAGTTAACTGGTTAGTATACTACATTACTGACGACCCCAGAGTGTACCACGTGGAGGTACGCGGTTGGATTTGCACTCCTTTATTTATTTTTTTTTTAATTTAAACAAAAATTTTGTTTGTAGTTTCTTTAAATTGAACATTTTTTTTGGTTTTATATTTTTTTAATTGAATTTTATTGGTGATATTTGAAGCAATTTTTTTTCTAACATTTTTTGGAAGTCTGAGTAATTGCAGGATTTATTTTCTTTTTAAATGATAACCTTTAAAGCATGGCACGAGACATAAAGGCACATGACCGCATTGTTTACATAAAATTGATGTCTCTTTTAGAATTTTTTTTTGTAACATTCAATGCGACGATTATATTTCATCTTTCCATTCTCAAGTTTAAAATAACGTCCACCCTATTGGATCTACCACATTGTATTTTCAAAATTTGAAATTGGATTCGTAATCAGCTACCTCGAAAATCCCCGAGTAACGAGTTTCGTGAATTCGATGAATTTTTTTAAATGTCGTCCGCCATATTGGATCCGCCAGTTTGAATTTTCAAAATCTGACTTCGGATTCGTAATCAGTTACCTCGACAACCCCCGAGTAACAAGTTTCAAGCGAATTCGATGAATTTTTTAAAATGTCCGCCGTAATGGATCCGCCATTTTGAATTTTCAAAATCTGAATTCGGATTCGTAATCAGCGATCTCAATTACTATAGAATGCTCATTTGCGCAAATTTAAGTTTTCTAAAAAGTTGTCGACATTTTGAGCCCACTTATGAGATTTTGGTTTGGACTGCGAAGGGGTTAACTGCCTCAATGACATAGTGCAGAAATCATGTGGTATAAGTTCCGATCATCTCTGTTTAGCACACCTGAAACTATTATATCTTTACACCTGACACCATATCAGCAACTTCTCTTTTTCTACTCGCATTTTTCTATCCCTTTGGAAATCATCGTTCATTATACCATTGAAGAAAATCGCATATCCCTAAAACCCATCAGATACTCATCCTATTGCGAATCCACCCCATCTTTCCAAAATCATCGACTTACTAGCTATCCGTCAAATCATTACCTTTCTAGAGAACAACCAAATGCTTCATCCGAAATAAAGTGGATTCCGTAAAGTGGTTCCACGGCATACAAACAGCTTTGCTACACGTTTTGGACGACATCCGGTCGGCTACATTACCATCTTAGTACTGTTCAATTTCTCGAAGGCCTTTGACTCTCTTAGCCATACAGTCATCCTATCTTGCCTTCGTGATCATCCTGTCGGGTCGATCTCATTTGATCATTGGATTAGATGGACAAACATTTCAACAGGAGTGCACTACATTCGGAGTTCCTCAGGGCATTAGCCTTGGACCGATTCTTTTCATCACTGTCATTAACACACTTTTTACCGGACTCCATTATAGTCAAGACACGACCATCATTTTCGCAGATGACACCGTGTTCTATTTATCCACCCCAATTAGTTGACTTACTGAAACGATCCGGTATATCAACAGAAATATCGCCGAACTGGTCAGGTGGTCGCAGGATTATGGACTTACACTTACCGCCCGTAAAACACAAGCCATTATCATTGGCTCTTCCCAGAATCTTGCCGCCATTAAGAACATAATTGTGCCGCAAATTGTAGTTCGTAATGACGCAATTCCCTACTCTGCTGAGGTGAAGGACCTGGGTGTTATAATTGCTTCCGACCTGGTTTTTCAGGTTATCTCACCATCATCAACGCCTGCAGAATATTGCTCTCAGGTTTAGATATCGATTAGGGCAAATTAACATTCAGTTTCAGCTAGAAGACTTCCTTGGCAGTCGTGCATATCAGATTATCACTACTAATCATCCACCATGTTTGTCATCCAGATTCATTCCCACCGATTGTTCTCTGCGCCGTTCACGCCGTATTCAATACTCTCATTTTATACTACCGACTCCTCGTATAAACATTTTTGCGCGTTCATTTTGGATCACCGTCATTCAATTCCGGAATTCATTACCGCCCCAGCTGCCAAACATATCATCTCTAGCTACCTTTCGTTAACATCTCTTCACCCTCTTAGCGACGGTAGACCAAATAGTGCGAGTGATTACGCATATTCTATTAAATTGTATACTATATGTATAGTAAATATTATGTTATATTATAAGTTAGGTTAATCAATTATATTAATTTTATCAAATAACTATGATTTTTTGCAGGATGATATTATACAAATAAATAAATTTAAAATTGGTGGGTTTTTAACCTGCAAACGCAATTGGTCGTGATTGCATCAATCAAACATTTCAACATGGTTGAAATATTTTCCATGCACCATCTGTCGGAATCATTTCGATTCCCGAGCAGGCGGCTTTTTTTGAAGAAACATTTTTAAAGAAAAATGTTAAAAATGCTGATTGGAGAAGTTAATTTTATGAAAAATACGAAGAACCCGAAAATATGAGAAAAATAACGGAGAACTTGGAAGAACATTCGGCAGATACCATGGTACGATCCTGGGACCTTTCGATTGCCGGTCGAATACTCTAACTAACTTTTTAACCTGCAAACACAATTGGTCGCAATTGCATCAATCAAACATTTCAACATGGTTAAATGAATGTAATAAAAACCCACCAAATTTAAATTTATTTATTTCCGGTCGAATGCTCTAACCAACTGAGCTATATCTCCCCACATCCCTCCGCTCCGTTCATTTTTAATTAGTCCCATATTTCGTATTTCTTCATATTTTTCATATTATTGCATTTGACTCTTTCGCACCCAGAGTCGGTTTGAATACGAATAACTATGATTTTTTGCAGGATGATATTATACAAATAAATAAATTTAAATTTGGTAGGTTTTTATTACATTCATTTAACCATGTTGAAATGTTTGATTGATGCAATTGCGACCAATTGTGTTTGCAGGTTAAAAAGTTAGTTAGAGTATTCGACCGGCAATCGAAAGGTCCCAGGATCGTACCCTGGTATCTGCCGAATGTTCTTCCAAGTTCTCCGTTATTTTTCTCATATTTTCTGGTTCTTCATATTTTTCATAAAATTAACATCTCCAATCAGCATTTTTAACATTTTTCTTTAAAAATGTTTCTTCAAAAAAGCCGCCTGCTCGGGAATCGAAATAATTCCTACAGATGGCGCATGGAAAATATTTCAGCCATGTTGAAATGTTTGATTGATGCAATCACGACCAATTGCGTTTGCAGGTTAAAAACCCACCAAATTTAAATTTAATTTTATCAAATGTTTTTTAAGTAGGTAATGCGCTCGATCGATACATAAATATTATTATTTTGTTAGTATTCTCGTAAAGAGAGAAATGTAACAAATTTGGCGATCCATTATAACAGCAGGATGTTTTGTTGTTTTTCCATGGCCCTGGTGGGCAGGACAATAATAAATATGATGTCAGTCAGTCAGTCCGTTTCTCTCTCTGATTAAATGCAAAAACGCTCGAATGTTTCAGGTTCGCTGTAAAGAAAATCTAAATAATGTAAGTACCTGCACTGATTCAACGATTACACTCATGTGCCTGATTTTAACGCTGTTTAATCGAAGGAGAGCTTTAAGTTTCTTAGGATCGTCCGAAGACGAACGGGAACAATAAAATAAATATATCGCTTTTCGTGATGTAAGGAGAAACTACAATAAATTAATAACGTTATTTTCATGGTTACAAATAAAATATATTTTATTGAACGAGCACGGCTATTACAATGCTATAAAAGCTGTCTGCCGCTGGGGGTACCCATTCGAACATTTAGACTTGGCATATGCTAATTTTGGTAGATGTTAATGAAATAGTCCACACTTCCCCTCACTTTTCTTTTCCTCTATCGCTCGTTTTGTTTTTGTTTCGCGAATTCTCGATCCGGAGTGAGGGATCTTCTTCCTAACTGGCCGGTGGTAACAAACCGCGTTTTCTCCTTTTCTCTGCGAATGTTCGCGTTCATCCGATTGGATCAGCGCGGGGTTTGGCTGACCTTGATAGGGAAGAGTTTTCCAAAAAGCCGCAACACCTCCCTTCTGCAGTTATGTATATATATATATATATATATATATATATATATATATACCACCTCGAAACAGAAGACAGTGAGTTGATCACAGAGACCAGAGCGGGCCGACCTAGGCTGAACCTGCAAAGAGAGGATCCACCTCGGGCTTCTCAACGAGTCCGGACTGTGGAGGCGACCAAAGGAGCCGAGCTTTGGGAGTATTCTACATTAAGGTAAATGATCGCCTTTCATTAACTCATTCATTTACTCATTGCTCACTAACATTCCTCATTAACATTACTTATCATCTTCTAACCCTCAAAATCATCAATAGAGTCCAACGATGTGCCGCCCATGGCTATGGCACTCTTTCATGCGATCGTGACAGTCACGACTCGCTTCACCGCATACCTTAGAACAGTTCAGATTTCGCTGACTGTGGCAAGCCTTTCGCATCACCTAGCTCACGCTGCCCATCAATCACGAATTTATTCTATGCACGATCACTACAATCATAATGACCAATTGAGTGTTAACCGGGGTCGTTCGCGATCCCCTGTCGAGATGCATACTAACGTTTTATTTTCAGCACTCCCCCCCCCCCGGACCGCTGAGCGAGCTATTCGAATAAACCCGCCGACGGATTCCGAAAGAGTAGATACTCCTAGACCTGTCTATAAGCCGATTTTCGTCACACATTTTCGTCTCTCGATTCGGCTATTTTGCGGGCCTTCGATTGGTAATATTTCTATAGAAATAAAGTGAAAATATTACGTATGGGCATAAATAACAAAAAAAAATCGTGTTTACACTTATTTATTCGTTTGAGCTTGCGTCTTACTTAAAAGTACATCTGCGTTAGTTGCTTCGGAAGCTTTAGCCAATGATCTGTCGGTTATCCGCGTTTTCGAGCTATCCGTATGGCTTATCAGGCCAAACATTCTGTTTTATTTCTGGCTCCTCTACGGGGGTTGATCTATGACGAACGCATACTCGTGTTACCCAAGGCTGTCCGCATCTGTCGTTCGTGTTAAAAATTGTATTCGGCACATCATGTTTTTACGCTTGCGCAGGACTGGGCCAACATCAAGAGAAAATATGGCAAAATATTAAAAATAAATTTCGCGTTTAATTTTATTTAAAAAACGTTAAATTGACTATAATAATGAAGAAAGAAGTTTTTCATCTTCATATGATATCTCACACTACAGAGAGGTAGCACTTGAGATAAACATACATTCGTTGATAGCTTATTTGATTAGTTATATTTGATAACTAAAAGAAGGGTAAATATACGAAGAGAATGACATCAGTTACAGTAAATAGTCATTCGACCTTAGCATTCTAACATATATAGGTGGTTTTATTTCTATAAGCATATCAAAATAAAACCACCTATTAACCTGCATTTTTTGCATAAAAAGAGATATCTAAAAGTTTATCGTTGAAATCATTTAAACCCTAATTCGGCCATCTATCAACGCTTATGTTATTTACTGATGTTTTTCTTATGCGTTGTTGCACGTATATATTTAAATAAAGAAATAAATAATCATTGAAAATACCTAACAGAATTTTACAACGTACCTTCAGTATAGCGTCAAGAACCATTGTTGCGACGCTAAGATTATCATTATCCCTCGTCCACAGTATTTCAAAGGCATTTTCCCTAACAACTCCAGGAATTTGAAACTTTTTCCAACCCTCGTACTTTACTGGCGGTGGTGGATTTGGTCCGTTTCCAGTTTCTAATAATTTTGATCGTTCAATTGTTGTTACAAAACAAGCACGAACTTTTATGTCTTCTATTGTTTTTATTGGCAGATTTAAATCTGGAAACGCATCCTTCATCTCTTTTCTTATGCATCTACAAACAAGTATTTGTTATCAAGAAATCTTATTTTTATATTCATAATTTTGATAAAACATTAAAAGTTTTGCTACTTTAAATTTTATCGTTTTTATACATAAACATACTAGTTTTAAGATATATTTTATTATAATATTATATTTCCCCAGATCACACTTCAATATACAATCTTGTAATAAGAAGGATGTATTAAATGAATTACACTATTTGTTGCGATACGGACATAGTATGACACCTAGAAAAAAAGTCCAAAATCTAATTCGATCGCGTGGAACCCGAATAACTATGACGAGACGTGAATTAGGAAAACAGGTAAAAAATAACTCAAATCCTGAGCACCTTGAAAAGTGACATATTTAGTAGCGTCGACAAAGGGCACCTGAGTTCGCGAAAGGATTATTTGAAATTACAAATAGTATTGGTTGAAGTAGTAGTAGGAGCCAAATGCGTCGGAAAATCCATGCACATAGCAAGGGCATCACTTCACCAAGGCCGACTCAGCGAGGAATCCAGAAAGAATTGAGCACGGGAAGATTCTCATAGACCTCATTACAGTTCGACTGAACATCTTGGGGAAGGGTAGCATCCCACTCCAGCTGTAGAATCCACAAGCTTTGAACTAAAATTTTGGGTTTTAATTTAGGGATACATTCCCCAATTACACGTGACTAACGGTAACTCGTTAATTAATTTTGCCACAAAATATGAAAATGCATCATTAAATTTGGCCGATTTATCCCTTGGATAATGGAGGGAGGATAAAATTACACTTGCCTGAGACACTGAGGTTCTTCCTAAAAGTGATAGGTTCCTTCTACGATACGCAGGGGTGCCAGGAGTAAACAGTCGTCAAATTATGGTTAATGTCCTTAATTCCATTCTATCGTGCATTTTTAACCAACCTGATCTGATGGAAGGCATTGGTTATGTGCAAGAGTTCTGGACAGCTTGAAGTCTCGACCAATCTCTTAGTAATAAATCGACTATAAACTGGAAGGCAATGCATCAGATGTGAAATTACTAGAGTCTCGCACTGTCGCAATTTAGTTGTAATTGTCAAGTCATGTCTCATCGGATATTGTTGATGCAAACGAGCGTAAGAGATTTGCACTTTCTTAGAAACATGGGCCATAAAGGTCCAATTATTATCAATTAGGAGGCCAGATTTCTGGATTTCTGAACAATAGAGATGTTTTCATTAATACTTATAGTCAATTGATTAACATTAACCTTTGATCGTTGACCACTACTACCTATTAACAACAATGATTTGAGTGGATTGATGACGAGCGCATTTTCATCAGCCCATTTCTCAATGTTCCGTAAACTTACATTAAAATCATTAACCGCTTGCTGGATGTAATCAGGATGGACGGCCATCAAGATTTGTGTATCATCAGGGTATGTATTTATATTTATTTTATTATTATTTAAATGTTAGTTGCATGCGGATTGATGTTAAAGACTCATTATCTCAATTAATTATGGCAAACTGTTAATCAAATATGAGTCACGTGATTTACTTGATACCCCATAATAAGCCAATTTGGCTGTTTTAGCAAATCTTGATTGAGGGGGTCAAAAGCTCGTGTGAAATCGAGGAGCTCCAAAAATGTTAAGACATTATTATCCCAATTCAAATCCAAGCCGAGTCGATGGTTCGCCGATAAGGAAGTAAGTGGGCGTCAGCGTATCCAGGCTCTCAGGGTCATCTGATAGCGGAGTCAGTGGCCGGGAGTTTAAGCACGCTTCTACGCGACTTAAAAGCGTGGCCAGTTCTTCGTACGTCGGCGGCGTGTACGGAGGAGAGGACGCGCTTAAGGTGGAGCTTCATGGTACAAACCGCAGCCTCCCAGAGCCCGCCGAAATACCAGATCCTTGGGGCTTCCAATGCTTTGCCAATGCTGCTAAAATCTACACCAAAAAACTACAGGTCATCCAATCATCCTCACTCCGAATATGTCTAGGCATCCTCCGTACCACGCCTACTAATGTCCTACATTCTTTATCTAATATTCCATCTATTTTTGCTAAGGTTAATAGTTTAAATTTCAATTATTTTTTTTTTAATAAAGCTCAAAATATTCGTCCAATTCTATTTAATAAATTAAAATATATATCTGAACTTAAATCTACTTCTAAACATAAACATAAAAAAGCTTTTGACTATACTATTAATTTATATAATAACAATTCTAGCCTTTTTTCATTGGTCCATCATTCTCAATTTCCCCTTTCAATAGAATATCCTTTTCCCATTCAATTTTATTGCACTAAGATAAACCTAAATATAGGTAAAGAATGTGTTACAAAAAAACATCCACATATTTACTTTATTAAAGGATTGAATGAATTATTTCCAGACCATGAACATATTTACACTGATGGCTCCATGGTTAAAATGGATAATACAATCTTATCCAAAAACGCCCTAGCCTTCTATCACCAAAACTCCAAGACGACCATTAGCCATAGGGTTAACGATAATTTAACCATTTTAGAAACCAAACATATATCCGTCTTGTCGGCAATAAAATATGCCATAAATTTGGGATTGCAAAAAGCCGCCATCATTTCGGACTGTCGGGAGACCCTATTGCATATCCAAGATCCCCTCTACAAAAAATCTCGAAACCATATAATGTAAGACATTAAACTAAAATTACAACGATCCAAAATTAACTTTAGAATTTATATGGTGCCCCTCCCATAAAAAAATTGCAGGTAACGAAATTTCTGACAAGGCGGCTAAGGAGGCTCTTAATCAAGATATTTCATCTCACTTTAAATATAAAACATATTGGCTTAATCTTAAAAGCATATCTAAAACAAAATTACTTAAGGAATCTTTGGAGTCTCTTAATGCAGAATATCGCACTGAAGGCCTATATTTTATTAGTTCAACTAAAATTAGCATCTTTGGAAAACTTTGGTTCTTCAAAGATTAGAATTTAAACCAAACCCAAATCAAAATGATAAATCTGTTGAAAACAGGTCATTGGAACCACCCCAAACATTTATTTAAAACCAGGAGAATTAGAGATAAAAGATGCATTTGTCAATCTAACGAAGGAGATCCAAATCACATCATATTCTCGTGTACCCAGTTCATCGTTCCCAGATACGACCAAATGGACACCCTTATTAGGGAAAAAATAGTTCAACCTTATGACATTCAACTTATTCTAGCTCTAGATAATCCAAATATTTTTAAAGCTTTAACTAAATTCATGACCTATGTTACTGAGGCAATGGATGTCCTTCTCCTTTCTTCTTATATACATTTTAGTTCCTATTTAATGGCAAGGAATTCGACAAATACAAATGTTACCAGAAAGCCTTAACAAGAACCAAACCAGTTAGACAACCCCACTATTTACAGCACTAGACAAAATCACTAGGCTGAAGAACTCTTTAGTTCGGGCCGTGGTCACAGTGTTGGCTTGTCCATCCTGCATAATACCACAAATAATAGAAGAAGAAGACGTTTCTCAAATCATGAATTTTAAAGAAGCGTGTTACATTAAATAACTTCTTTCCAAATTTAGTTACCAGCCATTTTAATAATAAACTTCTTGACAAATTAACACTTTCTCAAAAAAAACCTACTGATTTTCGTGGTCAAGAGATACACATTTTGAGAGTCTCCCGGTAGTGAGCCGATACGCGTTTGTTTCCCAGTTTCGAATCTGATACCGATTTGAGGCTCTAGGCGCTCTCGGTATCAATGAATACTCGACTTGCACACACTGACAGTGGCGGCTCACGTACATGCATTTTTAACGCTCTGTACTGGGTTTATTATTTATTTAATCGAAAAATGCTTCAGGACTTTTCGATTCAGTTTTTCCTCTTCTAGCCACTGTGTTAATTTGATCATTTGGCTTGCGGACATCCTGTATATAGAGTCTGCCAAAAGTCCCGGGACGGCGAAATATCTCAGCGGGAGTGCATTTTTGGGGGAAATGTTTCAGACAAAAGTTGAAGGATTTTTCCCTGGCTATTTAATGACGATATTGAATTTGACCTTGAATAAGACCTTGAAGGCAATTTCAAGGTTAAACTTAAAAGTTCCCATAACGGCGAACTAACTCAACGAGAAGGTATTTTCGTGGAAAATGTTCAATACAAAAGTTTAAGGATTTTTTTTTCTTTGATTTCTCTGGCTATTTAATAGTACCAGTGTGTGTGCTATTTTCGATGAGACTATTCATAAGTTATGCTCAAACAGGTATCCATTTACTGTTTGGCAACATCCTAAACGTGTGTACAAAATGAATACTATGTCACAATATAAGAAATCCGATTTTCTTTCGACATTCTCAAAGCCTCATTCTTTTCTTCATTAATATCTGCGTGCTTGCGGCGTAACTGGTCCTCTGACCAAGAGGACGTGTCATTCCCATAACTGTTGTGATATTTACATGCTTTAGGCATCGCAATTTACTGTTTTTTATAAAGTAATTTCATACTTATTTCGTTTCGGCAGTCCATGGAGGCGACTTTATTGGTTTGAATTTGACAAAAACAAAACATTTAATTTATTCCTCATTTGCGAGTGTTCATGGCACAGCTTTCAGAAAGAGAGCGGATAAGTATTTTAATGATGAGGGGATGGGGTGCCCGACAAAGATCCTATGATCAAGTGACGACACTCTTCATTGATACTTCGTAAGCAAGGTAACGGTATTTAAAAATCAACGGTTGAAAGTACAATTAAGCGTTTCGAGGATACAGAAACAAATAAAAATCTGGAAGACCGAAAAGTGAAACCAGAGAAGAGAAGGCATTGGAAGTTACACAAGCTTTCGTGGAGAATCCAAGACTCTCTGTGAGTCGGGCATCGCAGGAACTTGAAATTAGCGCAACTTCTTTTCGCAGGAATCTACAATTTATTAAGTTACATCTTTATGAAATTCACCTTATTCAAGAATTAAATGATGATGATTACGATCGCCGTAATGAATTTTGTGACATGATGATGAGATGGATAGACTAGCAGCCTGATTTCTTGTTCCATATTGTTTTTTCACCTTTACAGTCAACGGCGAAGTGAACCGTCAAAATTGTCGTTTTTGGACCGATGAGAACCTTGATTGTGCTCTTGACGCACACACGCAAAATCCTCAGAAAATGAACGTGCGAGCCGGTATTAACAATAATACCTTAATTGGGCCATTTTTGATAGATGGAAATTTGAATGCCGTTGTTTATGAAGAAATGCTAAGAAATCAAATAATACCATCTATAACTGACAAAGCCGGTGACGATTTCGACAATATTTGGTTTCAACAGGATGGAGCCCCACCGCATTACGATGTAGCAGTACGAAACTATCTCAATGAGATATTTCCAAATCGATGGATTGGTAGAAGAGGAGCTATTGAGTGGCCAGCAAGGTCACCCGATTTAACACCGCGCGATTATTTCCTTTGGGGCTATTTAAAAAGTAAAGTTTATTACACAAAACCCAATAACCTGGAAGATCTTCAACAAAGGATTGTGCGAGAAGCGTCACTGATTTCTCCGAATACTATTAGAAAAGATGTAGCGAATTTCTACACACGTTTAGGATATTGCCAAGTAGTAAACGGACACCAGTTTGAGCCTAAATAATGAATAGCCTACACACACACACACGCACACGCGCGCACACACACACACACACACACACACACACACACACTTCAAATAATTATATACGTATGCATACACAACGCTTGTGATTTACTTCGCATCAACGTCAAGTTCACTCGAGAGTATACTAATACAGTGTTGATTGTTGACACTGAAAAGGGGAATGGAAGGGGGATACTGTCGCGCCCTCGCGAGCGGGCGTGAAGGTAGCGAAGTTTTCGGAGAAGAGAAGAGAATTGACGATCGAGAATTTCAAAGAAATTACTATATCGTTAAAATTTCCGTGCATTTTATATTAAACGTGTCTTTTCATCTAATAGTGTTAATTATAACAAAAATTAGCCTCTTGAAAAGGAGTACTAAGTACTCAAAACGTCGAGGACAGGAATTTGTACGCCAATCTCTAACACTAGCTACGACTTATTAATTTGTAGGCCAACGCCATCATTTTTATTTTTATTTATTACATCGCCTACAGAAAAATTCCATCTATTTATAGTTTTAATTAAATTTTAATATTATATTAAAAATAACAATATAATCTGCAACCATGAAACCATAATGTTCATGTGATATTTCTTCGAAGTATTTAAAAAATCTGTCAGTTATATATGTTCTATACATAGTTTTGACGCAAAGTAATTAATAGTGTGGATTACTTGGATACAAAAATAATATTGCACGAGGACTTTTGTTACAATACGCTTTATATCCTGAACTTCGGTTAACACCAACCATCATTTTTAGTTCAATAAAAATGATCGTCAAGAAAATACGACTGATGATACAAACGCCAGCATCCGGTCTTCGCGGAATCCAAAAATTATGGCATTTTCAATACAACGCGAAACGTTCAATCTAACAATTTCGAAGGTGGTCCATGTAGGATATAAAAGTGTTGGTTCAAGTTACTCTCATATCAAAAAACATCAATCGCAAATAAAATAATCATTTAGAGTATCATTCTCCTGTATGTGTACCAACCTACAATCCTGATTCCGGCACTCGGGATCACTCGAGGAGAATTTCCGTAACAATAACTTTTCTATTATAAATATTATATTGCATTTATTTCTTGGTATGATCGTTCTTTTGAATAAATAAAAACAAAAACAAAAATATAATATATATGAGATTTAGATTTAAAGCAACAAGATATCGAAAATTAATACATATATGCCGATATTTGTGCTATAATCACGCCGGAATCCTTGATTTTCACAGATCAGTATATATTACAATAAATTTATACGTTAATAATGGATTCGTGTTTCTTTCCTGCGGTGAAAGGAGGAACAAGCGCCTATTGTAAAAAATATCTGCACGTTTCGTCCCAGGAACCCAGATAGAATCGTCAGTAAGGCGACCATCGGTTCCTTATACGTGCTTAATGCATGTTTTGAAATTTTAAATAAATTTAGCAGAGGAGGTATAATACTAAAATTATTAAATATATGTAAATGAACATTTCGATGGCAGCGCGATTTCGCTGCACATATGTATAACATTAAATTCTTTTGTAAACAAATAAATAAATCAATAATTTTTTGTTTCTATTATTTCTAATAATAACATGATTTTTATATTGTTCTATGAAAGTATCTACTCCCAATTTTGTTAACTAGGCAGCGATTTTTTTGTATACTCACGTCTTGTGGACCTCATTTCTTACATTTATCGACAATGATACTTCGAAATTTGCAAAGCAATTGCTCATATTTGCTCATTTCAATGCTGAATAAGTGGACAACCATAGAAGGTAGTTAGGAAAATAATTTATGAAAAACGCTTATGATTCTGTTTTTGATATTCTACTTACTGGCGTACAATAGCCAATACACGGAAATATCCTGTATATATATATATATATATATATATATATATATATATATATATATATATATATATATACAGGGTGTCCGAAAAGTATGGAAACACTCAAATATCTCGGAAAATCGACATCGAATCGAAAAAGTAAAAATACACGTATTCAATGGTTTCAAGAGAGCTATCCAGTGACACCTAACACAACCCCCCACCCCCACCCGCTGGGGGTGATAGAGGGGGTAACTTAAAAATTTTAAATGGGAACCCCCAATTTTTATTGCAGATTTTGCTTCCTCAGAAAAAGTTACGTAAATTTTGCCTACCATTATAATTGTTTTTGTTGACAGATGGCGCTGTAATCAACGAAATTAAAAAATTATTCTAAAAAGTTTTAAAAATCTCGCGAAAAACACAACGGATCAAAAAAGTAAAAACACACGTATTCAATGGTTTCAAGAGAGCTATCCAGTGACACCTAACACAACCCCCCACCCCCACCCGCTGGGGGTGATAGAGGGGGTAACTTCAAAATTTTAAATGGGAACCCCCAATTTTTATTGCAGATTTTGCTTCCTCAGAAAAAGTTACGTAAATTTTGCCTACCATTATAATTGTTTTTGTTGACAGATGGCGCTGTAATCAACGAAATTAAAAAATTATTCTAAAAAGTTTTAAAAATCTCGCGAAAAACACAACGGATCAAAAAAGTAAAAACACACGTATTTAATGGTTTCAAGAGAGCTATCCAGTGACACCTAACACGACCCCCCACCCCCACAGGCTGGGGGTGATGGAGGGGGAAACTTAAAAATTTTAAATGGGAACTCCCAAATTTTATTGCAGATTTCTCTTCTTCAGAAAAAGTTACGTAAATTTTACCTATTATAATTATTTTTGTTAACAGATGGAGCTGCAATCTGCGAAATTAAAAAATTACTAAAAAATATTTAACTTGACGTACATGGAATAGCATACCACGTTTTCAGAATTTTAAATAACGTCTTTTGCCTTTAAATATTTCTAGTTTACCGATTCTCACCGCGAGGAGGTAGACGATTTTGAGAATCTTCTGTTTTACTTTTTTTTTTATTTGATTTCTGTTTTTTACCTTTTTTTTATTCTTCACTATTAAATTTTTTTATGTTTTTTTTTAATGTATTTGCTTACCTTTTCTTCCAGATATTAAAATTCTTTATTCGCTCCCCCCTTGTAATTGTGCATACAAAGTTTTTGACAGAAAAATGAAGAATCGACATCCTTATTCTACGAGGAAGTGAATGTCGTGTATCCGAATAGCGTAAATGGTGACCAAATCCGCATATGGTGTTATGGCTTTCTTGCATGACTGTGATTTTGTATACTTGTGTGAAAGTACTGTAGGTATCGCTTGCGGAAACCCATTGCATACACTCGGTCGATTTTTTCAACTGCCAGTGTTACAGAGAAAGTAGTCAATAATCGAACATCGTCAGCGTCCAAATCAAAACAGCACGTCTTAGTATTAGTTAAGCTCTATTGTTTGAATGAGTCAAGGTCTCGGTTATTTTTCAGCTTTGTGAAAATTACACATGCGAGCGTCACTCTTGTCGAAAACTTGGTCAAATTCGTACCGCAAAAAATCGCAATTCTCTTCGTTCTCGCTATTTGATACTTAATGTAATGTTTCTCTAACATTTGAATTTCTTCTAATTTTTTATATTTCTTTTATTTCTTCATTCTTTGCTTCATATTTCTTCCATTTCGATACATTCTGTATTCTGCCTCCTGTTGTAATTTGGCATACTATGTCTTTGACACAAAAAGAAAGGATCGAAATCCTTATTCTGCGAGGATGCGGCGATAAAAAAAGAACATACGAACAAGTCGTCCGCCAATTTAATGATACCCATCCTGATCGTCTACCTATTTGCAAATCAACTGTTTGTAAGACTGTTTCTCAGTTTCAAGATACTGGCTCTGTCAATGATCGACCAAAATCAGGAAGACCAAAAACGTCCACGAACGAAGACAACAGTTTAGCGGTCTGTGCAAGTGTCGTTGAGGACGTCCATACTTCGGTAAGAAAGATTGCGCAAGCCACTGGTATCGGCAAATCGTCTGTCCATGAAATATTAAAAGCAAATAAGTTCCATCCATATAAAATAAAATATGTACAAGAACTTTCGGAAGATGACTTCGATCGGAGATTAGAATTTTGTGAGGAAATGATGAGACGTTGTGACGAAAATGAATTATTTCCTTTCTGGATATGCTTCTCTGATGAAGCTACGTTTCAGTTGAGTGGAGAAGTTAATAGGCACAACCTACGATATTGGTCGGACGAAAATCCTCATTGGATGAGAGATACTCGCACACAACATCCACAGAAAATCAATGTTTGGGCTGGCATTTTGTGCAATCAAATTGTTGGGCCTTTCTTCGTTGAAGAGAATTTCACGGCTGAAAGGTACTGTAATTTGTTAAATAACCAGATTATACCGGCAATACGAAATATTGCTGGTATAGCGTTTGATAATGTCTGGTTTCAACAGGATGGAGCTCCTTGTCATTTTGGTTTGATTGTACGCAATCTATTAAATAATATTTTCCCCCGACGTTGGATTGGTAGGAGGGGTTCGATCGAGTGGCCACCGAGGTCACCTGATCTAACTCCTCTGGACTATTTTTACTGGGGTTTCTTGAAGAACAAGGTCTACGAAACGAAACCAAAAGACATTGATGAGTTGAAAGAAAAAATAATTCAAGGTTCTAATACAGTATCTCAAGAAATGCTGCAAAAAGTTTATGATAACTTCTATGCACGATTGGGATATTGTCAAGTTGCTGAAGGACTTCAATTCGAACATCTTATAAATTAGTGGGCATAGACATGTTAAAAATCCAGTAAAGAAAATAGAAGCGAAGGAAAATTTAAACTTTAAAATAGAAAAAAAATTAAAAAAATAAAAAAAAAACAAATAAAAGGTAAAAACAAAAAAAAAATATACAAAAATAAAAAAAAAAGATTCTCAAAATCGTCTACCTCCTCGCGGTAAGAATCGGTGAACTTTGAAATATTTAAAGGCAAAAGACGTCATTTAAAATTTTGGAAACGTGGTCCGCTATTCCAGGTACGTGGTTCGCTGATTGCAGCTCCATCTGTTAACAAAAATAATTATAATAGGTAAAATTTACGTAACTTTTTCTGAAGAAGAGAAATCTGCAATAAAATTTGGGAGTTCCCATTTAAAATTTTTAAGTTTCCCCCTCCATCACCCCCAGCCTGTGGGGGTGGGGGGTCGTGTTAGGTGTCACTGGATAGCTCTCTTAAAACCATTAAATACGTGTGTTTTTACTTTTTTGATCCGTTGTGTTTTTCGCGAGATTTTTAAAACTTTTTAGAATAATTTTTTAATTTCGTTGATTACAGCGCCATCTGTCAACAAAAACAATTATAATGGTAGGCAAAATTTACGTAACTTTTTCTGAGGAAGCAAAATCTGCAATAAAAATTGGGGGTTCCCATTTAAAATTTTTAAGTTACCCCCTCTATCACCCCCAGCGGGTGGGGGTGGGGGGTTGTGTTAGGTGTCACTGGATAGCTCTCTTGAAACCATTGAATACGTGTATTTTTACTTTTTCGATTCGATGTCGATTTTCCGAGATATTTGAGTGTTTCCATACTTTTCGGACACCCTGTATATATATATATATATATATATATATATATATATTACTTGCGAAAATCTACAATCATAATCTTTTATACGAAATGCTATCCAGGATTGTTTAACTCTAGAATCTTAATTAAAAACATAATATGAAAGTATTCTTAACATAGAATAACATGTCTCATTCCCAACATGTACTTAAAAATATCATGATACGATGAAATAACGATTCTGATAATTGATTTTCGTTATTTCTTAAAGATCTACACGATTTAAAGATTTTCTAGAACGATGAATGATCACTTAGTAGTAACTTAATTTAAAAATGAAAAATTTACTCATGAACTGCTCGGCCTGCTAGTGGAAGAGCCTGCCATGCTTTGAGGATCGGCACACCTTCGTAGACTGGAATCAAGACAGCTTCTTCGTATCCAACATCCATTACTAAAGCGGTGTCTATTCCAAGAGAGTTTATTGCTACTAAATGTGAAGGCAGCATCATCAGTGACCCAACTTCGAAATGATGAAACAGGACTTTTGCCAAAGTGTCGCGAAAAACAGTCAGTGTAAAAAGAGACTCTAAAATAACAATTCTTATATCCTTTGGGCTGATAGCTGTGTGCCTACAATAAGAAAAATTATTAGAAGGAATTCTACTTTATGATAAAGGATACTTACGAATTACAATTTACATTTTTGCTATGTATTTTGGCTTAGTGAACTCGAACCCGACATAAAAAATATGGGTTTCTCTCCTCGTTTTTCATAAAATCTCAAAAACAGTAAAAAAAAGCGTTTTCATAGTGAAAAAGTTGTAAACGAACAAATACATATTTTTTCAGATTGAGACTATAGTATTTCGATATATTTTAATCCGCTGAATATGAATGTTTAATAACAAGTAGACCACGCACCTTTTTTGGAGATAATATTTAAAAAATGCAAAGAACGGAGATTGTATAGCGATAAACACATGAAAAACAAAAATATAATTTCTCTCTGAACGAGACCATACAATCTCTCGGTATTTTTATCCAGTGAACATGAATCTTCCGTAAAAATATCCTTCCTACGTTGAATTCTAGAGACAATATAAAAAAACCATTATATTGCCCTAAAAACTTAAAAACAAAAATATGATTTCTCTCTGGAAGAGACCCCTCAATTTTTATGTATTTTGATTTTCTGGACACAAATTCGTAATCAAGTATAGGCCCCTACCTTCTACAAATACGGCCCATGAGTCAAACTTTCTGAAATGGGATACCAAAAATCGACCCTTCGAAATTCGTACTTTTTATTGTCGATTTCTAAAAATCCATATGATATAAGAAATACCTCAAAATATTTAAAAAAAAAAAAATTTGTAAAAGTTATTAACAATTGATTTTTGAGACGATTTTTTGTTTAAATGACAATTTCTCAGCAACTAATTGATAAAAATGAATGAAAATTTAATGGCATGTTTATAATTAGTAGTAGAGTAGTAAACCATATCGTTTGTAAAAAAAATTTAATTTGTTAATAAAAATATTTATTTTGCAATAAACAAATGACTATTAAATCGACTTCTCGTTGCGTTGTAACGGGGCGTTACGCCGGCGGACCTATTACGTTCGCCGTCGTGGAAGTGCGGACGTTTCGAATCGTCGTGCATATTCGTGACGGTCTAGTACTGCAGGAACGGCCCCGAACCAGCCCGAGCGCCGCCGATTGGGTGCGCTCGGTGGACTCCGGAAGCGAGCGGAGCGGCCGGTCGAGTCCAGACCGGCAGTTGGGCTAGTACCGTCGAAGCGTAGAGTCGAGTCATTGGAGTAGCCTAGTCGCGCATAGTCGTCGAGGCCGTAATAAACGCGCGAGAAGTGTCCGAGAACGAGTAGCGAGCCCTGTGACGAGGCCACACGAGGACGAGCCCGAGGATCTATACCGGGAGCTGTCGTCCTAGCGAGCCCGGATTTCCCGGAGGACGGAGACGAGGCAAGAGGTGCCACGCGAATCGAGCGAGCGAGCGAGGCGGCGAAGGGAGACGCCGACAGCGGATAAATGTAAGTCGGCCCTGAGCCCAAAATCTAAGTTTGTACCGGGCCGATCACCCTGTATATCATTATTTCATATTACAAAAAATTGTGTCCCGCGTGTTCCTTGCCCCTCAATTTCCGTAGTTTGCGGGGCGGAGTGCGGGAGCCGCCATTAGGGTTTCGCGATTTCAGGCTCGGAAGGAGGCAAGGACGACCCCCTCTGGGTCGAGATCTTGCTAACCGGGAATCCTGAGCCAGCCGAGTAAGGCCGCTTACCTGGCGCGGCGTTCCCCCTGGGAAACGCCAAAGTCCGTCATTCGGACGGTAAACGGTCGAAAATAAAATTTCAACTCCGGCACCAAGCCGTTTATTGTGCGTACTCATAAAGTACGTCACAATTTTTGGCGGGCAACGTATGACTGCATTTTAATAAAATAAAAGAAGTGCGCGATAGAAAAAATTTCGAAAAAAAGTCGTAAAAGATCGAAACCACGAGGCAGTTCGCCATTATCAAAGCGAACGTGTCAAACAGCGGCCATATTGGGCACGCAACGTGGTTGTCCTAAGGGACACGGCGCGCGGGAGAAGTCCATTGCGCGGAAACGGGGTGCGTTGCGCGGGAGAAAAATTCCCCCGTCTGGGAACACGCGTCGGGCCGCACCCAGGAGGGATAGTATTCCCCGCTTGGGAGGTCGAAAGGGCCGCGTCGAGAGAGGATAGACCTCCGTGGGGAATTACCGCGCAGTTCGCGTAGTGGGGAGGGGATTTCCCCCGATAGCGTAGGCGCCGCGAAACGCTGCGCGGAAGCAGCCCGCGCAGTTCGCGTAGTGGGGACGGGACTTCCCCCGTTATAGTAGGCACCGCGGGACGCGTTGCGCGTAAGCCGCCCGCGCACTTACGAGAGTGGGGAAGGTATTCCCCGTAGCAGTAGGCCGCAGAAATCGGGCACGACGGAGGAGCTCCGCCGAGGAGCCGTGCCAGAACCGGGTTGCAACGGTGTAACGGTTCACCGCTTTAAAACCGGCTTAGTGAACCGTGACTTACGGGGTCAACAAATCTTTGGTGACACGTTTCGTCATTCCCTGCCCATCAATCCCCCATACATCGGATGCTTGGTGATTGAGTAATTTTAGAAATTGTACTTTGTGCTAAGAGTGGCTACAGCCACCAGCTCGAGGAGCGCGGGTGACAAGAGCGAGGTGCAACCGTGCTCGAAGCCCGTAATCGTAGTCGGTGCGAGACTACCGAGCGAGTGAGTGTGTGAGAAAGGAGAGAGAAAAAGTGAAAAAAAAAGTGATAACAATACAAATAAATAACAACAAACAAAACTTTTCGAGGTGGTCAGTGGAGCGCTGGGTGAGTGTTGCCGCGTGCGAGAAGACCACTCGGTTAGTAGTTCCGGAAACCATGCCCCGGGGTAGGGGTAACGGTCAACGTCAGGATCGGGCGGTCGGGATGTCGCAAGACGAGGGTAAGGATTACCCCCTCTCGCGAGAGGACGTAATCAAGCGGTTACGGGCCGAAGGCCTGAGTACGGTCGGACACGAGGATGTCCTGCGCGCGCGTCTTGCGCGATCCCGCACCGGAGAGTCATCCGATAGCGACGCGAATATCGCGATATCGGGCGCTTCCGACCCACATGTCATCGCGTAGGTTTCGGAGGGACGAAATCCAGCGAGGGACATCGAGGGACTTCATCAGGCACCACGCCCCGGCGCAGGTCATAAGATGACCCATCAGGCCCAGACGTCAACGGTGACGTCAAACCCGACGTCGACATACATCTCGTCCCACATGAGGAGCGAGCCTACCTGGACGAACACCGGAGGGAGGGCGTCCCCCTTGGAGACGAGGACGGCCCTGGATACGACTTGGTCGACCCCGGGCCCGCCAGCTATGGGATCGATGACGCACGAGCCAGTCCTGCCAAAGTCGACTACTGGAGGCGTATCGTGGCATTTCCCCCACGGGGAAACGGTCTGTCATCGACCAATGGAGAGAGATTTGGCCGGTATGGGGGAGATTCCTAGGACTTATCGCCCGGAATTCCCAGAGGTAGCCCGAGGAGGAAAGGACTACGAGAGGCAAGGAAACGCAACACAACTAAGGGTAGCTGCACGAAGATTGCTCTTCACTGAGCCGTCGGAGGACGAGGATCTCGGCGACGTGACAACTCAGGACGAGTTGGGGGATTGTCCGAGGGAGCGACGTCAGGAGAAGTCGCCAAGGAGAAGAGAATCGGACGGGAGAAGAAGCATGCCGACTGAAGCGGCAAGGGAACGGCGACCAGCGCGCGATGAGGCAACGTCGCAAAGACGGATCCAGCGGGAGTACCGCCCAGCTTCACCGTTCCTAGAAGAGGAACGAAGACGTCCACAAGGAGCGTGGACTTTGCAACAACTTCGCTCATGGGGAGTGAAGTTCGGAGGGGGGCTGGACTCCAACGTCGAGGAGTTCTTGACCAGCCTCAACGAGTGCGTGGACTGCCTCGAGCTCGACGAAGAGGACGTCCTGAGGGTAATGCCCGGGTTGCTGGACGGAAAAGCCAAGCAATGGGCGCGAGATGAGCCCACCGTCCTACGCACGTGGAGGACCTTCGAGCGGCAGCTGAAAAGGAGATTTGCTGAGAAGAAGGACGACACCGATGTCCTTTTAAAGATCCACGAGCGTCTGCAGGGTCCGACGGAAGTCACCGAAGACTTCATCGAAGAGATGCGACGCCAATTCAGGAGGATGAAGGTATCGTCCCCAGAGGCATACCAGGTGCGGATGACCATCCGGAATCTACGACCGGACTGTCGTAAATCTGAGGCGGTGAAAAGGAGCGGTACTTTCGACGCACTTTTCACCGCAACTCGGGAGATTGCAGAGGAGAAGCGTTGGGATCTCCGTTATCGCCAACAAGTAGCGAGTCAGCGACGAGAAATGCTGACCAGGCCAGGGATGCGACGAGCTCGTCGCAACGAGAACTCCGAACGAAGGAAACGGCGAGGAGGCCGAAAAAGGAGGAACTCCGAAGAAGTGGCCGCGACCGAGCCCCGGCGCCGATCGGAGGCTGTGCCGATCAACAGCCGGTTGGACCGCGACCAAGGTCAACCAAGGTCGCCCAGACTCAGACGGTCCGGTCGGGCGAGCCCAAAGCGACGACGCCGCCATCGTCACCAGGAGGCGAGAGAAGAAGAAGACCACGTCGACCTGTTGAGCCGCCTCTTGAAAGATGCCCGCTCCTCCCCGACACATTTCGTCCAAGGAGGGGGGAGCCGATGAGAGTACCAAGAGAGCGAACGTGCTATACCTGTGGCGGGACGGGCCATTTCGAGGGCGAATGCCCGAAGCCCCGGCAGTGTTACGGGTGTGGTCGAGTCGGAGTGATTCGAAGACAATGCAACGAATGCATGGAAGCAGGAGCGAGGGACTCGGGAAACGAGCCGCACGGATCGGGGAACGAGTTCTCTCCACCCGACCCGCTGTCACGTTCCAGATGGATAACGAGTGCGCGCCCCAGAGAGGAGCGGGAATATGCCCGGAGAGAGAGGTACTCCGATATGTAAAGGAGAAATGGGGCATCCCGCCAGCGCCAACGATGACGAGTACGAGTTCCGTCAACGAAGAAGAGGATGCCGCTGCCGGAAGAGACAGCAAGGACCGGAGGTTGTATTTCGACCTGGTCATCGCCGGAGTCAAAGCCCGAGGACTTTGCGACACAGGCGCAACGCGGTCATTTGTCGGACCTAGAATTGCCGACATGCATCGCGATCGCATTCTGCCCCTTCAGGGAGCAATGCGAAGTGCCACAGGCCATACGGCGAGGATAACTGGACAGCTACCGTTGGTCGTCGACGTGGGAAATCGGACCGAGCAGGTTTCCTTTCGCGTCGCGACCACGTTAGACTATGATGCCATCCTCGCACTAGACTTCCTGAAGAAAATGAGTATGACCGTCGACTGCGAGAAAGGCGAATGGCGGAGTGGCGACGGCAAATGGAGAAGGTTTGCTATCGCCGAGGAAGCGACGATATACGCCGAATGCGCCGGACTGACGGAGGTTACGTCGAGGCAGGAGCAACAGCTAAAGGAGTTATTGGATCAGCTGTTGCCCCCTCCAACCGCCACGCTTGGGACCACTCCCTTAGTATAGCACGTCATCGACGTAGGGGACGCCGTTTTAACGCAAGCGCAGGATGACGGAGAACACCCGATCGTGTATCTAAGTCGCACCCTCACTGCCGCCGAGAAGAACTATTCGACAACGGAGAAGGAGTGTCTGGCGGTGGTGTGGGGCGTGAAGAAGCTCCGGGCATACCTGGAGGGATACCCGTTCGAGGTCATCACAGACCATAGTAGTCTGAGGTGGGTCCATAACTTGCGAGATCCGACGGGGCGACTCGCGAGGTGGGCCTTGGAGTTACAAGGCTGGAACCTCACGATCCGGCACAGGAAAGGAGCATTGCATCATGTCCCGGATGCTCTTTCCCGGAGAGTCGAGGAAGACGTTTGTGCCATGAGAATTGCCTCCGAGAAGGATGACTGGTACGAACGGAGGAGGAAATTGGTCGAGGATCATCCTGAGCGGTTCCCAGAGTGGAAAACCGAGAACGGTACGTTGTACCATGCGCGGTCGGATCCGTTATTGGATCCGGTGACAGGCGGAGAGAACCGCTGGAAACTAGTGCTAGCAGTAGGCTTACGAGAAAAGGCACTAGGAAGCGCCCATGAAGAGGCCCACTCCGGACATTATGGCGTGGAGAAGACATATTGTCGACTGGCGGTGGAGTATTACTGGCCCGGAATGCGTTACGACGTACTTCAGTACGTGCGCGGATGCAGCGCATGTCAGATGCAGAAAGCATCGCACAGCGGCCCACCCGGGCTCATGGGACAACGAGTGGTCGAGAAACCATGGTCGGTTGTATCCGCCGATATCATGGGCCCATTTCCGCCCAGCCGTGGACAAAATCGGTATGTCTTGGTGTTCACCGACATGTTCCCAAGGTGGGTGGAACTTAAGGCGTTAAGGACGGCCGATGGCAAAAATATCGCACGAGCCTTTGAAGATCTCGTCCTGTTCCGATGGGAAACTCCGGAGTACTTGCTCACCGACAACGGTAGGGAGTTCCGGAACGACGTCATGGACAAGATGCTCCATGGGTACGGCGTGCGGGCGACAACTACCCTGCCGTACCATCCTCAGGCTAACCCGGTGGAGAGAACGAACCGAACGCTTAAGACAATGATTCGGACGTTCGTCGGAGCGGATCACCGGGATTGGGATTGCACTTGCCCGAATTTAGGTGTGCGATAAATACCGCCGTCCACGACAGCACCAAGGTGTCACCAGCCTTTCTGAATTTCGGCCGTCAGCCCGTGCCCGGAGGGGGAAGCCCCTATCCTGCGTATCGAGCCAGAAGACTGGACCGACCGCATGAAGCGGTTAAGCGCCCTCCGAGACCTAGTGCGTCGGTATCAAGATCGAGCGTGCGAGCGCCAGCGTCGTAGTTATAACCGTGGCAGACGTGACATTCAATACAATGTAGGCGATTTAGTTTTGCGAAGAAGTCACGTTCTGTCGTCGGGAGTAGATCGGTTCGCCGCGAAACTCGCGCCGCGTTACGAGGGGCCGTTCTGTATCGTCCGCGTTATCTCTCCGATCGTGTACGAGTTAGAGGGAGGGAGCGGCCGGAAGGTAACTAAGACACACGTGTCAGAATTGAAGCGGTACGTTGCAGGCATCGATCACGTCGTCACTTAGGCCGGGTGAGACGTCCCCCCTACCAAGGGGAGTGGGCTCCACCCGTGCATGGCCCCAATAGAGAAGGGCCCATAGTGCCAGCGCCGCGGACACCCTCACCCACCGAACGAGCGAGTCCCTCCGAGTCGGAGGCCGAATTCGTCCTGGCACAAGATGTCAGTGCCATCGCCCTCCACGAACCGGACCAGGAGGGAAAAGTGGTGCCCGCCGCACCGCTGGCGTGGGCCGATGATGTGTCCTCCGATGAGGACACGGGGCTAGTAATGCCCCTTCCCCCTCCTCCGAGGAGGGTTGAGACGGGAGACTACCTCCCAATCCAGCGATTGCCGAGAGGAAGGCCGCCCCAGGCTCCCCCGGTAAGACGAGGTGTCCTATTTGGATACCTCCCGTACATGGTCAACGACATCGACCGAGACCCACCGCTCGGTCGATGCTTCAACTGTTGGACCGGCCGGCACCTGTGGAGAAGGTGTCCGGTACCGAAGACCCGGTCGTTCGGCGCTAACTGCGGACGGTCCGGGAATTCCGTGGAAGGATGCCCCAGATGCGCCGAGGGATACCGCGCTTAGACGGTACGCGCGGCGAGAGGGGCCCGCGGGCGTTCGGGGACCGAGGAGGAAGGGGCCACTCCCCCCCCCCCCCCCCCCCCCGGCCGTGTCGCCAGCGGACCAGGCATCGACGGGTGCAAGAGGAGGACATCGTTTTCCATCAGGAGCCGGCGAGGTCCTACCAATCGGGGGCCGACGAAGAGAGGAGTCTGCAGCCACCGGAAGAGGAGCGGGTGAGGGACCGACCCAGCGGAGGCCACGAGCCCGAAGAACGGGCCGTCGAGGACCGGGTCGACGAGCCTCTGCCACCGGTAGCCCCGGATCCTTCCGAAGAGAGGGCCGAGCCGGCCGAACAAGGCGGCAACAGGCTGCAACAGGCCATGGAGCTGGCCCGATTACTAGGGCAACTATGCCCGGAGGCTGCCGCCTTCGTCGCGGGAAGGGTAGGAGAGGGCGATGCCTTACAATGGGCCCGCCGCCTGAGCGGCCTATTACCACCCTTACAACAGATGGTGGTCACCGCGGCCCAGCAGCCCGGCGCCGGGGAGGAATAATCCTCCGCGTAGTGGGAAGGTTGAGCCCTGCTCCCTTCCCAGCCCTTCGGGGGTAAGTAATTCAAGAGATGAGGAGATGACGCATGAAGCGACAGCGACGTATGGTCCGAACCGGTATCGCGCGGCGGTTCTGCAGGTGACCCTGCGACGAAACTCCCCCGGAGTTTCGGCAAAGGAGGGGGGTTTGTAACGGGGCGTTACGCCGGCGGACCTATTACGTTCGCCGTCGTGGAAGTGCGGACGTTTCGAATCGTCGTGCATATTCGTGACGGTCTAGTACTGCAGGAACGGCCCCGAACCAGCCCGAGCGCCGCCGATTGGGGGCGCTCGGTGGACTCCGGAAGCGAGCGGAGCGGCCGGTCGAGTCCAGACCGGCAGTTGGGCTAGTACCGTCGAAGCGTAGAGTCGAGTCATTGGAGTAGCGTAGTCGCGCATAGTCGTCGAGGCCGTAATAAACGCGCGAGAAGTGTCCGAGAACGAGTAGCGAGCCCTGTGACGAGGCCACACGAGGACGAGCCCGAGGATCTATACCGGGAGCTGTCGTCCTAGCGAGCCCGGATTTCCCGGAGGACGGAGACGAGGCAAGAGGTGCCACGCGAATCGAGCGAGCGAGCGAGGCGGCGAAGGGAGACGCCGACAGCGGATAAATGTAAGTCGGCCCTGAGCCCAAAATCTAAGTTTGTACCGGGCCTTGAGCCCATTATATCCTTTTTTTGATATTTATCAATAAATATATCATTATTTCATATTACAAAAAATTGTGTCCCGCGTGTTCCTTGCCAAATAACAAATATAAAAATAATAACAATAATAAAAATTTGAAATAATTTCAGCCAATAGATAATTAAAAAATGAAATTTTGTTTCTTAAACATTTTTTATATCACGTTAATTTTCCGATATATAGCAGACTGAAAAAATCACATTAATTTGTTCAAAATTGAATAAGTATTTGTAACAAAATATTAGACAAAATCCCGAACAGGCAAATTAAAGCTATAGGAATTACCTTTCGATTACACGCGGTACATTTCTCCTGCAATCCTTTTTAAAAAAATGGGAGCGGAGTGAAAAAGAACAAAATAATACGAAAAAATGACTTTAGTAAATCGAGTATAATTCGTAGAGAAATGTATATATTGGAATGAAACTACCACGAGTGAGAAGCTGAAAGTCTCCTCTTTAATTCCCTTTTTTATTTTTCCTGTACGTTGACTTGGCCATGAGATATCAACATTTTAATTTAGCCAAAATTCCGCAAGGGTGAGCTCATACTTTTGAGCGGTACTGTATCTTCCAGTGTGAATAGCATAAAGGATTCTTATTCGTTCGGACAGACTTGATTCCGTCAAGTTTTATTAAAAAATGTATTTTTCCTCTCTTACAACCTCTGGCTATTTAATCAATTCACTTCAATCTGGTACATTCCCAGATATATAGAAAACACCGAATGTTACTCCAATTCACAAATCTGGCAATAAGTGTTACATAGAGAATTATAGACCTATCTCAATATTATGCATTTTAGCTGAATTACTAGATGCGATTATTGCTAATGTGTTGCGGGACTCCTTTCTCTCATATTTTCATAAATCAGCAGCATGGTTTCATTAAGGGGAGGTCAACTATTACTAACTTAACGCTATATACGGATTTCATTTTCAGAGCTCTTGACAGTTTTCATCAGGTGGATACAATCTATGTTGATTTTGCGAAGGCGTTTGATTCTGTCGACCATGGTCTACTTATCAATAAGCTTTCGCAATTGGGAATTGGTGGAAATCGCTTAGGGAGCGTGCAGACTGATAGCGAATCGCGAAAGCGGCAAGCGAAATGTACAAACATTTTATAATAATAAAAGTCAATATTTCGATATTGCTATTTAAAAATGTTTATATTTACTTGTGTTTTTCAGGATTTTATATATAGCCATGAGATGCTCACGATTTACTTCTTAATTTTTATGTTTTGATTACCAGGGCGGCTAACTTCGAAATGCAACAAGAGAATTCCATCTCGGATTTGGGTATTATTCTAGACTCGCCATTATGCTCCAGACCTCACCAAGACAGAACCTTAACTAAGGCTTATTCTGCTTTGGGATTTTTAAGACGTTCTACAAAAGATTTTAATCATATTCACACTATCATTCACCTTTATAAAGCACTTGTTCTTCCGCATATTACATATGGTTCGGTTATTTGGTCACCTCACTTTAAGAAATATATAAATAATTAAAAAAAATTATAAAAATAAATATTTTAAACCACACTCTCCTATGTCTTTCACTGGTCATGATTACTCAAAATTAGCAAGTACCTTATATAGTGGTGTAGTCAAATTGTTTCTATTTATATTTGAAGTATCTAATGTAATTGAGCATTGTTGTTATCGAATCATGACAGTTTATTATTTATTATGTATTTGTTTGTATTGATTTTGTTTATTAGTATTCTTTGTTTTTATGAATTTTATTTGCGCCTCTACCAGTATATGAATATTTTTGTATTATTTTTTGTAAAAGGCCTTATGGACCGTTAATGATTATTAAATAAATAAATAAATAAATAAATTATGCAGATGTAACAGTGTAATCAATATTTTTTATTATTTACATAAAACGCCGTGAAAGTATTACATATACATTTATACAAATAGCCATTACAGGAGATGTTCACCATTACTGACATATGTATGTATGTATGCAAACGGAATCACATTATACTTGTTTTTTTAATTTTTTAAATTTTCTTATTTTTTACTCAAAATACTTTATTATATGTAAAAATGCGCGTAGTATAATTTAAATGCGATATTAAGAAAACTAGATATCTAAATTTTATGAAATTTATTGATCGTGACGTAACGGCCGCCATTTTGAATATTTTCAAAAAATATTTTACTACGATATTTTCCATACCTATACTTATCAAATATTTAATTCTCGTCGAATTCTGCGGCCCACCACAACTTTGATATTGACGTGGAATGACATGAAATTTTTAGAAAAATTATCTCCCATGTGCTAAGTTAAAAAATTGTCATTGTTTATAACAAATCAATGTTTGAAACGTCATAGTGGCCCCAAGAATAAAAATTTTTTAAAAATACCATTGAATTGCTCGGAAAATTTCAATTAAGTGCGTATGTTTGGAAAAGTGGTATGTAATGCATACAAGCAGTAAATTGATTGTTCCGTCGACTCCGAGTGTCGAGCAGGCCTCCGCGCCGCCGCCGCTGGTCAGTCTCGTGCACCAGCCTCGCACAAATGCTTTGTACGTTGTTTACAATGAATATTTTAACTATTTTATTTTCTAATCAACAGATTTTAACGTATTTGAAAACATAACAAGCTTATTAATATCTCTCATGTACTTTTTTCAATATTTCAATCAAACACCTTGCGTTGTAATCGTTCGGATTCTCAAAACGCTAGACCTGTCGAAACATTCACAATCTCAACTAGTGATAAAATTAACAATACGAAAAAGAAAATATAAGTATAAATTAAATCCGCGACTTCGGGAGCATCCTCCATGTCTCTACGTTAAATCACATCACACGGATTTACTATTGAGACAACAGTAGGGCACCCCACACGGTGGGAGATTACTATAAAGTTAAAAATCCTTAATAAAATTTCGATTTGACAGTTGCTTGGAACGGACTGGTATATGAATATGATTTGTTAGCATGCAAATATAATTTAAAGAAAAATTATAATAACTCCATAAAAAAATAAAAAGAAAAATAATATGTAAAGGAATCAGCCTCAGACGCCCTAACTGCGAAGTAATACTGAAATCTGATACACCCATTCATGATATTTATGGAGAACCCACACTGAGAGAAGTTTGGCAACGTAGCTTCCCGGACCGTCGCACAACAGTTGAACTGTAGCTATATGATCGAGGCAGTCCGATTTTTACGGTATACAGTAGACGCTCGATATAAGAACTACGTCCGTTCCGAGCTTCCCCGCCAGGCACGGATATAAGAACCATTGGAGGGGAATTGATGCTTCCCCTTCTCTTGTATGTATGTATATATCTATATGTGGACTCGACGGAATGCGCGGAACGGATAGCCAGCGAAAAGTGTATGGAGGGGAACATCTCGAATGTTCGTACTTCGTAGGTACTGTAATGATCAAAAAAGTGTTCTTATACTGATCGGTCCTTATAGCGATGGTTCTTATATCGAGCGTCTACTGTATACTACTCTAAGCGTGCTGGTAGCTGCTGAACTAGAGACATTCTTATAACGGCGCGAATACCGCACTTTTCAGTCGGACATAGATTATAGGCGCTTGGGGTATCTGTTACCCGTAACTCAGTAACCGGCGCGGCGGTGCGACAGTGGGCGCCACTTGAACTGCTGAAAGTCCAAGATCGCTCTTTCATTCAGGGAAGCTGGTACTATGGGTAGAGCAAGGGGGATACGAAACTTCTCTCAGTGCAGGTAAGAAAATATTTCCTACGTGATTGAAGGAATGGTTAATTATGAATATTGCATGCATTTAGGAAAAGAAAAACTATATCTATGCTGACTCATCTCGATTATCATTTAACGGTAATTAGTTAATAAAAAAGAACAAAGTTAGTGAATAGAATGAGTCCTCAATACTAGTTTAATTTTTAAATCTTTATCAATTCTTCTCTTTACTTACTAAAATCATACAGTTTTAAACTTTAATTATACAAATGATACATTAAGAATCGTTTCGAGTTGACAGTTTGGAACATATTTCCTGCATGACATATCTTAAACTAACATATCCCCTCACGAACTCCTTCCGAACCTTCCAACCTTCTTTATAAATTTCACTATTTCTTTTTGGAATAGATGAACGGCAACAGTGTCATTGTTCAGAACTGATATTTCTACATTGCGGTACCCGGCTTGGATTTTTCTGCAGTTTTCCCCACGCGCATTGCACACCCGAATGGGGGTACTCCTCAAAGTCGGCTGCACCCGCAAGAAGGGTGCCTATAGGTACTATGTACGGGCCCTTCTAATGGCGACGATACGCAAGTAATTAGATTTTATAATTTGTATGCTTGCGTTTTACGGAAATTGAGGACTCGATAATCGATGCAAAATACGGGAAAATTCGAAACGCAAAGATGTGGAATTTTCGATTCGGAGCAAGGTGTGTTTCGGAGTCGGAGATAAGTTTCGGGGTCGGAGATATGTTTCGGAGTCGAAGGTTCGATTCGGAGTCGGAGCAACTCATTTCGGAGTCACAAAGTGTTTATTGCAGAAGCGTGTACGCTTAGCACTGACGATTCGTTTTCAGATGGAGAGTAACCGGTAGGTTCATGCACAGGGATCGGGGGAGTCGAATGCTGCCGTTGCTGAACTACTGGCGAACAAGAAGTCTGAAAATTCGTAACTCAGTAAAACAAATAATCGGCCGGCGATTCCCTCTCCGATGGACAGTAACCGATAGCGTTCATGCACGGGGATCGGGGAGTCGATTGCTGCCGTTTCTGAACTGCCGGCGAACAAGAAGTCTGAAAGTTCGTAAACCGGAGATCGACAGTTGGTAATTTACCGACCGTTGACTGATGGTTCCATTCGTGTCTGTCCATCGTTTGTCGATCGTCGAATGTTCATCGGAGTGAGACGGGGTGAGAGAGAAAGAGAGCGAGAGAGAGAGAGAGAGAGAGGTAGAGAGAGAGAGAGAGAGAGGAGGGAACGTGGGGTTCCCTTAAACTCGAAATCGGAATTTCTAGATCTAACGAGATGTATAAAATAAAAGGAGAGTTCCTTAGCGACGAAGTTTGCTTCCCTGGAAACTAGCCTGTATAAAAACGGGCGGGTCCTCAGTTCCCGACACACTCATTTTCGATATTCTGATCTAGCGTGACCGTTATGGTCGGTCGTCACCTTATAAATATCTTCGCCATCATAAATAATAAACTATTAATTATTTGTTTGAAGTAGAACCAAGTTGTTTCCTTTTAGTTTGCCAGTTCGCCCGGTTTTATCACGAACAGTCATGGTTTAAGTTTTCATATATTTGTACAAGGCTTTTCATTTGTAATTCATTATTTGCATTTTTATAATATATTGCAATGGGATGAATTGTCGCCTGGTCATTGTTCCAGTGGAACACCTGAATTGCGTAATTGTCTGAAAAATTGCAGATGGCAATGCATTAATTGGCCTTCAAATTTTCTTTTGTATTCATTTAATTTGTAAATTTATCAGTAGATGTTATTAATGCTTGCAGCGAAGATCGTTCACTGTTTGAATGTTATACGGTCAATGCAATTCTTTTCAACAATGTTTGCCAATTCTGATATTAATGTATTTGTACCAGGACAATCGATGCATGTTCCCATACAACAGGCAGTAGTAGGTGGATTGCACATCATTATATTTAAGCAATTTCAATGGTTAGATTCGACGTCGATGAGAATTTTTCTTTATGTTCAATATTGATGTTTCTTCATCTTCTTCATTAACTGATTCATCATAGTCAAATGTGTTAAAAATTGTGTGTCTTATAGCATTAGAAATATTTTTTACTTTTTCTTTGCTGTATTTTGTCGGATCATTTTTTTTTCAATTTGATAGGGGATATTCCAACCAATCCTAATCCTTTGTTAAGGTCTCCAAATTTGTCTGCATTTAATGCACTATTGGTTTCTACGCACAAATCTGATGTGTCACTATTTGTAACCTGTTCTTCATTTGATTCTTCCATTGATGATACACGGTTCTCGACGGATGCAGCTGCCTGCTTGAAAAAGATACCACGTTTTTTTTAAAATGCCATTTACTTTGTTGTAAAAATTACAGCAAGAATATATTACTTATAAATTTTTTTTGCGACATCAAATTATTGTATTATCATTTGGAATATTAATTAAAAAATGGTAAATAATAGCAATTCCAACGTAACGAATGACATTCATGCCAGGTAAAAAAGTACGATTTCAGACGTTATAATTTTCATACGTTTAAGTAGCAACAATTTTTAACAGCAGCAAAGACTTAAAATGAACAAATAATTGTGATGCAGATATCTACAATAAAAATGTATAAATAATATTATTGACAGCTATTAATAAATGTACCTCTTGATCTGCAGTGCCTGCGTTTACGATCTCATTGCTGCTTGGTAGCTGCGGGGCACGAATACGACACTAGGTATAGATCATCGTCTGTACATATTCATCATTTAGGGACAATTTATAAGCAGTCAGCAGCTGTTCAGAGATGGTTCTCAAAGTATTTCCTAGCGACTTCGACTTATGATTCGGTAAATTCATCAGATTTAGGCATTCATCTGTTCGCGACTTGTTTCTGCCTATTTCCTAGTAGCCTTTGGCATTGTGCTAAGAAAGCAATCGATTTTTTCATTTATAAAATGTATGAACTTGAATAATGTGACAATTTTTATCAATTTTATCAATGTACGAACCTTTTATAACTGTTCACTATTTTTTAACACTTTTAGCACGAAAATCACAATAGTGTAGTAAATAAAAAATAACACTTTCGTAATGTTGATTTATTTCGTAAAATTTTCTGCGTCTAAACATGTCGGACCTTCCAAGGCCGTTTTCACAGCATTGTTCTGTCGCAGGTCAACTCTTGGAAAGGGCCATTGTTTTAAAACTCGCACATCTACTGGCCTTGAATTTTTCTGTTCGAAAATGTAACGGTTATTTGATTATGTATGTAGTTTACAAAATTCATCTAAAATGAATATTATACTAACTTTGTAATGACATTAATTCATGCTGTTTTACTTTCCAGCGGTAAAAAAGAATATGAGAGATATTAATAAGTTCGTAATGTTTTCAAATACGTTAAAATTTGTCGACTAGAATATAAAATTGTTAAAATATGCATTGTAAACAACGTACAAAGCGTTTGTTTGAGGGTGGTGCACGAGAGTGGCCAGCGGCGGCGGCGCGGAGGCGTGCTCGACACTCGAAGTCGACGGAACGATCAATTTACTGCTTGTATGCATTACATATCACTTCTCCAAAAATACGCACTTTATTGAAACTTTCCGAGTAATGCAATGGTATTTTTTAAAAATTGTTATTCTTGGGCTATGTAAATGACGTTTTAAACATTGATTTGTTATAAACAATGACAATTATTCAACTTAGCTCATGGGAGATAATTTTACCAAAAAGTTAAAGTTTTCCTCTTTAAAATGAAAAAAAAAAACACATTTTTCGGTTTTGTTTTACCGGAGATATGACGATTTGAAAATTACCATGATCATGTAAAAAAATTATGAAGCAATTTTGACATGGGTCGGTCAAAAACTGTACCGTTTGTAAAAGAATGTACCATTGCATAATCCCGAAGTTCTAATAATACGAGTCTTCGATTAATTTTGCAAAATCGGTTCAGTCATTTTTAATTTACATTTTCTGGTGATACTTCCTACGTTACCGGAGGACCACTTTAGAATCCCCTTAACACCTAACCTGGCGATAGTAAAACTTATTCACGTAATTAAAATGAATTATTATATTTAAAATATATTAATTAATCGGCTTCGTGGCTCAAGCGGTAACGCACTGGACTACGAAGACGTAGGTCGTGAGTACGATCCCCGTCCGGTGAACAATTTCTCGATTTCATTTTCAAGCAGCAGCTCGCTGTTGGTAAGACGAGCCACGTGGTTTGTATACGTTTTGAAAATATTGTTTATCTGGCGAAAATAGACTCATGACCGCTGCTGTACTTGGTGTAGGTTTCTGCAGTACTACATTTCATACACAAATGTGAAGTAGGGCGCCATCTTCTTAAGTCGATCTGTAGCTCTCGCAAAATCTTACGATTAATAATAATATGGTAACAATCAAGTAAAAGGGTTATCGGTACCGTCAGCGTCTTATCCGCGGTCGGTACGTTGTGGGTCTTGTCTCGGATAAAGATGGGATAAGCCCTGCGTCGGACTCGCTATGGCACAGACCTCCGAATCTGCTGGTGGTACCGATATTGGGGTAGGGGGGACTGGCTCTGGGTGGGTGTTGTGTGTGTATCTGCCTAGTTCTGTCATGTACTGTCTGTCTCTGTCCTGTACCTCTCCACCCGAGAGCCGACCCGCAAATAGACATATTCGTCATTAACGCAGGGGAAAATTACCTGTCCTTTGTCCTTTAATAAAAAAAAAAAAAAAAAATTACTATGCACTCGCTTGCATTTAATATTAACACATTAGAGTGTGGGTCAGCGAAACAATGTGGTGGGGGAAGGAGAGGAAGAGGCTAGTATAACTTTGGTTGTATAACTTATGGAGGGGCCAACTGTGTACCTTTAAACACTTTTATACTGAATGACACCACTGTCATTTGTGTTTAAATGTATGTACTGCAAAAAAGACTGCCAATACATACCTCGATTTTTCAGTGATCGTCATATGACCATTGAGTTATATTTAGGCACCATATAAAGCTGTGAAAATTTTTCTCTGTGCAGTTGGCCCCTGCTGACTAAACTCAATGTTTGAAAAACAAATTCTTTCCGTATCTTTTTTCTTTTTCTGATAAAAAATTAATATCTAGAGAACTAGAATTCAATTAAAATTACTACTTTAACGTGTTCAAAAACAAAAGTGTATAAATTATATTTTATAAAACTTGACGGTATAGTGTAACCTATTTTAAAAACAACAAACTGTTAGTAAAAACAAAATTTTTTTTAAGTTATTCATCTTGTTTTAGTAGAAAAACTGATGATTTTCTATGTTAGGAGCTTCGTATAGCTGAGTAATGTTCACGAAGCAAAACTTCCAGTGAACAAAATGATTGTTAAAAATTTGTACAATGTATAGTTTTGCACATAATGTAAACGTGTAGGAAATAGTATCAGAAACGTATTTGCGTGGAAACTGAAAGTTGTTACTTAGTGAACAATTAAGGACACTTCAAGTTCATACATCTTTTCTGTTCTGCAGCAATAGCTGGAAAGATAAGTTTCAAATGTTGTGTATTGTTTTTTGTAACCGTTTTTACTATATTAATAAGTAAAACCAAATTTTGCCCACATTAAACTTACATAAACACAAAGCCGGTTGTATTTGTTTATAAGTGTCTAATATCGCCAAAGCTCAGGTGGTTCAGATTCCACCTTCATAAATGTGATCCTTGCTACCTATCCAAATCATTTCTTTCCATATGTAGATGACAATTTGTTAAAATTAACTCAATGTACATATTATTGTGCCATATAACTAGTTTCATACTTAGGCCATAATTTTTAGAAGTGATTGTTTTATTTGTTGGTCAATAAAAATTATTAAAAATTCCATGTACTATTTGACAGGTTTAGAGCAAAAATGACTCAAAACCTATATATAAGCATAAAATTTAACCCACTAATCGTGTCATTTCTACCCTTATATTTTGAAATATCGTAATTTATATATGTCTCATTGATAAATTATTAGTTTGGATTATTTTGGAAAATAAAAAACTGATATTTTTACAGGTATGTACCACTTCATGTTCATAAGATTACTACGATCCACAGCATGAATCTATATAGTTAACTTAATCATGCTTAAAAAAAAAATAGAATAATAGATAACTGACATTCGTTACACGTATCTTTAACATAAGAACCAATTACTAAATATTTCTGTTTTCGTAATATCGATTGTCACGTAAGAAATGTGAGTTAAATCAATTGATTTATTTACATTAATGCCATAACTCTTATTATATAATAAATATAAATAGTTGTTATTACTGCAATTTAAACAATTAGTTTTTTTATTTCTATTCAACATTATCAGATTTTTTTCAATTGGCATATTTATTTTCCTGTAAAATGTAAGTTATTGCTTAGATAAATATAGAATTATTTAGATCATGAGAATACTCTTTAAACTAATTAATTGTTTCTAACCATGCATGGATTACATTTACACGTCTTTAACTCACAGTCCACAAAAAAGGCAAAAATGAAATGTCATCTTTTATATTTTTTTTATTAAAAAATGCAAGCAAAGATTAAACTGCTTATAATTTTACGATTGGTATTTTAAAATTAATTTTTTAAGATTATTTACAGTCTTTTAACACCTATAAAAATAACACCAGAACGATAAAGATGCCAGAAGAACGTTTTTGAGGTAAAAGGTTAATGGCATATCTAGATAACAAATATTTTTAAATCACATTTCTTAAACAAATAAATTTAATTAAAATGTCATATTTTCTTACTTAAAAAAGATCAAATGTAGAAATTCTACTAGCAGCTGATATAAATCATTTGCATCTCGGTAACTGAAGATGTTTCGAATTTTCTTGGACTCGGTGCATTTAACTTCTGTTCTTATGATGCCGCGAGGAGAAGTTTCCCCAGACACACCAAATCTAAATTAAATAAAAATATTATATACATTTGACATTCAGAATTAATCAGATTTTCTTTTTAAATTATAAAATAGTTTCAACTTTGTATAAGCACTTCCGATGTCCAGAACGACAACCTGTTTTTCAGAAATAAATCTCATAACATCATATGGTCTCAACATTTCGATTATGTTTAGTGCAGTTTAGTGGTTCAAAAATGAAGGCCAAATTCTATCAACAATTTTTGACTGAATTATCAACACAAGCATTAAAGGAAAGATGGTTCATTTTCTTCAAATTTATAAGCAGATTTTAAAAGACCGTAGTAGCGACGCTGGAGGATTTCAGCTGAAACCAGGCTACATTGTAGCCGCTAACAATTCGCTATGTTAAGTGTCATGGTGGCGCCGTCTGGAGGCCACAGTTCGAAACTTTGAGTACTCCTCGAGACACGGTTTAAACTAAGATAAAAAAGATTTGAAAGGAAGATGAATTCCTTAATTAATTTAAGGGAATTAATAGAATACGTCGGAAGTGGATCTCGCAAATACGTGGAAAGAGAGAACGTAATGCGAGCTAATCATCTCATGTTCGTAGGGATAACCTCAGATACGACAGAAGAAATAAAAATTATGGCACTGTGTTTAAAAAGCAGTGATCTAAATGGACATCGCAAACACCGCACGAAGTTACGCTTATATACAAAATAAATAATGTCAGTAAAATTGATTGCAAATGTTCGTGCAAAGCAGGGCAATCTGGATGATGCAAGCATTGTGTCGCATTGCTTATTCATTTGACAAGGTAATATTTACATCGTGTTCATATTGTAAACATTGTGATCATTGAATTCCAATATTGCATTTAAAGTTACAAAGTATTTCATATATTTTTTATTTAATTTCAGATGTGAAAGAAAAATTTCACGTTTGACATTTAGCAGTTTGAATAAGTCTTCGAGGGGTACTCAAAATTTCGAACTTTGGCCACCAGACGGCGCCACCATGACACTTAACATAGCGAATTACTGTGTTGCATATTCTCAGAATTCCAATCTAGAAAACTTACTGTGTTGTGATTGGTTTGCCACTGCGCAATATCCTAGTTACTATACCTTTCTTATTGTACATACCATGGTCTCGCTATGAGAAGTTATGTTGACATCATGGTCAATTGTTAGTTATGAACCAGTCCGCGCGATGGCGTCAATGTCATCTGGGAGTCACCTCACTACTGGCGCGGCACTTTACCAACGTGGTTTTCAATTGTTTTGCTGGCGTCAATAAAATGAGAATAAAATTTTGAAGATTTCAGGTTTCCATTGTACTGTTGACTTAATTTAAATGGTTCTTTTGTTTGATGAATGTTTTAGTACTTTTAATATATTTGAAGCCAGCAAACATTGTATTTTTCACTTCATAAAAAGACATTTAAATAGTTTAAATACGTACAAGTCAACTGACTCGCGTAGATTTATGGATATCAGCATTTGATATAATAGATGGTAAATAATTAATTATATCTAATCTGTCATTTACTGTAAAACTGTAGTTGGAAGAAGGTTTCAAATAGAAAATCATCTGTCGATGGTAAAAGCCACAATGAAAAAAGGTTTAACACCTAAAATCTTTGCTTTATAGTAAAATTTTGGTCGAAAGAAGAATCCAGATGTAAAATTTGTTGTCGATGGTAAAACTCACACCGAAAAACAGTTTTGTACCTAAAGTTATTAATAGTTAAACTTCCGTTGAAAGAATTCGCTTATTGGTTACTGTTTATTGAAACGGGCAATGTTGCCCCATACATATTTAAATTTCAGTGGGTCGCTTAACCCTTTTAGGACGCGACGGACACATTTTGTGAATAAAGTTCAGCGCTCTACCTAACGATGTTACGGTCATGCAAAAAATTCTTCAGTCATCATTTCATACGTATTTTTGTCTGCTCTTCCAGATTCTGTTGACGAAATTGACCCAAATCTCTTATTAAAAAAGATGCAGTTGATTTTTTACAAAAAAAAAACACGATTTTTTCACAAAATTTTTTCATAAATCTAAGATTTTCACCCGAAAACAGCAACGTAGGAAGCAAGCAAATGCATAATATCGCGTACAAAATAGTTCAGCTTTCAAATAATACCACTCGCTTTTCAACATTTCAAAATGGCGATTATAAATGGCGGCCAAACAGCAGAAATTTTGCCAAATTTCATTCTAAACTAAAATAAAGTTTTAGCATCACAATATACTCAACAACTGCATACTTATATGTTTTTGAGGTCGCAGATTACAAATTTGATGTCAGATTATCAAAATTCAAAATGGCGGATCCAATATGGTGGACAAAAATTTTCAAAACTTGTCGGATTTTCACAAAATTTGTCACTAAATGGTTATCGAGGTCGTTGATTTCAAATCCGAAGTCAGATTTTAAAAATTCAAAATGGCGGATCCAATATGGCGGACGAAAATTTTAAAAATTTGTCGGATTTTCACAAAATTCGTTATTGAGGGATTTTCGAGGTCGCTGATTTCAAACTTGAAGTCAGATTTTGAAAACTCTAACTAAAAAATTCTACATCGGTAGTAAAATTCTTACCAAAAGAAAGTTTTGTACATTTACACATTCCAATTTTTGTTTTGAAGTAATTAATCTCTCTTTTTTTAATAATAAAAATAATAATAATAATGAAATAAAAAAAGGCGCGTATTTGAATTTACCGCTTTGTCGTAATCAAAGAGGTCAAAGCCGTCAAAGCGAAAATGGATTCTCTGCATCAGAGATTGGGCTCTTTCTACACCTTCAAACCATGAACGCTATTACACATGCATGTACTAATATGAGTGGGGGAGGCTACCAGGCAATTCTAGCGTCACCAAGCGGATTTGTTCTTTGCCCAATGTTTGGGACTCACGCAAGATCCACCAGTGTCAACCCCGTGCACAGAATCAAAAACATAAAAGGCTACACTTATAGTTGTCTCGACTTAAAGGAACTACATGAGTATCAGTCGCCTTAAAGCCGACTTAAAGTGGACTCGTACTTATAGTAGGACATTAGATAACTAAACCTACTACATACACTGTACCGGGTGAGCATGAGTGTCCCACAAACTGGCAAGAACCAGAATCGATCACAACAATCTCTGTGACATTGGCCGGTGTTCCAATTCAAATTCAAAGTTTTCTCCAAATTCAAGCTTATGTATAGTTAGAAAATCAGTCACGGATAATGTGTGAGATTCCAATCTTAGTGTTTTGTGATCCTAATATATTAGCATTGATCAATACGATCAATACATATCATGAACATATTCAAGACATTTGTGTCGAATAAATGTTTTGAAGTGAGTAAAGTAATTTAAGCCATGGTTTTTCTATTAACTCAATTATTAATATCTACATAATTTAGATGCCCATACAAGGTTGCTTTATCGTTGTACAGATATCACATTTATTTACAAAGCTAATGTTTCCCAAAATTCAGAATTGACCATGTTTAATGACAGTGTTGAAGTTAAGGGATCTTATCGGGATATCATTTCTTAGATTCCCTTTACATTCTTAATACATAAACCTAATTAGAGTTTTGGTACAATTGTTGAGCATCCCAATGATTGGTGAATTCATTTCAATCTTAATATATTAAGTGATATACTGAAAATCGTATACTGCAAACAACTGCGGGTATTTGTGCAAACAATTTTGCATTAGATTAACCTAGTGATACATATCTATTAAATTAAAAAATTACCCAAATAAATCAAATTAGAAAGTCAAAATAACCTATCAGGTTATGTAGAAACTGCACATAAATTCAAAATTTGCAATAATTGCTAGATGTATTTTAATGATTTATAATTGAATGTCATACTAATAGTCATAAGTGAATATATGTTTGTAGGTGATCTAATAAAAATAAAAATCAATAGGTTTGGCCTACAAATTGATAAATAATAGCCACTATTTATCCATCTATAGGCCAAAGCTGTTGCTTGTCATAAATGAAGTTAAGTTCTATACATGACGTGTTAATATCAGAACCAGTAGCCTCTACCGATCAACAGCCAATCATTGCTGGCTTTTAATCAAATCTTAAGTTCCTTAAAAATTAATACCGGGTTACTTTTTAAAAATATTAATGCAGTCATTTAAAACTCAAATTAATTAACGAGATTTTTATGTACTTGTCAAACATTTTCATTTTTACAGTCTTGACAAAAGGTAAAAAATTGAAACGTCTCTTAAGAGGTCAATCTGACCAACTACTCTTTATTAATAATTTATATTTTTACATTTTACAACCCTGCGAAAAATGTTAAGTAGGATTCGTACGAGAATCTCATGAGAAATTAAAACAAGTGCCTTATAGTTGTCTTTTAATTATACATTATATAGATCTATTAGTCATACAAGTATCTTACGGAATATGTAAAGTGTTATTACATGAAAGAAAATAATTTAATAGGTAGTCTTATGAGCATACAATCATGAATGTTATGAGTTGAAATTTTATGGAAATTACATAAAAATCTCATTACAATCAGGTCAATTTTCATACAAATTGCAAATATTGTCGAATAGTATTTCTGTAACATAGTGCGAGTACTATACGACATTTACATGAAATTTACAAGGTACTTGGTTCAAATTCTCATATGATTCTCATGAGAATCCTACCAAAATTTTTCCCAGGGAAATCGAGGAAGTTATTCAAATTAAACATTATACCTGCATGTGTTTGAATGAACATCTGCAAAAAAAAAAAAAAATAGAGTAATTCCAAGACCGATATGAATGATGAAATTTCTGGGCAACATGTAAACCTAGTTTCATATATGTGTCTCGTTACAATCAACTAAAGTACATCGCATAATTTTTCTTCAAGTTTAAGATGCACTCAGGGTATATAGACTATGTTATAAGCAGAGGTATGAAAATACAATGGATCGAAGTGAAAATGTACAGAATCATTTTGGATGCACATTCTTGTGCAATGATTTTGTCGTTTTTTACAGATTTTCTGTAATTTTTTTTTACCATACACACTTCATGAAAAAAAAAGGTAGACCTTCGGATGAGCAGCCTATTCAAAATCGAAATCAATATCCAAAAAATATGTTTCTTTTAACATTTTCGCATTTATTTCGAAAAGTAGAAATCGGATGAAAAAATTTTTCCAACAAAAGTTGTAGATCGGAAAATTCTATACAAAAAAGGTTGTATACAATTTTTTCGTAATCGCAAAAGGAAGCTAGTAAAATAGGATTTCTTCACTCCCCTCCCCCTTTATAACTAGCCTAACCTCCAACTTCCAATCATTCAGATCGTACACGGAAACATAAGTTCAGCTGTTTCGATAAGACGTAAATGCAGTTACTGCATGTATCAACCAGCAACGTCACCTTCCGCTCGTTTAGTATTATTCGACCCGCAGTTTCTGCGGGTCTTACTTATCAGCATCTGTAAACATAACCTCGCGTATCGCGAGGCGTCACTATCGCGCTTGATGCGTTAGTTTTAAACTGAATTACTGTTGATTAATTACCGCAGAAACTGCATGGAAAAGATGGCTGCCATGTGCCGGGCGGGTTCCCGCGTTTCCTGCAGTGATGCCCAACTTATTACAATAGTATTCGACACCGGTTACGTTCGCGTGTCGATGTATTGCTAAATTTGGGGAACTTATGTTTTCGTGTAAAGGCATACAAACGGTAACCCGTCAATTGGTCGAAAATACAATTCATCGAAAGGTATACATAATTGTTCGCATGTACAATTGGTCGAAAGCATAATTGGTTGAACACACAATTGGTCGAAAAACAATTGATCGAAAAGTAACTGATGGCATGTACAACGGCCGGAAAGTAATGGGTGTCCGAAAAAATGACCTATGGAAAAAATTCCCTCTGCTATGGTCCTGTCTAACTTTCCCAACGTTTTTCGCTAAATATTTTTAATTTGGATGTTGGGTTAAGTGGTTTGATCATAGTAAGAATAGGTTAGTGGTTAGGTTAGTAGTGCGGGGGGGGGGGGGGCTCCACCCCCGGGAACGCTCTAAGATTTCGAATATTATGTCCGGGAAACTTGTATGATGTTAATGGGTGCCGGAAAAAATGACCGCAGAAAAAAATGTCCGAAGAAAAAATTACCTATGGAAAAAGTTACTAAAGCACTGTTAGGTGGAAGTGGGTTAAGTTTTTTTTTCCGCAACCCCCCCCCCCCTCCCCAACATCCAACATCGTTGGCATGGTGTGAAATAACAACAACGTAATTTTCTCCGTAGGTCATTTTTTCTTCGGTCATTTTTTCCTCGGTCATTTTTTCCCGGTCATTTTTTCGTAGTTTTGTTATTCGGCCAATTGTGCGTTCGACCAACTATGCTTTCGATCAATTGTTTTTTCGATCAATTGTCGTAGAATCCATACAAACATAAGCCTTTAACTAATCATGTTTGTTCCTATTTTACGAGCTTACTTTTGCGATTACGAAAAAAATGTATCAAACCTTTTTGGTACAGAATTTTCCGATCTACAACTTTTGTTTGAAAAATATTTTCTTTCGATTTTTACTTTTTGAAATAAATGCAAAAAACTGAAAAAACGCATTTTTTCCTATTTTTTTTAATGTAGCGGCCGAAATACAACAAATGTACCTTGTCGATTTATCGATTTCTAATAAGCTGCTCATCCGAAGGTTTACAAAAAAATGGATAGAAGATATTTCAAAAAATGCAGAATCATTGCACATGGGTTTACATGTATAGATTTACTAACTAAAAATATACAAAAATAATAATATACAACTAGCACGTGAGCAAAGTTATAATTCAGTGTTAAATGTTTGTTCACACAATCAAATGTTAGTAATTTGTATTGAATAAATCTATAAATTGTGCAAATTAGAAGCTTAAATCGGTTACATACAGGAATTTTATGTTGATGTGTTCTATTTTTCTGTTTATTGTTAACAATAATTTTTGTTCACGGACAGCCTATCCAGAATAATCATTAAACTTTGATTTCTTATCAAATCAAAACAAATTTTTAAACTCCAATCACAGAATATATGATTAAATTTACCACGGTCAGCTTGGCTCGACTTCAACCAAAAGGTCTCTCACCTCCGATTTTAGGCATCTTTCTGGGCTTCTTTCATGGTTATATTCAACCATCAATGAAAATAATCTCTGAGAGGAAATGTTTTCGTATTTTTTTAAAGGTCAATTTCAATATTTTCATTAAAATAACATTTAGATTTAGTTTTATTGCACGAATGTTTAGATTTTGGCTTTAGAAACGCAATCCCGAAATGATTTGTATACTTTTATATTTTAAAACGCAAAGTATTTACGAAAAAACTCAAAAACCCGTAGTTTCTTCGAGTCCCTTCGAGGTGGATTCACGCGGGTCTGGAGTTTGGGGAGGACTTCGGACGTTCAGATTGAAGGGTGTAGGCACGAGAAGGACAAAATATTCAGACGTTCAGACAGAATATCTGGAGAGAAAGGGGGTAAGGATTGTGCAAAGCTGACCTCAGTCGCTCACGTCACAACGAGAGTTTGGAAAAAGATGTTCCGACGTTCAGACGGAATATCTGTAGAAAAAGGGGTAAGGATCGAAATTCGGGCATGCAGCCTAACCGATACCGGTCATTCGCTTCGCCAAGTGACCGGTGTGACTACACGACTGTGATTGGTGAAGCGGCTGTCCTGTTACACAGGAATACGTCGCTCTCGTGCGAATCGGCTTTCCTCAATACCGGAACGGGCGCATATGTATTAGACATTTAGTGTTTTGTGATGTGATTAGAGCGTTATGAAGGTTTTTTAACTAACTGGTTCTCTAATTTCGTCTTTTAGGAAGCAACTAAAATACAATATGGAAAAATAGAAATAAATTATTGAACATAAATTATCCTAAGTTTGAGTGTGAGCGTTTAAGGCCAATTTCTCAAACACAATTTTTCCTCAAACCCAGTAAACGAAAAAAGTTTAAAAATGGTTCAAAATTTTTAATCCCTTTTTTGTTGGTATTGAAATTAAAACAATTCTATCTTTTTTAATCCCATATAATCCCAAATCAATAAATTAAAAAAAAAGCAGATTCGTTTCGACCGAGAATCGAACCCCGGTCCTCTGCGCAGCAAGTTTGAACAACAACCACTCGGCCACACTCACTGTTGTGAAATGATGAAAAACTAACGAATAGTTGAAACAGAAAGTAGAGAATTTTTCTACATGTTTATATAACAATGTATTTGGGCAGACTAAAATACATTAAATACCACAATTCATAGCGAAATTTCACTGAATTATTTACTTTAAAAACAATCGAAACAAAGAGTTGGTGTTTTTCTGCGTGTATATAAAATAACATAGATACATAAAACATTTTTTTAATCTTTTTTTCGCGCTCGAAAATATGTTGTTTCAAATTTTTCCCGGTAAACACGAAAAGTAACAGTTATGTAATATTTACGTAATGGTTACATTGTTACATAAATGTTACATAGTTGTTGCATAACTGTTACTTTTGTGTTTGCAGGGTTGTTATATGAAACAAAAGTTAATTTACGAAGGAAACAAATTAAATAAAATACGGCTTATGCCATAGAAAAATCTATAGATTCCTCCTCTCGGCCGACTCGCGTGCATTCCCGAGGAGGAAACTTTTTATTAATCGCGATGAAATTAAACCGATTTTTAATCTTAATTGAAAAGGTTATTTTTTATCATCAGACGAACGAAGCAGAATTCCCTCAGTGAAAGAATGAGAGAACTCCACCTCTGACGTTTCATCCCGATCTGCACCTACTGGAATCATCAGCAAGGCTTGTTGGTGCAGATCTGCCTTGTACGCCGCTTATTATTCTTCACGATAGAAAGTCTTATGTACAGAATAGGATGGACCTCGCTAGAAGCGAAAATCCAACCCCCGTACTCAAGACATCTGTCAACGATCTACCAAGTGTGAAGAAACAAAGAGTCACTCACTCGACAAAGTAGACATCGACATTATCGTCTGATGATAAACAGATGTTATCGATTAACCTTTTCAATTTTTACTCTTTTTCGCCCAGAGCTCATAATAATATAATAATGAATAGAAGAAAACGTGGGTCGTGTTCATGTCTACCTTGTCGAGTGAGTGACTCTTTGTTTCTTCACACTTGGTAGATCGTTGACAGATGTCTTGAGTACGGGGGTTGGATTTTCGCATCTATCGAGGTCCATCCTATTCTGTACATAAGACTTTCTATCGTGAAGAATAATAAGCGGCGTACAAAGCAGATCTGCACCAACAAGCCTTGCTGATGATTCCAGTAGGTGCAGATCGGGATGAAACGCCAGAGGTGGAGTTCTCTCATTCTTTCAGTGAGGGAAATCTGCTTCGTTCGTCTGATGATAAAAAATAACCTTTTCAATTAAGATTAAAAATCGGTTTAATTTCATCGCGATTAATAAAAAGTTTCCTTCTCGGGAATGCACGCGAGTTGGCCGAGAGGAGGAATCTATAGATTTTTTTATGGTGGGGCATAAGCCGTATTTAATTTAATTTGTTTCATTCGTTAGAATCCGACCCACGTTTTCTTCTATTCATTATTAAAAGTTAATTTACATATAATTTTATGAACTCGTGCATCTATTCAATGATCATTATTTATGTTTTTAATCATTTTATCATAATAGTAAATTCAGTATTCCCTGAACACAATTCCAAATTTGGTATCCGTTGGTATAAGTTTTAATACTTGGAATCGTTGGTATTCAAGAGGATCCATAATATATCTTTAGCAATTCTGGGCTGGAATTCAAAATTAATTTAGGGCCATGGTCATTCAAGGGAATTCATTAAAATGAGTTTGAATTCCAAATATGGAATACAGTGCAATTAATTTTGAAGTAGTAATTGATAGATTTCGAGGGGATTCAGTAATACATTCTTTTATGCCATATTTGGTATTGAATGGTAGTTTTTAATGGGAGGAATTGGAGGGGATTCAATGAGATATTTTTTTATTCCAAATCTTGTATTCGCTGGAATTCATTTTGATGGCCGTATGTAGAACGGCATTTGGGGGGATTCAATAAGTCAAAATTCTTTTCATAATTGGGGTTTTATTGGGATTAAAAGTCATTCCAATACCTTTTTTGAACAAAATTGAAATTGAACAAAAATTTTTCCCCATCATATTGGATCCGCCATTTTTAATTTTGTAATTAATTTTGTAAATCATTCCAATACCTTTTTTGAACAAAATTGAAATTGAACAAAAATGTTTCCCCGTCATATTGGATCCGCCATTTTTAATTTTGTAATTTTATGAAATCTCAATTTATCACTTTTTATATTTCTCGAGAAATTGGATTGAATGGTAAAATACACATTTTTTTACTTTGTTTTGTTTACTTATATCTTATTTGCGGCTTTAGGGTGCTACTTTTACGAAATTTGCTCTTTACATGGGTAAAGTCTATTTATTAAATTCTCAAAATTTGATTATGATTTTGGAACATTGTAAATAAATTGGATGCTATTTTTTATAAAACTTATTATTTTATATGCATAATTGCAGTGAAAGGTCACATTTTTTCTTATCCGATACAAAAAATTGTAAAATGAGTTTTTGCTCGTTTCAATATGAATGTACACGAAAGTTTCGAATGTCCCATTCGGGTAAATACGGCACCTGAACCGCGGGAACGCTGCGTACCCGCGGATCGGGCAGGCAGCGTGCCCGAATTACAGGAAGGCAGCGTGTCATGCGTTATGACGTTCCACCTAACCGAATTCGGGGGTTCGCCGTCCCGAAAGAGTGGGGATGCCGCCGCTGCGGGCTGTGGCGCGCTGCCCGCAAAACCTTCTCTCCATGCACAAACTTGAATGAAAGTTGTAGCATGAGTTTATTTATTTATTTATTTATTTATAAACGGACATTTCTATCCTTAATAATATACATGTATAAAATTACGTACAATAATTAATACTATAAGAATAACATACATCTATTGTAAGCATAAAAACATAAATCTGTACTTAAGATTAACAGCTATATTTAAAATGATACACACATATAAACAACATTATGGGTAAAAACCGACTATAATACCGCATAAAACACATCTACTATCATGAATAGAATCTTAGCAAATAAGCCGATGACAATCTCTTTAATGTACCATAAGAAGTACAATCACGAATGTCCGCAGTTAGAATGTTCCATGAACGCTTAAGTCTGGGAATGGAGGCATTGAACGCGTAATTAGTTCTACATATTGTTTCATAAATTAACCGCGGATTTCGGGTCGAATATGATGTAAGTCTATACGGAAAAAGTTGGGATAGTTCAGTGCCTAGGGAAAGTTTTAAGATGCGAAAAACTATGGATTATTAATAACAAAAGTTATTAATAAAAAGGATTTTTGTATTGATTATTTATATTGATTTTTCCTAAATGTTTAATCTGAAAGAAAAATACGAGGTAGAGTTATTAGAAATATATTTTAAATTATTAAAATATCGTTAAAATATCGGCCTGCAATACACATGTAATGTCATAAACTTAATCTTTATTTTCCGGCCGTAACAAGATAAAGCAATGAACTTAAAACTCCCGTTAACAAAGATTCTTTTGACATTTTATTTTATTCATTTTTAAATGCAGAAAGAATATATTTAGTAATAAAATACAAGTACCAATGATACAAACTCATCCTATGAGACAAATTAAATCTATTCAATTACTTAATACCTCTTTGATCATTTTACTCTGTGAGTTAATTTAATGATGTTATAATCGTGTTTAGATTCATTTTAAAGTTTGAGTTGCAAGTATTATGTTGCAATTATTCTTATTTTCGAAAAATTAAATTTCATTGTTTTTACAAATTTTAACACGAGAACGAAAGTTTCATTTTATTATGTGTACAACATTGGTAGAAAATTAATGAGGCGTTGCTATGGGCTTGCTATGGTCATATAATTGTTATAGAATAGCATCGTCGTTGTGCTGCCGCCTTGCGTCACAGCTGATACAAATTAAAGCTGAAAGGATTACCTTTCGATCACACGTTGTACTTAACGCCTGCAATCATATTTTAAAAAATGGGAGCGGATTGAAAAAAAAATAATAATACGAAAAAATGAATTTAGTAAATCGAGCATAGCTCGTAGATAAATGTATATATAGAAATGAAACTACCGCGACTGAGAAGTTGAAAGTCTCCTCTTTAATTCCCTTTTTTTATTTTTCCTGTACGTTGACTTGGCGACGAGATATCAACATTTTATTTTAGCCAATATTCCTCAAGGGTGAGCTCATACTTTTGAGCGGTACTGTATGTTGATATAATTTTTAGAGTTTTCTGATGGGTTAAAACTTGTTGGGAATGGCGGAATTGGGTCTATTTACTAAAAACCCCTGTTTTTCCGACCTTCACTTTCTGAGGTGAAGAGAATGGAAACTTTCTGAAATTGCATATGCACGAGTTATTATTGAGAATGATGAAGAATCAAGGCTTATTCCAAATATGCATAAAGTTTGGGGGAGGTGTTACGTCCCAGTGATCGTAGCCCTCCCATATGTACCGGGTAAAATATAAATAAAGTGCATGAGGTGCATCCTCGCACAGCGAAGCCGAGCGAAGAAGTTGCAAGCACAGTATATTCCCACGAGTTGGAAATGACTGGACTGCCGAACTCCTCTCGATCTAGATTTTAGATTGCGACGGAGAAGAGTCCGACGTAGATATTCAAAGCAAAAACGTCGTCGACTACTTAACATCTTCGCCCTTCCGTCGACACCACTCGCGCTGTTATGATCGCCGAGGTCGTAACAATCTTTTATGCTCATTTATCAAACTTTTTTATTAGTTGTAAGAATTTGTCTAATATTTTACTTCTATTTACATATTTTTATTTGTTTTTATTTGTGAAAAGTCGTAAAGCAAGTTGAACATGAATAAACACTTTCTTTCGAGTTCTTGTGCTGCTGCGTTGGAAATTCTCGCATTGTTTTTTACGAACAACGATCATACTATCGTGAATATTCTTTGCATTGTTTTTAGTGACATAGCATTGTGCAATATCTAATGTCATTTGCTTGGTCCCAATTATAGAAAAAAAAACCAAATTGTATACAATTGCTCCTGAATATCTTAAGATCTTTCCTGACTCTCCAAATTTGATCTCTACTATTTTCATCCAGTGGCTTACTCAACTTCATGTTCCATTTTATTTTCATAAAGCGACCCTGGCCCATTGCAAAAGCAATTGGAGCACAATGTTACAAATCATTTGTACTCCAGAAGTCTCTCTCTGACTTACGTTCATTGAACGTAGCTGTGATTATGATTCCCAAAAATATGTCGAATTCCTGGAGACTAAGGAGACCGTTATATTGTGTACTTTCTAAAATGAAGTTTTTTAACGATTTACAAAAATATAATTCGAATAGTTGAACTGATGTTAAGTTTCTTAAAAAGTTTTTGTTTTTATCAGTGAGTAAAGTCTCATTCATAGGAAAGTCGTGGTGTACTTTTTCCCCAACTTGCCACTCATAGTTATGATGTGGTGCTAATTTTATTTGATTTTCATCACAATTATCTAAAACGTTTCTATAAGAAATTTCTGGGAAAATTCTGTTTTCTTTCGAGGATAGTTCTGATTCTAATTCTGATTCCGAAACTCGAGAATCGTTTGAATTAGGAATAAAAACTTCCATTATATGTGCCATTGTCATTCTCTTCAAATTCAATAAGATTACTTGTCTTCAACAAGTTTCGGTATTTTTCGTTGAGATGGACTTGACATCTTGAAAAAAAATACTCGAAATTCTAGTGAAAAAATAGAAGTTCTATAACTGTAAGTACTATCACTCATAGTGGCGTAAAATTATGTTACAAACAACGTCTGACAGAAATCGTGAGGGAGCATGGATTTTTTTAACCAAAATAAATTGTTTTTTGCCAAATTAATCTTATTAACGCTCTATCTATGAGCTGAAAATCGCCAATCGACTCGAAAAAACTCATAGAGGCGTAAAATTATGCTAGAAACAACGTCTGACAGAAATCGTGAGGGAGCATAGATTTTTTTAAACCAAATCAATTGTTTATTTCATAATTAATACTATTGACGCTTCATCTATGAGTTGGAAATCGCCAATTGACACTAAAAAAACTCATAGTGGCGTAAAATTATGTTACAAACAACGTCTGACAGAAATCGTGAGGGAGCATGGATTTTTTTAACCAAAATAAATTGTTTTTTGCCAAATTAATCTTATTAACACTCTACCTATGAGCTGGAAATCGCCAATGGACTCGAAAAAACTCATAGTGGCGTAAAATTGTGCTAGAAACAACGTCTAACCGAAATCATGAGGGAGCGTAGATTTTTTTAAACCAACTAAATTGTTTTTTGCAAAATTAATCTTATTAACGCTCTATCTATGAGCTGAAAATCGCCAATCGACTCGAAAAAACTCATAGAGGCGTAAAATTATGCTAGAAACAACGTCTGACAGAATTCGTGAGGGAGCATAGATTTTTTTTAAACCAACTAAATTGTTTTTTGCAAAATTAATCATATTAACGCTCTATCTATGAGCTGAAAATCGCTAATCGACTCGAAAAAAATCATAGTTTAAAAAAATCTACGCTCCCTCATGATTTCGGTTAGACGTTGTTTCTAGCACAATTTTACGCCACTATGAGTTTTTTCGAGTCCATTGGCGATTTTCAGCTCATAGATAGAGCGTTAATAAGATTAATTTGGCAAAAAACAATTTATTTTGGTTAAAAAAATCCATGCTTCCTCACGATTTCTGTCAGACGTTGTTTCTAGCATAATTTTATGCCACTATGAATTTTTTCGAGTCGATTAGCGATTTTCAGCTCATAGATAAAGCGTCAATAAGATTAATTTTGAAAAAACAATTTATTTGGTTTAAAAAAATCTATGCTCCCTCACGAATTCTGTCAGACGTTGTTTCTATAGCATAATTTTACGCCTCTATGATTTTTTTCGAGTCGATTAGCGATTTTCAGCTCATAGATAGAGCGTTAATAAGATTAATTTTGCAAAAAACAATTTAGTTGGTTTAAAAAAAATCTATGCTCCCTCACGAATTCTGTCAGACGTTGTTTCTAGCATAATTTTACGCCTCTATGAGTTTTTTCGAGTCGATTGGCGATTTTCAGCTCATAGATAGAGCGTTAATAAGATTAATTTTGCAAAAAACAATTTAGTTGGTTTAAAAAAATCTACGCTCCCTCATGATTTCGGTTAGACGTTGTTTCTAGCATAATTTTACGCCACTATGAGTTTTTTCGAGTCCATTGGCGATTTCCAGCTCATAGATAGAGTGTTAATAAGATTAATTTGGCAAAAAACAATTTATTTTGGTTAAAAAAATCCATGCTCCCTCACGATTTCTGTCAGACGTTGTTTGTAACATAATTTTACGCCACTATGAGTTTTTTAGTGTCAATTGGCGATTTCCAACTCATAGATGAAGCGTCAATAGTATTAATTATGAAATAAACAATTGATTTGGTTTAAAAAAATCTATGCTCCCTCACGATTTCTGTCAGACGTTGTTTCTAGCATAATTTTATGCCACTATGAATTTTTTCGAGTCGATTAGCGATTTTCAGCTCATAGATAAAGCGTCAATAGGATTAATTTTGAAAAAACAATTTATTTGGTTTAAAAAAATCTATGCTCCCTCACGAATTCTGTCAGACGTTGTTTCTATAGCATAATTTTACGCCTCTATGATTTTTTTCGAGTCGATTAGCGATTTTCAGCTCATAGATAGAGCGTTAATATGATTAATTTTGCAAAAAACAATTTAGTTGGTTTAAAAAAAATCTATGCTCCCTCACGAATTCTGTCAGACGTTGTTTCTAGCATAATTTTACGCCTCTATGAGTTTTTTCGAGTCGATTGGCGATTTTCAGCTCATAGATAGAGCGTTAATAAGATTAATTTTGCAAAAAACAATTTAGTTGGTTTAAAAAAATCTACGCTCCCTCATGATTTCGGTTAGACGTTGTTTCTAGCACAATTTTACGCCACTATGAGTTTTTTCGAGTCCATTGGCGATTTCCAGCTCATAGGTAGAGTGTTAATAAGATTAATTTGGCAAAAAACAATTTATTTTGGTTAAAAAAATCCATGCTCCCTCACGATTTCTGTCAGACGTTGTTTGTAACATAATTTTACGCCACTATGAGTTTTTTTAGTGTCAATTAAACAATGTCCGATACACATCGTGAGGGAGTAAGAATTTGTTTAAACAAAAATTATTAGAAAGATTTATTTCAATGAAGAAATGTGAATGACATGAACATTTAATTATTCAATTAACAAAGAGGATTTAAAACCCTGAAAATTATAAATTAATTGTTAGATATTTCCGTAGAAATTTGACTTTGGTTGATTGGTTGATTCTTTCGACCTCCTTATTAAATTTGATCTTTCTTCTTTCTTCGTTTTGTCGGTCAGGATAAAATAAATGATGTTACGTTATTTAAATATATATATATGTATGGGACGTTCCGCGTCAAGTGGGACAAAGCTCTGCTCAAAATTGGTATGGACGGATTTTCACGTATGAGGGCGGAAAATGTTCGTTTTTAAAAGGGCTATCGAAAGTCGTGTGGCATATATGCATATTTCTAAATGGTGTCATAGTTATGGCGGCTTAAAGGTGTAAATATAAAATTTCGGTTCCATCAGAGGTTCACAAAACTGCGAAAAGTTGCTGAATTCATCTAAAACTCGTTATTTGGGTTGTTTTGGGGTTGCTGATTATGAATCTCGACTTAAAATTATGAAATTCAAAATGGCCGATCCAACATGGCGGTAAAAAAATTAAAAGTTGCTCAATTCATCTAAAACTCGTTTTTCGGGGGTTTTCGTGGCCGCTCGTTATAAATCTCAACTTAAAATTATGAAATTCAAAATGGCGGATCCAATATGGCGTACCTTTGAAAATTTCAAAAGGTAAAAAAAATAAAAATGACGAAAAATAACAAAAAAAAATAAATAAAGAATACGAAAAATAACAAAAAAATAAAAAATACGAAAAAAAAAAAAAAATAAAAAATACGAAAAATAAAAAAAAAAAAAAAAAAAAAAAAAAAAAAAAAAAAAAAAAAAAAAAAAAAAAAAAAAAAAAAAAAAAAAAAAAAAAAAAAAAAAAAAAAAAAAAAAAAAAAAAAATACGAAAAATAAAAAAAAAAAATACGAAAAATAAAAAAAAATGGAGACAACAACCGCCACGTCCACGTTCGTGTCTCTGGATTCGACTGAGTGCGGCTTAATTTAAATTCCAGATTCATGATCAGCTTCTACAAGAACCCCCAAAAACGAGTTTTACCTGAATCAAGCGACTTTATTTTTGTCGGTACGCCATATTGGATCCGCCATTTTGAATTTCATAATTTTAAGTTGATATTTATAACGAGGGGCCACGAAAACCCGCGAAAAACGAGTTTTAGATGAATTGAGCAACTTTTAATTTTTTACCGCCATGTTGGATCGGCCATTTTGAATTTCATAATTTTAAGTCGAGATTCATAATCAGCAACCCCAAAACAACCCAAATAACGAGTTTTAGATGAATTCAGCAACTTTTCGCAGTTTTGTGAACCTCTGATGGAACCGAAATTTTATATTTACTCCTTTAAGCCGCCATAACTATGACGCCATTTAGAAATATGCATATATGCCACACGACTTTCGATAGCCCTTTTAAAAACGAACATTTTCCGCCCTCATACGTGAAAATCCGTCCATACCAATTTTGGGCAGAGCTTTGTCCCACTTGACGCGGAACGTCCCATATATATCTTTCTTCATTCATCAGTTCACTCCTGAAGAAGACCCACAACGAGTCGAAACATCGAGTTTTTAAGTTTATATATTTTTTTAAAAATAAAGTAACATTATTTATTTTATCCTGACTGACAAAACGAAGCAAGAAGAAACTGATTAGAAATGCCCTCAACGGGCTTATTTATATGTTCAAGGAAATCTCCCATTGCGCCAAGACTTCGGGGAAATTCAACCAAACACACAATTAGAAACAGCGACTCAGAGTCCTGTATACTCCCTTCTCATATGTATGGGTGTTCAACTTGTAACGGGAGGGTCCCCCCTCCTAACCGACTCCGAGCAACTCTTTGTTGTGATTATATCACGAACAACCTTGAATAAGTAAATTTTAAATATTTTAGCAAACTTAAATAAATTTTCAACAAATGCTTAGCTCGGCTCGGAATTTTTTACTCGAGGAGTTTTTAGATCGCTGAACACGAATCTCGTATCAGATTTTCAAAATTCAAAATGGCGGATGCAATATGGCTTACGAACTTTCAACAAATGCTTAAATTCGCTAGGAATTCGTTACTTGGGGGTTGTTTAGATCGCTGAACACGAATCTCATATTAGATTTTCAAAATTGAAAATAGAGGATCCAATATGGCTGAGGAACTTTCAACAAATGCTTGGATTCTCTAGGAATTTTTTACTTGGTTTTTTTTTGGGTCGCTGAATATGAATCCCGTGCCAGTTTTTCAACATTCAAAATGGCGGGCGAACTTTCAACAAATGCTTAGATTCTCTTAGAATTTGTTACTTGCTTTTTTTGGGTTACTGAATACGAATCTCGTACCAGATTTTCAAAAGTAAAAATGGCTTTTCTCCATCGATCAACCGGTTTTCTCTGTTTTCCGCTCTTTTTTTTCACATAGCATAAACACTAAGTTTTTGGTACTCGATTTACCTCTTTCTCGACGCGAATTCGCTCACTTAATTCTCTTCTCTGGCGAGTGCAAATTGTTAACCGTGCGAAGGCTTTCAGTGGCCATTAACCACGTGTCCCTTGGTTTTGTAAAATCGGAGTGGAATAAAATATTAACCGAAATACCACCAGTCCATTCATTTGTCGCCTCACAAGGACTCCTGAAACCGCGAATTCTCGGAAACGATTTGACAAATGAGGAGAATATGTTCAAGAAAAACCAACTGGTATTGGCCAAGAGGAAGGACGGACAATACCGAGTCTGTGTCGATTTCCGTCGGTTGAATAAGGTCACCAAAAAGACGCTTACTATCTGCCTCGAATAAACGCCACCCTCAACAAACTGCGTGGAGCGCGTCATCTATCAACGATAGACTTAAAGAAGAAAGATCAGGTCATTACTCCGAAGCTCCAACCGAATGTCTTCGATTATCTGGACGATTTAATCATCATCACCTCCACGTCCACGGAAAACAAAAGGCTCACAAATCAGGCAACTCAAATATCTAGGACATGTCATAAATGAAGATGGCAACCATACTGATCCCGACAAAATCGCTGCAATAAGCATCATCCTGGCACCCACAACCGTAAAAAAACTCTAAAGGTTCAACGGCTTGATATCGTAGTATCATCGTTTCATCAAAAAACGCTTCCTGGGTAACTGCCCCTCTGAATAAACTACTCTCGAAGAAGAAGAAGAAGAGTAAGTGTAAGGGGGTGGGGTGAAGCATAGCAAAGGGCGTTTGAGCTTGTCCGAGACATCCTTGTCTCGCGCCCGGTTCTGGCGTGCTTCGATTTCGCTGTAGAGTTTGTGCTTCTAACCGATACTAGTCTGGATGGACTCGTCTGGATAGATGACGAAGAGCGCGTAATCGCATACGCTAGTCATACCTTAAACCGAGCCGAACGAAATTACTCGGCTACAGAGCTAGAATGCCTCGCAGTCAAGTGGGGAATATGGAAGATGCGCGATTATCTCGAAGGCTACAAATTAAATGTCCTGACTGATCACCAGGCTTTCAAGTGGCTGGAGAAAATTGACAGCCCTTCCGGTAGATTAGCCCGCGGGGCTATCGAGCTCAGCCAATGAAACTACGACTTCAAGTACCGCCCTGGTGCAGCGAACAGCCTAGGCGACGCCCTACGACTCCATCCGCTACCCGTACACATCATAATCAAAGCTGACAAGTGCACGTGGTATAATAACCTGCTCCGAAATAAACGTGAGCGCCCGGACGACTATCCGAACGTCGAGATACACGACGGACGACTGTGCAGTCGAATACTGCACATCCTCGACTATAACGAGTACGACGAGAAGGAGATGTCGAAGTTGTGCATCCCGAACGATAACCGGGCGCAAATACTGCTCGAAGCCGGGCCGGTCACCTGGGTATAAGCAAAACGCTAGACCGTCTGTCCCGGCATTTTTATTGATTAGGAATGTTCCGAGATGGCGCCGCGTATGTACGACGCTGTATCAGTTGTCTGAAGTTCAAGACTTCACAGCAGGCTACTCCAGGAAAAATGCACGCTACCGATGTGACCGAACCGTGGGAGATGGTATCGGTGGATTTGGTCGGACCTCAACCTAGGTCCGGGCTAGTCACGTATGGTTCCTTGTTATGCAGGATTGTTTGACCAAATGGGTCGAGTTGACCCCACTCCGCAAAGTCATCGGATGTGCAGTAGTAGATACACTCCGGCGACAAATAATCCTTCGACACGGGTAGTCGGTAGTGGTAATAACCGACAACGGCCGACAGTTTACCGGCCACGAGTTCGAAGACCTATTCAGAAGATCACGCATCGAACATCGCAGAACACTACCTTAAAAGTCGCAGTGTAACCCGGTCGAAAGGACGAATAAGGTCATAATATCTATCATTGCTCCGTTCGTAGGAAATAAACACAACCGTTGGGATGCGCTTCTACCCGAAGTAATGTTTTCGTATAATACCGAAATTCATAGTTCCTCTGGGTATTCCCCAGTTTACCTTATGTACGGCCGAGAACCACTGACGTCTGATAGCGCCGCTGCGAACTCCCCATTACGATCGCCCCGAAGCGCGAAAGAATGGGAAGAACAAAGGCGTAACACCGTCCATTTAGCGCGCTCAAATAAGGCTAAGGCTTTCACCACGCAGGATTGCCGCTACAACTTACGCCGTCGAAAGTGGACACCCGAAATCGGCGCTAAAGTTTTAAAGCACCGCCACGTGTTGTCGAATAAAAGCAAGGGAATTACCGCTAAATTAAAAGAAAAACACGAAGGGCCATTTACCGTGTATAGAAATGTTTCTCTCTAATCTTTGATTTAGGCGATTCACAAGGCAAACAAACAAGAAATATATACCTAAGCAAATTTAAGCCCTTTTGGTCGGATAATACCGTAGGCCAGAAATCAAGCAATAAATTAGCACGCAATTATCACAGCTCCGTCAGTTGTAGTAAACGATGTCCAGCGACGAGTTCGACCGTATACTCGACGATCTCGAGGCCGTCTCGTAGCCCACATACGGGTTCAAGAAAATGTGGGAGGACGAAACGGTCCCTGCAGGGTCAACCGGTCCCAAGTGAACGACGCAGTCACCCAACTCCGGACAGTTGAGGATGCGCTAACTCCGAGTTACGTACGGGTACCAACGTGACCGAGAATCGAAACACCGGTCGCTGGAGCCATGGTGGCTCAGTACGACTACCGCCCAAAAAAAGTGACCAGTGCCAGCGATATCAAACCGCGAGACGGCAGCAATCTGTTCGCTTCCTGAAACGCCGATAGCTACCGTGAGTGTCAATCCGAGGACCACTGCAGCAATGATGGTCCGCATCAGGCTACCCGATGGCGATTGGGTGGAGGTGTTCCGAGGAGCAAAAGAGCAGGACAACGGCAAATCATCAGGGGCGATCCGTTATTTGGCCCCCTGCGCAAAGTGAGATGCAAAACTTACAGAGGACAGGTACGACTAGACGGTTCGCCTCGTGCTTCCAATGTAGACTCTAAGAAAGGGTCTCTCCTCTGCTTCCGAATGACCCCCACCCGGTCATAGACAATCTTTGTTATCTTGCTTACTCGGGATAACTTTTTGATCTCGTCATCCCGTGATAACTCTTAGTATTGACTTCAGATCTAACTAGCCACTGACTCCTGACAGGATCCAGGCAGTAGAGGGGAAAACCATCCCTCTCATATATGTTATTACTGGTTAGGTACACCCGCGATTACACACCACATTTTAAACCACACAACGTGTACCCGTAGCGTTCAGTTACCACGAGCATTTTTTTACTTTAAAATAATAAACCGTGTTCTGTCTTAAATGTGTGAAAACAGTGCGTTTCCTCTGTTTACTACTATCCTCCCCGCATCCGAACCTTGGTGCTGAACATACATCAAGCCGCTACTAAAGTTCGGCCGAAATTTGTACATCTCGTACTTTCAGACGTGGCATTAGTAAATGGAATTAAATCTAGAACAAAGATAGTATTAGCTATTAGTTCAAGTCGTAGTGGCAAACCTGATTTAGAATTAAAAACATCTGGTGCGATTAAAAATTATAATAAAATAGAGTATAACAACAGCCATAATAAGCCTTCGCTTTATCAGGAAGAAAATTTGGTAATGAATCGCGGCGATGTGACCAATACAGGTGAATTAAACCTCTTTATAAAGAGACCTATCGGGTGTCAAAAATTTAGTAGACCGCCGAAATAGTCCCCTTAGTCGACCCCCTACATTTCCATCGCGCAAATTCTTTCGGGTTTGAAGAAATCAATCGCAATCTGGCAGGGAACTATTTTGGGACCAGGCTAAATTAACGCTTCACTGTCTGTCGTTAATACGTACTTCGTTTTAATATCTGATTTTGACTTAATACCTGATAGCCTGATAGCTGGAAAAGTTATGCTTAACATGTTTCATCATATTAGTTATAAAAAGAGAAGAAAAAAAGTTTTTTTATCATAACAAAATATATTTTGAAATGTATTATAATATAAAAAGGGTAACGACGAATCATAAGTTAGAATGGCCAATCTGTATTCCACTTGACTCCAGTAGTATCCAAGTCTTGCGATTGAGAGAAAAAATTGGCGATCTAGAGACAACGGCAAATGGAGTCAGTCAATTTTGCGTCCTCAAGTTCGTAACGGGAGAAAGACACGAGGTGATATTTTGTAATGTCTTTATAGCTTTCGAGTCACTCTATTAATTTACAAACGGATTACGAACACATATAAGAAACCATTGCATTCAATTTTCTTATTTATTTTGAAACAAAACATGAATTCGAGCAGTTTTGGTCGAGCCGTGACACTGAAAAGATTGATTAATTGATGTGTGACTCTTTGGTATTATCAATACCTAACTGCTCTATTTAATAAAATGCCGCTTTGAATGTAGCCGAAGTGTCCTGCCTTACCGTCTATAAAATTGGGAGGTTGTCTGGGATCAGACATTCGGATTATAAATGTGTCGGAAAGGAGTAAAAACTTTTGAAACTTTGGAAAAGTAGAAAGAGAAAGTGAGAATAAATAGAATGAGTGTAGAGGAATAAACTGTGCCAGCAGCAAGATGGTTCTTGTTGTGTCACCCTATTTTTGTGAGTGAAAGAATATTAAAAAAATGGTTGGATTCGTGTAAGACGGTTTAGGGCAAATATTTGAGTATAAGAACGACTAAAGAAGCAAATGCTTTCGCGGTAGTTGAGCTGACAGATTTTGAGGGAACAGATATTGAGGGAAAAAGAACGATCACCAATTGGATCTTAACCGGAATTGAATAATCGATTAATGACAGACAGATCCTGAGGACACGTGGCTTGGGATTCTAAATGGCCATAACTTTATCAAATATGACTTATTGGTTATTGTGCACACAGAGAGCATCAGTGGCGCACGTAGAGTAGAAATGCGTGCTTCTATAAATAATGTGATAGAGTGATTAAAACAAGAGAAACGCGAATTAAATCTTGCCCGACGTGACCAGTACCATTCCAATTACAGCAATAGTTGCGACACCCCCAATCGTATAAATAGAGTTGACAAATCCGGTGCTAATGAACCAACGTATGTTATATGAAATGTCTTTAGATGCAAATAATCATTTATAAAAAGTTTATGCGCTGATTACCAGACTCGCATAAATAGACTTGACAGCTCCGGTATCAATTAAACAAAATACGATGTATAAAATGTCTTTATATGTAAATAATTATCTACAAAACGTTTATTCTCTGATTACCAGACTCTTATAACTAGACTTAACAACTCCGATGCCCATTAGCTGTCACGTCTATTAGAATCTGGTAATAAACGAATAAACTTTTTTCTTCAAACCAGATGATTATTTACATCAATGAACTTTTCATATTTCACTTTTTTTTTAATTATAACCAGAGCTCTCAAATATATTTAATCGAGTCTAGTAATAAGCGAAAAAATTTTTTATAAATCATTATTTTCATTAATAGACTTTTCATTTTTCATATTTTGTTTAATTATTACCAGAACTCTCAGTAGGTGGAGTCTGGTAAGATGCAAATAAATTATTATTGTTAAAAAAATACCTAAAACAATTGGTTGGTGGATTCATTGGTCAATCGCCCTTTTACAGTTTTTGCATGTGCGTAATGATGAATCGTAGGATTTGCGAGAGCTGCAGGTCGACTTCCTAGATGGCGCCATTTGTGTATGAAATGTAGGAACTGCAGAAACCTACACCAAGTACAGCAGCGGTCATGTGTCAATTTTCCCCAGATAAACAATATTTTCGAAACGAAAACAAACAACGTAGCTCGTGTTACCAACAGCGAACTGTTGCTTGAAAACAAAATCAAAAAATTGTTCACCGGACGGGGATCGAACTCACGACCTACAACTTCGTAATCCAGTGCTTTACCGCCTGAGCCACGAAGCCGTTTATAAAAATAGTTCCATGAGGTTTCACATATTTTTAAGTCCAAAACAACAACAAATTATGAATGTAAAAAAGTCAATTTCATGTCCCCCCGGTTTCCTCGCAATTAAATAGAGCATATTCTTCTTACGCGTTTGTAACAGCTGTATTTCAAACTTTTCAAGAACAGACTTTCTGACGAACAAATTTTTGAAATCGTAGGTACTGGGGTTTTTTGGGGCCGCTGACTACGAATTTGCAGTTAAGTTTTTAAAATCCAATATGTCGGACGATTTGGAATAAAAATTATGGACTTTAATAACTCTTGGATCTAGGGGTTTTCGGAGTCGCTGATTACGAATCTGGCATTATGGATGTTTCATGCGCAAGCTGTACCGCTAAGTAGCAACAGGCAGGAGCGCACTCGCCACGTCCGTGTATTATACACACTCAAGTATATAGGGGAGACCGGGGATATGTGTCCACGCTTTTCACATTTTGGTCGATTTCTCGTAAACTGTCTAAGATAATTAGCTCAAAATTGAATGTCATATACTTTAATCCTCCTATTTAAAAGGAGAGCAGTTTCATACACTAAACTTGTAGTGTTTCGGAGAAATGTGTCTGTAGGCAACGGTTATAGCGTGGACAAATAGCCCCAATAGCGGGGTCATTTGTCTATGCTTATGGGGCCAAGTGTCCACTTAATAAACTAACAACAATTGTTATAAATTTTCATGTTTATCGGTAATATTCATATTACAAAACTATACCGAACTATAACATGTGTAAATAACGACGTGATTAAAGCATAACACGCTTTTTTAGTCTACTTCGATCGAATAACCTATAAAGGTGACACAACGCGATATAATGTTTAATACGCATATATAATCTGTATCATAGCTGACTCATTAGTTAAGTTTTATCTATAAATATAATACAATTAATATTATTTGAAGTTGTATTTATTCATTTACGTTGACAATGCCTTATAGACACCTAGCCCCTGCACTCTTTTTTGATCATTACCCCATTACCAAATTTTTATGCAGTGGAATTAAAGTATGAAACTTATCATATCTGTAAAAGAAAGCCGTCTTGATATTATTATATGAAATTCATTTGATTTTGCGCTAAAATGTAAATCTATCATGATCTTTTCCTACGACGAATGATGTCAATAAATGTTACATCGCAGTTTCAAACGCTAACCGTACAGTTTCGGTATGTCGAAATGAAATAAATGCCTTAAGTATCGCTTAGTTTTATTGCCGGAAATATTGTGATTGATGTTTTTTAAATTTGAAGTAATTAATATTCAAGATAGTCGATTTTTGATCGATATTTGGCAATACACTACTTCTTTAAACCTTTCGGTTAATATTAGAACATAATTTATTTGTTTATCAATGATCAATAATCTCTTTTTCGTGCTAACAAATACGGGTTAATGTGCACAATTTAACGAATTGGTGTTAAGCATGCTGAGGCTGACTAATTTCTGTAGCAATGAAGAAGGGAATTATGATCGGGAGTTTGAAAAAATGTATATGTTTATATCTTTTTACGTCAAAAATACATAAATAATTCTTACTATTTTAAATAGTATCAATACCTGTGACTCACTAATATTAAATAGAGACTACAAATTATTAATTTTTTTAATATAAATATATTATCATAATAATTCTTAAGGAAGCCTACAGTGCACCCTGTTGGATCCGGCATTTTAAATTTAGAAAATCTAATGTCGAATTATTAATCAGTGGCCTCAAAACCCTCCAGATACCAAGTTTCGATACAATCCGTAATATTCTTTCCAAATCGACAGCCATATTGGATCTGACATCACGAATTTCGAAAATTTAACATCGCATTTGAAATGCGCGACCCCAAAAATCTTTAAATACTATGTTTCATTGAAATCCATAATTTTCTATCCAAATCAGTTTCAAGATTTCTTAAAGATGCCTTTTTGAGATTTAGGTTATGATATCAGTTTATGAAAAGAAAAATGTTCGCGATCGAGAATTTTAAGATAGAAATTTTCTAAAATATTACAACCATCTTGTATCGTAATTGTTCGGATTCCCAAATCGTATTGGACCACGTTAACATACTTCAATGAGAGAACAAAATCAGGTCTTTAAGGGAACGTTATAGGATTAAACAATGTCAGTTGATCGAACAGCTCAAAGCCAAATTTATAAGGCCCTCTTCGTTCCCGTATGATTTACCCGCCTGCATAGTCCGTAAAAGATCGGGATCTAATGGTGAAAAGCGATGGGGTGTAGTCATCGATTTTTGCGACATAAATATATAGGAAATCTCTATATTTTACTACTCTTCATTTGATGTCGGAATTCCATAAGATATTAATGGGTGCGGGATGCACATCAAAAAGGAATTTTCCTATTATAGTGCGCAAAGTTCGATTTTGCGCACGTATTTGCGTGTGCAAAGTGCCACTTTCCCACACTTTGTGGGTTTCCCACACGTGCGATAATGAAGTTTTGCGTGCGGTAAAGTAGCGCTATAGGTATACAGACATGTAGAAGAGACCTGTTAAAACTTTCATTTGTTTTACTTTTCAATCGCTGTTCTTCAGTACGGAAAACGATAGGTATAGGTTAATTCTATCTAAAATAGTAATTTAATTGAAAATGTACCCGAAAACGCGAATGCGAATGAATATTTAAATTCATTAAAATTTATATAAAATATTAATAACAATTAACAGTAATAACGGTAATAAATAATGTGTTACATAGATATTTATAAATTTACTCTATTTATTTCAAAAGCATTTACAAATACTGCTTTCGGTCGGGGGGGCTCTGCCCCCCCGAACCCCCCTTCTCCACCGCCCTTGCACCGCCACTTTAAATGTTGTATGTAGGTGTCGAACTTTGCGCACTTAATAGGAAAAATAGTATACGATACTCGTGCGCTGCGTAGGTGTTCCCACTCTCGCTCATTTACCCGACTCCCGGAAGATCAAAGCTGTGTGAGAAAATTCCCAGTTCCTAAAAATCATAAAAATGTTAAACAATTTCGAAGTTTAGAAGGATATTATCGACTGTTCGTCGATGGCTTCTCAAAAATCGTACACTTGTTAGTAATGCTATTGTAACAACTTAAGTTTACATGGGAACCTAACCAAATAGATGCTTTCGAAAAATTGAAGAACATTAGTATGCACGATCCCCGTGAACGCAACCGATGTCGTGTTACGGTAGGTGGACATTGGCAACACCGCATAGATCGCTGAACTATCGGCTCAGCTACAACTTTTTCTGATCACGCAGTTTCTGCGGTGAAAAAACGGTAAAGAGACATTGGAATCTATAATGGATGAGTTTACAAAACAAAAATTAATGTCATGGAAGCTGGACGTAATAGTTTTTCTTTGCAATTTTAATAACGCAGATTGTGCACATAACGTACAGAGATGTAGTATAGAGGTTAGAATTATATAATTAAAGTTTGTTTATTACACGGGTTTTATCTCTTCGGTAGAAATGCGTCAGAATCGCCGCAGACTTGTCGGCAGTGGAGAATTTCCAGCTAATTTGCTGTCTGTGTGACGACGCATAATCCGTATTTCTGCCGACATATTAGCCGCATGACTTTTCCCTTATATGCGGCAATATGCAGCAGATCTGGCTGTTGGGGTCTTGTCAAGAATCAAAACAGTACGTTTTGTTTACAAAATTATTATACTTGGAATTATTAAATCGGTTATCATTTTAAATATAATTTTGCACAAGTGTAAGTTTCAGTGTTTTAATTGCAATAAAAAAGTTCTATTGAATAATTTTCATTTTTAAATATATTTTTTTATGTCTAATATTGGTACAATATTTGACAAATTGTAAGTTACTTGTAATTGGCAAAAGATGAAAATGAATTAAATGTCATTAAACTCGTGTCATTTTGATAAATTTTTCGTATATATGCTGGTGTAGATAAAGAAGTTTTTCATGAAATAAACGACAGCATGTTGGACAAACTTTTTTTAAGTAATGAATGTGGTTTCCGAAGCAAGTTTGAAAAGAGAATGAGGGAATGGAAAACAAATCCAAGTAATAGTAATTTTTCAATACCACGCGATATACCAGATACTCCTGAATTCCCACAGCAACATCCTTATATTTCAAATGATACCACGCTTACCATTACGTCTGTTGCTGACATGTCCGAGCAAAGTGCTGAATCAGTTAATCAAGATAATGTTACTGGTTGCAGTTTCTGTCGTATGTTATATATTATGTTATTTTAATTTGATTAGATTAATATATAATTTGATATATATCTGAAATTTGGAACATTCAAAATAGAAGGTTCTCAAAATTTTTTTAAATTTAGAACCACAATTTGATTGATGATTAGTAATTCAAAATATATCATCGAAAATAAAATGAAGTCAATGTGAACTTTTCTACTTTATTTTTTAAACACCTTAATTTGTAACCACAATTTAATGACGATTATGCGTTAGAGAATAAATAATATCTTACATCTTTTACATCCTTATTTATGTAGATCTCTTTCTTTTTTTTGTAGTAATGAGAATATAAAGCATAACGTAACATACATCAAATTATACAAAGGACAAAGGACAAAGGACAGGTTATTTTCCCCAGCGCTAATGACATTTAATCGTCTATTTGCGGGTCGTACAGGAGAGGTACAGGACAAAGACGGAACATGACAGAACTAGGCATATACATTACAACACCCACCCAGAGCCAGTCCCCCCCTCCCGAAGATCGGTACCACCAGCAGATTCGGCGGTCTGTGCCTTAGCGAGTACGACGCGGGGCTTATCCCATCTTTATCCGAGATAAGACCCACGACGTACCGATCGCGGATAAGACGCTGACGGTACCGATAACTGCCGACGGGGGTCGGCAGCGGTCCTAAATTCGTACCTTCGCCCAGCAAAGTTCCCCGGTTATTCCACACTGGACATAAAGCAGAGAAAATTGCACGGACAGGGATTCGAACTCGGGCCCTTCGCGACGTTCAGTTCGGGCGGACTATGACTGACACCTTATCCCGCACGACCATCACGCCGACATCAAATTATACATTTAACTCAAATATGCTTCTTATAAGTACACTGTTAGAAATTTTCTAATGTTTGTTAGGAAGTTGTCGTCATAGATGGAAATGAAATGAAAGCAATGATGCTAATGAAATTTAAGTTCCCGAAACTTGAATTTGATTCATATCTAACATGAATGTTTACTTACAAAAATGTAATTAACATTTTTATGAAGTATCATTATAGAAAATGAAAAGATATTAATGACATTTCCTAAATGTAACTGTATTAACGATTAAATTATAGACTACACACTTATATATGTGTGCGTGCACTTTCAATAAAAGTGAAAAAGACATTCATAATATACATTAACACTTTATTAAATTTAAGATTTCATTATTTGAAAATGAATAGTCTATATAGTCCTAAAAAGGAATAGGCATGACTACCATCTTCAAAATTACTTCTCGACCACTTGATGAATATTTATAGAAAATTCTTATGAAGAATTTTAAAGGTTTCTCGGTGTGACGGTCTATCGAATAGAGACTATATAGTTTTTTGAAAACGTTTCGGCAACCAATGTGTGCCTTCTTCAGTTTATTATTACTAAGAAAAATTTTTTAACAATGTGTTGTAAAAAATTTTTTTTTGGCTTAAAAAATCCTTTGAACCCTCTAGAATACGAAGAAAAAAGTTTTATACGTGAAACTAATTTTTTTCATCGATATTTCGAGCAATGTACCGAGCGAGGCGGGCGACTCCGAAACGGTATTTATAATACACCTCCAAACTTTAAACGCGTTTTTCTCGAAACGCGTTTTTTTTATCGCGGCAAGCAGTATAACTCAAACAATTTTTAATATTTTCACTCGAATTTTTATACAGTACATTCAAAACAACATTTCGAAGTAAAATACATACGGAATTTTTTATACGTTGCTTTGCCGATTTTATATTACCAAAATACGTCACTTTTTTTAGGTCAAAAATGAACACTTTTATTGAAATGGTCGCCAATTAATCAAATATCAATATTTCGAAAATTCCGTACGTATTTTACTAGATATACCATTGAAGATCATGAGGAATTTTTTTATTTGTTCTAGGTTCAAATTTCCACCGGCAACACCGCTTGCCGCGGACCCTTTTTTTTAAACACTGCATCGGCAATATGGTCGCCATTCCGCCATTTTGTGATATTTTCTAATGACAAAAATTGCAGACGTATTTCAATATATGATAATGATTTTCTGTAAATATTAATACTTAATTTCATTTCCTTCCATTAAAAAAAAATTCTCAAAAAAGAGTTATTTTTTTGGCCATTACAGTGGTGTAACCCCTTAAAACACTAATTTTACTTACAATATGTGAAAAACATAAAAAGTTTTGCCTTCTAGTTGTAAATGGCAGCTAATCCGGTGCAAAAAATTGGTGATTGTTAGATGGATAAATGTTGCGAGAGTTCCTATGAAAGTGACATGATGAACTTAATTTAAATCAAATTTAAAGTATGATATGACTTTATAGAAGCAGTTACAAGATATGATGACGAGGTGCTTGTTGGAAAATTGCACATATTATATCCACTAATTTCACTCATTTTTGCACGCGAATTGTGCGAAAGGTTAAGACTGCTGAAGTAAATTTTCGTTGAGCATTTAAACATATCGTGACACTTACACACGTAAGTATCGTATACATATTTATACCAAGAACAGTAATGAAACAGAGGTTTAATTTTTGAAGTAAGTATGTTTATATTGTGATACTTCTTCATGAGTTATGTACTCTGGGTGTCCCTAAAGTAACACATTATAAACTTCTGGAAAAAACGATTTTTTCAAAGCGTTCATTAACTGAGTTTTTACATTTTTTAATGAAATAATTTTCCATGTCTTTTCTTTTGAATTTATTTTTTTCTTTAGCTAATATTTTTACTTTAGAGTAGTTGAAGAAAAAAAAGTCTATATAGTCATTCGCAAGAAACTTAAAGTACATTCATAATTTGACATTAAAAGCTAATGAAATTTAAGATTATTTCTAACAGTGTACATTTATTATTTTAATATGAATATTATATACAATAAATAACATGGAAGTGCATTACATGGCTGCGAAAACTGTCAATAGCAATAAATCATATCCTCACTCATTATTCAAATCATTTTTCTATGTATTTCTCATTTCTTATGCGTTATATCAAAAAAGACAAAAATAAATGTAGTTTCACGAATTGGGATATGTCAAGGATATGCATGGGTTTTCCATTTGGCAGAGAAAGATTTTTCTTCCTCGAAAACTGTCAACTTTCGGAAAAATTGCAAAGAACAGAAAATGCTTAGAATTAATCCAAAAATGTACTATAAGGTGCTCCTTGTTCCGTAGGAATGGGGCAGGTTACGAAATAAAAGTTGGTATTACACACGGATCATTGAATACGTATATTTTCCACAAAAGAAGATTTACACGCGTGGTCGCGGGCTTCAAAATCACGCGACGGCAGAGTTTCTTAAAAAAAAAGATGACCGGAGACGCAACGAAAAGTTACAAACCGCGAAGGGAGGGGGGCACAAAAGACGTACAATGGCGAAACTTACGGGGTCAGCGCTAACGCTTCCTGCAATGTCGGGGCCCCAGGAAGCCGCTCCGGAATTCGTCGGCGGACGGCTCGGGATGTCCTCCTAGCGGTGGTGGCTGCTGACGGTGACGTCCTCGACAGAAGGGTCCACTCGCACAAACACTGTATGTCACGAGCAGTTTCACTCCACACACTTGTTATTCAACCACACGTTTATTTTTCTGTTAGTCCAATTCTCTTCACGCTCGACCGGGGTCCGCACTCAAACGCGTCAGAAATCGAAGTGAGAAGTGGGAGCCGATAGCGCGCGGGAACCGTACGCGCATCTCCAGTGACCAGGAGCGGAGAATCACCGGGGGTGATACGGGGGGATTAGAGAGCGGGGTCCGTACGGGGTTTTCCCCACCTAATCGCGGTGTCGGGAAAGTCGCCTCCGTCCTCGTCTCGGGCGGCTTATATGTTGCGATAGAGAGAGAGAGAGAGAGAGAGAGAGAGAGAGGCGTTCTGTGACGCAATCAAAGATAGCCACGCTGCTAGAATGCAGCTTTGAGGTGGCAAGAGCTGGATGGCTACTGCCGAATGAGTGGAGGCGCGTAAGGTCGCCATCCACGAGGGAAAAGAAGGGGAATATGAGACGGTTTTTTTTTTAGCATGCTGGGCCTGAATGATGCAGGCGCGCAGCGACGAAAAAGGGGGGAACGATGCAGGCGCGTCAGAGAGGGGCGGTGTCCCTTCTCGACGGCCACGATAGCTCCTACCATCAGGTGATACCTCCTGCGCTGCCGAGAGGGACAGCCAGGGGAAAGAGGGGCTCGGGCGTTTCGAGTGCTCGGGAGGTGGTGACGCTCCCGGCGGAACGCGCAACCGAGCAAGAGACGGTAATGCCGTTCAGGCGCTTTACCGGCGACTGACGGACGAGTATCCGACTTACTAAAACTGATAAAAAAAAAGGATTGAGGAAGGTGATCCTGAGCTCCGGGACACTTTCGACACGCGAGGGAACCGCGACACCCATCGTGAAGGATCGGCCAAGGGGTAGATCGGTGACACCTTGTCGCAGTACTTACATTTTTATAGAATTTTTTGTAAATATTTGAACGGTTATTAAACAATTTAAGAAAAAAAATTGCTGGAAATGTCATTTAAAAAAATCTGAAAAAATTCCAGGACATTCCTCGATGATTGCTAAGAACTCTTAAGTCTTACAATTTTTTTAAAACGCTCATAGTTTTTGAGTTACAGCGTCCACAAATTTTTCAAATAAATTTTCAATCAAAACGACATTTTGAGGTCATTACAATGAAGTGGGTTATAAGATTCCCTACCGTTTCCCCGAATACCTTCCCTCGAATAGACATTTTCCCGAATGCAGTTTCCCCGATGACCGATTACCCGAAGCCGAATCCTCGAACAAGTATTTTAATATATATTCAATGAGTTATAATTTCGAATGAGAAACAAATGATTATGCTGACATGACTTTAGACATAACCCAAATTTGTTGTATTTTCAAAATTGGTTGTGATTTCCGAAAAAAATAAATATGTCAAATTTCAAAATAGAACTAGTAGGTTGAAGAAGATTATCCATAGACTGTTGGATTTGGCAATTACGTGTCTCCCCCACTCTTAGTCGCCTTCCGTATTAAATATTGTCGCGCCACCTCGCGACACGATTGTTACAAATCTTTATCTTTATACTTCTGCTTCTTTTCTGTTAATGGAGCTTCGCGTCTCGCCGCGCGTTACCGCCCGAATTATACAAGCTCCAAAATTTATTCACGCGGATATCGCAATTCATTTTGTATCCAAAAGTTTGTTCTCAAATATTTTGATTTTGAATAAAGTTCAGTGTCTAATCAATCACCTGTTCCGTTACTTCGCCTAGACATCATCAATCCTCAACATAGACGGATACTCATACGTAAAATCATACGACGTAATGTGCAAGAATTAGAATTGCTTACAACGATACGCACATGATCGCAGCTCTTGCATGCATTCCTGTAGATGATGTTGTAAGAGTGTTTGGATATCTGAAAGATGCAGCTCCTGACTGTATAGATGATTTTTTTGATTATTTTGAAAAAACCTATGTAGTTGGGGTAAGTGCCAGAGAACGCAGAAGAGCAGTACCTCCTCGATACGCTCCTGAAATCTGGAACCAGTACGTTGCAACACTGACCAAGCAGAGCAAGACGAATAATGTGAGCGAAGGTTGGCACAATCGCTTTCGTCTCCTGATTGGAAAAAATCATCCCGACACATATTCCGCGATTAAAGAGTTCAAAAAAGAACAGGGTGATACCGAAATTCAGCTGGTAGAACTTTCGTTAGGCAGAAAAATAAGATCAACTCCAAAAAAGAAATGGCTAGATGCGCAAGAAAGAATTAGAAGAATTGAACATTCGTACGAAAATTATGGCATAGCGCGGTGGAAAGATTATTTGCAAGCAATTGGCTGTAATATTGCAATATCTTAATAAATGCTTAATAATATCTTCATATCTTAATAAATATAGTTATTCGGGGAAATGTCCATTTTGTGGGTTCGGGGGAATAGTTATAAGGGAAATGGTATTCGGGGCATGGTCGGGAACGGGGTTATAAAAGTAAAAATTTGTTCTTAAAATTCATATACGTTGTGCCTAGTTTCGGCAGAATTCCAACATTCTAACAGTTCGAAAAAAATTGACAAGAATAAATATTTATAATTTTTTTGAGCATTTTTTATAAATTTGACGCCATATTAGAATTCCCGAAGGGTGAAGCTCTATTTTGACCTCGGAATCTTGAACAATGACATCGAAAATAGTAGCATATGTACCTTCCAATTTTTTCGGCTTAGATTTTGATACGAAATACTTGATTCAAATTGAAGTAAAAATAGGGCCCCTTTGCTCATTAATGGGTTAATGTGTTTATTATTAACATTTTTATTGCACTTTTTCCTACATTTTAATAAATGTTTATTCTAGACATGTGCATGTAATGCATCCTTATCCGCGTGCAGACACGTACACGCGCATTCTTTACTACACTCGCATTTGACACGACATATGTTTTATATGCATGATTTTATTTTTAATATTGTATACTTTATGCTTATTTCATGAATTAATCCAGCTTCGTACAAAAAGTGTGTCAGTGAATTGTTAGCAACAACCTTAAGAGGAAGATTAGTCTGCAGACATTCAAAATAAAAAATGAGATTAATACTCGACTAATTTCTGATTTAGTAATCGAATATGAGTTAGAATATACTGATTCGTATATGTATCTAACGAAATGTTGTTGTAAATATGTTTTCAAACTGTTTAGATCTATCAATTTCTAATAATATATATATACATTTTTTACACTATAAACAGAAATCGTTTCATTAAACTGGAAAAGGAACTTGCAGTAATTTTTCCGTCAGAAGGCAAAACACTTGACGAAAGCGCTACACTATTTTATTTCCCTTCTCAAGTAGGCATTAATTCAAAGCGGTCGACAAATGCGGGTGGTGTATTGTACGATAAGTACTTGCGTTACGGTAAAAAATAGCTAAGCTTAGAAATACTTTCTACAAGTGAACGAACTTCACAAGGTTTGTATTTAAAAATTTACTTCTAACTAATCTCCTCAAAGAAAATAGATCTTTTTGTTTCGTAACCTTGCTTTACCCTGTTAACGCGTAAGCGCAGAATTTTTGTTTTCATTAACTTTGATAATATATTTTAGCATTTAAACTCTGCGAGAAAATTTTTACAATTATCATTTCTTATTGGATAATAAGATTATTGGATCGCTCTTTCCATTGGTGGATGACAAATATGTGTTCATTTTCAAATAGAAAAGTTATACGCGCCGTTAAATCATTTATCTTTGGTGAAGATTTATAGGTTTCATAGAAGTCGAATGTTTTTTACACAAAATATGTCTACATGTGTATTAAATAAACCATATATTCATATATTCAAATATAATTGAACCATTTCGAATGTAGCACTTAATTAGAATTATGTAAAAGGACATATCATTAAATGTTTGATTAGAGCTGTTTGCCAAATGTTTTCAGCTCATATAGTGGAGAGATGGTCAAATTATCATTGCAAGAAGGTGAAATTCTTAGTGAAAGACAACTTTACACCTGAAATCTTGTATCGGTGACCAAGTTCTCAATGAAAGAATTTAAAATCATTTTTCAACAGTTTGACATTTGCATTTAAGGCTACGTAAATGTGGTTTCTATTTTTAAAATAATTCCGAAATATCATAGTGAATCCAAATTTCGATCTGACAGATTGATTGTAAATAAAAAATGCATTCTGTTTTCGATGGTTTCTCAATTTTTTTAAAAAAGTCCGTTATCTGATTTTTCCTTGCGACAACAGAAAGGTGTTAAACCTCCGAAAAATATGTAAACCAAACCTTTTGTTTTTCTGCAGGTGAAGGGGACATTTTGGCACTACTGTGTCTTCCGCGATTGTTAGGAGTCATTATTAGGAAGAGAAAAAACAGTGCCGAACCAATTTTTGGTACCTCCTTATAAGGATCCTCCTGTATACAGGATGTTATTAATTCTTTTATTTTCATTGCTAAGGTTATATATATATATATATATATATATATACATATTGTATACATATATGGGCGAATCCACAGAACTTTTAACGTTTGCTGTATAAAAAATTGAAAAAAATAAATAAATTGCACATCGTTGCCATTTTACATAAGTATTTGTATACCCAGTAGGAGTAATAATTCATGCCTGTGCAACCTTTTTTTTTGCGGACCGCTTTTAGTCCATATAAAATACATAGGTAATTTTTATTCCTTTAATTTATTTTTATTGTATTATCAGTTACATTTTCTTCGATAGCACCTACTATTAGAGATGTGCTCTGTGAAATTTTTTAAGGTTGCATGAATTATATTATTTATTTCAGCTTCATCTTGTCATGGATGTATGCGCACATATTCGTAGCATTGCTAAATTTCTTCGTTTTTATCCCAGGAACAAAAATCACTTTTGATTTCGTTGGATTATTGCGGGCCGCATTCACGAAACAGCAAAATATTAATAAAACATAGATTTCACAAAAAGTTATTTCATATCAAACCGATGCTAGCATTTTTAATAAACTTTACTCACATGAATGTAACTTATAATACTGTTTTCTAATATGTTTAGGTACAAGTTTTGGACTGCCCTTTGCTATCATATATGAATACTTTGACACTCCTTATTGTCTACAAATGTTTTTAATGAAAGTACTTTTGAAATAATAAATAAGAATACTTTTTAAACATTTCTAAAGCTTTAATAAGTATAGAATTATAGATATTTCACAAAAGTTAAAAGTTCTGTGGATTTGCCCATATACCTACGCAAAAAAATACATACACATTAACTAATCAAATGATGTATTTTTCTAGACATTACAAGATCTTGAAGACTGGAAAGAACGCCGTAAAACATTATCTAATGTGCCAAGTCCTTACGTAGCCGTTGTTGGAAATCTCCAAGTTTCATCGCAAAAACAAGTGATCGTCATAATAAATGACACGAATTATAAAATTCCGTCAAATAGCACAATTGACACAGTTCACTATTGCTACAAGAGTTTCTTCGCTTTTAATCTTGAGTTCTCGGCAGAATGTAGACATTTATGGACATTCTTCCAACTATTTATATATAAAATAATTGTGACAGAGTTCGACATTACACTGTAGTGGATAAATTTATCAGCGAATTAAATAAAATTTCTATTTCGTAATTCATCATATATCAGAATAATAAGGCTCATTCCATCTTTAAAAATAACTTGTACATAAAAATATAAATATGTCTACTTTAATAAACTTAGAAAAACGATTGTTATTAACATCAGAGCTATATAATAATAGCACGATACCACGTAACGTTGTGCAAATTTTCATATATGTAATGATTGATTTTGTGAATACCGCGTACACTCCTTACATAAAAGAGAAAATGATACATTATTTAACAGAGAAAAAGATTTGTCAACAAAGTAAAGATGTTTTGAGTGGAATCCTTGAATCGTGCAGCACAATTTTCTGTAAATTTGATTCAGAGCCCAAACGATTTTCCATGTACACACAGAAAAAGCTAATGATCAGGCCTATAGAGCACAAAATAGGGAGTGAATTTGTCGAAGAAGTAATTGATGGCCAAATTCGTGAAAATGAAATTAATTCACACGCCCACTACATCCCATTAAGATGGAGCATAAAACTGTTATTGGACCTTCCTGGAATGTTCCATACACTACAGAAATATGTAAATGAATTGGAAAATGAGAAAGATATCATTTGCAATATTATTCAAACAGAATTTTGGAAACAAAAATCGAAACAGTTCGAAAATAAATTTGTTTTACCATTAATACTTTACTATGACGATTTTGAAATAGGTAACCCATTAGGGTTCACATGCAGGAATCAATAAATTAGGAGGAATCTACGCATACATACCTTGTTTGCCACCTACAATTGCTTCACAATTAAATAATATAATATTAGTTGCTTTATTCTATACAAAACATAAAAAACAATTTGAAATTGAAAACATTTTTGATCCAATAATAATGATGTGTAATGAATTACATGATATTGGTTTAACAATTGTTGTTGGTAATGAACAATATCCAATTTTTTTCCAAATGAGTTTGATTACATGAGACAATCTGGGCTTAAACGAAATTTTTGGCATTGACACTACTTTTTCAACGGGAAAGCCTTGCCGAATATGTACAACGCCGGTTAAAGAAATGAGCATTATGACACGAGAAAACGAAACTTCAATTCGAACTGTACAACAATATGACGAGGCTTGCAAACAAAATAATCATTCGGAGAGTGCATTTAAGGAAGTCAATATTTTTCATAAAATTAAGGAATTTCACTTATTTGAAAATATTTATGTAGATATAATGCATGGCATATTCGAGGGCACTGCTAATTACACGATGGTAAATATGGGGCATTCCATGCCAAATGAGCAACTTTTTTTTCTAATATTACTATTTTTTATCGTTAGACCATCCAAACGAAGTATTTTGGACCGCATAAGACATTTAGATTTCGACCCTACTGGTAGATATGCAGCCGCTTACGAATATTGAATTAATTACTTTCGTTTTAATGAATTTATTTACAAGCTAATCCATTGTCGTAAAAAAATTATTTTGCACATGGTTCTTGATTTTTTTGACGAGCTATCTAAAAAAAATATTTATTTTAATTAATTATCATAGGACGAGGTCTAAAAATCAATGTTAAGTTTAAAATGCCAATTTTTTGAAGGATGGACGTTTTTTGAAATTTTGAAAAAATTCACAAAAAATCTCTGATTCCATATTTTTATAACTTCATACTTAGCGTGATGGGATTCGACCATTTTACAGGTAAAAAATCAACTGAAATCAATCAATCAAAAATGAAGGCTCTTGAATTGTGTGTAAAAGGTATACAAAACAGGGGCTTTCTATTTTCCAAATTGAACCTCGATTATCTCGTTTAATTTTAGTCGGAATGATCCTTTTTTTTTCATTTTAAAGAGAATTTCTTGCTCTGCAAGACTGCTATATCAAAAGATATCTAACATTTTTATATCTCACTCCAAAAATTGATTTTCACTACGTAATATTATACCGCCGGCATTTGCGTTAACCAAGATGTACCGCGAGGAGGTCGCACGGTCGGGTTTACATCTCTTCGGGGTGCTTTGTTCAGATGGTTCTCCTCGCCGTCACCTGTATGTGTGCATGTGTGTGTGTGCGTGCGTTTGTGTGTGTGTGTGTGTGCGCGCGCGCGCCTGCGGGTTTACCTTATTTTATTTTTTAGACCGTGGACGTGATTTCCTCTGCTTAGCGGGAACTTTCCGCATCTTTTTAGACTTATCTGACTTTGGATTGGTAAGTACTGTTGCCCGCTTTTTAGTCTGTCGTATAGAAAACACAACCTCATGATCATCTGTACTACATCTCTTTAAATTTAATTTTTCTGTGCCTTCAGGAATTAATGAATGGAAGAGCAATGTCCCAGATATAGTTTGGCACTCGTCAAAATGACTTTTTAATTGTTTAGCGAGAAGTTCGTGGGTTTGTTTCGCACTGAAGAAAATAGTTGTACTCTTTAGAGCGTCTTTAGCCCACAGGTAGAGGTCGTATGGAGTAAGTATTTGTTTAGTGGAATTCCTTTGTAAACTAGCTTTTGATGCAAGTCGTTTTAAATTACATGCAATTCCGTCGCAGGGCCCTTTACCATGCGCGGTAGCGAAAAAATGGCACTCTGCAGGCATACCAAAATCGTTATGATGATGAACGAGATTCGTACAATTATATTTATTCTTGTAATGTTGGCCGGCGCCATCTGAAAAGTAAATAACTTTTGTTACATGAAACTTTTCTTTCATATGATTAATAATCATTTGTTGAGAAGCATACACAGCTATTGCATTGTGATTTAGATCATCCGATATAACTGCAAAAGTTTCATAACGGATTTCATTATCAAACTTAAAATAACGAATAATAGTATGAATTGACGCTTGATTATTGTTCCAGTGGAACGCCCATGCCGCGTCTTGCGCAGCAAACGCATAGTTTTCAGAAAAATCGCATTGGACAAGGAGTTCACCATCGATCAAATTTTCTTTTTTCCTGTTTAAATAATTCGATCGCTGTTTGGCTATAAAATGATGAGGTTTAAGTGCAATTAATTTATCGCATAAATCTGTAACAAATTCGTTGATCGGAAGAGTTTCTGTTGTCATCGTTGCGCGATCTGTGTTAGTCCAAATTTGATATCTAATGACTTCAATATCCGCTTTATTAAATGTATCGAGCAAGAATGTTTTCAAGCCATTAATATTGGGACATTTAGTACACTTATTGTAATAACAATCGGGAGAGGGATTAATATTGCAGGTAATGCAGTTGAGATAATCTTTGAAACTGATCAAATGGTTTTCAGAATCTGCAGTAAGGCGAGAAACGCAGCTGCAATCAAGCATTAACTTGACGTTTTGATGGTAGACGCAGACGCAAACTACGTGAGTACCACTTGCACCAGCAAGAACGCAATTTTTTGATCGCAGTTGGGCAAACTTTGAAAATCCAATTTCGACATCTGGGTTGCTAGTTTTAAATTCTTCAAATAACTCATTTAAATTACAAAGAAGTAACCATTTTTGAACATGTTTGCGAGAACCATCGGACTGTTTAATTGACAGGTAATCTTTCATGCCTGGTAGTAACCGGCTATTTTCGTCATTTCCTTAAAAGGCAGTGACCAACTGCTATGTATGTACAGAAAGTTGTCGTCCCTTTTTGTTTGCTTTTTTGACATAATACCCTGAACACCATACTCTTGTAATGCAAGTCTTGCGTTTTCCACAAGCCGTCGTGAACAACGAAAAAATGTGGCTGTTTTATTAATACTCCAAGAATCTGGCGCCAAGGTCAGCAATTGAAATTTTTCATCACTTGTCGTCTCAGGATGTGTAAACCGCATAAGTAATTTTTGTAGGATTTCACAGTCGTGAAGATGTTCATCATGAACATTGTTTAGTTTTTCACAGTTATTGTGAGAATCAAAATCATTAGGGTCAAAATCAGAATCGTTATTCATGCATTCGTCATTGATAATTGGGCCATTGCTTGATATTCTAGGTTCACTAGCAGTTTCAACTGAAGCAGTTTGGTTCTGTGCTTTTTCAAGTTCAATTTTCAGAATATTGTCAATTTCTTTCCGACAAGAAATGCAGAGCATCGAACCTTCTTTAACGGTATCAAAAAATTCCATTTGTTTCGCGGAAATACGACGAAGAGTTGAAGGAGCAAGATCCACGCTGTTCTTTTTTAAAGGGATTACAACAGCGGTCTTTGAAATCGTACGACATACTACCAAATATTAAAAAAAATTCTTTACACTAAGTGTAAACAAAATGTATTAAAATGTTGCCTCTATACAGAATCGTATTGAATTGGAGAATCCTATATTATATCAAAACGTTTCAACCTGACTTCTCATATACTAACCGGCACTACTTTTCCACAACGAGAAGGAGGTTTGTACGACTCACGCAAAACTCGCACATTTGAACTTCACATATTAATTTATAATAAAGCAATGGCATTGATATTATACTGTTGTATACAATCTTACGGACAGAGTTTCAAAATTGTTTGTAATGCCCTATTTCGGTATTACATATTCGGCGTTTTACCGCCGCCGTCTCGGGGCCGGCTACCGTCTCAGGTGAGACTTTAACGTCTTCGTGGACGTTGCGCCAGATAGAGGCCCGACGACGTCGTTCGCCCGTCCGGACAATTAATTGTCCGAGTTCGGCTAACTCGGGGTCTTTTCGCGACCCGCACTCGCACTCACGAGAGCAAGAGATCTCGTCCCAGAGGGGGACGATGTCTCGCCTCCTTCCGCGCCTGAAAAGGGGCCTCGAAAACTCGCGGGGATTGCCACGCACTGCAATCCGTCTTTTTATCGACGAAAGGACCGGATGCATGCAAGAGGAGGGTGGTTGCAAGAATGACGTCTTTATTAAATCAAAATTCTTATTATTAATGAGAGTTGGCTCAAGGCCACTTACAATCCGCTCTCGTCGAATAGCAGTAGGGCGGCTTCTGCAGGCCCTGGGGGTCGTCTTCGCGCTGGACCCAATCGCAATCTCTCCAAAAATATCCGCTCAAAACTCTCAACACTCGGAGAACTCGTTACTCTGAATAATCAAACGGCCGCACTTTCCCTTACGCGCGATGCCTCGGTTTCAAGGTCCGAGACCAGACTTACTTCTGGACATCTCGTTATCGCGCTTCACGACCGTCGCGTCGAGTCGTCTCGTGGGCCTTTTATAAAGCTCGTCGCTTCTTACCGACCACTCTGTCGGTATATTACCGTCCACTCAGTCGGTATATTATCGTCTTAGCATAGAGCTCCGAGGTTTCGAGAGGAGTATGTAACTGGCGTGTTACATGTTTTATAGAACTATTGAGTGTATATTATGGACATGTACAAGTGAATTTGATAATAAATAATTTTAAATACATGAAATGTCTATAACTGTACGACCTCTACCTGTGGGCTAAAGACGCTCTAAAGAGTACAACTATTTTCTTCAGTGCGAAACAAACTCACGAACTTCTCGCTAAACAATTAAAAAGTCGTTTTGACGAGTGCCAAACTATATCTGGGACATTGCTCTTCCATTCATTAATTCCTGAAGGCACAGAAAAATTAAATTTAAAGAGATGTAGTACAGATGATCATGAGGTTGTGTTTTCTATACGACAGACTAAAGAGCGGGCAACAGTACTTACCAATCCAAAGTCAGATAAGTCTAGAAAGATGCGGAAAGTTCCCGCTAAGCAGAGGAAATCACGTCCACGGTCTAAAAAATAAAATAAGGTAAACCCGCAGGCGCGCGCGCACACACGCACACACAAACGCACGCACACACACACACATGCACACATACAGGTGACGGCGAGGAGAACCATCTGAACAAAGCACCCCGAAGAGATGTAAACCTGACCGTGCGACCTCCTCGCGGTACATCTTGGTTAACGCAAATGCAGGCGGTATAATATTACGTAGTGAAAATCAATTTTTGGAGTGAGATATAAAAATGTTAGATATCTTTTGATATAGCAGTCTTGCAGAGCAAGAAATTCTCTTTAAAATGAAAAAAAAGGATCATTCCGACTAAAATTAAACGAGATAATCGAGGTTCAATTTGGAAAATAGAAGGCCCCTGTTTTGTACCTTTCACACACAATTCAAGGGCCTTCATTTTTGATTGATTGATTTCAGTTGATTTTTTACCTGTAAAATGGTCGAAACCCACGACTTTTTAAAAATCTTATGCAGTTGGCTTGAAAATCGTTACTCGGGGGTTTTCGGGGTTGCTGATTACGAATCTGTAATCAGATTTTAAAAAGTATACCGTATTATTCGTCCGCCATATTGAATTTTGAAAAACTATCATCGGATTCGCAATCAGCGACCCGGAAAACCTCCGAGTAACGATTTTCAAGCCAATTGCCCAACAATTTAACAACGTTTTTTGCATATATTTTTGACACTCTTTTTGAAAAATACCCCTAAAATCTAAGGGTTAATTTGACCAAAACAGCCCCGTTTCACCTAAAATCAATAAAAACTTACTTTTTCTACCCCCGAGTAACGATTTTCAAGCCAACTGCATAAGATTTTTAAAAAGTCGTCCGCCATATTGGATCCGCCATTGTGAATTTTGAAAAACTATCATCGGATTGGTAATCGGCGACCCGGAAAACCTCCGAGTAACGATTTTCAAGCCAATTGCCCAACAATTTAACAACGTTTTTTGCATATATTTTTGACACTCTTTTTGAAAAATACCCCTAAAATCTAAGGGTTAATTTGACCAAAACAGCCCCGTTTCACCTAAAATCAATAAAAACTTACTTTTTCTACCTTAAGAAAAAGTTTTCAACCGTTTAAATCAAAATCCCAAGGGGTGAAATATAGGCCTTACACTGAAAAAGGCTTGCCCGAAAATACGGTGGAAATTTGCCTTCACAGGTGGTAGCAAGCATGAATCACACTGTTTCTTATTAGCCACCACTCACATGATAGCAAAGATTCACCACCGGTGGTTGTCAATGGCCACCACGGAAAATGTTTTGGTTAAGATTGTCCACCACCCATGGCGCTCATATTCGTGACATGTATGCATACTGTTTGAACACATATTTTAAAATTATATTTGTGGAAAAATATAAAAAATAGATAAGATTGATCGTAAAACAGTCAATTAAATTTGTTGTTATCGATCAAAATTGTTTTATAACTGTATATTAAGACCAAAACTGTAATTCATGACTTAAATTTATTTATAACCATATTTTTGGATACGTTTTGACCCTAGAAACTTGAAGGAGTTTATTTCAAACCGATTCGTTGAAGCTATCTTGTCGAAAAAGGTAAAACTGAATAATAAGAAATTCAACGCCAACTGAACTTTTTGCACGTGTCAGCAAAAAGTTCAAATCTGACTACGTAGTGATCATTTCCAATCAATGTATATTCAAACACCCATTTCAAAATTAAATTTACAATAAAATATCTGAAATGAATTATATTAATTGTAAAAGTGAATATTTACTTCCATCGTATTGATCAAAAATGTTTGGTTCAACGCTAAGACCAAAAATGTTATTCATGCCTTAATTTAATCTAAAATGATATATCTGAATACTTTTGGGTCTCACAAACTTGAAGGAATTTATTTCAAACCCATTGGTTGAAGTTATGTTGCTTAAAAGGATAAAATAAAATAATAAGAAATTCAACCTCGATAACACTTTTTGCACGAGTCAGCAGAAAGTTCAAATCTTACTACGTAGTGATCATTTTCAATCAACTTGTATTCAAACACACATTTTAAAATTAAATTTATAACAATTTACGTGAATTCCTGTGAATTTGTGTTTAAACATATATTTTGAAACTAAGTTTGTGGTAAAATATCAAAAATGAATAAGATTGATCATAAAGCTGTGAATTTATCCTTTATTGATAAAAATGTTTTATTCTATATTATGTCTTAAAAAAGAGAATGTCTTAAATTTATTTATAACCATGGACACACACATATATATATAATACATGTATATAATACATTTAAGACATATTTTTGGCCATAATATAGAATAAAACATTTTTATCGATCAAAGATAAATTCACAGCTTTATGATCAATATATACATATATATATAATTGATATATATATATATATATATATATATATATATATATGTATATATATATATATATATATATATGTATATATTGATCAATTAGTTCATATAGGAATGGAATAATCTGAGTTATTATTTCGATTTGACAGGCTACATAACCTCACAACTTTGTTGTGTTTGGTTACGACGCCTGATCTCCGGGTTGCAGGCTTTGCAAAATTAAATGGTCGAGTGTGGTTCGACTTTCGCACCATATACGTGCCTTAGCCTGACTACCACAGAGGGTTACGCGTGGTTGATAATCTACATCATGAGGCGTCAAAATTCATGGTGGACATTTCCCACCACGCGTGATCATTCATGCAAGCCAGAGAGTGCACGTTTCACGCGAGCACAGCGCCGCGTCGTTATTTATAACCAGGGTTGGTAGTTGCACTGGAGCATAGTTTTTTCAGTGTAGAGGCCGTCCATCCTCCTTTCATATGATGCTCCATTATGATCGTGTAATTAAGCGCAATGGACCACCTATCCATTACTCGGCAATGAGATTAGAATCAAAACATCGCCAGTTAAAACAACATGTGATTACTAGCAGTAATAGAAAAAATGTCACAAAAAGCACTACTATAAGAAACCAATTGAAAATGGCCTACCATAAGTTAAGTTGCACTGTCACATGTAAGAATATAATATGCAATAATCCTAAAAAAATTGACGTAAAAGATAGAATGCTTTATTTTCCGGGAAGTTCATATGACGAAGCAATTGTATCCACGGCTTGCGTAACTGTTAATGAAAGTACGTATGCGGTACAGATGGGTTTCGTTGTTGATATTGGAGACGGTGATTACTTGACATTTGGAAAAATTGTCAACATTTTTATAAAAAATGAAGACATGTTTTTCGTTCTTCAACCACTCACAACCAATTACTTTTATGAACATTGCTTCATGTACAACGTTCAGGCTAGAGACAAATACATTTTAAAAAATACTACCCAAATCCCAGAGATTCATCCAAGCGTATTAATAAATTATAAGAAATCGTTATATATTGCGACACGATAGTACGTACTGTAAATTAGTTAATAAAATTTGTATTATTATATTCCTTATTATATGGACACCGAAATCTTTGAGAAACCCTATGAAAACTTCGGAGCGCGAATCCTAGACAACGTTTTCGGTGACCCGACAGTTCTGGACATCGAAATCTTTGAAAATCTTATGAAAACTTCGTAGCGTGCGACCTAGACAACCTTTTTCGTGACCCGGCAGTCCTGGACACCGAAATCTTTGAAAACCCTATGAAAACTTCGGAGTGCGAGACCTAGACAACGTTTTCGGTGACCCGGCAATCCTGGACACCGAAATCTTTGAAAACCCTATGAAAACTTCGGAGCGCGAGACCTAGACAAAGTTTTCGGTCACCTAGCAGTCCTGGACACCGAAATCTTTGAAAATCCTATGAAAACTTCGGAGCGCGAGACCTACAGAACGTTTTCGGTAACCTGGCAGTCCTGGACACCGAAATCTTTGAAAACCCTATGAAAACTTCGGAGCGCGAGACCTAGACAAAGTTTTCGGTGACCTAGCAGTCCTGGACACCGAAATCTTTGAAAATCCTATGAAAACTTCGGAGCGCGAGACCTACAGAACGTTTTCGGTAACCTGGCAGTCCTAAGTATTCTATGACAACCACTTAGAACTGCGGAGTGCGCAACCTGGATGGCATTTTCGGTCCCCCACCACCACCACCAACCTTGGAAATTAAATTGTAAACGCTACTCTGTACATTATATAATCCATGTAAGTGCTGCAGGAATTTCGCAGCCAAAAGCGCGGAACGTATGCACTCATATACCTACTGCTTATTTGGATTCCGCAGAAACTGCGGGACTGACAATATAGAAGTAGCGTAACATGGCACTGCTGGTTGAATCAAGCAGCTACTGCATTGACGCCTTTTAGAAACTGCGGAATTTCAGTGCCCGAATAGTGAAATATGCCCAATTTCGAGGAACCATTCATGGTCACGACCGACGCTTCGGGAATAGCGGTCGGTTATATCTTGTCTTAAAGCCGGAGAAGATTTACCATTCCCTAAGCTTAAACGACGCAGAAACACGATACAGTACTTAAGAACAAGAAATATTAGCCGAATTTTATTATGATTATATTAGAAAAATGTCAAAATTATTGTATATTGTGTGGTAAATGTGTATAAAAGGTATATTTTTAATGAACAATTCTAAATTTTATTGGCCCAGTAGAGATATGCGTCTTCCATCCTCGGGTATTGACAATTTCCATTAAATATTCGCAATCAAAATGGTACTATTTTCGAAATGCGATATTTCAGATGTTACGATTATTCCAAGCATTATTAGATGGCGTAGATCATTGTTCGATGTTATTTTATCTACCATCCACTTAATCGTTATATTAGAAAAATATGCTTTAATTTCAACACTATTATATGTAATATGACTAAGGAGTATATAAAACAAACAATATAAGTAGGATCCGATAATATTTTCTTCCGGTGCATAATGAGGAGGGGGGGGGGGTGAAGGATAGAGTTCCTGAAATCGTCGTGTGATCTAAGTGGGACGTTTGAAAAAGTGTCAAAATAAACTTTGATTATTGTAGGACGTATTATTTTCTTTATGCATATGCAAATGTTTCACAAAATAAAAGGACCTTTGTTTAGTGTTAAAATAGTATCAGATGAATGAGATCTTGTTAGGTATAGATAAACCATATTTATGAAAGACTGTTATGAAATAAAACAGCTCATTACGCATAATATTCGTAATAATCTTAATATTTCTTTGAATGTACATGAGAATGCTGTATTACTATGAATTCAAGTTTGATCAGATAGACATGTATTATTTTCATCACCTTATTAATTTAAGTATTCATTTAATAGAACAGACTAAGATGAACATTTGGGCACTCATCACTTTTTGTATTTAGGTTCAGAACTTTTACTATTGATGACCTCTTATAAACTTTATAAGAGTATGTTGGACATTAGACGAAGGACATTTCTCAAACACTTTGCAACGAAAGCTATCCTCGCTGTAATAGGATTAACACTTTTTTGCGAGTTTATAATATATTATATTGTATTAATGCAGGTAAGAGACCCACTTTTATTTTAATAATGAAAAACGACTATAAAAATAAAATATTAAGCCAGTGGTTTAAGAATAAAAATATGTTACAATTATTATGACATTGATATATAAGTAATATATTAATAGAGTGCCTGCATACAAAAAGGACAAAGGCGCTCGAACCACCCGATGAAACAGTAAATAAAGCAGGAAAAAAAATACAAATTTCAAAAACGAATTCAAAGGCAATTTAATGACCAACAATATTATCATTTAATATTTTTTGATACCATATCCAGTTTTTGAGAAAAAAGTGGGAAATATTCTAACTTTTGTTAGGCTCTTTTATATTTATTAAAAAGGTCGCACCCGTCAGGTTTATTGATAAAAATGTTCTGTTTGAAAGAAAATTTTATTCTTTCCATGCTTTGTGCTCCTATCCAATTGTGTCCATTTCATAAATTCGGGTTTCAACTGACCGCTTTATGGTCATATTGCATCGTTTAAGTTAAATGCACGAACATTTGAATCCCCAATCGTTTGAAGAGAAAAATTCATTAGTATTGAAATAACCGTATTATATGTTGCAAAAACGATGGCTCACTGGAGTTCTAATATTTCCCACTTTATGTTTTTCAAAAACTATGCATATTATAAAAAATGTTAAATAGCAATATTGTTCGCAATTAAATCGCCTTTAAATTCAATTTTATGATTTTGCTTCGAGCGCTTGTGCCCTTTTTGCATGCGGACAAGCAATAGTGGATTCGAACATGTAATTCATGAGGCAAAAATTATAATTACTAATTTATTTAGCAACGATGAAATTAACATATTATTGAACAAAAATCATAAATCATTTTCAAAAAGTTCCCAAGCCAACACGGTAAACATATTTTTTAATACTTTCTACCAAAACTCTCCCGTCAACTTGCGCACTGTTCTTACCCTCAAACATCACCAATGAACCCGATCCTAAACCTCATCCAAATGTAATAATAAAACAGCAAAATCTCTTGTAAACTCTAAACAAATGAAATCAATTTAGTTTCCGTTTTTTTTTTTTCATCTTTTTAGAGTAACCTCTTCATGCACCAACCCAAAGTCAACCCGTATGGTTGAACGCCCTTTCCATGGCCCGTAATAATATAAGAGTAATTAACGTGCGAATCGCGAAGCAAATGCGAGTATTGAAGAAGAAATTACAGTACCATGTTTTTAGGTTCCCTGAACCCGAATTGAGGTATAGTCTGTCCCTGGCTTAAAGTTCAAGCTCAATTGGAGGCCGCAAAAATTCATTTTTCTCGTTATTCGGCAACAAAAATGCATGTACAATATATCTAGAAGAGTTTTTGTCTCGTGATCGAAAAATGGCTTATTCTAAAAGGTTAGGGTGTCGTATACCGGTATCTAACATCAAAATAAGTTTTAGATAGGATTCGCAAAGGAGTCTTATAAGAAAATAAATTGTTCTATGTGTTAACGTTAGTTTTTTATAATGTGCCATATCGATTTCCTTTGGGTTTTATTCCGTTAGCTTTAAGTTCGATAAAAGCAGCCAACTTCCTTTTGTGACGGCGGCAACTCGAGCTCAATGGCTGAAGCTAATAGTCAGACACCTGATTAACCTATAGGAGGGCATGGGTAAGATCGCAGCACGCCGTGCTCTGCTCTCTTTTCATCCTCGTTATAGTGGTACGCTTCATATACGCATTACGGGTACGGATGAATTGGATTCCGTTTTCGTTTTTTCCCATCCATAATTTATTCTCTTTTCAATATGCATGTATCTTCGAGCCATTTCCTTGACGTTTTGATGAAATCGTTCACTTCGTTCTTCAATGTAATCTCCGAGGTTTTGTACAAAATAGTATTAGAAATTCGTTTACCTCGGTACGATCGGGCAGCAAACCCCCCACTCGAAATCGCGCGCTTTCTTCCCTTGAAGCGTAATATACTATTATAATAATTGGCCTTAGATGAACAATAATTCAAATGCAATTCATCGTTAGTGGAGTCAAATTAGATCAAATAAGGCTGTAACTTGGAAAAAAACTCTCCAATCAATTTTTTTCCATGAAATCTTTGGAATCGCTTGTAAATAGTGTAAAAAAAATGCATCCTCTTGAATTACTGTGTTTATTTATTTATTAACAACAAGTAAGTGTGAAATTATTTGTAAAATTAAATATGTCGAGTATGAAACGTCGAGAAATATTGAAAATGATTCTCTATAGGTTTTCGAGTATGCTGAATATGAGTTTGAAATCAGATTTTAGAAATTCAAAATGGCGGATTCAAAATGGCCGACGGAAATATGAAATATTGCTAAATAAACGGAATAAATTGATGTTTTCAGGTTATTTGGATACTGCAATTACAAATGTGACATCGTAATAAAAATATTCAAAATGTGCGGATCTAAAATGGCCGAAGAAAATGTGAAACATTGTCAAATGAACCTAATAAATGGCTTAAAAATATTAATAAAATATTATTTTTACGTACCTTTGTTCACTACTTGTCACTTTGTAAAATACAGTTTCTATACCCTGCGAAACCTACACAGCCACGTGCCGAACCAAACAATGACTAACGTATATTGTCGACCTGCGTCGACGGCATCTGCCGTCTCTCTAACCACACACAAGTGAAAGTTCATAGACGGCTTTCTCACTGCTCAGAAAGTACCTCTGAAAAATAGTACACATCATACATTTAAGTATCAAGTCAGTTTCTATTGAAATGCCCGGTTAACGTGATATTCTTACCGAAAAAACGACGAAAAATAATTTTTACGATTTCTCGTGTTGTTATATCCCAATCGTCATTAAATTAAAAAAAAATTAAAGTAAGGTATATTCTTCGAGATTTATGTCTCAACAAACACCTCACCGACTGACAGTTTAAAAAAAAATTTTTTGTTTCATTTAGAACACTTCATTTATACTCAAATTTTCATACTTCATACTATAAAATATTTTTTTCCTCATTTATCTTAACAAAAAATACAATAATCACATATTATTGCAAAATAAACCATTGTATCATAAAGTACACATCATAAGCTTTCAATCGACCACCTACAAAGTATCAATATCATTTTCTAAGACTGTGTAACGATTTTCGTGAGAAACACAAAATAAAAAAATGCAGTTTATGAAAATTGACGAACTTTGAAGACTTATATTTTGTAAAATAAATTTTTGTAATTTTTTTACAAAAATGCATATTTTAGATAATCCTTAAGAGATAAGATGCATGTATTTGTTTATTTTTTCCCTACTTTTTATCACATTTCATTGAATTTTACGAAATAATCCAAAATTCTTACAACACTAAAAAATGAACTAATTAAAAATTAATTAACAAATTCCATTACACTCAATGTTTGTTTAAAAAAAATGCCACAGGCATTTTTTGTGTAAAATTTCCTCCTCTTTCGAATGGCATCATTACTTTATTAATAACAAATGAATTTAAAAAGTTATTTGCAAAAAAAACATATCTCTGCACCTAAATTGTTAAATAAAAAAAGTAGCACCCTACTTTTCTCCTACACACCTTAATAAATGCCCAAAAGATCATCAATCCGAAAATTTTTTTCCAAGAAAAAATCTAATTTAACTCCGCTACGTGCACTTGTATTTGTAGTAAAATTAAGAGTTATTTACATTAACTTAATATTTATCCATTGTATTTGCCATCACAAAATGCCACAAATGTGAGTAAACTGTTTGACACGGCTGTATATATTGGCTTCTCTATTCGTAAAGGAGAGTTTCTCTATAGATAAAAATTAAATTCAATAACAATGTATGGAATTCCTGCGTGAAGTTTCAGTTTACTGTAACTGAAGTTTTACACGGTTACGGATACTGACAATTCTGATACCATTTCTAATTTTCATTTTTTTTTTCTCGACCGTTTGGGTTTCTCCTAGGTATGGGTCGTCTTCAGATAGAAGAGGAACGCGTGCATCGCTTGTATTTATATTCACTGGGAACATAGGCTTATTAATGTGTGTTTACTGAATTCTTTTCTTATTAATGTATTAATGTTTCACACTACGTGTGCTTACATAGACTTCCGGTTACATTTCACATTCACATTACATTTACATTTCCTCGTATCACTTACATTGATCTTTGTACATTTCTGCTTATTTATCAACTCTTTGCATTTCTCTCTCTCTCTCTCTCTCTCTCTCTCTCTCTCTATCTCCGTACTCTGTCTATCATTACCATCCATTTGTGCCCCCTTCCATCCTCGTTCATTACATCCATATCACTACTTAATTTCTCACTTATAAACGCACATTCTACCCTCAGGTGATCCAATTGCTCTCTCGCTTTTCCACATAGTCTACACAGCCTCTTTTCCTCATCCAGCCAATATTTATTGCCTCTTTCGTCATTCCCACACCGCCACCTTGCAATCCTCTCCATCTTTTCCCCTTCTTTCCTTTTACACGTTCTTATATATTTTGGTACTCCTAGTACCCTCTCGTGGTTTCGACATTGTCTCGATCCTCTTACTTGTTCTCCTCTCTCTTGCTCATCTACCTCCACATGCCTACCCCTTAATATCTCCCATCTATTCTCTTCATATTCCCTCAAGGCTATTTCACTCATTCCCCCCTACCACAAATAATTCCTTCTTTCTATACTTTCTCTTCCCCACTCGCTCATCTCCTTGTTCTTCTCGCCCCTTCTCCTCTCCTCCATACACTTCTTTCCGATTTCTCCCCCCTCCCCCTTCTCTAACCTTTCTTCATACTTCCCTGCCCTCCATCCTGTCTCCACCCATAACTTATTTTTCTTCAACTCCTCCCTGGCTATGTATCCCGGTGTTGTTCTTTCCACTCCCATCACCCATTTAAGGTACTTTTCCTGCTTGCTGTCGAACAGTTTTAACCTCCATTTCACATACCCTTTGAATTTCCTCTCTCCGTAGCTCCAAACCCACCCCATAGCCACCCTCGCCCTTCTCAACCTTTCTCTTACATGTTCTTTTTCTCCCCCATACCTCGTGAGTGTATATCCTAGATATTTATATTCTTTAACTTCCTCTATTCTTTGTTCCCCCCACCACCAAAACCTTTCTTTCTCTCTACCCCCTCTATTTCTGAATACCATAACCTTCGATTTCTCTACGCTCAAAGTCAGCCTTTTCTTCTCCACATATCTTTTTACTCCCCTAATCATGTCTCTTAGCCCTTCCTCCTCTTCCGCTACCACCACTACATCATCTGCATACTCCAATGTCCACACTTTATCCTTCCCTACCGTTACTCCTCCTCTTCCCTTTTTCATCTCTTCCTCAATATCCGCTATATATATATATATATATTAAAAAGTGTCGGGCTTAAAGGGCAACCCTGCCTTACCCCTTTTTCTACCCAAAATTCTTTTGATATCTCCTCTCCTACCTTCACCACACACCTCGTTTCTTCGTATATCTCCCTTACCCTGTTTATCATCGCTTCACTGACCCCTCTTTTTCCCATCATTTCCCACAACACCTCTCTGTCTAATTTATCGAAAGCTGCCCTCAAATCCATAAAGAATGCCCACACTTTCTTCTTATCCTTCAGTCTTTTACCTATTACATGCTTCAGAATCTTCACGTTCTCCATTGTCCCTCTTCCTTTCCTAAATCCCGCCTGCGTCATGCCCCATCCTCCACTCTCATCTAACTCTTTCACTAACCTTTTATTCAGGATGCTTGCGTATATCTTGTATCCCGTATTTGTTAACGTCACCCGTCACCTTAGAATCCCTTCTTGCATATTGGCACCTCCACCTCCATCCCTCTGGCATCTTATCTCTCAATTTTTCCCACCCTTTTTCATCTACCCACGTTTCAACTAACCCAATAATTTCAAACTCTTTTAAATACTCCCAAAAATCTTCCTCTTTTCGTTTCAGTCCCGCAACATTCCATACTATCCCTTTTACTCTTCGCTTATTTTTATTTCCCCTTCCCTTTTTCATCTCGCTGCTCCTTTCTTTCACACTCTCATTCTTTTCCATTCGCACACGCATATCATCACCACTTTTTTCACGCTAATACTCTATACTCCCACTCCCTCTATCATACTCTATCAATCGTTCTTTCTCTTCATTCCACCTATACTCCTTGTTATCTACAAAACATCTGCCATACCCTACATTTGTTCTTTTTCCATCCACTCGCTGCATTCTCGCCCATTGTCTCACTCTCATTTGCATCATTCTTTCCATTTTTGTCAAGTCGTCGTCTAAAAATATCTCTTTTCCCTTTAGATGACTTTTCGCTCTCATTATCTTCATTTTGTCTTCAAATTTCTCCAACTTCAATAGCACCGCTTTATTCCCCCCTATAACGAGTGCTTCGTATTTCATATTTTCTCTGTCTATCTCCCCCAGCATCTTTAAGACTTTATCAACCTCGCTTTTTACATTCTCTTCTCTCTCCCCATTTTCACTCACACGTACGCCTCTTATCACCACGTTATTCTTCTTTTCTCTTCTTTCTCTTAGTTCTTCTCTCTTCTCACTGTCTTTTTTATAGTCCTGAAATTCTTTTCGAACTTTCTCCAATTCTGCCTTTAATTCTGTTACTATATCTCCCTTAAACTCCACCAGCAACTCTTTCATTACTGCCCTCATCACCTCTTTTTCCATCTTCTCTGCTTTACTTTTCTGTTCTTCGTTTTTCCCCGTCCTTTCTGTTCCCGCTTTATGAATTATATTTGTTTTCTTCCTCTTGTTTATCTCCAATCGCTTACTATCCCCCTCTTGCTCGCTCTCTGTGCCACTACTCTCTCTCCCTCTTTTCGTAATCCACGACGCTACACTAGATCGCGAACTAGCGCTCGAACTTCTCTCCCTTCTTAGAGCTTCAGCTTTCGACGGCCTCCCTCTTCCACTTCCTCGTCGTTCTCCCCTCATCGTCCCCGGTTTCACCGGTCTCTCACTCGACTCGATCTTACTGTCGCTCTCCGATCCCCCATCCCTTCTTCCATATACGGTGTTATATTTATTTTTCGTTCGTACTATAAATACAATTATTATTTTTAGTACCTGCGAATTTCCTGCAGATGTCAGCACCTGTCCACCTTACCAGTCAGGATTCAATTCCCACGTGTAGATCTAATCCACGTGTTATTTTTTAGGTTAAGATGAAATACCTTTATTTTCTTCCTGCCGGTCCAGCGCCAGGTGTTTTCTCAATTTCTACCTTGATTGGCAGAAATTTAGCTTGCCAAAAACTCTGAAACAGAAAACGCCCGAGGGCACACAACAGCAGTAAATGCACTTTAAGATCGTTCGGTTGACAGGTCTTTCAACACTTACTCTCAAACCGGAAGTCCCTGAATTCTTTTCTTATTTTTTAATAAAGACATTTTTTATATTGCTCCTATTCTTTAAATTTCTTTCCGTAGTAAGAATCTTTGTTTTTTTTTTTGTAATTCAATTCATGTCTCGTTTCGTTTCCACGTTGGGTTAAGCGGGTTTGTTGTTCTGCGTTAGTTGTTAAAAAGTTCTTTTTATGTTTTTTTAGTCTGACCGCGTCTGATATTTGGTATCTAGAGGTTTTTGAGGTCGCCGTTACGAATTTGCTATCACGTATTCAAATTTCAATATGTCCGATAAATATTTAAAAAATGAAAATCTCGGCTAATAATTGGTATCCACAATTTTTTTATTTCGCCTGTTATGTATTTCGTATCGTATATTACAATTTTTAAATGGTATAATTTTGTCTTATTTGCGGTATTTGTGAGTTTGGAACCGTTCGGACCGTTAATACTAATGCAGTGTTAAGAGTTGTAACAAAAAAGCTTAGTTAACGATATTTGAAAGTCTTTGGAAGTGTTCCGTTATTCCCCAGGCTCTGGCGGTCGTTTAATTCTGCTTAGTTTCAGGCTGGGGAGTTTTGTGGGACTAGGCTACTGCCGTTACGGTCGAGATCCAGCAACACTGCACATTCCCCCGCACGTGGGCTCCGGCCGGAAGCCGGAACGGCAGACCTCTTCGTACTGCGAACGAGTGCGCAAAGTGCCGTACGTTTAGATATTAATATTGGTGTTTGTCGATTTTTTGTATCCGTCGGCACATTTGTGCGACCGAAGTGCAAGTGGTGACGCATCTAAATCTGGTGAAAGTTTTATCAAACCCGAACACACATATGCTTTTTTTACTCGAACTGACAGTCACTAAATTATAAGTGTACCAGTTACACCCGTAAGCGGGCATCATGATAATTTAATTAGTTACATAAAATAGTTATTTTCGAAAATCTTTCTTGTAAGTGATTGATAAATTGCATTTTCGAATTCATTAGTGAAAAATTACTGTCCTAATAGATATATATCAAATGAATAATAAATTATGTGTAATATTATCTCCAATGTAGTGCAGGTGGCCAAACTTGGATAATCGACAAATAGATTTAGATGTACCTCCTACTGCAGAAAACGAAACACCAGTAAGCGCTCTGTTTCTCGCAGATACTCATTTACTGGGTCCACGTAATGGTCATTGGTTTGACAAACTCCGGAGGTTAGATTTAAGTAATTGATTAATACGTGTACACTTATATTTAATTGACTGAAATTATATATGTTTCTTTATTTAGGGAATGGCAAATGTATAGAACATTTCAAACAGCCATGGCCATCTTTAAACCGGATGTAGTATTCATATTAGGTTAGCTGAATTTAGTGATAAAAAATGGCGGTGTTGATAATTAAAAGCTACTGTCCAATATTTTAGGAGACATATTCGATGAAGGCCAATCCTGCAGTTCAGTCGAGTTCGAGAGTTATACCTCGAGATTCCAGTCGCTTTTTGATGTACCACAGCACACTCTCAGATACGTAGTTGCAGGGAATCATGATATAGGTTTCCATTACGGTATATATAAATACTTACAATATTGATGATTATTTTAAATATTATATACCACTACCACAATGGTTATTTTATTTTAATTTAATATTTTTATCAAATTATTTCACATCAGACGGTATGAACTCATGAAATTCAGATTTTTCAGACAATTTTAATGTAACATGGAATATTTTCCCATAAAATTCCACATTTCATGTGTTTTAGATAGATGAATTTCATGAGTATTTTCGTAAATCGGATTATTGGACATGCTAGGTACTCATGTTCATTACTACACATCATTTAAGGGTGAAAATCAAACAGTTGGATAATACATTTCGTCGGTATATTACTGAATAAATTATGCTAGTAATTATATTATTAATATTAATGAAATTTCATAGTGTTTAGTGTTACCTTTCGTTTCTTATGAGCTAACAGCCTGCAACGTTATTTATAACCGAATGAATGCAATTGAATATGCAAAAATGTTATTCGATCCTATGTCCCTTGACTCGATTTTTAGACTTTGGTTAAGTAAAAAACTTTATAAATAGACATTTTAGCGTATATTTGCTCAGAATTTATCATAGAATTACATAGTAAATCATTATTAGTGTATCGAATTAAATTATTACACGAATTAATCGATTGATTAAATCCCCCAAGAGTACATGTCATTCGGTCCTTCGATAGATATGGCTTATTTTCCTGTCTATAAAGTGTAGTTCTCCTGCAATAATTATTTTTAAATATATCACATTATACTGTATAATTAATTTATACAAGGTGGTCCGTTTTAATCTATCGATGGAAATAACTTCGAGAGAGATGGTTGTATCAAAAAATGTTTCAGACAAAAGTTGTAGGGTTTGAAGGGGGTCGTCGAACGGTGACCTTGGCGTTGACCTTGAGTTCAAATTCGAGGATTATTTCAAGGTCATATCGCGATTTTTAAATGGAAACACCAGTTTTTATGACAGATTCTGATTCTGTGACGAAAAATATGAAAGTTTTATCCTAAACATTTTTTTCGATGCGTAACAGATGGCGCTGTAATTGGCAGTTTTAATCTATCGATGCGAATATCTCGGAAAGTACGCATCTGATTGAAAAGTTGTAACGGGAATATTTGTGAGTTTAGAAAGGGAACATCCAACAAATTGAAACTCGGCACCCACCCCCACCGCCGAAGGTGGGGCGTGGGTCAAAATTGAAATTGGCTACCCCGATCTTTTATTACAGATTCCGATTCTGCGTCAAAAAATATGAAAATTTTGTTTGGAACACTTTTTAGATTCATGTTGCAGTCGACAAAATTAAAAATGCTTACAAAAATCGTTACAGAATTAAAATTTCTCTAGGGAATTATACACATCATGTTCTGCAAGTTAGAATAGTGCGGATAAATACGTTTAAAAAAATGTTTTCATGAAAATGTTTATTCTACTTCTTGCGTTACCACGGGGGCAACGTCGTGGACGTAGTAGACTTATGTCCCCACAAGGTGCTTTTATAATGTGAGTCTCCAACGCTTTCAAACACATCAAGCGTGCATGTGCCATCCCATGTGCGAATTGCCGATGCTGCACAAACGGCCCAGTCTTGGCCCAGTGCTGGCAGCCAAGCGTCAGTTGCCGATGCTGGCCCAACGCCGGCAATTACACTGGCCCAGTGCTGGCCTAGCATCGGTAGCCGATGTTACCATCGACAAATGGCCAAACTTCGGCACAAAAGTGGCCCAAGACTCGGGTCAGCCCTGGCCAATTTATTTCATGCGTAGTAATGCCAAGCCTCGGCCCTGTGTCTGCTCGAAGCTGGCCCGAAGCTTGGGCTAGGTCTGATAAATGACTAATTACCAAACTTGCTGGAAAATGAGTGGTACCAAACCATGGACCAATGATAGAAACAATCGTCATCCAGCATCGGGCCAGGCCTGGAAAATTGATCTCATAGGCATTTCTCCCGATCGTCGTCCCAGCATCGGCCCAATATTGGGCCCGAGTATCGGACCAAGTCTGGCAAAATGATAGTGCCAAATCTCGGCCCATCGATGGAAACATGCGGGACCGAACATCGGTCCAAGCCTGGCAAATTTATTTCACACAGAATATTGCCGATCGAATATCACCGTATCGAAAAAGATGCAAAACAGCAAAAATTTATTAAATCTTTTTGTAGAGGAGGAAATTTCCTACAAAAAAGTCCGGGAGAGTCCTAGTCTAAAAAGTATAACTTAGGCGGGAGCAAGCCTCGAAGAAAGCATCGTAGTTTTGCTGTCTTATCCTAGAGCGTTTTCACAGTCTGATGCTGTGACTTTCTTAGATTGATAGGCGCAGAAGCAGCCCCGAAAACTTAGTACAGTGGCGAAGGATTCCCTACAGTTGCATACTTGCACAGTTCTCTCGGTGTACGAGCCCTCCGACATCTGGAGACTCGGTTCACAGCCAGCGGTGTCGTTCGAATCCCCAGGGAAACTCAACAGTTAAGTTCCAGCCGTAGTCCCTAGGAGCGCGTCGCCGAACCGCATACGAAGTAGCGCTCGCGTTCCTTGAAGTGTGGGCACCGACGCGGCAATTCCGGCCGGAGGGCGATCTCGCCACTTTTACCTTTTTTGTGTCGGGGGAACTTTCCCTCCGACTAAAAACTAACTCGTCGTTTTCACGACGAATTAGAAATTAATATTTTCATTTACAGGAATACGTTGGAACTAGTAACCACGTTTTACGACCTTACTAATCCAACTCGTTGGAGTTCCAAATTTTGGCCCCGCATACAACATAAAAAGACTCGTCAATAAGCAGGGATATATCCATATCAGTGCTGGCTGCTGAAGCTGGTCCAGTGCATGCTGCCGATGCTGGGCCAGTGCAGGCTGTCGGCGCTGGGCCAATATTGGTTGCCGATGCTGGGCCAATGCTAGCCGTCAATGCTCGGCCAATGTTGGTTGCTAATGCAGGGCCAACACTAGCTGCCGATGTTGGTCCAATGCTGGCTGCCGAGTGTAGGCCGTAGTGACGCATCAGGCCTTGGACCAGCGTCGGCTCTGTTCACCAGCCGAGCATCGGCCGTACTATTGCCAGCGCTGGCCCAGGCCTGGCCCGTTCTTCATTTCGCACATGGGATTGAGCGTATACAGTATGTAAAAGTCGACTTCTCCATAGGTTGCAACGTCTCACGCATTCACGTTTTGTCGCCCAGGTCGACCTTTCCTCCAGGGATCAAAGCTGAAGATCAAACCCGTCCCTATTTAACCTTGAAATGAGATTTCAAGATCAAATCGAAAACTACTTACAAGACGACTCTATGGTCAGATCTAGGATGACCTTGAAATGACCTTGAAAGCACATGTCAAGGTCAATTCGAAAATGATTTACAAGATGATTCTACGGCCAAATCTGGAATGACCTTGAAGAACTACTTCAAGTTCAAATGGAAATACCTTTAGACAACCTTCAAGATTGATCCCTGGACATAGAAAACTATGGAGTTTGTGACAAAGTCACGATATTAATTAACAATATGAAATTGCTACAATATTAATTATATTTGGGCGAAAACAATACGCGTCGTAAGAACTGCAAGTTCTCTCTCGGCAGTGGGAGCGAGAGGCATGCGAGTTGCGCCGGCCCGGGTAGTCGTAAGAGAAGGACGCTCGATCTCTCCCGTCGATCGCCGGTTTGTTGTGTCGGCGACGGCGTCTCCCATCGTGCGACGGAGAGGCGACGATCGTCTAGCTGACCACGCGTGTGTGCATGTATACAGGCGCTACACACACTGGCGCGTTATATTACGCACCAATTAACCATTCAAAATTTAAAGGAAATTAGCGAGAGAGGTGGAAAATCGTCATCGGTCAGTACCGATTGCGATTTTCAAATTTAGTACGGTCGTGATAGCGAGAGTCGGAGGAATACAGAAAATCGTCGCGTCGGTGGAAAAAGTTGACGGTTGAATTTTTGATTGTGTGGTGGTGATGTGGAGTGAGATGAGGGTGCGAGAAGCAAGTGGTGAGATAGAGGTAGACAGATAAAAAGTAGCGAGAAAGAGAGAGAGGAAGATAGGGCGAGAAAGGAAAATATAGAGACAGGAAGAAGAGAAGAAAAGAAAAGGTAAGGCGGCATAGCCGAAAGATTAAGCGAATAATTATTCAATATTAAAGATTTAATGATTCGGACCGGAAGTGGCGAGATAGAGAGGGGAGATACGTGTACAATTTTTTTGGTTGTCTGTGGATGATTGAGGTAACTTACTATTGTATAGGAAGTGGCGAAAATTAATGAAAAAAAAATAAAAAAAAACATTTTTTTAATAAATAGACCGGAAGTGGCGAGAGAGGCACGGGAGACACGTGTGATATTTTTTTGGTTGCCTGTGGATGAGTGAGGTGACGTATTATCGGATCGGAAGTGGCGAAAATTAATGAAAAATCGAAAAACCATTTTTTTAATTAATGAGTACACGGAAAGTGGGGAGAGAGACACGGGAGACAACGTTACAAGTTGTCGACCTGGACGATGAAAACCTTCGATGAACGTCAGCTAGATCGAAAACTAGGAAGCGGTTACAACTCCCGTTTATGAGATATAGAGAGATGCTACTGAAAAATAAGAAATATGATTGGAAATTACGAGAGATCATAACGATTCCGTACATATTCTTATTTGGCCATTTTCGAACTAAACAGCATTCGCGAATTAGAGAAAAATGAATTATACATGAATTTACTATAAATAGTAGCGACTCGTTTTTCTACAGAATCTGAATTACAATCGTTTTTATTAAATTCGATTTATTTCGTTTTTTGTAATGTCGGTGCCTGGGCTGACAAAGAGTTTGGAAAGTTCGAATTAGGTTTTGACCCATACAAAAAAGTTTACATTTGCAAAATCAGCGAGTGAAATGAAAATGTCCATGAAAATCATTAATGAACGAAAATAACAACTCGATTCGTTTTTCTTACGAAAAGACTCAGAAATCGTTCTACGTTTAATTCTTTTGATCGGCTAAGAAATAAGGTTGCGCTATCGTGGCCGTACTGCGAACATCAAGCGAAACTCAAAATAATTTTGCAGTCCTAATTTTGCTGCACTACTTTATGCGCAACGTTTTCTGAACAAGAGACATCCAAACAGGGTAACCATTCGCGATCTGGCTGCAAATTTAATATTAATAATGCAAAATAAATATTTACAATTAAAAAGACGGTGAAACTCAATTAAATTACCTCTCAATTAAATTCCCTTCTCTAACTTCATTAAATTACGAAAATAGTGGTGGATACCAATAAGTCATGGGAATTGTGGGGGGGGGGGCTGATGGATAGGAAAGGTATATTCAAAAGGGATATCGCAATGGGAGAAACAAGGACAAGAAGAAGCGCGAGTCCCTTATGCGGTCAGAGGGGCATTCCTCTCCCATTGCGCCGTACCCATTACATCTTACGTATGCGCCTCCAGTACGCAAAATGTACGCGCCTTGAGACGTCAACAAAGAGTGCCACAGGGACCGACATACACAAGAGACGAAGACAACACGAAAACATGCATCGGCAGAAGTCTCCAAATACAAATAAAAATTAGATATACTTAATCTAATTAACGCAGAAGGACAACGCTAAGGAAAGAAAGGGACAAACAAATTATTTTCACTTAATGATTCAAATAAAAAGCAATGCAAACATTTTTTATGTTTTGCGGGTCAGGGTGGCGATATTTCGCAAAAATATGTTAATTACTACTTAGACCCAGACCACAGGTGTGGACAATGTATTGAATTTGGTAATTTCATTTTAGTTTTTCATCTAATATCTACGTTTCAGCCCCTAAAGATTTGATTTAATTTGAAACCGTTTACTTTTTCCCGTAGACAAAAGCGTCCGTGGACAAACCACCAAATTTAAAAAGATATTAACATAATAAAACTTAATAATAATAAAAACTGACATATATTTTCACTAAAAACTAAAATCAGAGAGTAATAACTAATTATAAATCTAAATGTAAATAGTTCCGCTCGATTTACGCTCGAAGACAAAGTTTCATTCCGTATACATCTTAGCATGTATGAATTGATGTAGTACATATGTTTAATCGTACTCATACAAATACATACATGTACATTCATACGTGCAATTATATAAGCTTCGAATGCCAAGTGAGGTATCGAAGGGCACGGCATTCCATGATCTAATGGCAGTTATCTAATAAGAATTGATGAAGTAATTGGTTAGACAATTGGGTATCGAAAAATATGTAGCATTCAGATGAGACGATTGTTGTAGTGTTTCTGGAGGTAAACTGAAGCTTTCCCTGATGTATGTGGGTTCAGATGTTGTTAAAAATTGAAAAGTGAGTGTATTTCGAAAGTAAGCATGACGATCTTCGAGTGTTAGCCACTTTGCTTATGTCCGAAAAAATGTTCATTATATTGATAAAACTTAACCATGTATAATGATTACCTCTCAATTAAATGATAACACTCCCAAGAAAATTGTTCTGCTTGTAAGAGTTGAGGTACCCAAATAAGCTACTTTGCTCGTAACTGATGATACCTGGGTTTTTATTTAACTAAGAAATGTTTCATAAAAATCCATAGTGGTTTAATTTTCTAGCACATAAAAAAGGAATGTTTTGCAAGTACGAATACTATATGAAACGGTTTGTAATCGCTAATTTAAAGGATACATCTCATGTAAACCTAGATTATATGAAATAAATATGTCATTAAGGCAAATGGTTGAAGAATCATGTTAACAAATTTGGTTTCTTATAAAATACATCATTTCAATTTTATTCATTGTCCAATAAATATATACAAAGTTTAAATATGGTCATGTATAAAACTTGATTTAATTCAATACCTTATACACAAATCAAATGGAAAAAATACTTTATGAGAGCTAATAATAATAGTGAATTATGCTGAAGTAGAAAATTTTAAACGGAATAAACATTTGATTGCAGAGACGAATTATTTCTTTGAAAGGATTACATTCTTCTTAAGACACCATGAAATTTTGAGCAACTCCGTAATAGAAATTCCCCTGTATCACAAACGCTCCATAATATGTAAAAAGAATATTTCATTCGAAATATATATTTTATTCCATGGTTGAAATCTTTTTTCGAACTGAGTAAATTTTATTTGGTACTATTGCTCAAAACATAATTCAAATAACCCTTTTTTCAAGTACAGAAAGTTTTATTAAATCAAAGTAGATATGCCATTAAATCGCGGACAATAGTATGAAAAGGATATTTGATTAATGAAAATTGTAAAGTATCACCTTACTAAAACCATTCGATAAATTTATTAATCTTGTTTGGATGAAATGAAATATCATTTCAAATAATTTTATGCGTTTCGTTAATAAATTAATTCATGATTACATTATGCTTATATACAAAACATGATTTTATTAAATACTTCATATCATAATCGAACGGAAAAAATATTTCTTTAGTGCAATTAATACACGGAGCATCCTCTAGATGTAGAATGTTTCACACGAAAAGAAAAGAATATTTCATTGGGGAAATATTTTCCTAGGATTGCTGCACTTTATTTGGTGTAGCATTAAATTCACTCAGTAACAAAAATGTACAACTATCATGGATGTTCAATCGCATGGTAGCTGAATATATGAATTAAAATAAATATTTCGTTGCAACGGTAAAAATTCGGGAAGATTACATTTTTCTTAAGATACCAAGGAATTTCGAGCAATAAAATCGAGAAAAAGGTTAATGGAACCATTTTAGAAAAGTAAAATGCGTGATAATAAAAACTGGTTAAATTAACCATTTCCATAGTAAAACAAAACAAAAACATGGTTCCGTTTACTATTTCCCGATACGTAAATATTCAGCTTTGCGCATAACCTCAAATGTACCATAGCTTTACAGTTAAGTAAGTGATTAAACGAAAATAACTAATTATCATCATAAAAACTAATTATTGTATAATACATTTTACAAAATTAGGAAATATAAAAATAACATACTGTCAACTACAACTTTTCACGGCGTTAATTGTACTATTATGAAATGTTATAATAATTTCTACTTTTTCTTCATGGTTCCGTTAATCTTTTTTTCTCTCTTTATAGGTCATTAAATCGATAAAATTTCAATTCTTTAAAAAAAAAATAATAATAATAATTGATATAAGTACAGAAGGTTTTATTAAAATATCATTGTCTTCTTTTCTGTCCTTTCATTCCGATACATAATGTTATAAAACTAAATGAAAACAGTATTCTTTCGAAAGAGGTTAATTAATATTTTAAAATATATAAATTGATTATTAATTTTTCCTAAATAGAGATGTATTACGACATAGAATAAAATTTCAAAACCATTTATTGATTTTTTTATGCTAATTGCTCACTCAAATTATTTAAACTAAAATTTGTTGTGATATCTTTTGAATTTCAATTCACTCGATTAATATTAATCGACCGAGCGACCTCCACGCGGTACATCTCGGGTGATGCTAATACCGGCGGTAGTCCATTTTGAACGTGAAAACGTTGCAAAAAGTTTTCGGTCATTATGTGTAGTCAAAATTTAAAATTTTATTATTTCAATATATTCACTTTGTTCACTTTGTAGAGCATCAAATTACCTTTAAAATGCTTGTTCTCGATTCTTGCGGAAACACCTTTTCGAGTAATAAAACGAGACACTGTCCCCTTTGATGACCACCTTTTATTTATTTTACACGGCGTCTTTTCACAAATGTACTTAATACAACTTCATTTATGATCGCACCCGACAGACTATCGGGTGAACTATGAGCCTTGGCGGACCAGAATCGCGTATTTATCTCCGTTAAGCTCGACCCCACCGGGGGATCGATTGTAAGGCCCCAAAATTGATGAAAATTGTATTTAGGGTTCAATATTGTATTTGCAATATGCCTTCGGTCCCTGGGAGTCAAGCTATCTTTTATCGTCGACATGTAAATTTTTAAGAACTTTTATAAGTACCTTAAAATTAATTTGGTATTATTTTTATGCGCAAGTATGTATTGAGCATCGATTGTAAGAGAATATTGAACCCTAAATACAATTTTCATCAGTTTGGGGGCCTTACAATCGATGCTCAATACATACTTGAGCATAAAAATAATAATAAATAAATTTTAAGGCCCTTAGAGAATTTCTAAGAAATGTGCATCTCGACGATGACAGTTAGCTTGCCCGACAGGCACAGGTGATGTCAATCAGCACAGCGTGCATGGTTCCAGACAAGCCTGGCGTAGTTGAATCATTTTCCTTGTCGGAGACCTCGTACTTTCAAGACTTTGAAATATAAATTGCGGTCTTCCTCTGAACTGCCAGACCCACTGAGAGACATGCTGCAAAAAGACAACATAAAGCGTCAACAGTTATTTTGAAAAATAGTAACGTATTTTATTTCTAGAAATTTATGTCTAACCTGACTCAGAACCTGCAGGAGAAACCTTGATCAGGGTATAACTGCAGCCGAAAGACATTATGTTCGAATGTCGCTCCCATCCAGGCAGACACGCTTCAAAAAAAGCCCATCAAGCATCAATATTTATTCTACTGTATCTACATTTATATTTATGCATTATATTTATGCCTTTTCACATTGTTTAATTCTAAGCCGAGGTAATTCAATGTAATTAATGTGCAAGCTCGTAATGAATTTTCATTATATTCATCATGATGTGTGCAACTTTTTTATTTAAATTAATTTTCAATGTAAATAAATATTACTAACCTTTCTGTAAAAGCTGCAGGTTTCCTGGATCCTTATCTTCATCCTGGATTTTTGTCCTGCTGCTGTTATGCTGGCGGCTCGGGGAAACAGAAAATCCCCACAAAGAATCAATTTCTTAAATTAAAAATAATATTAAGTTATTATAAAGTTTCCAACTAACCTGATTGCTGACCTGAAATGCTGAACTCCTGGTTGATCTGGGATGCCGTTTCCTCTTTTCCTCGATGTCTGCTCATTTCTTTCACAGAGAACCTCCGGAGAAACCATCTTCTGGGTCAAATCTTAACCCTGGATGTCACCGGGACAAGATATACGTATTAGTAAGACATTCGTAAGTATTGTATACAAATTTTCTTCACTTGTGACTTGATCATGCAGAATAGCGTTTAGGGCTCGTTTTACTGACCGTACCAGCCTTTCCCATGCCCCACCCATGTGTGAAGCGTCAGGGGGTTGAATACCCACTTAATGCCCTTTTTAACAGCGTATTTCTCTTGACTGGTTTGGTCCATCTTTTGTATTTCGCCCCTCAGTTCTCTGCTTGCACCCTTAAAATTTCTTCCGTTGTCGCTGTACATGACTCTCGGGGATCCACGTCTAGCGGCTAATCTCTGCAGGGCCATAATAGCAGAACTTGCCTCCAACGTGAGGGCCAATTCTAGATATACCGCCCTTGTCGTAAGACACGTGAAGAGCACTCCCCAACGCTTCTCTCTTCGTCGTCATATTTTTACCTGCATCGGTCCCCAGTAGTCCACACCGCAGTGGGTAAACGGTCTTTGCTTGTACGCTAGACGACCAGCACGGACATCAGCATTGCTGATTAATGACCACAATACACTTCTAAGTCCCATCATGTGAAACTTTTGTCAAAGCTCATTCACAACGGTATCGCTCCTCGCGTGCAGAAACTGTCGGTGCTAGTTGACTATGAGCGCCCTAGTAGCCTGGTCCTTACCTTCGAGAATGATTGGGCGGTTTTTGAATCCCTCATGTGCAATTCTTGTCACGCGCCCTGAAGCCCTGAGAATTCCATTTTTGTCTACAAACGGCGTTAGTTTATAAGTCTACTATTTCGGGGGATCTCCTTTCCATTTTTCAGAGCCTCTATTTCCGGACCAAAATAGGCTGACTGGATCTCGCTATAACAATATTGTTCCGCCAGAATAACACCTTGTGCTGTTTTCCCCGGACGCGATCTTTTTCGCCATCGTTAGTAACCAGATCGGACGCGTCTGGCTACTGACAGTAACCCTGGTCACCCCAAAAACTTTCCGGTGGGAGGAAAGAAAGGAGACGTTGCACACACGTGATACACTGCATCCCTGCGCAACTCCATCTCGTCGATTGTCTTCTTCTGTCGATCGTTGAGTGTTTTCTCCATGGGCCATTTGTTTTCTGGTTCACGTAAGAATTGTGGGCCTACGATCCATCGATGATCGGCGCGTAGTGTTTCATTTGACCATCGCGTCGCGTCCTCCGCCGGATTTAGACTCGATGGTACCCAACGCCATTCCGAACTTCTACTAAGCTCCCCGATTTCTCCTAAACGATTCGCTACAAATATTTGCCGCGTGCGCGGCTCGGACCTGATCTGCCTGAGAACCGTCGAAGAATCGCTCCACAAGTAACGACGGTCTATTTTTATGTCCAGTTCGGCTCCGACTGATTTCGCCAATCGTGCTCCTATCAGGGCTACTTGAAGCTCCAAACGCGGGACAGACATGGGCTTCAACGGAGCGACCCTAGTTTTTGCCATGATCATGGCGATGTGTGCTGCGACGTTCCCAATCTCGATACGTGAATACGCGATAGCTGTGTATGCCTTCAGGCTTGCGTCGCAAAAAACATGCATTTCCCTTCTTATCGGATTCGCACCAAGGGTGACATGCAGCGCGGTATCCTGATGTGACGGGCGTCGCAAAGATTCTTCAACCAGGTGACCCAACCGATGTTTTCTTCATCTCGTATAAGCTCGCTCCACCCTACTCCGCTACGCCATTTGTCTTGCAACAGTATTTTGGACTGTATCGTCAATGGAGATAGGAATCCAAGGGGATCGAAGACGAACATCATGACCTTGAGATATCCACGCTTCGTAGGTTTTCTTCGTCCGTCTAGGATGTCCCCTGATATCTTTGACATGTTGGCTTGAAAAGATAATTCGTCGGTTGTCGTTTCCCACAAAAGCCCCAATACGCGTTCTCCTCCTGGGTTGCACAGCTGATTTTCCTGACGGTTCGCCGCCCTAGGTAGTCCCAGTAAGGCAAACGGGTAATTGCTAGCCCATCCATGCATTTGAAAATTACCGGTCGCGTTGATATTTATCACCTCGTGAATGAGTTCCGAAACTTCTTGAACTGTCTCGCTGCTAGCCAAAAAATCGTCCATGTAGCTATTTCTTTTAATGGCCTTGACAACTGTGGGTTTCGATTCGGCAAATTGATCTGCGTTTTTATCCTTGATATACATCGCGCTACATGGCGACGAGTTCGCTCCGAAAATTAAACACGACATCTCGTAAACGCCGGGTTCCCCTGACCATTCCCTACCTTGCCTCAGAAATTTCAGCGCTTGACGATCCTCCCTCTTAATTTTAACGCGTAAAAACATGTCCCTAATGTCCGCCTTGAACGCAACCGAATGCTGCCTGAAACGAAAAAGGACCCCGGGTAGCGCCAGCAACAAATCCGGTCCAGATTCTAACTGATCATTCAAATTAATGCCCGCCGTTCTGGCAGCCGCATCAAAGACGAGCCTTACTTTACCCGGTTTATTTACATTTCGCACCCTGAAATGGGGTAAGAACCATTCGAGCGATACCGCGGTAATGACATCGTTCGATTTTTCGGCATATCCGCTGTCTATGAACCTATACATTTCTCGGTAGTACAGCGTAGCAAATTCTTCGTCCCGATCTAAACGTTTCTCCAGGTTAATTAATCTATTTTTCGCGATCTGACGGCTGTTCACGTTAGGGGCTTCATCGTCTTTCCATAATAAGCCTACCTCCCTCGCGTTTTCTATTTTCTTACTGGCATGGTTTAGAATATGCGATGCGCGGTCACGTTCACGATTACCTTTCACATCATTCATAATTCTCTCATCCTCTACGATTGAGCCTATCTCGGGGTTTTTGCTCACCGAATACGTATTACAAAGCGCTATTTCCGACAGCTGTCGTAGCGTAAGTCCGTGTACGGCCCAACCGAGCATTAAGCGGGACATCGCGATCCCAAAACTTCGCACTTCTCGTATCTCCATAGTAGAAATCATCTCCCAGTTATTCTGGCCTATAAGGATCGCTGGTTGCGCTTCGGAGTATGATTGTATTTTTACTCCCTCCGTACTCGTTAATTTTCTCTACAAGCGCAGCCGACATTGATTGAGAAGGGAGGTGTAAGCCCTGTACGAGATCGCGTGTTTGATTCGAAACTTGCCGAATGACCCGATTACATCTAACTCTGCCTTTTCATTATTCATTACTACCGCATCCCTATCTCGAAAACATTTTAACGCTATGTCCACCCGCGGCCCCCGTACTCCTATTTTTCAAACAGTTTTTCTATCGCATAATGTTATCATCGAACCTTCGTCGAGTAACGTCAAAGTCTCTACCGACCCTGCTGGAGCTTCCAAACATACCGGGATTATTTTCAAGAATACAGATCCTAGTCCTAGTCATGCGTTGTTTTCGACGACATTTATGTCTTGCGTTTCCGATTCTTGTCCCGCAGACGTTTCGCGTGATGGTTCCCCTGGATATGGACGCGCCGCATTTCTATTAGGCGCGGCCCTATGCAGTACGGTATGGTGGGGTCGCCTACATATGGAACATTTCGCGATTCTTCATCTACAATTGAAGCATAGCCGGGCTTCCAAAATCAGGCGATATCGACGTTCGCTATCTCCTTTCATGAACTCCCGACATGTGTCCACGGTATGATTCGGCCCCTTACAAATTAAACAAGACTTCGCGTTACAGTTGAAACTAGAACGTGCTATCTCGCTCCCGGCACCGTCAATTATGGTACATGTAACGCCCGACCTTCCTCTTCTATTCTCTACCTGACTAACGCTTGGGTGTGAGGATGTTGTCGAAAGGTTCGTATCAAAAATAGCCGTCGCGATGGCCATCGTTGCCTCGCGATACAAAAAATCCGCGAGGGTCTCCATTTCGGAAACGTCGGAATGTCCTGCCGCGTATCTGTTGTACGCGTATCATAGGGCTAACGGCAGTTTGCAATCAATACTTTTTTTGTGTAAGTTCGGACTATTTAAATAGTTTGTAAGTCCCAGAGAACGAAGTACTACAACCGCGTTTTTTACCTTTGAGGCAAATGAAGTTAAACTTATTTTCCCAGAATTTATCATTTTCCGCGACAGTTCTGTTATTGCCAAAATGCAATTCCAATGTTTCCATGATATCGCTAGCGTTTCAACTCGACTCGCAGCTAATAATGTCGCTACCGAATCGCGCGCTTCTCCCGTTAGTGCATCGAATAATCGACTAATGTTTTCCCCGTCACTGTACTCCTCCAGAACGGTCGACTGCTCGAATGCCTCCATGAAGTGGAGCCATTCGAGAGGATTGCTAGAAAATCTCGGTAGGTTTTTCGTAATTGCTCGATTTGCGAAACGCGCCCCCCTTCCAACTATGGTGGCTTCCCTTACTGTTTCGAGCGTTTTCTCAATAGCATTGGTTATTCGTGCAAAAGAATCTATAACTTCGCCTCCCTGATTATTTACAAATTTCAGGCTGCTCTTCGATAAATGACAATCCAGCCGGTTCTCCTACGAACTCTGTCCTTGATGCCGAACCGGTCTCAACTTGTCTCGAGGTACGATGTGTTTCTCGATGGCGCTCGTCGAAAGCTTGAAGTCCCGGTCCAGCCGGCGGGGTTCCTGCTGCCATCGTCCTGGGTTGCCTGATGATGGCGCGTCGATCTGGTATTGACGTGGCCGCAGTTGTTTCATCTATTGGTGCTGCTACCTGCACCTTTTCGGCGACTCTGGGCCTTTTTGAACTTGGACTCGCAGAGTTGTTGCCGAGTGCACGCCTTTTTGGTGGCATCTTTTCAGTCGAACTGAACAGGATTCAGTGTGGCCTTGTCTTGAGTATGAATTTTCGTGTCTCCGCCCTGCAAGAGTCCGGTAATGAATCCCGGGTTTCGGCACCAAATTTGTTCTAGATTCTTGCGGAAACACCTTCTCGAGTAATAAAATAAGACACTGTCCTCTTTGATGACCACCTTTTATTTATTTTACACGGCGTCTTTTTACAAATGTACTTGATACAACTTTACGTACACAAAATCCCGGTTGCAACGCCATATGCTATGTAAACAATTGCACATAATTCGGTAAACCTTAGACTAAACGTAATTTGAACCTGTCGGCAACAATGATTTTTTAACTTTAGCCTGTAATAATGCGTAAAATTGCATATTTTCACGAGAAAAGCCATAAAAAAACTACGAAAAACATCTGTTACGTTAATTATTTGTTATACCATTTTCGCGCTAAAATAAATTAAACATTGCGAGAAAAGGAAATTACATTTTTTAAATATCCTCACAACTCTCACTAAAGTCAAATTTCAAATGTTGTATATAGTCAAGAATACTTCTTTTGTATATATTAATGGCCCCCTATAAAAACTAAAATTAAAAATTGTCTGAAAAAAAGTTGCCAATGTCACGTGGAATGCCCCATAGATGGGTTGGGTATACATTGGGTTATATTTTCAAGTACCGAGCTGTGCCATGTGTGATAAACTCCAATTCTTCCCATTTTTTGATTAGAGAATTCACTGTTTTTTGGTTGGTACACGTATATTCAAATTAAGAGATAGGATATTATATACTCCGGTCTTCTAATAATCAGTTCATTTCCTGCAGATAAGAGGGTATTTCTAAAGCGGCAGTTTGATTCCCTTTAACAGTTCTTGTAAAAAGCACATCCGTATTTTGTTTAAAAAAAATTGTGAATCTCATCTTGAATCTAATGGTTTATAGAGGAAGAGGTGTTAATATCACGATTTTTTGAAAAATTAGTGATCATTTTTACGCATTCATCTCTAATTGGTTTTTTGTTATCAATGATTGTGTTGTTCGTTCATCAGTGATGTTTTTAATAATGGATATTCCACGGGCGCTTTGTCCAGGGCAATAAATAAATAAATGGTATCTCCAAACCAGCTGAACACGATAAGCAATATATTTACTTTCATCTGGAGAAGAAACAAATTTATCACCTAAACTAACAAATTTTTTTTATGTTTAACGGTATTTATTTGTTAGTATGGTTTTTAAACCATTTCTCATTAAATTTGATGTTTGTTATGTTGTTTCCGTTGTCTGCCTTTTGAATATTATTTGTGATCCAGTTGAATTTTCGTTTCAATCTCATTTTATGTTCGTATATATATGGGTCAGCTTGCACCTCTGAGGTATATAAGCACGATTGGACACAATTTGTGTCCCAAATCCTCGCAAGCTTTCTCATCATCCCCTCCACGCAACCCTGCGGACGATTTTATGTTTGTATAAAATTCTTAGAAATTTCTTATTTTCAAAATTGAAAAAATTACTGTAAATGTCAAAGGGTAAAGATTTCATGATGAACGTAAAATGTTGTTTTTTCTTTTGCTCTTAACATTTTTATATGACAGATGATATCAGAAATCTCTAAATTTAAAACTTTATGTTGAAAGCTGTTCTTTAACGCGTTATATTTTTGTAAAATTTGAAAACGTGTAAACATTCTATTAAACTTGAGATTAGTTTTTGTGAGATGTGGTGGCGATTAACTTTGAATCTATCATTTTTAATAATTATAAAATGTACACATAACATTTTTGAAAGTTACCCATAGAACTCGAAATTATTTCGTGCATTTATTACCTGTAAAATCATATTTTATTTTATGGTTTTATTAATATTCTATCCGTTATTAATTCAAATGCTATTTTTGTCTGACGTTAGATGCGCGTTGCAGGTTAGGCATTTCGAATCCCATCGATATAGTCTCTTTCGGACCTTACGGTTCCAACCGGAACACAAAAAAAAGCGCAGCTTATCGACGATATCGACGAAGCTCTTGTCCCATTGATAAATTTCAATGCTGAATAACTTGAAAACGGTAGTGTGAAAAATTTGTTGACAATATAAGTCACGGTCTAGAATTTGACGCTCTACCTGCTGTAAACGGGGTGCAATAGGTGGTCATACACGGTTAATATTCTGATTTATCAATTATCGGTTCGATGTAATGAGAAAACAGTTTAAAAATTCTAAGGGCAAAAAATATAATGATGTGAAATGATACGGCATGACTAACAATAAATAAACTGCGAAAGAACCATCCACCTTTAAAATTTTATATGAATTGATATTTTAACTTGAGGTGAACAATTTTAAAAGAACATTTATAACAATTTCAAGACAAAGGATAAAGGACATAGGATTTTCCCCCGCTTTAATGACGATTTAGTCTATTTGCGGGTCGGCTCTCGGGTGGAGATGTACAGGAAATAGACAGGACGGTACAAGACAGAACCAGCAGACGTACAACACAACACCCACCCAGAGCCAGTCCCCCCTACCCCAATATCGGTACCACTAGCAGATTCGGCGGTCTGTGCCGTAGCGAGTACGAGGCGGGGATTATCCCATCTTTATCCGAGATAAGACCCACGACGTACCGACCCCGGATAAGACGCTGACGATACCAATAACTGCCGGCGGAGGTCGGCAGCGGTCCCAAATTCGTACCTTCGCCCAGCAAGGTTCCCTGGCTATTCCAAACACTGGACGTAAGCAGAGAAAATTACACGGACGGGGATTCGAACTCGGAACCTTGGCGACCTAATGGACGCATATGAGAAGTAGGACAACGTTAACATCAGTCCCCGAAGCTAATGCTCTTGCCATTGCCAGCTTATCTAGTAAGCTAATGACATGTAGCTGAGCTTGCATAAAAGTAAAATGTTCATTACTTTTCCGTTTCTATTCATTGAATTAAAAGGAAATGATTAGTTTTATTCCGTTATTTAAAAATTAAAAATCATTTTCTATTTTTTAATGAATCTTTATTGGTAAAAAGATCCTACTAAGTCAACTATAAAGGGTGCTTTGAATATGTTGTTACTGGGTCACGCCCGTGAAATATATGTATGCGTGCATCATAAGCAGCACATTGTCGGAAAATTTCGAAGTCGAAGAGTAGGGTAAATAATTTGATGTTGGTGCCACCATTTTAAAATATACGTATCCAATTTTTCACACAATCAAGACTTCATTATTTGCTGTTCGCTTAAGTTTGTTATTCCGATTGCAAGGTTTATAAAGCATTAAAAATTCGATTTCGTCATCACTGGAACAATAATTCATTTCTTGCTCGTTCGCAGCTTGATCCTGAGTTTGTCAACTTCAGGTTCAGACTTGCAATATTTATTTTTAAGTATTTCTTCACATTTTTCAATGGATTCTTGTTTCATTGTCCTTCCCGCTCAATTTTTTGATATGTCACGATTCAGCGTCGTGGATCGAGTATTAGCACAGAACAGTAAACCCAATTACATTTTCTGTAGTATTTGATAATTTTGTCGTGAGCTGCTATAAGAGCTTCCTGAATTTTATAATCAGGACATATCGGGGTCTTTGCCTATTTCATTGATCTTTTTATAAATTTGGTCTAGGAGAACATTTAATCCGATGATAACTAGCTGCAATGAGACGTATGTCTCACCAGATAATGATTTATGCAGCTTCCAAAAATTCCCAATCTTCTTCTGATAAACAATTGTTTTGAAACAGTTCCTTATTTGCCATGCAAAGTATGTGTAAAGTTTTTTTCACATTTTTCCCGCTTCTAATCGTGTCACGCATCGAGTACCATTTGTCCTACTATATACTGTGGAAAATACGTATATATTGCCAGTCGATACACAACAACACTGTAATTTGTTACGTAACTGTTCAGGGTATTTTATTTTTATAAACATTTCTATTGCATTTGTAAGAGAGTTTCGGAAAGGAAGGTTTGTAAATAATTTTTGAGTGACAATTTAGCATCTTTGTTCAAATAACGGAAGTATTCTTGAGATTGCTACGGGAAGTGGGGCCATCGAAAACTGGCGACTTGGACCAGGTTTTCCAAGGGGGCCATGGGGGGATTGGGGGATAGGCGAGGATTGAGAGACCCCTGGTAGTAGGCGCCACACACGGACCACTGGGCTCTTAAGGTGAGGCGGGTCTTTCTTTCTCGGCGTCGCTGCTGAGCACCCTCACTATGAAAAAAAAAAGAAAAAAGGTTATTGTATTGCCAGGCTGAGATAGGTGAGATGGAAGTGAAAGGAAATGCGTAGCGGTGGAACCCCCGAGGATTGATCTCGGGAAATCGACCGGATAATCAGTAAGAAATGGGGAGGGGAGGTGAAATAATATTGCAAAAAAAATGGGGTACTTTTGGGTCGATCATGCATCGAAGCCTGTTGACTACGTTTCCACGATCGACTAAGGAATTGTTCGATCTAAGGGTTCACAACAGAGAAGTCCACCGTTATCCAATGACGACCGCTCGAACGGAGGCTAACCCTCTCATCGACCCCTCAAACAAAAAATATTCCCTAGGAGGGCCTCGTTGAAGACTAGCACCAGGTGGATCAACCCGAGGGCCTCGCGTCGGACACGACACTCGCGTTTAGGCAAAATTTGACAACAAAAGTTTTGCCTAAACAACGAGAATTAGACAGAGCAAATAGCCTACTTCTGGATGCTCTTCCGGATGACTGCGACCTGTGGCAAGTCAATTGTGCCGTTTACGAGGCTGCAAGTGATCTGGTGACTCCGTGCAATCTGACACAGATATCGGGGAGTCGGCAGATTAGAAAACGCATGTCCCAATTGAACGGTAAGATTCGACTGACACGGAAACTCGCTTCCCGAATTCAGTGTGTGATCGACTATTTAACATCTGGCCGTTCATTTACGGATAAAGTCAAGAAGTTCGCACACACTGAACAAGCTGAAATTGCTCAACATTAAGCAACGTTTAGCGGATAAAATTCGGGTTTTGGCCGATGCCAAAAAGAGGCAGCAAAGACGGGAAGAAGGAATTCGACAAAACTCAATATTTTGGACGAATCCTTCCAACCTCTTCAAACATCGTATCGCAGCCTCAAGCGCGTTTCCGTCGATGGCCACAGTTGAGGAATTCTGGGGGAGCATCTACGAGAAAACATCTAGGCTTAATGCAAACACTCCAGGTATTGAAATCTTCACCGAGTTGTGCGACGAAGTCACACAACAAAGTGAAGATTGCCCACCCTTCAGTGCATTAGAGGTGAAAAATGCCATCACAGGAGCGAGGAATTTCTCCTCGCCGGGCTGGGATGGAATTAACAACTATTGGTGGAAGAAGTTCACTTCTGTCCATCAACACCTAGCCCGAATAGTCACCTCTTATATAAATTGAGACCAACCCATTCCGCACTGGCTGGTGGAGGGCCGAACGACACTGATCCCAAAATCGGGAGACTTGTCCGATCCGAAAAACCATAGACCGATCACGTGTCTCAATACGTTATACAAATTGTTCACTAACATCTTGAACGAGCGTATTGAGAAATCCGTGAAACCGGTGTGGCAACGGATAGTAGAACAACGAGGCTGCAAAATGGGTGTATCCGGCTGCAAGGACAACTTGCTTATCGACAGGTGTGTTTGTCAGGACGCAGTCCAGTACAAGCGTAACCTGTCGATAGCCAGGCTGGATTACATGAAGGCGTATGACTCAACATCGCACGAGCTTTTAAGCTTGTTGCTCAAACGCCTCCATGTCCACCCAAACATAGTGAGAATTGTAGAAGACCTGATGCCTCTTTGGAAAACACGCTTTGTCATGACATCAGGCAAGCGTCGAACCATGTCTGGACTGGTTCAATTCCAAAGAGGTGTCTATCAGGGAGATTCTCTGAGTCCTCTGCTCTTAATTATTAATTATTTATTTATTTATTTATTTATTTTTTTTTTGACGGAGGGGGGAAATGCATTAGGCACCATAGGGGGTTGAAGATGTTGTGTAACCCCCCGTGTGTCGGACTCCCTCACCTTTGATCTTAACGGCAAGGTTTACCGACTAAAACCCTAACCTCCCTTGGCCCTCCAGAATCCACGTGTACAGTCTGCAGCAGAAAAGTGGCTCCGATATCCATCTCCTCCGCTGCAGACTGCACCGGGCCATTTCGTTTGCAACTGTTATCACTCCCTGTACCATTGGGTAAGTGGTTACAGGATCTCGTGTGACCTCAGTAGACGGAGAGATCCCAGTAGCACTGCTTTCTGCATTCGGCCTGCGATGGAATTTGCATGTTCTCGACAAGCCGGAATGCTTTTGATGTTTTGGAGGAAAGTTGGTCTCATTCCTCCCAGCACTCCAATTATCAGCACGACGAGCTTGATTTTGAATCCTCGATACAGCTTGCGAATCTCGAACAGGAGTTCCTGATATTTCATCCGTTTTTCGTCCTCTTTGCTGACTATATTTGTTTCTGCTGGTGCAGAAAACTCGATGACGATGATGGATTTGTCATCGAAGTCAACAAGGACGATGTCAGGCTTATTGGCTGATATTTGCCTGCTCGTCGGGAATGAGTAATTCCAGTATATTCGGCACGACTCATTCCCGACAACGGATTCAATATCAGTGGGGACGTACGGCAAAACTGGGGTTGCATCAATACCATAAGTGCTGCGAAGATGGTAATACAGCACTCGAAGAGCCGCATTGTGACGTTCGATGTATGCTGAAACTGCATATATTGGGCATGCTGCCAAAAGATGCATTAGTGTCTCAGCATGACATCTACACAATCTACAAAGCGTACTCTGTACTGCCTGGTGTAAGATGTTCTGGCGATACGCTAAGGTATTGATGACCCCATCCTGGCATGCGAAGATAAAACCCTCGGTCTCGGATTTCAAGCCGGCTGATCTTAAGAAGGAGAAGGTCATCTCTGCCGATAAGCCAAGTTGTTGGACATTTCGAAAGAATTGTCCATGCAACGGCTTGTCGATATGCCTTCCCTCCAACATACGGAGTTGTTCCTTCCGTATGTTAGCCCTGAGACGCACTGGGCACAGATTGGTGACTGATTCAGCCTCCTGTGCACCACTACGTCCCACGTTGAAAACCAGACCGAGGTTTCGCGCCGCTCGTTCCGCCGCGTTGTACAAAAACGCCCCCTTCCCCTGAATTTCATGCTGATGTACCAGCATCATCAGGGGATCCTCTGTTCGATTAATCACGTCGCAAGCTGTTTCGAGGACCAATCGGTCATGCATACACTCCAGGCTTAAAAGGCCACGACCTCCCATATTTCGGGGCAAATACAGTCGTTCCACGGAAGATCTTGGATGCAAACTGCGTTGCATACAAATCATCTTCCGTGTGCTTCGGTCAAGATCCCTTAGCTCGTCAACGTTCCACTTCAGTGCTCCAAAAGAATAGAGCACTGGTGATACGGCCAACATATTCGTGGCTGCCACCTTATTTCTCCCGGTCAATTCTGATGACCAGATCTGACGGAGAATGCGCCGGTATTTCTTAATGATGGTGGTTTTAGCAGCCTGCACATCCTGGACATGCCTTTGAGGTACGCCCAGGTATGTGTAGGCTTCTTCGGCGCTAATGTGGCGGATGACATTTCCGTTGACGAGCTCCATATCGTTGTTATGGGAGCTTGACCTTCCTCTGTGCAAATGAACGACTGCACAATTAATTATTATTATTATTATTATTATATTATAATATTATTATTATTATTATATTATAATATTATTATTATTATTATTATTATTACTGTATGCCCAAAGGGAATGATGCGTAACACAATGCGGCTATGCAAAAAGCTGCACCTTAGCCTATCTTCCCAAATGGCCTACTCTCACCTCCACGTGTGCTTATTAAAGCCGGTGGGCCCTGGACTCTTAGCAACCTTGCCAGAGATTGGGTAACCAACCCCAGTGTATGGCGAGGTAAGAGACAAACGAAAGAGGCATATCAACGGGGAGTAGGGCTAACCACCCTACGCCCTGTATTTGCGGTTACAAGGAATGCAACGCGCACAGCTCCTGTCCATCGGGCTGCTTCGGATGCAGCCCCGTCCCGAGGTGGTGGAGCCGAAACAGGTGTCTCGGGACAACAACACACGAATGCCCACGGACGATTTCAGTGGACGGAGGATCTCAGGTAAGATCTAATGCGCTGCTACGAGGAGAGTTGTCCCGTAATAATGAAGTCACAACAGAGAGGGTACATGGCGCGAATGCATAGTCGGTTTGCAGTAATGCATCCCGAACTGGCAGATCGCTTTTCTCAACAACAACTGAGAGATGTGGCCTATCTGAGGCGGATAGGTTTCGTTATTCCCAGCTGTCAACCGGTACCGGATGTGCGGGCAATAACAACTGAGCCCGTGCGCGTTGCTGGGAGAGATGCTCCATATTATGAAAATACGACACTCGTGTTTAGGTAGAATTTGACAACGAAAGTTTTGTCTACGGAACGAGAAATAGACAGAGCAAATAGCCTACTTCTGGATGCTCTTCCAGATGACTGCGACCTGTGGTAAGTCAATTCTGCCGTTTACGAGGCTGCAAGTGATCTGGTGATTCCGCGAAATCTGACACAGATATCGGGGAGTCGGCAGATTACAAAACGCATGTCTCAATTGAATGACAAGACTGACACGGAAACTCGCTTCCCGAATTCAGTGTGTGATCGACTATTTAACATCTCGCCGTTCATTTACGGCTAAAGTCAAAAAGTTCGCACAACAACTGCGGACGTACTATCACACACTGAATAAGCTGAAGTTGCTCAACATCAAGCAACGTTTGGCGGATAAAATTCGGGTTTTGGCCGATGCCAAGGGAGTTCGACACACGGGGGGTTAACCAACATCTTCAACCCCCTATGGTGCCCAACGCATTTCCCCCTCCGTAAAAAAAAATATCTTTTTATTGCTGCAGAAAACAATTTAGGTACATTACACTTATTTCATTATATACATCTGCTGGCAAATGGGCGAGTTTCAACTTAAAGCTATTTTACAAACCAACCTAGGATACTTAATATAATTAATCTAATTAAGGAACAAGGACAACGCTATAGGAGAGAAAAGACAAACGAAATACTTTCATTTGTCGATTCCAAAAGAACATCTTAAGGAAAAAGGGGCTATTTGAAATAAAATATAACGCAATTTTTATGTTTTGCAGGTCAGGGGGTAGATTGACGATATTTCGTCACAACGTCAAGATTTCCATGTTCATTGTACCTCACTCTGAACCGTCCACTTCCAACATAGTCAAGGAGCGATGCTCTTAAAGTTTGCAACAAAATAATGTACACGAAGTAGTAGGAATTGCGCATCTGAATGTTAGATCGTCACTACCCAACCTTCTCGATTTAAGTGTCTTATTGATACAGATAATTATGATATTATGTGTATATCTGAATCTTGGCTGATTGATTCTATACCGGAATATGTCTTACAAGTCAATGGCTCTAAATTACGTACAGTGGACAGGATGGATTCGAAAGGTGGAGGAGTCGCGATCTATTTTAAGAAATTTTTGCATTATTCGCTATTTTCTGCAGAACAAGATCAATGCGGTCTACAACAACTTTGCATCACTTTTAATGATCATGGATGACTAATTAACAATATAAAATAATCTCAATATCCTATCTTGTTTTTGGGGTCACTGATTACGAATCCGGTGTCAGTTTTTTTTAATTCAAAATGGTGGATCCAATATGGCACCTGATTCACATCAAGAGATTCTGTAATCGAAGTCCAAGATGTGTTAAATGTGCTGGTGAGCACCAAACGATAGACTGTGTCATGAATAAAAAACAGGAGAGTGTAAAATGCGTACTTTCCGACGGTAATCGCCCAGCAGATTACAAGGGATGCTCAGTCTACAAGGAGCTTCAAAGAAAAAAATATCTAGTCTACAGAAAGAAGGAAATTGAAATTTCAAAAGAGCCTACAATCCCAATACCTGTTCGACATGTGCAATCAGTAACTAGCTGCGCCCAAATAGCGCGACAAACCGAAAATAATAATTATCCTCAAATAACCACATCACAGGAATCAAACGATATGCAAGTATTAAAACCAATGATGAAGGGACTCGTGGAGCAGATGAGCACAATGTTAAACTTTCTTACGACTCTTGTTAACAAAATGGCATAATGGCCCAATAACGCATAAAATTATGTATCTGAAATGCCAATAGTTTGGCACAACATGTACAAGAACTGAAAAGTTTCATTATAAACAGAGTTTTCTAAAAATTTCAAATTTCTCTATTTATTCTACAAAACATCCAAATGGAACTGCACGTGAAGTAACTGCTGTGATTATTAAAAATTGAATTAAACATCATGAAGGAGCTCAATATAAACAACAATATTTACAAGCAACTAGTGTTGCAGTGGAGGATTGGATTGGCCCTCTTAAAATTTCTGCTATATGTTGACCACCAAAACATCGAATCAAGGAAGAACATTTCTCATGCTTTTTCAATATACTGGACCATCGGTTCATTTTGGGGGTGATTGTAATGCCAAACACACTCTGTAGGGATCAAGGTTGACAATACCGAAAGGTATGGAATTGATGAAAACCATCAATCGCTATAATCTTCTGTATCTCTCAACAGGCCAACCAACATATTGACCAACCGATCGGTACAAAATCCCTAATATCTCTCTCTAATTGACTTCTGTGTTATAAAAGGGATTGCAAAAAATTTTCTTAAAGCAGATTCATGTTTGGATCTGTCTTCAGATCATTCACCAATTATCATAGCTCTTACAACACCAGTAACTTTAAAATATAAAGTTGCGAACTTCTGCAACAGTAAAACTGACTGACATATGTATACGAACATCTTAAATGAGACAATTTCATGCAACATACCACTAAAAATGAAGATGATCTTGATCACGCAGTATGGTTTCTGACTCAAGCTTTACAGCAGGCAGGATGGCAATCCACTCCGGAAACTAAGATGAAATCAAAGCATCTAACCTGCCCATATATAATAAAAGAGAAAATTGCGGGGAAAACTCCGTAAGAAATAGCAAAATTCTAGAGCCCCTGAAGACAAACAAAAATTAACCGCTTAACTAAAGAACTCAAAGAACACCTCAGCAATATAAAAAATAAATCCGTGCAAAAATATCTGACAACACAAACTAATACAAAGGACACGGATTATTCGCTCTGAAAAGAAACAAAAAAATCAAACACCCACAAGAAAGCATCCCTCCAATTCGTAAAAGAGACGGTAGCTGGGCGCGTAATGATAAAGAAAAAGCAATACTATTTGGTAATAATCTTGTCGATATTTTCACACCGTTTCCTTCAGTCATACCACGAGAAGAAAATGAAGAAATCTATAACTACTTGAATGCATCTAATGAAATTGGTCTGCCTATTAAAAAGTTCACCTTAAAAGAGGTTAAAAAAATAATCAACACCGATTTTAACCCAAAAAAGCTCCAGGATTTGACTTAATCACTGGAAAAATCTTAAACGAACTACCACAAAAAGTGATCAGATATATAACAATTTTATTCAATGCCGTATTCAGGCTTGAATATTTCCCAGACGAATGGAAACTGGCTCAAATTGTGATGATACTTAAACCTGGGAAAAAGCAAGAAGAAGTCCAATCGTACCGACCAATAAGTCTATTGCCGATTCTCTCCACGCTTTCTGAGAAACTCTTCCTAAAAAGAATGCAACCTATTCTAAATCGACTTATTCCTCGGTACTAGTTTGGGTTTCGCTCTCAATATGCCACAGTGGAACAGGTTCACAGGATTGTAAACAAAATCAATAATGATCTGACAGATAAACGATACTGCTCCGCAGCATTTTTGTACATATTACAAGCATTCGACAGAGTATAGCATGAGGAACTTTTGTACAAACTCAAGAAAAATATGCCTCACCATTACTGTCAGATCTCAACGACGAGATGAGCTTACTACTCTGTTTCCAATAAATGCCGGCGTCCCTCAGGGCAGCATCCTTGGCCCATCAGTGTACCTCCTGTATGCAGAAGATCTGCCTACATCAAAATATACCACCATTGCCACTTATGCAGATGACACGGCCATCTTGACTTCACATACCGACTCAGCAGTAGCCTCACTGAGACTTCAATCTCTTCTAAATAAAATTGAAATCTGGCTCTGAAAATGGAGAATCAATCTCAATAACACGGAGCTCCCGCAAGAAGAGACAGTATAAATATCTTGGGTTGTACCTAGATCGTCGGATGACATGGCAAAAACACATATTTAATAAACGAAAACAACTAGGTCTCAAATACAGTAAAATGTACGGGCTTATGGGTAGAAAATCATATATGTCAATAGAAAACAAATTATTGATATACAAAGCCATACTTAAACCAGTATGGACTTAAGGGATACAGCTGTGGGAGTCAGCGTCAAACTCAAACATCGAGATTCTTCAACGTTTCCAGTCCAAAGTTCTGAGAGGAATAGTTCATGCCCCGTGGTATGTAACCAATCAACAGATACATCGAGATCTACAGACTGCTACATTGAATGAAGAAATTAAATATGCAAGTGTGATATATCGTAAAAAAATTAAATTACATCCTAACGAGTATGCTTCGCGAGTGCTAAATACTGAAAATGAAGTTCGCCGGCTGACGAGATTCAAACCATCAAATCTATACATCAGATTTAAATAAGAAACAACAATTAAATGTAATAAACTTACCTTGTTTATGTATTATTAAGAGGAAAACGTCAATGGATATTTTCCTCACGTGTTAATTTTTTCCTGTATAAGAAATTGCTTATTGTCTTGTTGACAGTTTGTTATATAGGATAGATGAAATAAAAAAAAATATCTAAAGTCAAAGAGCACTTATAAACTTGCAGAATTAATAGGTGTTTTTATATTTTTATAATATATAATTTAGGTTTCGCTAGTGAGTTGTATATAGACTTATTGTTGTTATTATTATTATTATTATACAGGGTCATCGAAAAGTATCGGACCCCCCTAATATCTTCAGTTAGAATGCACTTAGGAGAAAATGTCCAATAGCAAAGTTGTATGGTTTCAAGCGGGGAGTAAGATGATGACCTTGACTTTGACCTTGACCATGTCGTTCAAGGTCATTTCAAGGTCAATCTTATTTTTTTAAATAGAACCCCCTACATTTTATTGCATATTCTTATAGCTTATCTCGAGAGCTTTCCAAAACACTATAATAAAATATTTTTTTATTAAGTACTTTTTGAGTTATAAAGGTTTGAAGTTAACAATTTGTTAAGTGGTGTGCGAGTCCGACCAGTTAAGGCAAGAGTGGTGTGCGAGTCTGACCAGTTAAGGCAAGAGTGGTGTGTGAGTCAGTTAAGGCAAATTTAATTCCAATTGGTTAGCTTGGGCAAAATATTTAATTGTACCAAACAATTCATAACAAATGTTCGAATTGTTGCCCTTCAACAGCCTGGCAATGTGCCAATCTGTTATAAACAGCCGAAACCGCATTCCGGTACGTTTCTGGCGGTATTAGTTCTATCTCTCGAGTTATTCTCCCTCTTAAATCATCTAAATCTTGAGGCTTGGTGGCATAAACTTTACTTTTCAAGTAACCCCACAAAAAAAAGTCAAGTGGGGTCAAGTCCGGAGACCGAGGTGGCCACTCAATATGACCCCTTCGCCCTATCCACCTGTCCTGAAAGACCTCATTCAAATATTAACGGACAATGACACCATAATGAGGTGGAGCTCCATCCTGTTGGAAATAAATTTCATCCATATTTCCACCAGCTATGTCTCGAATAGCTGGAACAATTTGTTCGCGAAGCATGACTAGGTATACTTGTGCTGTCAAATTGCCTTCAATGAAGAAAGGGCCAACTGGTCTACCATTAAGAATACCAGCCCATACGTTAACTTTTTGTGGATATTGAGTATGATTGTCTCTTTTCCAGTGAGGATTAACGTCACTCCAGTATCTACAATTGTGTCTATTTACATTTCCAGTCAGTTCAAATGTTGCCTCATCAGAGAAAACAATATTATCAAGTAATAGAGGATCGTCGACAATCATCTCCATCATAAGATCACAAAATTCGATACGTCTATCAAAATCGTCTTCGGACAACTCTTGGACCAAATGGAGTTTGTATGGATGCCATTTATTCAATTTCAGAATTTTACTGACAGATGCATGACCGATTTCGTGTTCTTGTGCAACGCGATTGATGGAAATATGGGGATCTTCAACGAAAGACTGTAAAACATCTAATGCCTTATCATTATTTGTTGCTGTTTTAGGTCTACCAGATTTTGGGCGGCTTTTAACGCTACCAATGGCCTCGAAACGTTGAATAGTACGGATTACAGTACTTTTGGAGATCCTATTATTTTCATTCCGAAAATTTTCATTAAATAATCGCGTTACTGTTTTATACCCTCTTTGTTGATCTCCCCATCCTCGCATCATTAACAGTGTTATTCGATCTCTTTCAGAAAGCTCCGCCATTCTTAATTAGAGCGAAGAAGAATTAATCAGGTAAGTGATAGGAAATTGATCTAGATAATTAAGTAGAGAAAAATACTAATTATTAAGTGTTGGTCCAACTATCGATTTGTTTATTTTAACCAGCACTAGCAAAAAGCTCGTTGAGCAACTGAAAATCTAATAGATCAATTAATAATATTTACGAAAAATTTCTGGGCTATTGGAAACAAAATGAAGATGTTTGGGATAATCAATTGAAGCGCAATGGTTTCTTTTGTTACAGAAAAAAGTTTTGAGGCTGTTCGTTTTCGTCCACAAGGTGACTGCTGCTCGCTAAGAAGAAGACAGCACTGCATCAAAGTTTCAAATCAGTGATCCGTATTGTTTGCTCAAGAGCTCGTACATTGGTGCCTGCGAGAGTGAGAGAATAAAGATTGGCCAACGCTTTCGGTCAGATTCCCGCTAACGCCTTCGGAAATCACGCATTCGAGCAGCTTCTCGCGATTACGTTCGGGCAGTTTTTCGCCAGAGCCTATTAGCATAATTGCTTGAAGCCGTACAATACTTTGCTATTGGACATTTTTCCAAAATGCATTCTTACTGAAAATATTAGGGGGATCCGATTAATGTATTTTCTTTAAACCAATTAATTGGTCTCATTATTCCGCGCACAAAAGTATTAAGGTTATGATTACTGAAAACTAAATAATATTTTACAAGATATTCTACATTTTGTGTCAAAAAATTATTAACTTCAAACCTTTATAACTCAAAAAGTACTTAATAAAAAAATATTTTATTATAGTGTTTTGGAAAGCTCTCGAGATAAGCTGTAAGAATATGCAATAAAATGTAGGGGGTTCTATTTAAAAAAATAAGATTGACCTTGAAATGACCTCGAAGGACATGGTCAAGGTCAAAGTCAAGGTCATCATCTTACTGCCCGCTTGAAACCATACAACTTTGCTATTGGACATTTTCTCCTAAGTGCATTCTAACTGAAGATATTAGGGGGGTCCGATACTTTTCGATGATCCTGTATTTTTACAACTAAAAGAAAACGGAAACCAATGTAACAAAAAATGTCATTAAACAAATCAAATTTGGCGGGCTTATAATCTACACTGCGACTGATAGTAATTGCATTATTTAAAAATTTCAACATGGCTGAAATATTTTTAAACGCCCTCTGTTAAAATTATTTCGATTCTCGAGCAGTGGCTTTTTTTTCGAAAAACGATTTTTCAATGAAAATGTTAAAAATACTAATTTAAGATATTAAATAAAGATGTAAAAAATATGAAGAAACCAAAAATGTATGATTAATTCAAAATTAATGGTGCAGAGGGGTTTTGTGACATAGCTCACTTTATAGGGCAAAATTCCAGGAGAGTCCCTTGGTGTCCACCGAAAGTTCTTCCAAGTTCCTCGTTATTTTTTGTGAATTTTTCGATTTCTCTATATATTTCATATATTTCGCGACTTTGTAAAATATTGGTGGCATCAATAAGTTATATGAAGGCGGGAGGGGGGAGGGGTTGCATTACTAACCACAAGGGATATCGCAATAGGTGAAATTAGGACAGACAATTGAATTACATTAACACGAGCTTTAGTTATTAAAGCGGTTAGAGGCGCGGGAATAAACTAAACTCACAACTAAACAAAATAAAACATAATGTATTACAAAAAAAAGTTTTCAATTACACAAATTCTGGTACGCGACATTTAGTTTGAGAGTTCGCAAATCAGTCGACGGTGGTTGCTCATGACCGGAGATTTTCTCGTGAGACGCGAATAGCAGGTAAAGCCTCAGATGAAATCGAAACACGCGATACCAAAAAATAAAAAGAGTAGATATAACAAAAAAAAGAAAGAGGTGGGGCATAGCACTCGAACGAAGTGGGCAAACCGTACGCACGGGGGTTGCGGACGCTTCCTCACGTAGATGCACCGGCAATCACCAAGGTCACCACTTTGTTCCCTTGGTCCTGCTCCGCTGCTTGGCACTTGAGTGTTGTTTATTTAAGGTGTCTTCCCTCCCTTTCGGGTTTAAGGCACCCCCGCCCCCCACGGGGGAATGGGGCCAAATTTTAGTGATGCGCCAGCACCGCTGGTTGTGCACACTTGAAAAAGATATACAACAAGTCAGCTACCACATTATTAGCAACAAGCTGCCTGCCTTGATGCTTCTGTTGGTTCAGAGAACCTTTCTAACGTTGCCACGGCCCGCTAGAGGCCAACCCTTTCTGCGGTTACTGCCTAAACGGACACGGCACGCCGTAGCGCTCCCCCGTGTGGAACCCGCCGGCAGGGGCTTGACACCGCACCCTAGCTCCCCAGTACGGTGGGTCTCTCGAGTCGTTTCACGATCAGGCATTCGTCGGCACAGACCAGCCGAACGATCAGGTCCGTGAGGTCTTCAATTCTCAAAACTTGCTAAGAGAAGCGGATCTTTCAAAAGCATTGCTCCTCTTCGAGCTCGGGCACTTCGACCCCTCACTCTTCCACAAAAATTGTGGACGGAGATAACCCGCTCCGCTCTCTTCCACAAGTCCCCTGCGGGGTCCGCTGCTTGGCAAGTCGGACGCCAACCTGGGGTATATCGGTTGGATTGCAGGGCTCGAATGGTTCAGAAACCTTTTCAAAAATCCTGTTCCTGACGGTTCCACTGATTTTTTGGGGGACAATAAAAATCCTAGCACTAGTTATCCCGTTATTTTCTTCTTCTGTGCACGGAATCTCAATCCAAAAATTCACGATTCGCACGCGAAGAGCACAATAATTACATGATAATAAGAGGCAGATTCACGACGCAAATCTTGCTAATGATGCCGAGAGCGAAGTTACGTGTCGCGGCGCCGCGTTGGTGCCTGGTAAAAGGGGGGAAAAGAGGGAGAGCAAACGGAACTCAGCGTCTCGTGGCTATCCCTACGAAGGGCCCGTAAGGGGAGTCGGAATCTTTCTGTTGTCGACGTCGAATGAGGGGAAGAGTCGCACAAAGACGAAGGACGTTGAGGCACTGGAGGAGAGGGCAAGAATTCGCCATACTACTCCTCGCATGTCCGGGTGTGGTAATGACATCGGGGGGGGGGGGGGGGGACCTAGCCAGCACCAATGCACGACAGAGCCGGCGGATGCCGGTAGATGGGGCTCGGGCGTCGAGGTCGCGGCGGGAAGATCGCCAGCGTGGACGCGCTATCGAGCCAGACATTCAAATCGGCAATGCCGTGTGCCCGCCTGACCGGTAGACGACAGACTGAACATGATCGTTAAAAGTGCTATGAAATTATAAGAAAATAAAACAAGTGTTGCCGGTGGCGCTCCATACTCCTTCGCTACTGCCACGTGCAGTGGTTGATCGGTGACGTCCCGTCACAACATATGGGGCATAGCATGTCATCCGACACAACCCACGAATCCCATGCATGCTGTTTTCAAAGGTGTACAACTTTTATCTGCCAATATCTAACAACATTTGTTGTAGCTGATTTTTTAAGGTTATTTTATGACCTTTTTCATAATCGTATTAGTTCAAAATATTTTAAATTTGATCATAACTTTTCTAATATAAAAATGGAATGATTGGCAGAGGGAGGAATAGAGAGGTCAAAACGAGTATCAATAAGGAGCAAGAGTCCTCTGTGCTCGAAGAGGGGCATCCCTCACCAGTTCGTAGCATACCACTATGTCGGTCCCAAATTTTACCCAAACTCCGAAACAAATAACCCAAATGTTCTCCGCCAACCTATACTTTGAAAGACGCGTAGTCGAGGAAAGAACAAAGTCTAACATGTAAAAACGATTAGAACACGATAGTTACTGAAAAAGGCAATACTCAACGAAACTTTGGCGAAACCCAAAAGACGAAAATCAACAATACGAATACAGTACCACATACCTCGCCTCGCTTTACCCGAGGGTACGGAAATGACTTCGTACCCAAAAGGATACGAAATTATTTTGAACAGTAAATCTAATAAAATATGTAGTCCGAATTGTCGATGTTAACTCCTGACGACGTCATTCCGCCTCGCTCAGAAAGAGAATTCCGGAGTAAATGCGCGGATGTCGATCCTGGATGTTAATGAATCTGCGGTGAAGCGAATTGATCTGCTCCTCATCTTTTCCTCAACGGATGAGACACTCAAATACTTTCGGTGTATTGGCGTTCCCAAAACGGTGAACATGTCGTGAAGTGCCCAAGAAGATCACACGGGTGATCCGTATGGACACATCGGTCGAGGTATGCCGAAACAAAATAGAAAACACTCCAACATAAGTTCACATTCATGTTTCCTCACAAATAACATGCGAGCGCTCTTTCTAGTCGAATTGCCAGTTGGCTGGCGGCACCCGACGAAAGGGGCAGAAGCTGTGATTAGAAAGTTTATAATTGATCCTGTTTAATATGAAGTTAACCAATTAATTTGTTAGTAACGGTAACAATTTTTGACTGCTCGTAATAATTTTAACTATCTATCTTATATATCTAGATATATTATTATATCCAGCTAGATATAAATCTTATTTATAGCATGTATAAGCAAACTTTTGTGTCTGTGTGTGTTTGGGGGGGGGGGGGGCTTACTTGCCTCACTTGCAAAGTGTTCGGGAAATAGGGGTTTTATGTTGGACTGTATATGGTGCAAGCGCAATAAATAAATAGAGAGCACCCCGGCCCGGGGAAAGGGGGTATGAATGATGAGAAAGCTGTCGTTTTCCTATTTCTAAGACAAACGTTAACCGAACAATTAACTCGGGCAAGAAATGCCACGCACAATATGAACCCGCTTAATTATCACGAGATTGCTGATGTTTCGTCCCGGGCCCGCTCACGGCCCGCCTCCCAACCGACCCCAATCAACCCTTTGTTGTGATTATATCCCGAACACAAAGATTATATCTACTTATCGTATTTCCTTCATTTACAATTTTACGGATTCTCGAAATCTCATGGAGGACAAGTGCGCTACTTCTTCGCTATCCGCTGCGGTAACATTGCCACTTATATCACATATGTATAGTACCTTTCAACTTTCTAGCTTTCGAATATTGAACTTGAGCACGAATAATCCCTTTTGCGAATATCAAAACACTTATAATTTCTATGACTTTTATTATTATGAGGCACATACTGAACAATATTAATATTTTCAGCCATCACGCGACGCATAAGCCAACGATTCTCAAGCCTCATGAACTCGTCGAATATTAGAACAATTACAATAAAAGGAAATCATTTCATTTTAATAAACAGCATGGCTTTTGAAGGAGATGGATGTTCCCTTTGTCGCTCTGCCGAAATCGCACTTGTGAAAATTGGAAGTAAGTAAAAATAGTGGAACATAATAAAAATAACGAAACACTCTGTTTTGGCACATTTATCTATATATGTATATAACGTTTGTTTGAAAATTAATTTGTCAAATTAAATATATAGTTTGAAAGAGCTTTGGAAGAGAAAAGTTTTGCTGAACACCAGAATCTTGTTTTTTTTTTATTATTATTTTCCGTCGACTTTTGTGAACCCTCGTGGGACTAAATCGCGATGGGACCTACAGTTTATGATGATGGAATCCGAACCACCTGAGCTTTGGCGTTATTATACACTTATAAACCAATACAGAGGTGTCCCAATGACAGATGGCAGAGGTCGGACTCGAACCAGGGTTTTCTGATTACGAAGCCGATACTCTACCAACTGAGCCACCGCCGCTCCTGAACACCAGAATCATTGTTTTAAACGTAGACAAAAAAAAGTCAAGATGAGATCTCATTATGTTCAAGGTGCGCTCATTTCTTAATTAGCGTAGTGACGTTAAAAAGAAATTTCACTTTACGAAAAAATGTATCATTTAATTTTTACGAATATTAAGGTTATAAACGGGTGCAGGACGTTTTGGCTACGCCGTTTTGGCGCCGGGATGTTTTGGCGTCGCCGTTTTGGCGCGCAGTGTTTTGACGCCATTTCCTCTTTCAACTAACTAGGATTACTATGACATTTTTTTGTATTGTTGTAATTACGGTGATATTTTCTTTGATCTTTTCGTTATTAAATTCGGAGTGTATATTTACGGGAAATAATGTGGTCCGAGAATATTTATAGTGTACAATAGAGATGGGAAAAGGACTTTTTTAGATATTTTGAAGGAAATTGTGAAGGAGACGGAGGAACAAAATTTATTGATAGTGAGGGATTTTAATGCCAGGACGGGAAATTTAGGAGGAGGAGAGGGTTATACACCAAAAAGAGAAAACAGCGGGAGATGTTCAAAAGATGACAAAGTAAATGTACGGGGAAGGGATATAGTGGAAATGATAGAGGAGAGGGGGTGGATAATACTAAATAGTGAAAAAGAGGGGGATGAAAATGGGGAATGGACATTCGAGAGAGAGGAGGTAAAGTCAGTAATTGACTATGGGGTGGTGAATTGGGAGGCGTGGGAGAAAGTACGAAGAATGGAAGTGGGAGATAGGATGGAATCAGATCACCAACCGATAATAGTTAAATTAGCGAGAAATTGGAAGAAAGATGAAATGGAAGACGATATAGTGGAAGGGAAAATACAAGATTGGACAAAAGAGGGTGAAATCGAATATAAAAAAAGAATAAAAAAGGCAGAAAGGAAGAAAAAAGGGGTAAAGGCGGAATGGGAGGAATTAGAGGGGGAAATAAAAAAGGCGATAATAGAAAAGAGAACAGGCAGAAAGAAAGAATTAGGGTGGGTACCGTGGTGGGATAGAGAATGTAAAGAAAGGAAAAGAGAAACACATAGAGCGAGAGAAGAATACAGAAAACTGCAAAGCGAGGAATATTATAGGAAATATACTGTAATAAGGAGAGAGTCTAGAAAGCTATGTGAAAGAAAGAAGACAGAATATAGTAAAGAAGAAGAGAGGGAAATAAATAATATTAGGACCGAAGAACAAGCATTGACATTTATAAATAAAGGCAGAAAAAGAAGAGAGGAAATTGAGAAAAGTATTACTGTGGAGCAATGGGAGGATTATTTTATGAGAACATTAGGTGGAGTGAGAAAGAAGCTGGAGGTGGAAGATGTTGAGTGAGAAAACAGGAAAGGAAACGATGTAAGTCAGGAGGAAATATGGGAGGAAATAAAAAGCTTGAAAAGAAAGAAAGCAGCTGGAGCAGATGGATTAAAAAATGATGTATGGATAGCGGGTGGAGAAAAAGTAGAGATGAAACTGGGAGAGGTAATTAAAAGAGTATGGAGGGGAGAGGGTTTCCCAGATAAGTGGCGACCAGGAATTGTAGATCCAATATGGAAAAGAGGGGAAAGGAATAGAGTAAGCAACTATAGAGGGGTGAAGTTGACGAGTATAGCATATAAAATATATACAAGTATTCTGAAGATGGAAGAGGGTATAAGTGGATGAAAAAACTGAAAAAAATGAGAGAAGAGAGAGAGAGAGAGAGAGAGAGAGAGAGAGAGAGAGAGAGAGAGAGAGAGAGAGAGATTGATTGTCTTTATTATGGCTTGAGGTATTACATCTTAGGCCAACCAATATAGAGCATACATACAGATAACTAATACTAAAACTAAGCTTAATATAACAAGACATACTAACAGATGCATATAAAAGCGCAATACTAGTTCTATAACAAAGTAGATATAAAATAGATGTATAATAATAATAGTCGAGCGATTACAACGTTGGGTAGGGTACACGCATACCAGAAGTAAAAGTGGACTAAAATACTAATGTTAAATACTAAAAATACTAATACTAATACTAATAATGCTAATACTAAAATATAAAATACAAAATAATTACACTGAAGTCCTACTTAATAGGAATTTTTTTAGTTTTACTTTAAGCGAATACACATTTTCACTTGCGCGAATTTCGACTGGAAGTTAATTCCATAACCGGGTAGATGTGACAATAAAAGAGTTGGAATAGGATTCTAGCCGATGTGTCGGTACTCGAAGTTCTTGCATAGAGCCTGGTCGAAGAGCCCTGGATGTAGATTCTTCACGCCACTGATAACGTTCATAAAGATAGTAGGGTACGTGGGTCTTAATAATCTTATAGGTGACGATACCAATATAGGATAACCTACGCGATTTGGTGTTGAGCCAGCCAAGCTTATTACGGTATGTGGTAATGTGCTCATCGCGCCGTAGATCGAAGATGAAACGAATGCCCGCATTAAACATTCGTTCCACTCTGATTTTTTGAGTTACATTGATGTCGTTGTAAACTGCGCAGCAGTAATCGAAGTAGGGTAAAATCAACGAGGAAACAAGGGTTTGCCTAACATCAGTTGGTAGTTGAGCGCGGTTATTACGTAGTTGACGTAGAGTGGAGAAGACTTTATTGGACATTTGTATAAGATGGTACTTCCACGAGAGCGTTCCATCAAACACGAGACCCAAGTTCCTCACCGATTTAACCCACGGTATGACCGAATTATTAATAACAATCGGTGTGATCGAATCAGTATTAAAGGTGTTCAGATAAAAAGCACTGCCGACCAGTAATGCCTTAGTTTTTTCAAAGTTAAGGACGAGGTCATTGCTATTCGCCCATTGACAGAAGCGAGTGATATCGGATGTTACCTTTGCAATGGCGATGTCAAGTTCTGAAACACGACATTTAAGAAAAATTTGAGTGTCGTCAGCGAAAATCATATGATCACTATGATGGAGAACCCCAGGTAGATCGTTAATAAATACTGAAAACAACAAAGGTCCTAACACAGAACCTTGGGGCACTCCAGCACCCACTGGAAGCCACGACGATCTAGTGCCATCCACCCCTGTGACAGCCTGAGATCGACACGAGAGGTAAGACGCAAACCACCGAATAGCGGTATCCGATAAATTAGCCATTTTTAGTTTCTGCAGCAAAAGCCTATGACTAATAGTATCGAACGCACGGCTAAAGTCAAAGAGGATAACAATAGTTATCATGCGATTGTCTATTGCTTGCCTGCAATATTCAGATACATATAATAGTGCTGTTTGCGTGCTGTAGTCTTTACGGAAACCCGATTGGTGAGAATCAAACCAATTACTGTTATTCAGGAACCCAAGTAGCTGATTGAAAACAATACGTTCTAGTATTTTAGAGAGTGCAGGAACAATAGCGATAAGTCGATAATGAGCAGGAGAAACAGGGTTAGTAATTTTGCTAATGGGTATCATCAATGATTTTTTCCAGTCAGCAGGAAAGATGGATAAATTAAGCGATTCATTGAAGAGATGAACTATGTGAGGGGCAATGACAGGGAATGATTTGATGTAAAAACTAATAGGTATCGAATCAGAGCCACATGCCTCCGACTTTGCTTCCGACAAACGAGCAGCTACGTCCTCGATGGTGACATTAGCGAAGAAAAATCTACTATCGTTAAAATCTCCGTGATAAAAGTCTTCATCGAAATTTAGGTCGAAAAGATCAGTGTAAGGAGAAACAGAAGCTGTGTGAAAGGAATTGAGTTCATCCAAAGTGCAACACAACGGTTTAACAGCTTTATTGGAAGCCACCAGATCAAGGTTGCGCAACTCCCTCCACATGGTCTTAGCATCCCGAATATTAGTAAGTTTGTTTCGATAGTAGTTTGCCCTCGCTAATACCCATGCCTGCTTATTAGCCTTATTAGCAGAAATGAGTCTAATTCTTAAGGAGGGGTCCCTGGTCCTGCGATAAGCACATAAAAGGCTATTTCTCTCGTATTTAAGTCTAAGTAGCTGAGGTGAAATCCAAGGCTTGTGAGTCGGTGTAAAGGTGTGCTTAGGGACGTGCTTATCAAAAGTTTGCAATAGACGATGACTAAGCGTATTGGTGAGTAGGTTCACGTTATTCAGTGGAGAAACAGAATTAAAAATATTTCAATCATAGCTACTCAGGTCCCTATGCAAACTCGATACATCGAACGAGCGATAGTCTCTACATGTGATTTGTATCGGCTTTGCTTTCGGTGTTCCAATCTTACATTCGATATCTATCAGATCATGGCCACAGATAAAAGGTAGATTGGCTTGGCTATGTCCTAGGACATTTGTAAGGCTATCGACAAGGCAGTGGTCAATCCATGTATCAGTTCGGTTCGTATGATTAGTAGGCTGATATGGCACGATTTGAAGAGCATTGGCTACGGCAAACTGCTGCAAATATGTAGATTCAAAATTAGCCCGATTTAAATCAACATTGAAATCAGCCATAATAATGATTCGATCATAATTACAGCTATGTTTTTGCAGTACAGATTCAAATAGTTCGAGAAGAGCTTTCTTCGGTGGTCGATAGATAACCGCAAGTAGCACTCTGAGGTTCGTAGTAGCGCTGTGACCGACTTCAACAAGCATAAACTCGAGGGGGTTAACGGAAGAGCATTCAGATTTTTCTAAGATTTTATAATTTAGAGCGGTATGAATATACATAGCGACACCTCCACCGAGCTTATACTTGCGGTCATTGCGAATCAAGTGATAGTTAGGCAAAGAAAAATAGGAGTCAACAGTTTTAGTATTAAACCAGGTTTCAGAAAGAATAATAATATGATAAAAATTTTCGGTGAAATAAGATTTAAAAAAAGAAAATTTATTAGCAGAGCCGAGAGATTGAACATTAATATGACATACTTTTAGATTAATATAGTTAGCGTTTACTGGAATTATTGAATTAATTAAAGCCTGGTTGCTTCCGGAAGTCGATGCAGCCGTTTCACTATTTTCGCGAACACTAAGAGTGCCACATGCCAAACGTCAATCGCTAATTCATCGAAGATCTTCCTCGCAAGTAATGTCGATCGCGTTAGCGCCGCTAGTTGGTCGAAAGCGTACAATGCCGTGATAGGTGTAAACATACTTATGCGGATGGTCCTTCACTAACGCACGTGCTTTTCTTAGTAAGTTAAGCGTCGCAGATGGTAAGTGCTTATTGATAAAAACACGGTTTTTCGCATAAGAGTTATCAATGTCGGTGGTAAATAGCATCTTCTTAGCTCTCATGCCTTTGATGAAGGCAAATCGTAGGTCGGGATTGGAGAGTTTTACCAGTATTGCTGGGTGCCTATGGGATGTTGACGAAGACGCAAGAATGGAAGCAGATGAGTCGGTGCCATTTGTGCGTTGTAGCCGATAAGCAGAAAGAATGTATTCTATGTGAAGCGTCACATTCAATACAACGGCAATTTTTAGTTAAATTTGTCGCAAATCTTCCATGCCTTTCGGAGGAATCCCTGTGATTATTAAATCACAGTTCCGAATGTCATAGCCCATTGTCGCTCGATCTGCCTTTAAGGACTGTACATCAGTTTGGAGTGATTTTACACTAACTTCTATGTCTTCTACTCGCTCCTCCAGCTTCAATATTCGATCCATCTTTCCATTTATTTCTTCAAAGCGCGCATTCTGTTGCGCGTTAAATTGTTCTTGTCTATCAAGATATAGTTGTAGCGCAGGAGGTATGTCACACGTATCGGACGTATCCGATTCTACAGAAGTAGCGCTATTGGAACGGAGAAGACGAGGCGGAGCGAGCAGAGTTGAATTCAGCTTCCTTTTTTTGCTCTTAGCGGCAGGTATATTAACGCAGCAAACAAATGCACCCGATGCAGTCGTGGCCGCATTTTCAGGTTTGCAATCTTCATGAAATGCAAGTGCGCAAACAACACATTTTATTTTGTCGTCGCCAACGAGTTCGGCATTGCATTTATTGCATTTCTCCATTTGAGAAGCGTGCACGAGATAATAAGAGCCCGAAATATAGCCGTACGTGCGTTAAAGAGAGAAGGCTATACCAGCGTGTGGTAAACCCGCTTGGAAGGGGCGCGTGAACCGTACCCGTCTCGTGCACCGCTCAGCACGTGAAGAGAGGGGCCGCCGATAAGCCGTCAGCTGAATGTATAGTTCAGAAATAAGGCAGATGATCACAATACGAGTGGTTGAACTAATCAATCACGACAATGCATGCGTGATTACAAGGCAAATGTCAGGCAGAAAACCATTTGGATAATGAATATTAATTTAACAATTATAGGCATTCACAGGTCTCGCATCTCCACATTTTACCAACCTGCCAGTGGAAAGAAAGCGAAGTCAAAGGTGACAAACACTCGGTGATCGGTGTCATGCGACAAAGTGTCGAAGTCACTGACAGCTAGTGGGCAGCGCCATTTTGCGTAGTGTGACGTAGGCGATGACGTTTCGGGCGTGCGCAGATTTCTCGATGGAAAAGCAGCAACGGTTAATTCCAAAATGACTTTTTTAACTTTTCTCGCCTGAAGTAGACTCGGAGATAAATATCCCAATTAGTGATCGTGATCCGAGTCTGCTCAGGAACGTCTGTACAAAATTTTAACTCCCACAAAACGGGGTTTAGAGTGCAATTTAGAGAAATTTAGCGGAGCTGGATAAAACGTGACTGCGTGTACTATAGAGAGAGAGAGAGAGAGAGAGAGAGCGAGGAAGAATGTGTGTGAATATATGAGATTGAGTGTATAAGTGAGAGAGAGAGAGAGAGAGAGAGAGGGAGGAAGAAAGGTAAATAAATATTGTAAAAACGCGGAAAGAACAACAAAAATAGAGAAAGTATCCGCAGCACCCCCCCCCCCCACGCACACATTTACTGTGAACATAATGCGAGCCGAGCACTTGGATATTTATGTGTCAGATACAACTCAGAATGTTTCACCTTGCTTTCTTTACACCACGGATTAACGAGTATCGTCAAATCTTTCCAATAGCTGTCCTTTGATTTTTATGATTATATACCTTCTACCCCCTCCCGGGAACACGATGCGAGTTGGCCATAAAATTGTGACTGATTACAGGTTAGTATTTTGTACTAAAATGTCCTCGCACCAAAAAGTTCACCGTTAAAACTGTTTGGCGCCAAAACGTCCCTGGCTCGAAAACGGCGGCGACAAAACGTCCTGGCGACAAAACGTCCTGGCGCCAAAACGACGGAGCCAAAACGTCCTGTACCCTTATAAACCTAGAACTAAAGGTTATAAACAAATTTAATGAGTTTATAAACGAATTGTATAGTACAAAATGTAAGTCGACATCCGAGCGGGCGTGTATGTATGGAGAGCAGTTTTATCGAAAAAAGTTAGTTGCACCATTGAGAATTGAGGTGATTACTCATTAGTCACCTATATGGATTCTACCACTAAATATCATAAGACAAAATATTATTGGACAAAATATCATGCCAAAATATCATAATCCAAAATATTATAATCCAAAATATTATTGGAACAAAATATCACAGGACAATATATTATTAGCATAAAATATTATTGTACAAAATATTATTTAGACAAATTATTAGACCTAACCTAACCTAACCCTCTTGGAGAAGCAATTATTTAGCCTTCTGACTCAATACAAAATGTAACGGCATGACTTTAAATGAACAGAATAACTGGATATCTGTACAACGCGCGGAGTATAATAAATGTATACAGTGTCATTAAATAAATTCGTATTTGCAAATCGCGAGTAATATCACAAAATTTTCCATGAAAGCTATACAATATTAAATTAATAATATATAATAATATATATTAAAATTATATTATTTTAAAATAATATATGGGGCAAAATTTCTCAAGTGTACCAGGTTAAAAAATTCATTTAATGGGTGTGGATGTTTTCAATGATATATTATATGATTCATTAATATTATATTATATGATAAATTATTTTGTAAGTCAATGTTTAACCCTTTTATAGTGCAATTAATAATTAAATCGGCGTTTTCTCCATGTTCCACCTTTTTTAATGCTTTGAAATTATTTCCAAATGAAAGCTGAGAGTTTTTCCTATAAGATTACCAATTTGCAAAGATGCTTTTTTTGTTGTTTTTGAGTAATCGTAAAATTAATGATTCGCTGCGTTGCTTCAAGCGAGACTGGGTGGCCGCTACACAAAGGCGCGCGCGACTTGTCACGACTTGTCCCGCTCGAAGCAGCTCAGCGAATCACTAATTTTACGATTACTCAAAAACAACAAAAAAAGCATCTTTGCAAATTGGTAATCTTATAGGAAAAACTCTCAGCTTTCATTTGGAAATAATTTCAAAGCATTAAAATGGGTGGAACATGGAGAAAACGCCGATTTAATTATTAAGTTCACTATAAAAGTGTTAAATATTGACTTTCAAAATAATTGACCATAATCATCAGAAAGCGCGTGTAATCATCGTTAAAAAAGTTTCTGTGCACTATTTTGATTAAAGCAACAGAATCAATGTTACGAGCGATTGAAAACATTCACACTCGTGAAAGGCCAAAAAATGGCACCTCCTCTAACTCGGTCACTATTTGACGAATCGAAATAATTTTTGATATGTGAACTACTGCCGTATAGAACTACAAATTTACCGACTTTGGGTCAAATTGGAGAACTTTGATTTTTTGTCCTGGTACATTTGAGAAATTTTGCCCCATATATTACATATATAATAATATACAATATTTTGGAAAATAATATTTTGGCATAATATTTTGTTCAATAATATTTTGTCCCATGATATTTAGAGGTGCATCCCCTATATGATTACTAAATATCTTACTAGAATATAAGTGGAACTATAATCACGATGACATGCTCGCATGTTTATGTTAACTTTATTTTTAGAAGAACGCAATCTGTACTACAGGTAGCAAATGATTCCGGTATATCGCCGTCAAGGTGCGTACGCTTATTCCTATTAACAACCGGAATAAATGCCGAAACAAGACTAAATAGATAATTTCTCGAAGTTTCAAAGCTGCTTTCTTTTGTTTTGGAGTAATCAATGGCTTGGTGCTCTGCTTTGCGGGAGGCAAGTCGCGGCTTACCACTGTCAAGGACGCCTTAAACGATTTAAAACGGTTAATTAAATTCATAATCGTAAAGAAGAATTTTTTTTATGCAGGGTTTATCCGAACGACCGCAATCGAGACATATCCCGAGGTAGGGTATATTTTTCTGAGTTGAATGGTAAAAAAAATAATTTTGTTTTGAAAGTAGGAAGTATTTGTAATTGCATTATGAAAATTTATTTACTTTAGAGGCGATTGCCCCTGTAAAACAAATTGCGAACAAAGCAACATCGATCTCTAGATGGAGCTTCAGTTCGCCCACTGAAGACAGTTGAAATGCAACTTCGGTGTTCCTTTCCTTTTGTTCGTTTCGTCGTGAATGTATAGGCATAAATTTCGAACGTTTTGACAAAACGACCGCGTTTAATTGTAATACATTACTAACCTCGGTTTTTACTCCCAAATAAAGTAATGAGTACATTTAAGGGTGAGAAGTACATTTTCGATTGGCTGTTAACCTAAATGGGATTGCGACGAAAGGTTTAAATTTACTCGCGAAAGATAAAAATAATGCAAGATGTTTTAATCAAATATCGAACAATAAGACATGAAAGAACCCTCCAATAAAAATTCCAGATTTCACATATACAACAAAAATGTTTTGGACAGAAGTCGGTCTACGCTATTTGTGGTAACAACAACGTATAATCTCAATTACTATAAAAGTATTTTCAACAACAGATTTTCTAAAATTACATTCATATTTGCTGGATTCTCGTTGGGGTAATTCTTACCCTGGATATCTTATGTTAACGTTCTAAGGACGGGACTGGTCGATATATCGACCACCAATTTTGTCAGGCACTCTACGTGACATATTCTTTCATTTTATGCACAAATATTGTGTAAAGAAAAAAGTCGAATTTCAACGTAAAAATTCCGGTTCTTAAAAGGTTAAGGAAAAATATTAATAATACTACCAAAAATTTAATTTTTATTGCGAATGATATTGTTGCACAGTTTAAGCATTATTGTTATTAACTCCTTCGCTGTGAGGAGAAAAATTTGAAATGTGGATCAATAATGTTAAGAATTGTTTAAGCTACCAAAATTTGTGAGATTGGGTGCACTTGGGTTTTCGGGATCGCTGATTACGAATATGAAGTCCATTTTTAAACATTCAAAATGGCGGATCCAATATGGCGAATATATTTTTTTGAAATCATTCGATTCTGTTGCAACCTGTTACATATTCTTTCCTCCTCTTGAAACTTGTTGCTCGAGGGCGTGCTCTTTCTTTCGATTCCCAAAGAATTACCTCAACGGGGATCCAGCAAAGATGAATGTAATTTTAGAAAATCTGTTTATGAAAATACTTTTATAGTAACTGAGCTTGAACGTTGTTGTTGTCAGAATGAGCGTAGACCGATTTCTGTCAAAAACATTTTTACTGTACACGTGACATCTCAACTTTTTATTTGAGGGTTCCTACGCGCCTTATTTTTCGACATTTGATTAAAATATCGGCTTCGTGGCTCAGGTGGTTAACGCGCTGGACTACGAAGTCGTAGGTCGTGAGTTCGATCCCTGTCTGGTGAACAATTTTTCGATTTAGTTTCCAAGCAGCAGCTCGCTGTTGGTAAGACGAGCCACGTTGTTTGTGTTTACGTTTCGAAAGTATTGTTTATCTGGCGGAAATCGACTCATGACCGCCGCTGTACTTTGGTGTAGGTTTCTGCAGTCCTACATTTCATACACAAATGTGAAGTATGGCGCCATCTTTCTAAGTCGATCTGCAGCTCTCGCAAAATCATAGTAAATAATACGGCTAAAACAATTGAGTAAAAAGGGCAATTCCGCCCGTTAATTAATAAATAAAAAAAAACCTCTTCATCTCATTTTTTTATCTTTCGCGAGTAAATTTAAACCTTTCTTCGCACACCTATTTAGTTCAACGGCCAATCGAAAATGTACCTCTCACCCTTAAATGTATTTGTTACTTTATTTGGGAGTACAAACCGAGGTTAGTAATGTATTACGATTAAACGCGATCGTTTTGTCAAAACGTTCGAAATTTATGCCTGTATATTTGAAAGATTTCGGAATGCTCTTTCGCTGGAACACCGAAGTTTCATTTCAACTGTCTTCAGCGGACAAACTGAAGCGGCATCTAGAGATCGATGTTGCTTTGTTCGCAAATTATATTACAGGGGCAATCGCCTCTGAAGTAAATAATTTTTCGTAATGCAATTACAACTACTTCCTACTTTCAAAACAATTATTTTTGTTTACCATTCAACTCAGAAAAATATACCATACCTCGACATATGTCTCGATTGCGGTTGTTCGGATACACCCTGTATAAGTATACTGTTATGATATCATTTAGGAAATATATCATTTACGTGCGTACTTTCTATACTATGAATATTTATACGATTTGTAAAGATCATTAAAAGTGAAAAGATCAGTACAATTCCAATTGAAGGCTCCCGAATCGGAAACAGCGTAAGACGCATCAAGAACACACTGAACATTTTTGTTTGTAGAGCATAAAATAATAATAATAATTCGTCTTTATTGGCACAAAGGGTTACATAATGGCCTCTTTGGACCAAAGGGCGAGCTACAGTTAAAGCTGCTTTACAGACTGACCAGTAAGAAATAAACGAAAAAATAAATACATACAAATATAAGTAACAGTACTCGACAAACGTATAAATTATAAAATATGAAATACAACTATTGAAAATTAAAAATTAATTACCTGAAACACAAAACTCAAAATTGGAATTATACAGTCAAAGGAAAATAAGTTAAATAAATGCACTGAACAATAAAACTGCTCTTACAATAGACATTAGCAGTGACGCGAATTGTAGTGTTCTCTTACTTTGCAAATAAAACGTGTGGCAGATAAAAAATATTCCTATAAATTGAATTTTAATTCACTATTTTAATGGTAATGGTTTCTGCTATGCTCACGCAAATAAGTTCATTATATACAGCTGTGGAAATTTTCTCTAAAGACTATAGTTGTCAAGAAAATAAATTATTGGTCTAGATATCTGGAAAAGTATACAATTTAGAGAAAATTTGCATAGAACAAAAATGTCTTAGAATTGGTTGAAGAATGCCCTAAAATTTTTTTAGATTTTTCAACTAACATTTTGCAAAATTTAGGTTTTTCGAATTTTTGAAAAATTAAAAATTGTAACAATATATTTCGAAAAAATTCGAGGGTATTCTTTGACTCATTCTAAAACAAAATTGTTCTTAGAAATGTTTCTCTAAAGTGTGTGGTTTTGAAGAAAAAAAATTGTTTAATTTTAAATAGAAATTCGTAGCTGCGGTGGCAATTTAGGATTTAACATCGCAAAATTTAAAATATATAACAGTGTAGCTTTTAAGTACAACTATCAAATGCCCGCTTCTGATATTTTTTAGCTCTTTCAAAGCACGATATTGCATCGAAAACTCGATATTTGTAGGAAATGCGCCCTGAAACAATTTGTTTTTTTATTATATATATGCTAAAATCATAGATAAATTTTGAATTTTTTACCATTTTCTCTTCACCACTCGAAATAGCGACCCCGAAAATGGTAGAATCTGGTAAGTTTGAGTTTTTCGAAATTTATTTCATATTGGAAATAAGCGTTGAAGTTGGTGTAAATTGTCTGTGCATTTGGGCGTTAATGGGTTAATTTGATCTATCATCAAAATTTTATTTACATTTTTTATTTAATGTTTTTTATTCGTATGAACATCATACATCGTTTCCAATTGGTTTCAATCCGGCAGCTTTCAAGTGATCGGTCAACAAAAAATCTTGTGTGTCAAAGCCAAACAAAAAAAGTGTCCATATAGCAAATGATAAAAATCAACGGTCGCAGAAACAAGTTTTACGTGAATTTCTCAAAATTCTTCTACTTTATTTGAACCGCCGTTTTTAATTTTTGATAACAGATAGATTCTCAATAAGTGATTCTAATATCCCCGAGTAATGAGTTTCAAGCCAATCTTTGAAAACGGATTTAAAATGCGTTATCAGCGATCACGGAGTTTCATTGAGGTCACTGATAACGCATTTTAAGTAAGTTTTCAAAAATTTGAAAATGACGGTTTCAATGCGGGTACGTGTGCATGCGCGCGCGCGCGTGTCTGTGTGTGTGTGTGTGTGTGTGCGCGCGCGAGTGTGAGCTCCGTATCTGTTCAGTAGATTTAGGTCTGCCGTTAAATATGTCAAAATATAATCTCGTTATGTGTAACAAAAGGTTTGAGGGCTATTATAATAAATTAAACAAATCTATCAGATGCCAACCATGATGTCCATGTCGGCAAAACAACCGACATGTCATATGGTGTTCGTCAACACGGTGAGTGACGATGCCACTATTTAATGGTACAAATACACTGGCCACCGATATCTGTTTCGGCAAAAATTTCTTCTGATACTTTAAATACGCAATGGCATGAAAAGATCCGTCACTCTTTTCCATTAGCGGCGCTGTGTTCCTTTATCATATTCAATTAATTATACAGATTATAAGCTTCAATTTTTATAATTTACTTTATGTGGAGGTAATTAAAAATGTAATTTGTGCTCATTCAGTTATACTTTCTATAATGCCAATAATTTTCAGAACGTTTTAGGTGTGCGAAAGGTGTTAGTACTGATTGTCAGTTCAAAAATTCCATCAAAAGATACAGTAAACCCATTCTTTTACAAGTAAGACTAAATTATTTTAAAATATAGAGAATCGTATAATTTTATTTTATCCACACTAACATTTATAGCACTTTCCGATGTATCGAAAGTCAGATGAGGACTGCCATGAGATGGATGAAGCACCTGCAGATATTAAAAATGTTAAATATCGAGAGAGGTGGGATGTACTATCGGAAGAAGCTTCAGACATAGTAAGAAGTTATTAATTCTGTTACTCATATGCTAATAGCAGGGGACGCGATGGTTAAGTGGTTAGCATGCTCGCCTTGTAAACTGAAAGTTCCTTAGGTCGTGAGTTCGAATCCCCGTCCGGCAACTTTTTCTGTTTATTTCCATTACGGATAATTCAGGAAACCTTGCTGGGCGAAGGTACGAATTTGGGACTGCCACCGACATGAGTCAGTAGTTATCAACACCGTGAATGGTTTTTTCGCGGTCGACGCTTCGTAAATATTATCTTGAATGAAAATAAGACAATGTTTGCGATGCGCCTGCTACGGCATAGGCCGCCGACTAGCTGTTGACGGTGTCTATTATGTGTAGTATTTGTAATTGTTTATTTGTTTGTATCGTCCTGTGTGGGATGATGACCAAGCCTTGCCTTGCCTTGCCCGATTAGCCACAAAGTTGACAAGTATAAATCTGACCATTGTATGTATGTATGTATGTATGTATGTATGTATGTATATGCTAATACATAAAGTTATTACATATTTTTATAAAATGAACTCCATTAATCGATTCGAATGCGAGTGCCTAAACAGATTATGATGCTTTTATGAAGTTCTTGAAAACATTTCATATCAGCATCAATTACGAAGAGGAAGGAGGGCTATTAATGATTTGTCGGGCACTGTTCTAGCGCTGGTTTGTGTCGATGACTACCGAGAGTGGCAACAGCCGGTCGAATATAAAACCTACTACCTCATAATCCCTCTAGAAATGATAATTGCTCAATAGTTTATCGTTGACTCTCCTTACTTTATTTCGGTGGATGTTAGAGTGGCCTAGATACTTGGACCTAAATTTTGATATTTCTTTTTTTTTCATTTGGCATTTTAATAATTGGTTATAAGAAATATAATATTAATTATTTCGTAATATTTAAAATATTTTCAAAATTTACTTATTTTTGGCAAAAATAAAAAAAATAATTGTTTTAAAAACTGAAATTCCTGACTGTGACTCTGCTAGAGCACGTGCTTCATTCAATATCATCGTAAAGAATCCAATCGTTGTCATTAAAAAAGGGGACAATCGTTCGTGGTGCTAGTCTTTTTACTAATATTATTATTCCAGCGGAGGGTATATAATAGGGGAGATTGCTGATCGTAGCACTAATTTTAACGACACAATGTCTAGACAGACGAGGGGATACCGAGTAATCGTAGAAATTTTCTATTGCTGAAAAGCGTATCCGGGGAACGGAGGCTCCTATTATATGAGGAGAATGCCCAAGTAACGCTAATTTATAAGCTATAAAATATAGTGGAGCTACCAAGGCTTGTTGTTATATTATTTGCTTGATTGCTTGAGTCCAAAGCGAGTAATAAGTTCCCTTAGCTGGCCTAAGAGCTTGTAGATAGGATATCATATGCCTCCGAATTCAAATATTTTATGCAGATATTTAATAGCCTTCTTCAGCTTGCTTTTCGGCTCCGGAAATCTAGTTATTTGCCACGGTTTTATTATTTGTCGTTTTTCTGTTATTTTTTGTCTAACCAGTGTAGAATACCTGTCTGTATTTCTAATTGTTGAGTGAGTTGGAGTCCTTTAGCATTCCACGCTGCTTGTTGGATACACTACACTGAGAGCACGTTGGGAGAACCACTGCCCTCTGCCCGGTAATGCTGCGCACCGTCCTCGTTGGCTCGCCAGCCCGCTCAAGTTTGGGTGAGCAGCTCACCCAAAATGTCGGGCGAAAGGCGAACCCAAAGCGCGGGAAAACTGTTGACCCGAAGGATGGTTAGGTATAGCGCTTATGAGCCAGTGTTTACACATGTTCATTCTTATCTTGAATGACGTAAACTATTGCAAAATACATTTACTAGTATTCACTTAAAATGAATTACATTGATATAAATGAATATTAGAAACAGCTTTTTTTTCAGGATTGTCAAGATCGTATCTACAATATATACATCTATCGTAAAACTTAAATATCGAAACACGATCGTCCACATAAAATTTTACCCTTAATATTCTTTTTGTTATACAGTGTGCGTAAAGTGCGATTTTACGCATTGGTCTACATTTTCAAACGCACTTTTCTCACACTGTAACAAAAAATATTGTTCGACACATGGGCATAAACTATTTTCTGGACGAATGTGCATGCGACCCTCGCCTTCGGCTCGGTCCACAAGCCGCACATTCGCAGAAAATACTTTTACACCCTTGTATAGAAAACTATTATTAGTAAATAATAAGCGTGAATGGAGTATAACATTATAAAGTAAAAAAATTAATGAATTACCTGTTTCTCTTTTGTAGATTATTCCTACTCCAACAAAATACACATAAATGTGCAAACTTATGTGTATATTAGCTTAATATATTTAATAATTATATTACTTTTATTTTACAATATGTACATTTAATATAGATAAGAAATATATTGAGAAGTATACATTCAACCAACCCAAACTGCCATTATAACAAACTTTCTGTACAACCATTTGTAGAGTGTAATGGCTTTGAACATATTTTTCATAAATGTATGTGTATCAATTTGTTCGTTTTATATTATATTTTTAAAAAGTAAACAACGGAAAATATATATATTATAAATAAAACAAAAGAAACTGATACACATGTACCCTTATGTAAAATGCTTAAGCCATCATCGAACAGCCTCCGTAGATTAACTTTTCTATAACGAAGGTTATATCATTGAGTAAGTTTATATTCTTTCATATATTTCTTATCTATCTAAATCTGTTTTCAACTCTTTATTAATATAGGTAATATAAAACAAATAAAGAACTGATACACATATACTTGTGAGAAACAGGTTCAAGAAAGGTACAGTCGATAAGTGATTGTTCATGAATTTTGTTATAATGGCTGTTTTCGTTAGTTGAAATTGTGTTCCTGCATATATTTCTTATCCATAGAGATATATTTTCATCTTTTTTAATTTATATAAAATATAAAACAAAAGGAACTGATATACACGAATCTATATGCAAAATGTTTAAGCCACTTATCATCGAACAGCCTCCATAAATTAACTTTTTTATAACAAAGGGTTCTAGGATTAAACAGCCGGGGAAAAAAACGACCCGGAAAAAAAGGCCAGGAAAAAAGAGTCATGGAAAAAAAGCCAATGGAAAAAAAGTCTTGGAAAAAACCCAATAAACTGACTTTTGTCCATGTTCATGTTTACAATAGATTGTCTTTAGTACCAACGAGCGGGAGAGCTTCAAACTTTTGTAATGGGGGCGCAGTGGTCCGCGCATGTGGTCATGCAGCCGATTTGTTTTGGGTGAGCAGCTCACCCAAATTCGAATATCAGCTGGCTCAAGCGACGTCACGGAGTTTTCCTTTGATTAGTAGCGCTGCTGATGCTGTTGGGATAACTGTTCCCCCAAAGTGCTCTCAGTGTAGTTGAATTGCTCTACGTAATATCATTTTTCGTCTTAAATCGTAGATATTTAACTTTTCTTCGAATGGTATTTTATAATACGTGCGATCGAACTTTTTGCTATAACAAATGCGGGTTTTCTCTTTCAATTTATTGTTTAATATAAGTAATACTACTGTCTATTGATTCGATGAAAAATCAAGGCATGGTGTTACTTTTAAATACTTTTTACTTATGCTTATCGTAATTAAAAAAAATCAATGACATCTTAAAATTTTGTCTACACATATGCCAGTACCATGGTTCGTCTGTTGACAATGATTCAGTATTTAAATATTTCATAGCATTGCAAAATTATCATTCGTCTATATCACTTTCGTTGTATTGTCATTCGACTGTTCGGCTACGTGTGCGAGCAATCTTTACTACTCTTGGTCAATGTGATTGTTGCAAGTTGTTGTTACACACGAAGAATTTCTGCTTCGTTAATTAAAGCGGAGGTAATTAAATGTGAGTAGCTTTGTGAGTGGGAAAATTTACGGGAAGGAGAAGAAGTAGAGTAGGAATACAATTACAGCCTGTAAGATTTTTATTGCCTGAGGAATAATTATATCCGATTTCAGAATACAATTTTATAGACTTAATATGACAATAATTTGTTTAAGGACCGACGAGTATTCCAAAGGTAAATACACAAATATGAAATTAATGTTCCTCAACTATTATAAATAAATATAAAAGAAGTATTCGCCTTATGCGAAACAAATAAGACGGAAATCGTAAACTTATTTCATAATTGTTTAAATGTGCGATTCTGCATTCAGAAACTCGTTTGCGCAATTCAGAATATTTTTGTGATAGTTGCAAATATTAATTGTCATGTGGGTAGTGAAAGTCAAAGTTCAAAATAATAGTCAAGGTCAAAATTAATACCACCATTAGATGGATAAGGAAAAATCTTTAAACTTTTGTCTAAAACATTTTCCCCGAAAACACACTCCTGTTGAGATATATCACCGTTCCGGAACTTTTTCACATCACTGCATAATAAATAGTAATGTACTTACTAGGTATCAACGATTGTTTAACTCCCAACCCTCTTTCCTACATGCATTTTTTACAAACCTTTCTGCCTACGCCTAACATGTTCATCATAAATGAGGCTTAAGCGCACGAGATTATGTGTATGAAAAAATCAATACTATCGCTTGATCGCATGAGGCCGTAAATCTTACGGCCGTGTGTCGAATATAATTTTCCGGTACTGAAAGCTGTAAAAATTCGATTTCGCGGAATGAATTTAGTCCGTATGGGTTATATTTTTTACAATACTAAAAGTAGGCCGTAAAATTGGATTTTACGGATATAGTACCGAAAAATTGATTGAAATGAGTTTTTAATCATAATATATTGTACAAGAATCATGTAGTATTCTGTGATTAATCATTTTGTTACGGACGCTAGGCTACACGTGTAACAGCGCACGTAGTCAGGAATATTCGCCCGTTAATAAATAATAAAGCGGACACCTGAGATGTCCACAGCGACGTCATCCATCCGGTCGGACCACACGTGCAGGAAACCGTTGGAAGTTAGAGATTCGGGTGTCCTATTGTTACCTGAATTGTTATAATAAATCGAGACATGCAAAGGCATACCGCGGCGGCAATCACCTTTATAGTCGATAATCAAGTGACATTTGAAGACATCCGCTGTAGATTAGGAGGTCGAATTAGCGAACAATTGACTCATCGGAATCTGCACGTGCAGATATTCGAGCCGTTCCGGAAACCACCGATTCGCTAAAAGCATCGATATCTGACACAAAAGCGGCGATTCGCGAAAAACGAGCCTTATCGGACACCATGGTTGATGGTGTCTCGTAAACACCCCCGCTACCGAATTATGCGCAAAACCGACCTGACTTGTAACGGATAATTGCATTGTCCACTCAGAGTCGCCCCGGAGCTAGAACAGCTAATCTCGCGATCGGGAACTTGTAGAAAACTAAGCTCTCGGCACGCGGACGCCTTTTTCCCTAGCGACTCTGCGCGAACACATAAGTCGTCGACACGACTTAATTTATTCACAAGTTATTATTCGCGTCCATCACGCATGTCAAAAACCTCTGGTCTCGGCAAAATATAGAAATAATAATAATTTTTCCTACCTAAACCAATTATTCTTTTCACTTGGGGTATCGGTCCCCTTCACGTGTGTCCTCAAACCCGAAATTATCCTGACTTAATAAATACTTCACGTTACGATCCCAAATCCGTAACAATATTTACCTTAATGTAGTCTATTTTTATATTGCAGCAATAGGAAGGTTAGAAAAATCATTCCGTAACAATGTTTGCATTTTAGGGACTAATGAAGAAATAAGAAAGGGAAACGTTCTCAATATATAAGATTTTTATTCGCACCCCAAAGTCGTTATTCTTTATTCGTTATATTTGTTACACGAGAAAACATTACAGAATACACACATATGTTCACATATCATATATAAGTAATTAACGACAAATTATTTAAGAAATAATTCATTACTTGTTAAAATTCCTTGTAGAGCCTGAAATTATGCGCACATATACGTTAAAACTCATTTAATGTATTTCAAAAATTTTGTTCTTTAACGCAGTTTTAGGGCCTGAGCACACGAGGCGGTATTCAGTCGCACGGTGCGGCGCGGCAGCATTATTTTCATTTGTCTCGGTGCGATGCGGTGCGGTGCTGCAGATACGGGACGCGTGACTCGCCACACTGGGAAAGTTTCGTTTTGATATTTTTTTGGGATATTCGAAATTGATTGCCAGGTTGCGTAGTTTGAGGTTGGATTTCTTGGATTTTGGATGGGCTGATTTGGATTTCCATGATTTGGTTTTTGTGTTGGATTCGACATGGATTGCTGGATGGACACGGGGAAATATTGCGTACATAATTATGTATTGCAACAACTTATTGGAGCTTTGTAGTCGTTATTTTTTTTTATTATTATGATTTAATGGGCGGAATCGCCTTTTTACTAGTAAAATTTTTCGAGATCTGCAGATCGACTTCGAAAGATGGCGCCATACTTCACATTTGTGAATGAAATGTAGGACTGCAGAAACCTACACCAAGTACAGCAGCGGTCATGAGTCGATTTCCGCAAGATAAACAATATTTTCGAAACGTAAACAAACAAAGTGGGTCGTATTACCAACAGCGAGCTGCTGCTTGAAAACGAAATCGAAAAATTGTTCACCGGACGGGGATCGAACTCAGAACCTACGACCTCGTAGTCCAGAGCGTTACCGCCTTAGCCGGTATATATTTTAATAAATTTATTTGTTTATCATTAATATTTTGTCGCCATGAGCTTTTGTCTTTGTGATATATCAATTTATTATTATTTTACCATGAAATTTTTCGTGTGACCAATGATCGTTTTACATAACGCCATAGAGCCAGATTTTCGACCTGGATTTAAAGACTGTATCTCCAGGCTGGATTTCTTTTGGACATTAAGAACATAAATAACAAACAAAGGAAGGGCACATATCACATTATCGATTTTTATTTACTCCAAATGTAGTTATATATAAAACATGTAAAATAGTCGATTACAACTCGAGTAATTGTGGATATATAGTAGGAAATGAAGCAGATATATCTTTGGTATTTCTGTTTAAGGCATGTGTAGAATGCGATGGTCCGTATATTGAATGAGTCGTATTCTGCTGTTGACCAGAATGCAAACTGTTGGAGTTGTCACTGAGAGGGTACTGAATGGAGTCATTTACTACTTGTGGTTGTATTATATTTGATTGTTCTGCAGACGTCTTTCTTTCTAGAATTTGTAAAATTTCGATTCTGGTGGAAATTTTATTAGATCTGAGGATACTTTTTAATATTGGATGTAGAGAAAGCAAAAATTGCAAATCATCGTCCTGAGCCCTATTTTCCTGAATTCATTTTCCTGCCAAGTTAGTTTCCAAAGCATTTAAAATTTGTTTTTCAACACTGTCAGTCTCCGATAACTTTGTTTTTTTCCTCACATGGTTTCTTTGTTACTGAAGACCATAGTTCACCTGCGTTTGTCGATTCAGCAACAATATCGTTCATAGTTCAAGTGATTGACGTTATCCTTCAAATTCCTCGGTAAATCTGGCATTATCCAAAGAGTTTGTTGTGCAATTGGGCTCTACGATATCTCTTAATAATGATAGCTGTTCTGAGTAAATATACGGTTATGTTTTCCTGTTATACAAGGATATGCTTTTGAAGACCTTAAAATAGGCGATGGATCCGGAATATTAAGATTGCCACTTTGTAATTTCTTGTAAAAAGAAGAAATTTTAAAATTCCCTGAGTCACTACTTTTACCGTATCATCCAATATCAACGAATGTAAACATATAATTAGCATCACAAATTGCAAGTAGAACGATTAAAAAATAGCCTTTTAATTAAAATATATTGATCCACCTTTTCTAGGCTGTCTCATTTTAATATGCTTCCCATCTAAAGCACCTATGTAGTTTGGAAAATTGGTTAATATTTTGAAAGATGCAGCAATTTCCGCCCATCTCTCTTTGGTAAAATCTGGGAATTCTAACGCAACTAAACGCTCCCATATTACTTGGCAAACTTCTCTGGTAATTTTTCTCACAGTTGATTTTCCAATCCGAAATTCGAAGTGCAGATCTGTGAATAAACAACCACTGGATAGAAATCTGAAAGATTTCACGGTTAAGGCTATGTGTAATAAATATACATTTCGATTTTAAAACCGTAACAAAAAAGAATCTTATATAAGATTAAAATAACATTGTTGTGGTTTTGTTAACATTGGCCTTTTCTTTACACTTCTTATGTCATTTAATCCTTTTAATGGAAGGTTTTCTGACGTACTCGTTTTCTTTTCTGTCAGCCGATTTCTTTTTTTCCAACTATTCGATTAGAACTATGTGGCAAACAGTTTAATGAGTGCTGGTGTAAATATTTAATTAGTTACTGTAACTAACAAAACAGTTGCACTGACTAAAAAATAGTTGTGGCCTATTTAACTTATTAAATAGTAGTCTCAACTATTAATTTTATACGTGTAACACTTCTAGAAATAATGTATACCTCAGCGTAATAAGAAGTCTCTCTTCTGGACAAATGCTTTCTCTCATTGCAGTATTGTTCTTTCTCATCCCTGATTCTACTGGGGCAAGGAGTTTATAAAATGTACGCCGAGACATCCTTGTATATTAAAAAAATTGATTGCTGTCCTCTTTCAAACGAGGGAAAAGAACGCTGTAAAATCCATGATTTGGTCGTTTCTTTATGATTGGATGAATCCAGCAACCATAATAATATATTTTCCTCAATATTTGCATCCATATTTATTTTTAGGTTAATATCAAAACGAAACGTCCCGTACGTATTTGTGGTGCGGTGGCCTCGCCGCGCGAATCGCTTAGCGCCGCTGGAACACAGAGACAAATGAAAATGTTGCTGCCGAGCCGCTCCGCGCGGCGGAAAACCGCCTCGTTTGCTCAGGCCCGTAAGAGGAACCCTCAATGTCTAATAGCAACGAATATAGACGCATATAGAAGCGCAGAGAGGATAGGGCGGTTGGGACGATGAATTTATACCCGAGAGATGGCACCGCTGCGGGCTTTCGGTCATTTCCCCTATTCCCCTTCGTTCGTACGGCTTACGCGCGTCACCCCTCCATGGCACGTTTTCTCCGTATGCTCCGCCCCTCGGCATTTAATGTGCAAGCTAAGCACGTGACCGACCAGCTCGAATGAATAGAGCTAACTCACTTTTATAGAAGAAATGTCAGTTTCCAAGAGTTAATAATCGGCGCCTTACTACAAAATATGTAGGGGGCTGGTAAACATGCCAAATGTACTTATGCGCACGTAAGAACGATGTTTATAGATATACAATTGTATGCATTTGGCATTTTGTAGGGACATTTAACTACAATTTAGTACAATTTTATTTTATTCTTGCTTCTCATTAATTAGTTACAAATATAATATTTGTAATTCCGTGGTTTGGTTCTTATGTGATTATGATTAGTCAGTTTGTAAAAAGGTGTCGAAATGTAAATGCATTAAATATTCCATTTTTCACAATAATTCATGACATGAATGATATATAATGCGAATAAAATGAATTATCTATTAACAGCGCATTTAAAGTTATCGCTGAAAAATTAAATTTTATGAATATTAAATTAATGCGCTAATTCCTACGCCCATATTTTGTATAACGTACATTAATTTTAAAACCTGCGCAGATTGAGTGAAAACTTAAATTGCATTAATCTATTTCTAACAGCAAATCATTTACAAAAAGTAAACTCTACTTAATCAACGTCAGTGACAAGATATAAGGTTTGAAAGAACAATATCTGCTGTGTTATGGAAAAACGACATAAGTCATTATTTTTGAAATCCGAGATAATTCGACTTTACTGCACATATTATGTATATCGGGCGAGGCGCAGAATTAATGTTTTACAACCTAACCCTGATGTACCACATTTGAACAAATAAGCCAACGGTACAGGGTTGCAGATTTCTCGTATTTATTAGAAAATATTTACACATTCTATTTATTTCAGACTGCATGAAAAACAATATAAAAGTCACTAATTTTCGGTAAAACTTCGATATAAAATTACATTTATTTATAAAATAAATATTTTTGAATAAATAATAGATGTCTACAAGACATTCACTGCAGATTAAGTGACATAAAAGTATATTTTTGTAAACCATCGTTTTGAAAACCGGTATAGGTCACAACAGACATGCCATTTTTCCGATTCAAATGTTTCAAAATTATGTCCGAATAAAAATACTTTACAATAATAATATGTGGTGTTGTTTACTATAAAATAGTTAAATAGTTTATGTACTATAAAATAGGGTATTCAAGGTATTTAAACCCTAGGATATAGTATGTTTGGGGAAAATATTTAATACCGTTTACAATAAATTAATTTCCATTATTAGTGATGTTGTTGACGAGAGAAAGCATTACTGTTCTTAAAAAAATTTATTTATATTATATTATTCTTTTTTTAACTTTTATTAATGTCTCAATTTTTTTTTTTTCGGCAGTTAAGTATTTTTGTTTAAATTAATGGATTTTAGCGAGTTATGTATTATTTACGAGAAAAAAATTCTCTACATCTATTTATTAGGAAAAAAAATGATTACTTTTCACAATTTCTGAGTAACTTTTTTTTATCAGGTAAAAAATTCGGAAATATTCGCTCGGTAAAGTTGTAGATAATCTTTTTTTTTTTCAAAAAATGAGCCGTTATTCTTAAAATCAATTCATATTTAAACAATTTTTAACTGGCGTTATAACTCTGGGAAGAAATAAATTTTAGAGCTAGTCAACAAGTTTTGTAAAATATAATTAATTAAGTCTCATTCTGTTTTTTACGTATGTAATAATATTATCTGATTTATCTTTTATTGGAAATATTAGAGATACCATCTTCAATTCCTGACATGAAATTTTGCTAGCAGAAAATCTTTATGTGAATTTAAAACAAACAGAATGTTTTAGTTCAAGGCCTATAATATTAATTATATTACTAGGAATCTGAATGTCAGTCAAATTCCTGAACCATTGGTCTTGATTAGTAATTGTGTTTTGAACATTTAGTCTCAATTACTGTTGAAAATTAAAAAAATGACCGTTTTTCGTACCTCGAATTTCGACATTTTTTGTATGCCAAATTGTTACATATGATAACAGAATAATTAATGCAAAATTTCAAAATGCGCATAGGTCCCGTTTAGGAGATATGGGGGGTTAATTAGTCCCTATCCAATAAAAAATATAACACACTTTTACTTTTATATTCGAAATAAAAAATTCTAAAAATTGAAATAACATGGTCTCTTTAAGTTTTTTCGCTGATGAATCCGAATCTAAAGTCACATTTCAAAAATTCAAAATGGCGTATCCAATGTAGCGGACATTTAAAAAGTAGTTCAGATTCGCTTGAAACTCGTCACTCGTCATTATTTGAATTTTTCTTATTCGAATATGAATGTAAAAGTGTTATATTTTTTTATTACCCAGGGCCCACTTTGACTCTTCATATCTCCTAAACGGGGCCTATGCTCATCTTGAAATTTTGCATGAATTATTCGGTCATCATATATAACAATTTGGCATACAAAAAATTTCGAAATTCGAGATACGAAAACCGGGTATTTTTTGCACGAGGCTTGCCGAGGCTCTTTCTGCCGTGTACCATAAAAAAAAAGTATATCTGTTTTTTGATGAAATTGTCATGTGTAATAAGAGTAATCCATTTTTTATGAATTTTAATTTAAATTTTGTTTCATTTTTATTGCAGCTTTAAGGGATAAAACAAACGAAGATATTTGATTTCAAATATGTTGAAAATATAGTTCTATTAATAAAATATTCAACTTTTATTGAAAGAATCCCTTGAAAAGGTCGTGCGTATACATAAGACTTTTCTTGCGGTACACAGCAGAAATGCATCTATAATTGAGTTATTTTTCCTGAAAGAGGTTTGACTTAAAATGAACAAAATGAACACAAAAATTAGTTCTCGTTCAATAATATGTAGATGAGAGATAGCGATTAAATTTAAAAGAACAATGGTCCCTGCATACCACAGGTTTCCGTGTAATTCGAGAAACTTAATTTTTTGGATGGTTCCATTAAACAATAATATTTCCAGGTTCAATTATATATGAATAGTTTTACATTAAATACGTGTTTGTTCATCATTTTTTCAGAAATTTCGAATATTTCTAAATAGATGAGAATTTCAATTTAAATTTAAAAAGTTTGTTTGCTCTTATTTTTTATTTAGACTTAAAAATTAATACTTTTATGCAATACAGCGGGAAAAACTACAAAAAGCATCATGCAAAGATTCTTTTTTTTTTAATTTATTGTGTTCAAAGAAATAACATAAAACGCAAAATATGTTTCTCTATTTTCGCCGGCATCAATCGAGCGGCGCCGAAAGAGAACATCCGGATGTGTATTCCAACTCCACGTACGTATGTATATTGCCGATTCCATGTGAAATTTTCCTATCTATCAATTAATTCACTTGGTATATTTTTTTTTCAAATTCTAGAGGGAAAAATATTCGATACGTGTTTTTTTATTTTTATATGAATAGTAAAGTTTTCGAGTTATGATTTTTTTTAAATTTTACCACGAAAATACCGACCCTTTTTCAATTGATTATAAGTCAGAAAGTATTCAAGTTATGAAATTTTTGTAAAGAGATAACAGTTTTGGTTTTTCTTCAGCTTTTAAGCAATTGTATAAAAAACACGATTCTTTTTTTGTTTATATAAAAAATAACAGTTTTTTTATAGCGTCATTTGGGCCCGATTAATAGAGATTTTTCTTGTTTCTACATAAAATTGGAAGTGTTATGAATAGAATGCCGAAGGATTCCTAATACGCCGACGAATAGTTATGTTGCAATTAATTTTTTTAAAATATCTGCGTTTTACAAACTCCAAGCGCGCTGCACCTTACAGCGTGTTGCAAACGTGTCCTTTCTTAATGTACTGTTAATAGAACTGTTTTTTACAACTCGGTAATCAATTTCATTATTAATTTAATTATGTCTTTATTGTAATTATTAAACTGAATCAAAACTTTCAAAGAAAGAATATTATGTTCGGTATGACGTCTTGCAATTTTTAAGACGTAATTGAAACGTATGGTGGGAGCGTAATTTTCCGCGAAATCTCGTACCATTAAATTTTCAAATGTCAATAATTAACGTTTCAATGTTTGTAATAGTACATTATGTGTCAGAAATATTATTAAAAAATTAATGTCAACAAAACCATTCTTCGGCGCATTACGAAGCCTTCGGCATTGTATTCTTAACACTACCATGTTTCTGTAGAAAAAAGAAAAATCACTTTTAATCGTGCTGAAATGTGAAAAAAATTCATTTTTTATATATAAACTGTTATTTTTTTGTATAAAAAAAAACAATCGTTTTTCTTGTATGATTACTTAAAAGTTGAAGAAAAACCAAAAATTTAATTTCTGTACAAAAATTCCATAACTTGAATACTTTCTGAGTTATAATCAATTGAAAAAGGGTCTGTACGAAAATTTCACATGGAATCTATACATAGGAGAGGACGGAGAGGATGAGATACGTTTACCCCATTAGAGAGACGGAGGAAAAAGAACTGTCGATGAGAGGGAAGGAAAGAGAGATTCCGATACGTTTGCCCCATTAGAGAGACGGAGGAAAAAGAGTTTACGATGAGAGGGGAGGAAAGAGAGGTTCCGATACGTTTGCCCCATTAGATAGACGGAGGAAAAAGAGCCGTCGATGAGAGGGGAGGAAAGAGAGGGTCCGATACGTTTGCTCCATTAGAGAGACGGAGTAAACAGCTCTCGATAAGCGGGGAGGAAAGAGAGGTTCCGATACGTTTGCCCCATTAGAGAGACGGAGGAAAAAGAGCTGTCGATGAGAGGGGAGGAAAAAGAGCTGTCGATGAGAGGGGAGGAAAGAGAGGTTCCGATACGTTTGCCCCATTAGAGAGACGGAGTAAAAAGCGCTCGACGAGCGGTGAGGAAACAGTGGATCCGAGCGCACCGTCATTAGAAAGACAGGGACGGAAAATGACGATCAGCGCCTCCATACAGTTGGCAAACAAACTAGAGGTTTCATGTTTGCCAGATACTTGACAATTCCGTAACGTGGGCTCTGCGCTTCTATATGCGTCTATATTCGTTGCTAATAGGAATAGGGAATTCTCTTGATTAGTTCATTTCAAATACGCGGGAATTTCAAAATCAATTTAAGTATAAATACGGGCATGCGCAATCGGAACGTTTTAATTGGTTCACTTTGAATGAGCGGGAAATTTAAAATAACTTTATTTACATTATGAGCATTATTTATTTAAAATATAAAAGTTTTTAACATCGTATTAAATTCTATGTAAGAAATGAATGTTTCGCCTTTTGTAGAACATCCAATGGTTGGTTGGTTGGTTCTCCTGGTTGGTTGTCTTCCTGCAAAATATATACGTTTAATTATTTACTTTTATGTAAAGTGTAACTTATATATATATATATATATATATATATATTTTTTTTTTTTTTTTTTCACCAACATATAATTTTTACTATAATATTCTTGATACTCTGAACGAAATGTATGAAAACCCTTATTAATAATCAAAGGCCCTTAATAATCGTTTAATGATAATGAGTTTTATGTATATTCCGGATGAGTTTTTCAAGACAGGATATAGGGAATGCCATTTTACAATTTGTACTGACGTACTGGTGAATACATAGCTCGAACTTATACTTAAAATTTAGTCCGAAAGAATATTTATGAAGGTGGAGAATAATTTTGAAGAATAAAAATTCCCGCTAACATGACCGAATACATTTTTATATTGCGTACGATAAGTAGTATTACGACATAAAACTGAAAATAAACTTTTTGTTTTCAGAAAGGGTATTTTGTCGAATATATTGGGTTTCATGAATCCTAAGGGGTGGTTTCCACGGGGTATACTTGTATGTTTACGCTTATGTTTACGGTTAGTGAGAAGAAAGAGCAACTCTTGGCTCAATTACTTGATTATCAGCACGTATTGATACGTTAAATACGGTTTTCACTCTATCCCGCCTTGAAAAACTTCTCTTGCGATATTTATTTTTCACTCTTTGTACGTTTAATCTGCAGCACTCTTTCTCCCCATGGTATGAATAATAAGAAAGTTACAGCAATCAGTAATACATACATATATGAGGCTGAAGAGACTAAGATCTCATCGTCCATTCAAGATTACACTTAATCAAGATTACATTAGGCCTAAACACAATGAGTACTTGAACTCGAATTCTGACTTCGGATGTCTTCGAGTTCGAGGTTTCGTTGTGGGTTGGGTGGTTTCGAAAACAGTTCGAGTTCGAAGCTTCCTTTCGAAGTCAGTCCTCGAAAATCCGAAGCTTTTGGATTCGAATACAAAAAATCATTTTGTGTTGCATTTTCGATGTTTTCTGTCAAAATCTCCCATTACAAATGCCAAAATGCACGTACAATAGTTCTTTGGACTCGAATCCCAAAACTTGGAATCATCGAGGACTGACTTCGAAAGCAAGCTTCAAACTCCTGTTTTCGAGACCGCCCAACCCACAATGAAATCTCGAAGTAGAAGGCCTTCGAGGTCAGAGTTCGAGTTCGAGGACTCATTGTGCATTTACAAGGGGACGCTACGGATTGGTGCTCTCCGATTTTGTTGAAACTGGGCCATAATGTGGTACTTAGTACCTCTTTACTTGTCATAAAGTAACACGACCCCATAGGCAGTCGTTTCCGAGAAAAACACGTTTTAAGTTTTAATGCTGACATCTTACAAAGTTTTATACGTACCGGACGAAACAACGATTCGAAGCTGCGTTGGTTTAGGTGCTAGCGCGTTCGCTTCGTATTTCAAAGGTCGTGCGTTCGAATCTCGACGTTGGTAATTTATTTTTTTTCTTTTTTTTTTCCATAATTTGTTAAAAACTATTAAAAATTATAAAAATTGCGAATATTAATTATTTTTATCAATTTTAAAATATCATTTTGTTGGAAAAATGTATTTTCTTTTATTCCTTCCTAATATTCATAATGAGTATTGATAATGGTAATTTAATTATCATGATTATTATTATTATGATTATTATTATTACTATTATAGTTATTACTATTGACTGCTAATATTAACTGCTAATAATTTCAATTCATCATTCACTATAATATGAAAATAAAAATCCATCTGTATTATGGAATAAAAATAGGCGTTATTATAGCATATTCATATGAGAAACTTCTACATTTATTACTTAATTTGCTGAGGCTACAATGCAATTTCCGCAGTGATACTTATCGTAAAAACATTCAAAACAAAAATTGGTGAAACATCGGGCACATCTTATGAACGCGAAGATTCCACAGTCACACGGTTTTTTCAACGCTTCGAGCTGAAAGCATGCTTCATTCATTGGAAGAGGTCACTCTAACGTTCGTGTACACTTGACAAAATTCGTTGATGTTCTTCTGTACTCTGGGTCCAAATACACCTGTACTCTCTTGCAGACATATAAATACCGTTGGTAATAATTCGCCTGATAAGGTAATCGCATACTGGGCAGTATATGAATGCGTCACCTTGTTCATATCCTTTCTTTTCACATATACTACTTTGGAACCTTTTTCTGCCAAACTTCTGTTATATACTGATTGGTACTGACACCCTATGATATAATATAAAAACATTATTAAAAAAAATAATATCAATAATTTGATTAATAATTCCGTTGATTGAATTAAAAATTAAAAAACAAAAAATATCCAAATATGTTTTTGATACAGGGTACGTAAAGTACTTGTAGAATTTGTATCGGAAGTACGATACTTCGGGTTAATATCCTACCGCAGATTGAATATAAACAATGCTTTGAACTCGAATTAGTTATTAAAATCCAAATTAGCACTGTATTATAATTCAAAATCATTAATTTTTATTTAAAGTTCATAAATATATGAATATTAAATATAGTAAAAATCTAATTTTTCAAGATAAAATTTACGAAATGTATTATTGAAATTAAAAACTTGACATTTACCAGTTTGATCCGTATTTATGACAAATTTCTTTGGAAACAGAGGAATCAAAACTTTCGTTTGTATTCGAAAGGTTTTGGCAGCTGCCAAGGTTTCGTCCATGGTAACCGTTTCCCTTTCGGTCACAAATTTTGTCACTTTTCTTTGACGAATGCGATGTTTCCTTTTGAACTTGCTTACCCAGGCTTCAGATGCCTTAAATTGAAATCCATGGAATTGACTTGCTGCAGCCAATGCCCACTGTTGCAAATTCCTTGTTGTTACCTGCATCGACTTGGCACGATTTTCTTGAAAGCGATCGTAAGTCCACGAATCAATTATTGCGTACTTATCTATATCACTTCCACCTTCTTTAATTTGCTTTTCCCATCGTGCAATATGGTGCTTATATTTTAATTTCGAACATCCATGTCTTTGCAGAGTGTTAATAGACCATGTTGGATTGTTCTTCGATATATTTACTGCTCTAATTTTATATTCTAGCAGAATACAGTCGTATTTCTGTTTTTTATCTTCAGGCTCGTAATCGGAATCTAACTTTATTACATCTACCTGATCAGCACTTTGAAACAAATTCTCACAATCTTCATCATCAGGAAGAATTAATTCTTCATCGATAAATAATTTTTTCTCTGCAAGCAAATTTACAATATACTCGAAAATCTCTTCTCCAATTGCCATGGCTTCTTCACTGATAACAGATGAGCTGGAACCAGTGATTAAATTATTCTGAACAAGTAGATTTTCGCAGTAATCCATTGCATCTTTCAACAGAGATGAAGCATCAGGAAGAAACGAAGACATTTTTTCAGAAGGAAAAAACGGAGATATTTTTTTTAAACAACAATTTAACACTGACTGCGAAGAAACTACGAAATTTTCACTTTAATGCACAGAAACGGACTAATATTTATGTAAACTTGTAATAACACCTTCTACCTTTATAATTAGAAATTAAACATAATAAATATATTGAAAAATATCAGTTAAAAATTCCAGGTAATGAGTAAACGGTCAACATACAAATGTGTCATATTTTATATATATACTTTTCATTACAACTTATCCATTTTTATTCACTAATAATTACTAAAAATGTTGCATGTTCTATTAATGTATACGGCAGAATATTGATAATTTTTTTAACTTAAAACGTTTCCCTACATAATTTAAATATATAAGTAAACTTTAAGAATATCAGAAAGATATACGAAGAATTAAATTTTCCAGCAATTTGTAATTAAAAAAAACGATTAAAATTAATCATTTTCATGATTTTTCATTAATTAAACTAAATTCATAATTTCCTAGTTTGGACTTTTTGTATTAGAAAAATAAACAAACACGAAATGTAGATAGTATGCTGGAATATCAGCCTCGTGAAATGCATGCGAAAATGCAAAATAAGTTTTAATCTTCGCGTTCATAAGATATGTACCAATTTTTGTTTTCAATGTTTTTACAAGTATCACTGTAGAAATTGCATTGTAGCTCCAGAAAATTAAATAATAAATGTAGAAGATTCTCTACTTCTAATGCAGATTGATTTTTATTTTCATATTATAGTGAATGATGAATAGAAATTATTAGTAGTAAATATTAATAACAATAATAATATTAGTAATAAAAATAATAATTAATTACGATAATTATCACTTTAAATAAATACTCATTATGAATATTAGGAAGGAATAAAAGAAAATACATTTTTCCAACAAAATGATATTTTAAAATTGATAAAAATAATTAATATTCGCAATTTTTATAATTTTTAATAGTTTTTAACAAATTATGGAAAAAAAAAGAAAAAAAATAAATTACCAACGTCGAGATTCGAACGCACGAGCTTTGAAATACGAAGCGAACGCGCTAGCACCTAAACCAACGCAGCTTCGCATCGTTGTTTCATCCGGTACGTATAAAACTTTGTAAGACGTCAGCATTAAAACTTAAAACGTGTTTTTCTCGGAAACGACTGCCTATGGGGTCGTGTTACTTTATGACAAGTAAAGAGGTACTAAGTACCACATTATGGCCCAGTTTCAACAAAATCGGAGAGCACCAATCCGTAGCGTCCCCTTGTTAGCCTATTCTCGCTGGAAAACATTATCATAAAAGGTAACTTACAGCGTTCTTTACTGATCACACTAGTGTGCACTGGTGCGGTTAGTGAAAAACACCATTAGGCAAAGAGAAACTCCATTGGTTGATACGGCGTATCCCGCTGGTTGCCATACCTTTCTTATTACCATGTTTCCTCTCTTTCTTGCTATACTGCAGTTCGTGGTGTAAAGATCATGCCCCCCCGTATGTGTTTGGTGTAGAAGTCTACAGCTGTTTGAGTGAACATGTTTAGTTGAAAAGTTTTTAGCAGTAATTAATAAATTAATAAATTAATTTACCTTTTCAATCGTAAGATCGTACGTTTTTTGAACTCAGGTTCGGGCAGTTTTGGTAAACCGTTCTTTTTCTTTCAGCTGGTTCCTATAACAAACAAATTATTAGTTAAAATTAGCGATTGTAAATTCATGATCTTTTTATCAAATATAAAAGTTATTTAGTGCTTGGTACGATGATATATGTTCATTAAGAAATTCTCATTTAATGCGAAATTTATCATGCGACATTTCTTATTATAATTATAATATAAATTCTCAATATATTAATTACTGTTCGGTAATGACATATTTTTAAAATATAAACATATTTTGATGCCACAACTGGACCATAAAAAGTAATACTCTTATAAATACTAATAATAAGAATATATTGTACTGGGTTTAGAGAATTGCAAATTAAGCCTTCGTAATCATAATCAGGATTTATAACTTATTACCAAATACTATTAGCAATCTTCTTCCAAGCGCTGCAACTTGTCCTCTAAGTCTTGAATCACTTTTAACCTTTCTGGATCCGTAACGACGGCTTGACGTTTTCTACAATTTATCGCCCTTTGCTTAGTGATTCGAAGTATGTCAGTCACTTCTATTTTGAATTCGTTTTTTGTTTCTGGACCCCTGAAGAAAGAGCATTCTTTGGCAGCACCTTTAAAGAAATTGAATATATTTTAATTATTTTTATAAAGAAATAAGTTATTACATGTATAAAATAGGATATATACTTACAAAATATAATATTGGCCATTTTGGAGTTTCCAAAATCAATTGTGTCTTGCAAGCCTTTCCATGTAATGTGCTCGTTCACCAATTGGTCACAAAAGATTTCTTTAAAGCTGATTTTTATAAAGTCTCTTAATTCGCCGGCACCAATTTTTTGTAAATGCTTCATCTGAAACAAAGAAACACTATGTAACATACTAAATATGCCATATATATTTATATATATTATACATAAGATATTATTTTACCAATTTCTCTCTTTCGTCTTTATTTTCTTCCAGCATCTCAAATTCCTCCCGTCTTTTTAAAGGAAACCCCTGGAGATGTTCCATGAATGACTGATCCACTTCTGCCTTCTTGTGAGATTTTGTTAACTCCTCTAATTGTGTTGTCAGTTTATTTAAAGACACTGCCAGCTGTGTATTTGCCTGTGATAATATTTTTATGTCGTGCATTGTTTCATTGTGCTGCTCCACTGCAAGTTCTGTCAAATTCCTGTCAATAATATAGTTCATAACAACATTATGAACAAATTTTACAAAATATTGCATAGTATTACATATTACGTTATGACTTACGTCAATTTATCATTAAGTGCATCCATTCGTTCTATCAAAGTACTTTTGTCTAATAATGTTAATGGACAATCCTGACTTTTTATACTGCAATGAGAAATTGATACAAAAACGTAAAATTAATGCCAAATAGATAGCCTTAAGGGTCTTCGAGTGTGACCGGAGGCGGCCAAAAAGTGACAAAATATTGCACCGATCGTTCAGAGATTAAACACAACTTTTCAGATAATTTGTTTGTACGGAAATATTATTTGACTTATTAGCCACCGAGTAAGTGATTCTGGATAAATTCTATTGCTAGCAAGTATTTAAAAATAAATCCAAAAAGTGTGAATTGAATGACAGGTGAGAGATGTGACAGGTTTAGGTTCTCTAACTAGACTTTTAATTTGAAATTCCTGCATTTATTATTAAATACTTCCCAGTGTCAGAATTTATCCACAATCGCTTACTTGGTGGTCAATAAGTTAAAAACTATTTCTGTACAAAAAAATTACCCGAAAAGTTGTTTGTAATTCTTAAAGATCGGTGTAAAATTTTCTCACTTTTTGCCCGTCTCTGGTTACGCTCGAGGTCCCTTAAGGGTTACATCCACTTCAGAGGACTCTGGTTACGCTCGAGGTTCCTTAAGGGTTAACAGTTAGTTCCGTTGGTTTTTACATTTGAAGTTAAGTTAATTGAATAACATCAATTGTACTGAAAAGTTTAATCTTTCAAGTGGTTACTGATATTAATAAATATATCAGTTTTATTGAAATAATTCGATTTAACTGAATAATTAATTTACTAAAGCAAATGTCATTAAAATTAGAGTATCCATTTATTGCAACGAACTTACATTTGTCCTTCTTGCTCACTAGACACTTCTTCGAATTGGTCAGTCTCGTTTTCCAGTCCTCTGAGTGCAAATTCATTGCATTTTAGATGCTTATTAGAAAATCTGAAAAGTGTAAAATCTGTAAATTGTGTTATCATTTTTTATTTCAATTACTATTATAAGTGTCAATTGTAATAAATTAAATTACAAAATTGAAGATGGTGTTGTACGTTCTGATTCGCTCTTCAAATTATGCAGGATTGCCCGCAATTCCGCCTTTCGAGTTTTTAAATTAATCTCTTCGATTATTGTTTTTTTCTTCTTTGGGGGCTCCTCATCCGACGATGTTGGGAGCAAATTTTTAGGTGTGACTATGCGCCGACCACTGCTACTTTTCATACATTTCGACATGATGCTATCAAATGAAATAAAATATAAAATAGAGTGAAGAGGTGAAATTAAGCAATTAAAAAGTTATATAAGAAATGAAAAGAATAAAAATGCATTTCTTCGTTCACTTTGATTTATAACAAAGTTATCCAGGACGCACCACGAGGAGGTAAATGCACATCGTGTCCCGCCCCTCCTCCCTCCACCCCTCTCTTCGCCAACCTCCCTGCAAGATAGTGCTTTATAAAATTATATTACGTTTGTACACATCTTGACGTATTTAAGCATACATGTCATAGGATATAATATATAAGTATATTTATTTAATTTCTTCTAAAGCAACAATTAAAATGTCTGTAGTCCTAAATGTGATAATAGAACTGTGCATATAAACTCATTTTCTACTGTATTTTGAGTTTCTCCTGCAATGTTACTCCATTTGGGCATTCTGTAGCATTTGTTTTTAATGTCATTGAAATGAATAGTTTGCAATTGATCAGATAAATTTTTGCAATAATATACTCCTACTAAATCAGAGGTACAGCCCATGTCATAAAAAGAGCCTGTCGAAAGGAACTTTTTCACCACCAAATATATGTCGTCTTCGTGTTTTATTATATTTTGAATAATACATATGTCAGAATTGTGAAGAATAAAACAATTATTGTTGTCTGAAGTGGATAATATATTTGCTCCAGTTTTAAGGTTTTTAAATTGTTTAATATTCATTCTTTCAAATTCAGAGGGACATGGACCTGTGGAGTGATTTTTACTCAAAACAAAGGTTGTTTCATTGTATGTACGCTCGTCGTCAATATTATTTCGTTCGCAAATTCTTTTGTAGTACTGTTGTAGTGGAAGATGTGGCTTTCTGATATACTTCCTAAATTCAGGCATATTATTCTCATATGCGAATGCACTGAACGAGTCTAAACTTCCAAACTTTTCAACATCTGCAACTACATGTAACAATGAATGCACATTATACGATAAAAATTGTTCGCCATACAGTTCATGGCACATCGTAACATACGTTTCCAATGCAGCCTGGCAATATAGTAATTTATTTCTGTCTAAATGTTTAAAATTGAGGAAACGTGTTACGCAGTGCAGCAATAAAAAATGTTCATAGAACTTTGTGGACAAAATACCATATAAAATAGCTGGAGCTGTATATAATATAAATTGCCTATATTCCGTTGCTTTAAAATTGCTCAACATTGTTAATGGGTTTGGTTTGCGATTAAATTCAGATGGGCAATGTGACTTTAGCGTATTCATTCTCTTATTTAACTTTTTACATCCAAATTGCCCTTTAATGTGAGCACATAATACTTTTTTCACGTTCCCTAAGTATATCAAATGCCTGCCTTCAAAAGGTACTTTTGAAACAAGACCAATCAGCGGGGCTAATGGACTCTCGCCTTTTTGATGATTTTTATCCGCAATTGCTCGATATTCGTCATCTGTTCGTAAGGTATTCTGTATTTTAGTGAATACCATAGTTCCTCTAAAGCGTTGTTTACTACAACGATGTCCCTTTACTTTGCACTTTGAACAGGCATATGATGACATGTGGCCTTGGTGATTTAATGCAAAAGCCCTTGCAGGAGCATCAGCGATAAAACATCTAATTTCTACACGTATTAAATGGTTCTTTATTAATAATCCACCCTTTTCTTGTATCTCCATAATCTCACAGACAAATTTGTGAAAAAATTGGAAAGCATCCTTCGGTTTCTGATCTCCTTTAAAGACTCCAACTATCACGGGATTTTTATCAGCTATATTCAGAGCTCTACATTGAATAGGCCAAAACTGTGTAATTCCATTGTTGAGCTTAGCACCATCCGTACTAAAATCGATTGTAATTTTTGGCGGTAAATCTTTTTCATCAAGTTTAGATAATTTCCTTGCCATCGTTTGTTCGAAACCTATGTGAAGGTATTGCCCTCCATCGATATCCTGAATCAATGTGCTTGCAGTGACTGTAGGTGTTTTTCTCAAACTGCGACAATCGTTTGGTAAAAATGATAGATTAAATGGATCTTTCTTTTGTAGCAATTCGTTTGCATGATTGTGTTTTAAATTTATTTTTAAAAATAACTGTCCTAGTGCTACTTTGCAGCGTTCCTCGCGACTTTCGGGAAAATTTCTTTCAACGTCGAATTGATCATTTTCCATTACCTCATCTGTGTTTCTATTTATATTTTCATCATCATTTTCATCGTCGTTATCATTATCATTATCATTATCATTATCATTATCACTATTAATGTTATTGTCGGCATTGTCAATACCTTCAATATATTCGTCATTCTGATCGTTACTACTATTTTCACTTCTTTCATGTAATTGATTGTTTTCATTTTCATTACGAATAATTGCAAGTAAATTTTGATTTTCATTACCGTTCTCTTCCAATTCCGTATCTTCAGCATTACGACGTGACGATTCTGCTTGAATATTGCAGTTAATCGTTGCTAGTCGTTTTCGTTTTTGCTGAGAGGCGAGTTCAGAAAATCTTTTCCGCACCATCTTAATAAATTTTAGCACAAGAAATATCTATAAATTAAGTTTCAAATACATTAACCTACCTACAAAAATAACGCGTCAATTATGTAATGTAAAATATTTTACTTACAATTCTTCTTTTGCTGCTTTGCCAAACGATTTTTTCGACGTACTTTTCCAAACTTCACTGTTCCAAATACGCTTGTCGAAATAAATTTGGATGCTTTTAATAAAAGTATCTATCCACGACATATACGCACCAAACTGTTCATACGAACAAACGCAAGGCCACGCATGCGCATCTCGAAATACCTTCGGAATGGACCAATCAGCGCCGTGTATTTCAACACGACTTCCCTATACACACACACACACACATATATATATATATATATATATATATATGCACATTTTGTGCACATTTTGTAATGCATATGCAATACAAATTATAGATAATATACAGATTGGTGTAATCGTTATCACATATTTATTAAATATAATAATACTATTATGCAATTTTTGCATGTTAGGGCTTTTATTTTGGCGGAAAACATGGAGTCACAAAAAACTCATGTATGCGTAGAAGCGGAGATTTTCGCGCTTACGCAATGCATTAATCTCTCACTTGAAGTCTTATTGAACTCATATACGCACTCGCAAATGAGGTCTCATATATGAGCCTAGCGTGAGACTCACGTCTTGCTATCTGGGGACTTTCTAAACAAAGGTATAAATTGTATACTCAAGCTCCATATATATATACGACTTAAAGATATAAGACTTAACGATCCTAAATAACGGTTGTGAATTTGCTAGACACCGTAAACTAGGTATTGGTACCACAAAAACTAGGTAACGAAACTCGGTCTGCATTCATACTACCGGCAACCCACTACTCGGGGATAACCGACAATAGAGACCAGTACGTGCATTTGACCAGCGAAGCTTATCAACAATGTACCTATGTACACACCGGACAGGCACAGCGATTGCGAGATACGGGCAATCACATACATCCAGTTTCGCAATTTCAGCAACTGTGATGTTCGCGTAATGACGCAACGACTCACTATATGGATGAAACTCCATATCACGAACACATGGATACATTCACCGCCAGAAGAGAATGCGAATAATGTGCAACAACATCCTCGAAGCACCGATACCGATCAAGGGCATAGGAACAATCAGCCTGATGCCGGGATGCAAAGGACAAACAGCGAAAACAACGCTCGTCGCATCCCAGGTGAGGCAAACAACCACGACGCAAGAATCGTACGAAACTAGAGGACTTAATATCACCAAGCTGCTACAGGAAAATGATATTACGCTCACCGACATCAGCGAGAGCAAGCATCAAGAAGAATACAAATTGCAGCAATCTTACATTAGGCCAGGCACGATGAAGAGCGGCTACAAATTTAGTGAGCTCATCAATCGGGCAAAGGAAATAAAACAAAAGAAAGGTATGACGGAGCGGATGTAAATGCTAGAACAAGTAACCATTTACGGTGGAACAACACTGATTGCAACCTTCATACTAAGCATCATAATGTTTAAATGCTTTGAAGGAAGAATGAAAGCTGCATTCGCCACGACTAACAGAACCATCGTCAAAAGACCACGATCAGTACGCGGAAGGTCAGAACGGAGAGTGAAGTTCGGCACAAGCGTGGGTAGTGTGACGTGAAGGATGAGGAAAATCGAAAGCGCAGTAAACACAAATTTCAACAAAGAATTAAAGCCTACCAAAAGTTTGAAAATATTTTTTGAAGGTAATCATCTTCCTCAGCAAATATACATTTGGAAAGAAGCGCATGATATAAAATGTTACGTATACCCTGTTTTCCCATGCACAAAACACTGGGGTTTTGGGCACAATTTTAAAAACTGTTAATCCGCAAACAACATCTGCCCCTTATGTAGTAAAGATCTTAATCCAAACCACTCGTGTGCATCATCAGCGAGATGCTGTATTAATTGCAACAAAAAGGACAAAAAAGGACAAAGGACAGGTTATTTTCCCCCGCGTTAATGACGAATATGTCTATTTGCGGGTCGGTTCTAGGGGGGAAAGGCACAGGACAGAGGCAGACAGTACATGACAGAACTATAGGCAGGTACATACACAACACCCACCCAGAACCAGTCCCCCCTACCCCAATATCGGTACCACCAGCAGATTCGGCGGTCTGTGCCATAGCGAGTACGACGCGGGGCTTATCCCATCTTTATCCGAGATAAGACCCACGACGTACCGACCGCGGATAAGACGCTGACGCTACCGATAACTGCCGACGGGGGTCTGCAGCGGTCCCAAATTCGTACCTTCGCCCAGCAAGGTTCTCCGGTTATTCCACACTGGACATAAGCTGAGAAAATTGCAGGACGGGGATTCGAACTCCGGACCTTCGCGACGTTCAGTTCGGGCGGACTAAGACTGACGCCTTAGCTCGCACGACCATCACGCCGACAATTGCAACAAAAAACAGTTACCGAATCGATATGCGGCTAATGTTAAAAATAATTGCCATCTTTACATGGAGAAAAGTAAAATTAAAAAGATTATGGCGAAATACAAATTAATACAATCGTACATTGGGAGCCACACAAAAATCTTACAATTTGCCGATGACACTGTTCTTTATTGCTCCCACTTCTCCCTAGATAACCCCGCAGGGGACTTGTGGAAGAGGGCGGAGCGGGTAACTTCGTCCGTAAGGAAGAGGGAGGGGTCGAAGCGCCCGAACTCGAAGAGGAGCAATGCTTTTCAAAGATCGCTTCTCTTAGCAAGCTTTGAGAATTGACGACCTCACAGACCCGATCGTTCGGTTGGTCTGTTACCGTCGAATGCCTGATCGTAAAACGACTCGAGATACTCACCGTACTGAGGAGCTAGGTTGCGGTGTCAAGCCCCTGTCGGCGGGTTCCACACGGGGGAACGCTACGGCGTGCCGTGTCCGTCCGGCAGTAACCGCAATCAGGGTTGGCCTCTAGCGGGCCGTGATGACGTTAGAAGGGTTACTCTGAACCGACAAAAGGATCAAGGCAGGCAGCTTGTTACTAATAAACGTGGTAGCTGATTTGTTTTTTTCTCAAACGGCACAACCGGCGGTGTGGTGCATCACTCCAATATGGCCCCATTCCTCCTGGGGGGGGGGGGGTCTTAAACCCGCAAGGGGGGGAAGGCACCTTAAATACCTATACATTCAGTTCTCCCTAGATAAATGTAAAGAATACGTAACTGAAGCCTTTCACCTACTGAATACGTGGTTAACAAATAATAGAGGCTTATCTATTGAAACCTCGGAAACAAAATTTATTATCTTCTCTAGGGGCAGATCCATTCGAAAAGATATAACTTTAACTCTTGATAACCTCGATATACCATCTGCAAATATTGCCAAATCTTTAGGCATTTATTTCGATACTACATTGCTCTGGAAGTTTCACATCAATGACAACGTCTTAAAAGCAAGAAAGGCACTTAACATTTTAAAATCGCTTGGGTCATTCCAATGCGGCGCACACCCCTTACATCTATTGATTTTACATAAGGAACTGATTATCCCTATACTTAGGGCTCTCAATGGTTTGTCAATGCAATATGCATATTAAGGAATTGCAAGCGATTCGATCGATTTCTTTTAGAATATGTTTGGGCATACTCAGAACTACACCGATAAACACTCACCCCACAATACTTAATAAACTAGGCCCAAAAACGAGAATAAAAGATTATTTAAGTAATCCATCAACTTATATAAGAACAATCTTATTCATTTTTCTATGGCACGTCAATCGTGTTTTTTCCTTCCGATAGACTACCACTTTTCAAACCAGTTCCACCACACCGCAGTCAATTTTGATCTTGGAAGAGAATGTCTGTTCCAAAAGAACCCATACACCTGCTTTGACACTGGCTTGAACAAATTATACCCAAACCAGGATTATATTTTTACGGATGGATCTACCATTAGATTAGACAATGTACTACGTTCAAAAAATGCTATAGCTATTTATTACCTTAATCTCAATGACACACGAAGCCACAGAATCAATTTTACTAGCACAGAAACTGAACAATTGGTGATCCTACCGGCAATTAAATATGCACTAAAATTGAACTTAACAAAAATTGTTATTATTTCGGATAGTCGAGAATCACTAATCCATATACAGGAAGCCATCTATAACAAATCTCGCAACGACATTATTTATGAAATAAAATTAAAACTCAATTTAACGAAAACTAACTTTGACTTTATTTGGCGCCCGGCCCACTAAAAATGTTGGGTAATAAAATTACCGATAGGCCCGCCAAATCAGCCTTCAACTCAGAAATCTATATTCTGGATAATTTCAAACCACACTGGTCGAACCTAAAAAATTTAACTAAACTAATTTTAAACTAGGAAACGAACGATTCTCTCAACTCTGAATTTGTAGCCAAGGGTAAATCTTCTTTAAAGTCAAGCAATTTTGCTAAATCCAACAAGACTTGATTTCTTAAAGCCCATCGGTTAATTCAACAACAAATAAAATTTATCAACCAATTAAAAACAGATCACTGGAACTTTCCATTGCACTTATTTAGGACCAAGTGTATTAAAGTAAAAAAATGTATTTGCCAAAGTACTGAGGGGGACCCCAACCATATTATATTTTCGTATCCGCAATTTACAATACCAAGATGTGAACTAATTGATCTCACTGGAGCAAATCACCCCTTCTTACGATATCCAGAAAATTTTATCACTAGATAATATTAATATATTTAGAGCATTAGCCAATTTAATGATTTTTGTTGCGAAGGTCATGGACATCCTTCTTCGCTCTTTTTTCTCATAAATATTCCCTGAAAAATAACCAAGGGATTTGATAAAGAATTCGCCCAATGCAACTGCCTGTACACTATGCGACCAAAAGGCACCAACCAATCAACATAACCGTACGAAGACAACCCCAACGTGAGGAAAATAACTAGATTATAGCCACAAATCAGCACTATGGCTATTGAACTCCCTAATTCAGCGTTGGCAGCATTGACGTGTCCATCGTGCAAATGCCACAAGGAAAGAAGAAGAAGATTTAAAAGTCAAGTTTACAGTCATCAGTCTTAAGGTGTATAAGTTAACCAAGCGACTGAAGCAACAATTAAATTTGCTAGACTAAAGTCTGAGGACTAAAGCATTTTTCGATAAGAATATTATCATCAAAACAAGATTTTAGAATTAAAAAATACAGAAAGCAAAATTGAAATGTTTTTTCTTATCTATCTATTGCTGCAATATAATGATTCTTGTACAATATATTACGATTTTTTTAATCAATATGATTTTAGTCATCTACAAAAATTTGTTTTATTGCCCCTGCAGGACCATCACCTATGGAAGCTACCTCATCCAATATAGGAGGCATTCCACGCCAACTCACCCAATTTTAAAATCGACCATCACTAATTTTGTTCGTAATTTTTTTATAGATGCATTTCGGTAAAACAAGACTGGACAAATTTTTTTAGATTTTTAAAATTACTCGTTAACGTGTGAGAATTTTTCAAAATTTTGAAATTTTAGAAAATTGAAAATTTTTAAATTTCCACAACTCGGTTGCTACTTATCGTACAGTAACGAATAAAAAATGGAATTGTTCGTCTTGAAATGTACTTTTCTATGGGTATAATGGAAATTTAACTGGAATTTATTGACATGTGTATTTTTACGTGTTAAGTAAAAAATTCAGAATTTTTCAAAAATGGACATTTTTAATTTTTTTGAATTAAATTCACAAAAAAACTACTGAAAATAACGAACAATTTGCGGGGTCGTACAAGATGGCAAGTTGTTTCGTTAATTTTTTACAGATTTTTACATTCTTTTATACAATTTAAATTTTTGCTCAAATCTCGAGATTTAGTTTATTGAATTCACAATTCACTGTTTTTCACTTTTTTTGTGTGTTTTTGATTTTCCGTGATTCAATGCATACATTGAAAAAATTAGAAATTTTTAAATTGATTATGGGGCATTCCACGCCAACTCACCCAATTTTAAAATCGATCATCACCAATTTTGTTCGTAATTTTTATATAGATGCATTTCGGTGAAATATGACGGGTCAAATTTTTCAGATTTTTAAAATCACTCGTTAACGTGTGAGAATTTTTCAAAAATTTGAAATTTTAGAAAATTGAAAATTTTTAAATTTCCATAACTCGGTTGCTACTTATCGTACAGTAACGAATAAAAAATTGAATTGTTCGTCTTGAAATGTACTTCGCTATGGGTATAATGAAAATTTAACTGGCATTTATTGACATGTGTATTTTTACGTGTTAAGTAAAAAATTCAAAATTTTTCAAAAATGGACATTTTTAATTTTTTTGAATTAAATTCACAAAAAAACTACTGAAAATAACGAACAATTTGCGGGGTCGTACAAGATGGCAAGTTGTTTCGTTAATTTTTTACAGATTTTTACATTCTTTTATACAATTTAAATTTTTGCTCAAATCTCGAGATTTAGTTTATTGAATTCACAATTCACTGTTTTTCACTTTTTTTGTGTGTTTTTGATTTTCCGTGATTCAATGCATACATTGAAAAAATTAGAAATTTTTAAATTGATTATGGGGCATTCCACGCCAACTCACCCAATTTTAAAATCGATCATCACCAATTTTGTTCGTAATTTTTATATAGATGCATTTCGGTGAAATAAGACGGGTCAAATTTTTCAGATTTTTAAAATCACTCGTTAACGTGTGAGAATTTTTCAAAAATTTGAAATTTTAGAAAATTGAAAATTTTTAAATTTCCATAACTCGGTTGCTACTTATCGTACAGTAACGAATAAAAAATTGAATTGTTCGTCTTGAAATGTACTTCGCTATGGGTATAATGAAAATTTAACTGGCATTTATTGACATGTGTATTTTTACGTGTTAAGTAAAAAATTCAAAATTTTTCCAGAATGGACATTTTTAATTTTTTTGAATTAAATTCACAAAAAAACTACTGAAAATAACGAACAATTTGTGGGGTCGTACAAGATGGCAAGTTGTTTCGTTAATTTTTTACAGATTTTTACATTCTTTTATACAATTTAAATTTTTGCTCAAATCTCGAGATTTAGTTTATTGAATTCACAATTCACTGTTTTTCACTTTTTTTTGTGTATTTTGGATTTTCCGTCTTTCAGGATAATCTATTTTAGAAATCTATTTTAAAAATCTTATTTGATTCATGACTTCGAGACTAGCTAAATGATTTTTATCATAACATTGATTTCTTTCCCCCGTTTGAAAGTTGGGGTCGCCAGTTTCGGAGTCTTTTTGAGTTGTTTCCTCTATTTCAGCATCTATTTCTTCTATTACTTTGTGTGTTTCATGATCTACTTCTTCATATGTATTTCCCGCTATATTTGTGACTTCATTTTCAGATTTCTGTAAGGATAATTTCTGAATCTCATTTCTACATGTACTACAAATTTTTACATTTTTCGGCAATTCAGGAAATAGGAACATTTGCGCAGCCGATAAATGTCTCAAATTAGTTTTTTTAACATGTTTTGGTTTTTGAAAAGGATTTACACATCTGTCACTGAATGTATGATATAAGGACATGACTCTTATAGGGAACAAAAAACAGGGAAATAAATTTTGACTGTAAAGTAGAACCTGCACGGATGATGGCTATATTAATGTAATTGGGGAACGCTTTAATTGCGAGTAATTCGACACCTAGCGGTAATCGTGAGAAGATGCCCCAATATATTTAAGAGCTTTTGCGTAAGAACAAGATACACATAAAAGTATGATACAGAGAAAAATGTACGGAGAAAATATAATGTCATTATAATACTAGAAATTCGGAAGGCAAAATTTACGACATCAGCCAATAATTGTAATGACAAATTCCTTAATGCTTATGTCAATGATTTTGTATGCGACATGGATATAAGCGACATGTTCACCTGACAAGTAAGAGCCTTGAGTTCGAAAAAGAAACATGTATAATTCTTAAACCCTTGACACATATTTATTTAAAACAAAAGGAAAGGGCTGTTTCAAATAATATTAACGAAATTTGCATAATCAATTTAAAAACTTCTAATTTTTTCAATGTATGCATTGAATCACGGAAAATCAAAAACACACAAAAAAAGTGGAAAACAGTGAATTGTGAATTCAATAAACTAAATCTCGAGATTTGAGCAAAAATTTAAATTGTATAAAAGAATGTAAAAATCTGTAAAAAATTAACGAAACAACTTGCCATCTTGTACGACCCCGAAAATTGTTCGTTATTTTCAGTAGTTTTTTGTGAATTAAATTAAAAAAAATATCCATTTTGGAAAAATTTTGAATTTTTTACTTAACACGTAAAAATACACATGTCAATAAATTCCAGTTAAATTTCCATTATACCCATAGAAAAGTGCATTTCAAGACGAACAATTCCATTTTTATTCGTTACTGTACGATAAGTAGCAACCGAGTTGTGGAAATTTAAAAATTTTCAATTTTCTAAAATTTCAAATTTTTGAAAAATTCTCACACGTTAACGAGTAATTTTAAAAATCTAAAAAAATTTGTCCAGTCTTGTTTTACCGAAATGCATCTATAAAAAAATTACGAACAAAATTAGTGATGGTCGATTTTAAAATTGGGTGAGTTGGCGTGGAATGCCCCATAGGCGAGTAACTGAACAAATTTCGTCTGGCAGCGGCCCGAAAGTTTCGTTCCGTACCGCGTCGAATTTTCGGGACTCTCTCGGCTAACTTCGTACCGTAGTCATAGGAAAATCCTTTCCGTGTACCATACAAATTTATCACTGATACCTTTCTTACCCGTACCTTCCTTATTTTCTTGCATGTCAAACGGATCAACATTCGTTTGATTGTTCAAAGATACATTGTCATCGCCGCTCACAATAACTACTTGTATGGGACGTCGATTTGAATATAAATAAAAATTGCATTCAACAAAAAACAAACATTTTTTATATAAATTATTCTAATTGCAGAAAATATAATTATTAAATAGGCATTCGAAATAATGTTATTGGAATTCAGAGAGAACAGGGAGTATACATATATGAGACTTTTATTAAATATATCGATAATGATTTAAAATTCAATATTTTCAATTGTTCATAATAATGACTCGTATATTGAAAAAGATTATCAATGAAACATTATTTTAATATTTTCTACATTTCCATTTCTCGTTATAAGAGTTGAACAACTTAAAATGAAATAAATAAACACCATTAAAAAAAATAAAAACAGAACTCGCTGGGAGTGCAACCTGGGAATATTTAATTAAAAGTTCTGCTTTTACCGTTTAGCTTCATGATACTGTGGTAATAAGTTTCGGGCCAAACTTTATAAATTATATTTTTTTCGGCCGCCATTTTAAATTTGGCAATTTTGCAGAAATTACATTAAATTCGTTATTAACTACTCCAAAACTACATGAGCAACACTTTCAAGTTAATCCGTTGAATTTTTTAAAATTTGTTCACCGTATTGGTTCTGTTATTAAATGACTTTGTCTACTCTCTTATGTGACCGTAGTATTATTTTCGTGCTGAATCGGAAATGGAAGACAAAAATATATTTACTGAATCATCTTATATGAGTTTGTTCGGGAAAGGGTTTTGCATTCGATATTTTCGCATCTAGGGCGTAAAATCTACATGTACACCCGGAGGGGACTTCGTCCCGAGGGTCTCGGCAATCGCCTCCGTATGCACAAGTAGCTTACGCCCATGATACCAATATAATTTTTCGTCGTAGTGGGTATAAAATTCTATTTAATACCTGGAATTTGTTACTTAAAAGGTTAGAAAACGCCGTTCATACTTTACTCCCGCAAATTCGGTTGTAAAATCGAACTGTACGCCTGCTATGACGAAAAATACCATTATCACCAACTACTCGTTGTTGGCTAGCGGATGTTTTTGGCTTCTACAAAGTGATATTAATAAATTTGGGGAAGTCTTTCGCCGCGCAGTTTATTGTGAAGGAATCAACCAAAGAAGCATGAGGGGTTGGAAACAGAATGCCTCACCTTTTTTATTATTTCTTGTCGCAAATAAATTAAACTCGGGATTTCCGAACACATTAATAATTTACCTCGAAAGCGCTCATATATAATTCCCAATCCCTTTCGATATTATTATTTTTGGAAGCCTTGTCTGCTTTAATATTCTGACTTAAAGCTATGTATGATTCGGTAAACCAAATATTTCTGCTTTCGCCATTGCGAGATATTACGACCCAAATTATTCATCATATGATATGTACGTTGTCTGTTTTATTAACATACGCTATTGCTGTCGTAATATCTACTCCTAATAAAATTTTTCACCGAAGAAAACGGCTAAACGCTTAAAATAATTTATACGGAAAATTTGTTCATTTTTGTTCCAAAAACCACCTATAGATCAATGTGTAGAAGCAAGTGATTTTATAGATATACCAACATTGTTTTGCGTTAAATTTAAATATTGATCTCTTTTAATTGCCAATTTTGACCATGTAGGTTCAATTTCCAGAATTAATTTAGGTGCTTCTGTGTGAATTGTATTTTTCCAAGAGTTTCGTTATTTCCACAACCTTCAACCCAGTCTTTCAACTAACGTTGCCAGATTGTTTTGATTTGAATAATATATTTTGTTCTTGAGATGTGGAAAACTTGTCTTTTTAGGTTAGAACAAAGGGACGATTCGGATATTACTCCCCTGATATAATCGAAGGCAGTTCATGGAATATTTTCCACCGATATGTATGACATATTTGTATACCCGAAAACATAAAGTAACACTCTTTTTTACTTAATAATATTTATAAAACTAGCTGATGTCGAATAACAACACAAATACGGTCCACTTTACCACTAACACTTTATCAAGTTTCTGACTGGCCAGCAAATGTTCTTTACGATTAAGACATACGATTTGAAAATTATTTGAAACTGGCATTTGAACTTTTAGTCAGTAGGATGTTCCTGAAGTTTCGAAAAAAAGCAATTCTTTAAAGTATTGTAACGGCTGTGCTTCTTGCAATTTTTTAAATAAAAACCGTCCTTTCCAATGAAGTATGTGATAGAATAAAAAAAAAAAGTATCATATTATGCATTGTAGGTCGATCGAGAATATTTAGAAACTCGTTGTATCTCCGTACTTATTCATAGATCATAGAAGTATTAAAAAAAACCATTTCCTCTCCAACAGCTGCTAAACACACTATCTCCCCGTCTAATCGTGGATGGCCATACACATCATGGATGTCGAAATATACACAGGAACAATGTGCTCGAGATGACATTATCATCTTTCAATTGGCGTAACAAGGATAATCCATCATTCCTGCTTGTAACGTTGTTTTCGTTTAATAGTAATTAGAAATAGATTAGTAACAATACTTCTTTATTTCATTTGATTTTTCTGTATCTAATGCAGTTTTTGTGAATTATCTGATATGATGATGTTATTTACAAATACATTTTGCATCAACCGTTTATTAAAAACAAAATGTTACGCGTACTAAAATCTTAATCAAACATAGGCTGTATGCATATAGATATGTGTGTGCGTGTGTGTTTGATTATGATTAAATTATTTCTGTATTTCTGTCTTCTTTTGCAGGGAGTCTTCACGCCCAACAACTATGCTTTATCAAAGTGTTACATGCCTGTCGAGTCGGTGGTTATCAAAATTTACATACTTGGGACTTCCTGCATTATTGCCTACTTGCTGATGAAGTTATACAAAACTATTAATCATATGAAATTTAGGAAGTGTTTGTGATGTTGAAAATATTGATATAAATATTTTGATTCATATAAATACCACTAAATAAATTGCTGAATAAACATTAATTATAGTTTTGCTTTCTTTGAAATTGAACTGCTTATCGATATTTTACACTAAGTTAATCAATAATAATACTGTAAGCAATTTCAGGGTTGGAGCTTTCGTTCTTTCAGTAAGTACCAAAATATCGCTTCAAGATTAATTTTAAAGAATGAAATATGAAGAAAGAACATCAGATTTGAGAGGTAATGTGTAATCCTTCAACTCTTTATAATGAGAAAAATCATCGCAACAAACAAGAGAATATTCTATACAATGGCTCCCTTTTATTTACACGCGCTTATTCTCGCATTCATTCTTATCACTCGCTTGGCGCATTTGCACTTCATAGCGTTTTTACAAATAAAGATTTTCCCGATATTTTCGGCATAGCACATGACTAGTCTATTTTCACTGCGGCATATATTTTGCGGATAAACGCGTAGGCTGCAAAAAACCCAATGGTTCCTGTCAACAGCCAAAACGTAAGTACCATCAATCCGGTGTAGCCAAAGTACATTAACGTCGGCACTAGTTCCGTAATTTCGAGCTTAGTCATAAAGTAAAACGCTGAATATGCCAACACGTACACAGCTGACCCACCACTAACAACAAAACTCCGCCACCACCACCTGTAATCCTGCAAGAAACAATTTAGTATTTACTTGAGTGTTAAAGCAAAATGAATGATATGTAATATTTATTTAGTTGTAAATTAAATAATAATATTAATGTACTAATTTCAATGTTGAAAGGTGAGAAAGAGAGCAAAAGGGAGGAGAAGGGGGGGGGGGGAGTTACGCGATGTTGCACCAAGATGGAATAGAACATATGACAGATTACAATATTAGTTACAGTGAAACCACTCAGCAATGCCGGATAATTCGTAAAGGGGCAATGTTTTCCTAAGCGAGTTTCCTCACTTTTATTTTCTCGCAGTAATGCCGCTACGCCGAAATTTGTACTGTAAAGTGCATCGTATTGTAATATTTGTTATAAAAAAAAAAAAAAAAAAAAAAAATTCAAGTTAAAATATTACCCTGCACATAATGCAGCTACATCATGAAATTTACAATATGTAATCAATAATTTACAAACCTAGTTAATCTGTTCAACTTTAAAATAACAAAAAACAGAGATATAATGATATGATCAAAAAAATTTATTATTCTTATAACTCAGAGAAAATTTAGTAAATTTAAATTTAGAAAATTTACTATTCTTATTATTCTTATAATATCATTCGTTTCAAAATTCTCAAAATTGATTGTACTGTTTAGACAGCATTAAGTCCTGCTACTCTCTTTCCATGTATGTTTCAGTCACTGATCCATACCACATGGATAGAGAACGCATAGGTTCAGCAGGCCGAAAAGACAGACAATTGTCCAAGTATGGCGGAGAGAGGCCGAGGGCACACGAATAATCCCGAATCCCGCCGAGCCTAGACTAAACGCGGGCAGAGAATTTATAGCATGTCGCGCGAAACTATCAAAAAAATGACGGCTGGTTAAATACAGCCTTTTGATATGTATACCAAAAATGTTCTGGTGGCACAGTGGTTAGCGCACTTGCTTCGCGCTCGTGTGATCGCAAGATCGCGTCGCGGAACCTGATAATTTTTTTTGTTTTCTAAATTCTATTGGTTTTGACAATGATAATTTCTTTTATTCGCTACATTATTTTATGCCAAAATTATATCACACATATACTATATAAAAAGTATTATTCAATAATAATTTATTACAACTCTGCTTGTTATTACTAATCCACGATGATTTCTCGAGATTAAAAAGTAACTGATATACAGTTTAGAATAATTATTATCCTTTTATTTGAAACACTGTTTCTTTACTTTAACAAGTTTTATTTACTCCATATTTCAGTGCTGGTTTGTCATTATATTTAATTATTGATAACTATCATGTTTGAAGTTTTAAAAATTTGTCCTTAAATTCGGATTCAGCGATTCAACATACCCAATAAAACCTAGCTCTGGTGCAAATCTGTTTCTTTATTCTCCATTTATTCATTCTTTTAAAATTAGGTGTATAATGAAAAATGCTTAAAAATTGTCCAATTTTGTGCGGCCATATTAGATTTTACTTTTAGAATTTTCGACATTTGACCTTAAATTCGGATCTTGCGAATCAAAATACCTAATAAAACATAACGCTGATATATCTTTTTGTTTATTCTCTGTTTATTCAATCGTTTATAACTACGTGTATCCAGGTAATCCAGACTGGGATCCCACCTAGTCTACTAGGTGTATATACGTAGTCCACAACGAAAGGGTTAAGGGGGTTGGAAATGGGGCCTTGCTGAACATTATTTTAGAAAAAAGATTTGAAAGTACGTAATCAACGTCATTTTCGCGGGGCAAATATGTCGTGAGAAATAATTAAATTTAGATTAGGGACAATGTTCATTCAATTTTCTTTCTTCAGAAGATTATTATATGTATGTATATTGAAATATGTAAAATTACTTACTTCACCGCAAAGCTGAAAGTATACCATGACGATAGAGATTTGTGAGCAGGAAATAACTAAGATACAAAACACTAAGAATAAAAATCCAAATAGGTAATAGAACTGATTTTCCCACAATGCAGTCAAAATAAAGAATAATTCAATGAACACAGCACCAAATGGTAAAATTCCAGCCATCAATGTGCTGAAACACAAATATGACATTTGTGAATATTTTGTAGTAGAGAATAATGCAAATATTAAACTCACCATAGTACTGGATTCATATACCATAACTGTTCCGGAACTTGTCGTGGTATTTGATTTGTCCTAACTGGATGTGTAAATGGTTGCTTTCGGTAACCGAAAAAGTATCCGAGATATACCAGTGGCAGAGAAATGCAGAACCACAGACAAAGTAAAGACAACATTGTTCTAAAGGGTACTGCACCTGAGCTATTCTTTCCCCAAATAAAGAAGTTTAAGAAAAAGCACGTTGAAAATACAATTCCTGGGTATAAAGTAGCCGTCTGCAAATAAAATTAAAGGTAAATGTGCGTAACATATTAGTTATCTTATGAGTAAAATAATCGATTAATGTGCATATTTAAGGAATACATAGTTAAGAAATTATATATATATATATACAGTAAAACCCCGTTTATCCGAGGTAATATGGGGAAGGGGTTCCTCGGATAAGCGAAAACTCGGATAACACGGAAGATAAATAACATTCGTAAATTTTCAGTATTTTTTATATTTTAAACAAATATAGTAACATTTAAATATGAAAATTAAATGAACATTGAATAATCTTTGGGCCATAGCATTTCTATTATTAAATATAACTTATTATTAACGCGGCTGAAGAAAATGTTTAATAGAGGCCTGTTTCAACCTGCACATTCGTTTTTTAGCTGCAATATCTCGCCATCGTTTCATTAATAAAAGGTCGCTTGCAGTGCTTTCAGGCTGTTCCTCAATATATTTAAGAGCTAACTCAAGAGCACTTAATCCCACCTCATGGCTAACTTGCGAAGTTTGTACTGTTTCATTGTCATCTGTATCATCTTCGTTTTCTTTTTCGGAATTCACAAGATGACCTATTTCGTCTTCAGTGAGTTGGTTTTCACAACTATCACCATGAATCCATTCTTCAGTATTGTTTCTGTCGACGTCTTCGCAACCAGGGATTTGTTGAATAATACTGTGTAGATCTACCTCATCTGCAACTTCATCGTGTTGATTTTCAGAAGGCAGGATTTTTGCCCATGACCTCTCCAGCGTTGACCTTTGAATAACGTCCCAAGCTTGAGCTATCCAGTAAATGACGCTTTTCATATTTATCGTAAGCAAACATTCTTTGAGAGAGCTTCCGGCGGTGTTTTTCTCAAGAATTTCTTGAAGTAAGTAACGTCTGTAATGTGTTTTAACGTCTCGAGTACGCCTTCGTCCATTGGTTGTCCAATAGAGGTTATGTTTGGTGGAAAAAACTTGACAATGATACTTTCACTTTTAAGAATCAACTCATCCGGATGCGATGGAGCGTTGTCGAGTAGTAGAACTGCTTTTCTAGGAAGTCCTTTTTTTTTTCAAAAATGTCTCAACCGTAGGTACGAATTGTTTGAAAAACCATTCTTGGAAAAGATCACAACTCATCCAAGCACTCTTTTGATGTGCGTAGTATACTGGCAAGGCTTCAGGTTTGATATGTTTAATTGCTCTGGGTTTAGCTGATTTTCTGATACACATTAGCGGTAGTTTGTGAGTTCCGGAAGCGTTGCTGCATGCTAGAATGGTGATCCTTTCTTTATTTTTTTTGTAGCCTGGAGCCGCCGCTTCTTTTCGTGATGCCAATGTCTTAGAAGGCATCATCCTAAAATTTAGACCAGTCTCATCGCAGTTATAAATTTGATGTCGCGAGTATCCTTCTTCTTGTACAAATTTTTCAAATTTTTCTTTAAATTTTTCTAAACCATCTTCATCAGCAGACATCTTTTCACCACAGATGCTTAATTGACGAACGCCATGTCTTTTTTTCCATCTATTAAGCCATCCAGAACTTCCTGTAAATGTCTCGCTTTCATCGGGAAATTGTTTTGCAAGCGTAAGAGCTTTTGTCTGTAAAATGGGACCTAAGGGAGAGAAGAAAAGAAAACAATTTGCACAAGTAGAGAAAAAATATATTTGAAACAAATATAATTTCTAAAATCCAGGCTGTTGGGAATTTTAAAAAGCATATTTTTTCCCTTTATCAACAAATTCAAAATTTGATAGTTTTTTAAATAACTTAAAGCTTTTAAAGGTTCAATATTTTTTCAACTCGCGATAGAGTGAATTAAATTTTGTAGAATCATAACAATAACGTTTCATAACAATAACCCAGAATCATAACAATAACATTTTCCCGAATGGCCGAAGTGCTGAAATGTATCAAAATATATTTGTTGGCAATTCGGGGAAAAAAATTCATTACATTTTTGTTTTTCAAACTCACCTGATATGGGCAATCCTTTCTCTCTTATTTGTGTAAACCATATAAACAAGGCTTTGTCGATTTTATCATATTCTGCAGGTTTCATGGTTTTACGAATTTTCATTGCGTCGCCGGAATTTATCACAAATGTTTCCAATTGAAGTCGATTTCGACGCCAATCCCCCACCGTGGTTTCTCCAACACCATAATCAGCCGCGACATTCCGAATAATTTCTCCTTTATCCAATCTTCTGATTGCTTCCAATTTCTTCTCCACACTCACTATAACTTTTTTCCTTTTCTCCGACATAGCAATGTTATTTTTACTAATAATAAACGCACTGTTAATATTTAGCTCGCAGTCGATGTAAAACACGTTTATGCTTGTCGCGTGAACCGCACCACGCTCTGTCCGTTTTATCCGAGCATGTACCTCGGTTAATGCGGAGCGTCCGGTGCCCCCAATCTGCCTCGGATAACGCGGAAGCTCGGTTAATCGGACGTCGGATAACCGGGGTTTTACTGTATATACAGGGTGGCCGATTTATCTGAAGACATCGAAATATCTCGAGAACTATGCACAGAATCAAAAAAGTTGTCGGATGAAAGTTGTTCGACACGAAGGGGGGCATCCAGTGATAATTAAATATACCCTCTCCCCCATCCCCTGGAGGTGGAGTGGGGGCAAAAACAATAAAACTTAAATAAGAACCCCCATTTTTTATTGCAGATTTGGATTTTCCGGAAAAAAGTACACGAATTTGACCTAGGAGCTATTGCATTTTGGTTCACAGGTGGCGCTGTAATCGATAAAAATCCAAATTTATCCGAAGACATTGAAATACCTCGAGAACTATGCACAGAATCAAAAAAGTTGTCGGATGAAAGTTGTTCGACACGAAAGGGGGCATCCAGTAATAATGAAATTTACCCCCTCCCCATCCCCTGGGGGTGGAGTGGGGGCAAAAACAATAAAACTTAAATAGGAACCCCCAGTTTTTATTGCAGATTTGGATTCTCCAATATTGACAATTTTCGCCCGCGTAGCGGATATGGAATGCGGTCATTCTAACAAAGCCGGGAAAAAATACATTTAGCGTTACCCAGGAACACCGACGTGGACGTAGTATTTTTCTGTTCACTTTGGGGTGCTTGTTTTACGTGAGTCCCCTTGCCTCTCACTGTCTCACTGTTCACTTATTTGAGTAAGTGTTCGAAATGTTGACCTTCCACTTCAATGCATTTATTTATTCTTTCTTCAAATGACTTTATACATGATAGAATCATATCTGCAGAAATTTCTGCGCAAGCAGTTCTTATGCGTTCCACCATGTTTTCACGAGTCGTTGGTACTTGTTCATAAACCTTACCTTTTAGGTAACCCCATAGGAAGAAATCCAGAGATGTTAGATCAGGTGACCTCGCAGGCCAATTAATGGGGCCACCTCTACCAATCCACCTACCATTGTAATCACGGTCTAGTATTTCCCTTGCTACTCTTGAAAAATGTGCTGGGCAACCATCATGCTGAAACCACATTGTCCGTCGGACGTCCATAGCAACATCCTCAAGTAGTAATGGTACTTCTTGTTCTAGGAAATCTCGATATTTTGTTCCATTCAAATTACCTTCAATGAAATAAGGACCAATGAGTTTATTTCCTATGATTCCACACCAAACGATCACCGACCAAGGACGTTGATGATTAACTTGTAACCAATGGGGATTTTCTACGCTCCAATAATGCATATTATGCCTATTGACGCCACCATGGTTCGTGAATGTAGATTCATCTGAAAATAATACATTAGCAAAGAAATTGTGGTTCGTTTGCATTTTTTGAAATGCCCATTCACAAAACACCACGCGGTTATGAAAATCATCGCCATCTAGTTCCTGGTGCAGTGAAATGTGATATGGGTGAAACTTATGACGATGCAATATTCTTTGAATACTGTCTCTGGAAATGCCGGAATCGCGATGTAATTGTCGTGTGCTTACATGTGGATTTTGGTAAATAGCTGCTAGTACAGCTACTTCGTTAGCTTCTCCTGTAACTGTTAATCTTCGCTTCCTTTTTTTCATTTGTACGCTGCCATCAGAGTGAAAGGCATTCACAACTTTGTAAAAAAAAGAACGCGAGCGAGCATTATCTGGAAAACGCTCAGCATACAACGCAACAGCATCGTCAATATTCCTCTTACATTCACCATAAATAAGAATCATTTCGATTTTTTCGGGAACTGTAGCAGGATTCATTTTTAACTTGCAATTCGATTTAAGCAATGAAGGGTAGACAAAAAACAGTCACGTAAACGGAAAGTTGTTATTCTAAAAGCAAAGTGACCTCCGACCGAATTACTACCAATACAATGGACTTCAAAAACAGTCTTACACTGAGAGACCGTGAATACTAAATTTTAATATGGGGATTAGAAAGTCGCGATATCCATTTACTTCCCTCAGGAAAGTAGAGAAAAATGTAGGTGAACTGGTTACGTGTGACTCAACTTATGTATAAAATGATATGCTACTTTATTTTCGAGTTATGTCGTCCTCTAGCGTTATGTAACAGAACCGGCGCCGGTGATGGCCGAAATGCAAGCGATGTACATGTATGAAACCACGTGAGCTCTCTCTGGGTCCGGTAGATGGCGACGAAATCCCCAAATGAAGTAAGAGTTTCGTTTTGTTTAATAGAAGCTGGTTTGACCGTCAATGCTCAGCTTATTTATTCTCATTTCGGAAAAAACATACAGAGAGAGAATGAATGAGCTGAGTGAAGGGACATGACGCGTTTTTTAATGGATTGCGTGATGTCCTCTTTTTGTTTATTAAATAATAAATTTAAAACCTAAAATGTAATTTTATTGAAGGTAGAAAACTTATTTATAAAATTGCTTCCATATTGTATGCACAATTTTTATGTAATCAGTTTTGATTTTTAATATGAAGAATATCAATTATTCATAATCTTAATTTTTCGAATGGACATTATTAAAATTTCATATTCAGAATAACAATTTTCGCAATTGATATTACTAAATTCTAATATTAGAAATTCTAATATTAGAATTTTTAATATTAAATTTTCATAAAGGGATCAAATTGTCCCTATTTGCCCCCTGGATGCCCCCCTTCGTGTCGAACAACTTTCATCCGACAACTTTTTTGATTCTGTGCATAGTTCTCGAGGTATTTCAATGTCTTCAGATAAATTTGGATTTTTATCGATTACAGCGCCACCTGTGAACCAAAATGCAATAGCTTCTAGGTCAAATTGGTGTACTTTTTTCCAGAGAATCCAAATCTGCAATAAAAACTGGGGGTTCCTATTTAAGTTTTATTGTTTTTGCCCCCACTCCACCCCCAGGGGATGGGAGAGGGGGTAAATTTAATTATCACTGGATGCCCCCCTTTGTGTCGAACAACTTTCATCCGACAACTTTTTTGATTCTGTGCATAGTTCTCGAGATATTTCGATGTCTTCAGATGAATCGGCCACCCTGTATATATATATATATATATATATAATATTGTATCAAATTAAAATTTATAATTTTGAAAATGTTGCAATTTCTTTTAATAATTTGTACGCTTCAATTTTAATTGTAATGTTTTTAATTTGAGAATTTCTAGGATTAAATTCATCACATACGACAAAAAGAAGTATAAAAATTACTATAAAGACTGAAAAATACACTTTTAGAAGTGAATTTAAATTTCATTAACATTTCATGTAGCACAATAAATGAAATTTAAATTCTGTGTGAAGTAATCGAAGTTTAATGTACATGTTAATGAAATTTAATTCTTATGTAATTTAAAATATGAAGTTATTGAGATTAAAATAATTTTAATTTACACTGGTAAATGAAATTTCAGTTATTTACAATAGAATGTAAGTTTAAATAACACTGTAATGAAATTTAATTTTTTTACGTGTGTCGGTATACGTATATGTGCCAACATGCGACTAGCGCGTCGCCCGCGTCGCTGATTTGCGCTACTTGTCGCAATTTGGGAAAACCAGCGGTACCGTATGGAATTTTAAATTTTGAAAATTTTCAAAATCCAATTGCATTTGTGCATTAATCAAGTCGAGATTATTCCTCGCTTCGATAACCCTCGACATTTTCTCAGATTTCGCGTGTCTCTTACCGTTTTCGAGTTATTTTAGAATTTTGAAAATGTTTAATTTTGAAAAGTGTAAAAAATCACGTGAACGTCTGTATCGAGCTCGAGCTCCTTCTGGTAATCCCGAAAAAACCTAAAAACTACATAAAAACTAATACAATATATAAAACTGTAAGACTTTCAATCATTTATATTATAATATTATAATTAAATGTACATTTTACAAACCAAAATAGATATTAAACGTATTTAAGCTTGTCCGAACGCCTTATATTGTACACTTCTAGAAAATTAGCCTACTCCCTAGTCCCTGCTTCAACTATTCATTGTTTTTATTCTAATTCACAACAGTCATGGTCGAGTTGTCATGATTCAGGAATGATGCGCGGAAGATCGGGGTTCGATTCTCGGTCGACGAAATGTAAACAGAGTTTTCATTAAAATATCTTGGATTTGCAAGAGGAAACACTTCTGTAAATGACTACAGTAATTAATATATAAGTTACAGCCTATAGTGCCTAATGTGAACCGAAAGGTCTTTAAAAGATTAAGCTAATTTACCTGACTGTTGTATGACGATGCGAGACAGTCACACTTGCAAATTAGGATTGTAGTTTTGTACTTCGTAAGAATTAGTTTTACGACGCGACAGTCGTTTTTATTTAATTATTGTAATTATTTTGGGGAAATATTAGTAGATTTGCATTTAGGTTTATCTCTTTTCTATTCATCTCCTAACCGAAGATAAAGCCAAGTGAAAAAGTGTTCCAAATTGAATGACTGACTATACTTTTATAATATTTGTAACAAAAACGTTAATTTACTTTTTTGATGCTCCGGCCGTAAAACTGGATTTCTCGTCCTAGGGCGAAACCTTCGACCGCGAATTATCGAGTCCTACGACAATCGGATCAAAAAATACATTATTGGTCACGGTCGAAATATCGATATCCGACGAGTGTGATTGTTGCCGACTTTTTTGTTGAAAGTACTTCATAAACATACTCTCTTATCACAAAAAATTAACATTACAACTACAAAAAATTAATCTTTATTGACAATTTTTAATTTATAAAAAATATTATTTATTTATAACTTCTATCTAATAAAAATACCCCCTTAGCAAAATTTGTTCAAAAAGTTGTAGTAGAAATTTCAGTTAAATCCGATGAAAACTCTGTCGGGAGAAGGTTTTTGAATTAGTCATTAAATTTAATTTTTAAAATGTGTTGTTACCAAACAATTATTTTTACAATTTCTAACAATAAAGTCCAAGAAAGTTCAACACTAAAGTTTATAATTAAGCAACAAGCGAATCTCAGGAAACAGATTTTAATTCGCGCATTTCGGAATTTGGATTTGTGGCTTAATTATGAACTTCAGACTATTAGGTCTAAAAATTCAAATTTTTTCATTCGAAGTAATATTTTTAATATAATAAAACAAAATCGCTAATTTTTCAGTCTAGAAATTTTCCCAAAATTTTTATCATGATAATAAAATTCTAGCTATTTGCAAATGACTTTATTTGTATCACTTTCGAATTTAAGAGACAGTCGGGGTATATGATGAAATCGTACTTTTCGTTTTATATCGGAAAAAAAATTCCTTTGGAAATTTTACTATATTTCTTATAATTCGAAGACAGACTCTCACTTGTGTTTAAATATACTGTTATTTCGGGGATACTTACTATGCTACATTGTCATTTATTTGATGTTTACATTATTTTATCCCAAAAATAATAGTATATTTTAAAACAAGTGAGAGTCTGTTTTCGAATTACTAGAAACATTGTAATATTTCCAAATTAATTTTTCTCTGTGTAATTTAAATTCTTATCAAATTTTACAGGGATGATAAGTCTATATAAAAATAAAATGTTACCTTCTTTACAAAATTTTCAAATTCGGAAAAAACCATTAAAATTTTAATTTTAAAAATAAATTTATGATACGTATATCAGCGTATGATACAAAAAAAACGATTGGTTATATTAATTATAACGAAGGATTTTTTCAAATTTTAAAATATATGGAATTGGAAGTATAAAACCAAAATTGCGAAACGCAAAACGACTCCGGCTGCATTTGTCTGATGCAAGGAGGTATTAAACTAGGGTTAGGGTTAGGAGAACCCAAAATACATCGATCACGAAGAATACTTTTAAAACACCAAAAAAATATTATCGAAAGATATATTTTGAAATTTTTGATCAAGTAATCATGTCCATAAATGAACGATTTAATTCAACCACCATGACATTGCTAAATTCGTGCGAAGATTTTGTGGCAGGTAAGCCGAATAGTAACATAGAGGATGTCGTTAAATTTTACAATTTAAGTAATAACTCGCTGTCAAAATCTGACTCGAACAGATTGAACGATTTCGATAAACAAAAATTACAATTTCACCGCGACATGTTTATCGAAATCGCATCGTCAAGAAAAGTTCCGTTCAAATGCTTGGGTGATGTTGTGAAGTTTATTCAAGAGAATCCGGAAATTGGGGAACTTGTACCTATGTACACAAAATTACTTCGTGTTCTTTTGACGATCCCTGCAACCTCATGTACAAATGAAAGATAATTTTCGCATTTGAGATACTTAAAAAATTATTTCCGATCGACCACGACTCAAAAGCGTTTAAACCATATTTCCATAAGCGTTTATTCCATTATTTCGGTTAAGGAAATTAAGCACGTTTTATTAAACGTTGCATATCAATAGTTCCACATTATACACACACCAAAATTCTATAGATACATTAGACATAGAAGAGCTTATGAATGTATTTATTAAGAAAATCACACAAAGAGCCGCTACTTTTGCAGTGTCAAAAAAATGAGTATTTATTTGTACCCCCCCCCCCCCCCCCCGCTCCTCAGATAATCTGCCAGACATACCATTGCTATAAAATTTCATTCCGCCGGCCCTGCTTTCGGTTCACATTAGGCACATTAGGCTGTAACATATATAGCGCTTCATTACGAAAACGTCAAATCTTGGCTTGATGGCTAGCTGACAAGTCATTTTTTTGGTGTTGTATACAGAAATTGCCCGAAAGATAGTGAAAATGTGTCGCTAGCGATTATTTCCGAGATTATTTCCAATAAATAATGGTTAAGAGTTTTCGAAAATTTATTATTTGTTTATTTTTTAAAACGTCTGATTTCATTTACATACACCTGGTACATAACAATCTAATCAAATTTATGTTAATCCAGAATACACAAAAAATGTCACTCCCGTATCCCTCAATACATTTCGACTTATACGAAAGCTTGCGTAGTCGTGGAAGCAGTCATCGTTTTAAGTAGAGAAAGTAAATTCTTTTCGCGGGCTTCGGGCTATTCCACAATAGCACGCAACATTCACGTGACATTTGTCACGTTGGTGACTTCACGATATGCCAAAAAACGGAGTCTACGTACGGAACTGTATGCAACTGCACGGTTCAAAAACTCGAAAAAATCATTCAAAAACTAATTTCGAATGCATTTAAATCATAAATCAAAAACAAAATTTATAAATAAAAAAGTATGCTTTTCGATACCTTTAAATTAAAAAATATTTACAAACGTTATGATTTGAATGCACTCAACATTTTGAAAAATCTCGTTTGGCTAAAAGAACAGTTAAAACAGACAAAATGAAGACTTAAAAGTGATAAGACGAATGTATTCTTCTCCAATTTTATCCATTTTCACTTACTGGGAGATTATACACATATAGGGGTAAATTATTGTTGGCTTTGTATGGATTCAAATTTTCATTGTGCATTTAATATGAAAGTCCATAGTTGAGATTTATATGAGTAATTCGATTGCACTTTTCAAAGCATCAAAAATTATTTTAGTGGTACAATAATGAGACCTTGTCTTTTTCTTTTTAACGGTCTAAAGCAGAAAGAAACAGATAGAGTAAATGATTTTTATATAAAGTTAGTATAAATTTAAAAATTGTTTGCTACAGAGAATAAATTATGCCAAATCTCATTTCTCTACATCATCGAAATAATGTTTATCAGTGCGATATATTATTTTTGGATTCAAATGCATTCAAAAGTTAAATTCCATAAGTATAGCAATGCATTCATAAATTTTTGAATATTTTCGAGCATATAAATGTATTCATGTTTCATCAGCTTTATATTATTTTTTGGATTCGTATGTTTTCAATTAGTTTGTATTACAATTCAACATACCAGAATATTTTGATATTTAAAAATATTATTAGAAATAAATCAAATTGGGATTGTAATATATACATTGCTACCCAAACCAACGCATTTTCGATTACTGGCTACTTACCGTAGTCGTCTATAGTCGCGTAGAACCACGTAAAACGATAGTAAGAATCACATGTAACCATTAGTACAATACTAAAAAAACTTTTGTAGTTATGGAACGCACTACCCGAGTTTGAAGGTGCCCAAATTCGTACATGCTTGCCGTCTATTGCCTCTAAACAATTTGGAAAATTCCAAATTTAAAAAAAAATCATCTTCTATTGCAATCTATTCACGTTCTTCAATCGTGCTATTGTAAAATAGCCGTTATTAAAGTGAAGTGTTTCGCATCTTATATATATTTTTAACCGATTCTGAAAAAAAATTATGCATCATACGTCAATGTTTAATGCCAAAAAAGTTGAACAGAAACTACTAATGCGTGTGAATGACCTGCGCTCTTAAATTAGGCCAATTAACAAGATAGGTATTTAACACTTTATGCTTTTACTGCGAATTGGATTAATTGTATCGCATTTTTGTACAATTTTTTAATGTAAAATTTTGTTTGCATGTTGAACAAAAAAATAATTATCAAAATACGTAACTTTAGTTGCTTTTACGTGGCGTCTCACCATTCCTCAAAAACTTTCGAAAAATGAATGTTTTTTTTTGCAAATAAAATTTGCCACAGCACTTTCATAAGCACGTCACTTACATCGCAATTTTAGTTAATTAATGAACTGATCCGTCTCAGAGGACCAATAATTTTATCGAAGTTATAATTCGTTTTTTCAGTACGGGTGATCCGAATCGAGTTAAAAATCATAAAAAGGAGTAAGTCAAAAAATACAGGAACGAGGAGAAGAGTTCAATGCAGAGTCACTTTTAATTTCAGATGTTAAGTTTTAAATACTTTTAATTATCGCTTGAAACGATTGCGGAAACAAAGACCCGACTTGGTAACTGTCCTGTAACTCCGAATTGGAGTAGATGACTGGCATGTTTAAGTCGATCCGAATCGCGAGCACAATATATTTATTGATTCGTTGATGGAAGTCTACAATTAACTGTAGCTTCGTTGAGACTGCCAGTGACGAAAACCGCCTCATATTTCATGCAGATTCAATTTCGATTGGTGGTTTATAAATCAAATAACAAAATCGCAAAGTATGTTTCGGTGCGGCAGAAATTGAAAACGGAGCTCGACGTTACAGGACTCGAGATGCTGGTTATTCCAGCAGATTGTAATGTGCAATTAAGGTGCCGTCCCTACCATCCGGGTTTTAAACACCTCCATTACGGACAGGCACGATTTCAGTACTGTAAAACCATCACCGCTTGGTTGTCGCGCCGAATGTCAAACCACAACATAGCTACCACATTATTGAAAGCCAGCAGCCTGTCTTGAATTCCGTTAGTTGAAGGGAAGCTTTAAAGCTACCGCTATTACCCAAGAGGTCAAAGGTCAACTTAAGTAGCGGTTACTGCTGAGTGGATATGTCATTCCGTAGTGCTCCCTCAGGCAGAACCTACGGACAGGGTGTTGTGGTTATGATCCACGTAACGAAAAAATCGCACATTTTTTGAGATCCCCGATAGAAACAGAATTGCATTACGTTATTGTCTTGAACTAGTAGTAGATACGCTAAACTTAGAAATCTACACTACCGATTTCGAAAGATATACTATTGAAGAACTGAAATCGTCTAAATTCAACTTTCTCTCGAGGTAATCCAATCCTGCCGTCAGAACATAAGTCAGGACAAACAGGGTTCACTCCTCCGAGTGTGTAAAAAAAATTCCTCTACTACCAAAAAAATTAATTCACCGGGAAAACCCAAAATTACACCAGTTTGTATATTTTATCACATTTAATACATTTTTTTAAAATAAAGTTTGCCAAACCAACTTTTATCATTTTTCTAGATAAAAAACCTTTTCCCAAGCAAAATTCTAAAATTGAAAAACGTCCACAACCTGTACACATGCTATGATATTTCAGACATTGCCAAAAGTTATAAAAAAGAAATTTGAGAAAGTTGCAGAGGCGTACATTCCGCCTAGCCAAGAGAAAATCCTGCCGATTGAATGATTTTTATTTTTTACAATATTTCTACTAAGAGACAAAAGATTCATAACCTTACGAATATGCTATAATCTTAATATTTCCAATTCTATTCGTTATTATAAATATCGACAATATTCTCAAAGTCCGTGTTGATAGAGTATTCAAAAGTATTGCACCTTTTCGAGTTTGGGCTTGACAACGCGTCACGCTTCCTTGCAGACGGAGATATCTGATACTATACCCTCTGCCGAAAGATAGACCTCTGAGGTTATATGAGCTACAATCGAGAATACGTTATTTATACCCATAAATTTCAATCGCCGAGGCGCGGTTTTCGCCAAAAGACCAGTTCCGCTTCCAACGCGAAGCATATCGATGCACCGAATAAAGAGAAGAACCTCTGTATTCAGTTGTCCATACACTGGACACTTGAGTAATGCATTTTAAAAATTTGGATTTATCATATCGGTACATGTCCAAAAACTAACGTCGTAGTAAGAGAAATAGGCATTAAATCACAGATAACACATGTCTATAAGATAAACGATATAGGATAAGTATTTTAGGAATGGGCTTCTGTAATAATAAGATTAATGGCACGTTTGTTTTGCAAAATATCTGGGAGGTTACATCGAAATTGATTTGAAGTTATCGCTCTATATTTGAGAAGTAGAAATCGTTATTATACTCTTATCCTCAATAAATAGGTTGGTTCATTTACGGGATAAATCACATTTTCGTATTATTTCAATAAATAAATTTAAAGTGGGAGTACGTTTCACTAAATTATCCGAGCAACAAAATATGCAGACCTGAATGGATGGTTACACGACTTAATATCCGCGGACAAAATATCCGCGACGAAATATCCGCGCGACAAAATATCCGCGGACAAAATATCCGCAGACAAAATATCCGCGCGACAAAAAATCCTCAGACAAATATAAGTATGTGAACCGCGTAGTTCCAGGACATTCTATATATCTTTTGATTAGTCCCGTAACTATCATTTTTTCAGATGGATATATCTGATATATATATATATATAATTGCCGTCCCTCCATTTCGCGGACCTTCTTTAGTCATACAAAATTTAAATATGTATTCGTCATTTTGCGGACTTTACTACTATAGTTTAAATGAGGTTTTGCGTTAAAGAATATGAGACCCCCCCCCCAAACCCCCCCCCCCCCCCGAAAAACTATCCTAACCTAACTAACCCTACTTTCTGCCTAGAACCCATTACAGGTTCCAGACCCATATATTTTTTATCGCGGATATTCTGTCCACGTATATGTTGTTGCACGGATATTTTGTCTGCGGATATTTTGTCGTGCGGATATTTTGTCGCGCAGATATTTTATCCGCGGATATTTTGTCGCGGATATTTTGTCGTGCGGATATTTTGTCGCGCAGATATTTTATCCGCGGATATTTTGTCGCGGATATTAAATCGTGTCACCGAATGGATGACCAACCTCAAGAAATATTTCCAAAATTAAATTTTCATTGCACAAAACATTGATTTAAACTTGAAGATTCAAAATGTTACTCACCAATAATGCCGCTCTTTTCCATTCCCGACCTCGCATTGTTTTATACAATCGCGCTGAAAAATATCCAGCTATAAGTCCAGCAAATACGTATAAGAATATTGCGCAAGTTCCCAGTGCACCTCTACTTGCTGGTGAAAGCATTCCCAACATTGCAAAAACTGTGGAAATATTAATGTGAAATAAACGTTAAACATTACAAGGATAGAATGCATTAATATACTGCAACCTAAAGCTTACATATTGTAATTAGCGCCATAAAAAAAATCTGAATTCCGCTTCCAATAACAGCGGCGAAAACGCGTGAATTCGTAGGTGGTCTGAAAACATCTCCGTGAACAAGCTTCCAACCGGTTTCTTCGATTGTTTCTTCTAAACCCACCAAACTATCATTGTCACCCGCATTATATCTTGCGATATCTCTACGAAGAGTTCGTACCATAATCATCGTTAAAATACCTGAAGAATAGTGATTTTTGAAAATATAAGTTGTTTTTACAGTTAATTTTAATGTTATCAAAATATACATGCATGCTCAGACATTTAAAGATACGTAGAAATAAAGAAACTCCCTACCTGATAGGAAGAAAACTACAACAAGCGAATTAACAATGGAAAACCAGTGGATTTCAACATCGCTCATCCCGAGATAGATATCCCATCGACTTGCCCAACTTACTTCAGATTCTTTCCATTCAACAGAATACAAAAATAGTAATTGCGTGCCTTTAGGATTTACTTGCTGTTTTCTAAGAGATTTATCTGGAATTTTGCACGCATTGCCTTCAAAACTGATTTGGCTTTTGTCAACAGAGCGAGCTTCAACTTCAAATCCCACAACTCTAAATTCATTTCTGGGAAACACACATAATGAAAGGTAGTTAAGGGTCCTCGGCCCTGTTCAAAGATAAGTTAAATAAAATATCAAAAATAACAAGAAAATTTTGCTAGTTACTTTTAAAAAACAGTGTATATTTTTATTAAGGCATCGAGTGCACAAAGGGCTTTTGTTAAACCTCGGACGTTCATACCATTACGTTGTGAAAATAGAGACAGAAAATCTGCAGATGTGCCACCTATATAGTTATATACGCGAGAAAACGCGATTCGACTTGAACATGAGTCTCGAATTTCACTACGTTTTGGCAATTCGTACAGAACGTTTGAGTGTCACGTAAAAGTTCTCGGTATATAATTAGGGGTCGAAATGATAGTCTGGCGATTCCATGCGACTTGAGCCACTTCTTGAAACTTAGTCTTCAAATTTGCTTAAACTTCGTGTACGTGTAGAATACACAAAAAATAAGCACGCTTTTAAAATGATTTTTTTCTTGAAAAGGGATACATTTTTTGTTAAATGTACAGAAAAAAATTAAGATATAAGATCAGACGTAATTATTTAATCTAGAAAAATTGTACAATTTTATTTAAACAAGGCAAATAAAATATAAAAAATAAAGACCCCTCAAAATGTTTGTACAGATCTCCTCTTTAATTTAAAAAATGTAATAACTAATTTAACTAAAAAAGGATCTGCAACTGCTCCATTTCTGAAAAAGAGGAGATTCTGGAAAGGCCCGGAGGCGAATCTCCGTGGAATTCTACAGATCTTGATATAGAGATGGACCTGAGACTATGTGAGAGCGAAGTAAATGAGCCTGGCCCAAGCCACGGAGAAGCGCAGTCACAGAAAATTACGTGTGGACAGCAGAAATCTCTCTAATAGAGCCCCTGCAAAGTTCGAATGCGAACGAATAGATTGAGGCCACGGAATTTGAATTGATTTGATGAAGTAGATTCGTCTTAATACATAACTTCGACAGCGATTGAACTTTGGAGAGGCGATAAGCACGATTAGTCGCAAAGGGATTCTCACGGTGACCTGGCATCGATTACGAGGAGACATTTGCTCCTGTATAGCTCTAATGGAATCTATTCGATTGATGGCTGTCCTTGTCGCCCATCACATCAGTTTGATGTCAGCACAGCGTATTTGAATGGTGATTTTTCGAATGTAATTTATATGCAGCCACCTCGGAAAATGATTGAAGTTTTAAAAAGAATAGCTTGCTCCGAAACTGATTTTTCGTGAAAAAGTGCGAAATTCTGAATTCAGCAATTATTTAAGTAAATTATTTACTCTTATGCGTCGACTTAATGACCTGGGAGTTACTTATCAAACATTTGTGCACCGTATTTTGCATTTTGTTTTCTAGCCGCACTTTACTAAGACTTTATACAAGCGATTTTTCGTGAAAAAGGGCGAAATTCTGGATTCAGCAATTATTTAAGCCATTTATTTACTCGTGTACGCTGTTTTAATAACCTGGGTGTTACTTATTAATCATTTCTGTCCTTTTTAATGCATTTTATTATCTAGCCGCACTTACCAATATTGTATACAAGCGATTTTTCGTTAAAAATATCGAAATTCCGGATTCACCGATTATTTAATCCATTTATTAACTCCTGTGCGCCGGCTTAATGACCTACGTGTTCCTTATCAATCAGTTCTGCACACTTTCATGCATTTTATTATCTACCCGCACCTCACCAGGACTTTGTACAGTTAATTTTTCGTCAAAATGCAGAAATTCTGAATTTAGCATATATTTAAGCAAATAGTCGAATGAATCACTTTAGTTATGTTCAGGAGGCTATTTTGCGAATCTTCAAAAAGCATATTCTGCTACATTACCCCGCCATAGTTCGATACAGTTCAATTAAAAAAAAAAACCGGTACCGCGTGAGAACCACTGGCGCGCGCCGTACGTGCTGCTGCAAAATGCGGCTAGGTTCACTATCATAATCATCGTCACATTGAAAAAGATTTGCAATTTAGTGAATCTTATATTCTAACACTTGTCGAAAGGATTCGAAATTAAAAATCTAGGAAGCGCAAAATCATGCTTAGGAATAGAATTTAACCAGTTCGACGGTAGAATTTCCTTAACCAGCGAGGATGCGTAAACGATATACTCGCACGATTCCCAATGACTGTTTGCAATTCAATGAGTACTCTCATCTGCCCAAGATCGAAATTAGCTCGAAACGCAGAACAATCTGCACAAGGCGAGTCCTATCCATTCAGAGAGGTTGTAGCTCTGATGTACTTGGCGATATGCACTAGGCCGGATTTCTCTCACGCCGTAAGCTACTTGAGCACTCAGATACCTAAAAGGCCCGCGAGATCTCGGAATACTTTTCGATAAATCCATGAAGCCACTAATTGGATATGTGGACGAAAACTGGGCTAATTGTACAATCGACAGGAAAGCCTATACCGGCTACGCGTTTATTCTTGTATCTGGTTCTATTTCGTGGGAATCGAGGAAGCAAGACGACAACTTTATCTTCGACCGAGGCTGAGAATAAGGCACTGAGAGAAGCAATTAAGAAGGCAGTATGCCTTCGAAATGTTCTGAACAATCTTAGTTTTAGTGTTCTCGTGACAGTAGAAGTATTTAGCGATAACAACGGTGCGATAAAACTCGGGAAATCCGGTTTTCCTTAATCGATCAAAACATATCGACGTGCGACGTAATTTTAAATTTACGCGGAGTTATCGAAAGCGGTCTTATTGTTATCTCGCATAAATCTACCTTAGACACGATCGCGGATGTCTTAACGAAAGGACTGCTCGGTTCAAACCACTGAAAATGCGTCGAACTTTTAGCTTTAGCGATTGAACGGAAGTGTTGGGATTCGGCCATAAATTATTATGCAATATGCAAGCGTTAACCGCGGCTGCCGCGCCGCGCTCCCAGGCGTTTCGACCGCTCGGTAACTCTGCGCATCCGAGGTATATAAACATAAACATAAACATCATAAACGTTCGAATTTCCGTATTCAACTTTCCGACGTCAATGATATTATAACAGGAATTTACACCTGTCAAGACATTTTCAAAAGTCGTGCTTATACGTCTCCGTGAAATCAAATTTATATTATAAATTTCGTAAAAATGTCGAAAAGAGTTCATCTTGATCAAAAAGGTTCCAGACAATCGATGACAATCGATGATGGACGTGCATTTAAAAGAAGGAAGCATAATCCACCAAATCGATGGTCGACGGATAAAGAGAAAACCAGCACAAGCTCATCTGCCAAAAAACTAAAAAGTAATGATACTGCAGACATTGAAATGGACGCATCTTTCGGCTATAGAATTATACATTTTTTATCAGTTTTTTCGATTATAAGTGAAGCAGTAAAATGTAAAAAATGCGACGGGAAAATTGAGTTCACTGAAGTTTTAAAGCGAGGATTGGAATTCAAATTAAAATTATCATGTGTCAATTGCAACCTTGTTTTTGCTTATTCATCTCCCCTTATAAATAATAAAGCGTATGACATCAATAGACGAATAATTTTAGCTTTCAGAATTCTTGGAGTTGGGCTAGCAGGCATTGACAAATTTTATGGAATAATGGATTCGCCAAAACCTGTATTTCATTCATTTTATGATAAAGTGGTAAATCATATCCATGTTGCTGTGAAAACTATTTGTGAGTTGTCGATGATAAATGCAGTTACAGAAGAAAAGATTAAAAACGTTGAAAATAAAAACGATGCTGGACTTACCGTTTCAGGAGATGGATCTCGAAAACGAGGTTTTTCATCCCTTTTTGGAATTGCAACAATCATCGGATATTATTCAGGAAAAGTTCTAGGCGTTGTGATAAAAAGTAGTTACTGCAAAAAGTGTGAATTTTGGAAGAATTTTGAAGGTACCACAGAATATGAAGAATAGAAAAATAGCCACGAAAAGAAGTGTTCTGCTAATCACGTTGGATCGGCTAGAAAGATGGAACCCGACGAAATATGTGAAATGTTTGCAAGATCTGAAGCCAAGTATGGACAAAACTATATAAATTACATAAGGGATGGAGACAGTAAAACTTATAAAAATGTTGTCGACTCAAAACCATGTGGAGATTATCTAATAAAAAAGAAAGAATGTATCGGACACATACACAAACGTATGGGAACACATCTTCGAAAAGTAAAAAAGGATAGTAAAGGTCTTGGTGGCAAGGGAAAGTTAACTGCTAAGCTCATTGATGAACTAAGTGTTTATTATGGCCTGTCAATTAGAAGAAATTGTGACTCGATTCAAAAAACGAAAAACGCTATTTGGTCAACTATTTATCATAAAATTTCGACCAACAAGAAACCGCAGCATAATTTTTGTCCTTCCGGTAAAGACTCTTGGTGTTCTTGGCAGAGAGGGAAGGCCTCTGGAAGTTTAAAGATGTACAATCATGCAGCTCCTCTTCATATTGACGTTCAAAATGCCATTAAACCAATATATGTTCAAGTAAAAATGATTTACTGGAAAGATGCTTAGGAGGCTTCACTCAAAATAACAACGTTTTTAGTCGATGGCACCGAAAGTGACCTCCAGCGGTGCAAAAATAGTGGAAATTGCAACGTATATAGCTTGCAGTATTTTCATCGATGGATATACAAATGTGTTACAAATTTATGCAACAGTCAAACTTAAAAATTGGCCCGTCCGCGCAACGAATGTGCGAGGAACAAGATGCTCGCCGTATATCCGTCGCTGACATAAGAGCGCTGGAAGCAACTAAAGAAGCGAGAAAATTGAAAAGAGCTGCTCAAAAGGAGTCTCTAGATATTCTTGCTGTCAGCGAAAGAGTTGTGTATGGGCCAGGAATTGCAGATTTAAAGGTAAAGTTAAAATAAATGGTTTTAAATGCTTAAACCTTTATCTTCTTTCGCGTTTTTCTCAAAACTACATTTTTCAAACTGGTGGACCGAATACCTCAAAAAGTTTTCCATCGATTTACTTGAAATTTTGAACATATTCTTAAATATATTATCTAAAGTGTGACGGATGTTTTTTTTTTTTGGTATATTAGGTTTTACAACTTTTATGGCTGTTTAAACAATTAATTTGCCCTATATTTTAGCCCTAAAAATTTCAAACTGCTTCCATTTGCCGAAAAATTGTTTTTTTCCAAAACCCCCGTGTTCCATCATAGCTATTGCATTAATTTATAAGAAAAACATTTTAATGGTCTGTTGGAGTACCTGTGTCTCCGCCATTTTTAAATATTTTTAAATGATTTTTTTTTAAATATTCTTTAGTTTATATGTATACTTTATAAAAATGTAATTTAAAAAAATATTATATATATTTTCGTAAAAAAAGACATTGAAACAACATGCATTTCCCATGCCTCCAGGATGGCCAAACCCCTTAACCCTTTCGTTGGCATTGACGCAATAGTGCGCACATCGTTTTTTTTCTATTTAACTTGCTCCGATTTGGAATCCAAGTCTAACTTGGGGGTTTTTGGGGTCGCTGAATCCGAATCTAAAGTAAAAATTTAAAAATTCAAAATGGCGGTCGAAAATGAAAAAAGTTACTTGATAGTAACGAAATTTGTTACTCAGGGGTTTTCGGGGTTGCTAATTACGAATTCAAGCTTGAAATTTCAAAATTCAAGATGGCGTCTAAAAATGGAAGAAGTTTCTTATTTGGTACGAAAATTGTCATTCAGAGGGTTTTTGAGGTCCCTGATTACGAAATTGATCTCAACATTTGCACATTCGTTGTGCGAATCCGATAGCAGTTTCTATGGGTGACTAGATCAGAGAGCATTGAGCGGCTTCATTAGGGTGGCATATAGCTTGTCAGCGTTTTAACGTGGCTGTATCTGAATGTAATGTTCATTCTGATAAGCTGCAAATGATTGACGTTGAAAAAGTGACAGACATCTTACCAAAATGTATAATACCTTTTTGACAAGTTGATTAAATTTGTTGCTAAAAGGATTTTCACCTGAATTTTAGAGCACGTGACGTTTTAAAAATATTTGTCGCGCTAGTAAGTGTCAAAACTAATTTGGATAAATTTGCAACGATATTTTTTGTAACCCCCGGCATTAGCTGGTGAATCTTTTCACGACCCCAGAGTGCACCACGAGGAGGTTGGATCCGCTATTTCGAACTTTTAAATTCTGAATTCACATTCGCAATCAACAACCTCGAAAACCCCCGAGTACCAAATTTCATCACAATCAAGTAATTTTTTTCATTTTCGGCCACCTTATTGGATTCGCCATTTTGAATTTGCAAATTTTGAGTTCAAATTCGTAATCAGCGACCTCGGAAACCCTTCAGTACGGGTTGGAGTCGAAATGGCGATAAAAAAAATTCCTGCCATTCTGGGCACTTTTCGTAGAATTTTCTGCATGGTACTATATTCAGTTACGGGAATTTTTACATGAATATCTTTTCATACCTTAATACTATCAGCAATTCCATTGAGCCATGAATGTCTCTCAAAACTATAATAATCCCAGCAACTTTAAGAAACTGCATGTATTTCAAATTTAGAAGTACTGCTATGTAAATCTGTTGCCATGTTGGCACTAATGGTTAACTAAAACTTTTGTGAAGTATTTAAGAGAATACTTTTAAATTAATATATAAATCTGTAATAAAAAAGCATTAGAAAGAAACTAGGTATTCGCTAAGAAATGTCATCCTTTTTTTAAATTTATTAATTAACGGGCGGAATCGCCCTTTTTACTCAATTGTTTGCCGTATTATTTATTATGATTTTGCGAGAGCTGCAGATCGACTTAGAAAGATGGCGCCATACTTCACATTTGTGTATGAAATGTAGGACTGCAGAAACCTACACCAAGTACAGCATCGGTCATGAGTCAATTTCCGCCAGATAAACAATACTTTCGAAACGTAAACACAAACAACGTGGCTCGTCTTACCATCAGCGAGCTGCTGCTTGAAAACGAAATCGAAAAATTGTTCACCAGACGGGGATCGAACTCCCGACCTAGGACTTCGTAGTCCTGTGCGTTAACCGCTTTAGTCACGAAACCGAACTTTTGTTTAAGAAAATACGGTTTGAGAATGAGTTAATCAGAATTATTGGGCGTTTAAGGGTGAAATAATTTTTTTCTGAATAAGCTATTGTTAATTGAATCACTTTTCCGCTATCATTACGCATGCCACAGAATACGCTTAATTAAAATTAAATGGAAAATAAGCCATTCCAGATAGCAAAGCGTGAGTCTCACGATGTTCTCATAATTGAGATCTCACTTATGAGTGTTTGTGTGAAAGCATATGAGACTTCGGGAATGAGTAAAATATATGGGATTGAACTGCGCACGCGCGAGAAATCTATGCTACTACGCACATATGAGACTTTTATGATACTTGTCATGATTCGCTAATATTCTTGGTGTGCAACCAATCGGCATCGGATGGAATGCCTGCATGGCAAGAAGTTAGTGGTTTGCGTATGCGTAAATTGTTCAATGAGGCAAGAATCATATCTGAGCGACCTTCGTCGCCTGATTGGAGGACACTAATAGCATTCACATGGAGCGCAAAAGTGCGCTTTAGTCTCATTTATGAGTGTCATTATGCACCCTACATGAACTCACGTTCCTATCTGAGATATAATAATAATAATTACGTCTTCATTGTCAATTACAAATAAGGCTACAACATAAAAATAATACAAAAATGCCAAAGGGCGAGTCACAGCAATAGCTGTTTTACAGACTGACCTGATTTTATAATAATTGAGATATATTTTAAAATATATTTATTAAAAAAGATTCAAAACTTTAAGTCAATATAAAAATTGTAAAATTTCAATGCATATCGCTTTTCCGGATAATTAAAAATATATTGCCTTCATTTTCGTTTGTATATAATGCAAAATTTTCTTGCTTTTTTAATTCTACTGTTTCTGTTATACAAAAGGCATTGATTGATTCATACGAAGTTGAAAATGTCCATAACACAATACAGTGCCCCCCCCCCCAATATTTGCCTTACCCCTCGATTGCTGTTCCCCACCACTTCTCACGGGGCGGTAATTCCGTGGCGACATCACGCATGCGCTATGTAGGAAAGGTTAAAATGATTTCTTTTGCTCGACGCATGCGCGTTCTATAACTGTATGTCGGCGGAGTGAGGGAAAATTGTCTTCCCCTCACTAGGCGAATATTGGAAGGGTTAGAAAAGGACAGGCAAATATTGGGGGGGGGGGGTTGGCACTGTAAAACCTATGAGATTTCAACAAGAGCAAACTTTGTATAAGATTTATATTCAGAATCATATCTGTATCTTTTCAAATATTAGAGATATTAAAAACATACTTAAACACTCATATGGTTTACAGACATTTTCAGCTGGGCCCAGCAATAAAAAATCAATTTTATACATACTCTCCGTGCCTGTGATAGCTCAACTTCAATTTGAGATAATTATTGATGAAATACTGATTTGCACCATTAGATTTAACAACATCACCCAGTCGGTAACCATGGTACACAATATTGATGTCTTTGTCTGTTTTCTTTGTTGCAGCTGGTAAATTGTCTATTAATCTAAAATGAAAAAAAAATCCTAGACATGTACATTAGATGAATTCATAAAAATGTACTACAGGTAAAATGACGTTTAGTTTATTAGATGCATTAATTAACATAAAGTTATAAAAGAAAACCTATTAAATATCAATGTTAGTATTAATTTATTTGCCATAATGCTAACTTTCTCAATGAAATTAGTTGCATGCTTTGTATTGGCATGTGAACTATTCAATATTCGACAGCCCAAAAGTGCATTCTAAATGAACAAAATAAGCTTTTTTTCAAAATCAAATAACTGTAATATGTACTTTAATGTACACAATTGTAAAAAGTTAAGTGGTTTTCCTTATATCTTACCTTAAAAATGCTAATCGATTATAAATTCAAATAAATGATTGTATCACTTAGAATTATATTTAAATATCTTTGCACCTCCTGGTATATTTACAGTAGAAACAACTAAATTATTTCTATAAACAAATAAAAACTTACAAATGAACAGTATACTCATGATCAATTCTCTCAATGACAAGGTTAGACTCCTCTTCAGTCCAAGTCATTGGAGTAGTTGGAGTATGACAAAGGAGTCGACATCCAATATCTTGACCCATCGCCACCTCATAAGGTGTATTTACAATTCTAATATAAAACATGTTTTAATTTAATAATTAGTTACAGAAACTAGATAATTATGAAAAAATAAAATTCAAGACTAATTCATACCTGTCACCTCTAAGCACTTCTCCTAAATTTTCCGATTTGTAATTAATAGTCCCATTTTTTGGCCAACAAAAGTGCAATGAATAATATTCATATGGCAACTGAGTATGGGTACTTGTCATTTTGACAGCTTTAACTTCAATCTTTTGGCCTTTTCTAAATTCTACAGGTGCCACACCTGGGACATAAAAGCCATTGCATTCAAGTAAATTATATACAAATAGTAACATGAAACATTTCCATTTTAGTTTTTCCTGCAAAATAAATAATTTATTAAATGATATATTAATTAATATTATTATATACTACGATATTGAAACACTAAATCATCAAATGAAAAGAATATTTTTGTTCATTTTTATTACAAATACATATTTAGATAACATTTTGATTAACAAAGCGGAAAAATATTACTTAATATTTAGCGAACTTCAATCTTATTATAATAATACTTACCATTCTAAATAGTCCTAAAGGGTGTTGCGTTAACTCGCATTAACTGTTTTCCTCAGTAAATATTTTTTTTACTGTTTTCCCAGCACAACACAGAACACTTATTGCATACGAAGTGTTCGGTTCCGAGCAGTTTAGAGCACAAAACATTTACTAAGAGAAGCGAATGTTCCGTGTGAAGACGCGAAACCACAGATTAATAACAGATCGCTAAAGGTCCCGTTGGGTCCCGTTTTCTTGTAGTAAAAAATTTACGCTGGTTTCAGCGCTAATGCCGACATTTGGGGCGGCCGTCGCTGTGACTAACGTGACTTCTACAACTTGCAAGTACAGTCGGTATTGTCAACGTGCAATACAGTGGTCCCCGTCCTAATGCATATGTTTCGTTCCATCAAAAATGGCCGCCCCGTCCAAACGCATATCCTCCCTACAACCCCCACTACGGCAAAAGTCTCTTTGCATATATCACACTGAGCATGCTCGTAGATGTCTCACTAGCAACGCTAGCAACTAAGAATCGTGTTGTGGGGAGAGGAACGAAGAGGAACCTATGCATTTAGACGGGAAAGAAATATGCGTTCGGACGTGCATATGCGTTAGGACGGGATGCGTTAGGACATGGACAACTGTATATTCTAATTCTCCTGCGCGATCGATTCCGAATTCCGACCGAACTGTTTATCGACTATGCATACATACTTTCAACTTATTGACTTATTGAAAATTGTACATATGCAATATTGACGAATGCAACTTGATATATGATTTTATTATTTTTGAAATTATAGACACAAACAGCATATTTTTCTAGTAGAATGACTGAGTTGTGGGCAATTTTTGTTCTTACAAACCTTGGGCACAGATTAATAACTGTATTTCAATTATTTGTGAATAGTATTCTGATTTCATGCTTAAAAGGAGATAACAATAAGCTTAAAATCACTTTTGGAATAGGCGATGATGTGTTTGATGCTTGGATAAAGGAGTTTGATCGAAACTACACGAAACAGTGTGATAATCGGTTATAGGTGAGAGGGACCCGACTCGATGGAGGGAGGAGCAGATACATAAATCCCTATAGCACAATTTACAGTGCGCTTGTAATGTTGCAAAGACGATGTAAAATTACATTTTTTAATTACAAGTTGATGTAAAATTGCCACGATTATTACTAGTATTTTTATATGTTGTAACTTTATATTTCTATTGTGTATTTTACATGTTTATGGTAAATGTCCTTCTATTTTCGGTGATTTTTACACGAAAATTGTAATTTTACTACGAAAATTTCAACAAAACGGTAAAAACTCGGAAATGTAATTTTACTTTTACTTCTCACAGTGTATGATACCGAGTTTCGAATCCTACCCCGGTCTACCCCGCGATCCTGTATTGATCGTATTTCGTTTAATTTCGATCAAATTCTCTCCTCTGCTTTCTCATACTGAAAATATAATTCTCTCCTTATTCCTTATTTAATTTGCGATGGGATTACCTTAGGGCGCCACTTTACGGGGTTTTCAGAATCGGCTCGACGAATTCAGGCAACTGATCACGATATCTCCCCTTTACATCTGTGGTTTGGATCACGGGGCTGGCGTTTCCTGTGCTTGCCTATATTCTCGTTTGTCCTGCTCATAGTGGGATTAACGTTGCCTAGACAATGAAGTGGTTAAGCGAAAAATGAAAAGTGCCCTTTTTTCCTAGAGATTCACTCATACAACTTATGATTAAATATAAAGTATAAAATATGTGAATGGGTCGTGCTGTAGATGTCAATATAATTTAAGAAAATTATTAAAATAAAAAAAAAAAAATTTTTAAATTAAAAAAATGGGACGCGACCCACCGTTTGCGACTCAACGTGTATTACACTGTAAAAAATGCCGCAGAATTTTACAACGGCAATTGTAAAAAAATATATTGAAAATGTTGTAATATTACAACTCTGAAAGTTGTAAGATCGCTACTCAAAGCTGGAGATATGTTTGAAGCTATATAATTTTACCACGTTGAATATAGAGAAATTACAACGCTCTTGTAACTTTACCGCGTTGGACATTGGGAAATTACAGTGCGCTGTATTATCCCCACGTTAAGAGTGGGTTAAAATCGAACCAACTCTAAACGTGTTAAATTTACCATTGAAAGGGGAAATATCCACCAATTTGTAAAGATATCATTTCCACTGTAGATGTCCAATCATGTAGATATAATCTTTCGTCGCAATTGTAATAATGCAAATATACATAGTAAAATTCCCTGCGTATACAGGAAAATTACAGTCATAAATTGTAATATCGCATCTTCAACTAGTTGATAATATAACTTTTGTAAATAAGAACTGTTTTGGCCAAAACACTTCTCTGTTTTTTAATGTCTGTATTACCATAGCATTTTAGCATTTTGAAACCGTGCCGAATTAAGGCATTTTTTCATGCCAATTCTTTAAATTACTATTCAATATAATTTAAAAAAATTATTAAAATAAAAAAAAATTTTTTTTTAAATTAAAAAAAAAGGGACGCGACCGACCGTTTGCGACTCAACGTGTATTACAAGCCGGACATTTAGACCACTTAACTACAGAGAACTGCATTCTATTTAAATCCAGAAATTGTATTTAAATTTCTGCTCGCAGTCATTTGTTTTAAACTCTTACGCGCCCCTCGCCCCTCGCTAGCGTCCACACGCCACACGGCGATCCTTTACTTCCACGTTCCCCTCTCGAGTACAAACAAGCTTCAGCGCCGGCGAAGACAACCGAAAAAATATGGGGGGTGAGGGGTGCAGGCGGTACAATCGCTGAAACGGCAACGTCGCTACGAGGCGCCTTCCCAATGATGCTCTGTTTTACCCCTACAGCATCTGTTTTACCCAATGCACCACCTTTTCGCTACGTAGTTCCGGATAAATCTAATCCAACGCGACGATCGAATTCCACCAAGTCTGTCGCGTGTAAATCAGGAAACTGAGCGATCTCCCTACTAATTAATCTCTGGCTCTACTTACTAGAGATCACGGGGGTGACTCTGCCCTATGCTTCCCATGCATTCTTATGACGCTCCTAATGTCGCCAATCCGCGCTCACCCATACCTGCCCTGCGTCACGTGACCAATGATGGCGACGTTCGCGAAATTCAATTCAGTTTCAATTTAAACATTTGACGGTTGACAAAAATGTTTATTTAGCTCATTTTCGGTAAGATGTAGGATATTTTTAAGATTTTATTTTTAATATTATACATTTTTAAATAAATAAATGAATTTATATAATAACTAATTGTATAAACATTTTGGAGTTTGAAGTATGTGAATATAACTGAATACATCTAATGTATGCATGTGATTTTTTTCATTTAAATAATAATAGTATTTGCAGAATGTGCAAAAATCTAAAAATACCACGATGCATAGCTCTCGGTTGTACATCTGGATATGATTCCAATCACCAGAAGGTACATTTTTTCAGTGTCCCAAAAGAAGAGACAATACGTAAAAAATGGCAAGATGCTATTCGAAGGAGAGATATTGAACTAAAATCTAGCCATGTACTTTGTGAGAAACACTTTTTACAGGATAGTATATTATGGGGATCATATGGATCTTCGAAAAGAAAAAAGAAAAATAACCCAATTAGAGTACATAGAATTTTTATGTTCTATTTACTTCACATACTGAACTTTAAAATTGTCTTTCGCCTTTATTATTACTTTTAACTGTTATTATTAAATTAATGTGTTCTACTAATTTTACTTTCTTTTTTTTTATTGTTTATCTTGTTTAAACAAATCGGTTTAAAATTTAATTTAAAGTATGAACCATACAAATTCCTCGACGAAAACCGGGCACAATCCCAATATTATTTCCTTGGACCGAGTTAATGAACACAAATCCTGGAGTCAAAGTTATGTTCAAGTGCGACTAGGAATCGCCGAAACCACCTGTCTTCCAGCAGAACGAGTAGGACTAAGACCGACTGAATTGCAACCGCAAGTAGAGGCTACAATTTCGCCTCCGATGGAGATCGACCAAATTGGATTTAAACAATCTGTACAAACCACAGGAACATATTTAATGGATTTATTTTCTGATTTTTCAAGATTGTCAACTATGTACATTGTAGTATATTTCAAATATGTTGTAGACTTTGTTAACATTTTATTTTTGACATTTCTTTATATTTTCTATAACAAATACAGGATGTACAGGATCAGGAGTCAAATATAAATCTAAAATTTTTAACATAAAATGTTCAACTACCAAATTCATGACTAATGACGGAAAAAAATTTTAAAATAAAATTATGGTAGAATTTTTTATAAGTACGTTCGTGAAAGATAGCAATAAAAATACCATTTCACTGCGCTGTGAAAAAGAGATAATTCTTTTTGAAGACAAAGACATTTGTTACCATGTCAACATTCTTGGTTGTAAAGTCGATGACGATAATCTGAAAATCATATACCAGATGTGCCCAACCAGTCAAATCGTCCAAATACATTGAAAAGCCTTCAAAACCTTCAAGATTTGTTGAAGTACATAGATAATGTCAAAATTTGTGCAGGTAGTTTCACAACAAACGACTCGTACCAAATTAATGCAAGATCATCTGCTTACAAAGGCAATAAAAATATATGGCGACACAATAAGTGTCTTTTATTACTGCAAAGTAATAAAAAAAGATGTCAATATTGTACACGTTTAAAAAAGACAATTGAGAAAAGTAAGCAGCGAAATAAAAAATGTCAAGAAAACCCTGCAAAAAAAGAATCCGGTTAAATGTATCACCTAAAACTCTGAAGCAGGTTAAATATCTTAAACAAAAACAAAAAGCTGTCAAAAGAACGCATTATCGAACATTGTTAAAACTAAATATACTTAAAGACGCGCTAAAAAAAATAAGCAAATGAATACATTACTGTCTTCTTTAAAACATGTTGACCAGCAAACTTCTTATAGTGGCTATTTTCAAAAGGTTCTTCCTTAAATGTTAATGAAGAATTCCACCCTGAAAATTGTTTACCTCGGAACATAAAAAAAATTTTGAAAATGACATACACATACAAGGCACGTGCGATGGAAGGAAGCTCGCATGCGCGTTGCCGCCGTGCATCGGCAAGTCGGGGGCCGGGCAGGTGTGTCCCATGCTACCTAGCGACATTAAGTGGTACCGTTATAGTAACTAGTGTCACCCCCGTGCTAGAGATCATGGTTCAATAAGAAAGGTATAGCAACTAGGATATTGCTCAATCGGATACTTACAGCGTTGTGGTTGGTCGCTCGATTTTCTTCCTCCCTTCTCATGCGCGTTGCTATACTTTTCTCATTGTCCATGCTAGAAGACATTATGCACTTAGTATATGTTCTGTGATATAAACACACATACTTGTTGCATTTGATTCCCGCTAATTCCCGCGCTTTAAATGTAAAATCTGACATCTGCACGCCTGCACTTAACCAAATGTAGTTTTAATAATCGGTTCTGAATCCTAATATTTTATCGAGGTCTGTACTACAGTTGTCGTCTACTGTCAATTAAGTTGAATTTCGGAGTGATTATGAAATCGGACCAGTTTAAGTGACGTATTCCAATACATTTGTGTTAAAAAATGTCAGGGGTTCAAACGACTATTCCGTTTCTTAATCGAAAGAAAAGTTTCTACGGCAATAAAGAGAATACTCTGACTGAAAAAGTAAGTACTTTAAGGAATGCTCCATCTGTAAAGTACACGCCAACAGTTAAAAAACTCGTTGCAATAAGTAGCAGTGAGTCTGAATCTGACACTGATTTGGAAAATAATTCGTTGGAAACAAAAATTGTCTCATCGCGTCCAAGAAGAAAGAGAGGAAGCAATGAAACAAAAAGTAAGTTTATTCGCAATAATTGAAAGGCAAGTTTAGACCCTCGCACAGACATCTCTTATATTTTCTTTCTAGATAAGGAAGGACAACTTCCTGTTCACTTGTCTCCTTATGAAAGGTATAAAATGTTGTACGGGGATCTAGACATTCATTAATAAAATAACATAAATTGGATAATGTTCTAACAAGATGACAAAAAACACCTTTGCTTAAAAGAGATTGCATCATATCACAAGGTAAACAGCAATTTCGAATCGGACATTTTAAAGAATCTTTGTTTTTTGTCATTGCATATAAATATGATTTGCATTCAAGTATTTTGTTTTATATTTTATCGATTTTATTATGTCATTAATTATATTATATGTTTTACTTTTTTCCTCCATATTATGCAGGCGATAATGAGTACTTTTTTATTATATGGGTGATTATTCTGAAAAGTACACGTTTTCGCAATTTTTTAACTAACAAATTTTTTATGGAAATAATTTTTGTGGGTACATTCTGAAGTAAGAATCGAATATTGTGCAAAATTCATGATTGTTATTATTAATGCTATAACCATTCTTAAATCTTAATTAATGATTATGCATTAAATGAAAAATATTACTATATTGCATGCTAAATATTAGTCAATATACATATAAAAATCGCAAATTATGTTAGGCGACGATTATAAATTGTTAAATATGTTAAATTAAAGACGGCAGATCCATTATGATGGACCAAATTCTAAAATTAAAGTGTTTAAAATTTATAATTAATAATTATTTATTTAGAATAGTACAAAAAACAATATTTACAAATACTACTTAATATAGTATTAAATTCTTACAATACAATAGTATTATTTTCTAGTTTTTCTTTTCGGTTGTTTCCTAGAAGTTTGTGACTTTTTCTGACCTGACGAAAGTTTTCTATTGCAATTGTTCGTGTGAAATTTTTCATTACTAACTGCCAACCGCGCAAAGAAAACAATTATATTTTGTATTACTGCGCGTAAAATGCACGTTTTACTCCCACTTTTGGATGCATAAAATGCGAATTTACAACCCAAAATGAGTAAAATATTCGACAATTGCCGTACAAATTATGTAGAGCGTTTCTGTTACGTAATCCATTACGTCAACACATTAAACTTATGTTGAATTCATATTCCGACTATTTGTAACTAAAAAAATACATGAAATAAAGATTAACTTAAAAAAAGGCGATAAACATTTAAATAGAAGTATTTCTTGATATACGTATGTATGTTTTCAACACTGTTTTCAGTTTGCGAAGTAAAAACAGTGTGCTAAGTAAACACTTAGCGCATGCTACTTTACAGTGCATGAATGTAATACTTTGCGCACAGAAAACAGTGCACTAAGTGAGTACCAAGCGCACGGTATTAAAAAAATGTATATTATGAGATCCATGTAAGGTTCACAATTATTTTATTTGCTTTACAATTTTTGGTCACTATATCGGATCCGTCATTTTGAAATTTAAAAATCTGACATCACATTTGGATTCAGCGACCACAAAAACCCCAGATTAATAAGTTTCAAGCAAATATGATCAACTTTTACCATTTTTGGTGGCCATATTGGATCGGCCATTTCGAAATTTAAAAATCTGACATCACATTCGGATTCAGCAACCCCAAAAACTTTAGAGTAATAAGTTTCAAGCGAATATGATCGACTTTTGCAGTTTAAATAAATATTTTATAAAAAGACTTCAGAGATCACCAGGCTTCGGAGATCACAAATCAACATATTATTGAATGTTATTAAATAACGGAATGATTTAAACAAATATCCATATAATATCTTTTTAGGACCAATGAATACTTCAGTTTTATGGCAGTAGCATTTATTTATAGCACGTTGATTCATTTTTATTCCAAAGACTGAGAGGCTTCGGATATCACCCGGAATTTTTACTCGCAAAAAAACACACACATTAAGCAGTGATATAAGATATAAAAACAACATTTATACGTAATTTACCTTATACATTATAAAAAGCATAGTTGAAATTAATTTTTAAAGCATTGCAATAAATTATTTATATTTTTATGTTAGTTTATTGGAAAGAAATACATTAAATAGCCATTTTTGTTAAAATTTGACAAGTTTCCAACGCTTGTTTTAAAATAAAAAACAAATTTTAAAATTAGTCTATATGCATGAAAAGTTAGTCAATATATTCTAGTTTAAGAATCAATTTATAGGAAATTGAAACAACATAATAATTTATGACAGTATTTCATTTTGAAACAGTCAAATAACATTGGCTTTCAGTGTACTTTTCAGGAGAATCACCCATATATATGTTATTATTCAAATATAGCAAATAATCATTTTGATATATCAAAGTTAATTATTTTGGGAATGGCTATAACTAGTACAATTCCAGAATGCCTGTTTTTATAACTTGTTTGTTATTATTTAATTAATACGTTAAGGTGCTCAAGCGAAAATCGACCTACGACAGAATTGCGTACAAATATTTTAGATTCTTATGACCCCGTGTTACAGAAGTAAGTAACGAAAAAAAAAATATTAGAATAACACAGATTTACAAGGAACTGCACAGTGATGTACGTAATGCAGTGTAAAATGTAATTTCGTTTTTTATAACAAAACTACAACTAATAATGAAAACTATTTGTATAAATCGACAAAAATAAATTATATAAATTCACTAGTAGAAAAAAAATGACTAAAAATTAATAAATCAAATGGGTCCCTTAAGCACCCTCTAAAAGTCAGGGCCGGGTCGCTTGAGTCACCTTAAATAAGATTTTGTCTAATTGCAGTAGATGTTAGTTTAACTTAAGTTATCTTCTGTCTATATTTTGAAAATTAACTTGAATATTTAGAATGTTTAACTTTAAATAAAATTGACATTAATTTTCTTAATTAGTTTCCAGTGCTCCAAAACAAAAGAAAATCGCTGAGTCCAATAGATCCCCAGAGATTGCATTAAAACAAGTTGAATCAACGAATATAACACCTAAGTCATTATTTGGTACTGGTAATTACTGCAAAGCTCGCAAAGCATTGCACATTTCAAGTAGGGAAACATTACCAGGTCGAGAGTCTGAAATAGAAAAATTAGACAATTTCATTCAGGAACATTTAGATAATGGATCTTCGGGATCATTGTATGTCTCTGGACCACCTGGAACTGGGAAGACAGCATGTTTGTTTAAAGTGATGGAAAAACCAATATTTAAAAAGTCTTTTAAAATTATTTATATCAATTGTACTTCTATGAAATCTGCAATCACAATTTATGCAGAAATTGCTAAAGAACTAGGACTTAAGTTACCAAAAACTAGAAAGTCTAGTAAAATAATTGTTGAAAAATATTTATCTTCAACGCACAAAATGCTGCTTATCATACTGGACGAAATGGATCAATTGGAATCAAAAAATCAGTCGGTGCTTTATTCTATATTTGAATGGCCTGGGATTCCTCAATCAAAACTTGTATTAATTGGAATTGCCAATGCTTTGGATTTGACCGATAGAATTTTACCCAGGTTGCAGTCTAGGATTGAATTGATGCCACAATTGATGTGCTTTACACCTTATACAAAACAACAAATTACAAAAATAATTAGCGAAAGACTTAATTCTGCTAATGTTTCTGAATTGTTTTCTCCTGTGGCTATTCAGCTTTTAGCAGGAAAAGTTGCTGCTGTTTCTGGAGATATAAGACGAGCTTTAGACATTAGTCGGAGAGGTATAGAAATCGCAGAGACCCAACAGAAAGCCCAAATCTTGCAACTGACCAATGACAATGGTGAGAATATCAATTTTATTAATTGTAGTATTTTTTGTAAATATATAAATTCCGTTTTGTAAAATATATCACATAGGTTCGAATGCAGACTCCAATCAACCAGACACTACCAAAGATAAAACAGTGGACATTAAGAATGTACTCTCAGTATTGAATTGCGTTTATGGCGGTCTGCAAAATGTAGATAATAATGACGACTCTTTCCCACTGCAACAAAAAATTGTCTTGTGTTCTCTAATGTTAATTCTTAATAAAGGCAAGAACAAGGATATTACTATTGGAAAGGTAAGTTATTACCACGTTTTTATTAACTCGTATTCTTGTCTGTCTGTCTGTTTGTCCGGTGCAAATCTTGTAATCGATTTTAAACTAACTTACCGATGAGCTAGAGAATTTAAACTTTTAGGATAGCCCAAAATTGGATGACAATGCATTCCTTTACCGTTTATTACCAGTGTCAATCAGTTTTAAGAACATTTTCAGCAAATTTAAATTTTATATTTATTTTTTTAATTTTTTTCATTTATTATTTTGGGGGGGGGGGGTCAAAAATACACAAAAAAAGGTCTACGTAGTTTATGGAACGCCCCTAACCATCTGCTCTCCACCGAGTCATTCATGGGCGTGAGTGGGGCAACGCGTTAGGGCAAAATCTTAAAATATGAGGAGAAAGAAACATTAAATAAGACGGTGAATTAAAATAAGAGGAGTCTTATTGTAAGTAGTTGCTGAGTTCATATTATGAGGACATATTGATGCGTTCCTTTTCCGAGTTGTGAAAATATACAAATTTTCAGTTTCTTTTTGCCACTTACGCATCTGATACAATATGGTCTTCTAACTCTACCCTCATAGGTCCAGAACTCGCTCTATTCCAATTTGTCCTCGAAATTCTTCCTATTGACGTCTAATTCACCCTCAAGCCCCATTCTTCCAGTCTGTTTTGGATGTTTCTGGGTAAATATCGTATTGCAGTTTTTTAAAGGTTTATCGATCACTCATTCGATTCATAAGTGGTGTGTAGCATTGCTACTTATGGAATTGTGATGATAGTCACATATCTGGCCCATTGCTTTGACGGGAGAAATAAGAATGTATTGAAATTTTGTTTGCTTGCAAAAAAAAAATAGTTCATACGAACAATGACTTGTAAGCAGTTGGAATCCAAATTCCACAGTGGACACCCCCCCCCCCCTATGAGAAATATTTTACTTTAAATTTGAAGCGGATAAGTTCGATACGATGATTTGGTGATAGCAGCGCATTCTGAGCGTTGACATTATCCCACGACCCCCATATATCTCCTGGAAACATTAATATATGAATGTTGTCCCGAAGGAACTGTACCGGATTTTGTACAAATGCATCTCTCAAAGGACGGTCATGTAGGAATATAACGGATTTGTTTGAAAAAAATTGACGTGATACTTTGAGGTAAAAAAAGTTTCACGTGTTTGCCGTTATACACCGATGGCAAAATAAAGAAAAAAAATTCCGCGCTTTGGTTTCAAGTACCTTTTCTTCGAAACAATAGGCACAGTCCACTGTGGCTTGGTTGTTAGCGTCGCCGACTGGAAATTTTCAAAATTCCTTGAATATATGAGGCGTTGGGGTGCAAAACCTGCCAAGTCCAATAAAATAAAAAAACTGAGATGATCATATAAACATACATTACATATAGTTCTTTGAATGATTAGAGATTGTGTATATGCAAAAAAAATTTACCCTTTGAAATTGAGCTGTACACTTATGAATCTGATATCTTTCCAATGTTAGCGGCAAACAGTTTTCCGCATTTTTCTCAAAACTGCATAAAACGGACTTGACAGGTTTTGCACCCAACGCCTCATATATAATAATTATTATCGTATTATTGTTCTGAATGCAATTCTCGACGAATATAACTTTTGCCGATGACCGACTAGCAACTTTTAGTCCGAAAATTCCAACAATTTTAAACAATCATTGGGTTCAATATTGTGTAAAGAGGGAGCCTCAGGTAGTCAAAAGAGGTAATAAACGACGGTTATATTCTTTTCGAGTTTCATCAATACAGAGTTCGTTCTTGTGAGAGTCTTGTGAAAGTTCTCAAAATTTCGGTGTACCACATGGCATTGTGTTATGTGACGAACTATTTTAAAGAACCATACAATGTGCAGGACGTGATGGACGGTTCAGAAATCTGCAACAAAATATTAGCATCAAATTTGTAATACAATTCCAAATGCTCTCATTACAAGTGAAGAAGCTAAAATTCTCGGAGAAGCGTTAGCTGGAGCCGTGATTGAAGTTCTAAAATGTTTCGACTTCAGCGATCAACATGAACTTTACTCGTTCGAGAGGAAATGCATCCGAATGAAGAGGATATATCAATGGGTCAATCTTCGTCGGAAAAAGTGGATTCATTCAATATCTCCTTCTCTTCAAGTACGAGAAACTCCAGCGACACGCAAATGCATCACCACCGTATGATTATAAATTATGAATCAGATACAAAAATTGCCAAAACAAATGACTAGATCCCGATCATAAGAAAAATTTGCATTCTTAATCTTGTTGCTGCACATCCGAAGTAGAGCTTACAAATAATTCAATAACACGGAGTTAAAGAGATGAAATCTAAAAGCCAATTACAGCGATGGCGCAGGGAAGTCCTGCCATGGGGGCGGAAAAACGAAATATATGAACTTATCAATGAGTGGATACTAGATCGCTTTAAGGGGAGAAATGTAAATCCTTGAAAATCAGTAATTTTTCGTGAATTATTTTGGGGGTGATAAAAAAAAATCATTTTACACTTTTGACATGATTGAATGACACGTGTCTGGCATTAAAACTATTTTTTACAGTCCCTCCACGAAGACCGTTTTTGCTGAAGTCGTAAAACGGCTGCCCTCGCCCAGCTTTTTCTATTGGTCTGAAATCAAAAAACAAAAAATATTTCGATTATTGATGAGTTAGGCATAGAATAAATCTATAAAATTGAGGAAAAGTGAAACCACCCAAGCACCTTTCTAGAAGATCTTCTCTAGATAAATTTTCATAGATGGGTAAGGGGTGATCTTTCATTTCCTGGCCAAGCAGTGGTGTCAAATTGTCGAGTCTTGGGTCTCTATTCAAAGCGATAGCTTTCTGCCACTTACTCCAGCTGTCAGGTCCCGTGGGGCAACATTTGCGGTTTGGATCTTCTTTCATTGAAAGGATATGATAGAATATAGCCATAATTGCTTTCCCAATACTTTCAACACCGTGTATTTCTTTGGGAGCTCAAGACATAATACTTAGTGAGTTGCTTGTTTCTTCCGCCAATTTTTTTTTCGTGTTTTCCTTTTTGAAGATGGTTATGCATTTTCTGTTCAACATGACCGATACACTCACTTTTGTCAACTGTCAATTTCGTCCCCATTAGGTTTTAAAACTGTAATGGCCTTGAATGTTGCAGAGTCCCCATCACGAATGTAATTGCTGTACTAATAGGCCGAAGTTCTCTTCTGATCTTGAAAACATCTCTTTCACCCAATCGACTTCCAACTTTCCCGCCGAGCTATCGTGATTTTTTGTATATTCTTCTTCGTGATCTTGTAACCATGTTTGATATTTTACAGTATGCATTTTCTTTTTCCAGAACGTACAAACGTGGCAATAACTGCATTTTAATGACTAAATCAATTACTTTGCCGGTAGAGTAACCGATCGGCGTTGGGACGCTATACCTTGAGTCTAAACCGCGTTTCTTCCACGTCCCATCACCAGAGACTTTGATGTGTATTTCAGGTCTTCCATGCTCGATATTTATTGCTTTTACTTCTTGAACAGCTTTTTCGAATAAATACTTGAACTAAGCCCGGTACACACGTCCATGAGATTGGGGTCTATATTTATTCTCTCTTTTACAATGCCTAAAAGTCTCATGATAAATGCAATTCCTCGATTTATTTCAAAGCCGTTGTGAAGAAAAAGTCCCGAGTTTATTTCTGTGCGACTGCAGCTGCACGAAACGACCATTTTAAATCCGAGTCCTCTTTTTCCTGATTTATTAAAACGTACGCTTCTCTTGCACTTATAGCAAATTAAAATTTGTGACAAAGCAGTAAAAACAGTCACAAATTCAATGATTTTGTACGTATGCGAAGGACTCGACCTAATATTGTCACTACTTGCACTATGCAGTTTTTTACTTGCACTAAGTATATCGTCACTTCGAAGCGAAATTCTTCCCGCTTTCGCCCGTAAACTGATTTCCGTGATAATGTCTTTTCTTGCTACGACTTCGAGTAACATTATATTTTGTTCCTTTCCGCACGCGTGAACCTTTTGGGCTACATTGACTCAACTGATTGAGAAACATTCGCTCGCATAACTATTCGGTTACCTGCTATATACACATATATTATGTAACTGTGTATTAATATTATCATATGTTATTATTTGTACGTTATTTTTCAATTCTTGTAGGATACACTTTTTTTTAATTGTTTCTTTGCAACGAATTGTTACGAAGCACACATAAAAAAGAAGTGGTACTCTCTACTCCATGCGTTTAAAATAGTTTTAAAAAATATTAAATTTATAGGCTGCAGTATGTCCAGATACCGAACAGCCCATGCGGATGAGGAATAAAAAAAAAAGTGACAAGAGAGCTGTAGAGCGTCCAAAACACTTGCCACGCATCTATTTTAGGGAACTAAAACCTCAGCAATAGTTGCTTCCATTCTCGCAGTTACGTCCTCGCATAACCCCCGAAGTTGTACCCCCGACGAAGAAAACACAATTCCCAGGTAGCGGTACATATTCGCAACTTCAGGAGTACTACTCCTATATCTACGTCTACCCAGAGTAGTAATAATAACATATACATATTTGTGACATCTAAACAACCCACGACCAACGTTCTCATATAAAAATCGAACTTTTGAAACGAATTACTTCGACCCAGACATTAGCTCTGGACGAAGTATTGAATTTGGTCACTTCGGGCAAGAAACTTACCCAACAGTTTTTCATCAAATGTCGAGGTTTCAGACCCCAAGGAGCCCAAATCAACAATAAAAAAATTTGTGTCCGTGATCTTGTACGTACGGTCTTCAGTACGTCCGTACGTCCGTACGTCCATTTTTTGGTCTCGCAATAAGTCACGTATGGACAAGCGTATTGACATAAATTTTTTGTTAAATACGTGTCTTGGCATAACTTAGATCTGATTAGATTTTGGCGCAGATTCATCCATCCATTACTAAAAAACACTAGCCCCAATTACGCTCCTTCGTAGTTTTTTGAATTTATTTTGTAAAATTACAAATTTTATTCACAAAAATATTTCAAATAAAAAAGATAGAGCATTAAATTATCTACAAAAACGGTTGTATGCATTGTCTTCCTAAAGTCAACGACAATGCCATAAAAACTGTTTTAAAATGCGTATGACTATTATCTGACGAATTGTTGAATTTAGTCACTTCGGCAAAAAAATTATTCGGTAGTTTTTCACCAAATTTTGACGTTCCGACGTCGGGGGGGGGGGGATAACTACGTCGACACTGAAAAAACTGAATCTTCGCCAGATATATCTAAAAGTTGTCTTATAGATATCTATAAGCTATCCGTTAGAGATCGTTTTGACACTTTCAAGATATCTTTGACGAATTATATGTATATATAGTTATATATTATATATATAACATCATAATAATACAGACAGTAATTAGTAAAACATTACTGTTTTAACTGTTGGAATTTAAAATAATTGTTTTTAATAAATTAATTGTAAGATCATTGAAATATTTGATATTAAAATTGAAATATTATATATACAAATTTAATAACATATTCCATAATCTTTTATATTTTTAGCTGCATGAAGTTTACAGTAAAGTTTGTGTCAAGAAGAAAATTAGTCCAACGGATATTTCAGAATTTGTAAACTTGTGTTCATTAATAGAAACACGAGGAGTTTTGAAGATGACCATAAGAAAAGATATGAGGCTTTCAAAAATAATCCTGCAGTGGGACCAAGAAGAACTGAGTTCAGCTTTACAGGATAAAGTCCTTTTATCAGAAATTTTGAATGACACATCGTGTTTATAACATGGGATTTCAAACAATGCTGCTCAAATATATCATGTTTAATGTGATAAAAATGGCATGGATCCATCATTTTCACAGTTCTGATTTTTAAAATGAACATGACTTACTCGAGTATATTAGGTGAAATGGAACTTTAATGATAAGCGCAACTTGAATATCAGTGAAGTGTATACATCAGCATGTACATAATTGGACAAATTGACTAGCATTTATTTTGCATGGTTATCGATATAGTGAATATGTATATGAAAATAAAGAAAAAGTCATTGTGTTTCAAGAAAATTTCCTTCATTGATTTAAAAAGTTTCAAACATCTTATTACTATATTTTTAGAATTTTATCACTCTATGCCGCCAACATTAAATCCAATAATAAATGTATAATTTATTTCAGAGAACGGAATAGTTCTAGTGAGAAAGTTATCAACTCGTGTTTATTAATGTTTTCTGGTAAATTGAATGGTAATTCAAATAAGAGTTTTTATGTTAAGCAGGTATGCACAGGGTGTCGCGTAGACAGTAAGGGTGCGGATGGTGAGCTCTTCATAAAATCTTAAGGTAGCTAGACACCAACTGTGCAAGTCAAAAACGATGTAACTATAAAGTGTAAAAACATAACCTCAATACCAATATGTAAAATCTAATTATAAATAAATAATTAGTCTTATGTCATTCAAATATCAAATACATACTAAATTAAATTAATTGAAAGAAAAAATTAACCTATTGAATAACGTAGTACAGAAATAGTGGCAACGGCGCATTTTATCAGCAAAGCGCGATTTAAACACAGGTATGTACATACTCCGCTGTGGATCGAAATAGAGTTTGTTTTCGTATTTTATTTAATGTGGTCGTATACAGAAAACGAAAATGTCTGCATATCTATTACATATTTTATGAATACGCGTATGTGTATTTTATTTATATTACGTTATCTACAGTGGTTTTCATGCTAAACTCATCAATAAAAGTACGTATGTATATTCAAATACTCGCGCGCAAAAACAAAGAATGATCTCATAAATGCGACGTTGCCATCTATTCTGTATCGTATGACAAATCCCGAGAAATTTCTGAAGTTGGATTTTTGATCAAGTCGAACTTTTTTATTAAACGGTCAATGTTTACGACTTTCAAATATGTGATTCCTTATTACTTCAATTACTTCAGACTAGTTTTTCGTCAAGATCTTGACAGTAAGTTTTATGCTATAAGAAAATTTGTATCGAATCGGCATTTTTTCGACAACTTTCATCATGGCTACCATACTGATCTATGTAAAAACATGCGATTTTTTATTGATTATATCGCGGGAACTAAACGGTCAAAATTGTTCAAATTTAACAGACATACGCATTGTTATTCAAATTAGTTTTGCTGAAAGTTTCAAAAACTTCTTGAATAATAGGTGTTTAGGGTCTAGCTACCTTAAAAAAGCAACAGAATTACGATGTTGAAGTTTGCAACGTTCAAGGCAAACGAAAAATTTTTTTTTTTTTTGTCGAACGAAGTTTTTTTCTTAGCCGTGTCATATATGAACCTCATAAATGATAAAAATAAAATTTTCGAAAATTAGGGTGCTGGTGGAGGGCGCAAAGCAGACCCAAAAACCCGAAAAAACGCTCCGAAATCGCCATTTTGTTTTAGGGGTCTGTTTTTATTTTTTAAATATTCATTAATACTCGTAACAAACATAATGTAATTTTTTCGAAATTTGTCTATGCCAGGATCATCTTGAAAGTTTGTTTGTTTGTTTGTTTATTAATTTTAAGCCCTGGATTAATTTTAAGACCATTAGGTTCGTTTCCTTGGGGCTGAGAGATACATTAAGGCGTACATAAGAAAAATTACTGTAATGATACATAATTAGGTATAATTAATTATATAAGAAAAGGCGCTTATTTTTAACTTAGCTTAAAGTAAGATATCTAAAGAACGGCTAATTTATAATATGCAACAGAGATCTATCGGAATTAAGATTTTCTTGTCCCAACAAGTAATCATAAAGTGCAGTCTTAAAAGTATGTGACGACATGATGTCTTTAATATCTGCAGGAAGGGTATTCCATAGACGCGAAGAAATTACCGCAAAAGACTTTTGATACTTGGTTGTTTGCGCAAAAGGTACATACAATACATGACGTGGGGTCCTTGTTGAACGATTAGCAACAGTGTCTCGCTGTGTGAATAAATTAAGTAAGTACAGAGGTTGTCGATTCTGAAATAGCCGGTGTACTACCGATCCCACGAAATAAAGTCTACGGTATTTTACCGTAAGCCATCCAAGTTCACGTCGGTATGGGGACACATGACAATCATACTTTAAATTAAAAATGAATCGTACACAAGAATTTAACAGTGTCTGCAGTTTCATATTTAACGTTTGAGATACATCAGTATACGAGACGCAACAATAGTCAAAGTGTGGGAGTACCAACGATGTTACGAGTTTAATTCGTAGCCTTCTGGAGAGCAGGTTTTTATTTTGTTCGAGTCGATGTAAGGTGCAGTTTACTCGTCGGTAAATTTCTCTAATATTTGATCGCCAAGATAATGTGGAGTCAAGTGTGACTCCAAGATTACGTACTTCACTAACAAAAGGTACTACTACACCGTCGGCTCTTATTTCAGGATAATGAAGAGGATTGAAGGTTCTGATACGACCCACTGATCCAATTAGGATGGCTTTTGTTCTTAATGAGTTCAGTGTCAACCCATTTCTTTTAAACCAATCCAATATTGATCGAACATCATCATTAATCTGCCGAATAGCAGTACTTAAATTTGAGAGTTTGCATGTAAGTAATAATTGCAAATCATCAGCATAAAGCAGATGCAATGCATTTTTTATGACCTCTGATACATCATTTATGAATAGCAAGAAGAGTAGTGGACCAAGAATTGATCCTTATGGCACACCTGCCATGACGGATATTCATCACTTGAGGTGGCAACAGATTGAACACGGTTAGTCAAGTATGATGCAAACCATCGTATGACTGATGAGGACATGCCTAGGGACTTTAATTTAAATAATAAAAGAATCACATCAACTGTGTCGAAAGCTTTCGAGAAGTCAAACAGCACAACAATCGTTACCATTTGATTTTCTATGCCTTCTCTAATGTAATCAGTAGATTTAAAGAGCACGCTTTGGGTACTGAAATTTTGTCTAAAACTGGATTGCATCGGATTTAGGAGATTGTAAAACTTTATGTATTCAGTAATCTGCTCGAAAACTATCCTCTCCAATAACTTTGCTAGAACACAAAGGATAGCAATGGGTCTGAAATCAGACAGTGAGTTGGGATGGGGGATTTTATTGATAGGAATAACGCGCACTTTTTTCCATTGTGTGGGAAAAATGGAGGATGAAAGCGTAGATTTAAGTAAGTCTAGTAAAAAAGACCCAATAACAGGCAATGACATTCTGACAGTTGAGATTTCAAGTCCATCTGTACCTTTTGCATTAGACTTAATAGCAGCTAGACACCGTTCAATACAGGCAAGATCGATTTGCTTGAAAAAGAAACAAAAAGGAAAGTTTGGACCATCAGCATTATCAAACATGTCAGCAGGTAAATTCCTTACCGGTTCTTCTCTACCAGAGTTAGAATTAGACACAAAAAAATTATTCAGATCATCACAAGTACCCGGAAATTTGAAGGCACCGGTTGACTCTTCACTATACCTTGGCGTCTTAATTCTTTCCAGATATTTTGAGGCAAAACTAAATCTTTTATCCGTGAAAAACTGTATTTCTCATGCGCTCGAGATACACGTCTGCGAACAAGTCTACGAAGGTGTATATAGTCTGCAAATAGTATTGGATCCTTCGATCTTTTGCACTTATTATACAAATTTTTACGCTGTTTCATTAGTGACTTAATTTCAGGTGTTAGCCATGGTGCTGCACGTCTACGAAAATTAAAGTTTTGAATAGGAGCATGAGCGTCAAGGTTTGACAATATCGCATCAGTTAGGGTATATGAACCTCATAAATGACAAAAATAAGACAAAATGGCGATTACAGAGCGTTTTTTCGGGTTTTTGGGTCTGTTTTGCGCCCTCCACCAGCACCCATATATCAGAAAGATAAGAAAAAAACTTCGTTCGACAAAAAAAAATTTTTTTCGTTCGCCCCCTCACTTTTATGGCATAGAAAAATTTTGAAAAAATTATATTATGATTCTTAGGGGTATTAATGAATATCTAAACAATAAAAACAGACTCCTAAAAGAAATTGGTGATTTCAGAGCGATATTTCGGTTTTTTGGGGTGTCTTGCCCCCCACTTTCAAGATAATCCTGGCATAGAAAAATTTTGAAAAAATTACATTATGTTTCTTATGGGTATTAATGAATATCTAAACAATAAAAACATACCCCTAAAAGAAATTGGTGATTTCAGAGCGATATTTCGGTTTTTTGGTGTGTCTTACCCCCATTTTCGAGATGATCCTGGCATAGAAAAATTTCGAAAAAATTACATTATGTTTGTTATGAGTATTAATGAATATATAAACAATAAAAAGAGACCCCTAAGATAAAATGGCGATTTCAGAGCGATTTTTTGTTTTTCGGAGTGTCTTACCCCAATTTTCGAGATGATCCTGGCATAGAAAAATTTCGAAAAAATTACATTATGTTTGTTACGAGTATTAATGAATATTTAAAAAATAAAAACAGACCCCTAAGACAAAATGGCGATTTCGGAGCGTTTTTTCGGGTTTTTGGGTCTGTTTTGCGCCCTTCGCCAGCACCCTAATTTTCGAAAATTTTATTTTTGTCATTTATGAGGTTCATATATGACACGGCTAAGAAAAAAACTTCGTTCGACAAAAAAAAATTTTTTTTTCGTTCGCCTCGAACGTTATAAACTTCAACATCGTGTAAAATGCCCAATAACTGGGTTGTAAATATTATGATGAGTTTTGTTTGTTCATTTGACGAATAATGGAGGGGTCGGAATGAACAAAAGGATACATGCAAAATCAGACAAATTTCACCTAAAAACTATTTTTTTAAAAGCGCTCAAATTTAAAACCTGAAAGAACGAATTTATACAGAATCGTAAAATGCATCTTTTTAATTTGAGGAAAAAAAAATTCTAAGATTTTTAGTTTTTTAAATAATTGACAAATACTCATCTGACAATCAAAATAAAATTAAAAAATTTTAAAATAAAACAATTTGACAAACTTAAAGGTATAGAATAAAATCACGGTAAAATAAATGTAATATTAAAATAGTCGGAAAAATACATCTGTTACGTGATTCAAAACAGTGCACAATTTCTTTTATGTATCCCCAAAGAAAATAATCCAATGAATTAAGGTCTAGAGAACGTGCCGGCCCGTTTATGGGACCTTTATACCAATAATAGCATCAGAGAAGACCCTGTTTAGGTTTAGGACATCACGAGTAACTCTTGAATAATGTGCTTGAGCACCGTTTTGTTGGAATCAAAGTTGCCATAGCTTTTCTAAAAGCATAATCTCCAACAATATTGGCAAATCGTTCAGCAAACAATTTGCATAAACTGGCCCATTTAATCTTCCTTTGGGAACACTTAAAAGAAATTGTGTATCTGCAACCGATCAATACTCTTGAAGATCTGGAGGAAAAATAACAAGTATATTTAGGGCCATATCACCGGAAATGGTACAGCGAGCAATCACCAACTTAGTAAGGCGTGCATTCGTACAAAAATGGCACTCCAGGTAAAACTAGGTACGGCTACGGCGGTCATAACGTCATTGTGCCTTTTGGCCCCAAAAGAAACAAAGTTGTTTTGCTTTTATCATCGATGCATAAAACTGGGAAAAATCACGAAAACTGTGACAAACCAGAAATTATAACGTTTTATAATAAGACAAAATGCGAAACCAATGTTTTCGATCAGCTATGTGGAAGCTATTCATGCCCGTTCCGGAGTAACCGCCCACATGGAACAGAAATATCCCGATGACATTTCCAGAGTATTACTTTTGAAACATTAATATTCTGGAGATGTTTTCAGGGACATTTTAGAGACACCCCCAGAACGTCGTATGTCCCCTTTTTTGATATTATTGTGACATCTGCAATATTCTAGGCTATGTCTTTATTTTTCTGTATAACTAAATTTCTTACATAACTATTACTGTGCGTGAAAGATGGTAACGCAGAGAATTTCTAGATATAATCTAGAAATATTTCTAAACTGTACTGTTGCATCAATTTTTAAATGAAATATTTTCAGATTACCTCTCTGCAATGTGGCGCAAAAATTCTTGCGAAACATTCTAGCGATGTTAAATTTGAGATATGGTGAGACATTTCAAATAAGACATCTCCAGAATATTCTAAGAATAATGCATGTAGAATGTTTCAAATGAAATATTCTCAGAATATCTCATTTGCAATGTTCTGCAATATTTTCTGAGCAACATACGGAGGACATAAAGTTTGAAATGTCGTGGGACATTTTGAATACCACATCTCTGGAATATTCTGAGAATCATACACATAGAATGTTTCAAATGTTATCAGAATATCTGATTTGCAATATTCGGTTGAGACATTTTCAGAATATTCTGGAGATGTTGCAATTGCAATATTTCAATTGTAACGTTTGTGACATTCTGGGGGTATTCTGGAGATTTTACTTTTGACAAGCAAGTGTCATTGCGTCAATCTTATATAATATGAATATCGAAAATGATTTGAGAAATAGAAGCGCTTTGGCAACACCCATCTAGAAGGACGCACACGAAAGCCCGGATTCCAGCGACAGCTTGTAGGGAACATTAGGGAAATTCTCGATATGGACGACAACCCTGTATTGAATGTGGCTGTATAAGAAATTGACAAAAGGAAGCGTTGCCACTTCTGCAAAAGCAGTAAAGACAAAAAATGGCCTACATACATACATTGGTCAGATTTACTTGCCAACTTTATGCCATCTATGGCTAATCGCGCAAGGCTTAGTCATCATCCCACACAGGACGATACAAGCAAGTAAACAATCACAAATTCTACACATAATCGATACCGTGAACAGTTAGTCGGTGGACTGTGCCGTAGCAGGCGCATCGCAAACATTGTCTTATTTTCATTCAAGACAATATTGACGAAGCGTCGACCACGGAAAAACCATTCACGGTGTCGATAACTACCGACTGATGTCGGTAGCAGTCCCAAATTCGTACCTTCGCCCAGCAAGGTTTCCTGAATTATCCGCAATGGAAATAATCAGAAAAAGTTGCCGGACGGGGATTCTAACTTACGACCTAAGGAACGTTCAGTTTACGAGGCGAGCATGCTAACCACTTAACCATCGCGTTCCCAAAAATGGCTTACTGTTGCGTAACATGCTGAAACCGGATTTGCGAAGACCGCAGAGTACTGTATTTCATGTATTTTATAATCATTTGTTATATTAAATAATCATTTTACACGTATTTTAGTTTCATTTTTAACTATTATAGTAAACAATAATATTAAAGTTACCAGTTGTGTCGTATTCTATGATATTAACTTTTTGAAAGTATTATATTCAGTGGATTATTTATTCATGAATTTAACATTCTATTTTATATTGATATTCCTTACAAATATATATGATAAGCAGGAATTTAAATACAGTTTTTCTTACAAAATAAACATTTTTCATAATTTTTTACATGTTCTTTCAAAAATCGATATTACATTGAAGCTCATGCGCTGGTGTGTCGTTTGGAATACAGATTCTGTATTTTTCACGAACACTGGATCTATATATTAATAGATAATTCTTTTCATTTTTTGTCTATGAAAGAGCTCAAATGTAGACCCTACGTTGGGATGATCGAGACGCCGCACATAGGTCAATTTTCAAGTTCTTGATATTTTTTCTGACAAAAATACTTGCGGGAGATCAAATCTCAACCAAACAAGACAAATTTTGTTTTAAAAAACTCGTAATAGATTGCACATTGATGGATCACTGCCCAAATTTCGAAATCGGACGGCACACGTGATTAGCGACCCCGAAAATCCCCGAGTAATGAGCTTGAAATCCACTTCCGACATAGTGGATCCGCCATTTTTAATCTTCAAAGTGGGCTATCAGATTCATAATCAGCTACCCCAGAAACTTAGAATAGTGTTATCGCATAGAAAAAATAAAAAATAAGAAAAATAGAAATCAAATTGTTAAAATCGCAAGTTTGTTTATAGAATTGTTCATATTAGGTGTTTATATGAATAATGAACATATGCCGTCCGATTTCGAAAAAAGGCTCATAAGCAGACCTGGTCCGGTCGATATTTACATTTTTTATAGGGATACAAACACAAACTTAAATTTCATTAGATAGACCTTGTTCAAAAATTGTTACCCAATTCAATTTATTAATATATTAATGAGTATCAAAATACATGAATTTTTTAATACAAAAAAGTACTTATGGAAAAAATACTGTCAGCAAAAAAATACCGTCATCAATTCCATACGTAAATGTATCACAGAAAGGATTAAAAACATAATAATATAAGAAAATATACGACTGGTACCAAAACCTATATGTAAAAACATTGAAAATGTAAAACCATATTAAGATAAACTACCTTTGCTTTAAAATGGCAATGTAGTTTACCAGATATGTGTCCAGTGTGATCAAATTTACATAGGCCAAACATAAAGATGACTCGAATGTCAAATGTCGAAATTTGAGACTCCAAAAAAACAAAAAATGCCCGTGATCTTGTACATACGTCTGTACGTCCGTATGCCATTTTTTCTGTGCTCTGTAACTCCCGAATGGATAGGCGTGTCGACACACATATTTTGTATAATTAGTATCTTAGATCAACGGAGATCTCATTTAATTTTAGGCCCGATCTATCCATGCGTTAATAACAAAAAATGAGTAAAAACTCTTTTAAATATAGTTCTGTATAGGTCAGGTTTTATGTATTCCAAGTTTATTTATTTAATACCGTTAAAACAATTTTTTATTACGGTGACGGATTATAACCACAATTATATTTATTAATTTTTTTATCAGATCACTGATTTATAAAAATGTTCCCTTGACACAATGAACTTTATCTTTGCAAAAAAAAAAAAATAGGAATATCATTTATTGAGTTTATCGAAATACTACTTTTAGCCGCTTACGATTTTTCTTCTCGTATCACATATTTGCTCAAGGCCTTAAAGAAATAGAGATTGCATATAACACGCTTATTCATAGATTCAGTATGAAGTAAGATAAACTTATCGATGTATCAATATCACATTCTTATCGATGTTTGGGTTGTTAGGTCCTAAATAACGATGAGACTAAATGTACACTGATCTACATTAGACGATGTATAAGGCAGTGATGTAAGGACTATTGGAGAAGAACTGCAAGCAAGCACGATGCCTTTTCTCTTGATAGACTTGAATCGAGCCAATAATTGTCATGTAAAAAATGATAATATAGTCTAAAAAATAAGAAGTACGGTGTCTCATAGTTTTGAAATACCAAACAGAAAATCACATGGAAAAGGAAATGGCTTGTATGATATTAAACAGTATGAAATACTACGAAGTGTTTTTGCGAATGTGATGATCGTCGATATGTAATACACATTTATGATAATTGCTGAGTTTCTTCGGGAATATATATTTGCAGAAACATGTATTATAAATACTGAAATAATAATCGCAGATCATTAATGCACACAATCAGTAATAGAAACTATTCTTATAAATATATAAATCGTTTCTAGAGTACCAATACGGAATATTCAAGAAATAATAGTAACAGTTCTCACAGCCCTTACACGTTTGTAAAACTTTACGTTTTTTGCACGCGTCATTTTTTGTTATAGTGCATAGTTAAAAAATTAATTACAAAAAAGCACAATTCTTGTTCAGATTCTTTAATAACAATACTTTCAAAAATGTCCAAAATAACTAATTTCTACTAATAAAAAGACAACTCGTTGAAAATAATATCATGACAATTAAAACATATTGACGGACAATTTCACCGATTATTCACCACGAATATTTTATCGCTTACATAAAACTTAGTCTATAGTATGTAACCCACACGTACCTCAGTCACAAGAATTAAGGGCGTAGGGTTTGATTTACAATGAGTCATATCACGTTTGTTTAGGCAATGATTAAAAATGAGAAAAAGGAATACAACTCTAACTGTAAAATACTAACAGCAAACCTCTAGTAACTCAAAGGAATGCTAGACCAATCATTCATCATAGCATACTTATATACAATCAGACGCAGCGCAAAAATTATTCTAAAGTTAATAGTTACGCAGTTCTTACGTATTATCATTCAGTCTATTTTTTAGTAGTCAGATATCTTCTGACAAGTTCAAGACAATAAAAAATAAAAATAATAAAACAGAAAAAAACGAACATACTTTCTTAATGGAATATCATCGGTTTGTAATATAGAGTTATTATTAAAGTTAAAAAACACGCACGTAGATCAATTATCTTTCTACAGTATAATTATTATCCATTGATAACTTTCAATGCGTATGATTGAGGCAGTGATCACAATACTGAAAAGAGGAGTCGGCCTGAATAAAAGTTTACGTCGCAAACGCTGTAACGTATCATTTTTAAATAAATGATTTTGGCTAAATGACAGCAGCTATTATAAGTAATATAATAAAAAATCATATGAATAAATTACTTAGAATATTAACATTCAATAATTAGAAGATTACTTTTACCCCGCTGCATTTTTATAATAATTCAAACACATTAAATCAACCAATGCTATGACAAAAATTCTTTATCTACGTCAGAAGTGCTCTGTTTCCGGCTACGACTTAACCTCCTACTTGCTTGAACAGAAAGAGGAACAGAAAGAGGAGGAGGAGGTATGGGAATTTGCTGTCTGGAAACATGGATCAGAGAAGCGTCGAGATGATTATGTAGAAAATTGTCTTGGTCAAATGCTACAGGTGAAAATCTTACTCGACAAGATGATGATTGGCTATCTTTAGCCGATACGTAACTTGAATCTTCGGATGTTAAAGAATCTGGTGGTGTTGGGTTCGTCGGTGTTACAGATCTTGAATTATTCTTAGTTGAATTCTTATGGGCTGAACTATATGCCAAGGTAGATCTCTTCAAGCTAGAACGTAATTTTGTCACAACGTCAAGGTTCTTCGATTGTTCACCAAAATGCGTATTCGAATCTTGATAGTTTTGACGGGAATTGTATGTACTTGCATAATCTTGGTCCTGTACATCACACGAAAGGTTACCATGGATAACCCTAGTATCAACATGACCATAGTAACGACTTGAAGAATGAGGTGAGTAATCGTATTCACTATCAAGCCGAAAGGTCGGATTAACGTTACTTTGGGATGATATGCTGGCATCAGAAACATTTGAGGGAGAGCGATGATGTCTGTACGAAAACATTCGAGATGTTGATCTTGCTGGGCTGCTCATGCTGCTTCGGTTATCATAGTTTTGGGAGAATTCAGAACGTCCCAACATTCTGAAACAAAAATAGTGAATAATCATTAATTAATGATTCTATTGTGTCTGGAATAGTATGTTTTACATAAACTATTATTACAATTTAATATGTATATATATTTATATATTGGAACGCAGCGAGTTTGTGTCGGGCGGACCCTGGAAACATCACTGAAATGCGCCTCTATATAGAGAGTACAGGGGATAACAGACCGCCGTTTTTGGGCGCAAAGCTGTGGAGGACCTTTTTTTGGGACACTCTTCGTAGGGACCACGAAGTAAGAAGTAAGGAGACCGAACTACAGCCGACCGATATAGCCCCATTTGACGTGCTTTATGGGGAGGGAATCCGCTAGAAGGGAAAGCCTATTTCAAGTCGAGTAATAGTGTAGGTTTCTATCTGTGTGTGTCAGTGAGTATCGAGTGGTGTTTGCGTGAGGTGCAAAGATTGGGCGCGCCGGCGGAAAATCTACAGTCCTTGCGCGTTCATGCTTCAAATAAATGACTGCGGCTAGCAGTTTATCAGCCGCTTTACGTCTTATCTCGTAAAGGGTTGTAGTAGCCGAGTGGTTAAAGCGCTCGACTGATGAATATAACTTCTGTAGTTCGCGTACTCGCAGATGCTTTTATTATTATTTTTTTTTATTTTCATAATTATGAATTTATTGTAATTTCTTAAATGCTATTCAAATTATTTATTGTATATTTTTTAAAGGAATTTTTTATTTTTTAAATATACTTTTAACCTAACTTAAGGTATTTTCTGTAACTTATTTTGACGAATATGACGTTAAATAACACTGAAACATGGTTTCTCTACTTTTATTTTTATAGTTGTCTATTACAGTTGTATTAAATAAATAAATTTCTTCAGTTAGGCAGATATTGCCAAATGTTTTTAATTCTTCTTTATCCGCCAAGAATGAAATTAATATGTCACAATACTTTTTACGTATATAAAATAGTAGCTTATATTATGCAAAAGATCTGTGACTAATGCAATCATACCCATCCAATTTCCAATACTTGGAATGTTGTTTTTACTTACTCTAATTTTATGAAGCTTTAAAAACGACATTATGCAAGTAATAATAATAAGATAACACATTGTCTAAACTAGTAGTATTGAATACATAATTTTCCAAAGTTATAAAAATATTGGCACACATTTTCGCTTCTTATTTATCCGCCAAAAATGAAATGTAATAATATTTTAGGTACTAAAAGCTGGCCGAGCATCTATGGCCAAACCGACCCAAACTAATGCAAACATTTGTTGCTCAATTGTTGCTCAAAAGTTGCCCTAATCCCGTATTTGGTGCTCCCATATTTAAAAAAAAGCAGGTTTGGCCAGCTTGTATAAAAGCTAGCCAAACATAGCTCAAAACATAAAAACCTATCCTATAGAAAAAACAAGTGCACAGCTAATTGTTGCTCATTTGTTGCTAAAAGATTACTCAAAGAATATAGGGTTTCGTCAAATGGATTCCCATATTTAAAAAAAAAATAAGTAGGTTTAGGTAGGGGGACTAATGAATGACTCGTTCAGAAGCTGGCAACTACTATCCAGCAATTGTTGCTCGATTCCTACTGTTTTTAGGGACATAAATAAATAATCCTGTCAAGGTCCCGTCCGGTTTGGCTGGTTAAATAAAAAGTTATGCGATTTTGAATAATATAAAATTCGTAAAGTCAGCTCTCTATACTAAGTGGATTAATGGCTCCATTAGAAGGTGGCAACTATTATCCAGCAATTGTTGCTCGATTCCTACTGTTTTTAGGGACATAAATAAATCATTCTGACCCGAATAATTCCTGTCCTGCCATTAGTCCACCCTGCTTAGAGAGCTGATTTGACGAATTTTCGTTATTCAAAATCGCATAACTTTTTATTTAACCAGCCAAACCGGACGGGACCTTGACAGGATTATTTATTTATGTCCCTAAAAACAGTAGAAATCGAGCAACAATTGCTGGATAGTAGTTGCCAGCTTCTGAACGAGTCATTCATTAGTCCCCCCTACCTAAACCTACTTATTTTTTTTTAAATATGGGAATCCATTTGACGAAACCCTATATTCTTTGAGTAATCTTTTAGCAACAAATGAGCAACAATTAGCTGTGTGCTTGTTTTTTCTATAGGATAGGTTTTTTTTATGTTTTGAGCTATGTTTGGCTAGCTTTTATACAAGCTGGCCAAACCTGCTTTTTTTTAAATATGGGAGCAACAAATACGGGATTAGGGCAACTTTTGAGCAACAATTGAGCAACAAATGTTTGCATTAGTTTGGGTCGGTTTGGCCATAGATGCTCGGCCAGCTTTTAGTACCTTAATATTTTTTTCCGATTCAAAATAGTAACTAATATTATGCAAAATGATCTGTAACTGTAATGAAATTATACCTATTCAATGTCCATTATTTGGAACGTTGCTGTTACTAAGTCTTTTTTATTTAGCTTTAAAAAAATGCTTAAAAATAATAAAAATTAAAAAAAGCATTTGGTAAAAATAATATTATAATTTATTAAATGCTATTTAAATTATTTATTATATACTTTTTAAAATATTGTAATTGTTTAAAGAAATTGTGAGTATACATTTTTTCACGTAATTAAGATATATTTTTTGTAACTCATTTCGGTTATATTGCTATTTGTGAGAATCATTATTATCAGTGACCGGCAATATTATATAATACATTTTCTAAATTAGTAGTAATAAATAAATAATTTTCTAGTCCTAGTCCCGTTACACAGTTAGGACAATATCGCCAAAATGTTTCTATTTCTTCTTTATCAGCCAAAAATCAATTTAATATGTAATAATATTTTATGTTTATACATATATCTACACTGAGACCCCTTAACAATATCATGGTAATTCATACGTTGCGATTTCCCAATGAAAAAAGATAATCAAAAATTCTATGATTAAATATATTTAGAGAACTGGCTAATTAAGAGGTAATGAACCTAGTAACTTATTTTATGTAAAATTATCTGTAACTAATGCAATTACACATATCCAATGCTCAATACTTGAATAATTGTTGTTTAGGAACTTTAACATATTTCAAACAAAGTATAAAAATAATAAAAATTTTATAGACTTTTCGTGACTTACTTTGATTCTACTTCTATTTGCATTTGATTCTATTTGTGCGAATTATTATTAATGACAAAAATTGTTAAATACCACGCTTTTTATACTTTTTATATTTCATCGATATTTTTTTCATTTGAATCTATTTTAGTATATTACTTCTATGTGGAGAGCTGTCATGGGGACAGCTGTCATGGCCGTTTTACAAGTCTGACGTGTTACAAATCGTGCTGTCTATATTTGAAAATTTTACTGTTTTATCGTTACTGTCTGCCGTCCACGTTTGTCAATTCGGTTTGCACACTCGGTCTGTTCCTCTGTAGTGACGTTTTGTTTTGTGTCGTGCCTCAATTAAAGTGGAATACAGTATGTAAAAAAGTTTGAAAAACTGTTGATAAGGTTTTACGTCAGTTGACATGCGGCAAACTATCTATACATTTAAACGATTTCGGTGGCACCATCTCTGTTCGATTTGTCCCACCACTCAGTGCGCACAGTGAGCTCCGACAGCCCAGCCGATAACACCGAAGCAGACAGCCAACTTAGTCGATAATAGCTAACGCCCCCACCAAGTAGACAACTCTATTTAAGCTCGGCTGACACCAACTTTGAAAGGAACCTTATACTACTTACGGTTTTGCACTTCTGTCGAACCTTCAGTGTATATTTCGACGATTTCTCCTTAGAAGTTTATCGGGCTTTTCGTATGTCACAACGTGAGTTTTCCAGTGGAGGCGCAAACCAAAGAGGGCGCTCTTCTACTGCATATTCCTGGCTGAAGAATAAAACAGATTCCTGCTCTTCTATTCGATCCTATCTGACATCCAGTCGGAAACGTACCTCGCAGGACGCTTTTAACAATGCACGCCCAGGAATCTCGGATTTATCCCTTTCGGACCCATCCATCAACTTCTGTGGTCTCGACCGGAGCATCGATCTGTCTCCCGCCTCACTGGAAAGTTCCACTTCAACTTCGCTCGCTAAATCCATCTCTACGTCTTCAAATATGTCAGACGACAAATTCGACATACTGATAAAGAAAATTGACAACCTTGCAAGCAAAGTGGACACGGCAATTTCGGACTTAGCCGCCTGCAAGAAGGAAGTCATATACTCCAACCAGGCCCGGGATGAAAAAATTGATGACCACTCTAAGCATCTCGCAGAAATTGAAAACCGCTTAGAATCTCTGACCAAGGAAAGCCGACGATGCAACTTGGTGGTAAAAGGTTTAGTTCGTCCACCCAACTCCTCGTCACTCCGCACTGATATCTGCGACTTTATTAAGACCAAGTTTGGAGTTGACTGCCCTGTCTCGCAGGCCCATTTCATTGGCCCCAACCAATCTAGCGTTGTGGTCAAGTTTATAAGTGCAGAAGACAGGGACTCAATAATGGTGGCGAAACCAAAGGTTCTTCAAGGCACAAAAACTTCAATTGAGCCGCATTACACCCTGAAGGAGAGCAACGTTATGATGAAGGCTAGGAGCTTGGTCCTCGAAGCCCGCCGCGATGGAAAACAAGCCCGTTCGGGCTATCTTAAATACCAAGTTGACGGTTGTTGGTTTCGCTGGAACGACGCATCAAACTCGTTTGTGACAGCTTCAAGCACGCGAACTCCTCGCTCACACTCCTTCGCCAGTCAAACATCCATGGATACTCAAGAAGACGCACCAAAAAACCCAGTCCAACACTCAAGCACCACGACCAGACTTTGACACATTCGAGCATACGACTCACAGATGCTACATCAGGGGTGAACCTCCTCTCAGATCGTACTGCGGTTACCTTCTGGAACGTTCATGGTGCCAACAACTTGTCCTGTTTCTCTCCTTCATCGGCCCCCACAATTTTATGCTGCACCGAAACTTGGTCAACGAGTCCACGCCATTCATTGCTCCCAAGCATTCTGAGCAATTACTACGAGAGCTGGACACCCGCATCGAAGACTCGCCGTACCGGCCGAGCATCGGGAGGCCTCCTCACCGCTTCTATGAAGAACCTCTCGCCTACGCTCATTGAAACGCTGCCGCTTTGTACGGTAGAAAAATTTTTATGTCATCCTGTAAGTTTAATTATTTGTAACGTTTATTTGTCACCTTCCGGTAATATTGCGTCTCATCTCTCGAGCCTACAAGACGTCCTTGACTCGCTTCAAATTTTACACACTTAATCACTACTTGTAATCGGTGGAGACTTCAATGCCAGAATTGGTACTGAGGGTTCTGCGGATTCCGATTGTCTTGTGGGCTCGCGCCTTCATGAGGACCGGTCCTCTTATGATCAATGTGTTTCCACCCGCGGAAATGCACTTTTAGATTTTATCAACACGAACGGTTTAATTATAGTTAATGGTCGCTCCGCCAGCGACCGACCTGCGCACTTTACATTTTATGGTTCCAACGGGTTTAGCTGTGTCGATATAGTTTTAGTGTCTTCCAATCATGTACACATGGTTCACGATCTAACTGTAAAATCGGATCTTTTCGGTTCAGACCACGCTCCAGTCACATTAACTTTCAACGTGAGACCTGTCGATGCTCGACCAGCTAACCAGTTGGATCACAACTTAATTGCATACAATCGCCTCCGCTGGCGCCCGGAAAAATCTCTTTCATTTCGCGAATATTTAGGTTCCTCGCCGAGCTTACCTCCGTCCGCGGCTGACTTTACGACAGATGAATTGTACACGTGGTTCCGTGATGTTATACGAAATGCGGCTCAAATCTCTGGGATGACCGTTCGGCCTAACTCGTCTCATCCGCGCAACCCATATTCGGAATGGTACGACCGTGACTGCTATATGGCCCGCAGAGCCCTGCGTAAAGTGCTCCGACGTTTGCGTAACTCCGGCTATCGAAGTGATCTCGTCGTCGAGTATCTTGAGTCCAGGAGTTGTTACCGTAGCCTCGTTAAGCGGAAGAGGGAATCTTTCTGCGCTACAATTCGGGACGCCTTCGCTGGGGTCGGGAATTCTCCGGAGTTCTGGAGGACTGTCAGGAGGTACAGGGTAGGGGGTGATCGTCGGGAGGTGATTTCTCCACATATTTGGAGTGATTTTCTCCGCGGGGTCTACCCCTCCCGGGCCTTATGTGGTTCCATCTATTTCGGGGTTGCCGACCCCATCCTCGACGTGCCCTTCACTCTTGACGAGCTACGCTCGGTAGTTCGCCGCCTTGCTCGGGGTAAGGCTCCTGGGTTCGACGGGATACCGGGAGAGTTTTATAGCGTACTGACCACCGATTGGCTCCTCCTCCTGCTTGGACTTTATAATAAAACGCTATCCACAGAAGACGTTCCAAAACAATGGTCCAAAGTATTTCTATACATGTTGCACAAGAAGGGACCTCTAGAGGATCCTTATAACTATAGAGGACTGGCCATGGTGTGTGTTTGTACGAAGATTTTCACGCAACTCATCTGTGACCGCCTCTCACTATGGGTCATCGAGCGTGACATTCTGCCCGAAGAACAGTCGGGGTTTTGAAAGGGTCGCGGCACCCTGGACAATATTTTTGCCTTATACTCGGCCGCTCACATTATGCTGAGGCGCAAAGGAGGAAAAATGTACGCTCTCTTTGTAGATTTTAAGAGGGTTTTCGATTCCGTACCTCACGAACAGCTGTGGCGTAAGCTGTACGACTTGGGGATCAGCCCCAAGCTCATTAGGTTAGTAAAAAAGTTATACGACTCCGCGACTATACATGTCCGAACTAGCCTCGGTCCTTCAGTTGAAGTCGATGTATCTGAGGGGGTACTCCAGGGTGAGATCTTAAGTCCTCCCCTGTTTATTTTATACATTTCCGATATTGTGTCGTATTTTCGCTCTCAAGGATGCAGGGGTATAGATCTCACCCCGCTTTACGACTTACTAATGCTCCTGTACGCGGACGACTTGATCATCTTTGCCTACTCCTCTATCGACCTTCGGCGGAAACTCTCCATTCTAGAACGCTACATCGATCAATGCGGACTCGCGGTACACATTGAGAAAACAAAGATCGTGGTTTTTAATCGCTCCGGCCGACTCTGCTCTCACGACACCGGCTTTACGTACAAGAATGCCCCAATTGAGACAGTCCAGAGAATTAGGTACCTAGGTGTCGAAGTTTCCTCCTCGGCTCTGGGACGCCATGCTGTGAATGCAGCGATGACCAGGGCCGCTGGTGCCTCAGGAGCTATTCTGTCGATTTTAAGAACCGCGAGGGTCGACTCCTGGGTTGCCATGCTTACAATGTTCAACTCTCTTGTTACCTTAACCCTGCTATACTCGTCGCCGATATGGTCACTCTGCTACCTGGATGATGTTGAAAAGACCCAGCTTAGATTTTTTAAGACCTTATTTTCACTTCCCACGTCAACCCCGGGACATGCTGTCAGGGCGGAGCTGGGCCTCCTCCCTCTGTCTTTTGCTATTACTTCTATGACAATCAACTGGTTTGCCAAAATATCAGATATGGCTGAGACGAGGATTCCCAGAATCGCCCTGAGGAGGCTCGTGGACTTGGCAATAAGAAGCAATCAGAATGGCGACTCATATAACTGGGCTTCCCAGGTTTCGAACCTTTTTTGCCTTACCCCACAGGACTTTTGGTCGGACCTCTTCTCAGAGGGTTGGATATCTCGTGCTCACGACCAACTGGCGCCGTTAGAGTCAAGTCTTAGAGCCTCAGATCTACAAAGGGTGACTCAATCTTCCTCACTGACCTTCGGCCTTATACCCTCAGAAACTACGTCGACCTTGAATTCCCTCCCGGAACGTGCTCCACTCGCTTTTCTCCGCTCCAGGCTGCAGGTGAGACTGGCTACATGGCACGCTTCACGTTTTGTTATAGACTATGTCACCATGCGCCTGGATCCGGGGAGACGGTGCCAGTCCTGTAACTCAGGATTGCTAGAGACACCCGAACATATGCTCCTTCACTGTCCAGCCTTCGAGGACCTTCGACGTTCCCTGTGGTCTTTCGCCTCGGACCCAGCAGATCTGCCAGCGCGCTACTCGGAATTCTTCTCTTTGCTAAACGACAAAGCCCTGCACACTCTCAAAGCGCTACACTCTTACCTCCGCAGAGTTTATGAGTATCGTGAGTCCCGCTTTACAAATTAACGAAGATGATCAAGTCGACTCCCCCTACAGCGGACTCTGCGTCGGAACCTAGTCATAAACTAATTTGTGACATCTCATCTGCGAAATTTGTTAAATTGTTTCATTTATTTCAGTTAGATTACATTTTTCACCTTTATGTGTTCATTTGCGTTAACTTTACCAATATATGTACGACGGCCCCCATGCGTTTAATTTATTTTATTATATATTTATATTTGCATTTAGCTATTTATTTGCGTCGCTCTCCAATGTACCATCCTTATAGATAAACATGTTTGTATCTGATGAGGAAATAAAGTACTTTACAAGGGTTATTACCCTTATGTAGCCTTAAAAAAATATGACTTCTATTGTATATTCTCTGAAACGTGATCATTTCAATTTAAACGGGTCTAAAATATGTCAATAGATTCGGTGCTAATTTTAACTTTTTTTAAACTTTCATTACAAATTGTTAGAGAATTTATATTGCTTACGTCCAGCTGCTTGTATTCATATATGCTATTATATTCCCTTTTTATAATTGGTTCTGTAATGTCCTTGTCGTGGTATTTTTTAATTTTGATTATTTTTTTTTAAATATGTTGAACTTCCTAAACAACAATTATACAAGTATTGGCATTGGATATGTGTAATTGCATTAGTTGCAGATAATTTTACATAAAATAAGTTACTAGGTTCATTACCTCTTAATTAGCCAGTTCTCTAAATGTATTTAATCATAGAATTTTTGATTATCTTTTTTCATTGGGAAATCGCAACGTATGAATTACCATGATATTGTTAAGGGGTCTCAGTGTAGATATATGTATAAACATAAAATATTATTACATATTAAATTGATTTTTGGCTCATAAAGAAGAAATAGAAACATTTTGGCGAAATTGTCCTAACTGTGTAACGGGACTAGGACTAGAAAATTATTTATTTATTACTACTAATTTAGAAAATGTATTATATAATATTGCCGGTCACTGATAATAATGATTCTCACAAATAGCAATATAACCGAAATGAGTTACAAAAAATATATCATAATTACGTGAAAAAATATATACTTACAATTTCTTTAAACAAGTACAATATTTTAAAAAGTATATAATAAATAATTTAAATAGCATATAATAAATTATAATATTATTTTTACCAAATGCTTTTTTAAATTTTTATTAATTTTAAGCATTTTTTTAAAGCTAAATAAAAGACTTAGTAACAGCAACGTTCCAAATAATGGACATTGAATAGGTATAATTTCATTACAGTTACAGATCATATTGCATAATATTAGTTACTATTTTGAATCGGAAAAAAATATTATTACATTTCATTTTTGGCGGATAAATAAGAAGCGAAGAACTGTGCCAATATTTTTATAACTTTGGAAAATTATGTATTCAATACTACTAGTTTAGACAATGTGTTATCTTATTATTATTACTTGCATAATGTCGTTTTCGTAGCATTTTTTAATTTTAATTATATTTAAGCATTATTTAAAGCTTCATAAAATTAGAGTAAGTAAAAACAACATTCCAAGTATTGGAAAATGGATGGGTATGATTGCATTAGTCACAGATCTTTTGCATAATATAAGCTACTATTTTATATACGTAAAAAGTATTGTGACATATTAATTTCATTTTTGGCGGATAAAGAAGAATTAAAAACATTTTGGCAATATCTTTCTAACTGAAGAAATTTATTTATTTAATACAACTGTAATATACAACTATATAAATAAAAGTAGAGAAACCATGTTTCAGTTTTATTTAACGTCATATTCGTCAAAACAAGTTACAGAAAATACCTTAAGTTAGGTTAAAAGTATATTTAAAAAATAAAAAATTCCTTTAAAAAAATATACAATAAATAATTTGGATAGCATTTAAGAAATTACAATAAATTCATAATTATGAAATTAAAAAAAAATAAAAAATAAAGCATCTGCGAGTACGCGAACTACAGAAGTTATATTCATCAGTCGAGCGCTTTAACCACTCGGCTACTATAACCCTTTTCGAGATAAGCCGTAAAGCGGCTGATAAACTGCTAGCCGCAGTCATTTATTTGAAGCATGAACGCGCAAGGACTGTAGATTTTCCGCCGGCGCTCGACTGTGCTGCCTCCAGCCGCCAATCGCGCCCAACCAGCGCACACGCTCACAATTAAAAACTTCACACCGACATGACATGAACAGGAGGCTACCACATTGACGCGAGTTTGAAAAGTCGGTTTCTTCCAGCGGATTCCCTCCCCTAGCGCACATAATTCGGGGCTACTTTTTCCTCCCTAGCCGACTCGAGTTCGGTCTCCTTACTTCTTACTTCGTGGTAGGGACCTAGCCTGACGAGGTGAAAGAGAACTAACCTGAATTTAAAATATATGACCATAGGTTAGGTACGATTATCAAAGTTAGTTAGCAGTTTAGATATCTGTAGAATAAGTATAAATTTAAAAGTAAGCTGTACGTAAGTTGAATAGATCAAGAATGAATTGAGTAACAAAATGTTTCAATCTGTGCTGTGGTACCTTTTGTATATTTCACATATTAAAGGATGATTGTGGGACTTTTGCGTGGTTTTTCAAATTTTGTTTTCCATAGTAAAATTTAATGAATCATTGCGCTCTTTTTGTTTTATATACAGCAGATATTTAAGTGTAAAAAGAACATTTTTCAAATTTGTTCGGTCTCCGGCGGCGACAAAATGGCGGCTGCAGTGGTTGTCCATGAAAATTTGGCTGACATGATATCTCCTGCGTGATATGTCTGAAACAAAAAATCCAAAAAGTTAGTGGCTATCGTTCGGACCAGGATAAATGAATTTGATAAAAACAAAAAGAAATGTCGGACAAAAAAACAAAAATGTACCCTTTTCCACACTTAAAATGTTACAAAAAGGAGTTAAAAATAAACGGAAAATTATGATTGTGGACCGAACTGAAGCTACCCATGGGCTGAACAGCCCCTGAAAATTTCAGCCCAATCGGTGAAATAGGTTTTTCATCACACTGGTTGCGCAAGCGGAAGGAAAGTTACTTGTTTTTCTCCCTGTCATGAAGAAAAATCGTATACTTCCCTCGGGAAGTAAAAGAGAATGCCTCAAACTACATGTTTTTCACCAACGGCATCACCTCGGATAAAAATTATACGCAGTCTAAGACATTCTTTATTTTTTCTCCCTTGGTGAGTAATATACTATTTCAAAATCGTGTAAACCAGCTCGAAAAACGTTGTTTTGAAAAAATCGCGTTTAAAGTTTTAGTACCCATAATCGTTATTATAATCATTTAAAAAATACCTTCAGCGATGCCTGCTCCATATATCAGACCTTCCTCTGCCTCGTAGGCTTCGTTTTCAGGAGCTCTTTAGAATCTCAGCTCACTTCGATGTTCTTTTGAAGCCTGCAAGGTACGCCGATTTAAAGTTTGAATGCGTTCTTCGTCGCGTCGCTTAAGATTAACTGCGTTTCTGCCAATGGTAACTCTCATCGTTTCCATAATTTTTAATAGTCAGGCGGTTAAGGCACTGGACTACGAAGTCGTAGGTCGTGAGTTCGATCCCCGTCTGGTGAACAAATTTTCGATTTCGTATCCAAGCAGCAGCTCGCTGTTGGTAAGTCGAGCCACGTTGTTTGTGGTTACGTTTCGAAAGTATTGTTTCTGCAGTCCTACATTTCATACACAAATGTGAAGTATGGCGCCATCTTTCTAAGTCGATCTGCAGCTCTCGCAAAATCATACGACTCATAATACGGCAAAAACAATGAAGTAAAAAGGCCGATTCCGCCCGTTAATTAAGATTAAAAAAAAAAAAAAAAAAAAAAAAAAAAAAAAAAAAAAAAAAAAGTGGTTCTACGGCCTTGTTGAAAGTGTAGACAGCGTAGGAGGCTGCAATGTCAACGACTTTTTTACCAGCAAATACATGTTTCGGAACTATCCGCCAAACGCACGATTAACTTTCGGTGGTATTTTGAGTATCGGCTCCAGTGCACAAATCGTCGGTCGTAAGGTCTTCGTTCACTTTTCTTAGCAGAGGTTGAAGCTCGTCTTGTAATGCGGGAGGATGTTTGAAGGTATCCAAATTTCCATTGACTTCATCGACACGATACCTACACCAGAAATCGGCTCCTTCTGGGCAATTGTCGTGTTGAGGTTTGCTATCGATTGAGATTTAATGAAAGAATGTGGCCCATATAGCTTTTCTGATATTTTTTACAGAATTTGCATTTCTTCGCACAGCTAATTCATAATTCGTCGACATTTCTTTCATTACTTTATTGGTAAATAAAGCGGGTTTCTCGCCTTTATATTTCTTCGCCGCAGTTTTTTGCTTGATATTTGATTTTTGAAACTTGATTTTTCATTCTGATCTTCTTCCAACTTTTTCTTCGTCTTCTTCAGTCGTGTGAGCGTCTTTAACTTTTTAAAAAGCCGCTTTTTTACATGCAAAACCCACTCTTTCTTCTTCACAATTACAGCTTTTTCATAGGGATCTACATCTTTTAACTGCGTGTTTTCGTGTCGCCGTCGCCTATATAATTTTCATAGTAAACATTATACAAGCTTACAGATTTTTTAAACATATCGATGATGGCATGGACTTCTATTAATCTAGCACTCCCATTATGATTAATATTGCAGGATCCCTGGTGGTCCACGTACCACATCTCATACACGATCGTTTCTTCCTTACCTTTCCATTTCGAATAGCCTTGGCATACACTTGATTTTACATCAACATCAAGAACTTTTCCGATTAGAGTTGCCAAGCCAAAAGAGAAGAGAAGCCGCGTAGAGGCCAAGAACCATCGCTAGACGATTTTTGACGTTACCAGCTTCTTCATGTTTTAATTTCTTTTCTTCGACCGTTTTTTCGAAACACTAGTTCTATGACAGATTTTGATGCTGTATAAATGTTCTGCATTATATCATAATATGTACGTGAACTAAATCCTGCACCTATGTCCATAAAGCCACAAAAATGAGAAATGCCTTGAAATCTAACAAGTAAACGCATTGCAAATATTAACCGACGATTTACGTAATACGCAGAATTAATTCGTGGACTTTTTGGAATTCGAGTTTCACTTTCACACTTGCACTGCACGACTAACTGAAATCCCAAACCTTTTTTAGCACGTTTTAAAAATGTTATGTCACTTTTACAAATATTACAAGTTTTCCAAATAAGTATGTCTTGTAAATTCAGAAACATAATGAAAGTCCCTATATGGTATTGCAGCACTGAATCGACATTTACCTCAAATTCGGGATTATTTTTTGAAATTTTTTTAGCCGATGCACTTATCTATTTAGCTCCTGTGTATGTTGATTACCGTCAAACTTTCTTTTTTTTTTAACGATCTGCTCTACAATTGCCATATTTATTACCATTTCTATCCATCGTTTTACAGATTTATTAGCACTACTTTCAGCACTGTGCACACTTTTTTCGCGTCAAATAACGTTCAACTATTCTGACTGAATGCCGAAAACGTGTGAAAACCAAGCCTCACCTGTAAAATAAGCGGGAACACGAAACGAGTCTTTGCGGCGCAGAGGTAGCCGAAACGCCATCTGAACGCATTTGGAAGCACTACCTGAGAATCGATTTTACGACATATTCTCGGTCGGTAAACGGTATATGACTGTTCCTACACTAATTCTACATACTTATAGTACCCGAAAATGATGTTTTTGAAAATCGCCGAAACTATAAGTAAATAATAAAAAAAATATTAGATAATTAACGTATTAGCATTGTTGATTATTCATAATCTAATATATCTACGTGTTAACTACAATTTATTTACATCTATTTTTTTTCATTAGGTCCGCTTAGCGAGAACGGAGGGAAAGCGAGTCAAGAGAGGCTTTCAAAAGGTGCAGAGTAATGACATGTGGTGGACATGGTCATCCGAAGTGGTCAAATTTGTATCGTCTGTGAAGTCGTCTGCTCCCTCTTCGCTAACTTTTGCAACTGTAAGGAACTCTGAAGCGGGTAATAAAACCCCTATGGATGTGTCGCCGCCGAATTTTCATTAAGTTCCCGTCAGCGAACTCAATTTTCTACGCCATCTTCGAAGTCAGTTGTTCCCGCTCATCTTCAAGTTCCGATTCGCACCCAGCAAATTGTCAACTATAATTCTGTGTTTAAGATATTTTTTTGTAATTTCCGCGGTTTTAGAAATATAAAAACTAATTTACTCGGTTTGCGGATAATTTACCGTGCACTATTTGCCGCCGGACAATTTACCGCCCACAATTTGCCGCCACTCTATTTACCGCGCACAATTTGCCGATGGACTATTTACCGCCGGACAATTTGCCGCCGGACAATTTACCACCCACAATTTTCCGCCGGACAGTTTGCCGCCCACAATTTACCGCCGGACAGTTTACCGACCACAATAAATTACCGAGTTTAAATTTCAGGGGTACTCTTTTCCCGCCCAAGACACACGAAAAGTTAAAGAAGCGTCACACTTGAAAAGTTACAAGGTACTCTTTTTTCTCCCCATCTACACAGACCTCCCCAACCCCATTCGTGCATATCCCGGATGCCTGCTGGGGGGTCTGCGACCCCCCAGACCACCGCTAAAAACTAACCTAACCCAACCACTACAAACCCAGCTTGCACCTTCGTTTTTGCATAATTTTAGGAGTTTGTTCCTGGTCCTTAAACTATAATTGGGAGGTTCCAGAACCTCCCAAAACTCATGTTCCACGCGGAATTTACGCTCTATTGCGATAAATTGTGGGTGGTAAACTGTCTGGCGTTAAACTATCCGGCGGTAAATTGTCCGACGGTAAACTGTCCGGCGGTAAATTGTGGGCGACGAATTGTCCGGCTGCAAATTGTGGTCGATAAATTGTCCAACGCAAATTGTCCGTCGGCAAATTGTGCACGGTAAATAGTGCGGCGGCAAATTGTGGGCGGTAAATTGTCCGGCGTCAAATTGTGCGCGGTAAATTATCCGCATACGAATTTACTCAGCTCGACACATGACCTGATAAATGTATCCGAAACGTGGCGTTGCAACGATAACCAGCTAAGTGTCTTTTTATAGGAAAGACCATTTGCCTTTTCTCCGGCTGTACGTCAAGCTGACAGGGGGCGCTTAAGCGGGGGCCTTATCCCTATTTTCAAAAGAAATCGTAATTATGCAATTTAACTGAAATTTTGAAATTTTGAAACTGAATTTTTTATCAGATCATGCCCGCTCCTGTAAATTTGATTGTACGTTCAATTAATTTCCGCCGAGCATAGATTTCGCATACGATTCTTCCCATTTTGCAATGTTTAATCGATATGGGACATTCTTTTACGAACCGAACACTTTTTTTCTACCAGTTTTAAATCGCTTCAAATTTTTTTTACGAGTTTTAGGCATAAAATGAGCGAACATGTGTATCGGGAAATTTTTTTTTTTTTTTTCGGAGATGAGATGTGAAATTTTGACGTTTTGCGTATTTCGGGTAAATTCAAACGATCATATCTCCGTTAATTTTTATCGCACAACTAAATTTTTTTTTCATTTTAAAGGTAATTACATCAGCTTTCTAGTGAAATTTTTTTCATTTGCGTAAATTGATAAAATATATTTTTTTTTAACTTTTACTTTTCTACCTGAAATAAAATAAAACTTGCGCCGCCCGCTGACCCGTGCCAGTGGGGAATGCGGACGGCCGGGCCTGTAGTAGGGTAGCAGGTAAACATCGTAATTTCGAAAACACGTTTCAAGTGCTATTTCGATCGTTGGAACGAATAGACGTGATAATATATTCGGTGTGCTCTTTGTGTATTAAACATATTGTTTACGTTCTACGATAATTGTAAACTCGCAAGAAGTAAGTAAATGATTGAAAGCATATAATTTAATAGTATTTTATTCAACTTTATTAAATATGTACTAAAACTTTTTTAGTGCAATGCCGAAAATTGCGACGAAAAATAAGTATTGGCATGCAGATGTTTGCTCTAATCCGTTTAAATTGTCGAAACATGGCAAGAAAGGAGTGCAACTGAGAAAAATCACGAGGAGCAACTGCTTGCTTGGAACATTCCGGTCAATAATAAGAATTGACAGTTGAAAATCTGTGATAACTATCGCAAGCGGCCTTCAGTGTCAGATACAACCACTGTAAATGAATCGTCTACTAGTGATGTAAATGAAGAAAGTCGTCAACGTCAAGAGGTGCGTATAATTCTTATATAAATTTTAATGAAATAGTGCAATTGTTGTTTAAACTACAGAAAGCTTGAAATATTCTTTTCTTTTACGGGTTACATTCAACTACTTGTACAGAAAAGAATATATTTCTACAGTAGTTTTAAAGGCTAAAATGTCTACTTTTTTACTTGAACTACGTATTTCATTATTTGGTATATTATTAGCCGTTGTAATATATTATTTAAAATTATATCCAATTGTGTAATAAAATATCGTGTGAATCTCAGAATAACAATTTATAATGCTACCTACTGAATCATTTCGTGCTCGCAAAATACAATATGTATAAATTCTGTTTTTTATTTTTACGATTGTGTTTTCTACAAATTACATATAAATATTCTTCTTACGACAGGAAGTTTCAACTGATCGTGTTGAATCATCCACCAACGAATCAAGTGAAAGAACTGGTGAAAGCAGCGAGTGTTCTGAAGAACAAAAAGAACTCATTTCAAAAGTCATTGATGGAGTAAATAAAGGAACAAGTTTTGTTGGATTATCCCCTATAAAAATGGCACCCATTAACTAACAACGTTATACTAAACAAAAATTGGATATCAAATGCCCTAAAAAGAAACATTTTTCCCGTACTGGATGAAGGCTCCAGTGAAGAAAAGAAAGAAACATGCATGTTAAGAAATCTACAAGAAAAATTTGCCAGTACGTCAGACCGAACAATGAAAGTAAAAATTTTAACAACAGTTCACCAATGGTCTTATGCGAAAATTCAAGAATATTTTCCAAATGCTACAAGACATATGAGTGATGTAGCAAAGAAGATTGCTACGGAAAAAGGTATTTTAGAAGAACCAAATCCGAAAAGCCATCCGGCATTGGAAGAGCACGTAATTAATACAATAGTTGCATTTTACCAAACAGACGAAGTGAGTAGAGTAATGCCAGGACAAAAGGATTACGAGTCGGTGAAAATAGGCGGAATGAAACATCAGATTCAAAACAGATTAATTTTAAATAATTTAAAAGAATTGCATCACGCATTTCAAGAAAAAAATCCTGAGATTGAGTGTAGCGTTTCAAAGTTTGCGTCATTACGGCCAAAACAATGCATTTTAGCCGGAGCAAGTGGCACGCATTCAGTCTGCGTGTGTGCCATACATGAAAATGTAAAATTATTAATCGACGGTGTAAATCTTAAATGGCTCACAGCTAATTATCCGCAACCTATTTAAACCTACAACGACTGCTTCAATAAAATGATATGTAACCCTCCATCTGTCAACTGCTACATGGGTACCTGCTCCTCATGTCCGGGAACAGATGCTTTAGCAGAAGAGTTGGAAACCATTTTTAATGACAATTATATCGATACCGTCACTTACAAGCAGTGGACACACGTCGATCGTACTACGCTCCAAACTATACTATCGCCAGTGGATGAGTTCTTACAAAACTTAACAGTTGGACTTAATAAATTATTACGCCAATCTTTCATGGTAAAAAAGCAAAACGAATTTTTGAATAGTAAAAAAGAAAACTTACAGCCGAACGAATGCATCGTTATTATGGACTTTTCGGAGAATTACTAATTTGTACTTCAAAATGCAATGCAAGGTGTCCATTGGAACAATGATCAGGCCACCGTTCATCCCACTGTTATTTATTATAAAAACGAAAAAAATGAATTGAAAATGAAAAGCCTGGTAGCAATATCTGAATGTTTAAATCACGATACAATTCCGGTACATCTTTTTCAATAAAAAATTGTTGAATTCATAAAACAGAATCTACCATGAGTTAACAAAATAATATACTTCTCGGACGGAGCAAGTGCTCAGTACAAAAACCGGAAAAATTCCATAAATTTAAGTCATCACAAGAAGGATTTTAAAATAACAGCAGAGTGGCATTTTTCCCCCACGTCACATGGAAAAGGGGCTTGTGACGGTATAGAAGGACTCTTAAAAAGACTCGCCGCCCGAGCAAGTTTGCAAAGAATCGACAATCCCATTCAAACACCAAAAGAACTGTTTCTATGGGCAAAGGAAGCTTTGCCAAATATTCACTGTGATTACTTCACAACTCATGAATATAACAAGGAAGAAGAAAAATTAACATCACGTTTTCTCTTATCAAAAACAGTGAAAGGGACATTAAATTACCATTGCGTCGTTCCCGCAACATTACATGTGAAACCATTTTCACTTCTTGAAAAAGTTACAGTTGTCAAAATTATGAAATAAGTTATGCAAAAATAAAATAAATTGTAAAAAATAATTATTCTTTTGTATTACTCCTTCAACATTTTCATAATAGTATATAACTTGTGTTAGATAACGCAACAAAGTTCATGCGGAACTTGTCACGCGTTCGCCGCGCCAGTCGGGCCGTGCACCGGCTCAGCGGGCGGCGCACGGCGTAAGTTTTATATTATTTCAGGTAGAAAAATAAAAGTTCCCATTCAGGAAAAGTATTTTTCTTTTAGGACATTTGACGAGGATTTTGATGGTATTTTTTAAAATTTCGAAAAGCCGGGCGGCTGTCAAAATTAACTTTTTAAATTTCATTTGGAAAAAAAAATACTTTTTTATCAATTTACGCAAATGAAAAAAATTTCACTAGAAAGTTGATATAATTACCTTTAAAATGAAAAAAAAATTTATCTGTGCGATAAAAATTAACGGAGATATGATCGTTTGAATTTACCCGAAAAACGAAAACGTCAAAATTTCACATCTCATTATCTCCGAAAATAAAAAAAAAATTTCCTGATACACGTGTTCGCTCATTTTATGCCTAAAACTCGTAAAAAAATTTTGAAGCGATTTAAAAATGGTAAAAAAAGGTGTTCGGTTTGTAAAAGAATGTCCCATATCGATTAAACATTGCAAAATAGGAAGAATCGTATGAGAAATCTATTCTCGACGGAAATTAATTGAACGTACAATCAAATTTACAGGTGCGGACATGATCTGATAAAAAATCCAGTTTGGCGAAATGTCTAAAATTGCATAATTACGGTCTCTTTTGAAAATAGGGATAAGGCCCCCGCTTGAGCGCCCCCTGTCTGCTTGACGTACAGCCGGAGAATATGTAATAAAAAATAATAATTTATACGGATCATAATACTCCACCCTTCTTAAAAATTATCACCGCCCTCCGTGATTCACTGTTATTGATGTTGGAATTGAATTATAATATAGCCATAGACAGCTAATAATGCCACAATGTTGTCACGTCCGGGATTTGACGTAGCATAAGGGAAGGGATGTTCTTCTTATTCGTCCTAAATATTAGGAAGCTCAAGAGATAGGAAAGGAGATAATAAAATAGGTTTTATGTTTTATAAAATTATTAATTTATCTTATTTACGAGGCTAAATTACTTGCGTCGGGACAGTCAACTGGAGCTAGTTCGACGCTATAGAGCCCTTGATGAACATAATAACCGTTAGTAACGAATTAAATGTCAACTTAATATTCATAGTTAAAAAAAATGAACATTTGACTCCATTGATATATATTATTGTCCGAAACGCATAGTTCGGGGACGGCCCTTGTGTTATACGCTTTTTATGACATATATAACTTTTGGAAAAGTGTGTATTATTTTTTAATGTCACTAACTCGGCTGCGTGCAATGGGGAGGGGGGGGGGGCTGTCACCCCAGACACCTTCCTAAAAACTATCCGAACCTACCCCCTCAGAACCTCGCCTACGCTATGTTATGCCTAAATTTGGCTATAAGTCCTGGAACCATCAGACTAGAAATTTGTCCTGGAACTATCGTGAAAATCAGTCAAAAGTTCCAGGACCGTCCTGGATGTATTTTGGTCCTGGAAGTATGCGTTTCGCATAAATATACAGTGATGCGAAGTTCGGGAACGGTTAAATATCTCAGCGGGAGTGCATTTTTGGGGAAAATGGTTCAGAAAAAAGTTTAAGGCTTTTCCCTGGCTATTTAATGGTACCAGTGAAATTAACCTTGAATGTTATTTCAAGGTCAGGTTTGTTTTTTTTTAAATGGAAATCTCTATTTTTTTCATGGATTCTGAAAGAGCGGGAAATTTTACGTCCGAATATGATATGGTCGATTTTTCCGGCAAGGTCACTTCAAGGTCAAATTTAAAGCTCTCGTAATTGCGAAAGGAACCACCTGAACAAAGCACCCCGATGAGATATAAACCCCATCATGCAACCTCCACGCGGTACATCTCAGGTAATGCTAATGCCGACGGTATTGTTAGAAAAGACTGAATACATACATATTGTAGGATGTTTGTAATTGCAGTTAAAACCTCGCTATGTTACTATTGCTATACATGAAATTTTCGAACATTCACCTTCAAATGACCTTGACATTAAATTAAAGGGTATAGTCATGGTAAGTTCGAAGACGATCTCACGATGTGACTTTCAATCGTCGCGGTGCCCTTCTGTCTGATTTTATGTTTGTCAATAATTTCGTCTTATTAAATGGTCGGATGCTGAGCGACTCTCCGGCTCATTTTACCTTCCTCGAACAGAGGGGCTTTAGCATCGTTGATCTGGTCTGGGTTTCGGTATCGCACTTGCCGTATGGTAACGATCTTACGATCTGCGTCGATCTCGTCGATCTCTTCGACTCTGACATCGACCGATAACAGTGGTACTCTATATATCTGAAGATAAACCTCCCACGCAGCCAAATGTCTGTGCTACAGCAATTCGAGCGGCCCCCGGACGGGGCAGACAGCGCTTTTGCGAATTATCGAGCATAATTAGCGGTATCATTGCAAAATGTCAGCATATTGGATTCTGATGAACCCGACTTAATTTATAACCGCCTTCTGGAAATAGTTCGTGACTCAGCGTTTTCTACCGTACTATGGAAAGAATTCGTTTCTCGCTCCTATAGTACTCCCTCCCGTTTTTATAAGCCTTGGTTCGATGAGGCGTGTTTCTCGGCAAGGAGATTATTGGCCCGAGCCTTAAGACATATGAGGGGGGCTGGATACGGCGCGGCCGCGGTCGACCAATACAAGTCAGCACAAAGGTCTTACTCCAACCTACTTTCCCGGAAGAAAGCCAGTTTTGACTCTAGGATCTCTGACAGATTTTCGGAAGTTCGCAATTCTGCGGACTTTTTTCAAAATAGCGGCATCAATTTGTCTGCGGACTTTTTTCAAAATAGCGGCCAAATTTTATGATCTTATTCGTAATCAGGAGGCAAAAATACGTTAAATTGACCTAGCACAAAATTTTTTTTCGATGTTGTCCTTTTTGTAAAGGTTTACCAAAAGTACAAAGTTAAAAAAGTCTGGATCATTTTCTATCATTTGTAAAGCCCATTGACAAAACTCTATACGCTGTTGAAAATTCTTCAACTGTAACTCTTGAACCAAAGTAATTTTACGCGCATGATATTTAAACACCTTCATAATCCTTAAAAAAGTACTTCTTGGTATACCTATTTCCCTTTTGATTCGGCGACTGCTAATGTGAGGATCAAGATGAGTCATTGGAAAAAAAGTTAAAAAAGAAAAAGAAAATGGGGATCACTTTCATCATATCGGTGGCGCTCGCGTTGGCAAACCATATGTCCAGCACGAGCGCTTTCAGTTAAATGTTTCATAGCTCTATCGTCAAGGTGCCATCTGTCCGAAAAACGTTCAGCGTAAAGTCCTGCTGCAGCACGATAATTACTTCGGCTTGCTCCTAAAATCACAACCATATCAATGATCACTCTATGCGAATAGTCAGCCATTTGAGAGCCAGCTATTGATTAATATTTAATTGAAATAGTAAATTGATAATCGATAATATTAACACTAATATAAAGGCGATAGGTGGGAAAATTACGGTAACTCTATTTAACGAATGTCTTTGCCAACAATATTTTGTTTGTCACTCTTTTTAACTTTTCATTACAAAATAATCATCAAAACATTAAAGGTATTCAATTCTTTAAAGCGTTATTTTTTCTTGCGATTGCAAATAAAACTCAAATTTCTTTTTAGTCTTGCTTTATGTAAATAATGTATGTATGAATTTCAGAAATATTAATTTTGATAAAGTAATTATTAAAAGTACAACTGTCAAAAAATAGGTTCCGTCAATGATTCTTGTAATGAAGCTGCACTACAAAAATTGATCTCACGTTCGTGTCTCAAAATAAGACACTTATGTGTTTTATAACAGTTAAGATGTCAATCGCGTCTCAATCCGTCAACTTTATATTACGTCTCACTATAAAGCATGCTATCTTATTAAAATAAGACACGTTTTGCGGTTTACTTTTTGAGACAGATCTTCTCAGACGCATATGGTATCTTCAACTGAGCCGAAAAAATAGCTTCAGCCATTTCAGCATATGAAACGTTCTAAATGTAATGAGTTTTAAAAATTAACATTCGTGCACCAGGTGTTCGGGGTACCCGATGACGGGGTCGAGGTACAGCGACCGTACACGGAGAGACTCACGCCCGGCTAAACGCTCGGCTACCATGCAAGCGAAAGCACGTTGCTGAGACGACCACTGGAGGGCGCGTCTAAACCCTAGAACGTCATGGTACCTTAGGCGTAGCGAACTCGACTCTATTATGCCAACTGTTTTCGAAGTAAGATTAACACAGCGTTTTCAGGTGCTAATTGCCCACAATTTTCCGTTGCCCACCATGTCCGCTATTATACTTATATTATTTTATGTATTAAATAATAATAACGATTTAACGTATTTAACTTAAACTTTATTTAATTCGAAAAAATAAATAATTGTTTATTAATATTGATGTTGAGTACATTATTCGTGAAAATAATTATTATAAACATCAAGTAAATTACTGAATTTTTCAAAATTGTTAACAAGGTTCCGTCGACCATGTTTGGCGACATTAAGTTGAGTATCTTATTTGTTTACTTGGAAATGAACATTTTAATTAGCGCGAAAAGTCGTAGGGTTATTTTGCACCCAAAAACTCTGTGCTAGTTAGAGCGGCAGAGCGATAAGCCAGATTGACAGTTGGAAGGCTAGTTGCGCACAGCCTTTCGTGTTGCTCGCGCAACGTGCTCTCGCTTGCATCGTAGCCGAGCGTTTCGCCGGGCATGAGTCTCTCCGTGTAGTTCTTTGTCGGTGCCCTTAACCCTGGAGTCAAATCTGAAGGTCATTTCAAGGTCAAAACTGCTTGATCTTGGGATCGAATATGGAGGTCAAATATGTTTGACGTATAATGCTAAATCGAATTAGCCTTGAAATGACCTTCAACTGTGACCCCCCAAGGTCACAGAGATTTGACGTTGAAATGACTTTCAAGTTGACCCCAAGGTCAAACAGGTTTGACCTTGAAACGATTCTTTTAATGACACTTTTAATAAAGCACCCAGTGAGAGGCACGGGAACCGACGGTAAATAAGCAACCCAAAGGAAACAGAACTTACTACGTCCACGTCGTTGTTTCTGGGTAACGCTAGAAGTAAGCACAAACTTTTCAAGGTCGCTGTCACATTGGGGTTGAATATTCCTCCTAAAAGTACATTAACGACCATTATTCTATCAGACAATGCAATCAAATAGCAACCACAGGATGTTTTAAATTTTGACCTTGAAATGACCTTCTAAGGGTTATAAAAAAATGTCGAAATATCCTTTCCGACGTAAAATTTTCCGCTCTTTTCGAATACGGTGTCTATTATAGGGGTTTCCATTAAAAAAAACACCTTGACCTTCATATGACCTTGAAAGAAAAGCTCAAGGTCAACTAATTGCACAGACAGATGCCCCCTTTGTAGGAAAACTTTTGTCTGAACCGTTTTTTCCTATCTGGCTTAGGTTCGAGAAATTCGGGTGCGGCGATTATAATGGGCGGCTCCTTGTTAAATGCAAATAAATGATTTCAGACATCAATTTTTTATTAAATCTAATATCAATCTGATTTCGAGGTTACTACTTGCAAATCCAGTGTCAAATTCTCAAAATTCAAAATGTCGGATTCAATATGGCCGATCGAAATTTAAAAACATTAATTTTGTCTTATATTTGGTATATAGGGATTTTTTAACAAGGAACAGGTACGCCCAATGACGGAAATACTGCAAGGCGGTTTTTTGAGAATGTCGATACAGCTCACATTATTACGAAAATCGATAAAGAACTTATAACAAACTTGCATGTAATACTGTAAACTTTGAATTCTGGTAACGAAATTGACATCGCGAAATTTAGTGCGTATTGTTTAGAAACTGCCGAGTTATTTGTTCGACTTTATCCATGGTACTACATGCCAGCCTCTGTCCACAAAGTTTTAATGCACGGCTGTAAAATAATCAACGTAGTCATTCTACCAATTGGGTTCTTTTCCGAGGAACCCCTTGAAGCTAACAACAAGAAAATAAAATCCACAAAACCCGGCCTCTGCCATTTGTCATTGGGACATCTCTGTATTTGTTTATAAGTGTCTAATAACACCAAAGCTCAGGTGGTTCATATTCCACTTTCATAAACTGTAGGTCCCGTCGCGATTTAGTCCCATATGGGTTCACAAAAGTCGACGTAAAATAATATAAAAAATAAAAATCCACAAAAGAACACGATAAAAAATTTTTAAAAAAATTTATAAAATTTAAAAAATAACCTTTATTCGGATCACAACCTTGACCTGGTGTAAAGGTCTAATCCATAAGGAAGCAAATGATGATATACTTTTATGTGATCCAAGTATGCATTGCTTACAACTATGAACTCTCGCACACACACACACACACACACACACACACACACACTTTGTAAAATTTTGATCGACCAAGTTGGATCCGCCATTTTGAATTTTGAGAATTTGACACTGGATTTGCAGGTAGTAACTTCGAAATCAGTTTGATATTAGATTTCATAAAAAATTGATGTGTGAAATCATTTATTTGCATTTAACAAGGATCCGCCTATATGCTTATGCCTGCTTCTTATGTTGTATATTAGGGTGTCCCGAAAATATCGAATTTTTCGATAGAGCTTGGCCTTAGTGCTTAAAACTTGTCATTTCACATTACTAATAAGTGAGTAAAAGCCTGGAGCAGTCAATTAATATCTTCTGTTCTGGCAACGACCCTCAAATTTTTCGTATATTTCCGCCTGCCTTAAAAAGAGAAATTTTTTTCCATTTTTTCGTTTAGATATCTTTTCCTAGATGATTTCCACGTAAAACTGACGTTGTGCAATTAAAAAAAAAAATTTGTCCGAAAAGTTGTTACAGTTAAAGATGAGTAATTTTTTCGAAGTTCTCACTTCTTTCTGCGGTAATTCTGTTCAAATTCATCTTAAAATTATAGACTTAGAAATTTCAAATATATGAGAGTCTTACGCGTAAAATGAGCTCTGGTTGATAAAAAAATAGTGTTTTAAAGATGAGTTATTGTATTTTGAAATGTTATGTTTTTTGCCCGAAAATCAGGTAAATCAAAGCGTTTTTAAGTAATGGCTTCCAAGTGAATTGGAAAATCGTGCATTCCTGCGCTGTATAACAACGTATTCCTTGCCTTTTTTCATATAAATTCGGTTACTTATTGAGTACAAACAAAAATGTTTTTGTATAGTTTACATTGCTTGGAATGTTGGACGTCGCCACAAGAATGATATCTGTAGACCGGTATTATACTAAACAATGGTTAAAAAATTCATAATTTTAGATTAGATAATCAGGGTTTTTAAATCGAGTCTACCCTCCACGAAAGTATTTAATTGTGGGTAACATTCTGTTACAGTAAGGTAGGTTGTGTTTCGATACTCACCGCTCAAATTAAATGACTAAGAATTAATAAAAAATACGACAATTATAACTGTTACATTGCCGACCTGTGTCGATTCCGTTCGGTCCATAATTTTATTAAATTATTTATTATTTCATGATTGATATTTTAAAATGAAGGTTTGAGACACCATCGTTAATTTTTTCAGATTTTTTGCACTCTATTTAACAGTGCCAGGACCACAACGACCCTGGTGGGTACTTTAAAAGGACCAAAAATACGTCGACATGTTGAGTGTTAGAAACGTATTTTTTAAATTTTCATTTTTTTTTTTAATATTTAGGCATATTCAGTGAAAATCCCCACAAAACCTAGTCCGGGTACCGCAGATATTTAACATCTGTTCTATTCGCAACACCCCCTTTTAAACAGAAGTTTTAATATATATACTACTCAATTTTTCATGAAATTCCATGTTTATGACTATTTACGAGAAATATCCCAAAATATAAAAAGCTTGGATAAACGTCTCCCCTATCTGTAGATATCATCTGAAATGCGCCCATCGTTACTCACATTTTATAACTGTATCTAAAGTACCCGAAAGTAATTGCACATTCCGGTCAATCGCGAAGGAAAATTTGTTTTAAAACAAGTCTTTACCGTTTTCGTTACTGTAAAATCATATGCTTACTATAGGAAATTGATGAATTGTCCCCTAAAGGAATATGTCCAATTATATAATATACAATAATAATTACGTAATAATGTCCAATTATATAATATACAATAATAATTACGTAATAATTTCAAAGGATATCCCAAATTACATCAATAATAATAAATGTGGTAATAAAAGTAACAAATGTAAGATATTTACTGGTAGTCTGATGAAGAAAATGGCGTGAATTCCGGTTGTACATAATAGTCGGCTGTGTTAACTGCATAATCAGGAGGACCAAAGTCAGACAAATGAGCTGCATTCTCCACATTAAATGGAAGTACACGTCCGAACTGATTTACTTGAGAAGAATAAGGCTCTTCGTGTGCTGTACTCGAACACTTCCTTTGCAAGTTTGGTGTAGGTACGGTCCACCCTGACTTGTTGCAATATTGTTGCGGCAAGTCAGTAAATAATAGCGGTTTGTCAGAAACTATCGCTGATTGATGGTCCTTCAGCATACCACCCATATTATTTAGAAATGGCCTATAAAATTACAAATTATTTGTAGAAAAAATACTCAAGAAAGTAATAAAGATTTATTATAATGTTCTTCTGGACATGCGGTGAATGGTTAACGTGGTATATCTTTGATAATGAAACTTGTATGCATTTAATATGAGAGATATAGAGAATTTCGGAGGTGCGTTTCTAGAAGAATTATTAAAAATGTCAATAACCGAAATTACTTTCTGATGATGATTATATTATTCAGTGAAATTTCATTTCATTTGTAATATATTAATTAATACTGTAGTTTAAAGACTAGCTGGTTGGTTAGAACATTGATATCATAAACTCTCAGTTTATGAAATGCAGTAAAGGAATGTTGTGCAAGTTCAGTCACTGTGCACGTTGGGCAGCTTAATATCTCGGCTGGTGCTCATTACGCACACCGCGCTCATTGTTTTTAGGGTATCATGTTCAGCTTTCATTCGGTTTTCTGCGTCAAAGGCTCAGTGATTCCAACATTATGCTAATATATTTTATGTTTTTATCCTGCAAAATTTACAATTGAGTGCTTTTGTATAATTAGATGCAGAGTCCTCCAATTCATTCAAGGAACTCTAGTATCGTCATATAAGTTTTTATGCAATTCATTTAAATATTATTGTGGAAAACGGGAATCCAAGGAAAGTATTTATTTGTTTCGTAGAACTCTGTATAGAGGCGAGAAGAAATGCACAGGCATATTGCGGCGAAAAATGAAAACAGAAACAGATAAATTATTAAATAAAGTCTATCTTTACTATTTACAACTATTTATAATACTATTTATAACAAACAAATAAAACATATTATTTACAAATTTGAATTTAATTACATTGCACTTTCTGTTTATTACTTGATCAAGTGCTCGAATTTTAATTTTATATTAATTTTTGTTATGCCCATAGATTCACAGTAGTTTGTATTTAAGTTAGTATTATTTAAAATGAATACAAAAATAAGGCATCATAACCAACTGTAAAGTTGTATCAATACTACAGTTCTTTTATTATTTTTTATTTTTGTTTTTAGACATCTTTAATGTTTTCATTTTCCTGAAGAATTTTCCTAAATATGAAATATGTTGAGAACGGTGCTTCCACTGAGATCCAAAATATTTAATTATAAATATATTGTAATTTAAACATCGATTGTGCATTACATAGGTCATAACTTATGGACTAATTTGTATTTTCCCCCGCTTTGGACGAAACCGAACGAAGAGGTTGTGAACTTGTGCCCGAGCACTTCCCCTTGTCTCTATACAGAGTTCCACGAAAGAAATACTGCCTTAAGAATCATGTTTTTTACAATAATATTTAAATGAATTACATAAAAATTCATTTGACGATGCTAGAGTTGAAGAATACAACCAAGTGCAACCCAGGCACAAACAGAACAAACTAATTCTAAGCACGAACAAGTCCTTTACAGTTAGCAGAATCGAAATATTACTAAGCGATTATAGACATCAGTCGAGCTTCCTATATAAGTAAGTTGAAAGCAAATATATTGTTGCAGTTCTTAATTGAAAACGTAGGCTTAAATAGGCGAGTTGGTATCAGTCAGGAGTTGAATTAATCAGACAATTGTCTATATATTGACAACTAGATCGAGTTGGAAAGGAAACAACGCTGGAGGTCCACATTTCTCTTATTAATGGCGAAAATGGCACAAATCGATCTTAAAAGGGCCTCTCAGTTATCCACCGAGGTGAAATGTAGGCAAGCGCATAACGAGTTTCAGGTGGGTGAGTTAAATCGGTTCACCCTCCTCTCAAACTAAAGTCGCATAGTGTAATTAAGCCCATCTGAGGGAGACTGGTTGTCAGCTGACGCAGAAGTCTAATAACATAGCACAGCGTTCTACGAACAATTTTCACCATATTGTATGTAATTCTAATTCTACACGCAGCAGCTAGGCCGTAATCGACCTAGGCAACTTTAACTACTTTTTAAAAAGTCTATTTGGATTGGCTTAATCCAGTTGAGGGGGCAAAGGGCCCAATAAGGAACAGTATAAAATAGGGCGAAAAGAATCGTGGCATTGTAATGTTTGAACGCAGCACTGTACGAATCTCTTCTCAAGGATGCCATTACCGCTAGGACTGAGCTTGGCGATTTTTAGCTGCGTGAAATCTTTTTTTTACTTTGGCGTGCTCTACCGCTCTTCTTGCACTATTCGATGATGAAACGAGAGTACCCACGGATTGCTACGTAGCCGACCAGCTCACTAATTTATCAGCCAACATTTGAGAAAGAAGTTTACAGCGCATTAACAATAACTGTGGCCCTACAATTTGCTGAAACTGCACGGCTACATTTTGTGAATAACACAATGGTTATTTCTTAACCAGGTAGCTGAAGATGGCCAAAAGGAATTAAGAAGCAATAACACATTAGCAAACCATTCCACGGTGAGTAATTCCCATGCTTCTGCAGGTATACTCTCCGGTCCAGTTGCTTTACCAGGTTTTAACTTCTTCAGGCTATCTCTCAGCTCATGAGATGAAAATTCCACGTCTAAGCTACTGTCATGGATAAAAATTCGGGGGCCCATAGCTTCACGGATAGAGGACATCTAGATGAAACCCCCATGCGTCATGAGAGCCCCCCCCCCCCGCCCCCAGGGAATAGCGTATTATCCGGATAATGCTAAGTCAATGAGTCCATTATATATGATAATCTATATATAATACCAGCTGCAAGTTGGCCAGTGTTACGACCCAGTGGTCGTAGCCCTCCCACATGTATCGGGTAAAATATGATAAATAAAGTGCAATGCTTGCATTTCCCAACCTTGGAATATGCACGAAGTGTATCCTCGCACGGTGAAGCCCAGCATATTCCCACGAGTTGGAAATGACTGGATTGATGAACTCCGCTCGATCTATGTTTTAGATCGCGATGGAGAACTCGGTCCGACGTAGATATTCAAAGCGAAAACGTCGTCGACTCCGTAACACCCTCGCCCTTCCATCGACACGACTCGCGCTGTTAGGATCGCCGAGATCGTAAAAACGATAGGAGGAAGAGAACCAGCATCATTCGAAAATGCGTCCTTCCAATTCGTAGTCCGCATTCATCTACAAAAGTTAATAAGGTTCCACGACATGCGTAAAAAGCGGAAAACCTAAATCAAAGGAATCAAAAAATGACATTTATTAATGCATTTTTGAGGCCTCCGTCCCAGCCACCACCATATGAGCGGGTCGAGGAGAGGAAGAGGAAATAATAGCCTCCCTTCTTTATACGGTTCTTCGCACCGGGCCGAGACGTCGCTGCGCCCCACCCACACCATATACATACGCTCTCTGCTTACACACTCGGTACATGCAAAAACGTGCTCTCCGGAAGGAAAGACAGCAGGCGAAAAAGCTAGAGAAGGGCACATTACGGATGATCAAATGTAACTGAGCCTCCGCGAGGTACCCCCTCCAGACTAGACCAGCTCAGACCAACTACACAGAGTCAAGTCTCCGAATAATGATAGATAACAGTACAAAGTCTATTGGTGAATTGGTGAAAGTGTCGAGTGTTGTATTTATAAAAACAAAGAAAAAAAGGACAATAAAGTGGAGACTATAAGTTACATATAGTGTACTCATGTTATAGTTTCAATTATTGTAACCATAATGCAATTACCTTATGACAATTTTGCAATCTTTCTAAAATTGTTTGCACATCGGCGAGAACGCCGATTTTCTTTCTCTTGGCGTTATATGTACTACCCCTATGATGTCCATCGGCGAGGGCGCCGATTTTTCAACGGGGGTGGTATTTACGACCCAGTGGTAAATAGGTGCTCGGAGAACGCAATACTACAAATAAGAAAAGCATTGCAAAACTGCAAATGTAAGTATCTGATTGCCTTTTTCTTGGGCATCAAAGGAGCTTTAGGTTGGTCAAACGTCCATCATAGTCTCAAATATCACAATTGCTGTAGAAGACTGTATTGCTTACTAAAAAAATCTCACAACTAAGCCTACCGAAGTGTAAATCTCTGTCTACGGCGATATTTTTCTTCTATTGACAGATGCTTTCCTACCAAAAATCGTTAAAATCGCTTAACTATCTTCAAAGCTATTGACAGTTTTCTATTGGCTTACCAATTGTGGGGGAGTTATTTCACCCTCTAAATATGTTTTTCCACCGCTAAAAAAAAATACGCGTTTCTTAGTTTTTCATTTTTACAACATATTCAAATTTCATAAATACCGGAAATTTACACTCCGATAGGTTTATTTGTCAGTGTTAGAGCAGTTATCATCCCGACGATAAATCCGCGTATCACGAAAAAAAGCGTTGCCCTATAGTTGCCTCAAAAATTGTGCAGTACAGATAAGATGCTTCTAGCAAACCAAAAGTGTAAAATTCTGACACTCAAAGGAAAGATAGGGACACTTTCTTATCAGATAAAGCTAGAAGGTACCTCCTAGAAGATACTGCGACCCAGAAGGTCTTGCAAGTATTTAGGGGTCACCCTTGGAGAAAGAATGGACCCAACGTTGCTTGTAAACCTCAAAAGACACGAACGTTATTTAATCATCTTAGGAAAGTGTTCAGAAGAGACTGGGGTCTTGGATACAGGCCGATGGCAGCTATATTCAAAAGAGTCTTTGTTCCCACAGCTGCGAATGTTTCAGCTGCATGGACAGAATGCTACAGTTACCCAGAAACAAGCTTAAGAGTGCTTAAAGCTGCACTCTGGTGTGAGTAGCGGCTTCATGCCGAACTACACCTGCGATTGCTATTGCTGTTCTTGCAGGTCACATTGCCGGCATCTACAGAAAGCATATAAAGAATAGTATGAACCAAAAATACTAGGACAGATGGGCTGCCTCGAGGAAAGGACGACTAATGCACAAAATATTTCCTGCAATAAAGGGATAAACTTAGCTCTATCATTGAAATCAATCACTATACTGCACAATTTCTAACAGGAAATGGAAATTTCAAAGCGAAACTATCCAGATTCCAATTAAAGGAAGATGCATGTGTGGGGGAGAAGATACCAATGTATACTAGGTATACTCGGAATTGAAATATGTAATGAGCACGGTGCTCTAAATGCAGGTAAGTGAGGAGGTTAAAAATAAAATGCCTTGTCTAAAAAACAATATACCCAATATTTAGGAAATGTACGGAATTCATTCTGAAGCAAAGAGAAGTAATTGAAGAGCGAGAGCAACAAGCTTAATAATAGAAATAGAAATGGTAAAAGCAGTAGACATCAAAACCATTCAATAGTTGGAACAAAGTCCTATCTAGGAAAAAAATAATTGAACCTCCTGCGATCAAAAGGACATACGCGCGGATTCGGCCGGAAAACTTTTGTACAATAGTCAATTTTTTAAAATAACTCAAATTTAAATTTTATTGCTTAATCCATATGCAGAATGAAAAGAACCGTATTTTTTTCCTTTGAGAACAATTTGTAGGGTTTTTACTTTTCTTAATAAATAACAAAAACCAAGTGTTCCGTATCGAGATTGTACGGGAAGATGGTGCCAGGTAAAGAAATGACGGATGCACTGAAGGACTCCTTTTCGCACTTTATTCTTCAGTCTATTGAGCTGACTTTGGTTTGCACTAATCGTGCACTGCGCAACATACAAACATGCGACGCGAATTCCGACACTTTGTAGGTATATCGAAAGAGACCAAGTGTCTCCGAGCAAACTACGCTTTAAGAAGTTCACCGATACTTTCGAACGCGTGCGATAATATGCGATGAGCCGTTGTGAATTGTTCGAAATCAGTCTACTAACTACCTAATAATTAATTAGCACTGAGCGACTGTTCATAGAGGGACGCTACCATTGTCACATGACACGCAGGGTCGAAACGCTAATTAGAGGTACCCTTTTGGCAGGGCCGTGATGCGAACATTGAAGTTGCCGATATTGAACACCAAGTTTTTGAAAAGCAACAATTTTCAATATTTTTGACTTCAACTCGTGGTAACTTGCGCAATTTTTTGAATTTCAGAATAAATCAAAATGAAGGTTATAGACTAGACGTTTTCGAAAATAAATGAAGCAAAAAAAAATTTAATATATTTATAAACAAATAAGATATCCACTTTTTTACAAGTCAATATAAATTTTCGGTATTGCAAACTTTGAGCGCTTCGTTTGACGAGCGAATTTCAAGGTACCGAAAATTTCCGGTGACAAAGTTCGTTTAGATAAGAAGAAGTTTATTGGAAAGTTTCTTGAAAATCGGACTATCAGAAAAGAACTTATTGATGTGTAAAGTTTTCGTCGCTGATCAAATAATTAGCTAAATGTTATAACACGTTAGGGACGCAAGCATGTAATAAAAGGTTTTATCCTCTGTATTACTAATTGAGGTGTTTTTTATGTTTATATTTTAAAATGTTTAAAATAGTTTATAATGTAATATTTCTAAATAATTGTAATTAAAATTATAATTTTATAATAAATCTAATATATCTGACAAAGTCCTTTTATTTCTATTGTCTTTGAATTGTTATATTTCATTTTTCTTAGAAACTTTTCGATATTTCTAAAACACGATTTTTGTTTTATATACTTAATAATTATTACAAGACACTTTTCCCGTAAGTACTTATAATATTAATATAAAATTAAAGGGTATGTTCATGGTAAGTTCTAACATAAGGCATTCCGCTCTACAAATAATGGTTCCCATTTCATCGTCGAGATATTATTGTCATACAGAAATTTATGAGATATTCACCTTGAAATGACCTTGAATCTGACTTTAAGGTATATTCGAGGTTATGTCCAGAACGTAGAATTTTCCCACTTTCCAAATTCTCGGTAAAAAATAGTGGTTTCCATTTGAAAAATTGAAATTGACCTTGGAATGACCTTCAAGGTAATGAACAAGGTCTAATTCACTGATACAATTATATAGCCAGGGGAAAATCCTTACACTTTTGTCTGAAACATTTTCCCCGAAAATGTACTTCGCTGAGATATTTAACCGTTCCGGAACTCTTTCCCATAACTGTATATATATATGTATGGGTCATTCCAGCCAACTTTTCAAAAACATTACGCATGGGGGTCGGCTGATTTTCAGCCGATTTTTTATGTTAAATTACATACTGAAAAAAGGCTATCCACCAATTTTTAGCCCTTTATGTGCCCTACAGCCCGAGATACACTGTGGTGAATTTTTAAAAAAGGGCAAAAAACGCCTGTTTTTAAAAAATTCATTAAGGCTTTCTATTGGACCAATTCCAACAAATAAAGAAAGAAAATTTTCATCTTTTTGTCTACTTTTGGAAAAAAATATGTTGATTTATTACAATGCAATAGGTGGTTTATACAAAACAAAATGTGAACGCGAATTTGGTCGGTTTTTATGTTATCTTTGACCATTTACTACTTTATGAGTTTTGTATATTTGAATGCCATACTAGGCTCACTTCATTTGTCTGGAAAAACGTTTAATTTCCTTTTTTATTCATTCAATTTTACCTAGTAGAACCGAAGTTATAGCCCTTTGAAGTTAGGTCAATTTTCGAAAATCGCGAAATTGGACGTATTGTCACGAATTTCTACATATATGAATTCTTTTATAACTTTGGGGAAATTTCCCCCAAACATAGTAGAAAACCACTCCAAAGTTTGGTTCTGCCCCTAAGCCTTGTTTCGACGCAATACGTTTTGTTTCTACCTCGATTTGGCGTTATTTTTTCATATAATACGCGGTATTAACCCATTAACGCCAAAGAGGACACAAATTTCGTGAAGATTTTCGGAATATTTCTGGATATTGAAATTCAATTAAAAAATTTTTTGACAAATTATTTTCGACGTAAAATTGATCGATTTTTCCGAATCTGCCGTTAACAAATCAATCGAGTCAATTCCGAAAAAGTTATGCTTGGTTTTTCACAAAAAAATCAGATTTTTTAACTGACAAATATTTTTTAATCGGCATTTTTACATTGGAAACGGTTAGGGAGATCACTGATCGGTGAAAATATCGTGTCCTCGAATCTTTAACTTTGAAATGTGCATGATAGCATTTTGAAAATAAAGTTGGAAACTGTTAAAATGGCGGCTCAAACACGAAAAGATAGGCGAAAAGCTCCTGAATTTTTTATTCGAAAATGATAGGTTTTTGGAAAAAATGTCGCTTAACCAAAAGTGCTTAGAATTGGTCAAAGAATACGCACAAATTTTTTCAGAATTTTTAAAACACTATTCTTCATTTTCAAAATCGCAAAATTTTGAAAAAATATGAAAAGTCGTAGAGAAATTGTGAAAAAATTTCGAGGTTTTTTTTTGATCAATTCTAAGAACTTTTTGTTCCGTCACATTTTTTGCGAAAGTCAATCGTTTCTAAATAAAAAATGTCTGAACTATTCAAAAAATAGGGAAACAGGAATTTTGTTAATTGAAAATGATAGAATTTCGCAAAAAATGTCGCTGAACAAAAAGTTCCTAGAATTTATCAAAGAATACGCTCAAATTTTTTCAGAATTGTTCTACGACTTTTCATATTTTTTAAAATTTTGCGATTTTGAAAATGAAGAAAAGTGTTTTAATAAATTATAAAAACTAGCTCACAAAAATAATTTTAAAGAATTTTTTAATTATATATATAGTGAATAAGGAATTAAGCGAATTCATTATTGATTTTTCCTGCTGTATTGAATTTCAAGGAAACAGAAATGTTTTAAAATATGTTCAAAATGACAATAAAATAAAGTCTTCTGAAGTTTGTCCAATACATAGAATAATCTTACCATTTATTTCTGTCCTAGACAAAAATTCACGATTAATGGCGTTTTTCACGGAAAAATCAAGTTTTTAATGATTTTCACCCAGTCGCACCACATATAAAAATTCGAAAAAATATGACCAAATGCACATTGTAATGATACATTTTTGAGAAAAAAATGTCGGTGCCAACTCCACATTTAGCTAGTGAAAATTAATTTTGAAAATGTGTATAGGCTGTTAAATAATATAAAAGTACTATTTTTCTAATTGTTTGTAAATTTTTAAGTTCTGTGGTTTTCGAGAAAAAAAATAAAAATCGACAAAGACAATTTTTAACGTTACGCGATTAGTGAACTAGATAAAGGTTTTAAACTTTCAGGAAAATACACATTTGAGATGACAAATATACTGACATTTTTCCAATCTAAACGGAGCTGGGGAAATTTTGATATTCTTATCCGGCCCTTTAGATCAAACATCACAACAGCATTGCACAATGTAACTAAATGTCAACAGGAAAGACGCTTATTTATTAAGACACTTATATACATCGTTTAAGTATCTATTTCATCCTCGCTCTTTTCAAGATCGCAAATCAGATTTTGAAAATTCAAAATGGCAGATAATTTTTGAAAAATTAATCCATATCGCTTGAAGTTTATTACTCAGGGGTTTTCGGGATCGCAAATTACGAATCCGATATCAGATTTTAAAAATTCAATATGACGGAACTAATATTTCAACAGTATTTTTAACTTGTCCTCCTTGCTGGATGCAAAATTAAAATTTATCCATAGTTAACCCTTTGTCCCACTACCTGGGTCAGATTGGCCCAGCGTAAATTTCAAAGTTCTGTAATTTCCGAAAAAGGGCGCGGGGGCGCCACCATCCGTCCGTAAAAAAAGTTACTACTGCCAAGAACCCTTCTACCGAGTACCTTAGTACTTTAAAATACCTCAGGACGCAAACGACCCAGGTAGTGGGAGAGAAGGTGCCGAAATACCCTAGTGGGACAAAGGGTTAAAAGTTTTACTTTTTCCGAATTTTGATCAATTAATGTAATTTTTTTAACATTTTATTAATTACGTCTTGTATTTTGTCATCATCATGATGTACTCTCGGAAAAACTTTTTCTAATTCGCAGACAGTTGCCACTTTTATTTCAGTCATTTTTTAATTTCGGCAGTTTCTGGCCTACAATCTTTCTAATTGATCGAGAAAAAGAAAAATATTTGAACAATTAATGCCTCTTATTTTGTAAAAATTGAGGTTTTTTAATTTTTATTTTTGAGTTCTTTTCCTTGAAGTCTCATCAACAATTTCTCTGAAATAGAACCTTTGTTATTGTTAAATGTCGTTAAATTTTTGAAAATGGCAAAAAACGCGTTTTTACCCATTTTGAGTTACATTTCATAAGTAATGCCGTGAAATTATCGTCATGAGTTATATATATAAATTTTTTAAAATTAAGTGATTCTCCAGGAAATATTCTCTAGGAAACCTTTCAGATTGTCTTTTATTTTACATTTTGACTTGGTTGCCTCACTAAAAACTGTGTAGGTAGTTCTATTCCAGTTTGTAAAAATGTCGAAGCCGGGGAATCACGAAGAATGTCGACACTATCATTGTTTGCTTTTTTTTTTAATATAAAAAAGATCAACATTTCAGTAAACGAGAAATTGTTAGTTCTTGTACCAAAACACGTCACTTATGATAAAAACGATTTACGACCTGCTGTAGTGTGTTCAACCTGTTGACGTAACCTCTATTCCGCTGAAAAATAAATGCTGAGAATAACATTCAAATACGAAATTTAAAGCCATTTTTAGAAGGGTCTGAAAAAAGTTACCCGATCGTATGCTAAAAGGGTTTGCGATTGCAGTGTGTGTAATTTCCCGCGTAATTATAAACAATCCAAAAATTATAACTCTACTAAAAAGAATAATATTGTCCTTCTAATTGATATTCCGGATGAAAAACAGCGAATCTACTGGCAAGTGATTTTTTATCATTTCCTTTACTCCATTAAAATATTTTCTTAGTACAGCGGGCGTAAAGTATAAGTTTTTCGATTCTCAAGGGCACTTTACTCAAACTGCAACAAAAAATGTTTTATGGCACATTCGTTGAAATAACTTTTTCGCCCTTATATCGAAAACTAGTATTTGTTATTAATTTGATTATAAAAACTCCGTGGGTAGTAAGTTCTAATATAAATATTTTTTCTTTAGAAAAAAAAGAAAATGCTCCGGTGATGAAGTACTCAAAGCTACTGCTGTTTCGACGACCAAGACTCGTTGTGGTAATTGTTTTGCAGCATTACTTTCAGGCCAAATTTCTCGTATATTTACGTGCACAAGTCGCATTGAAAATTGATCTGAAACTGTATAACAAGCTGGTCCAAAGGTTGTTGATCAATTAATTAGTACCCTACTTAAAGAAAGAATGAAGAAAACGAATAGTTCAATAGTATCGTTAACTCAACCATGGGGTGGTATATTTTTAAAAATTTCTATAGGAAGTAAGTCCGCTACACGGACACTAAAGCCAGAGTTTCTTTTGGCAGATGATGTGTTAAAAATAGAGAGTTTTTTGAAATATAATTCTATGAATGTTGTTTGCGGGGACCTTACAACATTTTCACTATAGTATTTTTGCCATGGGATGGCTTTGGGAGTAATTACAACAAATAACCTATAAAAAATGTAAAAAAAATCGAGTTTATTTTAAAACCTGCCTAACGATTTTTTTTCGTTTTGGGCTTAAAATCTTCTAATTTTACAAATGAACAAATACCTATTAAATAATTTCGAGTTCGAGGATTTTTTGGGTTACACTTAATCGAGCCTCAGCATGTATAGCTTTCAACTGCACAAAGAAGCGTGTACTGAAAACTCAACAGTTTCTGTGAAAATTTCTAGAAATAGCCCAGGAAAATAGGAGGAAATTTGACGATTTGGAGGAAAAAATGGTTACAGGTCTGAAAATTTCAGAACACGCTTGTTTTGTGACAGGCTTGAAGTGTTGAAAAGCCCCCCCCCCCTCTAAGCGAAATGGAGGGAGCGGGGGGGGGGGGTGTAAAAAAAATCAGTTTGTCGAAAATAACTCAATAAATATCAATTTTATTGAAAAAAAAACGTTAGAAAAATTGTAGCTGATGAAATTCCGCACATTTTCCTTTTTTTTTAACTTCCTACGACCAATAGGAGCCGAGATACATCAATTTCAAATTTCGACTGTTTTGCGACGTAACGCAAAAGCGTGCGCAGGCCGCTCGTATTTCCCTATTATATCGAAAATGGCTATTCGTATCACAAAATGCTGCAAATAAAAGTTATAGAGAATTCCATTACGAACAATTTACTTTTTGTTTCATATCCATACAATTAATATTGACAGATCTGTACATTTTTTAACGTACGAGAAGTGGTAATATATAAGAATATTTATAACTGTGAAATTTATTAATAGGGAGAAATGGATAATATGCATCAGATATGGAGTACAAAATATGAAAATGTATTAATAAATTATTAAAATTATTATTAACATTATTATTTAATCCCTTGTCTAACAATGTGGTTTGATTAACCACTTCACTGGTAGCAGTTTTCAAATAAAAAGTGCAATTGAGTCCGTCAAGGTAAGGTCAAAATTAATTTTGCACATTCTATTAGCCATCTCCGATATATTATTTTCAATTTTGAAAATCTGAGATCGGATTCGTAATCAGCGACTCCAAAAACCCCCAACTAACGAGTTTCAAGCAAATCCAATGAATTTTTAAAAATTCGTCTGCTATCTTGGATCCGCCATTTTGAATTTTGAAAATCTGAGATCAGATTCGTAATCATATTTTTTATATTTGTATTTATATAAAGTTTTTTTATTGTGCTACGGTTTTATTTATATTTTATTTTTGTTAACGTTATTTATGTTTTTATTTTATTTTTATGATTATATTTTGATATTGTGTTTTTTTGCGTACATACTTTGTGTCTTTAAATATTATGTGAATGTTTTATAGTGTCTTTTTTATTTTTAAGTGTGCTTCTCGAAATTCAGAAATGTTTTATTTTTAATGTTATATTATATTTTTTTAAAATAGATGTCCCTGAAGAGGACCCACACCGGGGTCCTAACGTTGGGCTAAGGAAGCACCACACAAAAATTGGTTTGTGGTGCACAAAATAAAATTTATTTTATCGAACTGTAATGGCCATGGTGTTTTTTCATTTGATTTAAGAAAAACGGTTCATGACAACACATTTAAAATAATAATAACATGAATGAATAAATAAATAAATAAATAAATAATTGAGGGGCGACGGGGTAGCGGATTAGCTTTCCAAAATGAAATGAGTCGAATAAAGCAGCTTTTAACGAAATATTGGAGACGGAGCACTCATTACCGGCGCGTACAAGTAGTTAAATCATATTAGTTAAGTCTACGAAACATAAATTATTTGATTGCCTAAGATCCTGGCGAGCTGAGCGCGAAATGGGACAATTACACGTAATATGGACCAAGGTCTCCATTGAACCCGAATTACAAAGAGAACACGTCTCTGACGGGTTATATTTGTAAAATATTTTCCCAGGGAGCTAATCCTTCACCCTCGTGAAAGCAACAGGGCACCGGTATTGCGTCCGAAAATTGTTTGTAAACTGACCATAAATCGGAAGCTGAATAGACTGCGGCTCATATTAGCGTAGTAGATCTCGGCTGCGTTGGACTGTCGCAAAATCTTTGCAAACTACCTCCAGGTGGGCCTTCCAGTTATCCACCCAGGGTCCCCCCATAAGCCACCATAGTCTGGCCAGGGAAGGACTCCCTCAGATGGAGATACAAGTTAGGGTTGGATCGCCAACCCCACGAGCGCCCAGCGCGCAGAGTCTAATTAGGCCCATGCGGGCAAAACTAGTCGATGGTTGTCGAAGTGGCCGTATGACCAGGAGCAACGCTCTCCGAACCACCTCTACCGACAAGGGGTAAAGGCCCAGTTCTAAGCGCAATAAGGCGGGCGTGGTTTTCGGCAATCTGAGTCCTCTCTTAAAAAATTCCACTTGAATGGATTCAAGGGCGTCTAAATAACAAAGAGCCCAACAAGGGGGCAGCATAGAGCAAGGTTGACAAAATCATCGCCCGGTACAACTTAATGGCGCCAACGTAAGAGTCGTTTTTAGCGGAGAACATTATAGCCATGACCGCGGCTGTCACTTGCCGGATCTTAGCAATAGCATTTTCAGTCGCCTTCAACCCCTTTGCCGATGAAGAGACGATAATCCCCAATCGATGCCTCTCAAGTCACGAGTCCGAAAAAACCTTACAATGTACGCGATGTACAATAAAAATAGTGGAGGACTTATTATTGCCCTTGTAGCACTCCTTCCGATATTCAAATAAGGTTTGAGGAACCCAAAAAGTAACTTATCAGGGAATGAGCTGAGTCATACAAGGCTTTGAGGAGTCGAATCAGCTTCGCACTAAGGCCGAAAATGTAAAGCTTTTGCCGTAGCTTGTTATGGGAGATCGACTCGAATACCCTGCGAAAGTCAACAAAAACCACATAGCTGTTTGTTTAGATAGCATTACTTGAAATGCTGCATGTAGAGCAAAAATGTTGTACTCTGCAGAGCGCCCGAGCCTAATCCGGCCTGCTGCTCAGTAGTATGTTGAGGCGGATCGACCATCTCTCTACTTTTTCCATAAGTATTTGCATAAAAAGTTTTGTTAGAGCGTTCACAATCGCTACCCCTGTATAATTGGTCGGATCAGATCGGTTCCATTTCTTGAAGAGCTGGAATTCATCTACCCATCCGACGGTAGTTCAATAGCCAACATATCGTTCAACAGGCACAGTGTATAATCGAACCAATTCCCGGATATTAATTTAATCACCTCCGCTGGAATGGAGTCTGGACCTGACACTTTACCCGTTTTCATCCTTTTCTTGCTCTCCAAGAGTTCCTGCGCAGCGATCACGTGGTCGAGATCAGCATATTATTGGACATATCAAGTTAGGCGAGAGAGGGGTTTCTGAAGATATAGAGCAGAAAGATGGCCGTTCCACGACTCCAAGGAGACATAAGTGATTAACTTTGGTACGCGCCTAAAAACCTTGGTTTCCCTCAAAACCGAGTCGCTTGATTAGGTTTACCACTATGAGACAGAATGGTAAGGAAGAACAAGTGAGGTGTGAGATCGAACATCCTGACCCTCAGGTAGATCAAGCTGGCGCATCGCCATCGTAAAATGCAGTATCGAAGGAGCTATACAGAAAGGCTCTCCCGCAGGGGGCTCATGGAAGAGAGTGTATCGGGTATCTCCGTCAAAGAAGAAGAGAGAGGGATCGAAGCGCTCGAACACAAAGAGGAGCAATGCTTTTGAATTCTCCGCTCTCTGAGCTAGCTTTGATACTTGACCACCTCACGGACGTGATTATTTGGTTAGTCTGTTACCATCGAATGTCTGTTCGTTAAAAGACTCGAGATACTAACTGAACTTAGGAGTCAAGGTGCGGTGTCAAGCCGGTGCGGGCGGGTTCCACATAGGGGAGTGCTACGGCGGGGCGCGGAGTGCCATATCCGTCCGGTAGAGTAACCGCAATCAGGGTTGGCCTCTGACGGGTCGTGGTGACGTTAAAAAGTTTCCTGTGAACCAAACAGAGAATACAGGCAGATTGTATTCAATAAGATGGTAGCTGAATTGTGGGCGCTAATAGGGGTCACAACCAGCGGTGTTAGTTTCTGCACTGCAACCAGTACCCGCTTGGAAAGAGGGGGTGTCTTTATACCACACCGGTCGGCGAGGCGCCTTAAATAAAAAATCTATTTAAATGTCTTCTCGTCTAACTGAAATCCAAATTCATCGTATGCATACCACAAGGCTCACCTTTTCCAATGAGTAATAAACATCTATTCTAGTGATTCGTCTATTTTGTGCTGCAATGAAACCTGGGCAATGAATCCCAGACATTTATTAGTTTCTAGTCTTATCAGCCAATATAGTGCAAGTTGAGCTCCTGCATTGAAAATTCATCATTTTTACCAAGCTTCTGGCTGTTCGTTCATCGCAGCTATCAATAACGCCAATGATCATCAACTTATGGGCAAATTATTCAATTCTGAAACTTGCATCTTATCCGGGTGATGTTATTTCACATTCTATAAATTTTAGGATTTGTTCAAGCCTTTCTCGCATGCTAAAAAGTCTTAAATACGGATGAGTTATACGCGTTGTTTGCCCCACATGCGTACTCAGAACTCGGGATGGTATCGACTGCTGTTCAGCTTGCAAAAGCTTGCGCTGTTTTCTCACACGTCCTCGTAACTCCGGTTACAGATCAGATATTCGGTTTGAACTGCATGAAAATATCTACGCAACTTATTTGTATGTCCAGGATGTGCAGAATGCTAAAACGAACATAATTAAGAAATACCGGCGCCTTCTCCGTCAGATCTGGTCATAAGAATTGACGAGGAAAATAAGGTGGCAGCCACGAATATGTTGGCCGTTTCACCAGTGCTCTATACATTTGGAGCACTTAAGTGGAACGTTGACGAGCTAAGAGGTCTTGACCGATGCACACTGAAGATGATTTGCATGCAACGCAGTTTGCATCCACGATCTTCCGTGTAACGACTGCATTTGCCCCGAAAATCGAGGCCTTTTGAATCTGGAGTATATGCATGACAGATTAGTCCTCGAAACGGCTTACGACGTGATTAATCGAACGGAGCATCCCCTGTGATGCTAGTTCATCAGCATGAAATTCAGGGGAAGGGGGCGTTTTTGTACAACGCGGTGGAACGCAGTCATCAATCTGGGAAGGAATAACTACGTATGTTGAAGGGAAGGCATATCGATAAGCCATTGCATGGACAATTCATTCGAAATGTCCAGCAACTTGGCTTGTCGATAGAGATGATTTGCTTTTTCTTAAGATCAGCCGACATGAAATCCGAGACCGAGGGTTTTATCATCGCATGCCAGGATGCGGTCGTCAATACCTTAGCGTACCGCCACAACATCTTACACCAGGCGGTGCAGAGTACGCTTCATTGATCGTGTGGATGTCATGTTGAAACACTAATGCATCTCTCGGCAGCTTGTCCAAGATATGCAGTCTCAGCATACGTCCAACGACACAATACGGCTCTCCGAGTGCTGTATTATCATCTCCGCAGCACCTACGGTCTTGACGCGACCCCAGTTTTGCCGTACGTCCCCACTGATATTTCATCCGTAGTCGGAAATGAGTCGTGCCGAATACACTGGAATTACTCATTTCCGACGAGCAGGCAAATATCAGCCAAAAAGCCTGACATCGTCCTTGTTGACTTCGGTGACAAATCCATCTTCGTCATCGAGTTCTCTGCACCCGCAGAGACAAACATAGTCAGCAAAGAGGACGAAAAACGGATGAAATATCAGGAAATCCTGTTCGAGATTCGCAATCTGTATCGATGATTCCAAATCAAGCTCGTCATAATAATAATTGCAGTGCTGGGAGGAATAAGACCAACTTTCCTCGAAAACATCAAAAGTATTCCGGCCTGCCAACAACATGCAAATTCCATCGCAGGCCGAATGCAGAAAGCAGTGCTGCTAGGATCTCTCCGCCTGCTGAGATCAAATGAGATCCTGCAACCATTAACTCGACGGTAGAGGGTGTGGTTGCGGTTACCATCAACATGGCCCGGTGCAATTTGCAGAGGAAGGGATGGATATCGGAGCCACTTTTCTGCTGCAGACTGCACAAGTGGATTATGGAGGGCCAAGCGAAATTAGGGCTTTAGTCGGTAGACGTTGCCCTGAATACTATGGGCAAGGGAGCCCGACACACGGGAGTTAACCAACATCTTCAACCCTCTGTGGTGCCTAACGCATTTCCCCTTAAAACGGCTAATGGGTCCGCCTTGTTTCATAACCTGATGGTCTCTGAAGGTTTTGGGTTCGATTCCCCGCATAGAATATTTTCTGTGCGTTGAAATGAACCAACACTGCAATCATCTAGTTGCAGTGAAATTTAACGTTGATCTGGTAGAGATGTAATGTAACAATATTCATATATGTAGCTCTGTATATTTTCGAAAGATATGTTAAGAGAAAGAGAACCGCGAATATCCTGTACAGAGAAAGAGAACAGATATCTAGTATAGAGAATTTACTAGTAACCATACGATGTTGATTCCTGTGATATGATGGTGGACGTATCCAATCTAGTTTTCGATTATCGAAGTTACAAATGCGCTATGAAGCCTGCAGTGGCATGATTTTGGGAAAGAGGGGAACCTATGGTGGGAGGAAAACGGAAGAAGGAGTTCGATATAAGACACGAGGCACTAAAGTCAAACGATCCCGAGCGACGGCAATGATAAAGATTTTTTAGTTCGGCACCATCGTTTTTCGTCAGAGGTTTAGAAATCCGTAGGTTTCAAAATGCACGTGCAGTTTGAGAGACTTCAAACCCCAACTGAGGAGAGTCCTGCGCAGGACCATGAGACGCTCTCTTTCTCCTCGGTAAGGCAAGAGTTGAACATTTCGCTTTATCTCGCATGTCGACATAAGTTTTGCGGTTCATTGCAAAACTGACATTTCTGTTTTCTTGCTCGAACTACTACCTCGACTTCAATGACCAAAGTTGGAGACTGTCAAGGGAGAATATGCGGAACACGTGTCATTTCAACGCCTCCATGTTGTCGGGTGGAGTCGACCTAAAGGTCCGCCAATTTGTTCACCTGCAAAGGTGCCACTAGCTTCCTGATTTCCTGATCAAGTTTAACGTATTCAATTTAGACGTGAGCAAGAGGATCTAAATTCCCAATACTTCTTTTTCCCTCGTCCCCAAAGTTAAATAGTAAAAAAATGTAATTTTTTATAATGTTTTGAGGGAAATGATTTTAGTAAAATAAATGAAGTATTTCTTCAAAATAAAAATAAATTGATCTTTTCTTCCCATAAATATTATCAGCTTAAAAAATATTTATTACAGAGATTGGAGAAAAAAATTTCTGTCGCTTTTCGGACAGATAGAGCAACATAAGAAATAAATGTTGTTGTTAAAGTTATTATTAAAATAATAATAATTACAATAACAACAATAATAATAGTAATAATGATAATAATAATATGCCAATAAGATGAAATAAAAAATGCTTGTGCTTTACAAACCTATATACTTATGTGCAATTATAAATATTTGTAACAATGTATTCAGTCAGTAAATATGATTATCAGTAATTTTTCTTTTAATCAAAAATATATTCAAACCTGTAATGTCGAGTAGGTCCATGGTAAGTGTTATGTGAGTATCTGTTGCTCGTCGTAAACTCATATTCAGGACCCAAATATCCGGAGTTCTGATTGGAAACGAGATCGCTTTGAAACCACCACCTGTGTGGATTCTCATCGTATTCGCTTACTCTAGACTGGAGGTGAGGATGCATTTTCGACATTTTGCATACCCGAACATCGTAGCCAGTTGCTACTCCAGCTAGCATGGCGGCAATGTTGTACAATACGCACTCAATTATTGTGAGCTTCGATCTCTTCGCATTACTGTTACATAATGAGGGTAACTGCATCGGCATTGGAATGACGTATGACCCAGGATTTACAGAATAGTCCATTGTTATCCAATCAGTAGATATTTCCGCTGGTATAACTGTGTAATCTACAAAAAAAGAACGTCGTGTTTGCCACTGAAACCCCGAAAATTGGCCAGTGATTATGAAAGCATGTCGGACGAACTTGTACTAAAAACTGTCATGGGTTACTGAAGAAATTTACAAGCAAATATAGAAAATTCCGTAATTTTTTTCATAACATCCCTGCTGAAAAATCCGAATATAATTTGTTAACTGTAACTAAAACAAAAGAAAACGAAATGTATACAAATAACTGCAATTTAGTGTTTTGTAAAGCATAAAGGTTTCACACCGATAATTGCAAAATATATTGAACGCAAGAACTGCGATTTTGAACATTGTTAATAAAGAAATATTGAAAGTCGGATATTTTCAGTATGGGTCCTTAAGAGGAACAGTAACGATACTGGATCTTACCTGTGCTAGCCCTTGTTCTACGGACCCATTTAGATTCTCGAGAAGGATTGTCTAACTATAGATTTTCACATGCGTTGATCGTCTTAAGTGATCGGAGCTATAAGACGCATTAATATATAAAACTGAACGATTCACAGTCACGAGCAGTATAACCTAGGAACTCAATAATTTTTAACCAACGGTGGAAAAATAAGTGACACCGGATTGAAGCCGAACCTCATACATATTCGTCTATGAGGCAGTTCTATTAAGTCTACTGTGGTTGTAAGAAAAAAATCGAACCGACAAATTCCTGAGGACTGGACTGTATGAATCTGATACCCAAGATGAAAAGCTAGAATAATTGTAGAACGTGCAGGTTCGTGCAAGAATTACTTTTACCTCCTATCTACATTTTACACATTTTAAAAATACAGAAATTAGTTCAATAATTATAACGTGATTAAAAACAATCTAAATTCAGTAAAATATTTACACACGAAAATTCAGTCACCGGATTAACTTAAAATAATCCCAATAGATCATTTCATATGTAAGAAAGTGAAATTCAAGAGCAGATCAGTTTTCTAAAGTTATAATGTTTAGTATTGAAATATCATATCATGTATCAGCATGCAATTGAAAAAGTCAACATGCGATATATCCAAATATTACAAGATTTGACAAATTGCTGTCTAAAGTAAAATGGTAAAATTCGTTCATATTATTTTTATAAAACTTTCACAACTCTTTTAATTTTGATAATAAGCCGAGAAAAGACATGATAGCATATATTATACAAAAAAAAAATAATGCATCGAACACAACAAGTTTTATTGAAAAAATTTATTTTTTAATACATCTTTGTGCACTTGTATAAATATTAGTGCCTAAAGGAACTTTTAGTAAATCTATATTTTTTAACGACAATTTACAAGAGAATTATTTGCGCTAGTTTTATAACAGGCCGTTCGTAATAATAGTAACCTTGCCTCAGAATATCAGTGCATGCTTCGTGGCTATTAGTAGGTTGGATTTTAGAAATGTAATGGACAAAGAACCAACACCTGAATGACGGCATGTACATTTGGCGCAATTACCGCCATAATATTATTCACCTCCTTTAAGTTCCTTTGCTTTGTATCAACTGCATAACTATTCATGACAATACTTCAAGCTTTTAACGTTGTAATTTAATTTCAGAAACAAAATTTGAATCCTCAAGTGGTACTAATATTCAATATCGAATTCTATGAATATCTTTGCTATAATCTCATTAATAACGCTTACACATGCATACTCACGCATACGTGTCAATGTAAGTAACATCTAATATAGAGTTCTTGGCATTTATACAAAATAAAAAATTTAATGCATACATCGAGGCGCACTAACAATATACATAACTTCTTGAAAAGCAAAACTATTGTCGTTGAAAATGACTATTTTCGTTTTTTGTACGTAAGGTAGGCTTTCAAATTAAGGTCGTTTATACAATTTCACGGTGAAAAAAAGAAACAAAATGGTTTCTCCCATAAAGATGCATAATTAATAATGGCCTACAGTAAAACTGATACACAATATCTCGTTTGCATATGATGCAGTCTTAGTCATTGCATCGTTGCCATCCAGGGAAAATAATAAAACTTTGACTATATTATCTATATACTATAATATCCGGATTATTAATTACAATATGCATTGAAAAGAAGATAGTATATGATAATATAAATTAGTAAAATGTTTGAATGCTTTAAAACAAACTAAACAAAAATAAATTATTAGAAACTCTGAAGTGTTATACTTTGTTTTTACTAGTAGATAAGCTAATATTTGAATTCAAAACCGTAATTCTCGGAAAAGAATCAGATCAATGTTTTCCCTGAACAAGACTAAATTAACAAACACGTATGCAATACAAAATTTTCCGTGCTAAAAAAATATAAGTCGAGTCAACAATAAATCTACAAAAAAATGCTGCTTAATCTTTGCAACTTACGCGCATGGTACACGTTCTCCTTGGAAAGGCCTGCTTTAAACAGAACGATAATGTACAAAAAGTTAGTCAGAACAGTGTCAATACAATAACTTCAAGTTTTATTAATAGATCATCTAATTCTTACAAAAATATTACCGGCTAGTCTGTTTAGTGATTACTTAATATTTTTTGCAAAAAATTTTTTAGTTGCCGAGGCTTTGGTTGCACTATCTTTCGAGCTTCGACACGCGTGATTGGCAATGTTCAACGAATGGTCCAGCCTTTCGTCGGTTGAGGAATAGTTTAAACTGAAGTTTGATAAGTCATCCAGTAGACCAGCCGTCGATGAGATGGAAGTATTTATTAAGTCATTATTATCATTTGCGTTATGATTGATAGAGAGATCGGATTTTGTCGACACATATCTGTCTTCCTTCATGTACACTTCGTATTCAGTCAATGCATCAGATCCGCTGATTAAATGATCAGCAGTATGTTCTGAGTGAATGTGACTCAAGTCCCTATCGAACGTTTCGAAGTCGATGGTCTCTCGAGATGTAGCGGAGAGAAATCTTGGTGCGTAATACCTGTCTTGATTATTAATTCGTTCGAATTTTGGCAAGGCTATACTGTTTTGATAAACACTGTATTCAACCTTGTCCATAGAAGATCGATCGTCCAACGCTTCCCGACTGCCCCCAGTCTTTACTGAAGATAATACCTTCAAAGGACTTTTGCAGGCTCGGGGAATGAGACTTTTGCCGATCGAATTCTCTGGGCCAGACTCAATACCATCCGTGTCGTTGATCTTAATAGTAATTGCAGTATTATGATCTATACCGTGAGATAAATTAATGGAGCTTCTACGAGAACCAGAAGGTGATCGAAAGAAACCGGCAAGCGAGCCGATTCGTAAATCAGAACTTTCGCGGCGCTTCAATTCATTTGATTTGTTGCACTCTTGTCTTTTGTATTCTTCACGCATCGCTGACTGGGTACTAAAATTCTGCGTGGATTCTCGAGACGATGGCGTACATAGAACATTCTTCGCTTTACACGGACTATTTTTGTGTGAATTCTTAAAAAGTTCGGATTCAACATAGAATTCTTTTTCGAATTCATCATCATGATTATCATCGTCTAGCACGTCTCCGACAATACTAAATTCAGTTTTAATTACTACCTGATCATCGATTAAATTATTCACTGAAGAGGACAACTTTCTGGAAGTACGGTTACCTATTTCTTGGAGCAGCGGTGAACGATGCGCGCTTGCCAGCAAAGCAGTACGTAGAGGAGTCTTTTCGAGATCCGGTGCAGAGCGTGACCAGCGTTTTCCACCCGGCGATGCTGTATTTGGCGGCTGGGAGATTAACGCTCCGCGTTCACGTTGGTGAAGTGTCGATGGTCCCCACGTCTTACCCTTTGCCCCGTCTGCAGGTACTAAAGGAGCAGGATAGACACAAAAGAAAAATATGCAACAATCATGTTAATGGAAAAACGATTGAAGATATTCATTCAATATTACTATTTTTTCCATGCATATAATCAAATGAGTTACTTAATTTGTATTTACTAGTGGCATTTGATAATAAATAATAGCATGATAATAATTTGATTCTATATCGGTTTCTGCTCCATGTTGTTATGCAAACCTTCTACTACGCCATGGGACCATTTGTGTATTACATTACATTTTTAACATTTCTAAACATTGGTATCCCACATTCATTCTACAGAATGTGATGAATAGTTATTCTACTTCAAAAGTATTAACATTAACGTCGATATCATCAAATCCTATAACTTTTCAAACAATAAAAATTGATGCTGACTTTATCTCAAGTTTTTAATTTTTTAAAAGCGGACTCCGAATTCGCAATGCTACGCGGTATCATGGTGTGTTGTTCATGTTTATATATTACAGTAAAGACGAATATCAAGTGCAAGAAGAATGTAAAATTATTTGTTGTGTGTCTTTTATACATAGCGCCACTCAAGAACGTTAACTATAGAAGAAACATTAACAAAATATGTTCTTCAGCTTCAAGATATCATGCTTCAAATACAAATTTAGATTACAAAAACGTAAGGACCTTGCTCTGCTTCAATTTACCCTAACTAAGTATCATGGAACGTGACAAGTAAAGGAACTCACTTAAACAAGCACCAAAATAATCACGTAAAACACGCATTCATATAGAGAAAAATTTACTCCGATGTTAGGCAAAACTGAAAGTATTCCTACTGAAAAAAGTGAACCAGAGAATAGAGAACTTGCATGGTGTGGAATTTTCATATATTAAGAGTTAAAATTGATAAATTAGGACTAAACGAGAAAAGTTACAACACAGTTTTGTAATTTTCAAAGTAATTATTTAGATATAAATTATTAAAATTTGCCGAAAACTGAAGGTCGGTTTGAATCGATATCACGTGACTATAACGATATAGTCGGTAAGGTGGCGTCGCTGACGGCAATGCAGTGGAACTACATTGCATATATATAGATACGTATACATATACGTTATATGCATGTACAAAACGTCAAATAAAGTTATGTTTACATTTTGAAATACGTAAACAGATTTTTTACAATGTAATTGTTTAAAAGTGTTGGCAACTGAGTTAAACATTAAATATGAAAGGAGAATTATAAAAGGGAAAAGAAATTTTACAAATGAGAGAAGACATCGACAAAAAACAACAATTATTGAATAAGTATACACAATTAGTTTGATAACCAGAACAAGGTTATAATAATTTTTAATGCTAAAATATATTATAAAAGTGTATATACTTTGTGTAAATTTCATTTTTTTTAGGAGCGGTTAAAGGAAAAATTGGAATTATTTTGCTTATATTAAACGTGAGTGTTCTATTTCAATCTTATATATATATATACATACATGTAATACATGATATTATGCTTGTTTACTCTACTAACGTGTTCTACAAATCAGTGTTGAGATGCTACAAGAAAATAAATAGTTTGCCACAAAATACATCTAGTGTATTATTGCAGTATTAAAAAAATATTATAAAACAAATAACCGTGTGCATGTTATTTGAAAAATATCATGTATTACATGTATGTATATATGTAAGATTAGAACGCTCACGTTTAGATTAGTATAAGCAAAACAAATCCAATTTTTCCTGTAACCGCTCCTAAAACATGAAATTTACACAAAGTATATACACTTTTATAATATATTTTAGCATTAAAAATTATTATAAACTATTATAACCTTGTTCTGGTTATCAGACTAATTGTGTATACTTATCTAATAAATGTTGTTTTCTGTCGATGTCTCCTCTCATTTGTAAAATCTCCTTTCCCTTTTATAATTCTCCTTTCATATTTAAAATGTTTAATTCAGTTCCCGACACTTTTAAACAATTATATTGTAAAAAATCTGTTTACGTATTTCAAAATGTAAACATAACTTTATTTGACGTTTTGAACATTCATATAACGTATATGTATATCTATATATATGCAATGTAGTTCCACTGCATTGCCGTCAGAGACGCCACCTTACCGACTATATCGTTATAGTCACGTGATATCGATTCAAACCGACCTTCAGTTTTCGGCAAATTTTAATAATTTATATCTAAATAATTACTTTGAACATTACAAAACTGTGTTGTAACTTTTCATTTCTAATAATTATCTTTCGATTTAAATTAAATTTAAAAGTCATGCAAGTTCTCTATTGAGGAGACATCCTGATTTTGAAAGAACGGATTTCACAAGTTTAAAGTCATGCAAATATTACTATTCGTATTATTTCAAATTGCTTTAAAAGCATACTTGTGTAGGTAAATAGAATCTTTATTATATAAAATGGTTTAATTATTATATTTAATTATCCCCAATGTAAAGAACCCCGCACAAAATAACGTGAAATTGGCTTTCAGTCAATAACTTAACTTACTGCAATTGAAAAACACTTGAACTAATGCCTAAAAATGTATAATTTATTTGCAGTAAGCATTTCAAAGTGCTATTTGAACAACGCGGCGTCCATAACTTTTATTACGACGATCCATTAAATTGTAAGAATCGAAAGTAATTTCTCTGATACGATTTGCAAATGGTATAAAAAAGTAATACTTTATCACAATATTAACTTTGATTATTAAAAAATATTTCAATTGAACGTAACGGATTGGTGTATGTATTTATACATTGTATAAATCTCTAGTCTCTAACGGTGTGTTTGATATAAGGCACCATTCTTACAGGTGTCTCAAGAATATAAAGAAAAATAAGGGACAGGGAAGGAATTTATTAATTGTTTTGTTTATATTTATTCTGCTTGTTTACAAACCTGCATGACCCTGTATAAATATCAACGCGGTTGATCAATATCAGTTAGTTTGTATCGCAAAGAAGATCACTAAGGATCGGTGGTGGTTCCCGTTTTGCGCGTCGCGGTATGGGTGAGTAAGTAGTATCCTTTATTTTATTATATATATATTTACGATTAGTTTTATGTCCTGGGCAGGGTCTGCTCACATAGCCTAACTGACGAGTCCATGAGCAGACCTGGGACGAAACACCGATCCATGTTTAATATTAATAATTGCAGTAACATTTTTATTTGCGATCGTGAACCCTTTAATATTAAAAAATCCTTACAAGCCCAAATATAGGTTCGCATTATATTTTGCATATTATATGGCACTTTTAAGGGCCAAATAGTTTATAAAATATACAAAAATAGTATACGTTTATTAATACAAATTACGAATGCAAATATAAATAACTTATAATATAAATAATTAAGAATCGTCACATTCGGTTTTAGCTATGGGAAAAACGTACGTAGGTTATTGAATTTTTTCAGAGGGAAGCTATTACCAGATTACCACCAACTACTAATATCATCTAATCTGGTACGGCAAAAGGATATTAACCAATGTCGATAAACAATTACTGTTTTATGGTACTGTTACGACCGACGGGTCCTACACCACCGCGTTTTCTTAATTATCTATAACTCTTTATATCGCGCATATTGGGGATTAAGCTATATTTTACTTGTATGAATAAATATCGTATTAACGACATACGATATTTATTCCATCCGGTGTAGAGTCGCAAACCGCGAGACCGGATGGACATACAATGGGCATAATCAATATCAATTTTTAGAATAAGTAAGCACTTTACGTGGGAACCTGCAAACATCGACAAGCCACACGAGTGGCCTTAGCTTCCAAAATGCTGAAATCAGCAGGGTCCCAAGTCCGAAAAGTGCAAACAATGCGTGGTAGCGATCGAGCGAGTGGCGATTTGGTCGCGACGGACTTCGACGAGAGACACTGCGATTTTCCGCGCGGACTTGGAAGCATCAAGAAAATTATCCTTCCCTCCGAGAGTCGACACTCGGGGAAGCGGAATCACGGTAAATTCAACGTGCGCGCCCGTGGTTCGATATAGCGCGCCGATATAAATCGCGAGTGCTGGTTCGGGAATAATATTGGTCAGAGAATTAAACACGTCTACTTATATATATCTGTGTTTGATTTTCCCGATCCTGTTACCTCGTGATTGAGGACTTCGAAAGTCCTCTGATGTCTGAATCCTGCCTGATACCAAAAATCGAATTCGTAACATTCGACATTTTTGGTGTCAGAAGTGAGATACGCGTGTGACCCTGTCGTTGGATCGGGCCACATGGGGTGTCGTCCCCCTTTACGCGTATCCGAAGAACTTGCGAGTGCCATTACAGCGCCGCGCCATACCTACGTCACTTTGTACTTTTTGTGAAAGAAAAAAAAAAAGGACAATTTTTTTTCGAACTTGAATTTGGACTTTTTTTTTTGAAAAAAAAATAATAATTCGAACTGTTGGTTGCGAGTGTGACATTTCGAACTTGGAAGTTTGGATTTGGTCGGCCGTTCCGAACACTCTCATACGCCAAAGGACAGGAAAAGCGAAGGACACTCCTCGGCGGAACAATGGACACAGCGTCGACGTTGATTTTCTTCATGGCCATCGCCGTTATCAGGGTCATCGAAGGGTGAGTCGCGACATTTTGCTTCATGACATGCGGGGTTTACACTTTCCCTCACAGTCAATTCATATATATCCAATTTTGTTCGATTCATTACAATTCAATTAAATTCTATTTTATCAGTTCACAGTAAATTCGTATACGTTCCTTCAATTTTAATCCAAGTTAATGAAATGCAATTTTTACGTAAGTCAATTAAATCCAGTTTTCATTCGATTAACCCGATTAAATTTTAAATAATTTGAGCTGATTCCCTTTTATTCAATTTTATGCAATTCTACTCAAGGCAATATAACTTTTATATTCAATATAACAATATAACTTATATGCAATATAACAACACAACTCAATGTAATATAACGCAAATGCAAGTGTCGGTTGTCGATTTTTTTTAAAAAGCGCATGAAAAAGACGCGCGAGATAATCGGCTCTCCCGCCTTCAAAAAAATAAGGAGTCGCAATCAGCGACCCAGAGTCAAGACGGAGGGAAGCTCCAGTTCCTCGTCTTCGGAAGATCAATCCGACGGGGAAGATAAATCCAACATGGGGGAAAACTTAGAAATCCCGATGAGCACGCTCACCTTACAAACGTCGGCCATGGACGTGATACCCGGCATACCCGAGTTTCACGGCAATGCCGACGAATATCAGTCTTTCGCGAACAAATGTCGGTCCGCGTTAGCTTTGCTACCCGATGGCAGCAAATCCCTGTTCAAATTCCTACTCGGCGCAAAATTTAAAGGCCGTGCGGAACAGTTCGCAAGATAACTAGACTCTTGCGACACCGTAGACGCGCTATTGTCCGATATGGACCGAGTCTACCGGAGAGGCGAAGATCCTCACTCATATTTATCTAAGGTTTCGACCCTAATACAGGGGGAATGAGAGTCCGTCGAAGATTTTGGAGGCCGCACTTCGAAATTAAAACACGATGCGATTGCCGCCGCGGACGCATCTACTGACTATACGGGTGCATTTCGCGACAGTTTCGTCGCGCGAGTAGAGAAACGGACGCGCGAAGCTTTCATAGCGGGACTGAGGGGACCTTTGGAGTTCCGTGTTCTAAATGCAAATCCGAAAACGCTTGGCGAGGCCATCGCCAGCGCGACCGAGTTAAATCGCACATTTCACGCGAAGGATAGAGTCGGAGACTTCGGAAGAAATCGACCAGAGACCGCGATGAAACTTGCTTATACGCGGATGATGCAAGCCGACGTCGCTTGCGAGGGTTTTTCGGGGGACACCGACTTCATGTGCCCCCATTGCGATAGGTTTGGTCACAGCGAGACAGATTGTGCGGTACGTAAGCACAACGAGAGCAAATGCACTTCTTGTAAGCGCATCACACAGGACCGATGTTTCGCTTTGCGCCGCGAAAACGCTCAAAAATCGCCGCGTCGCGAAAATTTCGATCCGATGCGCTCCGATCCCCTGCCAAATAGCGTCGGATATACCCCCAATTATAATCGAGGTCCGTTATCCGCAGAATTATTACGATAATTATCGGCCATATACGGGAGATAGACCTTTCGACAACAAACGGACGCGTTTCGATAATCGGCAAATGGATCTAAATAACCGTCACTATGGTAACTATCGAGATAGGAGAGGAAACGCACCTCAGAATGGTGGGAAAAGTTTCAATCGGCCGAGATACCGAGGAAAATCGGGCCCATCACAGGCGAAAGGAAGGGGGCAGTCACAACCCCAGCAACCTTTAAACTCGGAAAGCGCTCGGGTCGCGACTGGGATACCGAGCGTTCCACAAACAGTCTCAGAATCCTCAACACGTGAGGTTGCTGAGAACAGGCGAGCAGCCGTCCGTCTCGGGACTGCGGACTACGCGCAATGCCCGCGGCTAAAGATCACTAGCCCGGACTTGTATATCCACAGCGCCATTTTCCTGGTGGACACAGGGGCGGAAATAAATATCGTTAAATTAACAAAATTACGCCGGGACATGTATCCTAATGTGACGATAAATTATGACCTCAGCGGGATAGGAGACGGGATCCCGCGTACGATCGGATGCGCGAAATTGAAGTTTAACGATATAATTATCGAAACGCAAATCGTTGAGGATGATTTTCCCATCTCGGAAGATGGCATACTTGGAGATCCATTCTTACGCCAAAACGGGGTCAAAATAGACTATGAAAACGAAACATTCCGCATGGGCGACCGGAAAATGCCTTTCGCGGATACTCAATTCGTCGATCTTCCTCCACGCACCAGAAAAGTGATTCGCGTGAAAGTGAAGAATGACGTAAAATTGGGAATATTACCTAGAACCAAAACGGTCGACTGAGTATATTTAAGAAATGCGCTCGTGCGAAATTTCAACGAATACGCGTACGCATTCGCCGTAAACACAACTGAGAATCACGTCCGAGTGAAGATTCCCGCCGCGAATCTCGAAGCGTGTGACGTCATGAACGACGACTGCTCAAGATTTGAGGAGACGGAAGATACGGCGCATCGCGCGAAGGTCCACGTCACAAAGGCGAGTAAGAGTCGAGCCGAAAGCGTGTTAGAATTGACGGACTTGAAAGGACTTTCGGAGGAAGAACGGAAGCACGTGCGCGAGCTCGTTGCCAAGCATGCCGAGAGATTCCACCTAACGGGCGAGAACCTCGGCGCGACGTCACTCTTCGCACATAGGATACACACGGTCGACGACGTACCCGTCAGATTGAAACGCTTTCGACACCCGCCCATAATAAAACAAGAGATGGAGCGGCTCGTGGCGGAGCAACTGGAAGCCGGAATCGTTCGCCCGTCGACTTCGCCGTACGATTCACCGGCTTGGGTAGTACCAAAAAAGGGAGGCCCAAATGAGGAAAAAAGTGGAGGCTCGTCAGTGATTTTCGAGACCTGAACGAGAAAACGATTGGCGATGCCTACCCGATCCCCAACATAGCTGACATATTCGATCAGCTCAGCCAAGCAAAGTATTTTACGATGCTCGATTTAAAGTCAGGGTTCCACCAGATACGAATGGTCGAACGGGATGCGCACAAGACGGCATTCTCGACGATTCGCGGACATTACGAATACACTCGTATGCCTATGGGTATAAAGAATGGGCCAGGTTCCTTCCAGCGTCTAATGGATCTTGCACTACTCGGATTGCAAGGCACCGAACTACCCGTGTATTTGTTCGACAGGCTAATGGCATGATTAACCAAAGCAAATCTCTATCTGGAACCTCAAAAATGTAAATTTCTGCAAAGAAAGGCCTGTTATATAGGTCACGTGATTTCCGAGAATAAAATGCAACCCGCTCCACGCAAGATCCAAGCCGCGAGGGATTTTCCGCAACCCACCAATCCCAAGCGAATTAAACAATTCTTAGGGCTAGCCGGATACTACAGGCGCTTCATCGAAAATTTTTCGAAAATAGCCTATCCGATGACATCATTATTACGAAAACTGTCCCATTTGAGTGGGGAGTGGAACAAACTGAGGCGTTTGAAACATTAAAGAAAAAATTGTGTTCTGCGCCAGTGTTACAATTGTCCAATTTCTCGAGACCTTTTCTCGTGACGACTGATGCGTCAGGATATGCCCTAGGAGCGATACTATCGCAAGGGGAAGAGGGCAAAGACCAGCCGATCTGTTATGCCTCTAGGAGTCTAAGGGGAGCTGAAACGCGATACCATACGAGTGACAAGGAAATGCTCGCTGCAGTGTTCGCGGTTGAACAATTTCGGCCATATTTATACGGCCGAAAGTTCACCATTTATACTGATCATCAGCCCCTTAAATGTCTACAGACCATGAAAAACCTGACTATCCGCCTGCACCGTTTTCGAACTAAGCTTGAGGATTACGACTACGAGGTAAAATATAAACCGGGCTCGAGTAACGCAAATGCTGATGAGTTGTCACGAAATCCAGTAGATGAGGTCGAGAGACCTAGCAGCGATATCAACGGCGAAATAAATCTATCAAACACCTTTTGGCCGATAGAAAGCGGCGACGATCAGGGAGGAGAATTCGAACCCCCAGTCGTGAAGAGCGTATTACCGCTCCGGAAAAAGAGACCCATCGAACGAGGTTCCAAAAGACGGAAAGAATTCCACCAATACCAGACTCGACAACGCTCGGAGTCAAGCTCAGGTAACCCAGCTGACCGTAAGGTAAAACGACCAAATGATTGCGCCGACGCCACGAAACGACTAAATAAGGAAAGGGAAACGTCCAAAGGAACTATTAACCAACCAAGGAAACCAAAGGGTTCCTCAGTCAGTAAATATTGGAAATATGTAATAGTTGAACCTGACGCTCAGGAAACCCCGATGAAACTTACAAGTCCCGTGAAGACGCGATCAGGGAGGCCGTATCGGCCCCAAAATTCGCCGATGTCGCAAGAGAATCGACGAGAAGCGCAAAATGACGGGGGAGATTTAACAATACGAAACCTATCCCCGCCAAAACAGGTGGCAGAGCCACACTTGGCCTCAACGGTAATAATGGATACCGATTTAGAAAATGGAAGTTCCGACGTTTCACCGGGTATAATTATGGATGTTAATGATTTCATGGCAAATCGAGATAAGGATTACAGGGTCAGATCGGAAGACCGACTGGGGCATTGGCCGTATGAAAATATCGCTCCGGAAAGGGACGAAGCAACGTCAGCGAAAGTTGAGGCCGATGAAAAGGAGGAAAAGACTCCACGTTCGCTTAAGCAATCCGATTTCCTAGGCGTATCACCTCGGAAAACAGAGGCAAAGCCCCCACGCGAAAATTACAGCCACCATATTTGGGGAAAAATAGCCATTAAACCCTTGGAGGAGGACGAGGGAAATAGCGAGAGCTCCAAAACGAGCGACATTTGGAAGAGGCGACGCAAAAAGAAATCGCGCACACCGGATCAGAGGCGCAAGGAGCGTGACAAAGAGGAAAATTCCGCGCTGGATGACGGTAGAAAGAGAGATCGTCACCGGCACGAAGAGCGCCGCGATTCCATAGGGTCCGTCACAAACGTTGCGAGACGGGTTAGCCGCAGGGAACGAATCCAGAGGAAAGAATTGCGATCCGCAACGACTAGCGCGGATGAGCCAGGCGAAGACATAGCATGCAGCGAAAACGTTTCGCCTCACTGCCCAAGTCATACCGATAAAGCGGGTACCCCCTCGCCGCGCAGCGTGGAACGAGATAGTAAATACGCGCGGAAAGGAGGGAGCACTACTCCGGCCACATGCGGGTCAAGTAACGAGAGAATATTTACTTCAATGGATGCAAGTGCGTCCGAGGGCCGACCGAGAAGGACTAAGCGGCAAGCCGCCCCCTCTCCTGTCGACGAGGAGAGGGAGTACTCTAGCGACGAAGTCGTTGATATTCGTTCACGAAATGACGAGTTGGAAATGACAGACTCGGCTGATGTCGAGACTTCCTCCTCCCCCTCAAGCCCGAAGGTGAATGACGTACACCACGGTGATACGTCATCGCCTGCAGATACTCCTGCAAGCGGATCACCTCTCTTTAACTATGAGGCACATACGAAATGCGCCGAACCGTTCGCGATCTTAATAAACGACGAAGAAACGGTTACGGACGGGAACTGTTTGTTTGATGAGCTCATCAAAGCGCATCGATTAAAAATGACACCGAAGGAGCTTCGAAAAACTCTGCTTGATTTGGGGGATTTTACGAAATGCGCAGAACCAGGGGACTCACGAAATATACTGCTTTCCCCAAACGAGTTCGGAAATGATATTAGTATCAAAACCACATACAAATGGCTTCACTTACATCTGAAGAATACCCATTATACGCCGTACAGGAAAGTGGTAGAGTCACCAAACTCTGATATGCATTCCTTACCTGATCATGACGGGGACCCTGCAGAAAGGTCATCGGATCCGCAAAACAAACCGCTACCATCATCCTCCACTGAAAGCGAGAAGGAATCCGAACAGCCGGATCCTTCCGGAGAATGTGATAGAAATCATCCAGAAAAGGGCGAACCTACGATAATATTCTCGAATCGTCATGTGACAAGTGAGAAAGGACATATCGCATACTTCACCACGGCCGACGGTGAACTGAATAGCGAAGTAGGTCAACTTCTCCGCGAAAAATCTTTAATTACGCTCGAGAAATTAAAACAGGAGGACCTGACTGTAGGGGAGGTCGTGACGACCAAGTCAGGAAATCATTGGCTATTCGCAATGGTAGTCAATAGGACTGTCCACGAAAGAGCATCGAAGGCAGCGATAACATCCTGTATCAAACAACTCAACAGAGCAATAGTAGAAACCGGCGTCAATACCATGCACACAGGGCATGATTATGAAATGCTCTCGTCACCGACGTGGTGGACGATTCCCGAAATTCTCCGTACCCATGTAAAATATCAGGTAACGATAGTAACGTTCAAGAAGTCTCTCGCAGTGCCTAAGACCACCGAGCGGTATATGATCATACGAGAACACCATTACTCCGCGTCGGGGGGTTACAAGGGGATAAAGAAAACCTACGACCGGTTAATAAGAAATTACTATTGGAAAAACATAAAGAAGGACGTGTCTGAAGTGATCGGGCGATACTACGAATGCCAACACGGGAAAACAGTTCGAACCAAAACGCGACTACCCATGATGATCACTGACACACTTGCAGCGGCATTCGATAAGATCTCAATGGATTTATGGGGACCGACAACCTTGTCAAATGACGGAAATAAATTTGTACTTACCATGCAGGATTTGTTAACGAAATATTCGGTGGCAGTACCAATTGGCGACGGCAAGGCGGAGACTGTAGCCGAAGCGTTCGCTACACACTTTATCTGTAAATTTTGCGCACCTCGGGCATTGCTAACAGACTTAGGTAGGAATTTCGTATCTGAAGACTTCGAAGCGCTGGCTTGATTATTTAAAATAAAGAAATTTTTAACCACCGCTTACCACCCGCAATCCAACGGCAGTATAGAACGGAGCCATAACGTTCTGATTGAATATCTGAGGTGCTTCGTAGGTAAACGTCGCGAAAAATGGGATACGTGGATCCCTTATGCCATGTTGTCATACAACACTAGTGTTCACGAGGGTACGAAATACGCTCCACACGAGCTAGTGTTCGGTGAAAACGCGCGCCTACCGTCCAGCGTTCCTCCAAAAGAAGGTATACCGACGTATCCTGAATACGTAGAGGAGCTTGCCCGAAACCTGAGGGAAGTAACTACCCTCGCAGGTCTAAATTTGAATCAGGCGAAATTCCGCTCTATGGGATATTACGACCGGAAACAAAATATCAAACACTTCCGGGTCGGAGAGAAGGTCATGCTCGTCAAGGAACCGCGACACCGGAAACTTGACGACACGTACGTAGACCCCTATGAAATTATTGAAATCTTAGGGCCAAGAAATGCGCGATTACAGATTGACGAAATGCAGACAAACGTATCGGCCGGCTCGTAGGCGACCAACGAAAGAAAAGCAATCAGAATTCGAGGAACGCCTACGATGACAGAATCAAGTTACAGATAAAGAAAAAAATATATATACAATTCATACTATAACTTAAGCTACTATCCGACTCACAAAACACATATCCACGGCATAAACGATACTCTTCCCGCGTAGATAGTTCGAACCTTGCATTTGCATCCATATTTACTCTTGAGTTAAATTCGTATATAAATATCAAATTATCCTTGAACTTGCATTGAATTTAAAGATAGAGTTTAAATTTTTGAAAAATAAGTTGATCCTAACCCGCAAGATTGGGGGGAAGATGGCGCGACCACTAGTCGTGACCAACAGGGGCTAAATAGAGACTAAAAGAACCTAAAAAGAGAGGACCTTTGTTTTAGGAAATCCAGCGCGGGATATCAATTGCTACCAATCGGAGAAACGCTGGGAATTTTCTCTGAGAAAATCGGGCAGATGTGCTTGACCCACACGGAGTGGAAGTTGGTGTCCAAGGTGCCCTTGAACGGCTATTTCCACAAACAAGACGAATTACAAGCCAATCTCAAAATTCTGGAGCAACGCTGCCTTGAAATACACAGCTGTCATCTACATGATCGAATACTCGAATCCCGCGTACTGTTGCACGAAATTAATAGAAAGAATGCAAATCTCATGGAAATCTTATCGGGATCCGAAGGTCGGAGGAAGCGCGCCGTCCTCGGATGGGTTGGAAGGATAAGCAAAATACTATTTGAAACGGCAGAAGAGGAGGAAGTGGAGACACTCCGGCACCAGATCGAAACGACGAACGAAAGAGTGTCGGATACGGCGACGCTCCTTGCAGAACATACCCAGATGATCGCCGTCGAATTTTCGACGAAAAAAGGCTGATCCATTTTCACTCCAATCAATGAAGAGGAAACAAACAACGCCGCTATACAGAATCACCGACAGTGCGGTTCTCTAGAGACACTAATACAGTGAATATAGGTGTAACAAACGGGGCGAGGGAAATTTCATCGGAATCTGATGAGGAACGTGGAGAATCGTAAGAGAGTGGAAAGAAAATTCCCTCGAACCGAAATCTAAGTTTAAGTAAACCGCGATGCAAGGCGTGCATCGAAAATTGTAATAATTTAATAAATAATGTAATAGTTCCGAGCCAGCACTACTTCGCATTAATCTACAATTGTTAAGAATGTATATGTAACTGTGTAATAAGTGAATACATATGCGCGATTATTAGACGCACTCTCCCGGTGGGTCTTCGGCGATGGAACGCCGATTTTTTCGAAGGGGGAGGTGTTACGACCGACGGGTCGTACACCACTGCATTTTCTTAATTATATATAACTCTTTATATCGCGCATATTGGGGATTAAGCTATATTTTACTTGTATGAATAAATATAGTATTAACGACATACGATGTTTATTCCATCCGGTGTAGAGTCGCATACCGCGAGACCGGATGGACATACAATGGGCATAATCAATATCAATTTTTAGAATAAGTGGTTCGATATAGCGCGCCGATATAAATCGCGAGTGCTGGTTCGGGAATAATATTGGTCAGAGAATTAAACACATCTACTTATATATATCTGTGTTTGATTTTCCCGATCCTGTTACCACGTGATTGAGGACATCGAAAGTCCACTGGTGTCAGAATCCTGCCTGATACCAAAAATCGAATTCGTAACAGGTACAATGTTTTTAGTTACAAAGATCAATTTTACATGTCGAAAGAATGTCATACGGAAATCCACTAGTAGGTTAATCAGTGTTAATGGATAATTAAGTATGATATAAACAGGATTCTTATATATAACATTCATACAGAATAGAAAATTAATTTCCTCAAGAAAAGACCAATTTTTTCTTTCACCATTTTTCAATACAAGGAGTTATAAATATAAAAGTCTCCTTTCGCGGTACAAGATATTTATCTACTATTAATAAACAATTAAAATCGCAGCAAACACCGTCCTTATTTCCAAAAGTCTAGACCATTTCTTTTTCATTCAACAAAAATATAGATTCACATAATGTATTTTGCAAATAATACGATGCCCTTTTAAGGACGATCATTCTATTCACATTCGTAAACTACATTTACATGATACTGTTCAGTGTGTGAAACGTTATAAAAAAATCATAAAAATAACCGTTCTCGGATTAACAGTCAGTAAGAAAAATGAGCACATGCTAACGCACTGATTGTTCATAACAGAAATATAATAACATAAGCAAAAAATCTTTTCACTATTCTAAATCATTTCTTTTTCATTGAATTTTTCACTTATTATTGTAACATTTTCGGGAAACGATAATGCCGATAAGAAATGACAAACCGACAACCCAGAAATTATGACTCGTGTCAAAATGAGGAAATCTATAGTACTTGGTTTTGTTTGTATTTTTCAAATCTGCAGTGTGTAGCTCCGTTATTGTGAGTCAATGCTGCACATCCGGAGATTTATCGAAAACACTCGTAAGAATAAGACCAATGCAAATGCCGAAAGCGAAATGGAGATAGACGAGGTGATTCTGCGTGCGCCCAATAACAACGAAGCGTAAGCAATGGAGACTGCCAGTAGTTGTATTATTCTAACATACGAATTATGGAATCAATAATCAATGTATGAAACCAGGTATTTCACTAATAGAAGATACCAATTTTTCAAGGGATGGTAATTGTCTCTTTGGCTCATTATTTAAAGCACAAAATTTTGGGAATAAAATCTTTTCAACTTAGAGCGACTCCACGCGACAATGACTATTTATTACTTTGCGTGAAAAACATGCATGCTTATGCACTATTAGAACAAAATTTTAGTTTTGGTGACGATAATATAATAAAAATATTTGCTCAACATTATAATGTAAACATATGTGTTCACAAATGCAATATTCCTAATTATCCTGAATATTAACACATAAAGTCACGGGCGACAAATGTTGTTCATCATTTACGGCTTGAGAGAGACCATTATACTTCACTTTTACCGCAATATTGAAACAAATTTCTAAGAACCTATATCCATGCCTTCATGCTACGAGCCGGAAGTTAGGATTGAACACGTGTCAATCAATATCGATTTATACACCAGCGTAAAAAATAAAATAAATTACAACAAACAAGTAACAACCAACAGCAAAAGGAATAAAGGCATTCTACCATCATATAGGGTAGAAAAAAAATATACCAATAATAAAACTCCTGAAATAATCGGCCAAGAGTAATCGGATGATGCAATTCAAAACGCTACCAAATTCAAGGTTATCAATAATCATATTTTTAACCACAAAGGGAATATAGCATATTTTAGGACGGCTGATGACCAATTAGGTAATGAAATTCCGATAGTCCTCGTAGAAAGATTAATAATAAATACTCATGAATTACAACTAAAAAAATTAGAAATTGGTGAAGTAGTCATTCACAAAATAGGAAAATATTTGGATTAATCGTAAAAAGTTGCATTGATGCCAGAGCCCTAAAGAATAATATCATAGAATGTTTAAAGTTTTTTAAAATCACCTTTAGACAAAATTGAAATAAAACAAATCTTTATAAGGCATGAATACAAAATTTGTCAAAAAAATAAATGGTATGAGATACATGAACTAATTCAGTCGATTTTCCAAAATCAAAATGAAACGTCCATCCTTTGTAAGAATAATCGCTCAATACCGCCTACTGATGAGAGGTTGGGAATTATTAAAGAACATCATGACTCAGCTGTCGGAGGACATAAAGATGTCACTAAGACATATCTTGGAATGTGTGACAAATTTTACTGGCGCATCATGAAGCATGACATGATTGAATACCTGAATATCAAAAAAAGAAACTAGTCCGTGTAAAAAAAAGTTAACAATATTTGTAATTGACATACCAGGAGCCACCTTTGACAAAGTGGTCTTGGACATATGGAGACCTACGGAGATCACTCTAGACGGGAATAAATACGTTCTGACAGTTCAAGACGCATTAACAAAATATTTGCTTGCAATTCCCTTCGGGGAGGCATCCATTAAAGAGGTTGCTAAAGCATTTGTCAAGTATTTTATTTGTAACTTTGAAGCTGCTTTCTCAATCCTCACAGATCAAGGGAGATGTTTCATGACGAAGATAATGAAAGAATTTGCGAGAAGTTTTAAAATCATGATACTCAGTATCAGCGCTTACTATCCTCAGAGCAATGCCAGTTTCGGCGGAAGTCACCGAGTTTTGGTAGAGTATTTGAAAATGTTTGTAAAAGAAGATGAGGAGAAATGATAAGATGATGAAAGAGATAACTGGGATGCATGGTTACCAGACGCCATGTTGTCCTACAGTATAATTGTACATGAAGGTACAAATTATTCTCCGCATGAACCTGTTATTCGGAAGAACAGCTCGATTACCTTCTTCATGTATAACTAGACAAACAGCCTCTACCTTATGATGATTACTTTACGGATTTAACGTACCCTTTGTGCGAAATAGAAATACCACTAGCTATGAATTTAACACAGGCAAAGTGTAAGTAAAAAATATTATGACCAAAAACTAAATGTTAAGCTAATCAGGGAAGAAGAAAGAATACTTTTATTAAAGGAACCTAAACACGGAAAGATCGACGATGAGTACGCGAGGAGTCCCTATGAAATTCTAGAACTTATTTGGGCTCACGATGTGAAAGTAAGCATCAGTTCGCGAAAAACCAAAATTATCTACATAGGCAAGATAAAAAAGTGCTACGATCCCCTGCTCTATCTGTCGGAAGAATGCGAAAAACAACTCAATAATAGTAAGAATGCGATGAAGATGTCCGAAAGTGTAACAATATTTTCATTACCTATATATGCCCAAACAATTTGCCCGTTCATTCAGTAAACGACAAAAGCGAATGTGAAGTGCGGCTGATAACCGAACCTCTGTTTCGCAATTTCGAAATATGTCATGACCAAATGACAGATTCAGTTGTTCCATTCTGGGTCCAATTGGAATCACGTAACAATTGATTTTGTTAATACCGATAGACGACTCAATTCATGTCACGTGTAAATGCAGACGGACAATAACGAACACATTGAATAATACGGGAATACTTACCTAAAATCCAAATCTCAGACCACGAGCATCAAATACGATACTTACCAGTTCACGAACAAGCGTGTCACGAAATGTAGAAACTGATCATCATATTCACAATTTCGTATCTCGGAATTATTTGCCATGCTCTTCAATAATACAATCACGAAATTTTAGAACAGAGTATTCGCGAAATAGGAATCGGTAATCCACGTGACACAAATTATATTAAAAACGGAATAACTTTTCGGAAAATAATTAAACGGGCACGCGAAATTGTAATTACAAGAGCTAATAATAAAAAATCTACCCGTACGCAAAATATTTCAATTTATTTTTGTGTAGAAATTGTCCCAATAACCATCATCATACTTATTTTATGGAGATGGTGGAATCTTTGTAAGATAATTATCCCACAAGAATGCATTCTACAAACGCATGTACCTAGTAAAAGACATATGGCTTGAAATTGTGAGTTTGCATATACAAAAGAACACGACAGTGTCAGTTTAATTTCGTGCATACCGGATGGCCCCTCTTGTGGTCGAGACAGTCATACGCCACCGAATTCCGGAGAAATCGTGTTTCATATGGCCAAGTTGTTGCTTTTAAGATGTAAGAACAGACAAAAATTACCTCGAAGCGACCAGTTGTCGATGTATTAGAGATACATACTAACCATAGTATAAGCAATTTAATTGTATAAGATACCAACAATTTCATCAGCGAACTGTAGGTTCTGCGAGTATTACTAAGAATAGGATATGTATGATTTAATCACCACACTAGGGATCGAGGACAAAGTCATAATCAAATTAACATTCCGGTTCAACCAAAGGAGCGATCGTCCTAATTTTTTTTTAAATTAAAACTGACATATTTTTTAACAGATTCCTCCAGGCCGATTGAAAAAAAATTGTTTTCATCTAAAGTAAACACATAATATAAACAATTATATAAACAAAGTCGCGATTTTCACACTTTGATTTTTATTTTTTCTATGCGACAACAATATTCATAGGTTGCCGGGGTTTCTGATTATGAATCTGATATCGGATTTTGAAAATTCAAAATGGCGGATCCAATATCGAGGAAGATTTTTGAAAAATTAAACTGCATTTTCAGGTATTGTTTGTGATGTCATCAAAAGATTCGGTATCATTCTTCAAACAATGGCATGCGGAGAAAAAATTAATGCAGAAAAATTTGAAGAGTATGCATTACAGACATCTGAATTGTACGTAAAGCACTATTATTGGTATTATATGCCGTCTTCTGTGCATAAAATACTGATTCATGGGGCTGATGTTATAAAATCGGCTCATCTACCCATCGGTCAATTGTCGGAAGAAGCGCAAGAAGCGCGGAACAAGGATTTCAAACGATTCAGGGAATACAACACCCAAAAATGCAGTCGACTTGCGACCAATGTAGACCTTGTGCACAAACTGCTCATTTCTTCAGATCCCGTAATTGGTAGCCTTAGGCACACAGCACTTTGGAAATCCAAAGACAGTACTGTTGATGAAGAAGTGCGGTCTCTACCCTCTAATGTTGAATAAGTGAAAATCCACTTGTTGTAGGTTAAAAGCCGTTTGCCATTATAGAGTAAGTGAAGATTCACTTATTTATAAGTGTATATGCACTTATTTTTCGGCGTGAACGACTTACAACTTATAATAAGTGAAGTTTCACTTATCCAAATTTAGAGAGTACTGAGCAATTAATTTGACAGACTCACAAAATTAAATGGCCCTTTACAGGGCCACATGGTGTGCGAAATCCAATTGGCTACCTCCACGTGGTGCACATCGGGTGATGCCAATGTTGCCAAAATCCGCATTTTTTAATATTGTACAATATTAAAAAAAGCAGATTCTTGTAACAGTGGCTGATGCTAAAGTCAAGGGTACCTCTGAATCTAATTGATGTCATCAATGTTCAACCCTTTCTGCCACGAACTTTTTCAAGCGATCGATTTTTTATGAAATTTGGTATATAATTGTTTTTTATCCGTGTCATATCAATCCTTAAGAACATAACAATTACGACAGGGAAATATGGTTAGTGACATAGAAAATTAAAAACAAACGGGGACTTTTTGTACACCCTGTGTGTATATATATATATATATATATATATATATATATATATATATATATATATATATTTCAGCTGCGACACAGTTGCATGCTTCTGTAGTGCATTCTTTACAAGTTTAACTCGGTACCAGTTTCTTAGGCGATGGTAGCAATTTTGAAGCGAATTCGTTTCATTTTTTCAAAATTCTTCGCCGTATTCGAATCGCCATTTTTAATTTTCAAAATGCGATATCACATTCGTAATCAAATCAGAGACTCCAAATACGCCGAGTAACGAGTTTCAAGCAATTTCGATTAATTTTTCAAAAATCTTCCTCCATATTGGATCCGCCATTTCGGATGTTCAAAATCCAATATCAGATTCGTAATCAGCGACCCCGAAAACCCCCGAGAAACGAGTTTCGAGCGATTTCGTATAATTTTTCAAAAATCTTCCGCCATATTGGATCCGCCAATTTTAATTTTCAAAATCCGATACCAGATTCATAATCAGAAACCCCGGAAACCTATGAATATTGTTGTCGCATAGAAAAAATAAAAATCAAAGTGTGAAATTCGCGATTTTGTTTATATAATTGTTTATATTATGTGTTTACTTTAGATGTAAACAATTTTTTTTCAATCGGCCTGGAGGAATCTGTTAAAAAATATATCAGTTTTAATTTAAACAAAAAAATTAGGACGATCGCTCTTTTGGTTGAACCGGAATGTTAATTTGATTATGACTTTGTCCTCGATACCTAGTGTGCGGTGGAACGTTTTTTTGTATCCCCGGGCGTGTTACGGATACAGCGTACTGCATTCCTACGTACTACTGTAATATTTTCGGGAATGATGACTCATGAGGAATTATGAAAAATAAGGAAATAAAATAAAATATATACAAAGTAAATAATATATATTCGCATCTGGGTTGAAATATGGTGCTAATTGCAAAAAATGGACTAGTAAATCATGACTCGAATTAAATGTGAAGAAAATACATAGGATAACCGTGGATGGTAGAGCATTCGACGGGAAATCGAGAGGTCGTAGGTTCGCCCCTACCGGCTGCGAAAGTGCTGCCATGCTCCATTTTTTGTCGAGAATTTTTCGCTATTACGTCTTTTCAACATTTTTCGTGAATTTTCACATTTTTAATGATTAATTATTTTCGTGGCACGCTCCATCTAAATTGAATTTTCAAAATTGATTGACGAACAAAACATTTGTCGCGCGAATTTGAAAATTTCTTTGAAAACACTTTGGTCCAGAATACCGATAAATTCAATTGTCAATATACCACCGAATGATAAATTCATGTCTCAATTAAATTACTTAAATTTGAGATTTCTATTGATTCTATAATTATATCTTAAAATGTATGAAAATAAGCGCATCCATGTCGACTGAGCGAGCAATAAAAACGTTAAACATTTGACACATCTTTCTGAAACATGAGCTCAATAGATGAAGATAGTTCTCATATAGCGCAGTTTAATGAAAATAATAAATATATACATACAAAAATTGCTTATTTAGTAATTCATGATTAATCAGTTAGTTGCGTTCGGGTACTCTTGCATTCGGCGGTCTGCTGCATCAAGAATGTCGTGTAGAAGCCTAGTTTGAACGTACCGAATATTCTCTTGATGTTGTGTGCACTGCAGAAACCACAGATAACTTGCAATGTGTGAACATGTGCCCAAAGTACGAGCACCGGACTTACAAGTGCAATAGTAACCTCTAATAGTGTTGACGTCGTTATCATTGTCCATTCCCTCAACGGGTTCGTGATTATGAATAGGTCTGTACGATATTCACAATTTATATTTTGTAGCATTTCTGAACCGGGAGAACAAACACTTTTACCATTATTGAGTCGGATTCAGGAGTTCTATTTGCATTTCTCAACTTCTCAGTGTGAAGTTCTTTGCACCTATCTCCTTGCATTCTACCTTGGATATAAGAAAACACAAAATGTATCTCATAGACGCCAGTCGTCAGATCACGTAAATAGTCAACGTTCAAGATTGGAAAGTCAGCAATATCAATTGTACCCATCTTTGAGCACTGCGAGTACGTAGTTGTTGAGACACTTTAACGGTCGTATTTTGCATGTTGATAACCGAATGCTATCTGTTGATAATTACCCCAGCAATACGATAACAATCGTCTAAATGAGAGAGGTGGGGAATAGGAATTATTTGGCTAAAGAATTTAAGAATCGACTTTATATGGCGGTTCCTGGTCACGACAATTCAACAATCTTGAGTTTTTAGCTGCATCGGTAGAGAGCTGTCGTTGCCCTCGTTCAAGGAGTGCTCGCATTTTCCAATTAATTTCAAAACATGTGAACATGTCAGTGGAGAAATGGATTGAAACTCACTGTCAGTAAAACTATTTTCGTCAGTGAACATTCCTTGAGTTTGTTACAGCAGTTCGGAGATCTTGTAAGAATAACTGTAGCTGTTGCCCACTGGTATTATATGGTCTGTTGCCATACTGCAAACCAGGTAATAAAACGTCATGAAACAAACTTTCTTCGTTCAAGTGATACCGCCAGGATCTAACATTTTAAGGGCTGAATATATTTCGGGAAATGAAAACCTTTACTCTACATTCCAGTAAGATTCTATGCACATCGACGACGGAATTGCAAATGACGCATGACTGACTTGCTGTTTGGGATAGGACATTAAGCCGCAAAGCATATGGATTCCTTTCCATTTCGGTTATTTTATTACAAACCGACCGAGTACAGTTTAAATATGTTCTTGTTTTAACCGTTTTTTCCAATGGTGGTCTTTCCAAAGCACTCCGCCTTTGAATGACGATGTTACGTTTTATTGCATTATCTTCTCCAATTAATCGGCTCAAAACATTTCTGGAATATAGTCCATTACACATGTAGCATTTGAAATGATTTCTCTGCACCATGACAGGTCAAAATCTAATAAATTGGAGTAATCAATGACATAATGACATAACATAATGTACCGAAATGATCCTTTAGTATGTATTATCATAATGATCTACGAAACTAAATGATTTTACGTTTGACATTTATATGAGCTAAGTTATTTTTCACTATTGGAAGTTAGACAAAATATAATATAACGTAATTAGATATATGACAAATCCTTGTAATTACATGTTGGTTAGAAAACGTCTAGTTGAAATGACAAAAGAAAATAATAACAATCTATTCCTAATTCACATTATGATCGAATACTTTTGTGTAGTTTAATGTAGTAAATAAACATATTTCTTCGTAGTAATTATATCCATTTACAATAGAATATAATAAATAAGTAAAATAGAACTTCGATTTAGTTTCGTGATTAAAGATATTGAAAAGGGTAAATCACTAACAAATATATTTATTCGTTTTTCTTCTTCTTCACCAATATATTTATTAATTTTTTTTGCAGTTTCATCTGTCATAGTAGAGAGAAATTGCTTGCATTGCTACATGTGTGATGGACTCGATTTTAGAACTGTATCGAGCCGATTAAATAGAAATGATAATGCCACTAAATTAACGACATGGGCTTCGTGGATCAGGCGGTAGCGTGCTGGACTACGAGTCGTAGGTCTTCGTAACAATTTTTTGAAATTGTTTTTAAGCAGCGGTTTACAATATACAAAACGAGTTATGCTGTTAGTCAACGTTTCGAAATGTTTTTTACCAGGCGGGGATTGACTCATGTACGCTGCTGTACTTGATATAGGTTTCTGCAGTTTCCTACATCCTTCGATAAATGTAAGTATGTTGCCATTTAAAAGTCTATCTGCTGTTTTCGCTACACCGACGTGCAAGGCTCGACAGGTGAATCAAAATTACGCCTGGTTGAATTTCGACTGTGAGGTTCATCCAGGGTTCTGATTACAGGGCCCCGGGTCGTCCGGGCCTTGAACGATCGGTAGGGCCAAATAGCCTAAAGGGCAGAAATATAAAAAATCATCCGCTGCAAAATCTCTGCAACATTGTTAATGAATCATAAATAATATTATTACTTACAGAAGGATAAAGGAACAAGACAAAAGTTTGTTTCATAAAACATTCTATTAAATGCTGAATTGATTAAAGTTATTGAAAAACCTAATTCTTGATATAAATTCTAGAGTTCTTTCAAAATTCTTCAGTTAAAATATATTCCTGTAGCAGATTAGATTTATATGATTTTATTATTTTTGTGTCTAAATGCTGACATGTGGTTTGGTATGTCGGCGCATTTTATTCGCATAACTTCAATTTGTGGTGTACACAAAAATATAATTACAGTATGTTTTTATATCATTATATTTTTGTTTGTTTTCTAGTTCGAACGTTACGTATATTTTTTGCTTAAAAATAGTTCAAAATGTTAAAAATTAAAATCACCTTCCAGATATTATTATTTCAATGACATAAACTATTTGTGTAAATATTAAATAACTTAATTTTCGCCGTAGGGATATGCGCTAAAACTGTTGCTCATAAATAATTAGCGCCGCAATAAATAATGTTTTTAGTTGCAAAACCACTGTTTTGATAGCCCGGCGCGGTTTAGGGTTTCGTGCCCTAGGGCAAGGCAGACGGCCTCGAATTTTGCAGCTTCGCACATATCGCATTGAAAAGTACCGTATGTATGACGTGTGAAAAATATACCTTCGACGAATGTAATTGTGAGTCTCGCTTTGCTTTGGGCCTTTAATGCAGAGTATACTATTTTCATTCAATTCTTATCAGATGTTAGGTAATAACAATGAACTATGGATATTAGTATCATCAAAATATTGAACTATTGTTAATAAACTATTAAAATCATAATAAAAAACTTGGGAGAGAAAAATCATTTCCACAACCCGAAATAATTTTTTTCTTCAAATTCCTTTCTGAAGGTAGGCACAACGGGCTACCGATATCAGTGTTATCTACCACAGCGTAACAAAGTTAAGTTTTGATAATAAACGGTTAAAGTCGCCACAAACAAAAGGTTTAATTGCAAATACAATTTCTTCATGGCGAAACCATTGCTTTTAGGGTAGCGAACACAATCAACTATTGATATCGGTGTCATCTTGCGCATCAAGAAAAATGTTATCACTAATAAACAATTTACGTAGCAATATAGTTAGCTGTAAAAGTAATTTCCACAAAGCAGAGCCATTTTTTTCAATTCCTATCAGGAGGTATTATCAATATGTATCAATCAATATGTAGTCCATCAAGTGAGTATTATGTTCTGTCCTACGCCTCAACTAACTGTGTAATGATGTATGTGCAAAAATGTGCAGTTGTTTGTCACAACATTAATTATTTATTACCAATTGTTACCTTTCTTGTACTGTTCCAGATGGCAAAGATATTAGTAGATAGTAGTATTAGCCAGCGTCACCAAAAAAATTGGAAAAAAGTATGGGTTCCATGTAAAAATGATTTTTGCAACTCAGAACGTTATTTAATGCAACATTTATTATTTATTATCAATATGTTACTTGTTTATGCTGCCTAAATTATATTAATATCGACAGTTGGTGGTATTAGCTACCCTAAAAACGGGTACAGGACGTTTTGGTCCTCCTTTTCGAGGACATTTTAGTGCAAAATACTAACCTGTAACCAGTCACAATTTTATGGCCAACTCGCATCGTGTTCCCGGGAGGGGGGAGGGGGTCAAGAATCATAAAAATCATAGGGCAGGTGTTGGAAAGATTCGACGATACTCGCTAATCCGTGGTGTAAAAAATGCAAGTTGAAACATTCCAAGTTGTATCTGACACATAAATTTCCAAGTGCTCGGCTCGCATTATGTTCACAGTAAATGTATGCGTCCCTGGGGCCTGCGCCCCCCCCCCCCACACCCACTCGCTGAGAAAGAAACTTAACCAACGTAGACCGCATAATGCTAGGACCTCATTATTTCCCGGTAAATATACACTCCGAATTTAATAACGAAAATATCAAAGAACAAGGCGACGCCAAAACATCCTGCTCCCCTAAAAACAGACTTTAAGCGATATATATCTTATCCATTAATCCAATTGGCAATAAAAAAGTAAAAAAAATCAGTTGGCAAAAAATCGAATCCCTTCTTTTATAAATCTGTTGCTACGAATATGTCGTCAGTTTTAGGATCATAGTGATTAATATTTTGGGTACTAATATCAATTTCCTCTACATAACTATACGTTTCAAAGAATATCTTGAATTTCAGCAATTCATTGAAACCATGTATTTCTACTTATAATGGTTATTATTAGAATGGTTATCGTTGGCTTGTACTCATTTTTCTTACTGACTGTTAATTCAAGAACTGTTATTGTTATTGTCGCGTTATGCGCGAAGTTTCACAGGCTGACCTTCGGTGACCGTCACTTGCTTTTCTCGCCTATTGCGATCTGGGATTTCAGCATTGAGCCGAAAAAAGGCCACAAATTTCGATTTCCTTTTTTCCTTGACCCTGAACCATCTTTTCGGGGCACCAGACCTTTGCCATAAGCACGGCAAACGGTTATGATTTGTTTATTACGTTTCCCATTCTGAACAGTATCATGTACATATTGTTTAGGAATGTGAATAGAATGATCGTCCTTAAAATTGAATCTTATAATACGCAAACTTCATTATGCGAATCTATATTTTTGTTGAATGAAAAAGGAATGGTTTAGACTTTTGGAAATAAGGACGTTGTTTGTTGCGATTTTAATTCTTTATTAATAGTAGATAAATATCTTGCACCGCGAAAGGAGACTTTTATATTTATAACTCCTTGTATTGGATACCTTTTGAAATATAGTGATAGAAAAAATTGGTTTTTCCTTGTGGAAATGAATTTTTTATTCTTTATGAATTTGATATATAAGAACCCTGTTTACATCATACTTAATTATTCATTAACACTGATTAACCTACTAGTGCATTTCCAGATGGCACTGAAACCGATGGTTTGTGACATTGGGTATCTTTAGAAAAAATGGGACGAAAAAACATTCTTTCGACATGTAAACTTGATCATTGTAACTAAAAACATTGTTCAATAAAACAGTAATTGTTTATCGACATTAGTTAATATCCTTATGCCGCACCAGATTACAGGATATTGGTAGTTGGTGGTAATCTGGTAATAGCTTCCCTCTGAAAAAAATTGAATAACCTACGTTTTTCGGATATCTGAAACCGAATGCGACGATTCTTAATGTTACACGTTATTTATATTTGCATTCGTAATTTGTATTAATATGCGTATACCAATTTTGTATATTTTATAAACTATTCGATCTAAAGTGTTCATCTCAAATTTCTAATGATACAAAATTTTCTAATTTCTTTTGGATGTCTTCGAATGTTAAAAATTTATTTACTGTTGTGTAATTAGTATTTGCTGTACAATATCGTCCATAATAAATATAAAAATAATAATTATAAGAATTATTGAGATGTAGGATATGCTATTAACAAAAAAATGTAAAAATAACAGTAACTATCAACTATTTCGATCTCTTTATCTAAGAACAAATCAGCTCAAAAGCAAATCTAACCTCAAAATTCGATGAAGAAAAATAAAAGTTTAATTATGCCTTTAAGAAACTCTACTTTTTCATTTAAAATTAGTTTTTACTTAGTAAACTCAGCCTGTACAACAGAGTCAGCTGTGGCTCGCATTTTGGAATACCCGTGTATTTTTACTCATGTGTTAATATTTTATGCCAATAAAGACACTCAACAGTCGGCGTGATAGTCGTGCGGGCTAAGGCGTCAGTCTTAGTCCGCCCGAACTGAACGTCGCGAAGGTCCTGAGTTCGAATCCCCGTCCGTGCAATTTTCTCTGCTTATGTCCAGTGTGGAATAACCGGGGAACTTTGCTGGGCGAAGGTACGAATTTGGGACCGCTGCCGACCCCCGTCGGCAGTTATCGGTACCGACAGCGTCTTATCCGCGGTCGGTACGTCGTGGGTCTTATCTCGGATAAAGATGGGATAAGCCCCGCGTCGTACTCGCTAAGGCACAGACCGCCGAATCTGCTGGTGGTACCGATATTGGGGAGGGGGAACTGGCTCTGGGTGGGTGTTGTGTTGTCCTGTTCCGTCATGTATAATGTCTATGTGTTGTCCATCCTATACCTCTCCACCCGAGAGCCGACCCGCGAATAGGCATCTAAGTCATTAAAGCGGGGGAAAATTCCAAATCCTTTATCCTTTAAAGACACTTAACAATAATAATGTTGAGAATAATAATAATAATAATAATAATAAGAGGACGAGATGATTACGATTACTAAGGAATCCGTCCTGTTTCGTAACTTGAACATCTCCGAAGGTTCTGGATTCGATTCCCCGTGTAGGAAATTTTCTGCGCTTTGAACTGGGCTCTGTACCGATACTGCAATCACCTACCTCATGGTTTGGGGCGTGATTGAAGTGAAATTTCAAGCTGATCTGTAAGAGATTTGATAAAAAATTGTCTCACTTTTCGGACAAATTGAGCAACATAAAAAACCAATGTTGTGGTTTAAGTTATTATTAAAATAATAATAATAACAATAACAAGAGTCCTCTATTCTTCTGCATCTTACTATTGCCTCTATCCGTTCATCTCCGACAATCTCAAGGGTATATGTGTGGGCCGCCTGGTGAACGTATACATTTATTCTATATGGATGATCTTAAATTATACGCATCAGGCGAGGATCAATTACATCGAACTCTGAACATCGCCCTTACATACTCGAGAGATATAGGCATGGAATTCGGATTGGACAAGTGTGCGCACGTTCATTTGCACAGAGGAAGGTCAGACTCCATTAACAACGATATGCAGCTCGTCAATAGAAGTGTCATCCGACACCTTAGCGCCGAGGAATCCTACACATACCTGGGAGTGCCTCCGAGGCATGTCCACGATGTGCAGACTGCTAAAACGAACATCGTTAAGAAATACCGGCGCCTTCTCCGTCAGATCTGGTCATCAGAATTGACGGGGAAAAATAAGGTGGCAGCCACGAATATGTTGGCCGTTTCACCAGTGCTCTATACATTTGGAGAACTTAAGTGAAACGTTGACGAGCTAAGGAGTCTTGACCGATGCACACGGAAGATGATTTGTATGCAACGCAGTTTGCATCCAAGATATTCCGTGGAACGACTGTATTTGCCTCGAAAATTGGGAGGTCGTGGCCTTTTGAATCTGGAGTGTATGCATGACAGATTAGTCCTCGAAAAGGCTTGCGACGTTATTAATCGAACGGAGGATCCCCTGATGATGCTAGTTCATCAACGTGAAATTCAGGGGAAGCGGGTGTTTTTGTACAATGCGGCTGAACAAGCGGCGCGAATCAGTCATCAATCTGAACCCAGTGCGTATAAGGGCTAACATACGGAAGGCATATCGACAAGCCATTGCATGGACAATTCTTTCGAAATGCCCAGCAACGTGGCATGTCGGTATAAATGACTTTCTCGTTCTTAAAATCAACCGGCTTGAAATCCAAGACCGAGGGTTTTTTATCTTCGCATGCCAGGATGGGGTCATCAATACCTTAGCGTACCGCCACAACCTCTTGCACCAGGCGGTGAAGAGTATGCTTTGTAGATCGTGTGGATGTCATGTTGAGACACTAATGCATCTCTTGGCAGCGGGTCCAAGACATGCAGTCTCAGCATACGTCCTACGACACAATACGGCTCTCCGTGTGCTATATTATCATCTCCGCAGCACCTACGGTATTGCCGCGACCCCAGTTTTGCCGTACGTCCCCACTGGTATTTAATCCGTAGTCGGAAATGAGTCGTGCCGAATATACTGGAATTACTCATTTCCGACGAGCAGGCAAATATCAGCCAATAAGCCTGACATCGTCCTTGTTGACTTCGATGACAAATCCATCTTCGTCATCGAGTTCTCTGCACTAGCAGAGACGAACATAGTCATCAAGGAAGACGAAAACGCATGAAATATCAGGAACTCCTGTTCGATATTCGCAAGCTGTATCGAGGATAAAAAATCAAACTCGTCGTGCTAATAATAATTGGAGTGCTGGAAGGAATGAGACCAATTTTCCTCGATAACATCAAAAGTATTCCGGCCTGCCAACAACATGGAAATTCCATCGCACGCCGAATGCAGAAAGCAGTGCTGCTGGGATTTCTCCGTCTGCTGAGATCACACGAGATCCTGTACGAGATCCTGCAACCACTAACCCGATGGTAGAGGGAGCGGTTGCAGTTACCATCGACATGGCCTGGTGCAGTCTGCACCGGAAGGGATGTATATCGGAGCCACTTTTCTGCTGCCGACTACACAAATGGATTATGGAGGGCCAAGGGAGTCCGACACACGGGGGGTTAACCAACATCTTCCACCCCCCATGGTGCCTAACGCATTTCTCCCCTCCGTAAAAAATAAAAAATAAAAAAAAATAATAATGGGGGCCCAAAAAAATGATGAGGAATGTGCAACTGTGCAATTAGCTGCATCCTTTCTTGTCTTCTCAATTGGTCTAATCTCACCTTCATGTGTGTTTATTAAAGCCGGTAGGCCCCGAACTCTTAACAACCTTGCCAGAGATTGGGTAACCAACCCCAGTGGATGACGGGGTAAGAGATGAATGCCCTACTCCCTATACATACAGCTACTAGTATCAGAACGCGCAGGGTTCCTGACCATCGGGCTGCTTCAGAGGCAGTTCAGTCTCGGGGTGGAGGGGCCATAATCAATGTCCCGGGATGATGATTAAAAAATTCCCACAGACGATTTCATTGGACGGATAGTCTCAGGCGGGACCTTTATGCACTGCTACGAGGAGAGTTGTCCGCAGCAGAGAGACTACATGGCGCGAATGCACAGACGGTTTGCAGTAATGCACCTCGAACTGGCAGATCCATTTCCTCCAACAACACCTGAGGAATTATATGGCCTATCTCAGACGGATAGGTTTCGTTGTTCTCCGCTGCCAACGCGTACCGGACGTGCGAATAACAATACCTGTGCCTGTACGCGGTGCTGGGCAAGACGTTCCACATTCTAAAAGCAAGACTCTCGTGTATAGGCGGAACGTACAATGAAAATGTTGCCTAAACAACGAGAAATAGACAGAGCAAATAGCCTACTTCTGGATGCTCTTCCAGAGGACTGCGACTTATGGCAAGTCCAGTGTGTCGTTTATGAGGCTGCAAGTGATCTGGTGACTCCACGAAATCTGTCAAAGAAATCAGGGAGTCAACAGATTACAAAACACATAGCTGGATTGAACGGCAAAATTCGATTGACGCTGAGAATCGCTTCCCGAATTCAGTATCCAATTCGGATATCCAACTATATAACATCCTTGTGAACAGTGGTAAAGGCCCAGGAGTTTCTTGCTTAATGCCGCACGGACCAATGTCCAGAGTGTTGTCTCTCGCTTAAAACGGCCTTCGGGAGTCGAGTTTGTCTGGGATTCAACCCCTGGTTTTGTCCATGTCCACTTAAGCAGCATGCATAGCCGGGGAGTTCTAACGGTACTTCCAGCAATGGCGTTCACAGGTGGCAGATAGGGGAATACTCGTTTGTTTTTTCACTGTCACGTCCAGGGGCTGCTCCAAGCTTACCGAGGTGAAGATTTTGAATCCGTGGCGGTAAAGGCTTCCGTAAAGAGGTAGCACTAAGTCGTTTAATGGCAAGTACCAGAGGTCCCATACAAGACGCACCACGTGTAAAAAAGTGTAAGAAGAGATTTACCGGAGTGCAGTGAGTGGGTGCATTGAGAATAGCCTCCGCACAAAGGACGGTCCCAGAGGCGATGATATTCGTTGCGGCGGGTGTCGTCCCAATAGACCTGTTACCCCTGGGGCGTAAAAGAATGTATTAAAGCAGCTAGGACATCGGCAGAAAAAAGGGAACCGACAAAGAACGATAAGTAACAGTAGAAATGTGGCAGCAGAGGTGGACGGCAGAAACACGAGGACGTTGGACTCGACGCTTAATAAAGATCCTGGACCCTTAGATGATGTTGACTTATCGGTCGTCGATACGCCTCGCCGAAACAGTGAGTGATTAATAAGTTAATTACGTTTGTTTATCGATTCCCGCGCAGTCGCTAGTAAGCGATATTTCCGGCGAGTGTGGCGCTTCGTGTCCTGCCTCGATGTCCGGTCTTCAAATTCGACAGATTTTCCGGAGGCCACGCAACAGTGAGGACAAGGTTTTCGCTAGCCTATGCGGACATTTAATTCGACCGACTCAAAATGGTACCGGCGATCGCGAGGTTTATTCAACCTCGAAACCGCTTGTACTGTTTAACCATTATATTAATGTGTTTGCTGAGAATCTAAGCCTTTTCATTATGTCATCTCGTGTTCAGTGTCCCGATCCTGTGAACCACCGCAATGGTGTTTTGGGATAGTGCCCTTATTGCTAATCACTACCCAATCATAAAACAGATGGATAGAAAGGCATACCGAAGTAAATTTCTTTACTACCCACTTCCTCATAGGCCATTGATATTTTCGGCATTCAAAATAAGAAAAGGTATACAGCGGAGAGACACGTACTGGAAGAGGCTATGGGAAACATTACAACAGAGAATATTTTTTCTAAAATGATAGAACGAGAATTAACGGTTTTCTTCTGGATACTTAAGAAATATGTTTTAGGCGCGATTTTAAACATAATTGTACTGATTAAAAAGAGAGCAGGCCACAAAATAGGTAAAGACCGCCATGCACTGAAGTAATGCAATCGCGGTTTCAGGAGTGGGTCCAACGGTGAGGAACGGGTGGAGGGGAGTTTTTTAGTCGGTCGCCATAACATCGCCAATCCCACACTGTAAGGCAGTGCGGACCCTGACTAGTGTTTTAAAAAATTGTCACTCCCCCTCGAGACAAAAAAATTAATAACAATAAAAATACTTTAAATACTGTTTGTCGTAAGCAAACTTGTAGTGCGCCACATTACTTACCATGGAAAGTAATTTGGCGCATGAGAATTTGTTTGGAAAAAAGAAAATTATAATTTTTAATTGATTCGAATACGGTTTTCGTTAAAGTGGAATTTAACCTTGGATATCGAACTATACTGCTCTCTTTAGAAATTATTATCAAGTGTATATTTTACTTAGTAGTCATCAGGAAAAAAGTGCGATGCATTATCCGCCGCTACACGTTATAATATTCTTAAGAAGAACTTAAATATTATGTAACAATAATGTGAACACCATGACCACCGTAAGAAACAACAGTAATACTAATATGCCAACAACCTTGTTTTTCAAGGAGAGGTTTCAGATTAAACTTGACTCGACGTGGTCTGCAGCATAGGAGCAAAATTCAAAGTCACATTTATAAAGCAGTGCACGGACTCGGGCATGTTACTATCTTGCAATCACATTTTCTTATGCATATCTTCTATTACGCGAGGTCCCGATAGTATTTACGTAAGCAAGAAAGCTTGCGTACGAGACAGCACACTCACGCGAATTCTTGTGAATGTTGTTGCACGGAAGCGTGACACGAGTATTTGCTTTATGGACATAAATACATGTGTCCCTACTACTATGGTACAGTGAAATAATAAATAATAAAACAAATCAATAGCATACAAACATTAAATACTTGATGTGGATTGCTTACGGGCTATTGCTCGAAGCCGAGGGATGCTAGGTGAACCAGGTGGGCTGTTTGGTCTAGACTGATTTCGATTTGCACCACGATCCGGAGCCGTGTGCTGCACTGTGATGGTATGGCGAAAATCTGTAAACAATAGAAAAAATTCACTTACATCCACAATAAGATTATTCAGCCCTGTTTTAATAATTATAGTAACTTACATTCCTTATATGAGGTTATTATATTGAGGTTATACAACGTTACATACAATTGCTCATTTACGCTTTTTAAAACTATTAAAATTTAACGAAAATATAAATTCCATCGTCCTATAAAGGAACCTTTGAACAGGTAATGTAAACTATTCAAATTTTACCCATATTACACCATGTGAGTATTCATCACTTCTCATAAATTGTTGCAATTATAGTAAGGAGATGGAGGAGAGGGGATTGGTGGTATTTTTAAACGAAAGTATAAATTACAAGTATAAAATATAAATACACCGAAGATTTCAAATTTGTAGTTTTTTATTTTTAAATGCGTGTGTTTAATCCGCTTATATAAGGATTGCTTCTTCTCCATCTTCAGTTTTCATCAGATGTTCAGTGACTTGGAGCGGAAGTAATGAATATATATATATATATATATATCAATAATTCGATTACGACCAACAGGGAGACGAATTGAACGACCACAAATAGGAATAGAGGAAAATTACGCACAAAAACGAGGAAAATAGGCGTTCCATTACATTTGACAAATTCAATCACAGCTAGCCTACGTACAGAGATGAATATGTGACTACATATTCTGGTACAATACTGTTTCTTTTCATCCCGCGATATACGGAACCTCGCCTGTGCCACCCGAGAGCGAGCCGGAGACCCGTACGTATGACGCAGTCCATGATAACGGTTTAGCCCATCTGACCCTCGACAGTCGTACACAAGGATATGTAGAGGCGGCAGAAAGAGTGTCTTTGACTGTATTTATGGAAGAGAGTGAAAATTCGGAATTTCCCTGCTACATATGGGTCTCACGAAAGAAACAAGCAATAGAAGACAAGCAGCACGAAAATATGGAAATCTCCCACACTGTAAATTACATGATCAACTACAAGTCTATCGAACCTCGTAAAAAAACTATATCAAAATATGAATATCATGGCGGATCGAAACTGTATATTCGACTCATTAATTAAAGTTCATGAACTAAATTTGACCATACCACAATTGAAACAAATTCTTAGAAATAGCAAATATACGACAGACTGTGCAGAACCGGGATTAGTAGTTTCAATCTTGGAAACACCTTACGCATTTGGAGATGATAACATCCTAAAAATATTCTCACATCACTATAATGTGATTTTTTGTATTAAAAAACATGATTTAATCATTAGTAACATCATAAGTTGTTAAATGTTAGCATATACTTAACCAACATTCAAGAAAAACACATCATTTACACTTAAAAAATGTACATTATACTCCATACTTCGAAGAACCAAACGCTAATCGAACGAAAGATTTACCAAACCCAGAGACTGGTCATATACAGGATGTAGGTCCAACGGATGACAGAATAGAGACCGCAATTATATAATCCGATAATTACGATGCTCTTGATGTAGAAGTACAATCTGGTGCAAATAATGTTAATATAGAAGCATCGACATCTGCAATAGTAACGGTTAGTGAAAATACAGAATCAGAAATAAATACAGAGGAAACGGAAAATTCATAAACACCGCCGGCATATGAGGGAGGGATATACTACGTGTCATAAATTCTCGAAAACACCTATTTCAGGAAAAGGGTCACATAGTTTATTTTACCACATCTGGCGGAACCTTTGGAAATGAAATAAGTACCGCTCTATGAGAAAGAAGATTGTTAAACATGATTAAAATAGACCACACGAAACTAATAACGGGAGGTTTGCTAACGACAAGGAGATGCAACACCTAGTTATTCGGAATTATGGCAACCAAACTTATGGAAGAACCGTTAATGAAAACCGTACTAATAAACTGTCCTAAAAGTTTAAAAATTAAAATTATTCAAAGAAACATAACGTCCTTTCGAATAGGGTTCGGCAGCATGTTATTTTCGAAAACAAAGAGGCTAGAAATCGGTGAAATGTTCCGTAAAATTATTTAGAAAAAAGCATTACAAATCATCTTCTGCGAAAATAATCTACCGATTCCTACGACCGAATGCCGATATGAGATCATTAGAGAATATGATACATCCACAATGGGCAGACATAAAGGAGTGGGAGATACGTATAGAAAGATCAGCGGGAGTTATTATTGGCGAAATATGCGACCAGATATTAGCCAATTTCTTAAGCGATGTCCCGTTTATCAGTTTAAGAAGTTAAGGAGAGTTAAAACTCGGTTACCGATGCTAATCACCGACACATCGAAAGACGCATTCGACAAGGTTGCGATATATATCTGGGGGCGTATGAATGTATCAGAGCGAGGAAACCGCTATGTACTTACAATGCAGGATCTTTTGACGAAATATACGCTAGCGGTACTCTTACCCGACGCAACCGCGGTACAAGTAACCGACACTCTTGCGACACATCCTTTATGTATTTTTGGTTCGCCAAAAAGCATATTATGAGATCAGGGTAGATGCTTTATCGCAAAGTTACGGAAACAATTCACGCGGATATTTAAAATAAAAAAGACTGTGTCGACTGCTTATCATCCACAAACAAACGGCAGCTTAGAGCGAAGTAATTCTATACTTGCCGAGTATTTACGAATGTTCGTAAAAAACAGGAAGGAATGGGACAAATGGCTGCCACATGCCATGTTCTCGTACAATACCAGTATCCATGAGAGTACGAAATTCAGTCCGCATGAGCTTTTTTTTGTGAAACCCGCTCAAATGGTGTCAAAATTCCCACCACGCGGTAAATTGCTTAATTATGGTGACCTATCTCTTCCAAGACATAGTGCAAAATATATCGGAAATTAAAATCCTTGTTGCTATGAATCACAGTCAAAACATACGTCTAAGTTTTACTACGATCGGAAACATAACGTAATACATTTTCAAATTAAAAAAAAACATTAAGCAAATACGGTGCTAAATACGGTGACCCCTTTGAAATTACAGAACTCGTAGGGTCACACAATATAAAAATAAGAATATGCAGTAAAAAGAACAAATTCGTCCAGGCAACCCCTGGTTTTACGATGAGGATGCTGATGACGTCAATGAATAGAAAACATTAACTTCACAACTGAACCTTTATGTAAATTTTTGTTTATATTAAGCACACTAGCTTTTTTCCCCTGTTTATTAATTTTGGAAAAAGTCTATTCAGTAGCGGAGTAATATTTTGGCGATCGTTGTAGATTTTTTGGCAACTTGATCGACGGCAACTACCGTTGTATAGCATTCGAGTAACTTTTGGTATAGACCTTCTGTTCAGACAGAATGGCACCAAAGGTATACAAAGCAATACCGCAGTCCGTGGGTATGAAAGGTATCCGTGTGTATAAACGGATGCCGGTAGCTCAGTTTCAACATTTAGTTGAAACAAAAAGGGCATTGATAGAATCATTTTTTTACGTCGGTGTGATGGTCGTGCGGGCTAAGGCGTCAGTCTTAGTCCGCCCGAACTGAACGTCGCGAAGGTCCCGAGTTCGAATCCCCGTCTGTGCAATTTTCTCTGCTTATGTCCAATGTGGAATAACCGGGGAACTTTGCTGGGCGAAGGTATGAATTTGGGACCGCTGCCGACCCCCGTCGGCAGTTATCGGTACCGTCAGCGTCTTATCCGCGGTTGGTACGTCGTGGGTCTTATCTCGGATAAAGATGGGATAAGCCCCGCGTCGTACTCGCTAAGGCACAGACCGCCGAAACTGCTGATGGTACCGATATTGGGGTAGGGGGGACTGGCTCTGGGTGGGTGTTGTGTGTGTTTCTGCCTACAGTTCTGTCATGTACTGTCTGTCTCTGTCCCGTACCTCTCCACCCGAGAATCGACCAGCAAACAGACATATTCGTCATTAACGCGGGGGAAAATTTCGTGTCCTTTATCCGTTTTTTTTAATCATCTTTTTGAGTCTGCGTCACAAGTAACATTTTGTGAAAAACTGACGGACTTTTCCTTACAAAAGATAAGAAGAATGAGATTTTTGGTTAATTTAAGAGAAAAAAATAGAATGTTTTCAATTCCTTTTCTTGCAATTTATTTTGTTTCCTTTAATTATGTATGTTGTTTTTTCGCTGCATTTGCATGTACGACGTGAGTAAGTTTTTACTGAAAAAAATAGAATTAATATATATTATTATGCAGCACACGTGACGAACTTTCTTTATATGTATATTTTTTATTTTTATTTAAGCATTTTTTAACCCTTTCAGTCACAGGCGGACACCAGTGTCCCACCTAAATGCTATCGATTTTTTAAGGTTTATGAACAGATAGTTATCGATTTCGATGCGGTTTTTTTCTTCCTGGCTTTCCTAAGACTCCAATAAGTGTTAAAAAAAATAATATTGCAAAATTATTTAAAATAATTATTGTTAATAACAAATTAGTACCAAAAAAGGCATCATTTTCAAAAGAAATTCATGCCAGGAAGAACTAATCGCTATTATTATTTGAAATTTGGTATGCCGGAGTTTTTGATGTCGCTGATTACGAATCCGGTGTCAGATTTTCAAAATTCAAAATGGCGGATCCAATATGGCCGACAAAAATTTTGAAAAATTATGATTTTGTCTAATATTTGGTATATAGGGGTTTTGGAGGCATCTGATTACGAACCCGGTATCAGATTTTCAAAATTCAAAATGGCGGATCCAATATGGCCGACAAAAATTTTGAAAAATTATAATTTTGTCTAATATTTGGTATATAGGGGTTTTGGAGGCAGCTGATTACGAATCCTGTATCAGATTTTAAAAATTCAAAATGGCGGATCCAATATGGCCGACAAAAATTTTGAAAAATTATAATTTTGTCTAATATTTGATATATAGGGGTTTTGGAGGCAGCTGATTACGAATCCGGTATCAGATTTTCAAAATTCAAAATGGCGGATCCAATACGGCCATCAAAAATTTTGAAAAATTATAATTTTGTCTAATATTTGGTATATAGGGGTTTTGGAGGTAGCTGATTAAGAATCCGGTGCATCTAACATTGGTCGAATTTTGTGCAACTTATTTTATACAGTTTCTGCTTTTTTCAACTATTTACTATTATTATTTAGGTCTAGATGACACAAAATTGATGTAAATCTATTTACATTGCATTTCAGGCAAAATATATGAGTCCCTGTCTTGTGGCTTCATAAACCAGTAATCTTTGTAAGATTGTGATTTTCTTATGCCCATTAGAATATTGATACCTAAGAATAGAAGGGTTTCTTTTTTCGTAATAAGTCGGCATAATGGGTTTACAGTCAAGCCAGACACTGAGCTCCCCTGATAAATTCCGTCGGCGCCGTACCGCTGGCCCCCACTCCTGCCCGCATCCCACCACGATTCGGGAGACGTGCAGGAGTGTGGATCAGCGGCAGGGACCCTACGGGAATTCTCAGGGGAGATCAGTGTCTGGCTCGACTATAATTGTATACATATTGCACAGTACTGATTATACATATGTCGACTTCTTTCCGTGTATAGTCGATCCACTGATTATTGTTTCAGAGCTCCGCTGTCATATCTCCCTCCTCTCAGCCGCGCCAAACTATGCGAATGCTGATTATATTACTGATAATTGTATGTTTCTTGACAGCATGTTTTCAATTTCGTTTCAAATAAACGTATTATTCCCAAAATCTTCATTGACACATTTCTACACTTATACCAGAGATAATTTTCCGACTTCTAATACTATATCGACAACTTCTTTACTTAGACTAACTACATTCTGATTAAAACTAGGCGTGTTGTTGAGTAGTAAAATATTTATTTAAAATGAACGTGGAATTAGAGGGAATACCTAGTGATGGAGAATCAGACGACGGTCTTTGTGATGTCGATGATGAGGAATGTAGAATAAATACTACAGATGAAAGCATTGAGTGAAACGATAGTGGAACAAATGAAGAAGAAAATAATGAAACTCTAACCGATGATGATGTCAGTGATAATGAATGTGACGAATATTGGAAAAAAACAGGACAGTCAAAAAATGAAACCTCATTTACTAAATCTTCAGGACCTAATATAAAGGATAAAAGGATAAAGGATTTGGAATTGTCCCCCGCTTTAATGACTTAGATGCCTATTCGCGGGTCGGCTCTCGGGTGGACGGGTATAGGATGGAAAACACATAGACATTATACATGACGGAACAGGACAACACAACACCCACCCAGAGCCAGTCCCCCCTCCCCAATATCGGTACCACCAGCAGATTCGGCGGTCTGTGCCTTAGCGAGTACGACGCGGGGCTTATCCCCTCTTTATTCGAGATAAGACCCACGACGTACCGACCGCGGATTAGACGCTGTCGTAAAGCTCAGCCAGCTTCGACAACCTGTCACAAACCGTCTGTTTCGCATGAAAAGAGATACAGTTCAGGTCTTCATCTGTATTATTGCCAGAGAAAAAACGGCGTCGGTGTACACTATGCAGTAGTAAAGATCATCAGATGAAAACTAGTTGGTACTGTAAAATTTGCGACGCCCCACTGTGTCTAAGTGCAGGTAAAAATTGCTTTGAAAAATTTCACACTCGCTAAAATAAAAAATGTAACCGATATATCTCAAATATAACGTTTTATAAATATAAAAGAAATGTTAAAACTACAACAAAAATATTAAAAGTCTTCTAAATATAAAAAAAAATAATAAAAATCTAAAAAAATTTAAAAAAAATTAAGAAAATCGAAAAAAAATGGAAACTTCAACTGCCACGTCCCCGTTCGTGTCTCTGGTTTTGACTGAGAGCAGTTGCAGTGCAGTAGAAAGAATAGCTTTGCGAAGAAAAGAGCTTTGCCGAGAGCAGTAGAAAGAATATACAAAACTAAACAGTAGGGAGTTTAACATAAATTAATTTTCATAACAATTTGGATTATTTCAATGATTTGTAATCAAATACTCCAAAATCACGAAAAGTAAAAACATTTTTATTTTAATTTTTGTCCGCTATATTATATCTGCCATTGTGAATTTAAAAATTTGACAAAATTATGATTTCTCACAATTTTTGTCGGCCATATTGGATCTGCCATTTTGAATTTCGAAAATCTGACACCGGATTCGTAATCAGCGACCTCCAAAACCCCTATATACCAAGTATTAGCCAAATTCATTATCTTTCAAGTTTTTGGTCGGCCATATTGGATCCGCCATTTTGAATTTTGAAAATCTGACACCGGATTCGTAATCAGCGACCTCCAAAACCTCTATATACCAAATATTAGCCAAATTCATTACCTTTCAAGTTTTTGGTTGGCCATATTGGATCCGCCATTTTGAATTTTGAAAATCTGACACCGGATTCGTAATCATCGACCTCCAAAACCACTATATACCAAATATTAGCCAAATTCATTATCTTTCAAATTTTTGGTCGGCCATATTGGATCCGCCATTTTGAATTTTGAAAATCTGACACCGAATTCGTAATCAGCGACCTCAAAAACTCAAGTATATAAAATTTCAAAAAAATGCCATGGCTGGAAAAATTCGTGACTGAAAGGGTTAAACCTTTTTAGGTTTATTCAGCTACTTTATATGTATATATAACCACAATTTGGTTGACCTCCAAACTTCGGAATTGCGAAAACCGGGGAGCATACCTTGACTGAGTTCAGTTAGCATGAAAAAAAAAGAAATAAATCATGTCTTTTGGTAATTGCAGGGTAGACAAGGCAGATTTCCCAGATTGGACAATTACACAAATTAAGAATAATCCGGGGAAGATGTTGGACTTTTAAGGTTAACGAACAGAAACCGGCGTCTAGTATCATCTATAGATATAAAGCCATTTTTATCACGATCAAATATCATATATTCAGAACTCGACAACCTAGACAAATGCTGCGAGAAAATGAAAAATTGCATTTTCAAAGTTCGGCTAGAGGAATTGTGAGGTGAATTAAGCGAAATAATGAAAGACTAAAAACACACGATAGTTTTAGATGGGGGATACCGCAATAAAAGAGCAGTTCTAGGGTTTATGGGAACGATTAGTAAGGTACTTTTCGGGACGGCAGAGGAGGACGAGGTTACTCGGTTGCAACAACGAATCAAAAATCAGGAAGGCCAAACGCGTGATTTAGCAGCCATATTAGCAGATCAGACCAGCATCATTATTTCCAAATTTGTACTCATTACTGACACCCTCGACGATATAGCGAACCGCATGAGACTAATGAACGCGGCGGTATCAGCCTTCCAAAATATAGATCTATAGAGGATACATTAAAATCAATGAAAATGATGACAGAAATGGAAAACACAATAGCTAAAATAGATAATGAAATTGAATTCTACAGTGCAGATACAAACATCATGATTGATTCTATACTTTTCGCGTAAAGAGGACAGATTCATCCAAAACTCTTACCGCCATCAAACTTATTGTTAGACAAAGGAGCAAAGGAAATAATCGGTGTAGAAGTGAATTTACAAAAATTTCAGAAATTAATATAGTTTATTCAAACGGAAGACTAATATATATAGATATAATAGAAGTGCCACTATTATCGTTCCATCGGTTTGCACTATATAAGCATACGCCAATGCCGGTGAAGCAAAAATTAGGAAATGACACGGCGAATTCTGCATATATTTTACCAAGCGCAAAGTGCTCAGCAGTTTCTGAAAGCGAGGATCACTACTTGCACATGAACACTGAGGACGTTATGAAATGCCGGTCTAATAAAGGAGCAAGAGTATACGACGGTAAATTCCTAACTCATACACTAAATAGCGAAAGCGTTTGTTAGGTCAAATTATTAGAGGACTTGAAATTCAACGACTTCGACACTTGCAATATCAAAGTGGCAAAGAATCCCAGTGTCTTTTGGAAACAACTGGAAGCTAGGAATAAATAGGTGTTTTCGACATCAACAGAACAGACGTTAGTCATAAATTGTGAATGAGAGACACAGGACAGTCATGAAAGGAACAAAAACAGTATTGAAAAACATAACCGTAGAATTAAATGACGTGCCATTATTAGCCATCTACCAAATACTGGTGTGAAAAGTAGAATTGGATCAAGTATCAATAAACAAAAATATAACCTGGTAGAAAATGGCATATCCCTCGAACAAATCATAAGCCGCGTCCGCGAAATTAGTATAGATACGTTCAAAACCGTGTGTCATGTGACGAATCTGCATTCTTTTACGGCTAAATGGGTATAGTTGCATTAGTCATTATTATTGTTTGTGCATGGAGATTCCTCTCTTGGAGGAACCTCCCACTACGAATCTGCAAAAGAACTGTTTCAGATACGCCGAGACCGTGGATGCGCAAAACCCAGTTACAATATATTGCGACAGATAATGATAACCATGAAATTTAAACATTGTCTCTCAAAACTCCGATCGACCTGACGTTGACAATAGGCTCGAAACCGGCATTGCTCACCCGAGAGTGTTGACCATAAGGCAGCAATTATCCGCATATTGGGATGAACAACGAGCACTTTATCTTCTGTTAAAATATATAATCATAATTCCTGTAACTCATAGCTTAATTAAAATATATAAATTCTCCGTAAACACCGAATTATAGAGTAAGGATCTTTTAAATGTAAATAGAAGTACATAAAAGATGACCACTTTATGTAATCAATTTGTACTAACTTATTAATAGTCCACACAACAGGCGCACACTGAATATTTTATTTGGATACAAATGCACATATATTTTAGGATATTTTGTAATACTAATATAATGAAAGAAAAAAAGACATTTATGTACAACAAGAGACTCAAGAAAATGGATTGTAAAATTACTAACCAGCAGAAGGAAGGTACATTAGTTTTTTTCACGATTCTTTCGCGATTGGTCTATTTTTCGGCGGTGCAACGCCGATTTGTTCGACCCCGGACGTGTCATGTACGCAGATGAATCACATTCGATTATTATCGCATGCATGTCGGGAAAATAGTTTTATCTGCGTTCCCATGTAAGTTCGGAGTTTTCCCCCTTTGAAATTGAATATCCAGCGTATTTTTAGTTATTTTTCCACGTCAGAAACTAAACGCTCCTGGGAAGGAAGCTATCCGAGACATAGTTCGTGGGCCATAAACTATCGAGGCCGTGAAGCGTCGTATGTTCAGGACGTTGTCACGCGATATCACTAAGAACCCTGATGTCGCCGCCGCTGATAGCATATGTGCAAATTATGTTATTTGGCCGGAGACAACCGACGCATTTCCGTTTTAGGGAAAATGTCGCGATATCATCAAGGATATAAGTAAGGGCTCCTTTGGGTTGCGGGAACTTACTCTTGTGATCGTGAACACGCGCGGACATCTCACCAACACGGTTAAAATAAGTAGTATTTTTCCTTCCGCACGCTTCATTTAATAATAAAGACTGTTTAAATCCACTCTCATTTCATGTTCGTTCTCATTTTCTTCACTTCGGGTAATATCCTCGTTAACGCGAGTTCTATCCTTGCTCCGTACATAACACTAGCAAAAATATAATAGGGTATATTTTTATTCCTTTACAAAGTTTTCTGTTTACTTTTATAATATGAGAAATATAACAGATCGTCATAATACTTCATTATTAAATTAGGCATATTATAAAATATATTTTTTGTTACCTAATTTAACTATACTTTCTTTTATTATATCTTCATGTTTCGTTCATGAATCTATATATAGATATGATTTGACAGAGGCAATAGTGAGATGCAGAATTACTGAGGACTCGTAGAATCTTCCTGACAGATACCTCTTTGTCATTAGTTTCAGTGGAGTCAATCCATCGAGGGGCACTTTGTTCACCTAGAAAAAATTCTGTGTGAACTTCAAGGAAAGAAAGTCGTTGTTGGCATAGATGCGGACGCAAAGTCAACTCTTTTGGGCTGCAAAGAAAGTGACCTAAAATGCCAACTGCTGGAAGAAGTGATTGGACAATGGAACCTATCGGTTGCTAATACGATCAACAGTGGTCCTACTATCGTAAACAAGATGGACACAGTAAATATTGACATGACTCACGCAACAAATGAAGCCAATAATTACTTGGCGAGTGAAAGATAGAGGAATCTCTACCGACCATCTCCCAATCACCTACGAAAGCCGACCACTAAATGAAGTCCTCTCGGATTTCATAAAAAAAAACTTTGGACCAAAATAGAACACGAAGGTCCACATCCAGACTGCTCTTTGGCAAAGTCCAATTGGAAAGTTTTAAAAACTACGTTAAGAGAAGAAAGGTGAAACATCGAAATAAAGCAGGATTCGAAAGCTGAACTTATCTGAACTATAAAAAGTATGAACAGTAGTATAACTAAGCCAATCAATCTTGCTGCACCAAGAAAAAAAAAATCTATAAAAGGGCACCGTGGTGGAACGACGAACTCATTAAAGAGAAAAGGAAAACATATAGAGCGAGAAAAAAGTACGAGTTTCAGAAAATTAAAGTGAAAGAAGTGGCCAAAAACATAAGGATAGACGATCACTATACCTTGGATTGGAGCACATCAGCGAGAGAAGTCCTAAACAGGATCTTCCCGGAAGACATAGAAGGAGGCAAATCAGGGAAGACAATAAAATACCAACGAAAATTAGAAACGTAAAATTTACTAAAACAAAAATAAATAATAATAATAATAATAATAAGGTCTTTATTGTACAAAAAATAAAAAGTACAATGGGCGAGACGTCTGTAGTAGAATATAAATGAGCAAAGTATCCGGACCAAACACTCTAAATCCTGAATTAATAAGTGCAGCGCTGCAAATAATCAAACCAGATCTGCTGGAGATCTTTAATGTCTGTCTAGAACAGAGTGTCTTCCCAAACAATTAGAAAATCGCTCGCGTTATTGCCAGCAAAAAAGGAAAAGACAAAGTGCCTCCTGTCAATTCTGGGTAAGCTCTTCGAGGGACTAATCCTCCTAAAACTAAATGAAGAAATAGAACCTGTACTGAGCCGAACGCAGTTTGGTTAAATAAAAAATAGATCCACTAGGCGACAATGAAATTCAAGCAAATAGCATCAGACTCCAAAGAAAAATACACGATGGCAATTTTCCTCAATATTTAGAAAGCTTTCGACCATTTTCGGTGACCAGCAGTAAACGCATTTTTTAAACGACCACCCACGCGCAGCAATCCACGTTCATCGATGAAAAGGTTTAACGATCGCATTCTACCTTTTTAGCTCCCCCCGCTTCGGAAACTTGCCGTATCTCTTTGTGAAAGCCAATATTCGACGTTCTACTTCATTAATTTCCGGCAATGATAATTCTACGTTGTATTTATTTCCGGGATGCGGGCGTAGAGAGTATGCTAGCATTCGTATTAATCGAGAAGAAGATGAAAATCAAGCGGGTCGATTGTAATCGCGAGACACGTAACCATTTTCAAGCTTTCATAACATCTATCCTCTTGAAAATGCATCTGCAAGATTACGCTCGCTTTTAACGTGGCTCTATTCAATATTAGGGCACGTTTCTCGTATTCGCAAACTCGAAGACTATTCGTTAAGCTTTTCTGAAAATTCTGATGCAACGAAAAGACGCCAGAAAGATTAAATCCTTTAATTCCGTGTTCATGCTGTCAATAGGTCCAATCGATAAGGAACACGAGTGAATCGGTAATTTTAAGTGTTTGCAAGCCGTGCTGTAATAAAGTGAGTAGTAGCGTAAGTATCTTAAAGTGCTCGGAATGTTATGAAAGCTCCCGCAGAATCATGCGTACGAAAGGTCGCGCTCACCATCAGCTGTGACGCGGGTGCGCACGATACGACGGCGTACACACCTTGCTCTAGTTCTGTCGTCGACTCCCCTCTTGCGGTTATCGGCAGAAGTCTAGTCGACGTGAATTCGTGAGTTTATACAGAATTGCGAAACATTGAGTAATTCGGATTATGCAGCGTTGTGTGATGGCATTGATTAAACATTTTAAAGTGTGTACACACTCCGAGCGCAAAAGATAGAGTCAATTTTTACACACTTTAGTCTGCTTAACAATTTTCCATTTGCAATTTTGAATTTGCAATTGCAATTTCCATTGTCCTGGTTGAATTTCGGACACTGGTAGGAACGATGCTAATTATTTTTGCAAAAGGCCCACGAAAAGTGTGTAGTAAACAAGAATGCGCAAGTACTCGGTTCGGTGTTCCGGGTTTTCGAGAGGTGCATTTCTCGTTGACAGTTGGCGCGCTCTCTCACAAAACGGGATTTAAAACGCGACGTTTCCTCTTGTAGAGAAGACAAAAGAATTTCACTTTCTGACAGAAATTTATGTATCCGTTCGAGTATCGCAAAATTGTCGAGATCAAGCGTTTCTTTCCACTCAGCTCGAATATCGGTGGGCAAAGTGCGTTCTAGTATACAGATGAGTGTGTGTTCGTTTGGATTAATCTTCAACTATTTAAGCATATTAACGTACTGCCGCATGTCAATCCTTTACGGAGTGATTTTATTACATCTATTGTGAATTCTACAATCGCGTATAGATGTTTAGCTATCAGTGTGCGACTTTTCTCATACGAACCGACCAATAATTTCCACGCGTTTTCAAAGTTTTCCGCGGTTGTGTCGTAAATCGAAATTTTGTTTAAAACTTTGCTTTGGAGTGAATTTTTTTGGTAAATAAATCTCTCAAGATTCGCAATATCGTAACATGCTTTTATATGGTTGTATAGGTATTTTTATACGAAAGCAAATTTTCTAACCTTCCATCGAATTTGGGTAATTCACGGTAGTTTTATGCGACGTGTTTTCTCGCCTTGGATTAATGACGCGTTAACGACGTGCTTGGTTAAGGGGTTACACCACTGTAATGGCCAAAAAAATAACGCTTTTTTGAGAATTTTTTTTTAATGGAAGGAAATGAAATTAAGTATTCATATCTCTAGAAAATCATTATCATATATTGAAATACGTCTACAATTTTTTTCATTAGAAAATATCACAAAATGGCGGAATGGCGACCATATTGCCGATGCACTGTTTAAAAAAAGGGGTCCGCGGCAAGCGGTGTAGCCGGTGGAAATTTGCACCTAGAACAAATAAAAAAATTCCTCATGATCTTCAGTGGTATATCTAGTAAAATACGTACGGAATTTTCAAAATATTGATATTTGATTAATTGGCGACCATTTTGATAAAAGTGTTCATTTTTGGCCTAAAAAAAGTGGCATATTTTGGCAATATAAAATCGGCAAAGCAACGTATCAAAAATTCCGTACGTATTTTACTTCGAAATGTTGTTTTGAATGTACTGTATAAAAATTCGAGTGAAAATATTTAAAAATGTTTGAGTTATACTGCTTGCCGCGATAAAGAAAAGTGTTTCGAGAAAAACGCGTTTAAAGTTTGGAGTTGTATTATAAATACCGTTTCGGAGTCGCCCGCCTCGCTTTGTACATTACTCCAAATTTCGATGAAAAAAATTAGTTTCACGGATAAAACTTTTTTCTTCGTATTGTAGAGGGTTCAAAGGATTTTTTAATAAAAAAAAAAAATTTTTTGATTTTTTCAAGATTTTACAATGGTGTAACCCCTTAAAAGAAGTTAAGGAAGGTAAAAGGAGGCTGGTATTTCGAGGAAAAGTAAATAGATACACGTCGATTGAGTAAAGGCGGTAGTTGTCTTTAAGGCTCAGATGGAAACAGTCAAATGCATAAAAAGAAATGTAGGTTTGTACGTATATGTGTATGTGTGTGTGTGCGAGTACGTTGGAATTTACCGAGGCCCGCGGTTGAAGGTATGTAAGGGGAGTTTCACCCGGCACCAAGTTAATGCAATTCGTTTTTTTGGTTGTAGGGGCGTTTCACCGTAGCACCATGAAGGCACAGTTAGTTAACTTAAAAAAGGGGATTTCACCCTGACAACACGTAAGTGCTTTATATGCGCGAATTCCGTCGGTTACCACGAAAACTAATCGAATCACGAAAAATAAATTAGCCCCGCAAGAATTCAAAACGGCACCGGTCCAGGTGGTAGTCCCGAGACACTTTCAATAAAAAGGTTATCGACACGATTACAATATTTACGCGAATGATGCATCGACGGAAGAGTGATTATTATTTGCATACTCCAGTGGAAACCCTCGGGTGCCCTGATGTAGTACCAAAAAAAATCAATAGAAAAGATTAGGAATTTATACTATCCTTTGTTTTATATAAAATTTGGTCTTTTTTTAATCTTAAGTTTTTAATAAAACTATTTCCTTTTTCTCGTGTCCTCGCTTGTTTCCAACCAACCAACATTAAGAAGGGTCGGTATTCGGTCGTAATTGTTATATCTTTTTCAATTATAAGAGTTATTTTAGGTGACCTGACTCCCTTGCGGGTTAAGGACACTCCTCTCTTCTGGGTGGGTACTGATTGGAATGCACGTACCAACACCGCTGGTGCGACTCCGAATGGTGCCAACAAGTCTGCTACCACATTTATTGCAAGCAAATTGCCTGCCTTGTATTCTCTGCTTGTACAGCGGAACCTTTCTAACATCAACGCGGTCCGTGAGAGGCCAACACAGATAGCGGTTACTACTGAACGGACATGACCCGCGGTCTCGCTCCCCCATGTGAAACCCTCTGGGAGGGGCTTGACATCGTACCCTGACTCCTTAGTACGGTGAGAATTTCGAGTCGTTTAACGAAGAGGCATTCGATGGTAACAGACCAACGAAGCGAACGTGTCTCTTCCTTGTGGACGGAGATACACTTCTTATTTCGAATACTCAACTATTCATTGAGTGGTATTCGATAATCTAATAAAATATGCAAAATAAACGTATTAATTCGATCAAATCAGCATTAGTAGTTTCTCCCTCCCAGCTTTCTTTCTTTAACACAGCAGCTTCCTTTCACCCAGAACCCAGAGCCCACCCATCCGGTCGACCGCACTTTCACGTAACTATCTTGAAAACGGATGTAAGTACCGCGGATTCGAGGGTAATATCGACATTTGCTTTCAATGTACGAATTTAATTATATATTCACCGCTTTTGTATACTTTAATGATCAGAATTTCATTTCAGTGTGGTGTCGGTTACGCTAAAAACGAACTCGATGTCAAAAATACAAAATTCAATATAGCAGATCCAATATGGCGTCTCTCTGAAGCACAAATCATGCTTTCTTTTCGACTTAGATAGAAAGTATCCATATGGGTGTTTTCGATGATCTCCGAATAGCATGTGAATGTACTAAAATCCAATGCTCAAAGCCCTGGAATCTGAAGCTTCTGATGACTTTTATGTAGTCCTGAATTGTATAGGTACTACAGTTATCCTATGCAGATCCTGTCTTGAAAACTAGTATGCTCCTGAATCTTAGGCCCTTTCACTACCCATGTAGTGGATTTTTCATTGCATTTCGAAATCTCTATTCGGAAATGGAGCATCATTTCAGATTCGGATTTCATTTCCATCTATTTGGTATTTTGTTTCGTCTATATCATGAGGTATGTAAAAGTTTATTACTTTTGCTATTTGTTTTTTTATTGTTTCAATATCAGTATTTTCAGCAAGTCCCTCCTGAAGACATCCCCAAGACGTCCCGAGGACGACTCCTCACACCTATATAAATCAATCCAAACCGAACAAACCCATAATTTTCCTTTATTAAAAAATGATCAACACTTTTTATCTCAAAGAATATTGTGTTCTCAACAGACTCAGAAATTAAAGAAAACTATTTATTGTTTTTTTTTTAGCGAGACAGTCGTTAAGGGCATGCTATTGGTCTCTAGGAAATGCTCTGCATCGCTCCCGGTAGTTTACTCAACTGTCCGAGCTACTTGAGTGGTTTTCGATAGTTTTTTTACCTGTGAGGAGATATTTTCTATGGGGTCCCTTCACCACTTCATAGTTTAGACATCAACGTCCATCGGAATTTCAATTTTTTACTGCACTGGATATAAGAAATTAGAATGTTTTAATGTTTCTATCAGCCACGCGTTTACTGCCGGACACTATCGGATTGCATTCTGGATTATGCTACTGGCAACTCTTTTCATTTAATCTATTTATATCCTGACTATGAAGCATTGGCCATGTACACCTCTCACAGTGACATCTACATGGAAACGATGTTGGTACCTTTAGCGTCTCATCGGCAGTACAACGATTGAAATATAACTCATAGTCAACATGTATGCTCTTTCCGGTTGCAATGAAATGCCAAGTACAGGGAAAGTTTCTTGTTCCGCGTGTCGCATAAAACATTTGAACTAGCAGTGAGATAACTGTCATTCCGTGAACGATGTTGATAAACGTAAATAAAAATTACATTAAAATAAAATCAATATTACTCAATAACAAAATAATGGAATAAAATAAACTTATGAGCTATAGATTCTGCATGCGAAATTCAAGTAATATTTTTTGAATAAAAACAGAATGCATTTACATTTTTTTTATCTCAAAAACAGGCGGATATTGAACATTACAAAAATCGATTAATATTTAATATTCTCCGACCGCCATATTGGGCCCGCCATCTTGAATTTTAAAAATCATGAGTTCGGAATTAACAATTCGAAAAACATAAAGATACTGAAAGCCACAAAAATTAATAAGACAATAAAAAAAAAATTGTATGATGGATTTCTTTAGTGGACATATCGAGTGCACGTTTATGACTTATTTTAAGTCGATACAAATACGTTTTGATAAAAAAAGTTAGGATAAACGAAAAAAATGAGTCTGAAAATCATGATTTTTTTAACATATTTTTTCAAAAAATATAGGAAATTACAATTTTTTGGAAATTTTCTCATCACCATTCAAAAGAGCGACCTTAAAATTCATGTACTTTCCATTTTTTCCCTTGTATGTTTCATGCGAGAAATAAATGCTGATTTCGAGGTAACATTCCAGTTCATTTGGCAGTTAATGGGTTAACCCTTTAACGCCAAGAAGTCCTGAAATTCTACTTCAACTTCTTAAGTATATAAATTGTACAAATAATTTTTTGTTTTTTTCTAAACTAACGTATCTAGACGTTTTAGACGTTGCTCTTCTCGATTATCGGGTTTAGAACATTTAAAAATAAGTCTTTTCACTCGATTTTTAATGTTTTTTGTAAAATATCGTTTTTTTACGACATTTTTCCTCAATGAATCCAAATTTTTAAAAAATTCTGCGCTTCTACCGGCTAATAATGCACGTAATCGGTGGACCTGATAGTTGTACTAAAGAGTTGTAGAGGAAAACAATTTCTTTTAAAGCTTGGCGCATCCAAAATGGCGGCCGCAATGACCATTTTTTTTTAAACGTGACAAATTTTTATCTAGGAAACTATAGACTTTAGAGAAATTTTTCTCAGAACAAAAATGTCATAGAATTAGCCAAAGGATACCCTCAAATTTTGTTAGAATGTTTTGATGCAATTTCTGGTTTTTCAAAAATTCACAAAATCAAAATTTTGAAACGTCATTTAAAAAATTTGAAAAAATTTGAGAGTATTCTTTAACTAATTGTAAGTCAAATATGTTCTAAAAATTTTTCCCTAAAGTCTATAGTTTTGGAGGAAAAAATTATGAAACTTTTCTAGATTTCAAGACTGATCATTTTTTATCTTTAAAACTGTAGACTGTAGAGAAAATTCTCTTGATAGGTACGTATCTAGACGTTTTCAGGGTCGCTCTTTTTGGTTTTCGAGTTTAGAAAATTTAATAATAAATCTTTCAACTAGATTTTTAATGTTTTTCGTAATAGCATTACATCGTTAGTGTTGAAGTATTCAAGGTTTCCCGATTCTCACCGCGAGGAGGTAGACGAACATTGAGAATCATTCTTTTTTAATTTTATTTTTTTTTGTGTTTTTTTTAAATTTTTTTTCTGTTTTATTCAAGTCTCATAAAAATATAAAGAACACTTGATACAATATTTCCTCGTTCTCACTTTGCACCTATTATTATCTAGAAAAGTTTAATAATTTTTTCCCTCCAAAACTATAGACTTTAGAGAAAAATTTTTTAGAACATATTTGACTTAGAATTAGTTAAAGAATACTCTCAAATTTTTTCAAATTTTTTAAATGACGTTTCAAAATTTCGATTTTTTGAATTTTTGAAAAACCAAAAATTGCATCAAAACATTCTAACAAAATTTGAGGGTATTCTTTGGCCAATTCTAAGACATTTTTGATCTGACAAAAATTTCTCTAAAGTCTATAGTTTCCGAGATAAAAATTTGTAACGTTTAAAAAAAAAATTGTCATTGCGGCCGCCATTATGGCTGCGCCAAGCTTTAAAAAAATTGTTTTCCTCCACAACTCTTTAGTAGAACTGTCGGGTCCACCGATTACGTGCAATAGAAGCCGATGGAAGCGTAGAATTTTTAAAAAATTTGGATTCATTGAGAAAAAATGTCGTAAAAAAACGAAAAGCATTGAAAATCTAGTGAAACGACTTATTTTTAAATGTTCTAAACCCGATAATCGAGAAGCGCGACCTCTGAAACGTCTAGATACGTTAGTTTATAAAAAAAACAAAAAATTATTTGTACAATTTATATACTTAAGAAGTTGAAGTAGAATTTCAGGACTTCTCGGCGTTAAAGGGTTAAATTACGAATTAAAATAGAACTCCAATTTTTTGTATGCATAACTATTAATTTATAATTAAAAAGAAATTTGGGACAATATTTTATTCGATTTTTCACGTTTGCACGATTGCACCCCAAATGTTATATTCGTGCATGTTTAAGTTTCTTCCGTACGTATACCTATATGATACGATATTTGTAATATTAATGATGCACGGCGTTCGTCAATTTTGGGTAACAATTAAGATTTACTTCAAGTCCCGAACAACATCGAAATATTGATATGTTACCATAAGAATATTTTCTTTAGAAAAAGCTATCCCTGGGACTAAACATGACTATGGTACGATATACCACGCCGTTTTTATCTATGAATAAAGACCAAGTATTAATGATAGTCTTTAGCTTTTCTCTAACCGAACCAATCTTTCCATCCACTAAATTTTCACGAAATCGCATATTTGCTGAATTGTTAATAGAAAGCAAAGTCAATACAATATATCAACACTTAATGCTCTATTTCTAAGAAAATTGATTAATATTAATTAACCGCGTAGTAGCACGCGAGTGCAAATAAATTACCATTTAATCGACTATTTCTCTTCTTGACCGCTCTACTTTTTCCACGTAAAATAGGAGTTAAGTATATTTGGTATATATAGTAAGTATTATTTGGAGTTTATAGTGATACTTTTCCCCCATTTATGTCGAGTTACTCCGAAGTAATAAAAACTGAATCATTTTATTTTGTTATGAAATTCGTGCAATTTCGTTAACAGTGAAATTAAGGAATGACGTCAAAGTACCAATGGATAAGTAATGAGCTCCTATAATACAAGAAGAAGATATTATACATAATGTAAAAGTATACAAATCTGTAGATGATCTGAAACAGTTTTTTCTTCACTACTTGGTCGGGAAGAAAATTATTGATTTAGACAAAGTACAATTCATATCAACAGTGAAATGCCTGTAAATGATGCATATTTGAAGTCCAAATTGATAAAAATAGTAGTCTTAATTACAAAATTGTAATAAATTCAAAATTTGTATCTACGGTATCGATAGCTACTGGTATCGCCTCTACCTCATCGGTGAAAAGTTGAAGAAAAAAAGAGAAAAATACATATTCCGTTCACTACTGCTTTTAGCTTAATCGAAACCTATATATTTCATTCACAAAAACAAGTCGAAACTACATACGTTACCTAGCTACTGACGATTTCTACTTCTAAATAATGGCACCAAAACTTTGAAATTGCACCAACTTTAGGCTGCACCGTCGACAAAGAATTGTCAATACTACGTGAAATGCAGTATGTAAGAGGGTAAATAACCAATGCGATACTTTACAAATATCTCCAATATCTTATTCGCTTCTAATCAGTGTTTGTCGGTATTTTGAATGTTAAAAATAAAAAATAGAAAAACATTTAAAATAATATTGAAAAGTACTAAAAACCTAGCTCTGACAGTCATTAAATGATGAGATAATGACACGAGAAATCGAAAAATATAAAACGAATTTGGAAATAATATCGTATATTGGAAGAACATTTGCAATCACGCCGACGTCGAGTGATGAACTTGCTGATTTTATACAAATTCGCACTTGCCATTGTTATTAATTTATCATTCACGTATAAATAGTTTAATAGCCTAATAAATGTTAATAATTAAGTTATTTATAAATTAGTAATATTATGGCAATGAAAAATTTACCAGATGGTGCGCTGATATTGCTACCGGGCTCCTTTTTATTAAGTTTTAACCTCGATTTCTTAAATTTTCCGCGTCTTTTATTCGGCGTAGGTGTGTTTTGTTGTTGAATAATCATAACTGTAAGTTCGCGTTCCAGAAGATCGATTTCTCTGGCGGCTAACTCTTGCTCTCGTTGTCTCAAGTTTTCCTCGTGTTGCTTCTGTTGTACTTGAGCCTTCGATAATTCTTCTTCTCGGCACCGCAATTCCTGCAAAGGATGGCATATTAAGAAACAAGTACAATTAAATTTAACATTTTCTCTTTTCTAAGCACATATCTTAACTTAAGTAAATAATTTTTCTCACCTCCTCCATTGATCGACATTCCTTTTATGATGCATTATAAAAAAGAAATTCGAAATAAATTTCATTATTTACGGTCGTAGATTATTTGTAATTTTATGTTCTAAATTTAAATAATATTATCAATACACTATAATAAAGGGGCCTCTCATAATTTCCACCTCACAGTTCCAGATATAGCCTCATGTAAAATAATCATCCAAAACACTCCAATATTATATTTAGAGTATTTCTTTATCTTTAGTTCATTCACGACATTTACGGTGACCTCTAACTTGTACATATTTATTAACAATTAGTAAATAACTGAAAGGGAATAAAGTAGCTATGAAAGGTTACGTACCCTTCAATAGGTTGTGAAATCGGATATCGAAATGACGAAAACGTGTAATTAAAAAAAAAAAGATTAATGGAACCGCAAAGGTCAATTAAGTTCCTGCTAATTATTACTTATCACATAACTGAATTACTATTACTTAATATATTAATATTACTCAAAATAGTGCCCGTTTAATCAGCCCAATGAACGACGTAGCTCGACCTACTCTATGTATATCCATATAGATTGGAGTGAACATTACATATATTTAAACGAACTCTGCTAGAATCCAGTAACATCATTGGCCAAATTATGAAATTTAAAAAAAATAAAATGTCGGTTTTCGCATTAGAAGTCACAATTCTAAAATGTTTTTTTAGCAAGTCGATATCATAAAAGAAGTTTTTAGATTATTGTGATTTGTTCAAAAATTGTTCACCTTTAATTTAAAAAGAAAATAATTGACGGAGTCCGTCTTCATTCTTCAGCAAGTAATTTTTTAAGAGTGTAACTCGCAGTAAACTGCGCACTGGCGCGACTACTACTGACAAAGCTGGAACAAATGGTACTATCTTAAGATCGGTGCAAATTGTAATGGAATTAAATTTTAGTTGTTAATGAAAGAGACATGAAGAGGATTACAGCATGTCCGCTATCATACAAAAAATTTGAATCACCTATAATTAAGTAAACAAGTATGAGTATCTTGGTAATACGGTTCTCATACTAAGTGTAAAAAAGTAAACAAACATTTGAAACGACGTAACGACTAATAACAATAAGTACATCAAAATTTCTCGACCGCTTTAATTTATAATTAAATAAACAAATATGAATATCTTGATATTTTATATATACAACATTTAACATCGGTTACACTAACGTCTAATATTAATAGCATAGCCTAGAACGTCTTTTTCATTTTATATTTGCTTAAAAGGCATATCTCAGCATTTAATACAACATAATATGAAAAATATTATTATTTTTGTCTCCAAATTAAAATTGATTAACGCCTCCAGGACAAGGATGTCATTACCCCTGCTGAAGACCGAAACGCAGTTAGACAATAGTTTAAATTATAAACGCTGGAGGGATGAGTTTTCAAATTAATTGCAATAAAATTATCAATATATTCATATTTGTTTACTAAATTATAAATTGAAGCGATCAAGAAATTTATACATTCTTATTGTTATACAAACCCCTATCTATTTAATTGATTGCGTGACATAAAAAATGATCCTTTTTGTTGTTGTTCTCGAAAAAAGTTGTATTTGATTTAGAAATTCTAAATTAAGAAATTAATTTATCGTTCTGTAGTATTTAATACATTATTGATTAATGAATTTATCGGTTATCCAAACCACATGTGTCTGAGTTTTAAAATTTCGCGCAACAAACATTTTGCTAGACAAATTCAAACTCATTTCAGATGGAAAATTAACTAAATTTAAATTAAATGAGTTTCAATTTGATTGGCTGGTAAAATATTTGTCGCGCGAAATTTGAAAACTCAGGCTCATGTGGTTCCGATAACCGATAAATTAATTAATCAATAATGTGTCATATTCTAAAGTTTTAAAGCCTATATCGCTTTAAATATATTTACGGTGCATTGTATTTGTATTTTTAACGACTCGGGAAACCCCTAATTTTTTACAGTAGATTCGTGCTCAGCTGATCCAAATACACGGGAATGTCTTAACTGAGAAATATCTTATTCTGCCTTTTTATCCATTTCTCTGTATTAAAATATATTTTTTGCGTATCTAAATTCGCGATTATAAATCCGTAATCAGCGACCCCTACCACCTAGTGTACCGATATTGGCTCATATGATGAAAAGCTACGGACAACGACAGCCAGACTCCGTCATCGGCGACCCCTATCACCTACTGCACGTATTTTAGCTGATATGAGAAAAAACTACGGAGCGCGACGCCTAGACTTCGTCATCGGCTATCCCTACCACCTGGTGCACGTATTTTAACCGATATGAGAAAAAACTACGGGCCTGACTCCTAGACTCCGCAATCGGCGACCCCTACTATCTATTGCACGTATATTAGATAATATGATGAAAAACTACGAATAGCGACTGACAGAATCCGTCATCGGCAACCCATACCACATAGTGCACGTATTTTAGCTGATATGAGGGAAAACTACGCGACGTGACTCCTAGACTCCGTAATAGGCGAACCCTACCACCTGGTGCACATATTTTAGCCGATATGACAAGGACTGCGGGGCGCGACTCGTAGACTCCGTAATCAGTGACTCCTACTACCTAGTGCAGGTATTTTAGCCGATATGTTAAAAAACTACTGGGGCATGTATTCTGGCTGACATGAGGAAAATCTACGAGGATCATGTCATGTCGGGTCTTTTCTTAGCACTCGTGTTCAACACGAAAACGATTCTTTATTGGTAATGTGTTTGTATCTGAGACGAACACAATTTATAACTGCTAATGTGTTCGTAGTGGGTTCGAAAACGATTTGGAGTATCTTATCGTATCGTGTTTTGGACACGACATGAAAACGACAAACGTTTTCGTATCGGTCCCTGCCCACATGGGATCACACATCGGAATTTTCAGTATGAGAACAATGTTAACATAATACATTACATGTGTACAAATACCCTGTTACATGTCTCAACTTATACGGTAGGAAATATTACAATAACATTGCAGGAATATTGCAATATGATGCAGTACAAATATCATATTACGTATCAACTATATCGAGCGATAGTAGTAGACCAGTGGTCGGCGTCGCTCGCGGTCGTTCTTCCAAGTTAAGCACCTAAAGTGGGGAATACAACTTAGAAGATTACCGTTTGAGAACAGCTTTTTTTTAAAGTTAACACAAACTATCAAACAAAAATTTAATAAATTATTAACTGAAATGAAAAATTTGAAAATATATAAAAAATAAAATAAAAAATAATTCTAGAAGCGTATTATTCGTACTGCGTCAAGATTGTTATTTTCAATGTTCAAGAACTTCGTCTAGCAGGAAAACATTTAGTAAAGGCGAACTTTCAGCGAATGAAATGTTCATTAATATATGTGTAAAGTAGCTTACACTCAATGTAACCGTTCAGAAAACATTATTGAAGAATTATTTTCCATCAAACCCACGCGAGTCAAGCATAGTTTCCTTGAGTCAAGCATCGTTTCCTTAAGTCAGGCATCGTTTCCTTATGGGCTTTCCACGCCAAATGTGCATTTTTTTCATATTTTTTTCTTTATATAACTATTCTCTTATCTTTAGGACATGAAAATGAAGCACTTTGGACCGTATATAATAATAAAATATCCGCCGGTATGAAATACTATAGACCTGTTTACATTAAATAAAAATGTTGGCTTTAATTTTCATAAATGATTTAAGCTCCAAAACATTTAGTATACAAAATGAATACAATACATGGTTTGTCACACATGAAAATTTCGTGGTCGCGTAAAGAAAAGGGCAGGCCGACCTTTTATTTAGAGAGAATGAATAAATTATTAGAAACACAGCATCTCAAAATTTTAGTACACAAATACGAATCAAAGGAAGGTTAACTCCTTAATTAAAAAATGGGAAGATTCGGAATATATTAACTATAACGTTATTTAAAACTGTATAATAGTGTTACAACAAGAGCTTACGGGCTATCTAAAACCTATAAACCATATCTCCCATTCAGAATCATTATCTCAAATATAACTTATCCAACTTATAATGTGAACATTATTTATATTGTATTGTGCACATGTTTATTTTTGTATTGTACAATAAAATAAATTTGGTGTGGAAGTGTTTTAAATGTTGCCAAAAATTCTTACCGCACATTGTAAAATGAATTTTTTATTTTAAATCACGGGGCTGGTACTCCCCACGTATCGTTGTAAGATTTCGTGCAGCCTTATTGAGACCAAAAAGTGGGGATGAACTAATCCGATTGGCTGCGTTAGTATCGTCTGGTTACCTCCCACTACCCCACAAAAATCCCTAATGGTCACGAAAATTCACGATTACTACCGACTGTTGAAAGTTATATCTGTGCAATATACCGTGTTGCAGACGCAACGCTTTTTTATAATCTAATAATTACGCGATATCAAATCAAAGAGTTGTGGTTGCTTAATACAATTGTTGTCTCTTAATATAATTGTTGGCTCTTTCTACTTTCCCCCAAGCTTCGACTTAGTACCCTTGCTCACTTCGCTGCAATCTGTTTTAGAGTCGCTGATTGACCAGTACTCAGACTGCATTGTCATTTTAGGTGGCGACTTCAACTGTCGGGTTCGTCCTTCGGGCAGTTACAGCGACTTTCACAAATTGTGTATGGTTCCTCTTCGTGAACTCGAAGATGATCACATGAAGATGAACACTTAACCAGTGCGGAACCCTCTTATTCGAATTTATGATTTCGAATGATTTCGTTTTGCTGAATGGCCGTACGACAAGTGATTCTCCGGCACATTATTCTTTCCTAGGACAAAGAGACTTCAGTGTCGTCGACCTAGTCTGGGTCTCGTAACCGCATTTAACTTTTGTTCACGATTTTGTGACCGGCGATAAACACTTCGGCTCTGGCCACCTATGGATAACAATAGCACTTTCTCTCGCCGCACAACTTAACGTCCAGGTTGCATTAACTAGCCTTGTGACGTGCTACCGTAAGTCCGCGGAAGGGGATTATAGCTCTGTTATGTTTTGACAAGAGAACATAGCGACTCTCTTATCGAATGCCTCTTCTCTAGAATTAGACGAACTCGACGTGTTTTATAGTACGGGTGTTTTAATAGTAAAAGAACTCGCCTATAATAACAGTGTCACGCTTAAGCGTTTTCTCAAGCCAAGGTTTGATGGAGAGTGTCTCTCGTCAAGGAGAGAGCTTGCACGATCCCTAAGACAAATCAGAGGAGCACGTTACTCTGACGTAGAAACAGCCATGTTTAAAACAGCTAGGAGGTCTTACTCCAACCTCAAAAACCGGAAAAAACTATCATACGAGTCTAAGATCTCTAATCGGTTCGCGGTAATCCGCAGCTCGGCGGACTTCTGGAGTACAATACGAAAATTCCGTATAAAATCCACTCTTGGGCAGCAGATCTCGGATACTGAATGGAACACATTTTTTATGTCAATTTTTCCGCACCTCGAATCGCCCCCTGAACTATACTTCGGTACGTATGACCTATTGCTGGATTCACCTCTCAGTACGACCGAGCTAAAAGAAAGTTTAAGGCTTTTAGAGACGGAAAAGGCAATTGGTTCAGACAACATTCCTTCCGAACTCTTTAAACTAATGGACGACCGGGGCCTTTCGCTTCTTCTCTCGCTCTTCAATAAAACCTTTTTCCCATCGGGCTGGGCTGACTCAACAATTTTCATGCTGCACAAGAAGGGCGCACGAGATAACCCTGCGAATCACCGATTCTCTGCATTCGTCTAACTAAAACTGGACTAAACTTAATAACATTTTACCGGAGGAACAATCAGATTTTCGCAGCGGGAGAGGGAAGAAGGACAACATCTTCTCCCTCCTAGCATCTGCGCGGGTTGTGCTCGGACGCGAGAAAGTGAAGCTATACAGCCTGTTTGTTGACTTTAAGAGAGCCTTCGACTCTATCCCGCATGCGTTACAATGGCAAAAATTACTCGGTCTCGGTGTTAGCCCTAAATTCGTTCGGGTGTTGAGTGCGATGTACCGATCCGCGTCTGTCATACATCATAAGTGAAACGGGGACCGTTACGGTATAATATGTTTTTTCGTAAAACGATGTATGAATGTCACCAGAAATCTGGATCTACTCGTGCTTCGCATACTCTCCGTCTGACCTCTGTTCCAAGTTGAGAATCCTCTTGGCCTATTGCTCTGCACACCGGCTCGTCGTCAAGGTATATGATCGATACTTGAGGGGCTTCCGATTCTATAACACTCCGGTCAAGGTCACGAACATCTATAGATTTTTAGGTGTACTTTTTTCCTCTTCAGAGTCCGGCCTTCAGCCGGCCGAGGATGCGATTGTTCGAAAGTCGGCCGCAGCATCCGCGGTGTTAACGTTAACCCTTTAAAGCACACATTTTTCTTTACATAGAAAACGGTTGGAATTTTTCACTCGGGGGGTTTCGGGGTTGCTGATTCCAAATATGACCTCAGATTTGCAAAATTCAAAATTGCGGATTCAAGATGGCGGACCATATTAGGAAAAGGTTGCTTGATCGAGATGAAACTGCGTACATAGGAGTTATCGGGATAGCTAATTACGAATATGTTCTGAAATGTTCAATATTCAAAATCGTGGATCCAAGATGGCGGACAAAATTAGGGAAATGTTGCTTGATTTGAATCTGCCATCTCAGTTTTCAAAATTCAAAACGTATTACATATATATATATTTCAGGGCCCCAAAATCTCAGAATAAAAGTTTCCAGGCATAAATACATGTTATTTTTAAAATTCTTGTACTGCCATTTGGAATTCGCCATTTGGAATTTTGGAACTCTGACCTTGGATTCATTATCAGCGACCATATAAACCCCTTAGTAAAAATTGTAGTGCAGTTTTTTAGTGTTTGTTTATTTATAGCTATTTTACGACAAATGAAATTTGAATATTAGTGATATGATATTGTAGATAAATACCTTAGCTTCTAGAAAAACCAACTAATATTTTTAAATACGTCAAAATTTAATTTTTATAAATGAAATTATGTGATAGGACCTGAGAGGACCACCGTGCTTCAAAGGGTTAATTAACTCTGCGAAAATCGATGAATGGGACGCATACTGGAAACTGTACAGAGCCACGGTCACCTCGGTTCTCCTGTATGCCGCTCCATTCTGAGCAATCCGACATTTGGATAGACTGGAGTCGGTGCAAGTAAACTTCTTTAAAAGGCCTGCCGAGAAGACTCCAGCCTACCGAGGAACACTCCAGTAGGAGGGCACCTGCCGAGGAACACTCCAGCCTATTTGATCCGCTTGGAATTTGAAATCCCGCCGATCACGGTGGAGATTCTTAGTAGAGCAATAAAATGGGTAATTAGGATCCTGAGAACGCCCGACTCCAGACTATCCAAAATCTTACTTTTCCGGCTAAAAGGAATGTTCTCCATCGCAGCATCACAGGGGTCCCGCAATTTCCACATCTCTCTTAGACGAGACAGAGGTCGACGAATTATGGGATAATTTTAACGCCCACTTCTGGGCTGCCGCTGGACCGCGCTTTGTGTAGTTAAATATGTTGAGTCTTGCAGAGTTAAAGATGTAGCGAGATACTACAATTCCGACACTCCGCAGTTTCCAATCTACCGCCAGCTCTCGGACTCGACGTATACATTGTATCCGCTTTGCCTTCCTACGGCTTGCATTAGAGTGAAAGCTCAAGTCAGGCTAACAACAGCCCATGCGAGGTCAATTTCAGTTTTCAGTATGCCTTTCCGCTATAAACCGTAACTCCTGTGCTCGCTGTGCAATATGAATGCTCCCGACCCACTCTTGCAAATGCCCTTCGCTTGCGCCTGTCAGAACGGATTTCGCTAGTTTCATAACTGCACATCATTTTCGCGTTTGTAATTTGTTATGTGAACTGAGCTGCAACGAGGACTCTACCTCAGCGAAGCTACTTTATAGATTTGTGAGGGCGACCCTTTACAGAAGGGCTTTTCTGTTCAGCGATTAGCGCGCAAGGCCTGCTAAATTTTTGTTAAATTTTTGTTAAATTCTCGTTATTCCTTTCGCGCCCGAGTATGTTGTATTTGTTTCTCTGCATTTCCCCTTATTTGCATATTTTATCTGTATTTTCATTACGCCGTTATTTGTTTTGCACTATTTATCTGTTTCCTTTTTAATTTGCGTTTTACGTCTAAAGCATGTATGATTGTTACACATCAAACGACACCCATCGAGCGCCTCCCCAGGTGACGGATAGAGGAATGCTCGCCAGATTTGGAGGATACCGGAGAAATAAAATATAGGGGGCGGACCAAAACCAGATAGTGGAAGGCTACCACGAAAAACGACCTAAGGGAAGGCACCCCGAATATAAAACCACCTATGGAGAAGTTCATAACGAAAAAACCGTTTACGGTGCAGGGGAGGTATACCCCAGTACCGGCGTCGGGTATGGGTGTGAAAGCAGGCCATCCGGCGTCGTTATCCGGCGACCGCAGTGACTTGGTGGTGGGTGACTTGCCCATCACGTCATTTAAGGATACAAGAGATGGAAAGGAAAATAAACCAGCCGGTGATAGGGACGAAGCATTTACTGCTATAATCCAAGAGAAGGAAGACGAGGGTCTTTTTATCGCAAACAACTCGAGAGACGAGGAGGACACACTACATTCAGAGTTAACTAAATGTGTCAAAAGCATGTTGAGATACTACAAATAAATTAAAATAAATATCAGTTGACATACGAGAGGGGTTGCACGAAGCCGATCGCTCTCTGTACCACATGACCCGTCGCCGGTCAGTACGGAAGCAGATTCTCGAGAAAGCCCGGATAACCAGGTTGGTACCTAGACAACTTCCATCCGGAGATAATTGCACAGTCTCTACCCCTAGAACGGAGGAGAAACGGAATAGAGTGGAAAACACTCCGAGCCCAGTGACCGAGGCGAGGCAAACATCTAAGCTTCAAAAAACCGGTGCAGCCGAGTTCACCCTTGTACAAAGAAGAAAGTAAAAGAGAGAGCCAAGAATCAATCCTTCTGCTGCTGCTTCAAATGTTCCAAAGAGGAGAACTAGAAGACCGAAACCTAAGGTTGTAATTATCAAGCCGGCTGATGGGAAAAAATCCTCCGAATTGCAGCTTGTGTAAGTCAACAGAAGGGGATTTCCGATCAAACCACATACCGGGTACCCGACTGTGCTAAGTGTACCAGGAGGCGTTGCGCCGAAATCGGAGCTGGAAATGGCTATCATACTCCAATGCAATCTGCAGAGAAGCAAAACGCCTCAAAACCATTTACACAAAATAGTAGCTGAACGCCCCATAGACCGTCTACTTGTCTGCGAACATCACCATGCTGGCGGTAACGGATGCGTTGCCGACCAGACAAACACATCGGCTATCTGGTTTGTAAGCCAGTATAAGTTCAATGTCCAGAGGACGATCAAAGGGGATGGCTTTGTAATCGCCTCATGTGGAAACACTAATTATATTAGCGCCTACTTGCCACGTAACGATCCTGTAGATAGACTCTGGGAAAAGTTGGAGGCCTTGGAGGAATGCTTAACCTCACTCCATGGGAAAACTCTCATGGGGGGCGACTTCAGCGCGAAGGACGGCGAATGGGGGACATCGACCACATGTTCCACAGGGAAACTAATTATCGACCTAGATGAGAAGCACGACTTCATAATTACGAACGCCATTTTGAATTCCAACAATCTGATCATTGGTTTATGAATAATAATATCAAGGTTAGCTCGTAGAATTTTTTTTATTTTATTATATCAAGTTTAAGTCAAATGAAACAATTCTTTCAAAGTGTCAAAATTAGCCTAACCCCTGGGGGTGGGAAAGCCACTATAGTGGCTTGACCATGGATAGCCACTTTACATATGAGTATTTCCCAATATTGGATATTATTTGTTTTTTATAGAAAATTCTGAGAAATTGAAAATTCCAAATTCCTCGTCCTCTAAAGGTTAAGGAAACTCTTTCGCCGTTAGCTAATCTAGCTTGTTCTTGGGAATCGCTAAGGAAGGGAGAAATGAAATGGACGCAATCGGAACCGAAATATGAATTAATTTAGAATTAAATGTGCAAATATACTATACAATAAATTAAAGGAATCATTTGAGTAACGAATTATAATAAATGTCTGGTAAAAATGATGTTTCAAACCGGATGTTTATCGTATTGTCTTCTTTTGTAATAAAAGAATTATCTATATGGCTCCTTTTTCTCCTGTTCTTTTCTTTCGCGAGAATCTTAGTATTGTCCTTGTCCAAATCGTGGCCCTTCTTATTTCTATGATGAGTTATACCTGTGTGGATAGAACATCCCCAGATATAATATAGAACATATTAGTTTTCTTTTAATTATTAATATGCTCTTTTAATCGTTTACCAAAACAACTGTATGTTTGCCCTCTGTACAATTTGCTGCAATGTACACACCGTATTTTGTAAACAACCCGGGGGGGGGGTAGTTTTTTATTGGCAAATCATCTTTTCTCGGCTTGATGTTTACAATATTGATATTGAAAAGAGTGGAAATGATTTTGGTGCTGTAATTTTAAAAAATCTTTGCGATTTTCTCTCTCAAACCATTTACATGCGGTCAACTGATTGTTTTGAATATATATTTAAATGTATATTTAAATGTATGTTTAAACTTTTTTTATGCACTGGTTAACCGGTAGAATGGGATAACCGTTCTCCAAAAGAAGTTTTCTGACTAAGTTCAGATATTTGTCTTCATAAAATTCCGATGAAGAATTTACCGGCCTTATCAATTAATTCATAAATCATACCGGTTTTCTATGATTGTGGGTGCATAGAGAGATAATTAATATATCTACCGGACCAAGTTTTTGTATGGAACCAGTCCAACTTTATACTACGATTTGGTGTCACTAAAATTGATACATCTAGGAAATTTCTAATTATTGCATTCTAATTCATAAGTAAACTTCAGCCCGTTATTTTGAATGTCAAAATGAAATAATTAATTTAAAACAGTGGCTTCTAAGCCTTCAGGAATGCAGGTACGGATATCATCTACGTATCGATAAAAAAAAGGTGGATCGAAGTATAATTTCATTAAAAACGCGAAACTTGAATTTAGTTACCCATTTTCCTATCTTAATCACAAAAGAAAAAGTAGAATAATACTAACGTATATACATGAAATGTACATGTCAGTACCAACGTACCCTAAACTACTGCTGAGAGCTCAATATCCACTATTCCGTGACAAGGGCAAGTATGAGGAAAACTCTACAGAATCCAGAATTGCCAGATCTACACGTAATGTTGAGGGGAATCCGTTTCGCGCTTCCATTTGTCAACTTCAAATACTTGCCAAATTCTATAAGCTTTTGTGCTCAGAATATTCTCCGGATTCAACCTCTGGAACGCGGTCCATAAGTTATAGAATGCCGTGCATAATATGGATAAAACGACGCGATTATAAAAACTTATTTACTGATTTTAAACAAAAACGGCTTCCTGGCTCAGCAGGTAACGCACTGGACCGCAAAGTTGTATGTCGTGAGTTCGATCCCCGTCAGGTGAACAATTTTTCTATTTCGTTTTGAAGCAGCAGCTCGCTATTGGTAAGACAAGCTACGTTATTTGTTTATGACCGCTGCTGTACTTGGTGTAGGGTCCTGCAGTTCCTACATTTCATATACAAGTGTGAAGTATAGCGCCATCTGCGAAGACGACCTGCAGTTCTCGCGAATGTTACGATTAAATGTATGGCAAAATTTGTGCAAAAGGGCGATTCCGCCCGTAAAATAAATAAATTAAAAAAACTGTTTTATTTCATTACGATAATGCTTTTTCTTGACCATGTCCAGGAACGATTAATCCTCAATGTTAAAAGAGAGGAAATAGTTAATAATTTAACGATTTTCTGTCGAACACGTCATTCTGAAAAATAAAAATAAACTTGAGTAAAAAATGCTAGTATTTCTTTCGATTGTAAAAAAAAACATTATAAGATTCAGTAGTTGAAAAAATTAAATTTAAATGCTTTCTCATAGGATAATTTCGTGAATCGATTACGCTATACAATGAACAAAACCTTTAGAAATTAATTGCTTGTCAAAATTGCACGTGTGGTTACACTATTAAACAAGTGCGAGGTGTTAATGTAATTGTAATCGAATTTTCATAGATTAAATTATATATTCATAATGTTATCTTAATTGAAGTAAAATAATTATCATGCAACTTTACAACTAGCAATTAAATTAGTACTGATCACTATACGTTTGATAAGTTTTTGCAAGTACAAGTTTGCAGAAATTCTGGATATCAAAATTAAAAATATCAAAGCAATACTTTGATCAAAGTCAGTTGTGAATCATTAAACGATTAATAATTGGAAATTATATGTCATCTATCAGTTAAGAACGAGATACATTTATTGCAGTCTGTATCTTCGTTTATATCTTTAAATTAAACGGTGGAGTCGTAGAATTTTATCCAAGTTCCGTGTCGAAAGTGATAATCGACAGTTGTTGTATAAAATGAACCAAGATCTGTTCCTGAGAGTATTTTCGATTACTGAATTCATTCCCAAACATAGTTTGCACTTGTGAACAGCATAACGGGGTGAAAAATAAGCGTTGAGGATGAAATTGTTAATACTTCGACCCAGACTAAGTCTGGACGAAGTATTGCATTTGGTCACTTCGGGCAAAAAAATTACCACATAGTTTTTCATCAAATGTCGACGTTTCAGACCCTAAGGAACCCAAATCAACAATAAAAAAATTGTGTCCGTGATACGTACGTCCGTACGTCCGTACGTCCCGTTTTTTTGTCTCGCGATAACTCGCGAACGGATAAGCGTATTGACATAAATTTTTTTTTAAAATACGCGTCTTGGCATAACTTAGATCTGATTAGATTTTGGGGCAGATCCACCCGTCCATTACTAAAAAAAAAATTAGCCCCAATTAAGTTTCTTTGTAGTTTTTTGCATTTATTTTGAAAAATACAAATTTTATTAAAAAATGTTTCAAACAAAAAAGATAGAGCATGAAATTCTCTACAAAAAAGGTTTTATGCATTTTCTTCCTAAAGTCAACGATAATACCATAAAAACTGGTTTAAAATGTTTATGACTATTGTCTGAAAAAGTATTGAATTTGGTCATCGCGGCAAAAAAAATTACCCTATTGTTTTTCATCAAATTTCGACGTTTCGACCTCCTACCTCCCAGGGGTAGTCTTTGCCAGCTCCTCGGGCGCGGTGACCACCTACGGCCGCAAAGTTCATTTACGTCCTTGATACGAAAATAACTATTTCGATATATCTAAAAGATGTCTTATAGATATCTATAAGATATCCGTCATAGATCTTTTCGACACTTTCAAGATATCTTTGACGAATTATATGTATATATATTGTATATATAATATCATAATAATACAGACAGTAATTAGTAAAACACAGTAAACATGTAATATGCATCGAATAGTCTATTAGAATACAAGTGCATGAAGTAAGTGTTTTGCAACTTTTATTTATTAATACTTCGGCTGGCCTGTTGTCGGGGTCGAAGTTTTGAAAATGCTCATTTTCAATTTTCATACATATAAGAAACACTATATTGTTGTAACACATCTATCGAAGCCACTTGGACCTAAATATGATTGGACCCCCAAATATCAATATAATTTTATAATATAATTGAAAGCTGTTAGTAAACAAACGAGTGTTAAGGAATAGCCGACTCTCCACTGGGTCGAAGTTACTGAGCGAGCGAAGCGAGCGAGGCACCACGCCAACACTAGTTTATTTTTCAAAACGAATAACAATTTGTTTATGCGACTTTTCTGGTTACCAATTTCGTTCCAAACACAGTTTTAACATTAGATTCGAATTTAGCAATCCAAATAAGAATAAACTAACTAGTTTCATAAAAAATAATTGAGAAATTGGAAACATAGTAATGGAAATGCCTTTTAGATGAATAATTAATGAATATTCTGTATAATTAGCATTCCGTTAAAGCTCAGGCCCGAATGATGGTTATCATTAACATAGGAATATTTACAGCGATGACGTTAAGTTGAACGATAACAATGGGAATACTAGGGCACCCGCTGACAGGTGCCTGGTGGGGCTAATTTTCGCTCCGAGGATGATTCGTTCCCGTAGTATCCCGCGAAAACGGGCAGAATTTTACCTGCGTTCGCGAATCTTGCACGATTGTTTGCGACTTATATATTAATTTATTAAAACTTGTTCTCAAACAGCGGTTTATGCTGTAAGCACCATGCTTATTTTGTTTGGACTGAGTGCCTTTTTATACGGACGGACGTCCATCATTTAGACATTCTTCTGTCCACTGTAGTTGCCAGTTGTCTTGGGTTATGACGAGCGATATCCTTTCGTTTAACCGAGCGATATCCTTTCGTTTAACCAAGCGATATCGAAGCGTGCACGGACCATGCAATTAATTGTAAGTACTATAGCAAAGCACCTAGCTTCTTTAGTTCTCGGGCGAAATTGACTTACATTGTTGTTTTTTTAATACATTCTCCTTAACAACTCCGTTTTCTTTTGTAATTTCAATTATTGTTTACATTACTTGAATCTTTCCCAATTCTTGGATTAAATATAAACAAAACGGAAAACCTTCGTAAAACTTATATGTTTCCTGTGTCGTTTTCCGGGAAACGCGCAAACCGCATCACCTTGCGCGACATTGTAACTGTCGCCGCGGAATACGTTCTTATCAGCGAACTCAATTATTAATCATTTTATTCAGCTTTATTAGTGGGCCACAGCGCGGCCAAACTGACCAACATTTGAGATCCGAGATAATAATATACTCAGTTTGCTTGAATTTTGTAATCAGAATGGTTGTAAGAACAGAAATTGCCAAACTAATTTTGTAGATTAGAAATGAAAGATTAAATATGAAAAAACGAATGCCAAAGTTACTGAAACCATTACGAGAAAAAAACACAAAACATTAAAAGAGTCTATTTTAATACAATATAATTAAATTATAATAATATGAAAGCTAGCTAATAATATTATATAACAAACATTTCTATTAATTGGAATAATATTAAACTGTATAAATCTTTGTCAATTCTCAATTAATTCTCTGAAAATTGTCTTTAAACCCATTAACTACGTAATGTAGAAAAACCAACGATTTAATTAGTTTAATTTTTGAGGAGTAAAGTTGTTCCACTTCATAGGTTACGTTGACAAGAATCGGATACAAAAGCGTATGTACACTGGAGAAATAAAATAATACATTGCATAGAACAATCACTAATGAGTATTACCTGTTTAATTATAAGACAATAAAAATTTGTATTAAAGCCCATTGACAAACGCTGGCATCCATTTTACCATAGGGCAATATCGAATATAATTTATGGAATTATGTCATATCATACACATCAATCAATTTTGTATACTTTATGAAATGGTTTACAAATTTACGAGTAGAATAAATGCAAGAAATAAGTAGCAATTATTCATAGAATTTTGAATTTAAATAGAAAAGATATTTCTTAAACGTTTCTTTTCTATATTCAAAATCCTCAAAAGAAGAATAGACCAAAATTATAAAGTAACGATTAATGAAATTTGATCACATTATGAAAATACAGTTTATAAAATTAGTGCAAATTAATTAAGTAATTACGTAAATTATAACAGCATGCACACAATACAGTAAAATTAACACATTGCATGAAATTGTATTCTCATATCAGAAAAGTGAATTTTGTGTATTTTATTAACCCAAAAGTAGATTTTAATGGTGAAATAGAATCAAGAAATAAATAAAAATGATTCATTGAATTCCTGCTTTAGATAAAAAGATATGTATAGAAGATATTTTTTGTTTTCATGAAAAATATATTGAAATTATAAAAAAAAAGACTCATGAAATTATATCATACGAAAATGCGATTTTGAAAATGAATGCGGATTTATGTTATTAGCACGTCTAGTATACTAGAAAATAATGCGTCTCATAGAAAAATGAACAGCTATTATGTTTTGTTCAATTATAATAAAAGCGAAATATTGAATAAAGTACATTGAGAAGATCCAAGCATCCAAATCCACTGCGTGCATATAATTGAAACGAAGCGAGTTCCGCGTAGCAGCGCGCCGGCAGTCAACTTTCGCGGTATCCCTGCTCGCGCCTGATTGCTCGAGAGGCGGAGTCTCGCGTGACGCGGCGGAAAGCGGTAGGAGAAGAAACGCGCCTTGAGTGGGATCGGAAATGTTGGTCATTTTGGCCGCGCTGGTGGGCCAAGAAGACAGTTACAACATATACATGTAAATTAAACTACCTTTTGCCATATTACAGCCGACTTTTTGAATTTTGATATTTCTGTTTGAGATTGGAATTCAGTGACAAAAAGACCAATGAAATTACAAGTTTGTGAAAATTTATTGTGAAATATGGAAGTTATTGCAAAATATAATCTACTATAAATTTGGAATCGCTACATTAGGAGTCATGTCATGTTCTTTATTTTTAATTTCGCAATTGTGACGTTAGATTTGGTTTAACGACCCCAAAAAAATTCGGATACTAAGTTTCAGATAAAGTAGGCGTTAAATACAGAAGTTACTCAGATTGCACATATATGCTACAACACCATCTACGGTATGACTTTTTTATGTGCATATATGTTACAATACTATTGAACCAGTTAATTAGTTACACATAATTTTGACCTTTATACTGTTCGGAAAATTTACTCAGTGCGGTTTGTTGCATTTTTTTGTTTTCTCGGGTTTTCCCTTCGTAAGCACGAGACGCTTCTCCATTTCCCAAACGAGTGTCTGCTCGCGTGGAGGGGACTTCAATTGCAGGATAAGGAAAACCGTGACGCATCGTTGCGATGTGACGCGTTTCCTGTGAGGATTCCATTGCGACAAGCAGGCTGAGCCCACTACGGGCGGTAGGAATATCCGCAGCCAACTGGAGTTTTCAGTGGCAGTTTCTTTGTGACGTATTTTAATCATTTTTTCACAAGCTATATATATACATGGGGCAAAATGTCTCAAGTGTAGCAGGTTAAAAAATTAATTTAACGGGTGTGGATGTTTTCAATCGCTCGTAACTTTGATTCTGTTGCTTTAATCAAAATAGTACATCGGAACTTTTTTGATGATGATTACACGGTCTTTCAGTTGATTATGATAAATTATTTTGTAAGTCAATGTTTAACCCTTTTATAGTGAAATTAATAATTAAATCGGCGTTTTCTCCATGTTCCACCCATTTTAATGCTTTGAAATTATTTCCAAATGAAAGCTGAGAGTTTTTCCTATAAGATTACCAATTTGCAAAGATGCTTTTTTTGTTGTTTTCGAGTAATCGTAAAATTAATGATTTGCTGCGTTGCTTCGAGCGAGACTGGGTGGCCGTTACACAAAGGCTTGCGCGACTTGTCACGACTTGTCCCGCTCGAAGCAGCTCAGCGAATCACTAATTTTACGATTACTCAAAAACAAAAAAAAGCATCTTTGCAAATTGGTAATCTTATAGGAAAAACTCTCAGCTTTCATTTGGAAATAATTTCAAAGCATTAAAATGGGTGGAACATGGAGAAAACGCCGATATAATTATTAAGTTCACTATAAAAGGGTTAAATATTGACTTGCAAAATAATTGACCATAATCATCAGAAAGCCCGTGTAATCATCGTTAAAAAAGTTTGTATGCACTATTTTGATTAAAGCAACAGAATCAAAGTTACGAGCGATTGAAAACATTCACATTCGTGAAAGGCAAAAAAATGTCACCTCCTCTAACTCGGTCACTATTTGACGAATCGAAATAATTTTTGATATGTGAACTACTGCCGTATAGAACTACAAATTTACCGACTTTGGATCAAATTGGAGAACTTTGATTTTTTGACCTGGTACACTTGAGAAATTTTGCCCCACATGTGTGTGTGTATGTGAGTATGACCAAGCTCGATATAAACGTGAGGCTTCCCATACCGTGAGTCCCGTTTCCATTCCATAATTTTTACTTATTTGTTTACACTTCTAATCACCCGGCGCGTCGTCCATGGAGAGCTTTCTCTTGTACGTTTCAGGGATCTTCTACTCATTTGGCAATGCAGTGAGGCCGTTGTGCACAAGATATGTCAAAATATATTATCCAAACTCGCCTGCATGTATGATTCCAAATAAATGGCAGACCAACAATAACAATTTCAGTGCTTTTTTCACTGCGCCCTTTCTCCTTGGCCGCAAACTCACTACTTACTACTTTGAACCTGCCTCTACCCTACAGTCCAGCAAGATTCAACCTCATTGCCCAAACAATACCTAACCTTTTTGGGGGAGAGGCTTGTGTGCAATTAAAAATTATCTGTACCTAATAAAAAATTACTGTATCAGATACTAATAACTTCGTGTCGAACGTTATGTTTCTTGCAAAATATATATACACGAATACATGCAAACACGTAAAACATTAAAGAAAATATTGCTCGCATTGAAAGAAACTTTCACACATTGTATAATTATCACTAATTGTAAATAACAAAGAAACATTGTTAACTCATTCAATTGATACTCAAAGCCATAATAAATCAATATATGTCATAAATACCTTTTCTTTCATGCGCAATCCGTGAAGTACTTGTTCGATTTCTAATCTCCAGTCATCCTGCATTGTGTGAAAAGATTCGTGCGGAGTTGCAGCGAAAGCACTTTTCACATCTTCCAAAGATATTAAAATATCTGCGAATCCTGGTCTCCCATGACTATCCGAAGTCCAACATGCTACCAAAGTAAAAGAATGATATTACAAATTATAATATAAAAGATAATAGATTTTCAATATCGCATACTTTTATTAGACTTCATTATGCCCCTCCCCTTTTAAGACCTATGTATTGAAATCGTCTTCTTAGTTTTGAAATATGCAATTTCAGACCTACAGAGAATATGTAGAGAACTAAAAAGCAGTCAGACTATATTTTTGACAAACTTTATAAGCTTTAAGTCATGCCTCATTATCGGAACTCTGTAATTATTCATATTCGAATTATCCGTTCGGAAAATACGACAGATATTCCGACGTATGGTTAAATATGTCTCTGCTGTGGTTTATAGACACTGGATGATACGGGCCGGGAAACCTGGGAAGCCCATCGTATCTCATCATTCGTAATAGGCTGCAACACTTACCAGTATAAATAGAAAAGATGCATTTTAGTATAACTAATACCAAATGCCATTTCCTCTCCCCCGCAGTATCCATTTGGCAAGTGGGATGTACGGAAGTCGATTTGTTTAAGTACACGGAGAAAAATGTGAAGCTCTACAAAACGGGCGCAGCACACTATGGGTTTTGTTGTCCTCTGGCAGAGAGCAAGGGTCTTCCTAGCAACCTGAGGTATCCCGCCAGGCAACCAATAGCGACGTGCCTTCTCTCCACTAAGTTTTTTCAATTTATATTGTAGTACTATATATTTTAGGATAGGACTCTCCGGGACTTTTTTGTAGAAAATTTCCTCCTCTACAAAAAAGGTTTAGTGAATTTTTGCCGTACCTTGCACCGTTTTCGATATGGAAGCGATAGATTGAAAAACAGACTTCGGCGTCCGCCGCTATGTTATGAAAATTCGATGTTTTCCATTCTAGCGCTTCCGTATCGAAAACGGTGCGAGATATGGCAAAAATTCACTAAACCTTTTTTGTAGAGGAGGAAATTCCTACAAAAAAGTTCGCGAGAGCCCTATCCTAAACGTATAGTTTAGGTACAAGCGAGCCTGAAAGATAGTGATTTCCAGGCAGCACTCAGTACTGTCTGCTTCTGTCCGTGGGCCGGGCATTGATATACACTGAAATGTAGAGTATTTTAGGTGCCTTCCCTCCCTTGCGGGTTTAAGACACCGATATACAGACTACCTGCAAGCGGCACCAGCAATTCTTATAACACACTTCTACGACTTAGGGCGGAAAGTTATTGTACGGAGAAACCGCGCCGCGCCGCGCACTGCCTCCGTTGCACGACCTGTACAGCTTCACACTTTTCTCCGTGTAGGGACATTTAAATATTAATTTACTTAGGAAACTATTTAAACTTTGCATTCATGGACAATAACATATACAAGTGAATTTAGCTTACATACTCTAGTTTATAGTAAAATTTACAATTGAGTGTCCGGATGCAAAAACGCCTTAGCCGCTCGGTCTGACTCATCGTAAGTAGTATCAGCCACTTTCGGAATGTTTGCATTTATCTGGTTTTGCTTGATAAATAGCAAATAGAGGCCAGCTGTTTGGTAGAGCCAATAACAATGGCTTGTGTTTTGCGGGTGCCAATTGTGAGCCCATAATCATAGGAGCGTAAAGTAAACGTCCAAATCGCAATATAACCAACTAAATTAACGCATGAAATTGCAAACTATATCAAGAATACGTAAACGTTGCAATCAGTTTAAAATGTAATGAAACGAACATAAATACAGGAACTTGGTATGGCGGTGCATTAATCACAGTCTGCCTTAAACAAATATGCATGAAGGTGTTCCCGGAAAGATGCCGAAGACGTATGGTTATGTAGATAATTAGGAATAGAGTTCCAGAAGCTTAGTGCAACGGTAATATATTCGAGTATCGACAACCGATTATCGATTGAATTCGCGATCATCATTTATCAAACATTTTTAATTTCGCGTTGTGCTGTAATAGCAAAAGTATGTGGCTTTATAACAGTCGACGCGAGACCGACATTTCTTTAGTACTTTACGTATAAGACATCTTTCAAAAATTAGTAACAAGATTAGTAGACAGTTACAAAACAATATTTAATTTGAATTTTGGAGACGTTAGTCCGCTTCGGTTTTTACAAACTAATTTTTATATGAAGTACTAAACTATTTCAATTGATTCAAACATTTTCGGAAAGAGATATGAACGTACTGAAAAAGGTTGCTAACATTTTAAAATGCAAATAACAATAAGAAAATTAAAAATTTGTAAAATGGTTTTATAATAATAATATTTAGTATTACAAGAGCTACATAATGAGCTACAATTATGAAGAAAATCGGTGATTTGATGTTTCCGTTTTGCATGAAACGACTATATGATATAATATATTTATATAATCCGAACTTTCTCAATGAATCATTGAATCCTGAATCGCTAATTACGAAGGCTAACAAATATGTATATGAAAACGTCTTGTAAAAAGATGAATTAAAAAATTGAAATCCTTCTCTACTTAATGTGAAGAAATATACCAAAACGTTATTTACCAAATAGGTTAAATAAATGTTCAGAGCCTAAATCGGAAACCTGAAATGTCTTCCAGCGGAGAAAGTCAATTAAGTCCGAATTAAAACGAAAAATATACCGACGCATTTCTCAAAAAAACATTATAAAGGGAAAAGTTATATTAGTATATTTATAATAAAATAAATTATTGACATTAATTTTAACGATACTAAATGCATTCTAAAATATTCGTGCTAAAATTTTGTAAAATAAAATTATTTAATAACATTGTTACATTCAAGAGATTGTCATCGGCTTATTTGCTAAGATTCTATTCATGATAGTAGATATGTTTTATGCGGTATTATAGTCTGTTTTTACTCATAATGTTGTTTATATGTGTGTATGATTTTAAATATAGCTGTTAATCTTAAGTATAGATTTATGTTTTTATGCTTACAATAGATGTATATTATTCTTATAGTATTAATTATTGTACGTATTGTTATACTTGTATATTATTAAGGACAGAAATGTCCGTTTATAAATAAATAAATAAATAAATAAATAAATAAATAACATGCTGCGTTAGTACAGAAATGTTTTTCGAGATGAAAAACTACATGTATTTATTTACCTTCCATAAGATCTCTCCATGGGTGTGGGCATGTGGATGGAATGGGTAATGTAAGTTTATTTACAGCAACTCCATACGCGACTGCCAAAGCATCAATTCCTTTGTAAGGCGTTTCACCGGTCAAAAGTTCCCACAATAGCACACCGTAGCTGAAATAGAATTAATATAACATTTAGTATTTATATTGACTATTAAATATTATGAGTTTAATAGTTATACATTGAGAATCATCCGATATCAAAATTCAATGCTTAATCATATTTATTTGCACTTATTTGGATAAAAATCCAGGAGGAAAGAGTGACCGGTTATAGTTGATTGTACGAAATGACATTGAACCAGTGATATTCAACGGCGTTAACCAAAAATAAGACACTGTAGAAATGTAGACAATTCACGCATACCGAAAACCTAGTTTAGAAAAGTGAAGAGCTCGCAGAGTATATATAGTATTATCGCATAAAAATGATCAAATTACAATAATCGGTTGTTATCTCGATCCGGTAAAGGGAGTAGCCTAAAAGAGGCAGTCGCCTAGGTTCGAATATTGCCCAATGCAGTAATTTATGAAAAAGTATCCTTCCCCATGTCCCCACAAAAAGCACAGTTCTTCGTCAGATTCAGGGGAAGGATATTTACTCTGCTGCCGTATAATGAAGATGACCACTTCGCTGGCAATGTGTTGCAATTGGCGTTTCACGTAACCCCGTCGTCGCGGTCTGATTCCACTGTAAGCTGTAGATAATGTCGTTGCAGCACAAAACACATGCGCCTTCGATAGTTTGTTCCGAATATTATTATTCGCCGCAGCAAAATTCAAGGTTGTAAAAGAGCAGACAAGTATTGATATAATAAGCTAATTCAAACTTTACCCAGTAATATGTCATTTTTTTAACAACCTTCACTGTAAAAATATATAAATTTACAGCTACAATACAGGTGTAGTGCGAATTTTTCAAAGAAAGGTCAGTGTCAATAATATTTACATAAATATGTTGTTCCTCTATTTTGATCTACAGACTAGAGAACTTGATTATTGTGGCTAAGATATCGCAATACACCCTAAAACGTTAATTGCTGTGTTAGTCATGATCGTAGTCCGGAATGTACCACTATAAATATACATACATTAACCACATTGTGAAAATAGTTTGCAATATATGAATTATGCGATAAATCTATCTTTACATGAACTTCATTTTACATTACCAAAATGACAAACAATCGAGTTTTCCAGTTAATTATAACCGCATTAAATAATGAGTTCTCCTCAAATTCGAGCACTATTCATAAAGAACGGGCTGTCATAATATAGGATATTAGTATATCACAGATTTTAAAGCATTTTCCGGACCAGTTTATAATCGACGCAACTTGTAACACCACAAGATTCACAAACAAACTATTAAAAAATTACATCAGCGTGACGGAAACGAAATACGCATAAAGACGACTGATTTTAAGCACCATCTTAATCCAGATCCAACAGCAAACGTCCAACATAAAAGCAGTGTCGAGGACTCTGGGACTGGTGTTAATATCTATAGCACGGAAGGGCCCAAATCAGATGCAACCTCTGCTGTTCAGAAATAGGATAAATATAATGATACAAAATGCCAAAATTCCGTAGACCATAAAAATGACTCCAAATTGACAAATATTCACCTTCAAGAACGTCGAAATTTCTTGTCAAAAGATTGCATTGAAAATAATAAAATATTTGCCGTTTTGTATCGATTTTTACTTTCCGTACAAATTCAGAAATGTATTAAATTGCAAGAGTTTCGACGGACTTAATACCATTGCCTACATTTCGAGCAGTCTGGTGATTAATTAATAAATGACCGCTGTTCAATTTCATTTATTAAATAACTATTTTCAGAAATATTACTATCCGTATTACATTCAGTATTCTGTGCAGCCACAAAATTTGAAGTAGTTAAATGAAATAAATTTTGTTTTGAAAATATAACTAATATAGGCTACTATAGAATATTTATACTTTTCGGGGATTATATTAGTCACCGGTGTGGATATACATATACCCTGACACGAGTTTGGTAACTCTGAAACATATTTCCTCGGAGTTACACAACAACAAAGGGGACGAAACATATATTTGTAGGAGTGGTGGAGCACCAATAGATTGTATCAAAAATACATACAGAGGTCTGTAGAATAACATACACTATCACCATTTGCCTCTTCAATTTGTTGCTAATACCTTTCGCGCCAAAAACTGCATCCATGCACGGAATATCGCGTCTTTTTCCGAATTTAGAATTCTCGGCTTGCCAGGCATTAAAACCATTTATATTTTATTTAAAATACTCGTAGACGCCTCGAAAATAATATACAACATCATTAGTTGCTTAAATAATTTATTGATAGTACCTTTCGAACCAAAGACTATATCCATACACGAATCATTCTGTATTTTCTCGAATATATGAGGTTGTTTATGATTTGTAAGCCTTCAAAACCAAACAGATGGTATAGAAATTCCTTGTATGGGTCTGGGGGATATGTGATATCATTAGTTACTTAAATAATTAGTTGCTGGTACCGTTCGAATCAAAGACTGTGTTCATGAAAGAAGTATCACGGATTTTTTCGAATTTAGGATTCTACGTCCGGTTTGCAAGCCATCACAATCAAATATACACTATAGAAATTACGCATAGGTCTCTTTTTTCTGGAACTTTACTCTTACATTAGCATGTATTATTATTCCAGCCATAAGGGTGTTTTTTTTGGAAGAGGGATAATAAGAGCATCTAAATCGGGAATAGTAACGTATAATAAGTTCCGAAGTAACGTAAAATTCTTAAACTTTATTAATACTGATTTGCTCGATTTTTTTAGCACTTTACTCTTGACATATATTATTATTCCAGTCCCAGATATTTCCAAAAACGCTATGGCATAAAAGTTTACACGAATTTAGTAATAATAAAAAACGACGTCGAACTGAAAGTTTGAAAGAAAATAGCTTTGAAGAGTTACTTTTTGCTATACAATATAAGGGAAGAATAGCGAAGAAAAAAATGATATGCAACATTTTTAAATATTTGAAAGATATTTCACAAAATTCATGAATTAGTGCGATGAAGACTGTTGAATGCCGCGAAACGAAATGTCAAAAGAAATGGCTCTTTGTATTTTCGTAAACTGAAATTTAACTAAAGTTGAATATCAATATCGTCTTAAGACATTATACGATCAGGAAATAATTGATTTCAATAAAAAATCAATCAAAACATGCATTACACACCTAACGGATAACTTATTTATAATAATTTTTTGACAAGAATTTATTTACATTTAACCTAGAAATTATTTACAATTGTACAATCTAATCTTTATTTATAAAATCTATTTAAGTAAAAGAACGAACTCCTAAAAAGGAAAAAATTGATACATTGGCGCCCGAAGAAAAGACAGAAAAGTTCAAACAGACGATGAAGAAAATTATCACGTAATTTCTTTGATTAGCCGATGTTTGTCAGTAGCTGAACGTAATTACACAACAACAGAACTAGAGCTGTTAGCTATAGTATATGCTGCTAATAAGTGCAGGACTTATCTGATTGGTGTGAAATTCGAAATATTGACCGATCGCCATGCTTTAGCTTATTTGCGATCGACTCAATTTTTGGCTCCACGCCTAATTCGATGGTCATTATTATTACAGCAGTATAATTATACGATAAAACATGTTGCTGGAAGGAATAATGTCGTGGCTGATTTTTTAGCAGAAATCCGTGTAGAAAATTTGAAATGGAAACTAGATGCCTTCGACCCGGGTGCCTACAATTTTGGCTAAATTCGTATTGCAGTTCTCTGACGAAAGGCTGATTCTTCCGGGATTATTCCCATTTTAACACTGCCAGGAAAGAAGGCGTCAGAGGGTAGTTCTAGCATCGTTAGGTTCGAGTAGTTTCTATACATATATTGTAACAATATCTTGTTCCTTAAATAGGGTGAATATGCCAATGTATGGACGGTTAAGCATTTTTCACATTTTGATCGATTGTAACTTTTGAATTCTTTTATGAAAATTTAATTATGATACCACCATTAGAATCGTTAGACTCTGTTCTTTATGACCATGTAGTTCAACCTTTAATTTTATTTAATTACTAACCTCGTCTTCATACGTTTGTAAAAAAATCCGGTAAACCCCAATGAATAGACGAGTTAAATCAAATGGGACGTTTTCAGTACCAGTATTGGATGGCTTTAAAACTTTTCTTTGATTTTACAAAATAATAAACGCTGGAAGATCAATAGTACTGTAAATATTGTTTTGAAAGTTCAAAGAACATAAAAATATGTATTTTGTTGCATGTTGTGCATCATACATGCATAAGAAATAGAAATATGTAGAAATCGTTCATTCATTGGCATATTCACCCTATATTAAAATTGACAATGAGCATTTTCAAAACTTCGACCCCGACCGCAGGTCAGCCGAAGCACTGATAAATGAGCACGTCTTGTTCACACTGATGCTTAAAAAAAACGCGGTTTAGTCGAGTTTTTGACAGGTCGGGTTGCAGGAAATAAATTTTTTTATATGTGGGATACTTCGATTTCCGTTTTTTACTGCATTATCGTTGATTTTACGAAGAAATGAATATAACCTTTTTTGTAGAGAATTCGATGTTCTATATTTTTTGTTTGAAACATTTTTTTGTACGATTTGTATTTTTTGTTAAAAAATGGAAATAACGTGTTTTTGAGCGTTTTTTTGTTAAACCTCCCCATAATCTAGTATGCATTGTCTCCAAAAACTAATCAGATCTAAGTTTGGCCAAGAGAAACCCAAATCCGTTTGTACATTTTAAATTCGTCCTGCCAGTCGCGAGATATCGCGTATATAAATTTTGCCCACGGACGGACGGACGGACGGACGTACAACCTAACGGACACCAATTTTTTTATTGTTGCTTTGGGTTCCTTATGGCCTGAAACGTCGACATTTGATTAAAAACTATAGGGTCATTTTTTGGCGGGAACTGACCAAATTCAATACTTCGCCAGACCTATGGTCTGGGTCGAAATAACATCTACTGGCTTAAATATCCCTACTATTTCTAAGATGCCGATAAGTGAGTCCTCCCAATCAGCTATCAAGTCGCATTTGTGTGCATTGCGATCGCAAAAGTTGTTTAAAATTGATTTAAATAAAATGATTGAATTACAGCAAGCTGATAAGGTTTTATCGAGATTACGGGAAAGATGCGCATCTGAGGATTCTCTGCAAAAATTATTTTGTGCATATAAATATATAGGGTTTAGATTTGATAAAGTTTTGAAGATATGGAAAATGATTATACCGCCACAGTTGAGACGTCCTCTGATCTAGCATGTCCATTCTTCGTTTGGGCATCGGGGAGTATTTAAGACTACGGTGATGTAAAAAGAAATGTTAAGTGTTGTGACATATGTCAGAGAACGAAACATTTGACATATTCAATGGAAGGCGAGTTTCATCGGGTTGGTCCAGATAAACCAAATGACTTGATCTGTGTTGATTATTATGGCTCTTTACCGATATCTCGGGCGGGCGTCCAATATATATTAGTAGTGATGGACACCTTTACTCGTTTTATACGGTTATACCCGATGAAACGAGCTACCACGAAAGCAACGTTGCCTAAAGTTTTAAATGATTATTTTGTCTCAGTGGGTAAACCATCGTGTATATTATCCGATCATGGGACGCAGTTTACTTCTCCACGCTGGAAGACGGCAAAATAATGGCATGCAATTATAAAAATCTAATGTTTAATGTAGTGTTGAAATAATGAACTTTAGAATTGAAATTTAACGATTGGGTGTATAATGTATGTGTCGACAAAAACAAAACAAGGTTATTGTAATAAACAAGGCAAAGAATCAGAATTTTTGACTGTTTTTTAAAGATAGCGGATTCAATTCGCCCGACCGAAAAATTTTATTGTGTTTTATTGCGATATTCGTCTATCAGCGGTCCATGATACATCAAAAACACGTTACATATTTTTAATTTCTTTAGTGAGGTAGTTTTTGTACAACTTTACCGAAAATACGCTTTTCGTTTAGAGAAAAATGTGGGTGTGAATTTAATTGGTCTTGTGCGGCTTGTATATGACATTTTTGGACTCGTTCAATTGGTCACTGCAACGTGGTGAGTTATTTCTAACCTAAGACCTCCAAAAAATGTGGTCTTGTTTCATCGTTATTTAATTCTTTTGTTGTGGCGTAATCTTATTTTACGATCTAGAACTTTGTTCCTTAGTATTAAGCTATACAGTGCACCTGGTGAATTTCGTGACATATTTATTAATTATTTCAATGAATTAGTATTGGTTAAGACGCTCAATAAATAAGAAAGAAAGTCGATATTTAACGTTTTAGTCAATTTGATCACCCTCTTCAGAAATTTATTTGACTGAAAACAAAATATGGTTTTACAAAAAGGTTTACAAATTGTATCATATCATTGTGTGCAAACTTAAATAGATTTTGTGACTTAAAAAATTACTGCATAGAATGCCTAGATGACGACACCAGGCAAGCGTTGAACGAATTCTAATCATGCACTTGAATTAATAACATTTAATCTACTTAAGATGTTATAAAAAATGAAATATTATAAAACGCACATCTTGTGTTATGCATGGTAATATTAATAATTCCAATCTTTGTCATCATGCATATACCTTTATGTATTCACAATCTCTGAACGTACAATAGTTTTTATGTTCAAATTTTTTTGTAAATAACTATATATTTTATCATTTATAGGGCGTTCCGATGCCGACTTTCGCTCCAGCAGAAATATTTAAATTATTCCATGAAGTGTGGCTTTCAAAGATCCTTATATTCTTTAACCGGATTTTTTAATTTGAGGAATGTACATCTGGTTGGAGCAAAGTATCTGTTGTAACAGAGCCATTCCACGTGAAGCGGATAAGTCATCCCTCAGAAAATTGCCAAATTTTGCATATCTTCGATATTAATCATTTTGCATAATATGTAATAAGTACTTGATGAAGTTTTATATAAGAAAGTAAAGTAAAATATCTATGCATGGACTTATCATTACTTTAAAGTTATATTGAATATAATATAAAATATAGATTATATATTATAGTATATGCTATCGATTTTCACGGGTACTACGAATAATAGTGTATATATATTTATAAGAGAGGGAGAGGGAGAGGGAGAGAGAGAGAGAGAGAGAGAGAAAACACTCTTAACGATAAAATTACGATATACGGCAAGAGTATTATCTTCGAATAATCAATTCCTGGAGTATAGGCATAAGAATTTTGCTTTTTTCAGGTATAGCAATAAACTCTTTCCGAGTTAGGTGCTATTACCACTTCTTAAAAAAATCCACCCCTTGGAAAAAATTGTATGATATACGTATAAGAGAAAAGTTCTCAAATAATCAATTCCTTAAATACCATATAGGTATAAGAATTTGTTTTTTTTTAGGTGCCATTCAAATATACTATTTCCCATTTTGGTGCTCTCTCCCTTCCTCAAAAAAGCACCCTTAAGTATGAAATTATGATATATGGGCAGAGTAAAGTCCGCAAATAATGAATTCATGGGGTATCATATGGGTGTTAGAATTTGGCTTTTGTTAGGTGCTTTTAAAATATACCATCGACTTAGGTGCTCTTATCCCTTCTTCATAAAACCACCCCTAACGATGAACTATGATTATACTCAAATGGTACTCCCTCAATTGATTTTTCGAGGACTTTATTCTTTGCATATATCATAATTTCATGGTTAGGGTTGTTTTTTTGAAAAAGGAGTGAAAGTACCTGAATCGGAAATAATATATTTAAAAAGCACTTATAAAAAGACAAATTCTACCCCATAGCCATATAATAACCCATGAATTGATCTTTCGGAGTATGTAGTAATTATATTGTTGTAGGGGTAGTTTTTTTTTAATAAAGGGTGAAGGTACTTAATTCGAAAGTAGTATATTTCATAAGCACCAATACAGTGTCTAATAAAGTAATAAATCTTTATTTTTCGTTCTATTTATTTTTAAAACTTGTCTCTTGTGAAAAAATCGTTACGGGTTGATTTTGAGGCTAGGGGTTGATTGTACAGTTTCCAGAGTTACATATGACACCCTGAGAGCAGAAGTGGGTTAAATCCTATGCTTAGTGGACTTAACCCATTTTTGCTCTTAGGATGTCACATCTGACAAGCACCTAAAATGCATCTAATTTTCATGCCTTATTAGTTCCATTTGGTCTGTTGGTTCTTATGTATTGGTGGGCTGTACCGCTAAGTTTATATCAAGTTGGCGGTACATGATCTCTGCGTAATCGGAAGGAGAACCTAATTTATAAATAGAGCACGTAATTAGCAGCTAAAAAGCACCTAATTTTCCTATTAATATTTTTAGATTCTCATGACTTTGTACTGTTGACGTTACAGACGTATTCATCTTGGGACATATTCAAAAAATTATAGCTTGAAATAATAAAATATTCGGTTTATTTTTATATAAAATTCATAATCCATAACTTATATTACAAGTCTACACGAATGAACTAAAATAATAGAGTAGGTAAAATAATCAATAACTTTAAAATCATTTTCAAGCTCTTGCTGCTGATGCTTAATACTAGCATCGAGTGTGGTTTCTAACAGAGTTATCCAAGGATACTTATAGTTTGGCCTATGTCTGGCATAACCAAGATAACAAGGAACACTTGATATATGGGCACAAGTACCTAATGTTCGAGCACCAGTTTTACAGGTACAATAGTAGCCGAATGTAGGGTTCTCGTTATTTTGAACATAATTATTATTGTAATGAATCCACTGTTGATATTTTGTCGCATTACGAAATCTAGAACATATATGAGTTGTGAGAGTATGTTATTTGAATTGGTGGGTTCTTCATATTTTTAAATATTGCGAGCTCTAGATTCCTCGCGCGAAACCGAGTGTGGCGTGGTGGTCGGTAATTAACATGTGACGGGGATGCAGCGTGGTTAGTTGAATGTTTTCATGTTGGCGTGTGTATATGTGTGAAAACGTAAAGGGCGAGGTTATAAAAGAACGGCATGGTGGAGCTCGTCCTTCTTTTCCGGCGATCATCAAGAAAGAGTGGTATAATCAATGTTCTCTGGTGACGAAGAAGTAGCGGGCGTCGATTGAGTGTACTAATGGGTGCAATCAAAGGACCTGGTGCACCAAATTGAATTTGCGAGCTGATAAAATTGGATGATCTCGTGGTCTCATCTCCACAGCCACGTTTTAGAGGCACCATTTCGAATGTGGAATACCTGTTCAGGCGATATCGAATCGGAGCAGCTTTTCCCTCCATTTTCTGGTATAAATTCGAGGAGAAGAGTTTCGGCAGTCTCCACGTGTTCATCACGATACTTTCTTCAAGAGAAGAAGGACAATCGTTGACGAAGGAGATTATCAATTATATATTATTAATTGCTAGCATCGGCAGGATTCCACGATTCGTCAGTTGGTGCCAGAAGTCCCATGTAAGTTAAGTGATGCGTTAATGACATTCAGTACTAATTTAATTTTACTCTATGAAAATTCGAGTAAGTGCGGTGACAGTGGCGTAGCTCGCTCGACATAAGTTTTAAGATAAATGAGGGATCTCGGTTCGGTTACGTTCAATCCCTAATGACGAGTGGCATTTTGGCAATGCTGTGAATGCAGATCTGTCGTGTGTCTTTCTGTAATTAAAAAGAACAGATTCCTGCGTGCGGTGTGCTAAGGGTGTAAATAGCGATTAAGGCAAATTTGTTGTGTTAAGAGTGTAAGTAGGGAATAAGACAAATTGGGTGTGTGAAATTGTGTCGGTATGTATGTGTGCGTATGTAATAGGGCATGTAACGAGTCTCAATGTAGAAGTACTGAAGAAGTTGTCCATCATCCTAAGAGAATTTTGTTTAAATTAAATAAATAACCGTACTACAGAGTTCTAATAAGTCTTCGTTCATTTATATGTTCATCTACTTGCAGTTCTTTTTCTTCATCTCTTCGCAGTTTATCCTGGATATATGACGATGCTAAGTGAACTTGATAAACTCCAACAGTTAATTCCTTTAAGTAATCGATTGTCAAGTGAGGAAATAAAGGAAGCTGACATTCATTTAAGCGAATCCATCTTGCATTTCTTGTGTGACGTTTTTCGGCTTCAACACTTGCTTGTATAATGTTTACATCCCGCGATCGAGCATTGCTGCATATGATTTAGTGCCATATTAGCCCCTTCCATATAAATAGGCTGTTTATGTCTATTAATTAAAGCTCCTGCAATTCGGTAGAAATCACGAAGGTGAACTGCGTATGTTAAGGAGATAGTATCAGCTAAGAATTTAAAAATAGATTTGATATGCCCGTTCCTGGCTTCGACTATCCATCTCATTTTTGTTATTAAACGGGAATCGTTAGCATCCTCAGTTGTTATTTGCCGTTCTCCTCGCCTCAGGAGGGGTGGAATTTTATATGAAATTCCAAGACGTTCTAATAATGGAATAGCATCTCGGTAACCTCGATCGACAATAATAATATCATTTTCTTCAATCCATTCAGACATATTAGCCATGTTACATTCAAATTCGTTCTTAAGCAGTTGGGCATCATTATTTTTCGAATCAGAGGAGTAAGAGCCTTGAATGTCTAGGATATAACCATTTGATGCCACTAGAAGTACGGGTTTCAAGAGGTGTCGACCTTTGTGTACAATTGTCTTAAAACTTTGAAGTTACTGCATTTTGGTACGTAAACATATATGCCATCAACATATATTATAGCTTTTCCATTTTTAGGCTCAGGATTATATAATCCATTTGCAAATTCCGTGACATGCCTTTCTATGCAGTCTTCTCGTGTGATAGAACTAAATCCAATATTCTGAGGTACAAATCGGCTCATTAATGATACACGATACAATGTGGGTGTGTGTGCGTGTGTGTGTGTGTGTGTGTGTGTGTGGGTGTGTGTTTGTATAGAAGTGTGCAAATCCCTGAATAGGTAAAACATACAATTTTTTTTTCCAAAAAGACCCTGAAATACGTCAAACGAAGGTGGTTGGTGTATTTGAGGGTGGTTGAAACCACCACGTTATTCAGGGGTTTCCAGACTTTTGCCTCACCCTGCATATACAGTATACATCATTGATTTACTATTATTTAACATGACATTCCGTGGGTTCGATTAATAGATTAATAATTAAATTCTTAGTTCTGTTATAGAAATAATTAGCATTTTTTTCTCCCTCCTTCGGCTTTCTCTCTTTCTCTCTTTTATTCGTATGAATATTATTATACGAAGTATCGCGTGAAAATCGATAGCATATTATATGATATATAATATATCATCCATATTTTATATATCCAGTATGACTTTAAACTAACGATAAGTCCATGTAAAGATATTTTTCTTTACATTCTTATATAGAACTTTATCAAACGGTTGTTATAAATTATGCAAAATGATTAATATTGAAGATACATTAAGTTTGAAAATTCAACGCGAATTTACAGTCCAACATTTACATTTACAAACCCGTCAACAGAAAATACATCTCACGAACTCGCCCCACAGTCAACGCTCCATATAACCTCCTCGTGACGTGACTTTTAATCGCCGATTAATCGTTAACTATTGATTGTAGAGTGGTGTTGTAAAGATAACTTTTAATCAGCATTGCGAGAAGTACAACATATTATCATGTCAGCCTATTTAACCGAAACCCAATTTTACCTGAAAATGTGCGGGGTTCTTTGTCAGAATCTTTTGATGCAATAAAAAAAAAATGCCAAAAATCGAAATTTTGAAAAAAGTCATTTTAAGTGTTCTTTAACTAGTTTTAAGACAATTTTCTTAACATAAAATTCATGTAGAAATCGTTATAGTTTATACTTTAAATAATAGTAAATATTTATACTTTTTTCATCATTTACGAATTTTCGAAAAACCAAAAATTGAAAACAATGTAAGAAAATTTGAGGATATTCTTTGGCTAATTCTAAGGATTTCAAAGGCGGTATTTTGTATGAAACCGAATTTTAAAAAAATCGGAACCAATTATATCTTACGTAAAATAGATCCATCTTTCCGAATCTGCCATTAAAAAATCAATTGAGCCCATTCCGAAAAAGTTATGCTTGGTTTTTCACGCAAAAATCAGATTATTTCACTGACAAATATTATTTAATCGCCATTCTGATATCGGAAACGATTAAGGAGATCCTTGATCGGTGAAAATATCGCGTACACAAACCTTTAATTTTGAAATGTGAATGATAGCATTTTCAAAATAAAGTTGGAAATTTCCAAAATGGCGGCTAAAACACGAAAATATCATCGAAAAGCTCCGAAATCTTTTATTCGAAAATGTCGCTGAACAAAAAGTTCTTGGAGTTGATCAAAGACTACGGTGAAATTTTTTCAGAATTTTTTGACCATTTTTCTTCGTTTTCAAAATCGCAAAATTTTGAAAAATTAAAAAGAGTCATGAAAAATTCTGAAAAAATTTCAGAGTATGCTTTGAACAATTTTAAGAACTTTTTATTCCACTACATTTTTTCCGACAGTCTCTGTTTATCTAATCCTATTTCAACTCCGATTCATTTCAATTCCGAATTTTCAGGCAGTTTTCCGATATTTATAATTCTTTTTATCCCGCTCGTTCAGCGGCCGAAAATTAGAATATGACCCTAAAACTTTATGCAATCAATGTAATGTTTGCGTACCGGAAAATTTACCACATTTTGCTTGAGTGTCCATTATAATTAGGTCTGCGAACGACAGTCTTCGGTATAAACAATTATTTTAATGTGCCCTTCAAATCGACTTTGATTAAAACTATTTGGGACAATGATGGCTTAACTGCGAACCACTTTTAATTTCGTTACGGCCTGTTTATTTCGCCGTGGATTTTTCTTAGGTAACTAATAAGTTCCTTTTTATTATTATTTCTGTAATTGTACTGCTATATCAAAATGTCGGTACTTTCGGTTTAATCTTGTTTTAGTTTATTATTATTATATGAATATTAATATTAAATAGTGAATCTTTTCTGTATAGGACAATACCGTATCCCCATATATGAGAATAAACTAGCTATCTATCTATACAGACGATATAAGTATCCAATTATTCCTGCTTATCTTATTCCCTTATCGAAATATTCCCGGATTTAACGTTGTCAAATATTCAGATCAACAGGAGGAAAATAGTCATAATAACGTCCGGAGGAAACAAAATTAAAATAAGTAGAGTATAATTGCGGCTGCTTCATCAACTGTTGTTCCTTGGGGATGCTGTTGTGTACTTATTTATTTATGTAATTGTCTAATTATTCAATAACTTAGAATGTATGATTTGATATTCAAAGCTCATAAAATGTTTCCATATACGATTAGAGAATTTTTTTAATTATTCGTCAGTAATGTAGTTCTTGAGCTTTAAATCCTCGCAGATAACTCATCTATTGAAGAAGGTGTGTTCCAGCAACAGTGCCAGTAACACTAGTTCTACTGGCATCATCATCTTCGAGAGTGAGGATGGCGCGCTCCGACTGGAGGTGGAGATGTTGAGGTCGGGTTCTCGGCTGCTGGACTGGTGCTATCTTTAAATAGCTCCTTCACAACCGGACTAACCATTAGGGTGGATCAAAAAACACAAATTTTTAAATTCGGATTCGTCGGGGTGCGGAAAAGATGTATAACCGTGAGAAATGAAAGGACAAAAAATGTTAACCTAATTATTTAATACTTACTGTCCCCATATTCAGCTTGAGGTTTTTAAATTTGCATAAGATATACTAACTTTGAAGCGTGTACGTAAACCGCGCGCTTACGATTTTAAATATAATATCATGTATGTAATGGCATAAAAAAGAATACTTATAACTAAAGAATATATGAATCCTTTCGGCACTAATGATGCTTTTAAAATAAGGCCTGTCGGTTCCGGAAACAAATACAATCATCGCTGATGAACACTGCTTTAATTATTCATCGGTATGGACTATCCAATAGACAAACTGCTGCGATTTCATCTGATGTCCTTATATATGTTGTATCCCCATATGTTGTATCAAACGACGACCTGCAAAGTATGCGAGGCCTTTATTTTGACGGCCATAAAGACAAGAGTCCATTGCACGTTATGGAAGGGGTCAAATTTTATAAGCGCATAAAAACTGAGGAGCATATCTCTCTTGATGACTCTAAAGCTAGCGACAGATTCGCCGCGACAGATTCAAAAAAGCAGGGGTTCTCAACTGTTTTATTGGCGAACGGATTATCATGAAACAAAAACATTTTTTATTCCTAATTTTGTTTCGGAGATAACTAATACCACCAGCTATTGATCTCAGAGTCATTTATAGCGGCACAAGGAAGTTTACGATTGTTAATAAACAATTAACGCCCAAATAAGCAATATTTTTATTGAAAAATTAATTTCTACATGTCGAAACCATTTTTTTTAATCCAATTTTCTGCAGAAGGTAGTTAATATCAACAACTAACTATATCAAAGTGATTTATAGCGGCACAAGGAAGTTTACGATTGTTAATAAACAATTACCGCGCAGATAAATGAAAAATACATTTGTACATGGCGAAACCATTTTTATTCATCCAATTTTCTTCAGCCGGTAGTTAATATGAACAACTAACTATATCAAAGCGATTTATAGCGGCACAAGGATGTTTACGATTGTTAAGAAACAATTAACGCCCAGATAAGCAATATTTTTATTGAAAAATTAATTTCTACATGGCGAAACCATTTTTTTTCTTCCAATTTTCTTCAGGAAGTAGTTAATATGAACAACTAACTATATCAAAGTGATTTATAGCGGCACAAGGAAGTTTACGATTGCTAATAAACAATTACCGCGCAGATAAATGAAAAATTCATTTCTGCATGGCGAAACCATTTTTTTTCATCCAATTTTCTTCAGCGGGTAGTTAATATGAAGAACTAACTATATCAACGCGATTTATAGCGGCACAAGGATGATTACGACTGTTAAGAAACAATTAACGCCCAAATAAGCAATATTTTTATTGAAAAATTAATTTCTACATGGCGAAACCATTTTTTTTCTTCCAATTTTCTTCAGGAAGTAGTTAATATGAACAACTAACTATATCAAAGTGATTTATAGCGGCACAAGGAAGTTTACGATTGCTAATAAACAATTACCGCGCAGATAAATGAAAAATTCATTTCTACATGGCGAAACCATTTTTTTTCATCCAATTTTCTTCAGCGGGTAGTTAATATGAACAACTAACTATATCAAAGCGATTTATAGCGGCACAAGGATGTTTACGATTGTTAAGAAACAATTAACGCCCAGATAAGCAATATTTTTATTGAAAAATTAATTTCTACATGGCGAAACCATTTTTTTTCTTCCAATTTTCTTCAGGAAGTAGTTAATATGAACAACTAACTATATCAAAGCGATTTATAGCGGCACAAGGATGTTTACGATTGTTAAGAAACAATTAACGCCCAGATAAGCAATATTTTTATTGAAAAATTAATTTCTACATGGCGAAACCATTTTTTTTCTTCCAATTTTCTTCAGGAAGTAGTTAATATGAACAACTAACTATATCAAAGTGATTTATAGCGGCACAAGGAAGTTTACGATTGCTAATAAACAATTACCGCGCAGATAAATGAAAAATTCATTTCTACATGGCGAAACCATTTTTTTTTCATCCAATTTTCTTCAGCGAGTAGTTAATATGAACAACTAACTATATCAAAGCGATTTATAGCGGCACAAGGAAGTTTACGATTGTTAATAAACAATTACCGCGCAGATAAATGAAAAATTAATTTCTAGATGGCGAAACCATTTTCTTTCTTCCAATTTTCTTCAGGAAGTAGTTAATATGAACAACTAACTATATCAAAGCGATTTATAGCGGCACAAGGATGTTTACCATTGTTAAGAAACAATTAACGCCCAGATAAGCAATATTTTTATTGAAAAATTAATTTTTACATGGCGAAACCATTTTTTTTCTTCCAATTTTCTTCAGGTAGTAGTTAATATGAACAACTAACTATATCAAAGTGATTTATAGCGGCACAAGGAAGTTTACGATTGCTAATAAACAATTACCGCGCAGATAAATGAAAAATTCATTTCTACATGGCGAAACCATTTTTTTTCATCCAATTTTCTTCAGCGGGTAGTTAATATGAACAACTAACTATATCAAAGCGATTTATAGCGGCACAAGGATGTTTACGATTGTTAAGAAACAATTAACCCCCAGATAAGCAATATTTTTATTGAAAAATTAATTTCTACATGGCGAAACCATTTTTTTTCTTCCAATTTTCTTCAGGAAGTAGTTAATATGAACAACTAACTATATCAAAGTGATTTATAGCGGCACAAGGAAGTTTACGATTGCTAATAAACAATTACCGCGCAGATAAATGAAAAATTCATTTCTGCATGGCGAAACCATTTTTTTTCATCCAATTTTCTTCAGCGGGTAGTTAATATGAACAACTAACTATATCAAAGCGATTTATAGCGGCACAAGGATGTTTACGATTGTTAAGAAACAATTAACGCCCAGATAAGCAATATTTTTATTGAAAAATTAATTTCTACATGGCGAAACCATTTTTTTTCTTCCAATTTTCTTCAGGAAGTAGTTAATATGAACAACTAACTATATCAAAGTGATTTATAGCGGCACAAGGAAGTTTACGATTGCTAATAAACAATTACCGCGCAGATAAATGAAAAATTCATTTCTGCATGGCGAAACCATTTTTTTTCATCCAATTTTCTTCAGCGGGTAGTTAATATGAAGAACTAACTATATCAACGCGATTTATAGCGGCACAAGGATGATTACGACTGTTAAGAAACAATTAACGCCCAAATAAGCAATATTTTTATTGAAAAATTAATTTCTACATGGCGAAACCATTTTTTTTTATCCAATTTTCTGCAGAAGGTAGTTAATATCAACGACTAACTATATCAAAGTGATTAATAGCGGCACAAGGAAGTTTACAATTGTTAATAAACAATTACCGCGCAGATAAATGAAAAATTCATTTCTGCATGGCGAAACCATTTTTTTTCATCCAATTTTCTTCAGCGGGTAGTTAATATGAACAACTAACTATATCAAAGCGATTTATAGCGGCACAAGGATGTTTACGATTGTTAAGAAACAATTAACGCCCAGATAAGCAATATTTTTATTGAAAAATTCATTTCTACATGGCGAAACCATTTTTTTTCTTCCAATTTTCTTCAGGAAGTAGTTAATATGAACAACTAACTATATCAAAGTGATTTATAGCGGCACAAGGAAGTTTACGATTGTTAATAAACAATTAACGCCCAGATAAGCAATATTTTTATTGAAAAATTCATTTCTACATGGCGAAACCATTTTTTTTCTTCCAATTTTCTTCAGGAAGTAGTTAATATGAACAACTAACTATATCAAAGTGATTTATAGCGGCACAAGGAAGTTTACAATTGTTAATAAACAATTACCGCGCAGATAAATGAAAAATTCATTTCCACATGGCGAAACCATTTTTTTTCTTCCAATTTTCTTCAGGAAGTAGTTAATATGAACAACTAACTATATCAAAGTGATTTATAGCGGCACAAGGAAGTTTACGATTGTTAATAAACAATTAACGCCCAGATAAGCAATATGTTTATTGAAAAATTCATTTCTACATGGTGAAACCATTTTTTTTAATCCAATTTTCTGCAGAAGATAGTTAATATCAACGACTAACTATATCAAAGTGATTTATAGGGGTACAAGGATGTTTACGATTGCTAATAAACAATTAACGCCCAGAAAAGGATTATTTTTACTTGAAAAATTCATTTCTACATGGCGAAATTTTTACGTAATTTCTAAAGCCGGAGCACCTCGGACGATAATTCCATGCCACTGTACACAATTCCAAAATTTTGAAAATTCACGATTTTCAAAATTTCGAAATATCTCGAAAACCGTGCGAGAGGAAACATCACTGTTTATTTCATCGGAGGAGTTTCATCATGTATGTTTTACATTACGCTATTGCAATTTTTTTGTCCCCCTCCTGCACCGTAACCCCACTTCCTCATCTTTACGTCCATAGAAATGTCGCACTTGTTAACTTAAAGGACAAATGAATTTTCCGCTTGGGACAAGAAAAAAATGTATATATGTATATCGCTATCTTGAATGTTGCAAATCTGACCTGAAATTCATTATCAAAGAGCCCGAAAACTCCAGAATACTCAGTTTCAGCTTAATAAAGTAAGTTTCGCTGGATTTTATCCGTCATATTGGATTGGACATTTTTAATGTTGAAAATGTAAAGTCGGTTAAAATAACTATACACATGAATTATGCAAATGAAAATACTAAGTGAACGTACAATATTAAAATTGTGAAAAAAATAATGATCGTGAGACATATTACGATTATAAACATAGATGTATAGACTCTATTTCTATACCACGAATTACATAAGTTGCTACAAATTATTAGGTATTTTTCGGGAGTTGAAGGCTATCGTGATATATATAAACGATATTCAAATTTTTCTAACGGGAAACTGTATTCGTACGGTTTCTACGATTCTACGATTTCGTTTTCTCCTCGAAACTAAACAGATGAATAATGAAACAAATAGTTCTCTCCGCGAGAGGGCGAAAGCCATGTAATGGTATGAATAATCTTTCCCTTTAGAAAAATCGAACCTTGTTTTGTATAAGTTAAGATTGCCATCGTCGTAAAAAATACTAGGTATTCAATACCTACTTATATTATTGGCAGTTTGACCATTCATGTTGCAGTGTCTGCGAATAATTTATTCCCTCAACTACTTTTATCCGACGTTTATTCTACATTTAATGTAATACTTCTTCCCTGTTCAATTTGTACGTTTTGAGTGCACATGCTGCCTTTATTGGCATAATTTATAACTAGTGTCATTTTAACATAATTAGAACGTCATGCTTATAACAGCAGCAACAATTGCTGATGCAATTCGCGATAATTATCCTCATGATTCCCGTGTTGAGGTTATAGATATGCTCTTGCGGCTATCTTATAAGAAAAGCCCAGAATGGGAATTATTTTCAACCTTTTTGTTTGGGGGTATCGTTCCGCGCGATGTAAAGAAACATATTAAAAAAAGCTATTTCACGTTGAAAAGGAATGAGTCAGTGATAAAAAACTTGGTAAATGTCCATAGAAATTCTGATGTTTCGCTAGACACTTCCAATAGTAGGGAGTATGTTTCGCAAAACGAGGGAAATTATGTTTTAGAAGAAAATTTTCCGCGTGATGATTTTTCTGAGAACGTTCCACAAAAATCAGAATCTACCCTGATCGAAAATGAAATTTTTGACGATGGATATATGATAGACCGTCAAAATTCTGAAAAGGCAAGTATCAGTAATATATCGAATAATGAGCCTGATACCTATAAAACGGTCAAACATTTCTCGTCTGCTAAGATTTCGAAGGATGAAGAACAAGAATCGCAATCTATCTTGATTGCAGATGACGAAACTTTTGAGGAAGGGTATGAAATCCCCACAGACCATCAGAATGAGTGTGATATGGATAAAACGGTCAACCATTTTACGCTCCCTGCTGCATTCTTGCAGAAATGGTGGGATAAAGACAATATGTCTTTCAGAAGAGGCTGGATTGTTGACTTTAATCATTACTTTGAAACTGTAAATAAATTATGTGTTCTGCGCATTAATTACTCTCGTGCTAGGCGAGGCACAAGAAAGAAGAAAGGACCATCATTTTATTCTATCGGTGAGTGCACATTCAAAAATTGTTTCTCATTCAGATTTGAAATTGCTGAGTCTATCGACATCAACCTGCCAAGCACTGTACACTACATTGAAATAGGTACTTTCAATCATTCAGACGGAGAAGTGCGTAGGCGATTCATTACTGGAGCTGATAGAGAGATTTTAATGGACAAATTACAAAACGAACATGCATGTATTTTGGCGGGTGAAATGATGGCTAAAGCAAACGAAGATATTTTAAAAGCTGGTAATAGAAACCATGCGCCATCTTCGATGTTACTAAATCAAATAGCAAGTGAAGGCAAGAAAAGGTTCGATTTAGATGGTAATTTTCACCTTTTCTTGACGAAATTAAAAGACAGCTTTGATTGCAGTGAAGATTGGACAGGTACAGTTGTTCCAGGCTTTATTCAAGGTTACACGGTTTATCCCGCATTTTCTGTCGTTTTGTTTTCAGAAAAGCAATTGCGTCTGTTGATTGATTTGGTGAAAAGCGGATACGTATGTTTGCATTTCGATGCTACAGGATCCATATTTCTGCAACCACCAGATAGCAGCAAACGTCCCTTCTATTACTGTTTGGTGATAGCAGGTAAGGACTCGGTACCTATTGCTGTTCTCGAATTTGTGACATGCGGCCACGATGTTGTGACGATTCAAAATTGTCTTGAGATTTTCGTTCTATGCATGAAAAAAATGACGACTGTGCGACCTGTTGTGCAACATATAGAGACGGATTTTAGCAAGGCTTTACTTCAAGCGTCATGTAAAGCGTTTAATAACATGAACCTTCAGCTTTATCTCGAAATGATATGGGATCGAATACATAATCCGAATGATGTTCATATGCCATTAACGGTATTGCATGTTTGTTCCTCCCATCTCATCAAAGCAAGTATCAAGCGTATAAAAAATTTCACAACCGATACTGATATTCGTCATCTATTGCGCACCGCAGTAGCCGCGTTAATTCATACAACCGACCTTAACGACGCCATCGTTATCTTTCGCATTATTTGCATGGTTTTCGGTATTCCCCAAAAATGCGTAGACTATGATTTGTATATTTTAAAACTTCAGGACGTTCAGTCACTGGACCATGTAAATTGTACTGAAGACATTATTGATGACGAGAAATTGTTTGAAGATGATTCTCTACACGACGCATACTCTAAGACCCAGCGTGAAAATTCTAAGTTTTTCGTGCTTTTTAATTCCGAATGGCAAAATATTAAGACGTCTGCTAATAATTGTGGAGATCAAAATACTATGTTCGTACCACAGTTTATGGAATATTTGACTTACGAATTGATGGTATATTATCCACTTTGGTCAGCCGTTTCCATTAAGGAATTTGGCATACGAAGAAATTCAAACGCACCGGTGGAAAACTGGAATAAGATAATGAAAAAATACGTTTTTGATGGGGAAATGAAAAACTTAATACCAAGAGCCATCAGAACGGTTGCCAACAATATTAAGAACCGTTTGTTACTACGCAAATATGGCGGCCCAACTACCAGACAGCAGGAAAATAAATTAAAGTCCCTGTTTGAAAAAGAAATTGTCGAGTCAGAAGAGAACAATATTGAAAACAAATTGCATTCATTAGAGGTGTCCGACAATGTTCTTACTAAATCCTGTAAAGGCTCTGAAGAGCTGCATAGCAAGAAAATTAAAAAATCGGGAGCAGTGAAACAAGCAATGAAGGACAACAAAAAACGTGCTAGTGAATGCGGACAACCAGCACTATCTTTTCCTGTTCTTAAAAGGCCAAAATTAATAACAGCTTTAAAGAAAATAAAAGAATGTACACGACAAATTTTCACTGATTGCGAAGAACCCGAGTGCGACTTAGCAGTAGAGACGTGGAAGAAAACAACAAAAAGCGTACCTTCTGCTGTAGGATTCGCTTCATTCCCTAAAAGAATTGATATATGGGAGAAAGAAAGCAACATGCTTCAGACTATTGAAACTAAAAAAGGGGAAAAAATACATGCCGAAATAACAGAAAGTAATTTATCAATTCAAACAGGCATCGATAGAACAGATTTTCCATGGGCAAATATTGATCTGGAAGATTATCCAAAAGATTGGAGGAAGATGTCGTTCTATGTGTCAAATCTGTGGATTAACGAAAGTACATTAGAATCGTTACTACCAGGTAAATACGTAGACGATAATGCCATTTATGCTTCATTATTAATAAGTGAGTCAATGAAAGAAGACAAAGAGGTACTTATATTTGATCCACAGTTTTTTGTGTCTCTACTGGATAGTTCGAATCGATCGGGATTCGTTCATTGGGCGAAATCTGTACAGGCCTGGAATTACAGACTGTGGATAATGCCAAAGTGCGAGGGTAGCCACTGGACTTTAATGGTAATAGCATTTCCACTAAACCATATCATATATATAGACTCCATGTATGGAACACCTTCTGCAATTCTGATGAGTAGGTTATGTGGATTCATAGAATCATTACCTGGAAAAAAGGACGTCCCAAATTACAATTGGAATGAATGGACATTATATTGTCCGATAGATATTCCTTGCCAAATCACGAATTCCGGTGCTGGATCAAATTGCGGCCTTCATGTATGCTTATGGGCATACATAATTTGCACCAGCAAAATTATCCATTTCAGGGAAGAAGACATGATACAAGTTAGGAAATGGATATTTGACCAAATCATAGCTGCAAAAGATAGTCCCATGTATCAAAATACTCGATATCCAACGACAGAGAAAAATAGTTACAGAAAACGAATATGCAATGACAGTAAAAGTATTTCAATATGCCGTGGAGTGCCAGGAGAATCAGTCAGTACCCTCGAGTACTGCGCATGTCTGAAATATATTATTTAAAAATGAGTTACTGCCCCTGCCTGACTTTTATATAAAAAAAATAAAATAAAAAAAAAAATAATAAAACCATAAAAATACAAAAAAAAAAAAGAGATGATACGTCCGCAACCTCCACGTGGTTCATCTTGGGTAGCGCGAAGAGCGGATAACCCATAATCCAGTAACATATGTTACATGCACGACGGCCTTGTGTTGTTTAGTCACATAAATGACTCTGATATAGCTAGTTGTATAAACTACCTTCTGCAGAAAATTGGATTAAAAAAAAATGGTTTCGCACTGTAGAAATGAATTTTTCAAGTAAAAATATTGCTTATCTGGGTGTTAATTGTTTATTAGCAATCGTAAACTTCCTTGTGCCGCTATAAATCACTTTGATATAGTTAGTTGTTCATATTAACAACTTCCTGAAGAAAATTGGAAGAAAAAAAATGGTTTCGCCATGTAGAAATGAATTTTTCAACAAAAATATTGCTTATCTGGGCGTTAATTGTTTCTTAACAATCGTAAACATCCTTGTGCCGCTATAAATCGCGTTGATATAGTTAGTTGTTCATATTAACTACTTCCTGAAGAAAATTGGAAGAAAGAAAATGGTTTCGCCATCTAGAAATTAATTTTTCATTTATCTGCGCGGTAATTGTTTATTAACAATAGTAAACTTCCTTGTGCCGCTATAAATCACTTTGATATAGTTAGTTGTTCATATTAACTACTTCCTGAAGAAAATTGGAAGAAAAAAAATGGTTTCGCCATGTAGAAATGAATTTTTTAATAAAAATATTGCTTATCTGGGCGTTAATTGTTTCTTAACAATCGTAAACATCCTTGTGCCGCTATAAATCGCTTTGATATAGTTAGTTGTTCATATTAACTACTTCCTGAAGAAAATTGGAAGAAAAAAAATGGTTTCGCCATGTAGAAATGAATTTTTTAATAAAAATATTGCTTATCTGGGCGTTAATTGTTTCTTAACAATCGTAAACATCCTTGTGCCGCTATAAATCGCTTTGATATAGTTAGTTGTTCATATTAACTACTTCCTGAAGAAAATTGGAAGAAAAAAAATGGTTTCGCCATGTAGAAATTAATTTTTCAATAAAAATATTGCTTATCTGGGCGTTAATTGTTTCTTAACAATCGTAAACATCCTTGTGCCGCTATAAATCGCTTTGATATAGTTAGTTGTTCATATTAACTACCCGCTGAAGAAAATTGGATGAAAAAAAATGGTTTCGCCATGCAGAAATGAATTTTTCATTTATCTGCGCGGTAATTGTTTATTAGCAATCGTAAACTTCCTTGTGCCGCTATAAATCACTTTGATATAGTTAGTTGTTCATATTAACTACTTCCTGAAGAAAATTGGAAGAAAAAAAATGGTTTCGCCATGTAGAAATTAATTTTTCAATAAAAATATTGCTTATCTGGGGGTTAATTGTTTCTTAACAATCGTAAACATCCTTGTGTCGCTATAAATCGCTTTGATATAGTTAGTTGTTCATATTAACTACCCGCTGAAGAAAATTGGATGAAAAAAAATGGTTTCGCCATGTAGAAATGAATTTTTCATTTATCTGCGCGGTAATTGTTTATTAGCAATCGTAAACTTCCTTGTGCCGCTATAAATCACTTTGATATAGTTAGTTGTTCATATTAACTACTTCCTGAAGAAAATTGGAAGAAAAAAAATGGTTTCGCCATGTAGAAATTAATTTTTCAATAAAAATATTGCTTATCTGGGCGTTAATTGTTTTTTAACAATCGTAAACATCCTTGTGCCGCTATAAATCGCTTTGATATAGTTAGTTGTTCATATTAACTACTTCCTGAAGAAAATTGGAAGAAAAAAAATGGTTTCGCCATGTAGAAATTAATTTTTTAATAAAAATATTGCTTATCTGGGCGTTAATTGTTTCTTAACAATCGTAAACATTCTTGTGCCGCTATAAATCGCTTTGATATAGTTAGTTGTTCATATTAACTACTTCCTGAAGAAAATTGGAAGAAAAAAAATGGTTTCGCCATGTAAAAATTAATTTTTCAATAAAAATATTGCTTATCTGGGCGTTAATTGTTTCTTAACAATGGTAAACATCCTTGTGCCGCTATAAATCGCTTTGATATAGTTAGTTGTTCATATTAACTACTTCCTGAAGAAAATTGGAAGAAAGAAAATGGTTTCGCCATCTAGAAATTAATTTTTCATTTATCTGCGCGGTAATTGTTTATTAACAATCGTAAACTTCCTTGTGCCGCTATAAATCACTTTGATATAGTTAGTCGTTCATATTAACTACTTCCTGAAGAAAATTGGAAGAAAAAAAATGGTTTCGCCATGTAGAAATGAATTTTTCAATAAAAATATTGCTTATCTGGGCGTTAATTGTTTCTTAACAATCGTAAACATCCTTGTGCCGCTATAAATCGCTTTGATATAGTTAGTTGTTCATATTAACTACTTCCTGAAGAAAATTGGAAGAAAAAAAATGGTTTCGCCATGTAGAAATTAATTTTTCAATAAAAATATTGCTTATCTGGGCGTTAATTGTTTCTTAACAATCGTAAACATCCTTGTGCCGCTATAAATCGCTTTGATATAGTTAGTTGTTCATATTAACTACCCGCTGAAGAAAATTGGATGAAAAAAAATGGTTTCGCCATGTAGAAATGAATTTTTCATTTATCTGCGCGGTAATTGTTTATTAGCAATCGTAAACTTCCTTGTGCCGCTATAAATCACTTTGATATAGTTAGTTGTTCATATTAACTACTTCCTGAAGAAAATTGGAAGAAAAAAAATGGTTTCGCCATGTAGAAATTAATTTTTCAATAAAAATATTGCTTATCTGGGCGTTAATTGTTTTTTAACAATCGTAAACATCCTTGTGCCGCTATAAATCGCTTTGATATAGTTAGTTGTTCATATTAACTACTTCCTGAAGAAAATTGGAAGAAAAAAAATGGTTTCGCCATGTAGAAATTAATTTTTCAATAAAAATATTGCTTATCTGGGCGTTAATTGTTTCTTAACAATCGTAAACATCCTTGTGCCGCTATAAATCGCTTTGATATAGTTAGTTGTTCATATTAACTACCCGCTGAAGAAAATTGGATGAAAAAAAATGGTTTCGCCATGTAGAAATGAATTTTTCATTTATCTGCGCGGTAATTGTTTATTAGCAATCGTAAACTTCCTTGTGCCGCTATAAATCACTTTGATATAGTTAGTTGTTCATATTAACTACTTCCTGAAGAAAATTGGAAGAAAGAAAATGGTTTCGCCATCTAGAAATTAATTTTTCATTTATCTGCGCGGTAATTGTTTATTAACAATCGTAAACTTCCTTGTGCCGCTATAAATCACTTTGATATAGTTAGTTGTTCATATTAACTACTTCCTGAAGAAAATTGGAAGAAAAAAAATGGTTTCGCCATGTAGAAATGAATTTTTTAATAAAAATATTGCTTATCTGGGCGTTAATTGTTTCTTAACAATCGTAAACATCCTTGTGCCGCTATAAATCGCTTTGATATAGTTAGTTGTTCATATTAACTACTTCCTGAAGAAAATTGGAAGAAAAAAAATGGTTTCGCCATGTAGAAATGAATTTTTTAATAAAAATATTGCTTATCTGGGCGTTAATTGTTTCTTAACAATCGTAAACATTCTTGTGCCGCTATAAATCGCTTTGATATAGTTAGTTGTTCATATTAACTACTTCCTGAAGAAAATTGGAAGAAAAAAAATGGTTTCGCCATGTAGAAATTAATTTTTCAATAAAAATATTGCTTATCTGGGCGTTAATTGTTTCTTAACAATCGTAAACATCCTTGTGCCGCTATAAATCGCTTTGATATAGTTAGTTGTTCATATTAACTACCCGCTGAAGAAAATTGGATGAAAAAAAATGGTTTCGCCATGCAGAAATGAATTTTTCATTTATCTGCGCGGTAATTGTTTATTAGCAATCGTAAACTTCCTTGTGCCGCTATAAATCACTTTGATATAGTTAGTTGTTCATATTAACTACTTCCTGAAGAAAATTGGAAGAAAAAAAATGGTTTCGCCATGTAGAAATTAATTTTTCAATAAAAATATTGCTTATCTGGGGGTTAATTGTTTCTTAACAATCGTAAACATCCTTGTGCCGCTATAAATCGCTTTGATATAGTTAGTTGTTCATATTAACTACCCGCTGAAGAAAATTGGATGAAAAAAAATGGTTTCGCCATGTAGAAATGAATTTTTCATTTATCTGCGCGGTAATTGTTTATTAGCAATCGTAAACTTCCTTGTGCCGCTATAAATCACTTTGATATAGTTAGTTGTTCATATTAACTACTTCCTGAAGAAAATTGGAAGAAAAAAAATGGTTTCGCCATGTAGAAATTAATTTTTCAATAAAAATATTGCTTATCTGGGCGTTAATTGTTTTTTAACAATCGTAAACATCCTTGTGCCGCTATAAATCGCTTTGATATAGTTAGTTGTTCATATTAACTACTTCCTGAAGAAAATTGGAAGAAAAAAAATGGTTTCGCCATGTAGAAATTAATTTTTTAATAAAAATATTGCTTATCTGGGCGTTAATTGTTTCTTAACAATCGTAAACATCCTTGTGCCGCTATAAATCGCTTTGATATAGTTAGTTGTTCATATTAACTACTTCCTGAAGAAAATTGGAAGAAAAAAAATGGTTTCGCCATGTAAAAATTAATTTTTCAATAAAAATATTGCTTATCTGGGCGTTAATTGTTTCTTAACAATGGTAAACATCCTTGTGCCGCTATAAATCGCTTTGATATAGTTAGTTGTTCATATTAACTACTTCCTGAAGAAAATTGGAAGAAAGAAAATGGTTTCGCCATCTAGAAATTAATTTTTCATTTATCTGCGCGGTAATTGTTTATTAACAATCGTAAACTTCCTTGTGCCGCTATAAATCACTTTGATATAGTTAGTCGTTCATATTAACTACTTCCTGAAGAAAATTGGAAGAAAAAAAATGGTTTCGCCATGTAGAAATGAATTTTTCAATAAAAATATTGCTTATCTGGGCGTTAATTGTTTCTTAACAATCGTAAACATCCTTGTGCCGCTATAAATCGCTTTGATATAGTTAGTTGTTCATATTAACTACTTCCTGAAGAAAATTGGAAGAAAAAAAATGGTTTCGCCATGTAGAAATTAATTTTTCAATAAAAATATTGCTTATCTGGGCGTTAATTGTTTCTTAACAATCGTAAACATCCTTGTGCCGCTATAAATCGCTTTGATATAGTTAGTTGTTCATATTAACTACCCGCTGAAGAAAATTGGATGAAAAAAAATGGTTTCGCCATGTAGAAATGAATTTTTCATTTATCTGCGCGGTAATTGTTTATTAGCAATCGTAAACTTCCTTGTGCCGCTATAAATCACTTTGATATAGTTAGTTGTTCATATTAACTACTTCCTGAAGAAAATTGGAAGAAAAAAAATGGTTTCGCCATGTAGAAATTAATTTTTCAATAAAAATATTGCTTATCTGGGCGTTAATTGTTTTTTAACAATCGTAAACATCCTTGTGCCGCTATAAATCGCTTTGATATAGTTAGTTGTTCATATTAACTACTTCCTGAAGAAAATTGGAAGAAAAAAAATGGTTTCGCCATGTAGAAATTAATTTTTCAATAAAAATATTGCTTATCTGGGCGTTAATTGTTTCTTAACAATCGTAAACATCCTTGTGCCGCTATAAATCACTTTGATATAGTTAGTCGTTGATATTAACTACCTTCTGCAGAAAATTGGATAAAAAAAAATGGTTTCGCCATGTAGAAATGAATTTTTCAATAAAAATATTGCTTATCTGGGCGTTAATTGTTTCTTAACAATGGTAAACATCCTTGTGCCGCTATAAATCGCTTTGATATAGTTAGTTGTTCATATTAACTACTTCCTGAAGAAAATTGGAAGAAAGAAAATGGTTTCGCCATCTAGAAATTAATTTTTCATTTATCTGCGCGGTAATTGTTTATTAACAATCGTAAACTTCCTTGTGCCGCTATAAATCACTTTGATATAGTTAGTTGTTCATATTAACTACTTCCTGAAGAAAATTGGAAGAAAAAAAATGGTTTCGCCATGTAGAAATGAATTTTTTAATAAAAATATTGCTTATCTGGGCGTTAATTGTTTCTTAACAATCGTAAACATCCTTGTGCCGCTATAAATCGCTTTGATATAGTTAGTTGTTCATATTAACTACTTCCTGAAGAAAATTGGAAGAAAAAAAATGGTTTCGCCATGTAGAAATTAATTTTTCAATAAAAATATTGCTTATCTGGGCGTTAATTGTTTCTTAACAATCGTAAACATCCTTGTGCCGCTATAAATCGCTTTGATATAGTTAGTTGTTCATATTAACTACCCGCTGAAGAAAATTGGATGAAAAAAAATGGTTTCGCCATGCAGAAATGAATTTTTCATTTATCTGCGCGGTAATTGTTTATTAGCAATCGTAAACTTCCTTGTGCCGCTATAAATCACTTTGATATAGTTAGTTGTTCATATTAACTACTTCCTGAAGAAAATTGGAAGAAAAAAAATGGTTTCGCCATGTAGAAATTAATTTTTCAATAAAAATATTGCTTATCTGGGCGTTAATTGTTTCTTAACAATCGTAAACATCCTTGTGCCGCTATAAATCGCTTTGATATAGTTAGTTGTTCATATTAACTACCCGCTGAAGAAAATTGGATGAAAAAAAATGGTTTCGCCATGTAGAAATGAATTTTTCATTTATCAGCGCGGTAATTGTTTATTAGCAATCGTAAACTTCCTTGTGCCGCTATAAATCACTTTGATATAGTTAGTTGTTCATATTAACTACTACCTGAAGAAAATTGGAAGAAAAAAAATGGTTTCGCCATGTAGAAATTAATTTTTCAATAAAAATATTGCTTATCTGGGCGTTAATTGTTTCTTAACAATGGTAAACATCCTTGTGCCGCTATAAATCGCTTTGATATAGTTAGTTGTTCATATTAACTACTTCCTGAAGAAAATTGGAAGAAAGAAAATGGTTTCGCCATCTAGAAATTAATTTTTCATTTATCTGCGCGGTAATTGTTTATTAACAATCGTAAACTTCCTTGTGCCGCTATAAATCACTTTGATATAGTTAGTCGTTCATATTAACTACTTCCTGAAGAAAATTGGAAGAAAAAAAATGGTTTCGCCATGTAGAAATGAATTTTTCAATAAAAATATTGCTTATCTGGGCGTTAATTGTTTCTTAACAATCGTAAACATCCTTGTGCCGCTATAAATCGCTTTGATATAGTTAGTTGTTCATATTAACTACTTCCTGAAGAAAATTGGAAGAAAGAAAATGGTTTCGCCATCTAGAAATTAATTTTTCATTTATCTGCGCGGTAATTGTTTATTAACAATCGTAAACTTCCTTGTGCCGCTATAAATCACTTTGATATAGTTAGTCGTTCATATTAACTACTTCCTGAAGAAAATTGGAAGAAAAAAAATGGTTTCGCCATGTAGAAATGAATTTTTCAATAAATTTTTTGTTTATCTGCGAGTTAATTGTTTATTAACAATTGTAAACATCCTTGTGCCGCTATAAATCACTTTGATATAGTTAGTGGTTCATATTAACTACTTCCTGAAGAAAATTGGAAGAAAAATTGGATGTAAAAAAATGGTTTAGCCATGTAAAAATTAATTTTTCATTTATCTGCGCGGTAATTGTTTATTAACAATTGTAAACTTCCTTGTGCCGCTATAAATCACTTTGATATAGTCAGTTGTTCATATTAACTACTACCTGAAGAAAATTGGAAGAAAAAAAATGGTTTCGCCATGTAGAAATTAATTTTTCAATAAAAATATTGCTTATCTGGGCGTTAATTGTTTCTTAACAATGGTAAACATCCTTGTGCCGCTATAAATCGCTTTGATATAGTTAGTTGTTCATATTAACTACTTCCTGAAGAAAATTGGAAGAAAGAAAATGGTTTCGCCATCTAGAAATTAATTTTTCATTTATCTGCGCGGTAATTGTTTATTAACAATCGTAAACTTCCTTGTGCCGCTATAAATCACTTTGATATAGTTAGTCGTTCATATTAACTACTTCCTGAAGAAAATTGGAAGAAAAAAAATGGTTTCGCCATGTAGAAATGAATTTTTCAATAAAAATATTGCTTATCTGGGCGTTAATTTTTTTTAACAATCGTAAACATCCTTGTGCCGCTATAAATCGCTTTGATATAGTTAGTTGTTCATATTAACTACTTCCTGAAGAAAATTGGAAGAAAGAAAATGGTTTCGCCATCTAGAAATTAATTTTTCATTTATCTGCGCGGTAATTGTTTATTAACAATCGTAAACTTCCTTGTGCCGCTATAAATCACTTTGATATAGTTAGTTGTTCATATTAACTACTTCCTGAAGAAAATTGGAAGAAAAAAAATGGTTTCGCCATGTAGAAATGAATTTTTTAATAAAAATATTGCTTATCTGGGCGTTAATTGTTTCTTAACAATCGTAAACATCCTTGTGCCGCTATAAATCGCTTTGATATAGTTAGTTGTTCATATTAACTACTTCCTGAAGAAAATTGGAAGAAAAAAAATGGTTTCGCCATGTAGAAATTAATTTTTCAATAAAAATATTGCTTATCTGGGCGTTAATTGTTTCTTAACAATCGTAAACATCCTTGTGCCGCTATAAATCGCTTTGATATAGTTAGTTGTTCATATTAACTACCCGCTGAAGAAAATTGGATGAAAAAAAATGGTTTCGCCATGCAGAAATGAATTTTTCATTTATCTGCGCGGTAATTGTTTATTAGCAATCGTAAACTTCCTTGTGCCGCTATAAATCACTTTGATATAGTTAGTTGTTCATATTAACTACTTCCTGAAGAAAATTGGAAGAAAAAAAATGGTTTCGCCATGTAGAAATTAATTTTTCAATAAAAATATTGCTTATCTGGGCGTTAATTGTTTCTTAACAATCGTAAACATCCTTGTGCCGCTATAAATCGCTTTGATATAGTTAGTTGTTCATATTAACTACCCGCTGAAGAAAATTGGATGAAAAAAAATGGTTTCGCCATGTAGAAATGAATATTTCATTTATCTGCGCGGTAATTGTTTATTAGCAATCGTAAACTTCCTTGTGCCGCTATAAATCACTTTGATATAGTTAGTTGTTCATATTAACTACTACCTGAAGAAAATTGGAAGAAAAAAAATGGTTTCGCCATGTAGAAATTAATTTTTCAATAAAAATATTGCTTATCTGGGCGTTAATTGTTTCTTAACAATGGTAAACATCCTTGTGCCGCTATAAATCGCTTTGATATAGTTAGTTGTTCATATTAACTACTTCCTGAAGAAAATTGGAAGAAAGAAAATGGTTTCGCCATCTAGAAATTAATTTTTCATTTATCTGCGCGGTAATTGTTTATTAACAATCGTAAACTTCCTTGTGCCGCTATAAATCACTTTGATATAGTTAGTCGTTCATATTAACTACTTCCTGAAGAAAATTGGAAGAAAAAAAATGGTTTCGCCATGTAGAAATGAATTTTTCAATAAAAATATTGCTTATCTGGGCGTTAATTGTTTCTTAACAATCGTAAACATCCTTGTGCCGCTATAAATCGCTTTGATATAGTTAGTTGTTCATATTAACTACCCGCTGAAGAAAATTGGATGAAAAAAAATGGTTTCGCCATGTAGTAATGACTTTTTGCAACTGCGCGGTTTATTTCAGCGTTAATTGTTTATTAACAACCGTAAACTTCTTTGTGCCGCTATAAATGACTCTGAGATCAATAGCTGGTGGTATTAGTTATCTCCGAACCAAAATTAGGAATAAAAAATGGTTTTGTTTCATGATAATCCGTTCGCGAATAAAACAGTTGAGAACCCCTGCTTTTTTGAATCGGTCGCGGCGAATCTGTCGCTAGCTTTAGAGTCATTCTCTCTTGTCCAAGAACCAGGTTCAATGTGCGTTGTGATTACAGTTTCTGTACTGGATTCATGTTTTCATTAGTTTCAGGTAACCTTTCTTATGATCTTGTCATAAATAAAAATTGGTTTATAATCGTAGGCACGCTGACTACTCACACGCCTATAAGTTAGTACATCTTATGCAAATTTCAAAATTTCAAAATTTATTGTGCTTTCTTTAGATACTGTTATACAACTTTTCCACACCCCGCCTAATCCGAAATCTAAAATTCGTGTTTCGATCCACCGTACTAACCATTTCCGCTGCATCCAAGAGGATATGATAGGAGGACCTACAGATAGATATGCTAATAGAGATAGGAGGATATTTCATCAAACTACAAGTAACCGCGAACATCAATGTCCTCCAAACGAATCTGAACCATGCCGAAGATTCATGTGTAGCTAGACATGCGACAGCCTGTAGTAACATCCACTTTGGCGTATTCCAAGAACCATGTTTCGTGGGGGAGAAAGTTATGGGCCTATTCCACAAAAATATGAAAGACATACTCTATAACAAATGTACCGACATTAATGTAAAAGTTGTTATTGTATATAGCACAGGACTAAAAATGTTCCATATTCCAGATTTTATTTCCAGGGTCCTTGTAGCAGGTATAGCAAGATAGGTAGACCTGACGTGGTCATAGCTTCGGCAAATTTTCACGAGGAAAAACGACAGCACCACCTGCGACTATAGAGGAACTGGTATGGTATTGTCAAGAAACAAACCACCGGTATTTTACTACCAAAAATCTCAGAAAAGAAAATATCTGAGTTGTACGTAAACCTACCAACACCAACATAGGCCAGATAAAACCATACAAAGACGAGTTAGAAATAGATAAAAATACTAACAGTATAGTATATTTAATCCCATGCAAATCTTGTGATAAGGTGTACATAGGCCTAACGAAAAGATTACTAGAAACAAGAATAAAAGAAGACAAAAAGAATATTTTTTAAACATCCCACGATTTCGACTACAAAAACATCCAAATTTTAGCTACGGAAAAAAATACCAATAAAAGAACTTCACTAGAGAACATTTTCATCAAACAACATAGTAATACCGCGTTAACATCAGATTTCAGAGTTCTACCTTGCCGACAGAGTATTACCCTGAATTGGAAATATAATAAGCGATAGAATATGCATAATGTTATTTAAGAAATAAGTTATTTAATGTTAAAATCTTATATCTTTACAACATTCATCTCGAATTCGCATTAGTTTATTGTTAACTTTACATTTGGTAATTATATCGTTTTAAAAATCGGGGGTATTTCAGTTTTGAACCTAGTGTCGTTTAACTTAATTTTTAATAAATGTGGGATGCAAATAGTTTAAACTGACGGTTAAGATCAAGGGCACATGTTTCAAGTTACGTTCGCAAGTATTTACTAAAGATCAAACATTATTCATGGATTATTAATCACAAATATTTTTTTTTAATTTATTAATTTCATAATTCGTAACTATAATTTAATAGTTTTTTTTATATATTTAATAAAGTAAATTCAAGGACAGGTTATTAACCTAAAAATGTTTTCTTTACTTGATAGTGTAACTTTTGAGAATTGTAGTTGAAAGATGTTCAATGAAAACCAAAACACGACTTAGTGAGTATGATTTTAAATAATGTTGCGTATTAACAATTTTTGTTTTAAATTCTATTATGCATTTTAACCTGTAAAAAAATCATTTTGTACTTTTATTAAAGGTTTTTTCTGAAGATGGTCCATATCAAGGTGCCGAAACGTAAAATCTATGTTTTCATTATTTTATCTTATTCCAAACGCCAGGAGTCAAGTTAAAAGGATCGTGAAACAAAGGAATTAATTTTCAAACTTAATATGTTATTATGTGAGGAGATTATTGAAACTCCAAAAGTTGGTCGCCTCCGAAAAGTCAAGAAAAGGAACATATAAATGGCCTTTAATAATTAAAAAAAGCTCCTTAAACGATCTCTAAATAGTGTAATTGTGACAAATTTATATTTTTTCTCGTTCAGTTATATACAGAACCACTGTATTAATTATAATTTTTTATTTGTAATTACAATTCAATCGATTGCTATAAAAAGTTCTTACCTCCATACATCGCTGGCTTTGCTAAACGTACTCTTTTTAATAACTTCTGGTGCCATCCAAGCGTAAGTGCCAGCTGCTGACATGCGAGTCGTTTTGTAAACCTCTCTGGCTAATCCAAAGTCTGTAATTTTAAGTGTTTTGTACTGAAAATCGTCATTTTCAATAGGCTCACTCAGCAAAACTATAACGAGAAAGTAATCAGTTGATAAATTAAACATGTAATAGGAAAAATAAGAAATCTAAGAACAAGTTTACCATTAGAACTTTTCAAATCTCTATGAATTAGGCTAATTGGCGCTTTATTGTGGAGATAATCCATTCCCCGCGCAATTTGAATGGCCCAATCTACAAGAACATCGGGCCTGATTTTCCTACCGCTAAGGACTCTATTCAAGCTTCCTCCTCTCGCATATTCCATCACCAGGCACATATTCGGCATTTTCAAGCAGACTCCTTCCAGCTGGACAATATTTTCATGTTTCAATAACCAAAATAGCTTCGCTTCTTGTCTAACATTTTCCAGTGTAACGCTGGGTTCTTCATCTGGATCGTGACGTGCAGCCTTCACTGCTACTTCACGTTTTTGCCAAAATCCCCTTTAAAAATTATAATAATTTAAAAAAATATTATTTATATATAAATTGATATATTTCTTAAGTTACGAAACAACATTTATTAATGTTTAATTGTTAATTTTTTATATATTGAATTTATCACGAAGTGACAGTTTTTTGGTGACGGATCATGGAAGACACGAGGTATTTTTCATTATTCATATCGCATCGTCTATTAGGGAACTTAAGTATAAAGTTTTAGAACGGAACGTTCTATAGATTGCGCTGAGATGCAGGGTTGGAATAAAAAGATTACTGGGAAACTCTTATATTCTATTTGAATTTATTTAATGATAAATTGAATTTTTACAAATATATAAAATCTTAATTGTAGGCAAAATAATCTTAATAATGGCTTAACAATTATCGTGACCCCCTACTTAGCCATTCAGGGGACCAATGTCCATTGCACTCTTGCAGGAGAGGATGATTGCCGATTCAGCAGCAGATTTATTCCTCCGTCTTAAAAACTAAGCCTACAAAATAAACATATGCTTCGATTCCAGGAAGAATTATACGATTGTATAATTGACTCGCCCTGCTAAATTTAGGGACGTTAGGGCACACCTTTCTAGAATCTCAACTTATTGGAAATATTCCGCTGTATATAAATAAAAAAGACGACATTTCATACATGGATGTTGCAATCCTTCTGGTTTTCACTAGCATGAAGTATATTTATTAGATAAAAATTTACAAAAATGACATAAACGCAATGAAAATTCCAAAGTCGGGGCGCCGCCGACGCAATTTCGGCTTCTTATTCAATGCCAGAGGGGCAATACAAAAATACATAAAAAAAGAAGCGCATGATTTTAGGGGGGGGGGGGGAAGGGAGGGAGAAAAAGTGTGTGGTACTTGCAATTCAGTGGCTCGCTACTAAGTGGGGCGGAGAACTCGGTCGCTGGATGTTTTCGGAGTGTTTATACGCCGCAAACACGGATCCGCGAATCCGCACTTCGTGGGTTACACTTGTCACATGCATAAGCAAGAAAAATACTAGCTGGAATTCATTGTTTTATTCGCTACGCTCTATACTCGCAAACGAATACACCGATGGCTTTTGATCCAATCCAAGAACGGGTTCCTTTTTCCGGTCCGGGATCTTCTTTTATTTTCTTGGTGGGAACCATCTCCATCCGGAGAAAACGTAGGAAAGAAGGGAGGAAAAGCCAATGGTATGTTTAGGATTGGGTACGTAATCTGTTAAGATGGGGATTATAATGATATAGTGGATGTTGTGATCGATGGTGCGCAATCAGTTATTTGATGATAGGAGAAGGGATCGTGCTGCCGCGAGATTGCGTCCTTTACCTTACTTTGGTTATTATATGATCAACTTCGACCTGCGCATTCAACTAGTTAATTGCGCCGACGTTAGATGGGCGCAGTGAAGCGAATTAGATCACCACGTTGATGACGTAGGTGTGCAACAAAAAAAAAACGACCATACTTAGGAACCTACGCAGTTGCTTCAGATTAGTGGGATCGGCTATCCTAGGATGTGGGAAATCTTTTCAGGGCCGTTTTCAATCCACCTCGGCTAATAACGTAGACGAGGGCATTTCACTTCGGGGCAGAAGAGCTCGCTCTTTTCCCTATTTAAAACTTATGCGGCACGCGTGAAGGTATTCAAAACTTATTAAAAAAAATAAGGGCATCCATTTTAAATGAAAGAGGCCGCGACACGGTACGGCGAACAAAGCGACTGTAGGAGAAGCAAACAAAAAAGTAGAATAGCAACAAGAGGATCAATAATAATATTTGTAATTATTGCACTTAATACTAAGTAATCAAGAAAATAATGAATATTTTGCTTGGGATTCTTGTCCCTAAACATAAATTATATTTAATTTGTAATTATCTGGCTAAAGCAATAATCGTGTTTCACTAAAATTCCGGGAAAGGAAGTAACCCGGGAAACAACGGGGCGCATAAACAAGCTTTATTGACGTCGCGCGTACGCTTAGGTCAGCCTATAATTTAGTTAACTTAGATTTTTTCTCCCGCGTTTCTTTTTTCGTTCATCAATTTCTATCTACCTATTACTTTTCTTTATTCACTCTTTTTTCAAATGTTCTCTGTTTGATTATTTCATATAAAATATTGTTAACTTGTACAAAAAAATATATTTTGTGACAGTGGTTTCAAATGAATTTGCATGAAGTCCGTCCAAGCCAGAGATGCCAGTAAATTTATTAGGTAAAAATTTACAAAAATGATATAAACGCAATGAAAATTCCAAAGCCGAGGGGCACGCATGCAAAAAGAAGTCGCAAAAATACATAAAAAAATTATTTAACGAGGGGGGGGGGGGCGAAGAGAGCCTATGGTACTTACAATTCGGTGCCTTACTGACACGTGGGGCGGAGTGCTTCGTCGCTGGCTGTTTTGGGAGAGGTCACGCGCCGTAAACACGGAATCGCAAATACGATCTTCCCGGGTTACACTTCTCATACGCACATGTAAGAGGAAACCTATCCGGAATTTACAGTTTTAGTCGTGACGCTCGCAACTCGCACACGAATACACTCGATGGGATTCTTTTATTTTCTTTGTGGACACTGCAGCGCCAGCTGTAACCGGGGAAACTGTAGGAAAGAAAGAGGAAAAGCCAATGGTTCGTTTAGAACTGCGCGCGTAATATGTTAAGAATGGGATTATAATGGTATGGTTTGCCTGGATCTATTCTTAGTTAGTTATTTATTTAATGTTGTATGGATTCGGTGCCTTTCAATCAGAGATAAAATTGGACTATTTTCAATAGGGATTCGCGTTCCTACTGTAATCAAATAAGAACAAAAAACAATTTTTTTTTATACAAAAATTTGTTATAAAAAAATATAAAAAAATTTAATATGAGTATTTGTAAGGGTTTCATGCCCCATGAATAATAAATAATTAAATATATTATTGAAAATCAACGATTAAATGATAACGAGGAATTTTATCGGAGCATGTGTAAGGAATGATGTTTTCTTTGTCTTTGTTACTTGAAATTACTGATTATATGTTTTAATTTTAGTATGGATCGATCGACCATCTAATCTCCCAGCAACACAGGTTCTCGTTAAAAAGCGCTGTCAATATTTTGTCACGACAAGTATTTCCTCTTCTAATAGTTTAAAGGGCGAGTCAACTAGAATCGACTTAAGGATGTCTGGGATATACTTTCGAAAAGGCCACCCGTCCGATTTTATTTGAAAGTATCATTTCCGACGTATTTTGATGCGCTGATTACGAATCGCATAGTGAAAATTTCCGACAAGGTCATCTTCAAGGTCAAAACTAGGAAAATCGTGTTATTTTGTTTTTTTTTCCATTTCTTTTGATCGACCATCTAATCTCCCAGCAACACAGGTTCTCGTTAAAAAGCGCTGTCAATATTTTGTCACGACAAGTATTTCCTCTTCTAATAGTTTAAAGGGCGGGTCAACTAGAGTCGACTTAAGGATGTCTGGGATATACTTTCGAAAAGGCCACCCGTCCGATTTTATTTGAAAGTATCATTTCCGACGTATTTTGATGCGCTGATTACGAATCGCATAGTGAAAATTTCCGACAAGGTCATCCTCAAGGTCAAAACTAGGAAAATCGTGTTATTTTGTTTTGTTTTTTCCATTTCTTTTGAAAAGAGGATTTTGACATATTTTTCTGCCAAATGTCTACTTTTGCCTTGAAAATGATACTTTCAAAAAAATCGGACGGGTGGGCTTTACGAAAGTACACCCGATGTTTGAGGTAATCGAGGGCTACTGTGCTGAAAGAATTGTAGAGTCTAGTAATCCTATTGAAAATGCCAAAATTGAAAGCATTGAATTTATTTTACATATTACAAATGTTAAAACAAGTAACAGAGCAAAAGATCTAGCTTTGTTCTTAGGGGAACCCTATGTAGCGGGTAAAAAAAGCGATATTTTTGGAAATAGGCTTAATCGATAGCTACAACATTAAAAAATATTCCCTGAAAATTTCAAACCTCTACGTGATGTTTGTAGGAAGTTCTGGCAAAAAGCGAACGCGCGGTTGGACGTCCGAAAGGGAAAAATGTCATTTTTTTTAGATTTCCTACACGATTAATCCAATTCTATTGCACCGATTTGGCTTCACAATGAATCATTTTAAAGATAACTAAATTCTCTTGTCGGTGACGAGTTTTGTTTTTGAAAAAAAAAAAAAATATTTAACATTTTCTTTTGTATAAGAAAGGCGACTTATTTTTAGCAATATTAGTACTTTTTTATTGAACGGTGTGAAACATAATGAAATTTAAATAAAACAAAAAATTTTTTTAAAGTTGTAAACTAATATAGCCATTAACGTAAATTTGAAAAAAAAAATCATTTTTTGATTGCAGAACAGATTTGAGGATGCCAGAGTGTACGAAGGCGACCCACATAATTAGCGACCTAACAACTTACTGTTTACAGTTACATATGTATTTACGAATATTTTTTTACTAAAAACTTATTTTGTGTTCTTCAGAAGTACATTAAAATATCCTCAAACCATTTGGTGTTAATATCCCTGAGAAAAAAAATTCATCAAAATCACTCATTTTTTGACTGTTTACATGGGTTCCCCCTTAAGAAGAGAGGAACACAGATTTCAGCTTTGAGAACGGGTCCTATTGGGTCAAACAGTTCTGCAGGGGAAAGGCGCAGATCTGTAGGGACATCGGGACAAACGCTCCTTTCCCTGGAATGTCATGCTGATGAATTAGCATTATCAAGGGATCCTGTGTTAGAATAATCACAAGATGTTTTGAGGTCTAATCTGCCATACATCTACTCTAGGTACAAAACGCCACAGCCTCCCATTTTCCTGGTTAAATACGGTCAGACTACGGAAAGCAACTGCGTTGAATACTTCTTCTTAAATCTTCCTTGTGCATTGGTCAACGTATATCAAGCTGGCGCATCCACAGCGTAAACTCATTTATAGAAGATCTATACGAAAATTCTCTTACGGCTATAATTTAAGGATCACTTAAGGCTCTAAACCATCCGAGTCCGAATTGTCCCCGATCAGTACAACCGTGGCTATGCGCAGACGAGTATGGGCGACTAAGAGCAAAGAGGCCTGTAGAAACGTCTCAAGCGATTTATTTCAGACATAATCTAGGACTCACTTAAGGTTACTTTAATGCCCCAACACCGAATACCTACCTGCTCGCTAATCCGGGAAAATCGATTGATGTCAAACTGTCGCATGAGCGTCATGTCGAAAAGTGGGCCATATAAATATGGAAAGTTGTGTATTTTATGGTTATATTTTTGGGCACGCTGTATACTCCGTATTAATCTCGATTGTAACCTCAACTATAACAGCATTCTTTGTACTTATTTTAGGGCTATAAGTCCGCTTATCGATCATAAGAAAATAGGCGCCTTCTTCTTCAATCATTGTTGAGGCTATTAAATTTCTAAAGCGCGAGAGTCGATATTCTCAGGTAATTATTTAAATCTGTGTGAAAAAGGTTTGTGTAATTTATATTATAAAGAAACTAAAAGGGTTTGACTATCTAAATGTTGCTCTTAATTAAACTTCACGAATAGAATTTAATTTTGAGTGTAAATAAGCAACAAGTTATTGAAACGCAGTTTTTAATTACAAATGCGCACGCGATGCTTCACCACGCGAGGAGCTCGAGGCGTCGTTTTTCGGAATGACGGATATTGAGTTGACTGTCCTTTTTCGCACACTTGACACGCCAACAACTCCGAGCTCGCGCGACTTTGTGACAATGTAAAAAAACTCGGATGAATTACGCAGCTTTCCAGTGGTAAGGAAATAAGCCAGAAATAAAAGACATATTGAATAGATGCCACAAAGGCTCGATCGACGCCGATGCACATTTCTTTACAAAATAAGACGGTATTAAGTCCTGACCAAAGTTTATATTATCACCTAAGGAGGGTACAACAGTTTTTAGTTCATCTTCAGGTGTTTTAAGAGAATCTAAGGTTACATCAAATAAAACCGATTTTAAATGAGGTGGTAACGAGAGTTTATTGACTGACGAAAAATAATCCGAAAACAAGTCCGCAATACTATTACTATCGCATGCTAATTTAGCGACCGAAAACATATCATTTAGCAGACCGGAATTCTTTTTTGAGTTGTTATCCAATTTTCAGAAAGATATGATTATCTTATGAATGTCCGTTTCTATAACATATATGTGTCTGTTATAAGCCAATCGCGATATTCGAATATATTTTGCCCGCAGACGTTTAAATTCTATATAGTCCTGACTTTAGCACGGACATTTTCATTTAATATGCGCTTGTTTTTTATCGCTAATATACTATTTAATTCCGGCAGCGTACCAATCAGGGTAATCATTCGTTATTTCTTTCTTATGCGGTATAAAATAATGAAATGATGAATACAATATATTATAAAATTTATCATGGTCGGTGGCTAAATTAGAATCGCAAACAAATTCATATCTAAAAGAATTTGGTTAATTCTATCATAATCACCACTCCGGTGCGATGGGATCTCCCAGGCGGCAGAAGTAATTGCGCTTAATACCGTCTGGAAAAATGCCCTGAACGTCACACCCAGCGGATAACGAACTTCAGCGGTCAAGTCTGCATGGTATCTGGCTTATGGGTATGTCCGTGTCCTTTGCAACGCGGCGGAGGCAGCTGAAGAGTTTTTCCTGCCTAATGCCGCAAGGACCCATGCTCAGGAAGCAATTTCTCGTGGATAACGGACTTCGGTACTAACGGAATCGATCTTTGATGTGATAGTCTAGATATGTTCATACCCATTTTTGGTAGCGGCCATAGCCGGGGAATTTTGACGGTACTCGCACCAAATACGTCCCCAGGTGGTGGATAGGGAAATGCCGGTAACAGGTAACGTTGAACTAAAATATCTGACGCGAACGAAAAACCAGATCGATCTCTGCCTCAGCCCACTGGGAGTGCCTCGAGCTTTGTCGGTTATGTTTTCCGCCAGGCTGGTGAGGGGCTGATGTGAGCTTGCTCTTACGAGGAGTCAGCTGAAGCTGGGATCATGCGGGACCTTGATCGGAAAGTGTGCATTCGCTGTAGGTTTCGTAGCCTGCAGTGTTTGGCGAGTCTGGATCGGCTGGCATTTCGGGACTGGCTAAGTGGAAAAGGCTGGGCCCCGGATTACTGAGGTAGGCTGCATTCGATCCTACGAGAGGCCCGAAGCCGTGGGTATATCCGTTCTCCGCAAGGATCCGATTTCAGCGATGATATATTAACGACAAACATCATGCACGCACGCACGCACGCACGCACGAACATGACCGAACCGAAGGCAAAGTTAATCCTTGCTGTGGATAAGTCGAATTTTTCACATATCAGAGATGCTACGACACCAAAAGAGGTATGGGATAAGTTGAAAAGCGTTTTCGAGGACTCAGGGTTGACGAGGAAAGTAGGTTTACTAAAAATGCTAATTACCACTCGATTAGAAAATTGTGCCAGCACCGAAGACTATGTCAATAAAATATGTACCACGGCACATAAGTTAAATTCGCTTAATTTCATAGTAGGTGAAGAATGGGTCGGAGCGCTTCTTCTGGCCGGTTTACCCGAACAATTTAAGCCTATGACCATGGGACTAGAAAGTTCTGGTGCGGCTGTTACTGGTGAAGTAGTAAAAAACAAACTACTTCAAGACGTTCACCTCAACTCGAAAAGTCAACTTGATGAATCAGCATTCCTTCTAAAAAGGCCGCAAAAGAGTTGGAATACTCGACCGAAATAAATCCAGAACGCTGAGATGCTATAACTGCAACAAATTTGGGCATATCGCAAAAATGTGCGACAAACCTAAGAAATCGACAGAGACCAGCAACGTGTGTGAATCCTACGACATGGATGAAGAGATCGCTTGGATGTCAGATACTGCGTATTCTATTTTGCAAGGAAAGATGGATGATTTGTATATCGACTCAGGAGCGACACAGCATATGTCACCAGTGAAGGAAATATTCGAGAAATGTAGAAGCATCGATGGAAAGTTCGTGAAAACTGCTGACGGTAAGAGACTGAAAGCTCACGGCATCGGTGACGTGAAAATTAAAGTGGAAGTGAACAATGTTGTGAAAAGTGTCATACTTAGGGAAACGCTATTTGTGCCGCAATTAAAAACTAACCTAATTTCAGTACACAAATTAACTGAATTAGGCTTTACGGTTCAGTTCAAATTCGACTTGTGTAGAATTGTTTCAAAGTCCGAAGTTTTAGCAACTGCACACAAAGAAGGTTGTATGTACAAATTAAATATAAGTAAAAAAAAATATACGCTTCGGTTGTTTCTAAAGTGGCTCTCCAGAAGAAGAAAGTTACTTGTGGCACCGCAGGTTAGGTCATTTAAATAGAAAAGGGATGCTGCTATTGAACAACATTGTTGATGGCTATTCTGTCTCGAAATGTAGCGACAAACCTTGTGAAGACTGCTTACAAGGTAAGCAATCGCGTTTACCTTTCCAAGAAAGTAATAGCAGAGCTAATAAAAGATTAGAACTCGTGCATAGAGACCTATGTGGGCCAATGAAAGTCAAATCGATAGGCGGAGCACGTTATTTTTTAACTTTCACAGATGACTTTAGTAGAAACACAACAGTCTATTTTTTGAAAGAAAAATCCGAAGTTAAAAAATACATTCAAATTTACAAAAATCTAGTAGAAAATCAAACAAACGAAAAGCTAAAGCTTTTACGCTGTGACAACGGCAAAGAATATGCGAATAAAGAAATAGAGTCATTTCTAAACGATGCAGGTATAATATGCCAAACATCTTGTCCCTACACCCCACAGCAAAACGGTGTAGCAGAGAGAAAAACAGGACTTTGGTAGAAAAGGCAAAAAGGATGCTTTCACATGCAAACCTCCCAAAAAGTTTTTGGGCTGAAGCGATTGATACCGCAAATTATGTTTTCAATAGGTCCCCGACAAAAGTGCTCAAGAGAACAACACCGGAAGAAGAGTATTCAGGCAGTAGACCTAATATGAGCAACCTAAGAGAGTTTGGTTGCACTACAATGATGCACATCCCAAAAGAAAAAAAGAAGGAAGTGGGATAAAAAATAAGCGAAGATGATTTTCCTTGGCTATGCGAAAGACAGCAAGGGATACCGATTGTATAATCCCATAAATAGAAAATTTTACCGTAGTCGAGATGTAGTTTTCCTCGAAAAAAGGATCTTCTGCCTTAACCCCGTAAAGGATGTGAACTCTAACACAGTTGACAATAGCGTATTTCATCCCTGGACTGAAAACGATTCACCCGAAGAAAATCAAGAAAAAGTGACAGAAAATCAAGATAATCGACCCGAACCAGTTCCAGTGGAAATTGAACAAGAGGAAATGGATCTCGAAATTCCGAAAAGGCCTGTCAGAGAAAAGAAAATGCCAAATAAATTTCAAGATTACGTGATGTATCTCGAACCAGAAATAGACAAAAGGGAGCCAAAAACATGCCAAGAAGCTCTTAGTTCGGAAGACAAAAATGTATGGACCGTAGCAATGAATGCTGAACTCAAATCATTGACTGATAATAATGGTTGGACTTTAGTGGATTTACCACCAGACAAATCACCCATCGAGTTAAAATGGGTACTTAAAATAAAAAGAAACGAAAGTGGTTGTGTCGATAAATATAAGGCCCGATTGGTAGCACGTGGGTTTATGCAGAAGCCGAATCAGGAATACGATGGAACATACTCAACGGTAGGGTTTTTATTTGGATTAGCATTTAAATACAAAATGCTGATATACCACATCGACGTAGAAACTGCATTTCTCAACGGTGAGTTAGACGAAGAGATTTATGTGACACAACCACAACCGTATTTGAATAAGCAGCACCTAAGAATGTGCTTCGATTACATAAAGCACTCTACGGGTTGAAGCAAGGGTAATGAAAATGGTATGAAAAATTAACCAATTTATTACTAAAATTACACTTCACGCAATGCAAGACTGACCCATGCGTCTTTTTTTACAAAAATGGTAGCAACTGGCTAATTCTGGCTGTATACGTAGATGATGAAATCGTCATTACTACATCTGAAAGCTTAAAAGATGAATTAGTCAAAATGTTAAACAAGGACATACACATTAAAGATTTAGGAAAAATACATTTTTTATTAAATATAAAAATAACCGAGAAGTCCAAAGAAAAACTGTCATTGAGTCAAACCAGCTACATTCAACAGATGTTAAAAAGATTCAACATGGATCAATGCACAGGAGTAAGTACTCCACTTGATGCGAATCAAAAGTTGACGAAGAATACTCAAGACATTGAAGAAAGTGAATTGTCAAATAATCAGCTGTCTACGAATTCTTCAAATTTCCCGTATCTAGAAGCAGTCAGGAGCATCTTATATCTAAGTCAAACTACAAGGTCCGATATCTCTTATGCAGCATGCAGCCTTAGCATGTTCAACCAAGATCCGAAGTCAATACACATCAAAGCTATAAAGAGAACCTTAAGATACTTACAGAAAACAAAGGACCTAGAACTTCAATTTAATCAAGAGGCAAACGATCAAATCACAGGTTATTGTGATTCAGACTGGGCCAACGAGGAAAATGACAGGAGATCTGTATCCGGGTACGTATTCATATTCAAGGGAGCCTCAATTTCATGGTCTACCAAGAAACAGAAGACCACTGCATTATCATTTTGTGAAGCGGAATACATGGCTTTGGCAGCGGCATGTCAAGAAGCAATTTGGTTAAGAAACCTTGCTGCACAGATAGACCCGAGTGCAGTTATAGAACCTACTGCAATCTACGTTGACAACAAAAGTGCTATTGACTTAGCAGAAATCACTGCGTATAAGCCCAGATCCAAGCACATCGACATAAAGTACCACTTCGTCAGAGACTGCGTAATCAACAAGACTATCGATGTAAAACACATCAACACTGAAGATATGTTAGCGGATTTTTTAACTAAACCTTTGTTCAGTGAAAAACATAAAAAGTGCCCTTTAGGTATAGATTGGATTGCTAACTATGTCGTTTACAGAATTCACATGTTTCAAGTTTTATAAGGGAGTGTTGGGGATAAAACTTATTTCCTATGAATGTCACTAGGTATACATAACAGGTTCTACACTAGTTACAAATATACAGCACACTTGTATACATATATATAAATTTCTATATGTTTATCTATGTACATTCTGCCTATGCGGAGTTCCGGTTGAGTGACAGTTCGCTCTGCCTACCAGTGGTTGGTTTTTAGCAAAAGTAAATTGTATTTGCGAACGGTCCGGTCGTGTCAGTGATCGTCTGTGAGATTGTCTTTGTTCTCAGTCTGAAATCAGTGCCGTCCCAATATTTATTTTGTTTATTCGTTAAATTAAAGGCTATTAATCTGCTCTAACCTCAATTTCTGAGAGACTCATCTGGAAAGTTCATGAATGGACCGCAGAGTTTTTGCAAGTGATATCGGAGTGCGTGAATGCCGGACACTGAATCTGATACTATCTGACGGCTAAATTCTCGCAAGAAATAATTAAAATTCGGTGACTTTGGAACGACAGCCAAAAACACGTGTTCGCCTTTCTCGCGACGCGCATGCCCGACGGTATCCCGCCAACGCAAGGACACATCACATCCGCTGCTCTACGCTCTTGTGACCACCAGAGGTCAGAAGCTCTGGGGCACGTTCGTCTCATGTCAGCACACTCTTCATCACCCCGCAGCGAATCACAAGCGTCTTCCCCACATACGGCTTCTTCAAGTGAAAGGGAGGCGGAACGCACGCCGACCATCTTACGCCCGTCCGTTCTCAGCGGCCGCCCCCGTACAGCGACCAGGTGGAAAGCGCTGTGTACGGACGGTTGCAGCGCACTGGAGGACTTCGGTTTCGCCAAGCGAAAACGAGACGGCCTGCCCTGTGCGGACGATCCGAGCGACCAACAACCCAGTAGACTAAGGAAACTCGCATTTTCAACACAAGACTCGCAGGCAAGCGAACATTCAACCATGCCTCCGACTACACCACCGCTTACGCTCGAGTCTCTGCAACAATCGCTACTTGCCGCGATCCAGCAGCAATCCACCACGCTGCAAACGAGTATCGACAACTGCACTACCGAATTAGAAGCGGTAAAGTCTACGGTAGATCAAATCAATGCCGATCTCACAACGCGCCTAGGCTTTTTAGAGTGCAAGCTTGATGCTAAAGTATCGATTAATAAGGCTCTTGAGACTAAACTTAACGCGCAGGAAAAAATTTTGAAGAGAAGGAACATTATCATCACCGGTCTCGTTCCCGGGCCGGGATCGTTAAGGAAGGAAATTTCGAAATTTCTCTCCGAAAACTTTCCTCTCGAGTCGTCGGTTGCCGCTGCTAGACAGATCCGCTTCAATCCGCCGGCATATTTGGCAGAACTAATGCTAGAGGAAGATAAACATTTAATTTTGTCTTCCAAGAAAACGGCGCTTCAATCAACTAAGATTTTTATCAACCCGGATTATACTGATAAAGAGCGTCTCATGGCCTATAAGATCAGAGTCGCTCGTCGTGCTGCCGCAGCAAGTGGCGCGACTTTCGAAAAGAAAGGAGATGCCATAGCCACTAACAACATTTGGCTGAAGTGGTCAGAATCGGAACAGGAATTTAATACTCCATGCTCCGCTCCTACAGTCAACAGAAATTCGACCTCTCTCCGCTCATCTTCTACGAGTCGTACGCAAATTAACCCAAGAAAGAAGATGTCGAAAGCCCACGCAGGATCTTCAACCATGGACACCGAAACGGGTTTTTAAATAGTCCCCGTCCTCTGTCTACTGTCAACGTGTCTCCGTCGTCGTCTTCTGCTGTAACTTCACCGCCTGTTACTGATAAGCCGTCTATTGGTCATAATTTATTAAAAATAGATTTTTGGAATGCCCACGGTTTCTCTAATATTAAAAAGAACACTTTTTATTCAAAGCATAAAATTATAAATTTTGTCGAAACTTGGCGAGATTCTGAAATTCGCGCGGAGGATCTGTCAACTGGTCATTCAGTAATTAATTCACCAGCTATTCGTTCTAGTAATATTGGTCGCTGTAGTGGAGGCCTTTTATCCCTAATTACCCCCAACTTCAGTTTTGTCCCTCTAAACGCGTCTCCACACTGGCTTTTTTATAAGCTGAATATGCATCCGCGTAATTTAATTGTTGGCTCCTTTTACTTCCCTCCTCTCTCCGACTTAGTTTCTCTGCTCCACTCCCTGCAACTTGTTCTAGATCTACTGAAGGACCAGTTCGCAGATTGTATTTTTATCTTAGGTGGCGACTTCAACTGCCGTGTGGGCTCTTCAGACCAACTAAGCGAGGTTGGGCAAATTTTCGAGGAGTCCTCTGTGCGAGTTTATAGACGCTCACATGATGAGACTTTCAACCGACGCGGAACCCTCTTGTCTGATTTCATGACCACAAATAATTTTGCCTTATTAAATGGCCGAACGTCCAGTGACTTTCCGGCGCACTATACTTTTCTCGGACAAAGGGGTTTCAGTGTCGTTGATCTGGTCTGGGTCTCTGTATCGCACATCCACTATATTCATGACCTCTCGATCGGCGACGACCTTTACGGTTCTGACCACTTGCCAGTGTCGGTAGCACTTTATCTTTCCGACAAAAAAGCTTCCGTTCAAGCACCCGATCAAGGTGCTATAATTCGTCGAGTGACTCGTTTTCAGAAGCCCTCGGACGGGGCAAACAGTGCTTTTGCCATATTTCAAGCGCTTCTCGCGCCCTCGCTTCAGATTGCCGCTTCATCGGATTCTATTGAACTGGATGCGCTCTACAACCATTTAATAGAATCAGTCCGTGGCTCGGCGTTCGCTTCCGGCTTTTTAAAAGAAACTTTAATTCGCGATAGGATATCACCCATCGGCTTTGAAAAACAGTGGTTTGACAAAGACTGTCTTTCCGCTAAGAGATCTTGTGCCCGTGCGCTGAGACATATGAGGGAGGCTGAATACACCGCGGAAGCATCGGAAGAGTTTAAGGAATCTCGCAGGTTTTATTCGAACCTATTAACAGCAAAAAAATTCTCTTATGACTCTAACATCGCCAACAGATTTGCGGAAGTGCGCAACTCCGCAGATTTTTGGTCGGCAATACGTAAATTTCGTTCAAAACCGTTAATGCGCCGCCTAGTGTCAGATGATACCTGGAATGCGTTTTTTCTCGCGATCTTTCCGCAAACAGAAATGCTGCCCGAGCGGTACTTCGGCTCCTTTGACCCGGAGCTGGACTCACCTCTCTCTTTGTCTGAGCTTCGGGATAGTTTGAGCGCCTTGAAGGTGGGTAAGGCCATCGGTCCGGACAAAATTCCCGCTGAACTTCTTAAACTTATGGACGACCAGTGGCTTTCCCTCCTTCTCTCGCTCTTCAATAGAATTTTCACTGAGGAGGCCTTCCCCTCAGGGTGGGCTGACTCGCTGATTTTTACCTTGTATAAGAAGGGCGCCCGCACCGATCCTTCCAATTACCGGCTAATTGCTATAACTAACGCCCTGGCGAAAATGTTTTCGCAGATTTTATGTACACGTCTGTCCAAGTGGGTACTGCAGAGAGACATTTTACCGGAGGAGCAATCCGGCTTTCGCGGGGGGAGGGGGACGGAGGATAATATCTTCTGCCTCCTCGCAGCCGCGCAGGTCGTTTTGAAACGTCGAAACGCGAAACTTTTTAGTCTCTTTGTAGATTTTAAGAGAGCCTTTGATTCAGTCCCTCATACTCTTCTTTGGCGGAAACTACTTGGATTAGGCGTCAGCGCTAAATTTGTCAGGGTGCTTAGCGCACTTTACGGCTCCGCGTCAGTATTGTATACTAACGAAAATGGAGAAACATCGAGTTTTAAGGTAACAACAGGTGTACTTCAAGGCGAAATTCTGAGCCCATTATTGTTTATTTTATACCTTTCAGATATGGTCAAGTATTTCCGAGACAGTAATGTGCGCGGAGTGGACGTTACCAGATCCACGGATCTGCTAATGCTCCTCTATGCCGATGATCTAACTATTCTGGCTTTTTCTCCCTCAGACCTTCGCCGCAAGTTAGGAATTCTCTCAGACTACTGCTCGACTAACCAGCTTACCGTAAATGTTGAGAAAACTAAAATAGTCTGTATTAGAAGGGCTGGCTCGCTCGACCAGTTCTCGAGAGACTTCCTATTCGACAACACACCAATCGAGGTGACAGGCACTTACAGATTCCTAGGCATAGTATTTTCTTCCTCAGCGTCAGGCCTTCAGCCTTGCGAGGACGCCGTTACTCTTACACGGTCCGCTGCAGCCGCGTGTCTTGCGATAATAAATTCAGCAAAAATTGACGCATGGGACGCATACTGGAAGCTGTATAGCGCCATGGTCACCTCGGTTTTATTATACGCGTCTCCGTTTTGGGCTTTACGATATTTGGATAGACTGGAGTCGGCGCAGACTGACTTTTTCAAAAGGCTTCTCCATCTGCCGAGAAATACCCCGGCTTATCTACTACGTTTGGAACTTGGTATCCCTCCGATTGCGGTAGAGATACTAAATCGGTCTATAAAATGGATAATCAAGACTCTAAGATTGCCCGACTCCAGACTACCCAAGATTCTACTTATTCGCTTAAGAGAACTGGCAGTGGCGTCTCCGGAAGAACGCCGAAATTGGCTTACGCAACTTCTTTTGCTCTTGGATGAGGCAGAGGCTGCTGTCTTGCGGGACAACTTCAATGCTGAGTACTGGGCCACAGTTGGCCCGCGTTTAATCGCTAAATACGCAGATTCTTGGAGAGCAAAAGATCTGGCCAGATATTATAACTCCGAACATGTACAGTTGCCAATTTACCGCCAGCTCACTGACTCGGCGTATACACTGTATCCGCTTCGCCTGTCTCTGCCTTGTCTAAGAGTAAAAGCCCAACTCAGACTAGCAACAGTCTATACGCGTTCGCTCTTAGTTTCCGGTATGCGTCTCAGTTATAACCCGCAATTGCCATGCTCCTTATGCAATATGAATGCTCCCGAGTCACTGCGACACATTTTCACAGAATGCCCTTGTCTTGCACCAGTCAGACGCGCTTTTACCGCAAATGTACCCGCGTGCTCTTCAAGCAACCTCTTATGCGTTCTGATTAGCAACTCGGATCTTAGCTCTGCGAAGACTCTATTTAAGTTTGTGAGAGCAACGCTCACGAGAAGAGCATTTTTATTAGGCGACTAATGTTTTAATTTTAATTCTGTATTTTTGTGTCATGCGTGTTTTCCCTATTTCATTGTAGTTTTGCGTACCTTTTGTCCTACTTCGGAACTCTCCTCTCAATAGGATGTATCCCCATATGAGAGTAATAAATACAATACAATACAAAAAATACAAAATACATTCTGCCTATGTTTAAATAAACTACAGTTTTGTATTATTCCCATCAAGCATCGCGTTCTTAAACCTATCCGTTAATTTCATAACCATCCGTTTCGAAAGTAACAAATGAATACGAATGCTATATATGAAAAAAAGTTCAAATTCAATTAGCATCGCTGCAGTATTAAAAACTAAATGTAAGTAAACTGATTAGTAAATATTTATATAATTAGGTACATTAGAGTACAATGGTACTTGCTCATAAAACAAAACGTTACAATGTGTCATAAAGTTAAGCTAAATTTAATGTTTCTTAAAATGTTAAATTAATCATGTTCAGTTTAAAATGTAAAATTAAAGTTACAATTTCTTAAAACAAACCGTTCAGATTCATTTAAGCCCGATTTTCATAAGCATAGTTTTGAATGTCCCCGAATATTTCTAAAAAAATTTACTAGGGAACTTGTGTGTTCGCTTATCATTACGCGTATGCTTTTTAAGCTTTTGACCTTGAACCAAGGTCACTAATGCAATCTTGAAATATCATTGCTGATGTAAATTTTCCCCATTAAAATGTAACACCCTACATATATATATATATATATATATATATATATATATATATATATATATATATATATATATATATATATATATATATATATATTATTACCTTGTATGTCTTATAGCCATTCTTTTTTGAAACTTTACTTATTGTCCAGTGAAAACACTTGCTAGTTCTTCATTCACTTGCCAAACAGTTCGTTCAATTTTTTTTTATAGGAAGAGTCAAGATAACCAGTTGTTTTAAAATTGTTGATATGTCTGCTGATTGTCATGGCGAAACGAGTAGGTCTGTTTTCATTATCTGATACATAATTATCGCTTGTTTCTCTAAGGCCCAGTCCTTGATAACACCATTCTCTAATTTTGACTTTTTCTGTCACTAAATACATATTTTTGTATTTTTTATTCGATTTTTACTGTATTTTCGCAATGGTTTCTATCAAATTTATGAAATTCGAAATACTGTGAAATTTGAATTTGTCGTTTAGGAACCCATGAAACTTCAAATTGGTGTGAAGAAACTCGCGAAATTTGAAATTGGCCTGATGAAACGCGCAAAATGTAACACCAATTTCTGCAAGGCTGCGAAATTTTAAATAATAATAGATCATAATATATTACAGTGGCAAAAAAATATAGGTGCAGGAGCAGTACTGGCAAAAATTGATTTTATAACAAAAAAGGATAATTTTGGAACAGAAAACGAACATCTGGCAATTCCTGTCGTTACTTTAATAAGTGAATACATTAACCACTTATTAAACCAAAAGTAATTACAAAGTCGGAATATGTGTCGCGGCAAAAGATCCACATATTTAATTGAGAAAGATTGCCTGATAACTTAATAGCTGCCAAAGTAGGTACGGTGTGCAATGTTTAAAAAATGATTATAAGCTGTACAAGATGCATAGACCGTAATTAATGCCTGGCGAATAGATATTAAAAACACGATAAAATTGTTGTCAACAAATCCACATTGTTTCTAAACACGCAATCTAGATATTTTTGTTTCTTTAAAATCGAACGTCTCGTGTCAAAAACTAAATAAAAACACAAATTATATTTTTACGACGTTTCGACGTCCAATGTACGTCATCTTCAGGAGTACCTGACAATGAGAATAAATTTTGTTATTATTTTCTAAAAAGACCATGCATTTGGTAAATGACTTTATAAAGTACGATCGAGTACACTACATGTGTACATGTTAACGGTGTCATGACTAAATATACATAACACAACAGAGGCACAAATTTATCAATTACGACAATTAAGATTTCCAATCATTTAAAATATATCTGTAGCAACTGTATATGGATTTTGTGTATCTTCCATCTTGTTGAGAGAATTTTATTGTAAATAACTCATTTCAGAGATTAATCTTTTTTGTAGATCTTGTTCTTTATCTAGAATTTTAATATTATTCCAATTGAGTTTGTGTACCAACCGATGTTCTGAGATGACATTATTCTGTGCTGATGATGCTAGGTTATTTTTGTATTCAGATATTCGAGTACAAAGCTGCCTCTTCGTCTGTCCCACACAAACCTTTCAAGTTATATTGTATACTGTATTATTAGTGTTCATTTTTTCGGTTCTGCCTTTTCCTTTTTTTATAATACTTTGCATCTGACTCTTTATGCGTGCTAATAATTTAACATTTTTCTTACTTAATCTCTTTTTTTAGTTTTTCGTAGTATCCTTTAAAATAATCAGTAGTATAATTTTGACGTATTTACTCTGATTATTATTGTTGTTGTTGATATTATTATCCGTGTTTACATTATTATGTTTTTCATTTTTGTTTCTTATTATTTCAGGAACAAAAGCAGGTATGGTTCCAATACGACGACACTCCTCCACATGGATATTTACCCGCTCATGTTTATTTTTTATGGGGACATTTATAAAACGAAATTTAACGAGGCTCCTTTCTACATACAGAAATTGCAATGCCAAATTATGACTATAATGTAGGTAATAATACCAGAGATACTTCTACAAGCTGAAGATGAATTTTACGACCGCATGGGATATCATACCCCTACAGATGGGCTTTATTTTCAGTACTTATTATAAATAAACAATTAAAAATTTGTGACTGTAAATTATGTAAATAATAGAATTAAATAAAAAAATTATTAATAATAAATTTCAATACTAAAATTTGATTTAAAAATACAATCAAATTAAATGAAAAAATAATGCAGTGAATAAGAAAACCCATACAAAATGTCACAATAAATCACAAACACGTTTTTGTTTGTATTTTTTTGTTGTGTTTAATTTATTTAATTTTGAAATTATTTTTGGTATTATTCATTAATACATTGTACATTATTTGGGTTCACAAATTATTGACATACAACAAATCATTCGATTGAGAATAACAATACACTTATTACAGAAGTCGCATACACTTTCCTTTGAAATGAAACGGGACAAGAATGTGATTACAAAAAAAAACACTTGAAGAAGATTCTTGCTAGGAAAAAAATTGAAAGAAAAAGTGCAATATAGAAAATATTTTTATTAAGAAAGAAGAAAATAATATAGTTAACATGCGTTTTCAAAAATCACATCTACTAGGAGTTTATAATCCTCTATTATATTAATCAATTCATATGTTCTACCGAAATATAAATTCAAGTTAGTTCATTCTAGTTTTTTTGGTACTACACCTGCACACATTAACAAGCCTATGTTCCCAGTTTATCATAAATACGAGCAATGCATGCTCCTGTCTGAAGATGACCCAAACCTAGGGTCGAAATACAATATTTCCAAATTGTCTATTTTCCAATATTTTCTAAAACTAATTTCTCTTCGTTTAAAGGAAAACCCTTTATTATCTATTTCTAAGTTTGAATCCTTCATGTCACTTTGATATAACCTTCAGTTACTCTGATAGTTCATTTTTTCTTATCGATCGATATACATCAATACCAGATTAAACAATATATGTGCAAGGTTTTTATTAATAACTACACAGGACGAAAATAAAATGTTGTCTCAATTGAGATTAACCGCACCATGTCTGTCATATGATTTTGCCCGATAGGTTCGCGGTTTGTTGTTGTCCTAAATTCTAAAAAATGAGTAAAATAAACTCGATTCACTCATATTGCTGGAAAATACTAAATCCTACGCACGGTGAGCTTCGATTGAGTTCAACCCAAAAGTTCTTGCACCTCGCGGTTTTTTGTAGGCATATTTTCTGATTTGTCTCATGGTTATTTTAAGCCGTAAATGAAAATAATCGATAGAGGGAAACTCGAAATATTGTGATGTGTCGCATTTTTTTTAAAGTTATCGTAAATATTTTCATCAAAATAACGTTTAGATCTAGTTTTTTTATATGAGCCTTTAGATTTTGACTCTAGAAAAATAATCCCGAAATATTTTTAATAACAATGATGAATAATGGAAGGAGAATAGGAAGGATAACGCAAAAAGCCGGGTATGTGAGGTGAGGAAGTGTGGTAGAGTATAGAGAGAAGAGATTATTTATGAAGGTGTGGGTGGGGAGAAACAAATACAAGATTAATAGGAGGGGATATATGGGGAAGGAATAGAAGAGGAGATGAAGAAGTGGACAGGCAAGAGAGGGACTAAAAGATGGTATAAAGCAGATCATGTAGGCGAAAAATATCTGAAACAAAAGAAGAATGGCAGAGAAAACATGAGGTGTGAGGGAATCGATATTTGATGATATTTAAATATGGTGGAATATAATGGATGAGATATATTGATGACCGAAGGAAAGGGAATGAGAAAGGGAGAGAACAGAAGGAAAAAGATGGGTGATCCTCATTTAATTTTAACGTAATTATATTAAAATCAGTAGAAGAGAATTTGTGTAGAGTTGACCACCTACAGAGCATGTTCTCACTCGTGTCATAAATACACTCATAAATATGTTATTTGACTGTTTCAGTAGTATATATTATATATGTATATATATATTTATATATTTCCAGAACATCGCCCAATATTAATAAGCCTGTTAACATTATGCGCAAATGGAAAATAGAATAACATTACTTGCCTATAAACTTTACCGAAACCACCCACTCCAATGACTTCTTCAAGTGTGAGTTCCTCAAAGTTAATTTCAATGGGCCGCACTTGTTCAATCACTGATGAAACTCCGTCAATATTCTCCGCTTCAATGACGAAATTCGCTGGGAAAATGCCAACTTTTTCTCTAATTTTCCCAGTCCACCACCCTTCGTCCCCAGAGATCTTTGAATCCTTCGATAAGACCTGTAATTGAAATAAGCCTCACTTAAATAATTTATATTATGAATTTTAAAAATCACATGAACGCGAAGTAAAATATGATAATCTCTTTGTGATATTTTATAGTCGCTTGCATAGTGCAGAAATTTAGACAAGACCAATGCATATCTATCAGGACTGGTATTATTTTGCCCAGCCCAAAAAAACCCACTGGGTTCTTTGGGGTTTACCCACTTAAAAAAACCCACATTTCCCGGATTTTTTTGGGTTTTTTTTTGCTGTTTTCCTTAGTAAATAAATTATGCGAAAAGATAAAATATAGTTTCCAATTTTCATGATATCAAATGCGTTTTTGACATTATAAAACTTAATATTTTTTTTAATATTATGGAAAATTGAACAACAAAATAGTATATAATTTTTATGCAGGATGATATTATAATTAATAAATTTAAATTTGGTGGGTTCTTCCTGCAACGCAATTGGTCGTGATTGCATCAATCAAAACATTTCAACATGGTTGAAATGTTTTCCAAGCGCCATCTGTCGGAATCCTTCCAATTCCCGAGCCAGCGGCTTTTTTGAAAAAAACATTTTTAAAGAAAAATGTTAAAAATGCTGTCCCGAGGTTGAGGGACCGAAACGAGTGTCCTGGGACGACGACCACCTAATGTCCACGTACGATTTCAGTGGACGGAGGATCTCAGACAAGATCTAATGCGCTGCTACGACGAGAGCTGTCCGCAACAGAGAGGCTACATGGCGCGAATGCATAGTCGGTTTGCATTAATGCATCCCGAACTGGCAGATCGCTTTTCTCAACAACAACTGAGAGATTATGTGGCCTATCTGAGGCGGACAGGTTTCGTTGTTCCCAGCTGTCAACCGGTACTGGATGTGCGGGCAATAATATCTGAGCCCGTACGCGGTGCTGAGAGAGATGCTCCACATTATGAAAGCACGACACTCGTGTTTAGGAAAAATTTGACAACGAAAATTTTGCCTAAACAACGAGAATTAGACATAGCAAATAGCCTACTTCTGGATGCTCTTCCAGATGACAGCGACCTGTGGCAAGTCAATTGTGCCGTTTACGAGGCTGCAAGTGATCTGGTGACTCCGCGAAATCTGACACAGATATCGGGGAGTCGGCAGATTACAAGACGCATGTCTCAATTGAACGGTAAGATTCGACTGACACGGAAACTCGCTTCCCGAATTCAGTGTGTGATCGACTATTTAACATCTGGCCGTTCATTTACGGCTAAAGTCAAGAAGTTCGCACAACAACTGCGGACGTACTATCGCACACTGAACAAGCTGAAGTTGCTCAACATCAAGCAACGTTTAGCGAATAAAATTCGGGTTTTAGCCGATGCCAAAAAGAGGCTGCAAAGACGGGAAGAAGGAATTCGACAAAACTCAACATTTTGGACGAATCCTTCCAACCTCTTCAAACATCGTACCGCAGCCTCAAGCGAGTTTCCGTCGATGGCCGCAGTTGAGGAATTCTGGGGGAGCATCTACGTGAAAACATCTAGGCTTAATGCAGACACTCCAGGTATTAAAATCTTCACCGAGTTGTGCGACGAAGTCACACAACAAAGTGAAGATTGCCCACCCGTCAGTGCATTAGAGGTGAAAAATGCCATCACAGGAGCGAGGAATTTCTCCTCGCCGAGCTGGGATAGAATTAACAATTATTGGTGGAAGAAGTTCACCTCTGTCTATCAACACCTAGACCGGATATTCACCTCTTATATAAATGGAGACCAACCCATTCCGCACTGGTTGTGGAGGGCCGAAAAACGTTTTAAATAAATGACACGCTGATAGCAAAAATAGATTGAAAAAAAATATGTGATGAGGTGAGAATCATTCCATTATTTCTGCGCAAAAACAAAATAAATTAACGCTTCGAGCAAAATTGGGTCAACATATTATGAAGGTAAAAGTTATATCAAATATTCCTAATACAAAAATGAATCTAAATGTTGTATCATTTATATTAGTGCATATCGCGAAATTACAAAAAAAAATGATTTTTCGTCATATAGGTGTAAAATTCGATTTTACAAGTAAAGTGTGACATGAGTTCCCTAACCTTTCGAGTTGCAAATTCGAGGTATAAACTCGAATTTTATACCCACTATGACGAAAAATATTCGTATCGTGGGAATATACTTTTACACCCACAAGGCGATCATCTCGTATCCTCGCGAGGAGGAAATCGAATTTTACACCCCCTATAACGAAAATATCTAGTTATTAAAAACGTCAATCTAAGTCGAAATTCTCATTACCCTGCTATGACAACCGTGGTGAATCGTGACAGTTTGAAATTAATTCCTCATACCTTTTTAACTTGCATTTACTAACCAGGCGGGATTTTTTTTTAAATCACTTCAAAATATAAGTTTTGCATTAAATATTCAGTAACTGCGTTCATGATAAACAAAAAACAAAAAAAAAACAATAAAACCCAAAAACTCAAAAAACCCCAATAAAACCTCAAAAAACCCCAAAAAACCCACTGGGTTGGGCTTTTTTAAAAAAACCCGGGGTTTTACCAGCCCTGATATCTAGTGTAACGAATCCTACTTTCGTTGTTAAAAACGTTCAATTCTATTTCTGATTTTACTTGGTTGTTGTTTAATTAATCTCATTAACAGTTCCAATTGAACTATATGGAGTCCAGAAAAAAAATCCTGACTATTGGGGGTTTAATAGAAAAAGACTTTTTACAACATTCAAGGAATTTCTGTTTGCAGACGAGAGAAAAACAATTTTGATGATTCATTTTCAAATGAATATCATTTAATCATTGGTTCTTGTTAATTTGCGGGAAAATGAAACCTTTCGAAGATAGGTACGCCTTTTGCGTCGTGTGTTGCAAATAAATAACTTGTTTTCGTAAAAGCAATAAAAACGTAAAAAATAAAACAGTCGATAAACATGCCTAATATTATATCCCGCTTTAAATCATCAATGGTTTTGATATCGGTCACCGGATATACCATTATTATCAGACCTCACAACTATGAATACTCTGGGCTTGAAATTATCCCAATGAAATCCGTCGTTTGTTGCTCCTCATTCATCTTACTAAAAATGGATTTGGCATTGCTGAAGCGTGTTTTCGCCTATTTTCTGATTTTTAACGTCCCTCCACGGGCTCAATTTTTTGTCAAAACGAAACGTATTAGAGGGCAAATTCTTCGCCTTTTCAAGATCTACAATATTGTTGCATATGATATTTCGCTAGCATTTTACGGAAATAAGTTAGACGCGAAACAGCAAAGAAAGGCAGTTTTTATCATTTTTAGAGCGATACCTGGCGAAATATTCATTGCAGGTCATATGCTCTCTGAGGTAAGTTCTAGCTCTATAAAAAAAACCTTCAAAATCAGCCATCATTCGTTAAAGTAATTAAAAACAAGCCGAGTTATTACAAAAAAAAAACTATTTTTTTTAAACTTCAATGGCTCTGCACTCAAATTCTGAGCTTCAGATCCCACTTTGGTATTAAACTTTTTTGCTCAGAATGATGTCGAGATGCCCTGCAATATTATGCGGGAGTTCTGGGACACCCTGTATAAACATAAGATTTCAAATTCTTGAAAAGTAAAAAAATTTAATGCGCTAATTTGTGTCCAACTTCCTGATCTGCAAATCTCGGATCATAACACCAATTTATTGACATTTCCTAGCGAACTCGAGTATTGTCACACGACATTCTACGATTATGTAAATGAAGCTCTTAACGTATATGAGTCAACTTGTACTAAGCGTTTTACATGTCGTCCCATTCGATGGTTTACACCTAAGCTACGCTCTTGAATTAGGGAACGTGGCAAACTATTTACCCGCGCTAACCGAAGGGAAGATCCACACGTGTGTGAACAGTATAGGAATATGCATAAGGAAGTTAAGAATGCTATCAAAACAACTAAAAACCGCTACTTGAATGACCAAGTTCTTCACCAGTCAACCCCAAAACCCGGTCGCGCTTACGGTGCTTCATCTCGATCAGCTCTTCACCAATTTTTCATCAGCCATTGTAAATCAGCATTATGCGGTAATAGCTTCGTGTCATTCGCCATGTGACCTAGAAGCCCTTGATACTATTTCATCACTGTCCCTAACAATCACTCATCCTTCATTCTCATTCTCAGTCATTAGCCAATCCGAAGTGCTCATTAGCTTAAATTTAATTCTAACTTAATCCCGTGGGCTAAGTCATCTTCCAGCCGCTATATTAAAACAACAGTTCGCTATCATTGCATCTCATTTGACATCCTTTTACAATCATTCTTTCTCTACTGGTGTTTTCCGTCCATCTGTAAATCATTGTATGTTTTACGTTATTCCATTGCAGCAAGCCCAGACCCCCTTTAACCCCTCAGACACTCGTCCAGTATCAAACTCATCACATCTATCTACAATCATTGATTCCGTTGCCACACAGCATATTGTTAGAATTCTTGGGAGTAATCGATTATTATTAAATCCAAAACAATGCAGGTTTCGGAAACACCACAGCGTGCAAACTGCACTACTTCACAACCTTTTGGACAACATCGACTTCGACTTCTCGAAAACCTACGACTCACTGACTAATTCAATAATTCTAACCTGCCTGCATAACATTGGGCTCGAGGAGTCGGAGTTCATATGGGTACGCTCTTTTCTGTCTGGACGGTCCCAGGCGATAATTGGGCTAGACAACTATGCCACATAGCCGAAATATACAACCCCAGGCGTTCGTTATTGTTATAAATAGTCATACCTTCGTGGCTCAGGCGGTTAATGCACTAGTCACGAAGTCGTAGTTCGTGAGTTCGATCCCCGTCTGGTGAACAATTTTTCGATTTCGTTTTCAAGCAGCGGTTCGCTGTTGGTAAGACGAGCCATGTTGTTTGTGTTTACGTTTCGAAAGTATTGCTTATCTGGCGGAAATCGACTCATGACCGCTGCTGTACTTGGTGTAGGTTTCTGCAGTCCTACATTTCATACACAAATGTGAAGTATGGCGCTATCTTTCTAAGTCGATCTTCAGCTCTCGCAAAATTTTACGAGTAATAATAATAATAATACGGCAACAATTAAGTAAAAAGGGCGATTCCGCTCGTTAATTAATAAATAAAAAAAATGCCTCTTCTTCTCCGTCGAACCCTTCGCCTACCACGTGAACGACAGCTACTATCCATCGAACCTACTGTGTCCGCTTTATCTCCCTCTGACATGGCCCCACCAAACGACCAATCAGAAGATTGCAGAAGAATTTGGCCTTGTGTAACGAGTTAAAAAATGACGTGGAGTATATAAAGCACCCTAACGCCCTCGCTAGACTGATGTCAGATTTACTAATCAATGGCATTCCTAACAGTGCACCCTATCGCCAGGAGATATAATGCTTCGTGTTTGAAATCATCTTAAATTACCTGGATTATATGCGGATATTCTTCGAATTATTTAAATGAAGTACAGGCGACCTGCAAATACGACCTCTACTGCTGCTAGCTCTTCATCCGCTCCTCAGCATTTTTCATTTAAAGTTCATTTTAAATCTGTCCAAGTTCGCCAAATTTTTTATTGTTGAAACCAAACGCAATCTTGGCAGAATCACTGTTCAAGATTTGCTTCCGGAACTATATGATGAGAATGATACACTGATAATTGCTGTTAGCTGCAGACCATGATGTCAAAAACATTCAGTGACATTCCGCACAAAACGCGTCAGATAATACATCTTCATGCATAATTTCGTCTGACGGATCATCCTTTTTAAAAATCTCTTGCGTTAATGTAAGCTTGCTTCGGGCCCATCTGCATGATGTTGAAACTGAAATGTCTGTTGGCTTAACTCACGATCACGTATTAGCGCTTGCAGGAACATGACTTACTCCGAGCATAGATTCCGCATGTGTTAATATCGCTAACTATAATTTCGTCAGAAACGATCTTCTTGCTGATGGCCGACCGCGATACATTCAAGCAGGAGGAATTTCGTGCCACATAAATCTTTAGTTTTTTCAGTTATCGACAGTTCTGAAAAATTGAACATCGATATCCCGGAGTACTTCTTCCTTGAAATTAAATCACACAAGCATAGCGTATTATTTGTCGTAATATATCGAAGGCCGAAAAGTCAGCTCTTTTCCGATTTTCTTGTTAAATTCAATATGTATTTACGTAGGTTTAAGAATGTAATAATTACGGGTGATCTCAATTGTAACTTATTGTCAAATATAAATTGTATAAGTGATTACTCGCTCTTTTCTGTACCCTTTGGCGCTAGCCATTATTCAGGATTTCCAGTTCTCAGTTAGCCCTTGTTATCGTCGATTCAAATAGTAAAATTAAGTGTTTCTCTAAATATCCAGCGCCTCCGTAAACAATCACGTATGGAGATTTTACAATCTGAAATTATCTTGCCGTAACAATTGATCTTATTGCGTTACTTTGTCTTAGGCTTCCGAACCTTTAACGACTGAGCGTGATCAATCTTTTGATGTACACCACAGCGATCTAACACCTAGTCTTTCCGCTTTCACAATTGTGTCAATGCTACGTAATGCAATGTTCTAAGCTTATCACTCAGCGATCTGTCTTATGGATTTCTCGTGAATTGCGAGCTAATATTACGAAACGCCATAAGTTGTATACACATGCGAGGAGAACTCGTAACCCGATACTGTTACGGCAATACAGAGATATGCGTCGTGAAATTAAGAACGCCGCAAAACTGGCTAAGAATCGTATCGTAACCGTAAATATTTAGCCGAATTTGTGTCACAGCAATCGAATCCTAACAACATCTGGTCGTGCTTGCGAAAACCTGGCCTTGCAAACGTCACGTCCCAGTCCGCTCTAAATCACATTTCTTCTTATCATTAAATGGAGACTATTCACTAGTAGCACCATGTCATCCGCCGTGCGATCAATCATCTCTTAATCATATCCTATCGCGACACTTGTCCACTACCCAACCATCTTTCACATCGTTGTTGTCTGCTTTCACTCATCAAGATGTTCTTAACCCACTAAATTCGGACATTTCTTTATGGCATTCAACTCAATAAAGTTCCAAACCCTGTACACCTTTCTCATACGCTCCTAATAACTAATCCTCCTCATCTTTTCACAGATCGATTCACTTGCCACCCGGCAAATAATGCGATTCCTCGGGAACAATGAGCTCCACCATTCTAAGCAATGTGGATTTCGCAAACATTATAGCACTCAAACTGCAATACTTAATCTCTTGAATAACATACGGCTCGGTGTCGACAAAAGCTGTGTAACTGTCCTGATGATATTTGATTTTCTAAAGCTTTTGATAATTTAAGCCACACGCATATACTAATGTTCTTGGCTCTCCATCTCATCCAGGAGGGAATACATTCTAGGTAATCTGACCTACAGTATTTTTACCTCTTCACAGTCATCGAATCTTTTTGCACGGTTTACTCCTTTTGGTGAGTCTGTACGCCGATCTTCTCGTTTTCGTTCTTGACCTTTCATGCACCCAACTCTCCGTAGTAATGTATTCACTAACTCATTCTGGATCAGAGTCATACCGTTCTGTAACTCTATGCCTAATCACCTACATAATCATACGGCTTCAATATCCTTCCGTGGCAATTTTTATGCATATTTGTTTAGACCAGACGGTGATTAATACACCGTCATACCATCTTTCTGTATTTATGTTTACCTAATATAGATATAGATTGGATTCTTTATGCGTTAATTTAGTTAGTTATGTTCAGATTTAGACGTTAATTTAATTACTGCATTACCAATATTACCCATTTTTGTTTGTTACTCTCGAAAGTAGAAAGATAAAATATGTTATTTTTTTATTGTATATGTTTATCCCCTCAAACTTTTGTAATGAGCAGATGCTCAGAAGATTTGCCCACTACCGTTAGTGGCCACGGCATTAATAAATTTGTTATCAATCAATTAATCTCTCTCTCTCTCTTTCTTTCTCTCCGGTATTCAGTGAATAATGTATAAACATTCTAAAAATTGCTCTGCATATTTTAACTATTTTTACACCAAAAGAATTGTACTCGCGAAAGAGCGAGAGATCTTTAAAGAGGATGCACAAACCGAGGACCAACATACCAGTGGGAAACATTTCGTTATTTCTCCGCTGTAAGGTCCACTGTGTGCCGTTGTAGAAAAGTGAAAATTTATTCTACAGTTTCACCCCAAGAACGTGTCAACGGCAATCTTCGGAGCAATTATTGACTGTGCATGTCTGTCAAAATCTCGTGGTGCAATATGTCAGTAGCTAGCCAAAGCTCCGACCTGTCATCGCAATAACATCAAATACGTCAATCAAAAGGTACGTCAATTTGCACGAGGAGTTATAAGCCAGTAATTGATAACATTAGTTATTGTTCATGTGAAAAATCATTTCACAAATCGTGTGCGCAATTGACCATTATCGGTAAATCGAAGACAGTGTGCTGCGTTCAATGCCACACCTCGTCTCCTCTGCTCGTGCGACCACTGCAGCCACGTGAGGTATAATCCCTTTCTATCTATCATACTACTACCTCTTTCGAGTACGCCTCCCCAAGCTTTCCATCGATATTAACTCCGTTTCGTCTACTAAAGGCAAGTTCCCCTGCGAGTATAGTACTACCCGTCTCGCCTGTCGTGTTTTCGCAAGCTTCGTCTGATATGACGTTACAAATGAGCATTTCGCGTTCATATTAGCAGCTGTATATCTCAAAATCGAAATCGTCGATGTTAAAAGCGACATAAACGGTTTATGTCAGGACCTGCCTTTGTTGTCTACTACCGTGCAGCAAAACTCGATCACCTGCAACGAACTAAAGCGGATGTTAAATATATGAATGACTCTAATGCTCTTGCAAGGCCTACATCTGATTCATTGCTGATGACAAGTCTTATTTGCATTAAGTATACATTTACTACCCTCAATTCTATTTTGCAGACCATTACGTTTAGCGATGTCTCAATGCGATTATTCAGCTATTGAAAAAAATCTCTCTGTGCTACTCCAGCGCAAGCTTCCTATCTTTCAGACGCTGCGACTTCTTCGATTATTTAAGCAACTCCATAATGTTAGCATGTCTACGAGACATAGGTGTTAAGAAATCAGCATTAAGATGGAGGCACTTATTTTTTATCAATCGCTCCCATATATTGCATTAGAATGCGGAGCATCTGACGTTGAACTCTGTTCAGCTGTTGTGCTCTAAGAATCACGCTTAGGGCCACGACTATTCATCATCGTAATAAACACCCTATTCTCGAAGTTCAAACATTGTCAAGCTATTCTCTTTACAGAAGACACACAATTTTATCTGTTAACCCCAATAAATAGTCTGATCGAAAATATACAAAAAATGAATAGTGACATTGCCGAACTTGTAAAGAGGTCCCAGGAATATGGACTTATCTCGAATGGCCATAAGATCCAGGCTATCATCCTGGGATCGTCGCAGAATCTAGCGACTATCGAAGAACTTACTATATCAATGTTATTGGCGGGTAGGATACAATACCTTACTCGAATAAAGTTAAAGCTCTAAGTGTAGTAATTACATCCGACCTCACTTGAAACCGCAATATTAATGCCATTCCATCCAAGGTATCTACTGTACATATAAACTTTTAATCGTAAATGCCTTAGTCATCCCACATCTCGACTGTCATTGCCGATCTACCTGTTTATATCAATAATAAGCTACATCTGCAAAACATCGCCTTGAGATATGTGTGCAGAATACGAGGAGATGAAAGACTTACACCGTACAATAATAAAGACAATGTGCTAAGAATCGCTTACAATCGACAATACTTCCTAGGCAATCTCATTCATCACATCATCAATCAAATCACAAAAATACAAAATCATAGCTGAAGTTGATGATATTCGGACTCGGGGATTTTCGATGTCGCCGATTCAGAATTTAGAATTTTTATTATTACCAAAATTTTCAAAATTCAAAACGGCGGATCCAATATGGCGGACGAAAATAAAAAACTATGCTTGATTCCGATGAAACGCTGTATATAGGGGTTTTCAAGATCGCCGATTATGAATTCACAGTGAAATTTTCTAAATTCAAAATGGTGGACTAAGATCGAAAACTCTATGTACGTGATTTTGACGAAACACGGTACCTAGAGGTTTCCAGGTTGTCGATTATGTATAGGTTGTCCCATTTTCATTATTGAAAGAAGCCGATACACAATGGCGGATGAAAATACGAAATCATGATTGATTTAGACGAAACAGTGCTTTGCATGGTTTCGATATTGTAATAAAGCCAAGTTCTTTCTATCGAAAGAAACCAATGTCTAATGCTACATACAAAAATTGGGAAGACAAACTTTCCGTACATTGTTAACTCCACCAAATCTTTTCAAAAGTAATGGAAATTCAAAACAATTAATACAAAGTAATCTTAAACATTTCTTTCATAAAAATAACATTTAATAAAAATAAAATACTTATTAAAGTTCAAAAATGGATACAACCTCCTTAAAAAGTCCTTAGCTCTCCGCGAATGACGTATTTATTATGGAAGGATAAAAGATTGGTGACTATGCTTTCTACCAAACATTCCTCCGAAATGGTTACAAGTAATAAATTAGATCATCATACTATAATATAAGGTAAGCGGAAACCAACTATTGTATTGGAATAAAATAATAGTATGGGTGATGTTGATTTATCTGATCAATGCATTACGACGTTTGAAATACTAAGGAAATCATGAAAATGGTATATCAAAACTTTCTTTCATTCACTTGACTTACCAATCTTCAATGCATATGTGATATACAATGTAGTTCACTCTGATAACAAACTACAATTCTTGGATTTTCGCATGCAATTATCGAGAGAACTCCGTCAACATCACGGCTACGAAAATAAAATAAAGAAATAATTCTCTACAGAAAATCCAATGACATTTGCAAAGCCGCAATTTCCATCTGCAGTTCGAAAAAATAAATCTGTTAGAAAGCGATGCGTTTTGGTAAGACTAAGTACGTTAACTTTATGTGCGGGGATTGCAATGACATGCCGTTATGGGTAATACCTTGCTTTAAAGAATATCACACTACCAATATTCTTATGAAACGATATTAAAAAATTAATGAAATGAAAAGAAAGAATTTACATTTTATAGAATTAAAAGAAATAAAGAACACTAAAACTATTTGAAAATAAATTACAAAATTAGACTTTAAATTTACAAACGGAAAATATAAAAAAGAAAAAGCAATAAAAAAAACAAAAAAACTAAGGAGTGTAGAATCCTTCTGCAACCTCCTCGTCGGTACACTCTGGGGTGGTGTAAATTTCACCAGCAAACTACATAGGTAAAAACCCAGGTACCATTTGTCATATGCTCGGTTTCGTGCAAATTTACTGAGAAATGTAGAATATATTGCAGTATATAAATGTAAACTAATTTTTTAGTCGTCATATTATGTCCGCCATTTTGAATTTATGATTTTGTCTTTAGATTCGAATTCGGCGACCCCAATAACCCCCGAGTAACAAATTTTGTCTGGGTCAAATAACTTTTTGCATTTTGGTCTGTCATCTTGGAACGGCCAATTTGAATGTTAAAAAATCTGAGATCAGATTCGCAATCAGCGACCCCAAAAAACCCTGTATATTCAGTTTTACCTCGACCAAGTAGGTTTTTACATTTTGGTCGGCCATCTTGGATCCGCTAGTTTGAATTTTTTAAATCTGTGGTCATATTAGTAATCAGCGACCCCGAAAACCCCTGTATATCCAGTTACCTGAATCAAATAGCTTTTTACAGTTTGGTCGACCATCTTGGATCTGCAATTTTGAATTTTGACGTTTTCATTTCAGATTCGAATTCAAAGACTACAAAAATAATATCTCATAATAAGTTTCATGAAAATTCATTCAGAAATATGGAAGATATAAACGGATATACATTTTTATTCGCCATATTATGTCCGACATTTTTAATTTTGCAATTTTTATCTTGTATTTGGGTTCAGCGACCTAAAAACGATAGGATACCAAGTTTCAGACAAATTCATCGTAAAATATAGAAGTTATTCAGGATGTGCATATATGCTATAATACCACTTGGTCTTAGAGGAAATGACAAGAAGCAAGCCAAAGAGTGCCATAATTCAATAAATCCTCCTCTTATTTCTGAGAATGATAACACTTTGGTTCTAAAGAAATATGTCATTCCAGAACTTCACATCTTACAAGGAATCACAGATCATTTATTTTGGAACGGGTTTGTACCATTTATTGGTAGAGAAAAACACTGATTGGGCCACAAAAATTCTTTCCAAAAAAGTATCAGGTTAACTCTTTGAAGGGAATGCCTGCAGGAAGCTATTTCAAAAAGCAGACCAGTTAAGGGGTGGCACCAGCTTTATTTTGACCCCCTTAAAATTTAAATTAAATTATCAGAAAAGTTTATATTATTTTTCTTGCATCTTTTTTCGCCTAAAGATATATAAGGTGGTAAAAAAAAAACTATATTTGGAAAGTTTAGAATTTTTATGTTTTCGAAATTTTAATATTTTTTGAAATCCATACGAGAAGTAGTTTGAAATCGGAAAATAAGCATTAAAAAAATTGGTATAAAAAGATATTAAAATTTGTAAAACTACATACATTTTTTTGACTAAAATTTCTAAATCGGTCAAAAAATTTGTTTCTATTTACATAAATTGGGGAAAGCATTCAAAAGTATAAAAGAAGCATAGAAAAAATGGGCATACAAAATCTTGAAATAAAACTAAATCCATTCTTTTTCGACTAAAATTTGATTAGCAACCAAAATTCAATGTAGATATTCATTTTTTTCTTACTAATGTCGATATTCACGTTCTTAGATATTTCCTCAACTTTCTTATCAACCTGAAAACTTTGTTTAGGCAATTCATTTTGAATTTGAACACTATTTTCAACCTGCTCTCAGCGGATCATTATTTTTCTCTGGGCCATATTGTTTCCATCGTTTACATGCCAAATTCTGCAAATGGATTGATTTCTTATTTATTTTAGGCATTTTATTATTTGATAGGTTTCGTGACAATTTTTTTTTTGTGAAATTGACAATAAATTAAATATATAATTATGGACATTTCTTATTTGAAATTTTCGGCTAGAAAAAGTGAAATGTTTTGGCTGTAGTGAAACTTCTATGACAGTTGATGTAGGTGAAAAAGAATGTAATGAATTTGCTTGAAAAATTGTTCTCCAATGTGAAGAGTGTCAAAGAAATGGATTTAAAACTCAAAAACTTCAAATTTTTTCATCGAAACGTGCAAAAAGAGGAGAATCTCGTACTCTTTTTGAAGAATTTCCCCATGTGGGGCATTCTATGCGAAGCGTACCAGCCGAAAAATGGAAAGTTTTTCAATCTTGTTAAAATTTGCACAAATATTAGTGCTATTGACAACAAAGAAGTAGAGAAAATTCTTAACCGTAGATGAAAGGGTTGCCGAGTTACAGGGGCTTCAATTTTTATCTCGACGGCCGTAGTGACGACATTGAAATGCCTATAACGTCCGATAAAATCCGCCGATTTTAAAAACTGACCAGTGGTTTTTGAAGCTCTTTTTCCGTACTATAAGAATCTTTTAAGAGCAATTAACAATTTTTTTAAATTCTTCATTATTTTTTAATATTAACACTAAAAATATTTTCCATGCGAGGCTCCTTCAATGAATTTGGTTAAGTTCAAACGAACAAAAAAGTATAGGACGACCAAAATGGGCTGAGCAGTCATTTTCGAGCTACAACTCGAATTCTTAGCGAGCGTATGAATCGCGAGCCGCCACCGGACTCCGCCCGGCCCGCTGTGATACGCGCTTCGTGATCGATGGTAGGTAAATTAAAATTGTTAAAAGATCTATTAATTTTTTAAAATAAATTTTCCGTAATGCAATTGTTTTATAAACAATTTTCAAGCATGCAGTAAAATTAGTAGTATACTACTGTTGCTATTTTGAATTATTCTGGACGATTAAAAAATAATACAGGAATTGATTAATAGTTGTTGTTCGTCGACAACGGCGTAACTGTTGCAACGGTATAAATCTACATTCAACGAAACGTGCGATTTGAAAAATAGCTATAACGGGAATTTTATGAAATTTACACTGAAAAAATTGTGTATCAAATAAATATTTATTCGAATAGTCTTAAACAAACATTTACTATAATTCGTATGAATCTTTACCGAGATGAAGCCATTTTTTTTCTTGTATATTTTTACATAAGAAAACATTTGCTTAAATTGAAGTAAATCTACATCTAACTAGCAAACTAATATTTACTTAAATCTGCATTTTTTCAGTGTATTAAGTAAAACTATATCGTGAAGATTAAATTTACGGCAAATTTCAAGGACAGAATTTTGTCTCCTTACACGACTAAGTTAATACCTTTATGCTACGGATGTCAATGAGTTTTCTTTAACGCAAAGAAACTCGATAGAAGTGTTACAGGCTGAAGAGTCATATCGTTGAGGGTATAGAATTGGCTAGAGAAATTACTGATGAAGATGAAACTTCTGAAAACAATTCAGATAGCGATTTCGAGAGTACGCTATAAAAAAACGGTACTTGAATGCAATGCTTATCATAAGGATGCTGTTAAAGTATTGGAGCAGGGTAGGACTTCCGTTTTGATGAGTAAATGAGATAGACGTGTGTTATTGCGAACCAACAAATAGAACAAATTTTCTGCTCTATTCTGCCTGCGGGCTTTATTTCGTTTCAGAAATTGCAAAGTGAATAATTGCAAAAGAAGAGGACGAGTCTGGACTACAGGTGAGGACGGAGGTCACTGGAAATCAAAGGTAAAAAATATTATAAGACCTAACCTACAAATTTCCACGTGAGTGAGACCAACGTCACGGTCAAAAATTCTAATTTCGACCACGAGAGGGAGACACCGGTCATCCGGGTAAGTCGAATTCGGCGTGACGAAAATTGAAAAGTCACCAGAAACAATATACTAGTTGAATGATTATAACTTTCATTAAGCGGTAATCAATACAGCTGTATGGAAGGGGTGACTGGTGGGGACATCGGCAAGAATTCACCTGAAGCTCGGACGGTAGAAGAGGCGAAAAGAGAGATAGTGGAAAGGTGGTTAAGAAAGAGCGAGAGCGGGAAGAAGGCGTCGGCTAAGTCGACGGAATCCAGTACGGAGGGGCAAGAGAAGCCAAGGAGTGGTGGAGAGGAAGGTGGAAAGGGAGAAAGCAGTAGCACGGTGATAGCGAATAGTAGAGGAAGACCGAAAAACGCGGAGAGGCTGAAGAAGGAAAGAGGAAGTAGCTGCAGTTCAGTTAGCAGTTTAACGTCGTGGATAGCCAAAAGAAAAGTAGAGAGTGAATCAGAGAACAGTGAGAAGGAAGACGAGGGAAACCGCGCAAAGCAGATCGTGAAGAGGAGAGCGAAGGAAATAAAGAGCGAGTCAAGTGGGGAAAAGAACAGGCAACGACAAGGTGAAGCAGAGAAAATGAATAAAGACGAAATGAAAAAGCTGATGAAAGAAATGAAAGAGGAGATAATTAAGGAAATAAAGACGAACATGGCTCAAGAAATGCGAGCAAAGAATGATGAGATAGTGAAGGAAATAAGAGAAAATATAATCGAAGAATTGAGAGAGGAAAGAAAAAAGGAATGGGAAGATTTCAAAAAAGAAATGTTGAAAAGAGAAGCTGAAATGAACAAGGAGAGAGAGGAGATGCGAGAAGAACTAAGGATGGTGAAGCAAAGATGTGAAGAAATGGAAAGAAGAGAGAAGAAAAAAAATATTGTAATAAAAGGGATGAATGTGAGAGAAAATGAAAAAGCGGGAGAGATAGTGAAGCGTGTTTTGAATGAGATAGGAATAAATGAGAAGAAGATAGAAATAGAAGAGTCATATATAATAGGGAGAGAGAATGCTAAGATAGTTATAGCGAAAATGAGTAGAATGGAAGATAAATTAGAGATATTAAAGAAATGCAAAATGTTAAAAGATAGTGCGATGGAAAAAGTATACGTAGATGACGATTTAACAAGAGAAGAGAGAGAGATACAGCGTGAGATAAGAGTGTGGATGAGGTGTGAAAGACAAAAAGGAAATAATGTAAAGATGGGCTTTGGGAAGGGGTATTTGAATGGAAAGATGTATGTGTGGGATGAAAAAATGAGAGGTATGAAAGAGAAGGGGTTCTGGAGAGAGAGAGAGACAAGTATGAGTGAGATAGAGGGTGACAGAAGGAAAAGACAGGCGAAGGGAAAAGGAAGAGGGGGAAAGGAAGATAGCGGAAGAAATAAAAAAGATAAAAAAGACAACAAGAGTAAGAAAGAAGTAAATGCAGAAAAAGAGATGGTAAGAGGGGTGATATGGAATGTAGCAGGATTAAAGAAAAAAGACGAGGATTTCTGGGATTTTCTGAAAGAGTTCGAAATAATAGGGCTGACGGAAACATGGGTAGATGAGCGAGGGTGGGGGAACTTAAAGGAAAAGATGCCAGAGGGATGGAAATGGAAATGTCAGCCAGCGACTAGAGACAGTAAAAAAGGGAGGGCGAAAGGAGGGATCATAACGGGAGTAAGAGAAGAGATAAAAGAGAAAGAGGTGGGATACGAAGAAAAAGAGGGTTGGCAAGAAAGGATGATGGAGATTGGGGGAGAGAGATGGAGAGTGGTTATTATATATAATAATGAAGGAAGAAAAGATCTGTTAGATAATATTAAAGAAAAGATAAAAGAAAGGAAAGAGGATATGTTGATATTAGCAGGGGATTTTAACGCTAGAATAGGGAAAAAGGGATGGTGGGAGAAAAGGGAGGGGGAAAGAGAAGAAGAAAGGGAAGGAAGAGAGTCCAGAGATAAAGTTATAAATAAACAAGGAAGAGATCTGATTGAGGTATTCGAGGAAAGAGGATGGTTAGTCTTAAATGGTGAGAAAGAAGGTGACGAGAAGGGGGAATGGACGTATGAAAAGGCGGGGAGGAAGTCGATTATAGATTATGGAATAGTGAATTGGGAGGCATGGCAGAGAGTGAATAAATTCGAAGTGGGATGTAGGATGGAGTCGGATCATCAGCCAATAATATTCGAAATTAACAACAAAAGCGAAAGGAAAGAGAAATTAAATGGCGAAGAAGGGATGGTTCAAGACTGGTCGGAAGAGGGTGTTAAAAAGTTCAAGGAGAAGATGGAGGAGATAATATGGACGAGGAAAGGAGTAGAGGAGGAATGGGAGGAAATGAAAAGGGAAATAAAGGAAGCAGTGAAATTAAGGAAGAAAGGAAAAAGAAGACAAGTAGGATGGTGTCCATGGTGGGATAGAGAGTGCAAGGAGAAAAAGAGAGAGGTAAATAGGATGAGGAGAAGATATAGAAAAGATCAACAAAAAGGATATGACGATTTTATCAAGTGCAGAAGAGAATACAGAAGCTTATGCACCAAGAAAGAGGATGAGTACAAAAAAAAAAGAGGAGAGGGAAATAGACAATATAAGGACAGAAGCAGAGGCGTGGGCTTTTATAAATAGAGGGAGGAAAAAAAGGGAGGGGGTATGTAAAGAAATAGAAATGGATGAGTGGGAAAAGTATTTCAAGGATATATTAGGAGGCACGGAGGAGAGGAAGAAGGTGGAGCAGAGAAAGAAAAAGGTAAATAGAAAGGAAGGAGAGGGAATAAGTCAAGAGGAAGTAAATACAGAAATAAAAAGACTGAAAAAGGGAAAGGCAGCGGGGCTGGATGGGATAAGAAACGAGGCGTGGAAAGAGGGGGGAGTAAAGGTGGGATTGAAGATTGGGGGCTTAATAAAATCAGTGTGGGAGGGGGAAGGATTTCCGAAAAAGTGGAGAATGGGGGTAGTTGTCCTGATTTGGAAAAGAGGTGACAAAAAAGACACATGTAATTATAGGGGTGTGACATTAACCAGTACAGGGTACAAAGTATATGCGAATATCCTGAATAGGAGATTAGTAAAAGAGCTGGATAACAACGGAGGATTGTGTAGGTCACAGGCAGGATTCAGAAAAGGGAGGGGAACGGTAGAAAATATAAAAATCCTGAAGCACATAGTTGGAAAAAGACTGAAGAATAAGGAAAAAGTGTACGCTCTATTTTTAGATCTGAAGGCGGCCTTCGATAAAGTGGACAGGCAAGTATTGTGGGAAATGATGAGAAAAAGAGGGGTAAGCGAAGGCATGATAGATAGAGTAATGGAAATTTATGAGGAGACGAGATGTGTGGTTAAAATAGGAGAAAAAACATCAAACGAGTTCTGGGTGGAAAAAGGCGTGAGACAAGGATGTCCGTTGAGTCCAACGCTTTTCAATATCTATCTTGCGGACATGGAAGAAGAGATGAGAAAGGGAATAGGAGGGGTTAAAGTGCAAAGTGATAGAGTATGGACGATAGAATATGCGGATGATATTGTGGTGGTAGCAGAGAAGGAAGAAGGGCTACGAGATATGATTAGAAGGGTTAAAAGGTATCTGGAAGGAAAAAACTTAAAAATAAGCCCAAAGAAATCAAAGGTCATGGTTTTTAAAAATCCGGGAGGAAGAGAAAAGGAAAGATTCTGGTGGTGGGGAAAGAACAGGTTAGAAGAGGTGAAAACGTATAAGTATCTGGGATATTGAATGGTTAGTAATGGAGGAGATAAGGAACATGTTAGAGAGAGGATACGGAAAGCTAGAGTGGCGATGGGATGGGTATGGAGCTATGGAGAGAGAAAATTTAAGGGAGATGTTAGATGGAGGCTAAAACTTTTTGACAGTATCGTTAAGGGAATCTTGTATTACGGAGTAGAGATATGGGGGTATAAGGAATGGAAGGAAATAGAAGCGATACAAGAGAAGTACTTGAAATGGATTTTAGGGTTAGAAAGGACGACTCCAGGTTACATAGTGAGAGAGGAATTAAAAAGAAATAAACTGAGAGTTGAAACGGGGTGGCGAGCGGGAAAATGGGAGGAAAAGATACAGAAGGGAGAAGGAGGAGAGATTGGAAAACTATGTATGCTGGAGAGAAGAAAGGAGGAAGAGAAAAAGGAAATGAAAGAATGGACAAGAGAAAGTATAGAGAGAAGAGACTATATGTGGAGAGTAGGAGAGAGTGAGCTAAGCATTCAGACGTACGGTGAAAGCAAATGGGAAAGAGTAAGGGAAAGGGACATAGAGGCGGACGAGCAAGAAAGAGGAGAAATGGTAAGAAGAACAAGATCATGCAAGAATTATGAGAAGACAATAGGAATACCTGAGTATGTAAGAAGGAGTGTAAAAAGGGAAGGGAAAAAATGGTAAGGATAGCAAGGTGGAGATGTGGAAATGAAGAGAGAGGGAATAAATATTGGATGAATGAAGAAGAAAGAAAATGTAGATTGTGTGGAAAGGAAAGAGAGGATGTACAACATCTGAAGAGAGAATGTGAGCGGGTAAAGGAGAAAGTCAGGGCAAATTTTGAGGTGTTGAATGAGGATGGACGGGGATATGAATGGATGGAAATGATAGAAAAATTAAGACAGGAGAGAGAAAATTGAATGAATGAATGAATGAATAAATAAATGAATGAATGAAGAAATGAAGAATGAATGAAGGAATGAAGGAATGAATTAATGCATACTGAAGGAAAGAATGAATGGATGCATACAGAATGAATGAAATTGGGTAATCGTAGCAAATAAAGTAAGAAATGTTTGCAGAATGCAGAAAATTAAATGAAAATTAAATGTAAAAGAGTGGAAGTCGAAAAAATTGTAAACACGTAAAGTGAATGCAATAAAGATACATACATACATATTGGAGCAGGGTACCCGGTCATTTTCCCGAATCCAATTTCCCGAATGTCTAAAATCCCGAATATCCATATTCCCGAATTCCGTTTTCCCGAATGCCGTTTTCCCGAATCCATATTCCCGAATACTATTTTCCCGAATTCCGTTTTCCCGAATGCCGTTTTCCCGAATCCATATTCCCGAATACTGTTTTCCCGAATGGTCTTTATCCCGAATTCTCGAGGAACAAACGAAGTACAATACGAAGTGGTCTAACCTTCTCTGAATTTCGTTCGTAATTGTCATTTGCGACTGCATTTCATTTAAATTTTAAATTAAATTCATATATTTTACGGTCAACATGGCAGATAACGCTATAATACTTGGCACTAAGTTAGTCAACGACGGTCATATCTACCAGCGGTCAAGATGCCAAAATGGTAAAATTTACTGGGACTGCATCAGACCGCGGAAGAGGGAATGCACAGCTCGTGTAGTCACTGCTGATACTAAGCCCGGGGAAAGCGTTGTGATTCTTAAAGAATCGGTCCATCAGCATCCACCAAACCGAGAGGAATGTGACGCGGAAATCGTGAAGGTGAGGTTAAAGAGAAGAGCTGAGGAACACCCGGAGCAACCACCTGCACAAATACTGCGTTCTGAGATACCTCAGGTAAGAGAGGGAGTTTTGAGCCAGCTGCCAGAGCGTGAAAATTAAAAAAAAACAATGAGACGAAGAAGGCTGAAAAGTTTACCACCTAACCCTAAATCGATAGCTGACTTGCATGTTATACCTGAGCGGTATCGAAATACTCTCGCTGAAACATTTTTAATCCATGACTCCCAAAATAACGAAGCAAGAGTCCTCGTGTTTTCTACACGTCGAAATTTGGAGCTTTTATCACGAAGCGAGATTTGGTTTTTGGACGGAACCTTTAAAGTTTCACCAAATATTTTTACGCAGGTATTTGCTGTTCTTGGCTTCGTAAAAAAAAAAACCGTCCTGGGAATGCCTTGCATATACCCGGAGTAGCTGTACCACTAGTGTACGCGCTGCTCTCGTCAAAGGAATCATCACAGTACGCTGCAGTGCTAAATGCAATCTAGGCCGTGGCTCGCGACAATTATCGCATAGAGTGTCAACCGCAGATATTTGAATTATCAATTATTAATTCTTCTACGGAAGTCTTTTCAGATGCAGTCATCTCCTGCTGCTTCTTCCAGCTTGGACAATCACTGTATCGCCGAATTCAAAGTGAAGGACTACAACAAGCGTATAATGACCCTCTTGTGCCTTGCTTTTGTGCCCACTGACGAAGTAAAGACTGCCTTTGAGTTGCTTCAAGATGAGTCGCCAGAAGAGCTGCTTCCTATAGATTACTTCGGTGAAACGTACGTTATGGGGAGACCAGCACTTCGGGAAATTGGATTCGGGAAAATGACCGGGAATCTTGGAGCAGATTAAAAACAAATTCAAACAAACAACCAGCAAGTCTGAAAAAGTATTGCTTCTTACACTTGCTCCAAAATCTTGGGGTCGACAGAAGAGGGCTTCTCTGAATTCGGATGTTCAAAACGATTGACTCGCAAAGGGAAAAGTTTAGTGTCTGAGAACGGAATTTTGACTTCTCCAAATCATAGAAAAAGCGGAAATAAGCTAAGTACTGAAACTGAAGTCCGATTGAAGAATTTTATTAAAACAAAGAAAACAGTTGTCTTCTGCCTGGTATGAAGGACGATTCAGTAAAGAAGAAAGACGGATCTCGAGAACAAATTCAGAAAAGATTAATTTTATGCAATCTGTCTGAATTGTATTGTGACGTAGTCACTGATCGAGCCGTTAACTCTAACCGGGGAGAGCGTTCCGGGGGAATCCTTCCCCCTATTCGCCGCTGTTCTCGCCCGCCGTACCGGGGATACGCGCTATGGAGGCTCAGACCTCCCCGCCGTCGCTCCTCTAGTCAGTCGCCGTCGGGAGTTCCTTCCCCACAGACGGAGGCGAGTAAAGCCGGGGCGTCTCTCTCTTTCCTTCCAACTATAGAAGCCGAGAGCCGATTTGCGCCCTACGTATCTCTCTCTCTCTCTCTCCGAAGGAGAAGCCGGTACGTGCGGGCCGCGCGACCGTCACGCTGCTCCCCCCTTCCACGGATCACCCCCAGCATAGGACCCCAAGGTGGCGCCTTGACGGACGAGGAGAACGAAGAAGAAGCCATTCTGTCGCGGAACCCGAAACAGTACGCAATTTTCAGCCTGTGACTCGCCGAGTGGCATAGTTCGAGAGTATTGCGGTAGCGGACTTGTGAAAAAAAAGGGGACGAAAAAGTGAAGCCTAGGAAGGACCCAGAAAGGAGATAAGGGAACAGTGATCTCGGGAGACTCTGCGTTGTCAGTGAGGACCCCCTGGTGCGCCGTGACCCTGGTGCCGAGGAGGACAGCGGACGTAACCAACCGCCACCCCGTCGCCACAGCCGAGGATCCCGTGGCTCCACGAGGTTGTTTTCCGGAGCATCCTCCCTACATATACCGGACGGACAGCGACTTGTGAGTTGCCCATAGGGCCCCGATTTTCTATGTACCGCGGCGGAAGCCCCAAGGGGTTCACTCGATAAGCATTTTTTTTTCTTTCTCTTTCCCACTCCGATTCGCGTTTTGCGTTGGCGTGTTCGCGTGTACTTTCCTCCGGTTATTTGTAATGAACGAGCCCTTCGCGAGATTTGATCCCGTGACAATTTATTATGAGTAAATAAAATCGATCTTCGAAAATTCATTGGTGTACGAAATTTTATTTTGCGTTTTCCCCTTACACGGAAAAACAGTTACAGTATAAAAAATTTACCGCGCAATACCCCGATCTAACAATTGGCATTCCAAAATTTTGCCAACTCCGACCACTTTACTGTGTTCTATCTGGGTCAAGTGGGACACATACTGTTTGTGTCTGCACACATCATGAAAACGTTAAGCTCATGTTGGATGCAATACACACACAGAAACTAACGAAAGATTCCGAATTAACTCTCAGAAACTACCACGATTGCATAAAACTCATTACATGGAACGTTGCAACTTCATCATACTACTTAGGAGTATACCATTCTTGTCCTAGTGAAGATTTTTTTATGACTTATTTAAGAAAAATATTAGAAGATGGATGTATTGATAGAGTAGAATTTGAAGTTTGGCAACACACGGATTGTAGTACATTGAAAACCGAAAATTCAGACACCGAAAGTTTCATTGAAACTCTCGGCAATCTTTTGTTTAAATAAAAACCTCACGATTATGTCGCTAAATTGCAGTCACAATTCGGGGGCGATCTAAAAAACAATTTGGCTGAAAATCATTTTATTGTTCAATGTGATTTCGCAGAAAACAATGCGTTCGTGGTACAGAATGCCGCACAATTATTCCATTGGAACAATAACCAGTGTTCAATATTTACAGCCATATTGTACTATAAGCAAGAAGGTGATCTAAAACATCAAAGCTTCGCTATTTTATCAGATTGCTTAAAACATGATACAGTGGCCGTCTATGAATGGCAAAAAATTATTATGCAGCGTTTAACAGATAGCTTTACCCCAACAAAGGTATTTTACTTCACTGACGGAGCTGCGGAACATTTTAAGAATAAATATAATTTTAGAAATCTTATTTTGGAATTTCGACTGAATGGCATTTCCATGCTACTGCTCATGGAAAAGGTCCGTGTGATGGAATAGGGGGGAACTTAAAGCGGCTAGCAGTTCGAGCTAGTTTACAAGTCCTGCTGCATTGTATCAATTGGCAAAAACTAATTTGTCAAAGACCGCCGATGACCTCAAAACTAGATTCGCTGAAGCAAACAGTACCGGGAACTCAAAAATATCCTTACGTTGTTCCTTCTGATGATAAAAAGTCGCTCAAATTTAGAAAGGTTTCTTCAGCTACAGAAGTAATCCTGAAAATAAATAGAAAAAAGAGAAGAGAAAAATGAAATGAGAAAATAAAAAGATCAGTGAAAGGCAAGGGGACTCACCCACAAAAAGTACCCCGACTCGTGACAGGCAAGGGGACTCACTTAAAAAAGCACTCCGATTCGTGAGAGACATGGAGACTCACATTAAAAAAGCACCCCAAAGGAATGAGACCCCTACCACTCTGCGCGGTTCATACGCTAGCTCAAAAATCGAGTTGTAGCGCGAAAACTACTGCTCAGCCCATTTCGGTCGTCCTACACTTTTGTTCAGAAGAGATTTCTCTTTTTTCTAAACTTTGTTTCATTGAAATAGGAGGAGCCTCGCATCGAAAAAAAATGTTTAGTATTAATATTAAAAAATAATGAGGAATTTAACAAAATTTTAAATTGCTGTGAAAAGATTCTTATAGTACGGAAAAAGAGTTTCAAAAACCACTGGTAAGTTTTTAAAATCGGCCGATTTTATCAGAAGTTTCAATGTCGTCACTACGGCCGTCGAGATAACAATTCAAGCCCCTGTAACTCGGCAACCCTTTCATTTACGGTTAAAAAATGTTCCCTACTTAGTTGTCATTAGGACTAATATTTGTGCAAATTTCAACAAGATTGAAAAACTTTCCATTTTTCGGCTGATACGTTTCGCACAGAACGCATTTCAAATTTGCCTTTCGCAAATTCAAGTCAAAAGGAGTGCGAGATTCTCCTTCTGTTGTTGCATGTTTCGATGAAAAAATTTCAAGCTTTAGAGCTTGCAATACATTTCTTTGACACTCTTCACATTGGAGAACAATTTTGCAAGCAAATCTATTACATTCTTTTTCACCTGCCTCAAGTGTCATAGAAGTTTTTCCTCAGTCAATACATTTCATTTTTTTTAGCGGAAATTTCAACTGAGAAATGTCCATAATTGTATATTTATTAGTATTGTCAATTTAACAAAAAAAAAAATAAAAACATTTCTTCAGTTTCATTTTAAGGTAACCCCTCATAATAACGTTGTTTTGGCAATTCATCAGGTTCACTTAGAATTTCAACATTATTTTAACCTACTTCCAGCGGTCTTTATTTTGCTCTGGACCATCTTGCTTTCATCGTTTATCCACCAAATTTTTTAAATATACCGATTTCTTATTACGCTTAGGCATTTTGATTATCTGATATATTTTGTAAAAATCGGAAATACTAACACTTACTACAAAAATAAAATGTGAATGAAGTACGTATAAGGTTCGACAGAGAACACGGAAAATTTCTCAGTAACACTGCCGCGAAAAATAAACCAGTCTATAACTGACCTTTGCTTGTAGGTTGTATTTCCATTATTACAACAACATAAAATCAAAATGAAAACAAATTACAGCTAAAGACTTTTTTACGTTGTAAAGCAGAATAGTGGAATGTATTTAGAATCTGGGGGCATCCAAAGTATAATGCATTTCATGAAACATTTTCACACCTGCTGCTGAAGATGATGAACGTTATCAGAATAATTACTTCTCAATATGATAATAACGTTTAATCAAGAAAAACAGGAACACGGCAAAATTTTATTCCGAAACAAATCAAAATCTTCAGCAGTAGATGTGAAAAGTTCTCGTGAAATTCATTACACTTCGTGTGCCTTTACATTCTGAATAAATTCTACATTTATTGAGAAATGAAATTTTTTGTGTTATTTTTTTGCACCTCATGTACTTTAATTGACATTTTATTCTTGCAGTAAATGTTGGTATACAAATGCCTAAAATAAATAAGAAAGCAATCCATTTGCAGTATTGGGCGTATAAACGATGGAAACAATATGGCCCAGAAAAAAATAATGATCCGCTGAGAGCAGGTGAAAATAGTTTTCAAATTCAAAATGAATTGCCCAAACAAAGGTTTGAGATTTATATGAAAGTTGAGGAAATATCTAAGAACGTGAATATCGATATTAGTAAGAAAAAAATAAATATCTACACTGAATTTTGGTTGGTATCAAAATTTAGTCGAAAAAATGGATTTAGTTTTACAAATTTCAATATTTTGACGCCCATTTTTTTGCTATGCTTCGTTTACTCTTTGTAACGCTTTCCTGCATTTATGAATAAAAAAAAATTCTGACCAATTTAAAAATGTTGTTATGTAAACATTCAAAATTTAGTAAAAGGATAAAGGAACCAACAGCAATGGGCTACTTGCATCAAAATTTTTTGTTGGTTTTTATTGGATCATTATAAAGTATTATTACATACAAAAATACATTCCTGTGTTTTTTGTGAGTTTTTATATATTTCTTGAACACTTAAAGCTCGACTACTTTTGAAACGGCCTGTTTTGCGCGCCATTGAGGCGTGACGTCACTGTTCACTCTGTAACCTAACCTTTCTGTCCCATATATACAAACAATACAAAACTCCGAAATCAGTTGAACTCCAATATTGAAAATGTCAACACAAAATAGAAAGCCAACAAATTTTAAATACTGCTTTATGCCAAATTGTTCAAACAATTCAAGTAATTCACCACAGAAAACCTTTGTTGCTGTGCCAAAGGGTGAAATTAGAAAAGAATGGTATAAAATAGCTTTAAGTAATGATGAAGAAATGTCTAACAGATCTTTGAAATCTTCATTATATTGTTGTGAAGATCATTTTAATGTAGGTAAAATGTAATGTATTAATTCATTATATTTCAAAGTATGATTTTGAATCCAGTTTTTGAAATACATTTTTAGATGAATACAAATTTTACGTAAATGAATGCGTACTTATGTGAACCTATATATTTACGTAGTATTTTTATTCGCATATATAAGCTTAACAGCTTTGTGGAGTGAATAGGAATTGTGTAATACACTCCTTTGTTTAAAAAATATAATCGCTTTATAAGTTGTGTAATAATGTTGAAGTCGCTATGTCTAACGTCTATATCACTTATCATAGAAGTTTATCTGTATTGAATTCAGATGAATGAATATTGTACGTTTATATGGATTCTTAATCGACAATGTAAGTATATAAATATAAACTTCATATAATGCTTCTTGTGTAGATACGAGAAGACGTAGAAAATTATATGGAAGTTTCCTTAATGAGAAACGTTAGAGTTCAGCTAAAGAAAGGAGTATTTCCTCGGTTGACATGCACTGCAGCGGCAAATGAAATATATCCTATTCAAGTAGAAAGTTGTGGTGATTTATGTTCAGTCCAGACAAGTTCAGTCGGAGCATGTTCGATTGAAGAAAATTTACCACCGATAAGTTTGGTTCAGACAAGCTTGGACCAATTAAGTTCAGCCCAAGCAGGTTCAGAGCAGATAAATGCGGACCAAGAAAGCTCGTACCAGGCAAGTTCAGTCCAAGTGAGCTCAGACCAAGACTATTATATTGTACCCGCCCTCTTGGACAGTGAACTTTTAACTTTTGAATATCAGTGTTCTGTAGAAGATAGTGAAAGATTGGTCAGAAATGTTGGTATTCAATGTAACCAACAATCTTATAACAAGAAATTTCGCAGCAAAGGAGTGCAGTGCAAACCAGAAGTGTGTGATGCAGGTTTCTCATACATAAATTGGCGAAAGCGAACTGAATTGTCTCCCAAGTCACCAAATCCATCAACATCACATATAACCGATGTAACCACTTCAAAATCACTTGATGACACGTTAGAACAGTGCGACGAGTATTTACGTTTCTCTTCAGAATTAAGTAGTGAAGACAGCAAGTGTGATGAAGTTGGAAATAAACAATCCATTCTGGATACGAGAATGAATTTAATTAAATACAGGCCAAAAATGTACATCGGTGTTCCAGAAAAACTATGTTTATTCTACGTATTTTGAGTGAACAGTCAAATGTGGATATGTTTGATATATTTTTAACGCTGCAAAAAATAAGACTGAATGACACATTTGTACGACTGGGTGATGAATTTGGTGTCAGTGAGTCAACATCATCAAGAATTTTTGCACGCACTGTTCCAATATTGGCACATTTTTTGTCGAAATTTATATTTTGGCCTAAAAAAGATTCGGTCATGTCTAACTTGCCCATAGCATTCCGGGCAAATTATAGCGAGGTTATTTCAATTATTGATTGTTTCGAAATTGAAATACAAAAACCATCGGATGCTGTGCAGCAAAGTACAACATGGTCTGATTATAAGAAATGTAATACAATAAAATATTTGATATCGTCAACGCCTGACGGGTTTATAAACTTTGTATCTGAAGGATTTGGTGGACGAACATCAGACACAGTAATTGTAGAAGAAAGTCGATATTTGGAAGAAATTTATGTTGACAGTACAGTAATGGCTGACAGAGGTTTCAAACACATCGAACCATTACTGAAAACTAAAAATTGTAGTCTTATCAGACCACTAAGTGTTTCGTCAAAAGAAAAACCTTCAAAAATTGAAGTGCTGGAAACAAAGCGAATAGCTAGCCTTCGAATCCACATCGAGAGGGTGATACGAAGAATCAGAGAATATGAATTATTGAAACCGCATGCAACAGTGAATTTAAGGCACATTCAACACATCGACAAATGTGTTATTATTGCTTGTGCTCTTATAAACCTACAGATGCCAATTATTAATCAATGCATGTAAAAAATATTTTGTGCTATATTTAAAATAAATAACATTCATGTTGATAAACTCTTTATTTATTCATCATAAAAAGTTATAAATTTCCAAAATAAAACAAGTTTATGTAACTCCGTAGCATAAAGCACACTTTCGTGCGCTTTTTTCTCCGTCGTTACATAAAATATCGTATGCTACACGTGCGAAAGTGTATTCTCCTCGGATGTAGTTGCCGAGCTCGCCTACAGCGAATCTCGGCAAACCGCACATCCTCGGATAAAACACTTTCGTACTAGTAGCATAATGTACTAATATAATATTCTAAAATAAACATTGTAATAAAGTGAATTACTTTATGTAGTCTTTGGAGATTTAAACAATTTTGAGAAGATATTTTTCTTCCAAAATGCCATTGCATTTTCTATAATATCAGTAATTAATAGTTCGTCATACTGAACTTCAATTATGTCTACATTTTTACTGCTTTCAAAATCTGGTTTCGCAACACAGAAAAAACCTTTTTGACATTTTTTTAGAAACATATGTAATTGAATTTGTGCCATAAATTTATTTGCAACTGTGTTCTGACTAATATATTTTGTTGCAGTTTTGTCAGAAATTGGACACTTTATTTCAACTACAAAGTCTTTCCCTACAGCATCCGGCGAAGCACCTAAGGCTGGATATTGTGGATCGATTATTAGACCACTGTTTGACAACTCCGTATTCCATCTTCGTTGCAATTCCTTTACAACTTCTTTTTCCAATCTCTTTCCTCGTTCCATTGCTGCAGAATCGTGACATCTGGAAGCTCCTGTTACTCTTTGCACTAAACTGCCATTTTCAGTTTTGCAATGTGCAATCTCAAAAATGGTTGATGCAGTTACTCTTCCATACCTCATTTCATCCCACAGTTGATTTTGAAACTGATCTCGTGTTCGTAATTCTATTTTTGTACATACTAATACCGACATCATTTTCATTGCGTACTCAAGAAAAGCGTCTGCATCCATACTTGAATTACCAGACTTTTTGTACGAAATTATAAGTTGGTGCATTGACAATTGACGGTGCTCACTAACTTCAAGATAATGTCTTGACAACGAACTGTCGAATCTCTTGACTTTTATCGCAGTCATAACTGTATCCAGAAAATTGGTATTATCTGGAAGTTCGTTGACGGTGACTAGAGGGTGACCAATCTCATTTGCTCTAGAACTTCGAGTATTTGATGCCACTTGGGACAAGCGAGGTTTCTTCCAGTAACATTCAACTGCAGTCGCTTCAGGTTCCTCGCTTCTACGGTGCATCCACATTATAAATGCGATGACATGTTTACAACCTCCTGTAAATGAAGTGCATAAAATAACATCGAATAGATGAAGATATAAAAAAACGTATAATTCATATTATTTATGGATTTCGTAACTCCGTCAACATAAAAATGCAATTATGTTTTTAGTAAAACTGTTGACATATTTTTACCTATAAAAAAATAGATCCAAAGATAATTAAGTTCCATAATGAATATTTTTGTTTTGTATGAGATACTAGGTAAAAGTTAGGCAGAAAAAAACGAGACTTAAATGAATTTCAGAAAAAAAATTTTCCGAAATGAAAACGGCCCTCATTTGTAGAACCTACCATATTTAGTTATTGTGATACATTTAATTATTTCATTATTTACCTTCGGAAGCAGCGCAATCAAGACATTTAGCTTCTTCGATAACTTCATCTTCTTCGTGAACTGTCATTGTTACGCAGTACGGCTTCTGCCTAACACTGTGCTCCGGGCAAACCCTTCCACGTATATAGCAATATTTGTTTTCCCTGCATAGTTCTACGTATCCAACAGCCGAATCTCCATAATTCTCGCGTTTTGACCTACAATCAAATAATTTTTAATATTCACATTATCTTATAACGATATTATAATTAGATATATACATTATCAGAACATATCAGTATTGGATGTGACATTTTGAGGTTATGTCACCCTGCTTCAATGATAAATTGATGTAAATACATTAAAATAATTTGTAAAATTAGAAGAATTAAGTATATTTTCTATTTTAAATTTAATTAAATTGTTTTAAATGTAAAGAAAATTACCTGTCAGTCTTGACTCCTCTGCTTTCAGCAACATTAAAGCACTCATTATTTTAAAAAAAATCAGTCACCATGAATACATTAATCGTCGGAAAATTGTCGGACTGAGCACGTACAAAAAATTTGTTTCCTGACATGCTCAAAAATATAATTTTCTCCTTGACAAACGTATTGTTTCAATATTTGCAACTTTCTGTTTACCCGGGAAAAAAGTTCGAAATCTCATTCAAACCGACGATGAATATCTACGTCACGACCGTCGCGACCAATCACAAACGTTTCTGAAGATCGCATTTTTTTCAAATTTTATTAATATTTTTTAGCAACTTCTCATTATCAAAAAAAATTTTTCAATATTTTTTTCAGGTTTATGGGGGTTTATAGAAAGTCTACATATTTTTTGTGGATTTTTTAATTTTTGATGCAAGTAGCCCATTGCCCTGTGGTCGGCGCGACGCACAGTCGCTCTTTCAAGTGAAAGCATCCTGATTAGAGATCTATACTTGGAAGGTGACTATAAAAATAAAAAAAAAACGAGCGTTGCGCCCGCTACGACAAAGATAGCAGGCCGATTGCTGAGTGGGAGACATAACTGCTTTACCATCAGAGGGTAACCCCTGATGATAAAGTAGTTCGTCGTCTGTATCTGTCTGGGTTTTCCTTAGTTTTCCCAGACCCCGTGCAAATGCGATACAGAGGGGTCAGACGTTCTATAAGGCGCAGTAATGATGGGACTGGCTCTGGGTGGGTGTTGCCTGGTGCTGTCATGTATTGTCTTGTAAATGTCTTCCATTGTCTGCCCGACCTATCCACCCGAGAGCCGACCTGCGAATAGGCAAAATAAATGTCATTAAAAGTGGGGGATGATTCCTTTCCTTTATCTAAAATTTAGCAAAAAAAAATGTATTTAGTTTTACAAATTTCAATATTTTTCTATATACCAATTTTTTCTATGCCTATTTTATAATTTCAAAAAACTTTTTATATTATGGTTAATAAAACAACTTTTGTTCGGGATATAATCACACCAAAGGGTTGCTTGGGGTCAGTTAGGAGGAGCGGCCCTCCCGTTACAGGAAGAACACCCACTGATATAAGAAGGGAGTATATAGGACTCTGAGTCGCTGTTTCTAATTGTGTGTTTGGTTGAATTTCCCGAGGTCTTGGTCCAATGGGAGATTTCCTTGAACATATAAATAAGCCCGTTGAGGGCATTTCAAATCAGTTCATCGGGAAGATCCTAAGCGATCAGATCTCGAGCGTGTAACAGTGTTTGGGTCAAGACTGCGGGAGGTGCGGACGGCTGATTGTGAACCCCGGGACGACGCCGCTCTGACTTGTCTGTGAGTGAATAATAATTTATGTAAAATGATTTTGGCAGCAATTAGTCTATTAATTATTGTTAATATTTCCATTTATTTATATGTCGTTTATATGTTGGTACTTATGTGTCGTTTATACACATATTTGCATGCGATGTCTGGGGCAGGGTCCACTTCACGTAGCCCCACTGACGAGTCCGTGAATGGGCCCGGGACGAAACATCAGCAAACTTGTAATAACTAATGCATGTTTACATTGCGCATGGCATTTCTTGCCCGAGTTAATGGATCAGTCAACGTTTGTCTTAGAAATAGGACAACGACGACTTTCTCAACGTTCATACACCATTCCCCCGGGACCAGGGGTGCTCTCTATTTATTAATTGCGCTTGCGCCGTATACAGTCCATCATAAAGCCCTATTTCCCAAACAACTTTATTGACCAATTTAGAAACTTTTTAACATAAAAATTCAAACATTTTAGACGAAAAAATGTATCTAGTATTACAAATTTCAATTTTTGTTAAGGCTAATTTTTTTCTATGTTTATTTTCCAATTTCAAACATCTTCTAGTATGGACTTAAAAAAATATTAAAATTTCGAGAAAAAAAAAATCTAAACTGCTAAAATATACAATTTGTTTTTGTTGACCACCCTATATATTTTTAGGTGAAAAATGATGCAAGAAAAATAATATTCAATATTAGAAGTTTGAGATTGGTACCACTGCTTTTCTGTTAAAACAGAAGTCGGATTTGATATTAAAGAGCGTTGGATATTTCCGAGATATTAAAAATTCAAGTTGCTTTAAAGCACATAAAAGATTGCATATCGTTTTTAAACAACACAGGATTGGGTCTGAGGTCCGAACAAGCAAGGTAATCTGTACATGCGAATTTTTGAAATTCTGGGATCGATACAATATGAATAAATATTGCTACTAATTCCTCTTATTCATCAAGACCATGTCACACGACCATACCCGACATTGCAAATTTTGCCAAAAATAATGAAAAGTTGACAACGAGATTCGATACTTATTATTCCTGGATGTATGAACTTTAATACAAAGCGTATGAATTATATTATCAATAAATATAGACATACTGGCAATAAAAACGATTTACAATACGACAACAATTGAATAAAAAAGGCGATTCCGCCCGTTAATTAATAAAATAAATAAATAAACTAAATTATAATGAAATCAATAAAGTTAAACATAATAACAACAAACTATAACGAAAATTGATAACCCATGTTACCATCGATCAACTATCGAATTATCAACAATATCATTCACGTACAACGTTGAAAAGTTGAATAATAAGGAATAATAAAAAATAATTAATGCTAAACAAAGTTTCGTAACCCCCAGGGGACGGGTGGGAGAAGGAGTAAAAAACTTACACACACATAACGCTCCATAAAAGTTGCAATTTCAATTAGACCGCTCGTTTTATATTTCTAATAGTTAATAATGATGGTAATGAATAATATTGTCGATTTTCAAAAAATCGGATGACAAGAAGGCACCGCTGGTGTAACTGAAATTGCAACTTTTATGCAGCGTTATGTGTGTTTTACGTCTTTTACCCTTCCCCCCACCCGTACCCTGGAGGTTAGAAAACTTTTTTTAGCATTAATTGGGTTTTTATATGACAAAAATTTCATTCGTCCAAAACAAAGAAAAAAATTCGATGGACTTCAACGTTTCACACTCCAACATCATTATATTTATTGATAACATAATTCATACGCTTTGTATTAAAGTTCATACTTCCATGAATAATAAGTATCGAATCTCGGTTTCAACTATTCGTTATTTTTGGTAGAATTTGGAATGTCGGGTATAGTCGTGTGGTTAGGATGCGTGCTTTGCGTTGGAAGGTCCCGGGTTCGAATCTCGTCGAGGGTATAGTAGGTACCACCTTTTATCTAGGAACTCTACTGCTATGAAAGTCCATAATACCTTAAGCATTAAATAGGCATTAAAAGAGTTCCTAATGATGCTCTTTCGTTCTGAAAGACTTAAATAAATATATGATTTTCGGAAGTAGTCTTTAAAGATAAACTTTTAATAACCACTGCAGGCTTATCAATCGTGGGAGACATCGAGCATTTAATGAGCTCTAAATTATGCGCCGGCCCTAATTTTGATGGAAGTTTACCTTATCGGGTTTCCGGAACGGCGCGGCTAGGTTAAAGGTAACACTTGCAGTGTTGCGTGTTTTTTTTAAATAAAGAAACAGAATTTCGGTATCCTTGGATAAAATAAGCACTAATTGAGCTTCAAATTATGCGCTTTTAATAAAAATCTCGGCGATCGTAACAATGCAAGTGGTGTGATGGAAGGGCGGGGAAATTAAGAGTCAACGTTTGTGTTCGGATTTCTACGCCGGACTGACTTCTCGTCGCGATCTAAAACCTAGATTGAGCGGAAATTGTCAGTCGAATAATTTCCAACCCGTGGGAATATGCTGAGCTTGCACCTGCTTCGTTTGGTTCTGACGCGCGAAGATGCAACTCGTTCATTTGAATGTTATTCATTTGTATGTTTGTATTGTACGGTCGTGACACCTCTCCCACATGAAAAAGCGGCGTTCCACCCCCGCGGAACGGAGGGGTATTACAGTATAATTTTGTTTAACATGTTGTAAAATAATTGGAAACGTAGTCTCTAATTAGACTTATTGTCTTTGTTTAAAAACGCAAGTACAAAAATATTGTACACTGGTAGCACAAACCCACAAATGAAATCAACACTATTGACTGTCGCACCGACACTTTGCTGTCATTCTTTGATTCTGTAACTTGCAGTTCGTTGCTGTGCAGAATGGAGCCATCATGTGCCTGAGAGTGCGAAGAGGAGATATATTTGTTGCCTCTTCCTCTCAACATTTCCTCCCGAAGATCGTGTTGCACGCGCAAGGCGGGAATCGCAAGTGAAGAGGATACCTATAACTCCCTTCTCTACTCGCCCGCATACTCTTTACTTGAGGAGGTGTAAGCGGAGGCCTGAAAATTCACCATATTGATATAGTAATATATTTTATTTTTTTTCGACTATTGTCCACCACAAAAATACACAATGTTGCAGTGACACTGTTTGTTCAGGTGTATGGTAATTTAACAGGCTTTCTATATTATAGTATGAAGTTTAATAGATGGAACACTGATTTTGTCACTTGTATCGAAAATTTCCTGAGATTTTGACAACTAATAGTAATATTATTACTATTGTCTGAGTCTAGTATCAGTCTTTGTGTCACTTTTGTCACCTTTCGCTTTAATATAATAACATTGTCTTCTTGGATGTTTGTTTTTCGTGAAGTAGCTATCGAAGTTTTGGTGTCTGCAGTGCACTTTCAAGGTCTGTATCAACGTTGGCTGTTGGCAGAAGTTCGTCCATCGTTTCTGTAATATTTGTGACATTCTGATTGTTTTCTCCTGAAGAAAGCGGCGAAGGGAATCTTTTTTTGCTCTATCGTTGGATCTAGGAAACTTGCAAATTTTGAAGTTTCATTACGTGTCTGGGCTCGAAATTTAGACTCCATGTCATCTTCGTTGTTATTAGTATCCGTGGTAACAGCTTCGACTACGGTTACTGGAACTAGTTATTCCGTAATAACTTTTTCGACGATTACTTCTTTCACCGTCATTGAGTCTTCCGTATGTATTTTGTGATTCGCATGAACTTTACTTATACTGCACGTGACGGCAGACCCCACTCTGGCACTTTATGGCACTTACGGGGATCGGCTCATTCGTTTGCGTTGAAGTACCCGCATGACCGGCAGTATGGTATGGGTGGCGAGGTAGTACACCTCCAGCTAACCCCTCCATGTCACCCGTTGCACTTTCGAATGTTAAATCAGTTTAGACACTGGTTAGGAACGGCTTTGTCCCCCAAATATTCGTTATATGCCGCCAGCGCTTCTTCAGCCTGGTATTCTTTTTCCGTTATGAAAGCATCCCATAAACCTTCATAATATGCCTATTCCCTGATCATCTTGGCAAGCTTTCGCAGATTGATACATGTATTAACAAAATAAATTTGTACGTTTTGTAGGACATCCTGTATTGAAGAACAGTCGTTGAATCTAGTGGCTCTCTCGTTATGTTTTGTGCGAAGCGTGTGGTGTAGAAAAGCTATACTAGTCGCGGATATAATGGATACGCAGGCCGTTACGGCACTTCCAAATTCCGGATAGTCCTTGCTGTTCTCATAAATTTCGGATTAGTGCATTAAATTGTTACGTATAATTATACAGTAGGGTCTCCCTTATTGCATACTGCAGATTTTTCAAAATGGTGGCGGTCTCTACTTCCCCTATACTCCCACTCTTAGTGGTCGACGGTCGACAACGGTTCGAGATTCGCTTAGCCGCGAAGGTTAGGTTAGGACGCAATGGAGGAGGGAAGCCAACCGAAGGTGAATATATGCAATAAGAGATCCTAAATCCAGAGAATAAGAGATGTCTACAGAATAAGGGAGGATTCAATAAGGGAGACCCTACTGTAATTATATTATGATCACTGTGGGATCGGCCAAGACCGTACCGACGTGACAGTCCTTAAGGACCCTCTTTTAAATAACGACTGTAGGACTATCGGATACCTCGGGCATTAAATGAGCTCCAACTTATGCCCCGGGGCGCCAATTTTTTATAGAAGCTTTCCTTATGGGTTTTCTAGAATGGCGCTGCTAGCTTGCGGTAAAGCTCGCAGCGCCATGTTGGTTTTCTTTTTTTTTTTAAATAAAGGAGCATTAAATTTCGGATTGATGCATTAAATTAGCACAAATTAAGCTTCAAATTGTGCATTAAGAACATTTTCGATTTTCGATTATTATCTTGCTAGGTTTACGTAGCTCTATTTAAACTCGTATGCTAGAACACACTGGACATCAACTTGATTATTTTCAAGTTCATTCATCTTCTACGCCATTATCGGCGATTGTACAAATAAAATGCATATAACGTTATTCAGAAAATTTGATGCTCTACCTTTTTTGTTTGAAAAATGTTCTAATGATATTAGTATTTCTGAAAATAAAAAAAAAACCTGATTCTTTCATATTTACTCATAACCGTCATTTATTGCATAACCGTTGATGTTACAAAGAAAGTATTTTTGTATTTTTTTGTTAGAAGCATTTTTCGTGCGAATTGGATTTTTTTAATAAGAAGCACAAGAAACGTATTTATTTTCTTGCCCTAATCCAGCATGGATCAACTCCAAAAACTAATCTGTTCTAAGTTAGGCCATGCCAAGCTCGAAAAAATATTGAACTTTAAAAACGGTTTTACCGTCGACGAGATATCGCTCGCGGAAAAAAAGGACACCTACGGACGGACGTACGTACATGATCACGGACACACATTTTTTTATGGCGGTTTTCAGTTGTTTAGGGTCCGAAACGTCGACATTTCAGAAAAACTTTTTGTTGAAGTGACCAATTTCAATACCTTGTCTAAACTTATGATCTGGGTCGAAGTAATTTCGTGTCTTAGAATTCATTTGTATATAAAAATAATATTTAAAATTGTATTAACCCTTTGCGGCGCACATTTTTCTTTATACGGAAAACAGCTGAAAATTGTCACACGGAGGTTTTCGGGGTCGCTGATTACGAATCTGAAGTTAGATTTTGTAAATTCAAAATGGCGGCTCGAAGATGGCCAACATAAATGTAAAAGATTTACTTGATTTTGATGAAAGTTGGTACGCGGGGGTTTTTGAGATCGCTGATTGCGAATATGAAGTCAGATTTTATAAATTCAAAATGGTGAATCCAAGATGGCCTACATAAATGTAAAAATTTACTAGATAGAGATAAAACTTGATACTCTATGTACTCGGAATTTTAAATTATATAAAAGTCAGAGATCAGATTCGTAATAAGCGACCTCACAAACCCCCGAGTACACAGCTTCATCAATATCGGGTACATTGTCATATTTCGATCGGACATCTTGGATGCTCCATTTTGAATATTCAAAATCCGAGGCCAGATTCGTAATCGGCAACCCCAGAAATCCCCGAGTAACGAGTTTCAAGTAAATCAGATGAATTTTTAAAAATTCATCGGCCATTTTGAATTTTTCAAAACCGACTTCAAATTCGTAATCAGCGACGCCAAAAACCCCCGAGTACCAAATTTGGTTCTAATTTACCTTTCAGTTTATTAAAAAACGATTTCTTTCTCAAAAATCGACGATTTTTTAAATTTATTTATTTTTACTTGTTAATAATTTTGCGTAATTGCATTTATTATCCTTTTCGTTACGTACTAAAAAACCCCCTCTACCACTGTAAGATTTTTTGAATGTTGCTTCGAAAGCATTGAAACTAGACAGAAAAGATGTGAATTAAAAAGGTGGTAATCTGGGTTACCACTGCACCGCAAAGGTTTAAGATATTTAAAAAAAAAGTAACTCATTATATATGTAATTATATTTGTCTGTATCTAAATATAATAATTATTTCTAAACTCACATACTTTGAAAAGTACTGAGTTTAATTTTAACAACTCACACTGTAAAATCACCATATGCAATATAGCTTAAGTAGAGTGACAAAATATATTTCTATATAAAGCATAGGTTCTTTATCAACTAGGTGGCACAACTACTTTCAGTTCTCTCAACGTTAACGAAATTTAAACATGAAAATTCACAGCGTAATGTGATTTTCTTTCCATATACATATGAAATTTACAACACGTTATGAAATTCCTATCCTCAAAAGGTAAAAGCTTTGTACATAATAGTATTGATAGGTTTGTACGTACAAACATTACAACGGGTATTTAAAAGTCATCATGAGGTTTTACAGGGTATGGATTTTATTATTTTAAAGGCCAACAAACTGGTGCATCATTGAATTAACTTAAGGATTTTATCTTTTTAGATTTGATTTGTTTTTATTACTCTTAATTATATAGTGAATGTTAAAGATTGAGATGTCTTTAAAAGAATTCAGATTTGAGGTTCTGAATTCTAAATTCAATTATTTGCTGTTGTTTCCTATTCATCTATATCGAATTTATAATCAATAAAGCAAGCTGTACAATAATGTATATGTGTATAAAAATTATCATTATTTTCGTAATAGTATAATCGAGACATATCTGATTGGATTACCGTTTCTAAAGTAAACACATTATAAAAATGTTACTGTTTTAAATTGTGAATACTGTAAATTGTTTTAAATGGCTCTGAAATTAATTAAAATAAAAAATCTTAATCTTACCTCAACAGCTTCACCACGTTTCAGTGACAATTCATCTTCGCCTTGTGCATCATAATCAAAAAGTGCTGTAAATATTGAGCTGTCACTTCTTAATCGTGATGATCTTGTATCATAGGATGGACTAGTTTGGTGCGACATTGTTCTAGCTGTTCCATCGCTATGTGTATCGGACATGCTGCTGTCAGACATGATGCTTGAAGTATACATATAATAGTTTTGACTAGGAAATAAGGCGTTATTATTTCTCCAATCCAGAAACTGAAATTGTGAACTGCTCCAACCTTACCCAATGGACTGATAATTATTACGACTTGTATAACAATACCATAATGAAAATCCACCTGTATTGTCAGCATCTGATTGTGCAGAGCCATTCTCCAGATATTGCAGGTGCTTGTTTGGATGACAAGCATCCAGTTGTTTCTTATCCATTAAGATAAAAAACTGTTTCAATGAAAACCAAGTTGGTGTCATAAAGCTAAAAACAGTTTGACAGCTCTTTCAATAATAATTCCCAATACTTGGAGGATTTTAGAATGCTGCTTTTAACCTCTGTATCTTAAGGTGCAGTACTCATTTCTTAAACTTTCTATGTTACTACACTCCAAGAAACACTAGAGACTATTTCAATGATGACAACGTTTCACTACTGCTGTAGACTTCAGCAATTGGAGTAACATTCTTAGATACGGAAGAGAATCATAAAATCATTTTGGACGAGTTTTAAATACCCAGGGAGTTTCATTTTATTTTCAATGATATGGCTCAATGGTACCTTTATGATTTCTCCAATGCTGTCATTCGGAGGCTTAAAAAGTATCAACAAATACGATAGACACGATTAATATTCAGGATCATTGTCACAAATTTACATTCAATTTACAAATGTTTATGCGTTTAGTCTTTAGGCACGTTACGTGGGAAGTTGGGCAAGCCAGTACCAATCTGATTAAGAACGACTTACAGTAAAGAATTCTATATAAATAAAAGTAAAATCGAGCAAAGTCCTCTTGAAGATAACATAACGTACGCCATGTTCGATTTGACGGATGAATGAACTGAATCAAACCGAACCATTAAAAAGAATGGTCAAATGTATAAGGCATAGCATTTTACATTCCCGAAAATAGATTGACCAATCCAGATAGCTCAAAGGCTTTGCCATGCGATAAGGAAGATATCGCTTTTCGCGAAGCATTGAAATGGCTAACGCCATTAATTCGGTCCCCAACACTGCTGTCATCCTAGTTTATCGCATAAAGATGCATAGGTGAAAAGAAGGATAAAAGAGCGGTATTGCTGACAGAATTAATGGCGTTAAGTGTACCGATAACGGGTGACACTGCTTATCCTTCGCTAAACAATTCTCCGTGCTCCTTATTGTAGATTTTTTTTAGTTCTAAAAACGCCGCGTGATGCCGCTAGGATCTTAAGAGGATGAATAGAACTGAATCGGTGATCGTCTTGCTGCTTCAACACGCGCGACAATCGATCTTATGCACAATTTCATTGCAGTAGTTTAATTAATTTCAGACTCCGTTCAGCTAATGGCGATCACGCATTATCGCCCGGATCCCGCTGTCTCGTCCAATCATGTGCATTGCGTCGTTATGAAAAAAGGTTATAATTAAGAAGGGTAAGAACAGGAGGTCATATAAGGTTTGTTTTAAAAATTATAACCTATAATCAAATTATTTACAGATTGCATTACTTGGACATTTGGCGGCCAGTACTACAAGATGGTTACTATGTATAGCCCATTTCATATGTTCTAACAACCTTAATCTGTTCGTTACGAATACAGTACCCCCTCCCTCTTAAGTCATCTTCCCTGAAGTCATGTCTCACTCATGTCTCTATGATGTCAAATATGAGAAATATGCGATATCAATATAAATTGGTGAGTGATCAGAAAAATTGATAAAGGGGAAATCTACACAAAATAAAAGTAATAGAAAACTTTTTTTGAGTATGAAATAATTGAAACGAATTAATTTCGGAAAATTACTATGTAACTATTAAACTAGAAATTCGTGTCAACATAGAGTAAGTTTTTCAATAGTAAGTTTCACTTTATTTTTTTTTTTATAAGGTACTCCCAACAATTAATGTTTTTTACCATTAATTATTACGAGTCAGCACTGGAAAATATAAATAAGAGAAAATTTATGAGAGTAAATTTTGAAAAATTCGTCAAAAAGTATTCTTAATATAATAAATAATTAATTAATATAATAATTCAAATAAATTTCAGTTTATCAAATTAAATTGCGCGTATAGATACACAAGAATATTATTCTCTTTTTGTATTTTTGGTAGATTAACCCTAATTTTCTCTCATTATACTTTCACAGTATGTCTTAAATAAATAGTAACAAAATTATATGCAAATAAAACGCCACAGGAAAAAGGGCACTATATTATTCTTCTGTACAATTTATTACGGCAAAACGGAAGACAGAAAATCTGTGGTAAAAATTTAATTTCGTCGTTTCCCTGTCGTCTGTACATCAATATTTATGTGTGCTTCAAAATTATAGAGGCCAAAGGAATATTAAAGCACGGCCAAACCACACGAAGTGCAACATAAATACGTGCAAATCTGAAAGTTGATTTCTTTTGCATTTCTAGCACTACGTGACCTTCCCTTAAGCCACTAGGGAGCATTTTAATACTTTTATTGTCAACTAGCTCAAAAATTCCAATTGGTCTCAGATTTTCGAATATTTTTGTGACACAGCAGACATAAACATTGAATACCGTCCGTGATTACATTGGGTGTCTGATGACAATCCTCGCCCTGTACCCAGATCCATTGACGCTTGGTCAGAGACTCACGTTTTTACATTAAAATCTGAAACCCGGTCTACAATGGAGTATCGCGATATCCCTGATTAAAACATTTGAGGGCTTCATGGTGGCTGGCAGTCGAAGCCGAATGTGCGGAGGAGGCGATGCGCTCATATTAAGAGCCGCCGCGTCCCGAGGGGTTGCTAGGACCAAAAGTAGCCTATAACCGGCCCAGAAAACAGCCCCATACTAGTTCACGAAATGCGCCCAAAATCGCAGCAGTACAGCAGCCGAAGATGGACTAAATGTCCCTGATCCAGAAGGAGTTGGCGGCACTGCAGAAAGAAATCCGTGAAAAGAAAGAAGCGCAGACGAGGTTGAAATCGCCAAAAAGCGAGAAGCACAATCCACTTTGGCGCAAAAAGAGGCCACCGATGTATCCTAACCAACAAAGGTCATATAGACCAAAGACACCACAGCCAAAAGTACAGAGTCGGTCGTCTAGAAGTGACGGCATCTCCAAGGAGGCAGTCGAGTCGACCTTGATATGTTGGGCATGTCAGGAGTCAGTGTATGAGATCGCTACGTCTCCAACGATTACACTTTCGACATCAGAAATGTGTCGCAAGAAGGAGGGAGAAAAAACACAAGGTATTCGCGTGGCATCCAGAATGCTGCCAGAGCAACACTCCAGGTGGTGGTTAAACGTGCAAGTGCACCGTTTTAACCTGAAAGCTTTATTTGACTCTGGCGCGGGCAGAACGGCCATTGGACCCATTGGTCTACAGATTGCGTCAGAGAGTGGGAAGCAAATAATCCCATACGGAGGTCGCGGCGTAAGAGTCGCTAATGGCTCATACTCGCCGATTTCGGGACTCGTAACCCTTCCGTTCTTTGTGAATGCAACGGAGAAGAGAATCCAGGCCACGATAATGCAAAACCTGGACATGGACTTCCTGCGGGCATTCGATGCAGTCCTGCACCCCCGACAGAACTGCGTCTTTCTAGAGGGTTCTCGAGATGGCATGGCCGTCGAACTGGCAAGTCTGTAAGTAGAAAACCGCACAGCACCAACTTCCGTGGGCGCAGCAAGAGTGTCCGCCACCGAGAAATGCCAGTTAGATGATTTATTGGCCATACCGACCGACAGGGCGCGGATTCTGCACCCTGGATGAGGTGGAGGATTCCCTCGACGCCGCCAGAATGGTCAGGAGGTGACAGCTCTAGCTCGAAGGGGATCTTCACCCTCCTCGACTACTACGTGCGGGTGACGGGGGTGGCCAACCCCGGGGTACAGCGGTGGGTCAACCTCGCCAGACCCAACCGAAGGTAGACCGCCGTGGGAAAAGAGGCAGCCAATCGGGGCCAGGAGCGCCGACAGGATCTGAAGGCCCGCTTCGAGGCGAAGAAGAAAGTCGGTGAAAGTCTTTTGGCTAAACCTACAGAGGCTATCCTGAATCCTACTGCACTTTACAACTGGGGAAAAAAGAAATTCACCAACATCACTATCCTTTTCTGTAGTAAAGTAGCTCACGAAAATACTAAGCCAGTTTAAAAATTTAGATTCAATACAGCTCCACCCATTCCGGAAATTCAAAAAAGCCATTCATTTATAGCACTACCAAAAGGCAAATTATTAATAAAGCGATATTTTAAGGGGGGAAACCCATTTACAAGCTTAAAAACTTGATATTTTTCGCGATTTTTTTTTAATAGAAAAAAAACAACGTAGCCTCTTTAAACTTTTTGTACATTTTAATACATATTTCAAAATATTCTATAAATTTTTTTTGTCCAAAAATAATTAAAAATGGCGGAGTTATGCGTAGCTGAAGAGAGCGCCTCGTCGTCGTCGTTCATTATTGGCGGGCGTGATGCAGCTCGCAATTTGTGTCTGAAATCAAAATTCCAAACAAATTTATTAATGTTATAAGTTTTTCTTCTAAGTGAACCTAAAAAACCAGTCAGAAATTAAAAAATAAGAAATTTGTAGCATTTTGAAATTTAAAGTGTGTTTTTTCAGAAATAAAATTCTATTTCAAAGTGCTGTAAAAAATAATTAAAATAATTTTTTGAACTATGTTTTAGGTTCACATAGAAGAGAATTTCATACTGAAGATAATACGCTTTGATTCATTTCGATAGGTGACATAGTTTTGTTTTAATCCCGCCCGCCAATTTAAAAAAATAGTTTTGGGTATGAAAAAAGTGAATTATTGATTACTTACAGCAATTTTCAGCTAATCGGCTATTCCAGGTCCATATAGCAGTCCTTCTTCTTCCTCAAACAACTCGTTAGCATGCATTCGTTCCATCCTGCGAGCTGTTCGAGCCTGTTTGGTGCTAAAGGAATGTCGCTTGTCCTGCTTCGCAATTCGGCGTTGGTCGACGAAATCGGCAATTATTTTGCTTTGCTGGCCAATTTGTATTTGCAAGATGTTCATGCACATTAAAATAGATGAATATCCTTCGTTGAATAAGCCAGCAGCTAAAAAGGCGGAAATTTCAACGATTTTTTTTCCGGAGTGGAGATGTTTCGGGTTAATACGCCACACAGTCGAATTGAACGATTCGTTAGAATTTTGCGTATGTCCACCCAAGCACCGGGATAAAAGATCTTCACCGGATAACGCCTCGTAAATTGGTCGGATGTGTCGTTCGATTTCTTCGTCGATGACTCGATTGCCATGTCGGTAGGACGGCAACTGATTTTGCGCTTCCGCTTGACGCCATTTGCACCAGCTATCGGATCCTGATGGACAATTGTCGTGTCTTGGCGATATGTCACTCGAGCAATAGTGGTCCAATGTAGCGAAAATAGCTTTTCGCATGTCATTTACGGAATTTAAATTTCTTTTTATCGCCAAGCCGTGATAAATTGTCAATTTTTTAATCAGTGCATTCGTCAACCGATTTTTACCGCCGAGCTTCTCTTTCGTTTTAACATTCCGGAGTCGTGTGCCCAATCTTTTTTCGACGTGTTGAACGCATTCATTCTTCACAACAGGACAATCTTCGCCATAGGGATTCTTGTTCAGAATTCCCAAAAAAGTTTTCGAGTCCCCATCGCCAATGTAATTAACATATTTAACCCCGTGCAATTCGTCTGATCTTGAAAACATTTCGATTATGGACTCGACTTCCATTTTGCCTGACGACCCATGGTGATTTGACGTGCAGGTGTCTTTATGAGATTCGTACCACTCTGAGAAATCATCATCGTTTAATTTACTTTTCTGCAATGCACATGCGTGACAGTAACCACTTTTAACGATGAGATCAATTACTTTCCCGGTATAATATCCGATGAGCGTTGCTACTCCAAATAGTGAAGTGAAACCGCGTTTCTTCCATGATCCGTCTCCAGACACTTTTAAAAATGCGTTTCGACTCTATTATTTGTTGCATTTTTTACCCGTTCTTCTTTAACAGCTTTTTTCGTAATGGTTTGGAACATCGTTGTCGTCGCTGAGTGCAAATGCTTCACTATATTCTCGTATGCTGAGTTCGAAAGTCCTTGACATATATCCATTAGTCCACAGAAAAGATTGATTCCTTCATGTCCAATGCCGAGAAGTCTCATAACAAATACAATTCGTCTGTTTATTTCATATCCGGTACCTACTAGTGGGCCTGATTGAATTTCTTGTCGACCGCATGAACACAACACGACAATTTTAAATCCTAAGCCTCGATTCGCACTCTCGTGAAAATTCACTTTCTGTCTACAAAATCTGCAGATTAAAATCTCAGACAGCGCACCAAAAACCGTTAAAAATTCAATAATTCTGTAATAGTGGAGTGGATTAATAGTTATATCTTCGGTGCTAGTTGTCGATAATTTTTTCGCGCTACTACTGCTTGAATTTACATCATCTTCTTCCTCTTCATTTGTATTCACTGAGAACTGATTCCCGTGGAATTTTCGTTTACGCGGCTTCGAAGTCCGTTCGGAAGAAGATTTTTCGTGTTTCGGATAACTTGCCATACTTTTTGCGATGCTCAAAAAATTTACACGCGAAAATCGGAGCCAGACTGATAGTTTACGTTAAAATGACAAAAGTGAAACACGTGTATTGAAACGTCTTACGAACACAGTCACACATATGTTTACACTTTTGCTCACATATTTACACATCAATACACGAACTGGAAATTCCGAAACAATAGACGGGCAAAATAATTAACGAACAATTGAATGAGGAGGGGAACAGTCCGAGGAGGGGCTCGAGACGACTAGACGCCGCATATGTATGCCTGGCGCTTATCAGCTATCAGTCGTGTAACTTTACAACCACGTCGAATTGAACTCTGTAACTTTTTGTCGATATTCTTGGATAGTTTATCTATCGATTTAAGCAATAAAATTTTTTTGCATTTTTCCAAGCCTGTAAATGGGTTTCCCCCCTTAATGCTCCCAATGGCAAAATATTTCCAGAATAACAAATTGTAGCTTATAAGTATATGTCCTGCTCCCCAGATAGCAAGGATTGAGTCTCACCAAATCCTCATGTTTGAGATCTCACTTATAAGTCTTATGTGTGAATGCATATGAGAGTTCGGGAATGAGTAAAATATACGGGATTGGACAGCGCACGCGCAAGAAATCTCCGCTTCTACGCGCATATGAGACTTTTGTCATGATTGGCTAATAGTCTTGGTGACCGACCAATCGGCGTTGGGTGGAATGCCTAGGTGGCAAGAAGGTAGTGGTTTGTACGTGCGCAAGTTTAATAAGGCAAGGCTCATATGTGAGTGACAATCGTCATTTGATTGGATGACACAAATAGCACTCACATGGAGCGCAAACGTGCGCTTTAGTATCATTTATGAGTGTCATTATGCAATGGCTTTTTGAACGGCTTCGGTACGGGCAGGTCCGTGGTGAAAACTGTCGAGTTGACCCTATACTACTGCGATGCGCCACTTACACCAGCTACTTCGTTGTGACGGGCATTATTCGTGCCTTGGATGTTCATCACTGGTGCATTTGTGCAAAACCTTTTTCATTTCTTTGATCGAATCAGAGTGTTTTCTTATCGCAAGGCCAAAATACAAAGTAAAATCTTTGACAATTTTATTGTTCAACTTCCCTACACCTCTGCCTCCGATTCCTTTGTGAGGTTGTTGGCATCGCGTAGTCGTTTACTCATTCGTTTTTGCACATTATCTACCCATTCTTTCTTTTGAAGCTCGAAGTCATCACGCATTGCATTCAAGGAGAGATTTAAAAGTGGCCAGTGAATATTTGATAGCCATATAAAGGTCTCCCCATAAAGCCGGTTCGATCCCTCGTTTCTTGTCTGCTTTTCGGCCAACAGACTGCCCTCCTCCAACGAGCTGTAACTCGTGAAATACATTCGATCTTACAAAATCTTTTCGGCCACATATTCTCCACACCATAATTTAAGCGAGCAAAAATTGATTTCATCGTTGAGAATGAGAACCTCGCCTTAAGGGGAGACACCGGTGAGATTTCAGCTACATTAAATTGCAATTAAAAAAAATCGAAAAAAATTGTTATAAGCATCATTTTTCTTCACAAATTAAGTGGTGTACTACTACGAAGCAACTAGCCCTGAAAATGGATGGCGCTGAAGCGTCGCGCCTATACTCGGCCGTCAGCGGCAAGAGAGGCGGCACCCTTGCGGGGCCGTCATGAAGCCCTGACGAGTAGGAGGGTCGCGGCGGTGTGCGCAGAAGGGTCTGGGCGTGAGCCTGCCTGGAGCCGCCGTCGGTGCAGATCTTGGTGGTAGTAGCAAATACTCCTAGGGCTTAGGATCGACTGATTCGTGTGCAACGGCTGTTCTATCGGTACGACGGTACCGATAACTGCCGACGGAGGTCGACAGCGGCCCCAAGTTCGTACCTTCGCCCAGCAAGGTTCCCCGGTTGTTCCATACTCGACATAAGCAGAGAAAGTTGCACGAACGGGGATTCGAACTCGGAACCTTCGCGACGTTCAGTTCGGGTGGACTAAGACTGAAGTGCCTTAGCCCGCACGACCATCACGCTGAATATTTCTATATTATTAAGTCTACTATATTCTTCTTTAATGGTATACTACAGGCGGGATATTTAAGGGGAGACACTGGTGAGATTTCAGCTACATTAAATTGCAATTAAAAAAAATCGAAAAAAATTGATATAAGCATCATTTTTCTTCACAAATTAAGTGGTGTAGTCGAAAAAAGGAAAAAAAATTTTTTGGCCGAGTTAGAATTTTTTATTTTTGATCTAAGCCACGTATCATCAAATCCATGCGTAATTTTGTTTGAAATCGTAAAAAACGCATACAAAAAAAATTTGGTTACACTTTACCCAAAATTGACGGAGGAGATGCATTTTTTAGGTGTTTTATGATCGATTTTTAATAAAATCGACCACTTTTTGGTTACAAGAACTGTTCATTATACGATAAATTCCAAATGAATGTTTATTGAAACATAAGAAATAAATTTATATTATATTTCTATATATCTTTTTATTAAAAAAAAAATTTTTTATTAATTTTTTCAATTTTTTTGAATTTTTTAGTTTTTACATTTTGTTTTTCATTTTGAAAATATATTTTTAGAGCATTTCTGCTCCGTACATAGTTCCTCTTTTTTTCATACTTCCAGACTTCTTGTACCATGTTTAGCAAGGCTATGGCTCGTCGTTTTTGAACTTTTCATTAGATTGTTATATATGATTATGAACACCTAAAAAATGCATCTCCTCCGTCAATTTTGGGTAAAGTGTAACCAAATTTTTTTTGTATGCGTTTTTTACGATTTCAAACAAAATTACGCATGGATTTGATGATACGTGGCTTAGATCAAAAATAAAAAATTCTAACTCGGCCAAAAAATTTTTTTTCCTTTTTTCGACTACACCACTTAATTTGTGAAGAAAAATGATGCTTATATCAATTTTTTTCGATTTTTTTTAATTGCAATTTAATGTAGCTGAAATCTCACCAGTGTCTCCCCTTAAATATCCCGCCTGTAGTATACCATTAAAGAAGAATATAGTAGACTTAATAATATAGAAATATTCAGCGTGATGGTCGTGCGGGCTAAGGCACTTCAGTCTTAGTCCACCCGAACTGAACGTCGCGAAGGTTCCGAGTTCGAATCCCCGTTCGTGCAACTTTCTCTGCTTATGTCGAGTATGGAACAACCGGGGAACCTTGCTGGGCGAAGGTACGAACTTGGGGCCGCTGTCGACCTCCGTCGGCAGTTATCGGTACCGTCGGCGTCTTATTCGCGGTCGGTACGTCGTGGGTCTTATCTCGGATAAAGATGGAATAAGCCCCGCGCCGTACTCGCTATGGCACAGACCGCCGAATCTGCTGGTGGTACCGATATTGGGGAGGGGGACTAGCTCTGGGTGGGTGTTGTGTTGTGCATCTACCTACAGTAAAACCCCTCTTACTTGAACAGGGTCGAGCCAGCATTTCCCCTCCGACCCCGTTTATTTGAACGCTTACAGTTGTCCCCACTCCTCGCGCAATATACCCGTCCGACGTGAGAAGCGCACGCGCATTGGAATTTGTATTCGCGTAAGAGCGAGTAGTGGGGGTAAGGGGAAGTAGAAATCGTTCAAATAAACGAGGTTATTTTGTTCAAATAGACGGGGCGTTCAAGTAAGAGGGGTTTTACTGTACTTCTATCATGTACCGTTCTGTCTTTGTCCTGTACCTCTCGACCCGAGAGCCGACCCGCAAATAGACTAATAATTGTCATTAACGCGGGGGAAAATTACCTGACCTTTGAGTCCTTTTTTTTAATAATATAGAAATAAATGAAAGTCAAGACGGTCTGCTCTTGAATACTAATATTAAAGAAATACAAAATATCATAAAAAATATGCATAATAAAAAAAACTCCTGGATATGTCAATATTAATCAGGTGAGTAATTATTTAGTGTGTCAGATACCGATTCAATATGCAAATAAATTGGATGTATGGTTCATAGGCTAGCATTTAAAGTTTGCACTCTCTGAGACCATAGCGCTATAATTAAAGAGACTGGGATATATCAGGGAGTCTCCATCGTCTGGGCCTATAAAGAAAATGTTAACAAATTGCATATGACTGGCAGAGACCCAGACTAAATTCACTATACTCTGTCCCTGAACGTCATCACCAGGGTAATGTGCTGGTGTATCACTCACGCCCCGCGTATTCGAACTACAGGTAAATGGCCACAATCACGTTCCAGGTTAGAGTCACGCGTACAAGCTTTGAAGCCCGCCCTCTTCCCCCTTCCCACCCTCAGACTAGCATGCTCTCCGGATAACACTGAATCAATTTGTCCAGCAAACTGATCAGTAGAACGCGAAAATTAATACTAGGCGAAAAGTAAACAGTCTTGCAGCAATGCCACCGAAAACGTTTTTACTAATGCGAAAATCTAATGAGGGGAGACATGTATATTGTTTCAGGCGCTCCAACCAAATCTTCGTTTAATTTGCTCGATGAGCAAGCAGCGCGGCCAAACTGACCAGTGATGGGATATCGAGGATTTTTCGCGCACCGATGTGCGCATGTTGGGCGCGATTGGCGGCTGGAGGCACAGTCGAGCGACAGCGGAAAATCTATAGTCCTTGCGTGTTCATGCTTCGAATAAATGACTGCGGCTAGCAGTTTATCAGCTGTTTCGCGGCTCATATCGTAAAGGGTGTAGTAGCCGAGTGGTTAAAGCGCTCGACTGATGAACATAATTTTTGTAGTTCGCGTACTCGCAGATGCATTTTTTTTTTTTATTTTTATAATTATGTAATATAATTTTTTTTATTTTTTTTATTTTTATATTTATTTTTATAATTTATTGCAATTTATTAAATGCTATTTAAATTATTTATTGTATATTTTTGAAAGGAATTTTTAATTTTTTAAATATACTTTTTAACCTAACTTAAGTTATTTTCTGTAACTTATTTTGACGAATATGGCGTTAAATAAAACTGAAACATGTTTTCTCTACTTTTATTTATGTAGTTGTATATTACAGTTGTATTAAATAAATAAATTTCTTCAGTTAGGAAGATATTGCCAAAATGTTTTTAATTCTTTTTTATCCGCCAAAAATGAAATTAATATGTCACAATACTTTTTACGTATATAAAATAGTAGCTTATATTATACAAAAGAATTGTGAATAATACCATACCCATCTATTTTCCAATACTTGGAATGTTATTTTTACTTACTCCAATTTTATGAAGCTTTAAATAATGCTTAAATATTTAAATACATAATTTTCCAAGGTTATAAAAATATTGCCACAGTTTTTCACTTCTTATTTATCCGCCAAAAATGAAATTGATGTGTAATAATATTTTTATCCGATTCAAAATAGTAACTAATATTATGCAAAATGATCTGTAACTATAATGAAACTATACCTATTCAATGTCCATTATTTGGAATATTGTTGTTACTAAGTCTTTTTTATTTAGCTTTAAAAAAATGCTTAAAAATAATAAAAGTTAAAAAAGCATTTGGTAAAAATAATATTATAATTTATTAAATGCTATTTAAATTACTTATTATATAGTTTTTAAAATATTGTAACTGTTTAAAGAAATTGAAAGTCTTTAAATATATTTTTTCTCGTAATTATGATATCTTTTTTGTAACTTATTTCGGTGATATTTCTATTTCTGAGAATCATCATTATCAGTGACAGGCATTATTATATAATACATTTTCTAAATTAGTAGTAATAACCAAATAATTTTCCACAGTTAGGACAATATCGCCAAAATGTTTCTATTTCTTCCTTATCCGCCAAAAATCAAATTAATATGTAATAATTTTTTTGTACGTATATAAAATAGTGGTTTATGTTATCCAAAATTATGTGTAAGTAATGCAATTATACCTATTCAATGTCCATTAGTTGGAACTTTGTTTTTACAAATCTTTTTTATGAAGCTTTAAAAATATTATGAAAAATAATAAAAATTAAAAAAAACGATTTTGTAAAAATAATAATGAAAAGATAATACATTGTTTAAACTACCAGTAATAAACAAAAACATTTCTAAAGTTAGAAAAATATTGTGACAAGGTTTTTACTTCTTATTTATCCGCCACAATGAAATTAATTAATATATAATACGAATGCAGCAGTAATTCATCAACGGCTTTGCGACAACAAGTTCAAATAAATTCGTTTAGTCGACTGGTTAGAGTGCTTGCCTCGTATGTATGACGTTGGAAGACCGCGTACTGGCGAGTGCACGTTTTTTTTTTTGTTATTAATTTTATTATTATGTTAATATTATAATTTATTAAATGCTATTTAAATTATTTATTATATACTTTTTAAAATATTGTAAGTGTTTAAAGATATTGTAATTCTTGAAATATATTTTTTCACGTAATTTTATAGACTTTTCGTAACTTACTTTGATTCTACTTTTATTTGTATTTGATTCTATTGGTGCGAATTACTATTAATGACAGAAATTGTTAAATACCACGCTTTCTATACTTTTATTATTTCATCGATATTTTTTAAATTTGAATCTATTTTAGTATATTACTTCTATTATATATTCTTTTAAACGTGATCATTTCAACTGAAACGGTTCTAAAATATGTCATCCATTCGGTGCCAATCTTAATTTTTGTTTAACTTTTATTACAAATTGTTAGAGAATTTATAAATTTATGTGAATTTGTAAATTTATGAGAATATTAAGTTGTGCATTTATTCTTTATTAGGCCATTAATGCGGATAATCAGAAAAAAATTGGAAAACCTACATTTTATAGATTTGTTTTAAATTTTTATAATTTGTTTATTTACAATGTTAAGTGTAATTTTCTGTTTTATCATTGTGTTGATTTATATCCTCCTTCAGGGAGTTCTAAAGTGCTTGGACGATAAGGTAGGAATTTCCACTAAAAACAGTAAATAAAAAAATGACTGAAAGTTTTTTTTTTAAATTCGGGCACTGTTAGAGCAATTTTAATGACCATATACGGTACCCTAGAAAATGCCAAAGACATTAATTAAAAAATGACCGAGAATTTTCAGATATAAATAACAATTACTTATTTCCGAAAATTCTCGTTCTTAATTTCTTTGATATTTTCTAGGATACCGTCCGCAGTAATTAGAATTTTCATTACAGAGTCTGAATTTTGAAAATCGATTCAGGAATTTTTTATAAACGGTTTTTAGTGAAATGATAAAAAGGGAAATAATAAATTAATTAATCATTAGGTAAACAAAAATTATGCATCCAGCGGTTCTCGAACCTGCAAAATATCGAATGATTTTCAGTCATCTAGATCACTCGACAACGTTAACTTTTACATAAATATTGCTTATGTCCAGCTACTTGTATTCATCTATGCTATTATATTCCCTTTTTATTATTAGTTCTGTAATGTCCTTGTCGTGGTATTTTTTAATTTTGATTATTTTTATATTTTGTTTGAAATGGGTTAAACTTCCTAAACAACAATTATTCAAGTATTGGGCATTGGATATGTGTAATTGCATTAGTTACAGATAATTTTACATAAAATAAGTTACTAGGTTCATTACCTCTTAATTAGCCAGTTCTCTAAATGTATTTAAACATAGAATTTTTTAATACCTTTTTTCATTGGAAAATCGCAACGTATGAATGACCATGATATTGTTAAGAGGTCTGAATGTAGATATATGTATGTTTTATGATACTAAACATAAAATATTATTACATATTAAATTTTTGGCTGATAAAGAAGAAATAGAAACATTTTGGCGATATTGTCCTAACTGTAGAAAATTATTTATTTATTACTACTAATTTGGAAAATGTATTATATAATATTGCCGGTCACAGATAATTAATTTAAAATTTAAATAAGTAATTTAAATAGCATTTAATAAATTATAATATTATTTTTACCAAATGCTTTTTTAACTTTTATTATTTTTAAGCATTTTTTTAAAGCTAAATAAAAAAGACTTAGTAACAACAATATTCCAAATAATGGACATTGAATAGGTAATTCGCACCAATAGAATCAAATACAAATAAAAGTAGAATCAAAGTAAGTTACGAAAAGTCTATAAAATTACGTGAAAAAATATATTTCAAGAATTACAATATCTTTAAACACTTACAATATTTTAAAAAGTATATAATAAATAATTTAAATAGCATTTAATAAATTATAATATTAACATAATAATAAAATTAATAACAAAAAAAAAAACGTGCACTCGCCAGTACGCGGTCTTCCAACGTCATACATACGAGGCAAGCACTCTAACCAGTCGACTAAACGAATTTATTTGAACTTGTTGTCGCAAAGCCGTTGATGAATTACTGCTGCATTCGTATTATATATTAATTAATTTCATTGTGGCGGATAAATAAGAAGTAAAAACCTTGTCACAATATTTTTCTAACTTTAGAAATGTTTTTGTTTATTACTGGTAGTTTAAACAATGTATTATCTTTTCATTATTATTTTTACAAAATCGTTTTTTTTTAATTTTTATTATTTTTCATAATATTTTTAAAGCTTCATAAAAAAGATTTGTAAAAACAAAGTTCCAACTAATGGACATTGAATAGGTATAATTGCATTACTTACACATAATTTTGGATAACATAAACCACTATTTTATATACGTACAAAAAAATTATTACATATTAATTTGATTTTTGGCGGATAAGGAAGAAATAGAAACATTTTGGCGATATTGTCCTAACTGTGGAAAATTATTTGGTTATTACTACTAATTTAGAAAATGTATTATATAATAATGCCTGTCACTGATAATGATGATTCTCAGAAATAGAAATATCACCGAAATAAGTTACAAAAAAGATATCATAATTACGAGAAAAAATATATTTAAAGACTTTCAATTTCTTTAAACAGTTACAATATTTTAAAAACTATATAATAAGTAATTTAAATAGCATTTAATAAATTATAATATTATTTTTACCAAATGCTTTTTTAACTTTTATTATTTTTAAGCATTTTTTTAAAGCTAAATAAAAAAGACTTAGTAACAACAATATTCCAAATAATGGACATTGAATAGGTATAGTTTCATTATAGTTACAGATCATTTTGCATAATATTAGTTACTATTTTGAATCGGATAAAAATATTATTACACATCAATTTCATTTTTGGCGGATAAATAAGAAGTGAAAAACTGTGGCAATATTTTTATAACCTTGGAAAATTATGTATTTAAATATTTAAGCATTATTTAAAGCTTCATAAAATTGGAGTAAGTAAAAATAACATTCCAAGTATTGGAAAATAGATGGGTATGGTATTATTCACAATTCTTTTGTATAATATAAGCTACTATTTTATATACGTAAAAAGTATTGTGACATATTAATTTCATTTTTGGCGGATAAAAAAGAATTAAAAACATTTTGGCAATATCTTCCTAACTGAAGAAATTTATTTATTTAATACAACTGTAATATACAACTACATAAATAAAAGTAGAGAAAACATGTTTCAGTTTTATTTAACGCCATATTCGTCAAAATAAGTTACAGAAAATAACTTAAGTTAGGTTAAAAAGTATATTTAAAAAATTAAAAATTCCTTTCAAAAATATACAATAAATAATTTAAATAGCATTTAATAAATTGCAATAAATTATAAAAATAAATATAAAAATAAAAAAAATAAAAAAAATTATATTACATAATTATAAAAATAAAAAAAAAAAAATGCATCTGCGAGTACGCGAACTACAAAAATTATGTTCATCAGTCGAGCGCTTTAACCACTCGGCTACTACACCCTTTACGATATGAGCCGCGAAGCTGCTGATAAACTGCTAGCCGCAGTTATTTATTCGAAGCATGAACACGCAAGGACTATAGATTTTCCGCTGTCGCTCGACTGTGCCTCCAGCCGCCAATCGCGCCCAACATGCGCACATCGGTGCGCGAAAAATCCTCGATATCCCATCACTGAAACTGACCAACATTTCCGATCCCACTCAAGGCGCGTTTCTTCTCCCACCGCTTTCCGCCGCGTCACGCGAGACTCCGCCTCTCGAGCAATCAGGCGCGAGCAGGAATACCGCGAAAGTTGACTGCCGGCGCGCTGCTACGCGGAACTCGCTTCGTTTCAATTATATGCACGCAGTGGATTTGGATGCTTGGATCTTCTCAATGTACTTTATTCAATATTTCGCTTTTATTATAATTGAACAAAACATAATAGCTGTTCATTTTTCTATGAGACGCATTATTTTCTAGTATATTAGACGTGCTAATAACATAAATCCGCATTCATTTTCAAAATCGTATTTTCGTATGATATAGTTTCATGAATCTTTTTTTTTACAGTTTTAATATATTTTTCATGGCCACAAAAAATATCTTCAATCCATGTCTTTTTATCTAGAGCGGGAATTCAATGAATCATTTCCATTTATTCCTTCAATCTATTTCACCATTAAAATCTACTTTTGGACTCATAAAATACAGAAAATTCACTTTTCTGATATGAAAACATAAATTCATGCAACATGTTAATTTCACTGAATTTGCATTAATTTTAAAAATTGTAGTTGGTATTGAATTTTAATAATCTTTTCTTCATAATTTTGATTTTCATTCTCCTGGTCGTTTTTCTTCATCAATGTTTACCTTATTAATTTTTAGTTCATTTTAAAAGGGATAATAGTTAACTTGAAGGCCTCTACGTTTTATTATTGTATGCATATATGCATTTCAGAGTCATATCCAGTGGATCGTTAAAAATCCATGATAGACATACCATATAATGTCCACTAAAACGATTATGGCGTTGAAATTTGTTGAGAATCTCAAATGTTGTCTAAATTTTTAATTACGAAATATAATAATAATATACTCAGTTTGCTTGAATTATGTAATCAGAATGGTTGTAAGAACAGAAATTGCCAAACTAATTTTGTAGATTAGAAATGAAAGATTAAATATGAAAAAATGAATGCCAAAGTTACTGAAACCATTACGAGAAAAAAACACAAAACATTAAAAGAGTCTATTTTAATACAATATAATTAAATTATAATAATATGAAAGCTAGCTAATAATATTATATAACAAACATTTCTATTAATTGGAATAATATTAAACTGTATAAATCTTTGTCAATTCTCAATTAATTCTCTGAAAATTGTCTTTAAACCGATTAACTACGTAATGTAGAAAAACCAACGATTTAATTAGTTTAATTTTTTAGGAGTAAAGTTGTTCCACTTCATAGGTTACGTTGAAAAGAACCGGATACAAAAGCGTATGTACACTGGAGAAATAAAATAATACATTGCATAGAACAATCACTAATGAGTATTATCTGTTTAATTATAAGACAATAAAAATTTTTATTAAAGCCCATTGACAAACGCTGGCATCCATTTTACCATAGGCCAATATCGAATATAATTTATGGAATTATGTCATATCATACACATCAATTAATTTTGTATACTTTATGAAATGGTTTACAAATTTACGAGTAGAATAAATGCAAGAAATAAGTAGCAATTATTCATAGAATTTTGAATTTAAATAGAAAAGATATTTCTTAAATGTTTCTTTTCCATATTCAAAATCCTCAAAAGAAGAATAGACCAAAATTATAAAGTAACGATTAATGAAATTTGATCACATTATGAAAATACAGTTTATAAAATTAGTGCAAATTAATTAAGTAATTACGTAAATTATAACAGCATGCACACAATACAGTAAAATTAACACATTGCATGAAATTGTATTCTCATATCAGAAAAGTGAATTTTGTGTATTTTATTAACCCAAAAGTAGATTTTAATGGTGAAATAGAATCAAGAAATAAATAAAAATGATTCATTGAATTCCTGCTTTAGATAAAAAGATATGTATAGAAGATATTTTTTGTTTTCATGAAAAATATATTGAAATTATAAAAAAAAAGATTCATGAAATTATATCATACGAAAATGCGATTTTGAAAATGAATGCGGATTTATGTTATTAGCAAGTCTAGTATACTAGAAAATAATGCGTCTCATAGAAAAATGAACAGCTATTATGTTTTGTTCAATTATAATAAAAGCGAAATATTGAATAAAGTACATTGAGAAGATCCAAGCATCCAAATCCACTGCGTGCATATAATTGAAACGAAGCGAGTTCCGCGTAGCAGCGCGCCGGCAGTCAACTTTCGCGGTATCCCTGCTCGCGCCTGATTGCTCGAGAGGCGGAGTCTCGCGTGACGCGGCGGAAAGCGGTGGGAGAAGAAACGCGCCTTGAGTGGAATCGGAAATGTTGGTCATTTTGGCCGCGCTGTGAGCAAGCATTGCTAAAATAACTGCATTGAGGCAGGAACGTGGAAGTTTCCTCAATTGTCACGAGACATGCGTTTTTAATTCATAAAAAGTAAGTTTTAGATACCGGAGAAAAAATGTCACTTTTCGCGATTGTTTTTCTCGTTCCGCATACATTCTCAAGCAAAGCTCGTCGGTTTCCCACGTGCCGACAACATTCAGCTTCAATTAAAAAAAATCAATGCAATTAGATGCAGTATAAAGGCTCCAGTTTGTAGCCAAAATATGGTGGGTTTTTCGTTGATTTTCATCTCTGCTGTAGTTCCGGCGCCACCTCTGCGAGACGCCACTTCCGAGGTCCTGAGCACTCTTAAGGATTTGTAATTCAGAGCCGTGAGGATACACTCTTCCTTAATTCCAGACCCGAAGAAAGAAAGAACGACATGAAATGATATTTTCGCGTCATCATGAATTTTCCGCGATTTTTGATATTACTGCACAATGCTGAAAAATGTATGCAAAATAGTAAAATTATGAATAAGGTTCTAATTCATCTGTGTTGTGGTATAAATAATTCCACAGTACATGGTAAACGGCATTTGTTTACAAGTTCAATTACAAAATGCACTTCAGAAATTCAAACTAGTCTTACAAAATGTAGCATTGAGAACGTGGACCTTTTTAATTCAAAATTACAAGGTCCATTAGAAGAATGCAAAGAGGATCTCTCATCTTTTGGTAAATATTTAAGTCCTACATATAACGTTGCTGCTTATGCCAATCAGTCTGAACTTGTACAGCAATTCGCTAAACTCGGTGTAAAAGTTTACAAATTTGACAAAGATCCAGAATTAGCAGCCAAAATTCTAAGTCTTGATTTTGAAAAGAACGTGAAGCCATATATTCAATTCCTCGATGATCATGGAGTTCCTTCAAATGAACTTGGAAATTATTTTTCAAAAAATCCTATGATCTTGAAAGAAGATCTCCATGATTTATCTACCAGAATTCGATATCTAAGAGCTCATTTATTTTCAAAGAGCATGATTACTCGTATTATAACAAGAAATCCACAATGGTTAACAACCGAAACAAGAGCAATAGATGAAAGACTTGGATATTTTCAAGCTCAGTACAAATTGACCGGTTCAGAAATACGAAGAATGACTACAATGGAACCTAGGCTTATCACATTAAATCCAGTACATCTTGTAAAAAGTGAATTTGCAATTACTCAGGAAATGGGATTTAGTACATCAGAAATAAAATGTATTCTTCTTTCTAAGCCTCGAATTTGGATGATGAGTAAGTTATGACAAATTCCATAAATATTCTATAATTAGTAAGAAAAAATAAACATGTTTTTTTATTTCCTATGAAGAATTCTGAAACTAAATGAACTTCTGACTCTAAATTAATTTCTTTTTATTAACATATTGATAGAATCTTAAAGAGGTCCCACAAATTATATCTTTTTGAGTTCTTAGTATACTTTTTATGAGAAACTTTAATAAGCTATCTCCCACGCAGCACCTACATTTTTAGTTACATATCAGAAAGGTTGAAATGTGCAAGAAATGCAGCCTCGTGAGCGGCAATACCCAAATACGCTTATATCTGCCGTACCTCGTAAGAAAAGTCGTAACTCCATTTTAATGATTTTGAGATATTGATGAAAAACTGTTTTTGAGCAAATATGAATTTGTTTATTTTCAATAATTATTTTTTATACTTGCATAATTTATTTCATAACTTAATGTATCATTTGATATAAATTTGATGCAAATTAATTAATAAACAATAGTTGAAAATGGATATACCGAATAATCAGGAAGCATTGATACTGCCGAAAAAGGTCGTAACTCCCAATTTATGGACATACCACCTTTTTTTACTGTATTCTTGACGTTACATATCCCTGCCTCTTTATTAAAAGTAGAGATACTATCCAAGAAAGTCGTATGTTACATTTTTCATTTTTCAAATACTTTGCGCACTATAGTGCAATATATATATTGCTGTAAATATAATTAATTATGCTTTAATCCTTTTAACAACAGAATTTCGGGTATCATATAATGCAATAGTAAGAGGCATAAATTTATTTATACGTAGTATAAAATTATAAATTATGCCTATACTGTCAATAATAGCAATGACAATAGTTAAGTATAAGAATATTTATTATGAATTTCGTGTATCAACATGTTTGCTTCATGTAGCTAGTACGAATATACTAAATTATATCGTACCTTAGTTTTCTTTTGATGATTGTGCGAATAATAATTTTTTATTATAATATTGGATTGCACAGTTTTTGGTACACCTAACGTAAGACACCTTGTTTATTTCATGATATTTTCTGAAACCACCAGAGGTATGTCTCCTAAAACCGATTGGCTGTTTCACTAACCAAAATAAGTATTCTAATGCCCCTTTCTAAATATTATATACTGTAAATAACGTAGGTGTAACAATCCTTTATACGTTCTGCCATGAGATTATTTCATTTTGAAAAATAAATTTAACCCTTAGTTAAGACTGAAGGATCGTTTTCGACCCTGGAGAAAATGGAGGTGGTACTTTATAAATTGCACACTGTAAGCATTTTCAAACGGCAGGAAACAATTAACCCAGGTAGTGGGGGAAACATTCTTTAAAATAGCAGTCGGAACTAAGCATTAATAATATTGGTATTATAACTGTAACTATGAAATAGCCAAGGTCATTTCTTACTATTTTCTTTGTAGAAACTCATTGCGGACATTTTCATCACTCATTAGCAGGCTTACTGTGTTTTGATTACGAAAAAAATGTATGCAACCTTTTTTGTATAGAATTTTGTACTCTGCATTTTTGCCCAAACCTTTTTTCGCCAGACCCGTATTTTTACGAAATAAATGTAAAAAAACCGAGAAAAATCCGTTTTTAAAATTTGGTATGTAATTTTTTTTATGAACGAAATGAGAAAAGCAGGTACGCCAACTTCAGTTTAGTTTATCGAATAAAAAGATTTTTTTTTTCATTCCTGAAAGATACCTTTCCAACTATTTTTAAGTATGTATGCTCTATCGATTCCCGTCAAGAAAGAAAAAATTTTGCAAAATAAAATAAAAATGCCATGATTTTTAGGTCTTTTTTAATTGTTCGCGATTTTTCCATTGAAACGGATTATAGTGAATGAAATGATTACATAAAAAGTGTTCCCAATTGTTGAATATAAATATTGCCGATTCAATATGGTTATGGAAAAACAAATTTATTCAAAATTATTTATTCCATGAAATGGAGATCATAGAAATTTTTTGTTTGTGTTTTATAAAGATGATATAAATATTGACTCGTTATGTTCGGAGATTATAATAATTTTGAGTTTATAAATTCAAAATGGCCGTCTGAATATGTATAATATTCATAATTATCTAACATATGTGTTCAATTTTGAAACAGATTCATGCAACAATGTTACATTTAAGAGATACATACGGTGGCAGTTACGGATCTGCCATTTTGAATTTGTACTCAAAATTATTACAATCTTCGTACGTAACCAGTAAATATTTATATCATCATTATAAAACTCAAAGAACTTTCTGTGATCTCTTTTTTAAGGAATTAATAATTTTGAATAAATTTGTTTCGTTTCGTAGCTAGATTGAATCGTCCATTGCTTTTAAAAAATATTCTACTGGCATATTATTTATATCAATATCACTTTTTATGTATGCATTTCATTAATTATAATCCGTTTCAGCAGAGAAAATCCTGAAAAATAAAAAGTGGCATTTTTATTTCATTTTTCAACGTTTTTGCATAAATAGCCGATTTTTTACCATTTTCTCGACGGGAATCGTTATAGAGCACATTTAAAAATAGTAGAAAAGGTATCATTCAAAAATTAAAAAGATTTCTTCTTTTTGTATACGGTGAACCGAGTCAGTAGAAATAAAAATAATTTCTCATGAGAGAAAAAACTGATGATAACCACTAAGATGGTTCGAAACGTTGGGACTTTTCTCTCGTGAGAAATTATTTTTATTTTTCTACTGACTCGGTTCACCGTATACAAAATAAAGTTATCATTAATTTTACCGAGTGACAAATTCATATTATTCATCTAAAAAGATTTCTTTTTACTCGAGAAACCGAGCTGAAGTTGACGTACTTGCTTTTCTTATTTCGGGCAAAAAGGATTAATTAATTGTATTTATACATTATAGTATTTACAATAAATTTCGTTAACCTAATGCAGAATATTAAATTATTAATAATAATAATTTTACCTGTAAACAAGATGTATTTAAGGCAAACGAAAGGCTATTTTGAATTTAATATATGTCAAATTAATAATTTATTATAAATATGATTATTAGACTATTATTCATGAGCTTTTTCTTTGTTATTTATTATTTAATAGCATATTCTCTTAGATTTAGTTTCACATAAATTGCTGTTATTATACAATCCAAAAACGTCGTATGTTCATCAGAAAGTGTACATACGACTTTTATAGTCAGTATTTGGAGGTACAACCTTCTTATAGAATATAGTAAACTGACAAATCGAGAAATACAGCGGCAACTCCCATATGTGGCACTTACGGCTTTTTTAGGAATTATACCTATCAAAAATTAATTTTTATAAGAAACAAATCATTTTTTAAAAATAATTTTTAATAAATATTGGTAATTTTTTTTTCAGAATATGATGTATTTGATTTTGCTGATTACAAATATATTTTTATCTCATTTTTTACAAAAATGGAGTTACGACTTTTCTTGCGAGGTACGGCAGTATTATTATGCATATTTATGGATGAAGAACCAAACGGCCCATAATTGTGACAATGGGATTTTATAGGAAAATATATGAGCTTTCATTTGAGCCTGTTTAAAAAAATATTTAAAACGTCCAAGTTTGAAAAAAATCCATTTTTATTTTTTAAACTGAAAAATCATGATAAATATATAAATAAAATAAAAAATCATTTTAATAATCGGAAAGTGCATAAAAAGACGAATAAAATCCACTAATTATTTTTTCTTTTCTCCGAAACAGAACTTCAGAAACAAGCGTTTAATGCGAGACACCGAAAACGGCTAATCTTCTCAGTTGCCCGTTTGGCATGGAATGCCCCAAAGGTTTGATCTTTTTTTTTTTTTAAAACTATAGACTTTGATGCAATTGTCCATAGAACGAAAATGTTTTAGAATTGGTTAAAGAATACTCTTTACTAATTTTAAATAACTTTTTTCAAAATTTCGTTTTTTCGAATTTTTCAAATATAAAAAATTGTGACAATAGATTCTGAAAAAATTCTAGGGTATTCTTCGACTTATTCTAGAACATAATTGTTCTTATAACATTTTCTCTAAAGTCCATAGTTTTCAAGAAAGAAAATGATTAAATTTTCAAAAGGAATTTGTAAATGCAGAGTACATTTTGAATCTGATATCGAAAATTTGAAATATAACCAGTGTATTTTTTAAGTGCAATTATCGAGTGCACCCTTGCAATATATTTTAGCTCAGTCAAAGTAAGATATCGTATCTTAAACTCAATATTTGTAAAAAAATGCGTCCTAAAAAAATCACGTTTTTCTACTAAATATATCTAATAATTTGAAATAAAGTAGTATTGGTTGTACGGTCCGTTGACAATGAAAGACAATTTTTAGTTTGACGTTTCGGACAGAATGATGACCCTCTTCAAAAATTTATTATAATAGATCACATTATGATTCGAATATCGATGTCCTTGTGGAGTATACTGAACGGCACAATGGAGTTGCCATATTTGGACGAATTGTCCTCGAAATTTAAATGTCCACTTCACAACAACATTGCACAATGTTTTTTACACCATACAACCCATACTACTTTATTTCAAATTATTCGAATAAGCGGTCAAGAATCCAACATGAACTTTAATAATATAGATAAATATATCTAAATCATATATAAATTTCAGTTTTTTAACAATTTTCTTACTACCATTCGAAAGAGCAGCCTTGAAAATGATAGAATCTGATAGTTTTTATTTTTTTTCGAAATGTATTTCACATTGAAAATAAGCGTTGAAGTTGCAGTAAATTTGTTGTGCATTGGGGCGTTACTGGGTTAAGAGGCATTCAAAATTTGGATACATTTAAATGAATCAGAATTTGTTCTTTTTCCATTTAATTTTGGACTCAATTGGATTTTTTTGCATTGAAATGTTGGAATGTGAATCCATTTATATTCATTTATATGCGCAACATTAAATGAAATGAAATTGATCCTTCTGAATTCTTCACTGTATAAGGATTCTTTTTATGATTTTATGATCCCTTTTTAAATTTACTATTTTATAATATATCTGAAATTAATTATTTTAAGAAAATCTGTTCTCATGCGGTCACTATCCAGTTGTAGTCCACCGCAAATAATGCTTAACTTGAAATAACTACAAGTGTGTAACGCTGACCACTGGTCTACCACTGTCGCACACTATCTAAATCCTAATTTAATATTGATGAATTCATAACACATGATTTTGAAGTTGTACTGTTTTCATATAATTTTTAAGGCTTTCGGGGTCACCAAAAGGGAGTTCAGCTTGATATTAAACATTTTCAAATATCTTAAATATTTTGAAAACGATAAGAGGTAAGGGAAATCTGACAAAATTTAAAGGGTTGTTGAAAGGGGTTATAACCCAAATTAATGCTTACGTGCAAATGGATTTAAAAAATTTTTTAAATTCTTAAATATCTCGATACACTGAATTTTCGATTTATTAATAATTTTAATATAATAATAAATAACTAAAATAAATAATTGTTATTTATATCTTGATGTATTGAGAAGCATTAAAAAACGATACAGTAAATACTTCCACAAAGATTAGAAATTATTCAAAGTAGGGAAGCATTAAGAAAGGATGCAAACAAATAGGATTCAAAGTAACTTAATAGATTAAAATATAATTGTTTTAACACTCAAGACATGAGTAAATATTCTGAAATAGCAGCTTATTAGCAGCATGTCAGCTATATAAACCTAGCAAGACCACAATCGAAAATATTCTTAATGCATAATTTGGAGCTCGATTAGTGCTAATTTAATGCTCCTTTGTTTAAAAAAAATACTTGGTTTTGCCCTCTTTGCAGCAAGCTAGCAGCGCCATTCTGGAATACCCACAACAAAAGCTTGTATCAAAATTTGGTCTAGGGCATAATTTGGAACTCATTTAATGCTCGAGGTAAACTATGCGCTGTATTTTAATATTAAAAAAATTTGTTTGAGATTTGTCCTTAAGGTTCTAAAACTATCAGATACCTCGAGCATTAAATGAGCTCCAATCTATTCCCCTGGCCAATTTTTAAGAGAAGCTTTCCTTATGGGGTACCTATAACCGTGCTGCTACTCAGGTTAAAATGGGGCGTTACTTAAGAGTGACGGTAAGAGTGTCAAACGAGTGTGAAAAGCATTAGAAAAGCGTGCCAAAAAGAGTTAATAAAGCGTGAATTTGGACAAAAAAATTCTTAACGTACACTTAACGACTCTTTGATTTTTTTGCCAGCGAGCTAAGGAGTGTGTTAAGCGTATCATAAGCGTGAATTTGGACATTTTTACGCTAGCGTAACGCTTCATTAACGCTTCATTGTTTCCAGGGTAGCGTGTTGTATCGCTGGCAGCCCCATGTTGTTTTTGTAAAAAATAAAACACCATTAAATTCGGTATTGATTCATAAAAGTATAGTAGCACTTATTGAGTTCCAAATTATGCGCTACATTTTAACAAACAACAAACAATTTCTGAACAAATGAAATGCGGCTTATGCCCCACCGATGAAAAATCGATAGTTTCCCCCTGAGAAACATATGTCAATCACAATTAAATTTGACCGATTTTTAGTCTTAATTGAAAAGGTTATTTTTTATCATCAGACGAACGAAGCAGAATTCTCTCATTGAAAAAATTAGGGAACTCGACCTCCAGATCTGCACCTACTGGAATCATCAGCAAGGTTTGTTGGTGCAGATCTGCCTTGTACGCCGACTATTATTATTTATGATGGAAAATCTTTTATACGAAATAGGCTGAATTTCTCTAGATGCGACAATCCAGCTCGTTATACTTGTAACGCGACGTTCGTATTAATAACGGAGAGAAGGTATCGGGGAGAAGGTGCTAACGATCGAATGGGAAATTAAAAGACCGGCACGGAAAAAATCGTCCATCTTACACGTGCGATGGACGATTATTAGGAACAACTAGAATTGACTAGAGTAGTGTGGACGAACCCTGCCCGTACATGATTGGGTGAAAAGACCCGCGGAAACGAAGAGGCCCGAGAACAGACGAGGCGCGCTTCGAGAGGTGTCGGAGTGCGCCGAAAAGATCCGAATGACGAGGCTAGTCGGAATACCGCGCACGCGTCGGTTCACCTATCAGCCGCGCGTGCCACCAAAATTTAAAATAAGTGGGCGGCCTGTCAAATTCAAGTGCACGAATACCTTTTGAAAGGATGACAGTTCGCCCCAAATTCCGACTAAAAAGCCGATAGTTCAAAATTCATTGGAAATGACACGGCATATATAAAGAGCCACGACGAAACGGACCCTTCCCTTCTTGCAAAAACCTCCGGTGGCCGTTCCTGGACGACGAGACCCGGGCCGTTGAAAATATAATCCTCCAAAATCTAAAAGTTCATCCGGCTTCCATCTTCTGGAACAATTAAGGAAATCCAGGACCGGGACTTCGTCGTCAACTAATAAAGGAGGAATGACTATGAATTCGATCCACTGGTCGAAGTCTTGAGGTGAGCGCTGTCCTCCCATGGGAATATTTGAACAGCATAGTCCAGGGCGCCCGAGGACGGCTCACCTGCAACGTCAAATCTAATCGACCAGTGGTGAGATCCAATGTTGCTGAGGACGGACCACCGCCAATAAGAATATAAAATCGAGGAGGAGGAAGAGCGAGGAAGAACGAAGACTAAAAATTGTTTGATTTGACATGATTTTACCCACCCATATGACATGATTTTAATCCGCGTAATTTATATCCGTGTAGTGACTTGTCTGACATATGTGTTTTATTAACTTAACTTGTATTCAATTTTGACTTGTCAGACATCGATATTTTTATTCGCGTAATTTATGCCGTTTTTGTTTATTGTAATAATAATGACCATTCGTGATAGTGTGCCGGCGATTAGTGTCTCTCTGTAATAGTGTAAATTAATGTTCAACAAATAAATCCATGCAATGACCTATAATTGTAGTGTATATTAAAATTTGTTTCATACTCAAGACATCTGTCAACGATCTACCAATATGGACGATCCACAACAAAGGAAATTCGGCTTATGTCCCATCAATGAAAAGTTGTTAGAATCCGACCCACGTTACATCTATTCATTCTTATAATGAGCTCTGGGCGAGAAAGAGCAAAATGCACTATAAGAATTGAAAAGGTTAATCTGTAACATCTGTTTATCATCAGACGTTAATGTCCCTGTCCACCTTGTCGAGTGAGTGATTCTTTGTTCTTCACACTTGGCAGAATGTTGACAGATGTCAGAGTACGAGTGCTGGATTTTCGATGGTTGCGACAGCTAAAGCGTCCGCCTTGTTTCGTAACCGGATCGTCTCCGAAGGTTCTTGCTTCGATTCCCCTTGTAGATAATGTCCCCCTGTACACCTACAAATCACCTACCTCATGATTTGAGGCGTGGTTGCAGTGAAATTTCACGCAGATCTGGTCTAGATGTGAGGAATAAATTTCTCGCTTTTCGGACAGATTTACGACATTAGAAACCAATGTGATTGTTAAAGTTATTATTAAAATAATAATAATAATAGCAATAACAATAATGCATTTGAATTAATTATTTTTCTGTCGTGGCTTTGTCTATAGCTATATTCATTTAGAGCACTGAAGTGGAACATTGACGAGCTAAGGAATCTTGACCGAAGCACACGGAAGATGATTTGTATGGAACGCAGTTTGCATCCGAGATCTTCCGTGGAACGACTGTATTTGCTCCGAAATATGGGAGGTCGTGGCCTTTTAAGCCTGGAGTGTATGGAGATGACCTTCTCGTTCTTAAGATCAGCCGGCTTGAAATCCGAGACCGAGGGTTTTATCTTCGCATGCCAGGATGGAGTCATCGATACCTTAGCGTATCGCCAGAACGTCTTACACCAGGCGGTACAGAGTACGCTTTGTAGTTTGTGTAGATGTCATGCTGAGACACTAATGCATCTATTGGCAGCATGCCCAATATATGCAGTTTCAGCATACATCTAACGTCACAATGCGGCTCTTCGAGTGCTGTATTACCATCTTCGCAGCACTTATGGTATTGATGCAACCCCAGTTTTGCCGTACGTCCCCACTGATATTGAATCCGTAGTCGGGAATGAGTCTTGCCGAATAAACTGGAATTACTCATTTCCGACGAGCAGGCAAATATCAGCCAATAAGTCTGACATCGTTCTTGTTGACTTTGATCACAAATCCATCTTCGTGATCGAGTTCTCTGCACCAGCAGAGACAAATATAGTCAGCAAAGAGGACGAAAAACGGATAAAATATCAGGAACTCCTATTCGAGATTCGCAAGCTGTATCGAGGATTCAAAATCAAGCTCGTCGTGCTGATAATTGGAGTGCTGGGAGGAATGAGACCAACTTTCCTCGAAAACATCAAACTCATTCCGGCGTGCCAAGAACATGCAAATTCCATTGCAGGCCGAATGCAGAAAGCAGTGCTGCTGGGATCTCTGCGTCTACTGAGGTCACATGATATCCTGTAACCACTAACCCAATGGTAGAGGGAGTGGTTACAGTTGGACATGAAATGAAATGGCCCGGTGCAGTCTGCAGCGGAGGAGATGGATATCGGAGCCACTTTTCTGCTGCAGACTGCACATGTGGATTCTGGAGGGCCATGCATTTGAATTAATTATTTTTCTATCGTGGCCTTGTCTATAGCGATCGTTTTAGGAAGTTTCCCTTGCTTATGCGACATACCACTACGGTATGTCGTGATAATACAGACGTATGTGAAAGTTACATACTTCTACCAAATTAGGGTAGTAGTAATATAGGATGGATATAATGATTTTGGTATCGGATTCTATACTATTGTGGCACCTGGTTTCACCACAAATGGAATGCTATGTTAGAGCAGGAAAAATATACTGTCACAGTCGCATTGTATTTTGCGTGTAGTATATCATAGAGATGCTTTCTCGTAAGGGCACTTATTAATTAAATGTTCCCGTTACCGTCAACATTATTCGTACGCATATTGTTCAGTCTATATTTTCGAAATGTTCTCCACATGAATGTGTACAGGCTGTTATTCTTCTCTGAAAATCATCAGTCGCCCGACATATTTCGACACTATCTAGAGACTGAATGGCTTGTTGAATTCTGTTCTACATCAGTTCTGCAGTCGTAGGTCTCTTGCAGTATACGAAATCTTTTATTCTTCCCTGCAAATAAAAATCAAAAATTGTAATATCCGATGATCGTCATGGTCAGTTATGTGGAACATGTTTACCTCTTTATCGGCCTCGATAGTCTTTGACGAGCAATGAGAGACGTGCGGACTGGGCATACATCCTGTTGAAACCATACCCCGCACGAGTCTTGTGGAAGAAAGAAGCGGATATCTCCGTACGCAAGGAAGAGGAAGGGGTCGAAGCGCACGAACTCGAAGAGGAACAATGCTTTTGAAAGATCCGGTACTCTTAGCAAGTTTTGAGAATTGACGACCTCACGGACCCGATCGTTTGGTTGGTTTGTTACCATCGAATGCCACTCCACACGAGGGAGCGCTACGGCGTGCCGTATCCGTGTCAACGGTAGTATTCGCTATAAGCGTTGTACTCTGACGGGTCGTGGTAATGGTAGAATCGTTTCTCTGAGCCAACAGAAATATCAAGACAGGCAGCTTGTTACTAAAAATTTGGTAGCTGACTTGTTGTCGTTTTTCAACGACACAACCAGCGGTGTGGTGCATCACTCCAATATGGCCCCAACCTCGTAGGAGGAGGCGCCCGAATGGCGGTAAGCTCTGGATGCTAAATAAATATCGACATATCGACCCATGAAGTCCGACCAGAAACGGTGTCAACTCCGCCCGTCGGTCGTTGGAGTAGGACTCGCGGGGGCAGTCGGTTCGACGGTAGCGTATACCCTAATCCGAGATATTTCATTTCGAAACGACATTTTTTTTATAATAATGACGCTAAATCTAGCAGCCAATACAAACGGGATGGGTGCATTATAAATTATCATGAAAATTACACATCTAAGTGTAAATATATCGCAAAATATTAATGTAAATGCCAATTGGACTCATTGCAGTCAGAACATTGCAAAAATAACTAGATTTGCAAACAGAATAAAAATTATTTAAATGTCTGTGACGTTTCTTCTTGTTCCCTTCCCTTGGAACGGCATCCGATAACGCTATTACAGAACTCTCGAAGATATGATTTAGTTAAACCTTAATAATTGTCGATTGCCCTTGTTTATTTGTCAATGTAGTTTTAAATATGAAGGTTATTTCAGTAATGTATATTATTGTATTCGATGCATTGAGCAGGCTTCTAACATTTTTATTCCAGAGCCAAATCCAATATTAATAACAAATTAATAAGAGTTCATCTGTTTTCCGTATTGCCTTTTAGTCCGTTGTAGCCCTTGCTTTTCGTTTTTTGGAAAGTATAATAGTTAAAGCATAACACTACCAAAATTTATTTAAATTGTTTCGATGACCACGAATAGATTATACACTTTGAGAATTTTTGGTTAAACCCAATTTAATATAATATATTTTGGTATATCATCATCATTTAGATTTAGAGAAATTACTGAATTAATATCACTATTATAAATAATATTATCGTAATAAATCAAGTATATTTAATTTCAGGTCGACACAAGATAGTCAATTCTTTTGATTATGCGCACAATGAAATGAAGCTACCGCACGAGATAATTTCCAAACTGCCTGAGATCTTAACTTGCCGAAAAAATCGCCTTCAGGCTCGTCACAAGTTTCTTCAGGAACTCGGATTAATCCAATACGATTCAACGAAACCAAAATATATATCTCCAAAAGCTGTAATTAGTGGCACAGATGTTGAATTCTGTACAAATGTGGCAAAAGTTTCAGTAGATACATATAACTTATTTTTGAAGACACTGTAAAGTATTTCAGAAACTGTACATAATTCTAATATACGGAGCATTCTGCGTAAAACATTAATGCCCGAGTAAAAGAATTACATTTATTTATAGTTGTGTACATAGCTATTTAAACAATCTTGATTACACGGGTCAACAAATTTGAGACAATTTAATGTTACAGAGATGAAAATAGCTAATCTTTGTTAATTTTAGGTCGCTGAATCCGAAGTAAAATGATGCATCTTTATGCAATACAAATGTTTTATAATATGTTTTTAAGGTTGCAGATTACATTCCGATGTTAAAAATAAGACTTATCGGACGACAGCTATCAAAATCATCGACAAAATGCATTTATTTTTGAAATCTTAAAAAAAATATGACACTTTCGGTAATGAACACTGAATTTTAATTTTTAAAATGCAACTAAAATGATGACAGTATGTTAAAATACATTTACTTCATACACAATGAGAAGTTTTCAGTGCCGCTCATTTCGTATAAACTAACCTAAGGTAAATCTCTGAAATGGACTTCATAGGGATGAAATAAATGATATGTTCAACAATTGAAAGCAACTGACCATATTTTTTTGTACTTCGTTTTTATTTTTTGTTGTATTTTGTTTTTTTTTTGTATTTTGTTTTTTTATATTTTTTGTTGTATTTTGTTTTTTATATTTTTTATGTATTGTGTTTTTTATATTTCTTTTTGTATTTTGTTTTTTATATTCTTTTTGCCGTTTTGTATTGTATATTTTTTTGCTTTAGCATATTTTATATCTTTTTTTCATTTTGTACTTTATTTTCGTTCGCATAATTTCTTATTTTTTTGGGTCTATAGACTTTTAAACACGTATTGCCTTAGATTACCGTTTGTAAGTGCACATTGCATCATCTCTCACGAGTGACCAACAATAGTCTGTCCTCATCGCAGTTGACCACTTTCCATCATACCTATTTTCCAACGTCCAGATATCATGGTGGAAACGCTCACCATGTTCATCACTTACTGCATCACCGGTTTTGGGGGAAAAAATCTAAGTCTAAGAGAATCGAGAAAATGAAATTTTTAAAGACATGTTGCAGCCTAGTTTCTGGTAATCTCTTAACATTTTGTCGAATTATTTTGTATAATCCTCGGATTTTTCATCAACTATGTCGCTACCAAACGAAAAGAAATCCGCGCCTTTTTCTCATTTCCTTTCAAAATATTTTCAAAATCAGCATCGTTAGAAAGATCCCTTATTTGCGGGCCAATAACAACTCATTTCAATTTTGCTTCTCTGAGCCTTGGGAATTTTGTTTATAAATACTGAAATCCGGGCAGTTTTTGAAGATTGCCTTAACAAAAATTTTCATTAAACCCAATTTAATGTGTAATGGAGGTAATAAAATTTCGTTTGGGTCTGCGAGAGGTTCATTCTTTACATTTTTTTCTCCTTGTTTCAAACTTGGTCGGATAGGCCAATCTTTAGTTGCGTAATGTAAGTTTCTTGCCCTACTGTCTCATTCGCACAAAAAGCAGGAAAATTTTGTATAATGCTTGTTGCAACCCAAATAAAAACGCGACCACTTTCAAATCGCCACAGAGAATTTTATGTTTTCATGAGTCTCTTTCATGTGGGTTGTATGAGCTATTGGAAAATGTATCTCATTTCCCATTGTGCAGTAAAACTGATTTGAGGCTTAATTTCAACGAATCTATAAATAAACATCACTGCTCAATGTGATACTCAATATTCATCGCCGACATGAGGCCCTGCACATTACAACAAAAAATCATGCAATCGATTTTCTTGAAAAATTGATCAAAAGCAGTATGGCGATTACGAAATGTAGTTACTTTTAAAACTTTTTCAAGTAAATTCCACTCTTGAAATCTGGAAGCCAGTAATTCAAATTTACCTTTTGAAAGTCCCAAATCCCTAACCAAACCATTCACCCTATTTTGAGATATCAATTTTGGGGCATTTGAATTCTTTTCATACTCAAAATCGACGTCATTCGTTTCTGATGGTAGGTGCGCATTATCTATCTTTTCTGCATTTTTGTGGTTTGCATCATTTAACTCCGAAGATACGGAAATCTGTCTATTAATTAAATGCATTTTAACATACTGACATCATTTTAGTTGCATTTTAAACATTAAAATTCAATGTTCATTACCGAAAGTCATAATTTTTTTAAGATTTCAAAAATAAATGCATTTTGTTGTTGATTTTGATAGCTGTCGTCCGATAAATCTTAATTTTAACATCGGAATGTAATCTGCAACCTTAAAAAACATTTATATTACATAACAATACATCCTTGTACTTGTAACATTCGATTTCAGTGACCCGCTCGCTAGAATTTTGGGCGGCAGTGCGGCGAAAATGAGCAGGAGTAACAGGTAGTTTAGGTGAGACAACAATTTGCGCATAAAAACAAATGCCGATTTAAGAAAATAATTTTTTACCAGGTCCTACAACAATTTTCTTTTCGTGAAATAGAAGTTATAAGCTTCATTTTAAGCTATCATTGAAGCTTTTATCGTGTTTCTATTGAAAGATATATTTCCTCGAACAACGGAGAAAATAACGTTTTTTGCAACTTTATCCCCATATTACACGGAAACAAGAGCTAATAAAAAATGTTCACTATCGGATTCGGATTCAGCGACCCAAAATTAACAAAGATTATATGTTTATCTGTGTAACATTTTGTGTGTTGACCAGCGTTATCGAGATATCTAATAAAATTCATGTAAATATATACATAATAAAACCGATCTTATTTTCAATAACAAGTATTGAATCAATAAAGCACATCGCTCAGTTTCATTGACTTGAATGAAGTTTACAGTTTCTTTGATTTCAATACGTATACATGTTTTACATTCATCACCGTCATATATGTGATCTTTTATAAATACTTTTATCTCTGATTAATTTCATGCCATAATACCAAGTCAATATAAAGTGCTCCCTGTCCTAATGCATATTCGCTCCAGAGCCAAAAAGATACCATCATCCAAAGAAAATATGGATTAGGACGGGGGAAATATGTATTAGGACGGGATGTAATAAGACGAGATGTATTAGGACAGGGACCATTGTATATTTGTAACCTATCATGGTGATGTTATTATAAGTGCACTCGCACCTCCCACGCTCTTTACACTTAGAAAAAATAATTCGCGTTTACATCATAAACGGCTTATTTATTGCGTTACACCGTTTAACCCTTTGCAGCATACATTTTTCTCTTCGCGAACAACAGTTGAAACTAGCTACTCAGGGATTTTCGGGCTGATGACGAATCCGGACTTAGATTGTCAAAATTCAAGTTGGCGGATCCAATGTGACGGACCAAATTCAGAAAAAGTTACTTGATCAAGCTGAAACTGGGTACTCGTTGCTGATCACAAATGCAGCCTCAGATATTGAAAATTCAAAATGATGGATCCAATATGGCGGACCAAATTCCAAAAAAAGTTACTTGATCAAGCTGAAACTGAGTTCTCGGGGGTTTTTAGTGTACGAAAAATAATTTAAAAAAAAAAAACAAAAATAATACCAAAAATGCAAAATGATGTTAGATTCAATCAATGTAAAAAATTAACTGTAAACTCAGGTCATGTTTTGGAAAATTATAATGCTTGCATTGATGTCATCGTGTGCAGTATTCAGAAGATGCATGTTACTTTAACGAATGAAAATCATGTGCTGCAACAGTCGTTCTAAAGTATTATTTGACAGACTTATTGGAAGAAAATAATGTCTCCGAAGTAGAGTTTCAAGTTCGGCAGCAAACCGTTAGGAGTACATTAAAGACCGACGTTGCCAAGATTTTTCACAAGAATTTTGCGATCTTGTGGTGAAACTGAAGTCTCGTGATTTTTATACAAATCAAAAAACAGCCTGAATGAAGAAAGGTAGAAATGAATTCGTAGTTAAGGAAGATTTAATGTATAATGTGATTTCGCAGAGAATTATGCATTCATACTACAAATCTATCAGCTTTATATTTATCATTCATTTCGGCGGAGAAAGTCTTCTGTTTAAATTTATTACATTCTTTCCTACATGGTGAATATAATTTTGAGGACTCTGGAAGATCAGAGATCATTGCACGTTGCTCGGTTGACAAGATACGCAAATCACGACTTTTGCCGTGATTTTATTTTTTGAAAGGATTTGCGCAAAATTTATTTACAAAATTTAGGCGATGACATTTTCACTATTACTCTGATAGACTTACAGTTAATAGAGATTTTACTTTAGTAAAGTGAAATTTTTATTATAATAAAACTTTTTCGTATTTTTGGCAAACTCAAATCTATGTGCAAGAACACTTTATATTAGTAAATAATACTGTTATTTTTTACAAATTTCGGGCATGAAGTATTCACGTATCCATTAATAAATATGTTTTGAGTGCATACTTGCTATTGCTTATGTATCAAATTGAAATCCATGTCGATAATGGGAGCGCAAAACAACAGCGAGAACTCACATCGCTCCCTAGTGGAGTTTCGCGACAGCTTTCGTGCACATCGAATATTGTTCGAAAAATATTAAACAATTCTGCTTAAAATGCATTTCATTTATTTTCAATTAAGATAAAATATTGACTGCGTTGGATAAAGTACACAAATTTTCTTTTATCTGGGTGAAAACTCCCTTTATAAAAATTACATTCGAAATAAAAAAAAGTTCACTGTTAACCGAAGTAAACTTTCCAGTGTAAAGTTTTTAGTGTGTGAGGAATGAATTACTTAGAAATAAAAAGGAATGCGTATGTTTAATAAGATTTTAAACAGACAAGGAATGAAGTGAGTAGTCTACATTCTAATTCAATAAATTCAATAAATAACTTGTTTTTCTTAAATTGTGTTATTTGAAATTAAAACGCGAAAATACGCACTCCATGCCGAACGCTACGTTGTACGCATACGCGACGTGCCTACTGTGCTTTCTTTCTCTCCTTCTTCCCACCCTAAATCTCTCTTTTCTCCTATTCTCACGTTAAGATCCCCTCCAATTATTAAAAAACCTTTTTCCTCTGTATCTGTTAAGTTTTCTATTTAATTTATTTTTTCTAAGCTCCCCCTCTATTGTATATTCCAATTATATTCCATATTTCTCCCTTTCTCTTTATTTTAAAATTTACTACCTATTCTTTTTCTATATCGTATTCTTCTCTATCGTTTTGCCTCTTTGAAGCTCCAATTCCATCCCTCTGGTAGTTTTTTCTCCCATTTGTCCCATCCCTCTTTTTCTAAACATGTCTCTATTAGACATATTACTTCAAATTCTTTTAGGAATTCCCTGCATTCTGAATCTTTTTCTTTCACCCCTGCCACGTTCCAAAATATCATTTTCCATTTCTCCTTCCCTACCCCCTACCCTTCTTCTTTCTCCCTCTTTTTTCTCTATTTTCTCCTCTTTCGTATCTTTCACTTTCTCCATCCATTCTTTCATTCATACCCCTTGTTCGCCCTTTGATATTCTCGTACCCTTATGTTTTCATTTCCCTCTCCCTAAGTACATGTTCAAATTCACTCTCATTCTCACACCCTATAGGTTATATTTTCATTCATATCCACATTCGCTTCTTCTCTCCGAAATTTCTTTTCTATCATTTCACTCTCTCTAGCATCCCATACTCTTTTACCAACAACAATCGTCCTGTGGTCGGCCCGACGCGCAGTCGCTCTTTCGAGTAAAGCATCCTGATTGGGGTTCCATACTTGAAAGGGTGACTGTTGAAAAAAACGAGCGTTGTACCCGCTACGGCACAACGCAGATAGCAGGCCGATTGCTGAACGGGTGACAGCTGCTTTACCATCAGAGGGTAAATCCTCTGATGATAAAGTAGTTCGTCGACTGTATCGGTGTGGGTTTTCCGTAGATTTCCCAGACCACTTGCAAATGGGATACAGATGGGTCAAGTCGCTCTACGGGGCGCAGTACTGGGAGAACTGGCTCTGGGTGGGTGATGCCTTGTGTTTGTCTAAAAGTATTGTCTTGTATTGTCTTCGATTGTCTGTCCGACCAATCCACCCCAGAGCCGACCCGCGAATAGACTAAAAAATGTGATTAAAGTGGGGGATAATTCCTTTCCTTTATCCTTTTACATACTATTTCCCTTCAATTACACCTTTGCCAAGTCTCTAATGCTTTTTTACATCTTTCTTTCGTTACATCTTTCTCTTAATATATAATGACATCGTAAAAATACTCGGATCGACAAAATTACATTTCATTTGCTGATTGTAGCATACCTTCCTCCTCATTCTATTAAAGTTTCTTTTTATGTACTGCCACACCAACTACGAACAAGACATAATTCTGAGAAATAAAGGATGACCTAATAGTTGAGGATAAATCTGGGAATGAAAAATTGGATTGGATTTTTCTCCGTCAATATGCTTTCCGAAAGTGCGCAGAAAGAGGTTATTTGTGATCTTTTGTAAAATACAGTAGGTAAACATAACAAAGTAAAATCTTTCTGCGCGCATTCGGAACGCATACTGTCGGAGAAAAATCTGGGAATTTTCGATCGCGGATTTATCCGCAACTATTACTTCAGACCTAAATTAGATTATACAGATCATTATATGTTTCTGTTCTTTTACTATAAAATACCTTTTCCAATACTTTTATTGCCAAAATTCTATTTTTGCAATCTTATGATTCTGAGTAATATTTCCATACTCTTCTAACAGTATGGCAAACAATACGGATTGATAAAATTGATTAGCAATTATCTCGTCCTTTTTCAGCAGCGAATATTTTCTTCAAATTACTCTTGTAAACTTCTAACTTTCATAATTTCTCAAAATTTCTTCAAGTTTCTTCAAAAGATCATTTTCGCATTTGAGATACTTAAAAAATTATTTACGATCGACCACGACTCGAAAGCGTTTAAACCATATTTCCACATTATATACACAACAAAATTCTATAGATACATTAGACATAGAAGAGCTTATGAATGTATTTATTAAGAAAATCACACAAAGAGCCGCTACTTTTTCAGTATAAAAAAATGAGTATTTATTTGTACCCCCCCTCCCCCCGCTCCTCAGATAATCCTCGAAACGCTAAATAAATTCAACGAATAATGGGCACAAGATCACTGTATAGAAGATTCATAAGTTCAAAATGAAGTAGGCATACGCAGTCATTATAATTAATGAAAATTAATAATATTATTTTATTACACATTCTATAATTATTTCAAATATTTACATTGTATTTGCACTTTCATTAGTTTATTTTGGGTTACTGGCTGATTAGTATAGCGACCACGAAATCGTACTTAATTTGGAATTTATTCCTCTACAGGTCGAGAAAGACTTATACGGTAATAGAAGATTTGTACCGAACGTGTCAACGTTACCAGCACTTATAGCGCTGGGATATAAATAACAAGACGTCTTTGAAAATATAAAGACGAAATTAACTACAGCATTTGTTTTAGCATATCCCGATTTTAATAAACTATATTCATTAAACATAAAAAAATAAGTAAAAACGTACAATTTCAAAACTATAAGCAGTAAAATGGAGTATTTGGAAAAGGAGAGAATACCTGAAAGTATACCATTTTGAAGTCACAACCGATTGCAGTTCACTACTATGACTAGAAAATGTTGCGACGAAAGGAAATTAACGAAACCGGGACAATAAATATAAATGGTGTACGAATATGTTAGAAAAGGTAAAAAAGAACCTTTAATCAAATATGACTCAAGGGGAGCGGGTCGCGTCTGTCGCCACGTTTTATATATGGCGCGATGATATCTGCTCCTTTACAGCTGACTTACCATTAAAGCTGTATGCAAGACGTGTGAATGATGTTCTGGACTCCTAGCGATACCTAATATTGTTTATTTTAACTACATTGTTGATGTCGGTTTTTGGGGAGGGCTAGAAGTTTTCGCGACGCTGAAAAAATATGTCACGATGAATATAATATATTTACGCAAAGTTTTCAGTCATTTAAAAAAGCGGATAATTCAAAAAGGTAACATCCAACCGAATCATAATAAAGGAATGCAAATTCATCGCCCGTCTTGCAGTAAGGCTTCTGATATCATTGATTCTATCTTTGCAAATCATAACGATTCTTTAAGAAGACAAGAAAGAGGTAGCGGAATAACTAGAATGACTTCAAATGTTTTATATTTGTATCCCCGGCTAATGATAGAAATAATCAAACATTTCATATAATGGTAGTTATTTTAAGGAATTTTATGAAATTCACAAATCGTAATTCAAAACAATAATGAAGTCTTTAATTTAATTATATTAATATTTTTTATAAATCATTTCAATTATTATTCAATAAAAAGTCTTTACCTTCTTTAGTTGGACAAAGTGACGAGAGAAAGTGACGAATGGGAAATTATAAAAAAACCTGATTTGATGTGTAGTTTTTCTTCCTTTGGTTTATTATTGCGATCTTAGGAAACGCTCTTGTAAGTCCTTGTCTGTGGATAATTCCAACGAGGTCAAAATGGCGGACTCATTTGCGGCTTGTTGCAACGAAATATTAACTGTGGATATCCAAAGATCGAAGTTGATGATTTGAATTATTTGGATATGTGATGTCTCTCGTCAATCTTCAAAGTTTCGAGTACGGTGGTCTCGGGACACAGTGATGCAAACCAAAAATACATGGCGTGAGATATTGCGTGAAAAATGAAAATATCTCATGCAACCTAAAGATGAGAAAGAAAAATTACCTAATCTCTTGCCGAGGAGCAAGAGAGCATCCCATGGTCCTGCGCTGGACTCTTCTCGGCTTGCGCTTTTGAAAACACTCAACGCGCTAATTTCACGTGCTCGTCCGATCACCAAACATACCACAACGCCATCGACTGGAAAAGAATCGGCGTCGTTCTGTCGTCATCCTGGAACTTCGACTTCTCACCTCGGCATCTAATCGACTTCTCTCTTCCAAATCGCCTTCTACTAACTAATCCCCTCGGATGAAGTGTCAAACTTAGAATCGATTAGTCTTTCGGAGCGAAGATTGTAATCCGGAGTAATAAAATTTGTATTGCGTTTACTTTTGGTTGTGTAAGTATGGTGTGCGTAAGATTGAATGAGAGTATTCATGCGAAATAACTTAGCCGTCGAGCCGAATAACAGACAATCGTTTCATGTGACATGCTGTGTTCCGAACCAAAGGTTATCTATAATAAAAGATTGGATTAAGATAGTGATCTAGGAATTTGTATGATGGTTTGCCGATAGAGTTGTCCAACTTGGGACGTAGAAAATAAAGAAATAATTAATTACAATATATATATGCTTAAGTATTTTTTTACTATTTATTTTTCCAGATATTTTAATTTTTCTTAATCGAGTATCCCAAGTTCACTTCTTTCCAAATAAATAAATGAATAGATTTCAATACTTAAAGTATAGTAATTTATTAATAATTGTAAACCCGAACACGAAATTAACATTGTTATTGTTTTACTTTTCAAATCTTATTTTCAATATCTGTACAATGAAGAAAAATTGTTCAACTGTATTTGCCTAGTTCCACTTTCTTTCGAATGGCCCTTAAAGAGTGATACAATGATGAATCAATCAATCCCGCCACTGTAAATACACCACTGACTATTGCACAAAGGTTTGTAGTAAAGTGCCCAACTGACTTGGTGGTTTGTGTATACTTGACCATTAGCGGACTAAGTTCGTAAGTGAAGAAAATGCCGGGCGTCTCTAAATCACGTGTGAATTGTGATACTTTCCTATAATTCCGAGTAATAGAAAACTGATTTGTTTGTAATATTGATCCATCTGTTCGTATAAAAGTTGTTGGTATAATTTTAATGTAATGCTGGAACAACATTGCACCTGAAAAGAAGACAGATTTAAAGCATATTTATAAATTTATATTATCATTGGTTAAAATCACTTTATATTATACCAACAAAATATCACTTTTAACATTTGTTCTTATTGTTTATTTGTTGATAATTATATTAATTTTCGGGAACGCTAAAAATCGGGAATGAGTAATTTGTGCCTCTAAACCTTAATATCAGTTTACAAAAATTACATACAAATAACATTGTGACGGTGATTTCAAGTTCGCCGGAAGCGCAATAAAATCGACGTACGCGTGCCGGTCCTGGCCCTGTAGCTAAATTAATTAACAATTTCTAGTTATGTCACAGGAGCTTGGGAGAACAAAGGGCCGAAGATGATTGCAGCGAGAGAGAGAAAGAGACAGAGGGCGCGAACACGCGGGAAACCGAAACGGACGGAAAATCGGGGGAACTTGGATTTCGGCGACACTGGTTCCCTGGGTATGCGACAACGAGCACGTCACGCCAGAGGTTTACCGTTTTCGTTCTTCTTGTGAAAGCCCACTGTTATGTTTGTGGTGATTTTCGTCCTTCTTCCTTAGGCTTCGCGCAGGGACCTGTCGAAGTAATCGAAGTCGTGGTAAGTACCGACAAGAAGCCCGCCTGGAACCCTTCCTTCTGTTCCTGAGCTCTCTCACTCTTTCCTTCTTTCGCTTGTTGAACCGCGTGAATTCAACGAGAATTTCGTGGCAGGGTCCGCATCAATTACGGTCGTATTTCCGTTACAAAATGCAGCGAAAAACACTCAAAGGAGGAACTCGTGGGGATTCCCATGTCTAATACCACTGTACCAAGCTAGGCTACGCCTCGCAAATATTCTATATTTATATATTTATAAGGGTGCTTTTGTCTACGAACTTTTCTATGAAGAAATTCCGGTCGCCCGGTATGAATTTATTGACGATTACCAGTCTTCGAATACAAGGCACCTACCAACCAACTGCCTCGATTGTCGGCAAGAATATCAATGGTAGTTTGGTTTATTGTTTGTTCTGCTCTGAATAGAATTTAATTCAACAAGGTGAAGAGGCAATTTCCTGTAAGATACTCGAGAATTCAAACTACCAACGATGGAAGCTTAGACTAAGTTGTAATCATAATGCGGAAGAGCAATAAACTTAAACCTAGATGCATGCCATAAACACTTATAGAAGAAAATTTTAATAGAAAATAATACGAAAAAATAACGATTGAAATACAAAATCGATGCCATTATTTTTTATGTTTTGTTGAGCGCGCTGGCTACGCTGACGCCGTTTACTATTTTTAGTTCATCGTGACAACGATCATATACAACGTATATACGCATACAATACGATCGATTTCGATGAAATCCAAAAAAAGAGTTTTAACTGGACCGAATCTCTCTCGTATCGTGTCAGACGTAGCTTCATAATTAACAACCGATTCGCGTAAATGCGGATCTGCTAAAGTTACACTCGTTCGGAATGGTGGTTTAGTCGGGGCCGCGAAAGTCATTTACGTGGTCTCCACTGCGGCGCGTAGTTTAGTACCTATCCGTTCTTGACAACTCCAGTGGGTGGTCTGCGCAAAGTCGCAGCTATTCCCAGCTTCCTTCCTCGCTGAAGACTGTTGGAAATTGCTATCTATGTCTATACTTGAAGAAACCGTCGATCGAATGAATTCCCAGCCAAAAGCGCCGCAAATTAACGAGCAACATACTTGAACTTTCCTTCTTGTGGACATTTTTATATAAAAAATCCATGAAAAAGAATAAAAATGCATTCGTTACTGGCATTTTTATTGAACGAAAATAATATGTGCAAAAACAAGCTGCATAATTATTAATTAATGCAGTTTATGTCATGCATATTTAACATCCGTGGTAATACCCAATTTTTTAGAGTCTTGTCTGGTCAAAAGGAATTAACAATTAGAATTTTAAGTTTTCCAATATTCGCATTTAATGCATTTAATTTTCGTTCAAAAATTAAATTTAATGTAATTCCAGTTTTTCTTGATTAATGCCGTTCATACATAATTAATTCTTTATGTCCTATGTTCCATCGGATACTAAAATTTAATATTCACTGCAGAAATGTTGAGATTTTATAGATTTGTAACGGACGCTAGGCTACACGTGTAGCAGCGAGCGGAGCCAGGAATATTTGCCTGTTAATAAATAATAAAGCGGACACCTGAGATGTCCACAGCGACGTCATCCATCCGTTCGGGCCACACGTGCAGAAAACCGTTGAAAGTTAGAGATTAGTGTGTCTTATTTGTTAGCCGAATTGTTGTAATAAATCGTGACATTTGAAGACATCCGCTGTAGATTAGGAGGTCGAATTAACGAACTATTGACTCATCGGAACCTGCACGTGCAGATATTCGAGCCCGTTCCGGGAATCACCGAATCACTAAAGCATCGATATCTGACACGAAAGCGGCAATTCGCGGAAGACGAGTTTATCGGACACCATGGTTGATGGTGTCTCGTAAACACCCCCGCTACCGAATTATGCGCAAAACCGACCTGACTTGTAACGGACAATTGCATTGGCCAGTCAGAGTCGCCCCGTTAATGATCGAGTGAAGATCTCGGTGCAGAGTCGCCCCGCGTACGATCAAGCGAAGATCTCCGTTAGCGAAACTCCGTCGCACCGTGAACGAAACCGAAAAGATCTCCTTCAGAGTCGCGCGCACGGGACTTGGAAACTTCGCGACACATTAATCCGCGACTCTCCGCGAATCCATACAGGACTTAGTTCCTATATACCCGGACGATCTGTACGACCTGTAGTTGGCATTTCCTTAAATAAAATAAAGTTATTATTACTAAATTCGCCGGTATTTCGTCACTTGGGGTGTCGATCCCCTTTATGCGGAAGATCCCAGAAACGATTCTCAGCTACCGAGAATCAACCCTTATAACTCCTGATCCTTATAAGAATCGAATTACGGAAACATAAAAATCGTAACAGATTCATCTCTTAAAAGTGATATTTAATTTCCGAATATATTTCGATTATTCTATTGGAGTCCTGAGAATTGGAAAATACTTCAATTATCTTCCGAGAATTCAGATTCGGTACTTAAATTTAAATATAAACTAAGATTTAGCATTACACCAGGCATTTATAATTTCCATGCAAAAAATGTATAGATGCAATTTCCTCTTAATTACTACACGCTGCTGTATGTTGTGACTTACAAGGGGAACCCACGGTCGGGGGGTTACGACTTTTAACGGAAATTTTTGTACGTATTCTAGGGCGAAAACAAAAATATACGTGTTTGAGCATTTTATACAATGGGTTTTGGTTTTTATACAATAAATTATTGATATTCACGTTCTTATTGCCACATATACAGGGTGGCCGATTTATCTGAAGACATCGAAATATCTCGAGAACTATGCACAGAATCAAAAAAGTTGTCGGATGAAAGTTGTTCGACACGAAGGGGGGCATCCAGTGATAATTAAATGTACCCCCTCCCCCATCCCCTGGAGGTGGAGTGGGGGCAAAAACAATAAAACTTAAATAGGAACCCCCATTTTTTATTGCAGATTTGGATTCTCCGGAAAAAAGTACACGAATTTGACCTAGGAGCTATTGCATTTTGGTTCATAGGTGGCGCTGTAATCGATAAAAATCCAAATTTATCCGAAGACATTGAAATACCTCGAGAACTATGCACAGAATCAAAAAAGTTGTCGGATGAAAGTTGTTCGACACGAAGGGGGGCATCCAGTAATAATGAAATTTACCCCCCTCCCCCATCCCCTGGGGGTGGAGTGGGGACAATAAAACTTAAATAGGAACCCCCAGTTTTTATTGCAGATTTGGATTCTCCAATATTGACAATTTTCGCCCGCGTAGCGGATATGGAATACGGTCATTCTAACAAAGCCGGGAAAAAATACATTTAGCGTTACCCAGGAACAACGACGTGGACGTAGTATTTTTCTGTTCCCTTTGGGGTGCTTGTTTTACGTGAGTCCCCTTGCCTCTCACTGTCTCACTGTTTACTTACTTGAGTAAGTGTTCGAAATGTTGACCTTCCACTTCAATGCATTTATTTATTCTTTCTTCAAATGACTTTATACATGATAGAATCATATCTGCAGAAATTTCTGCGCAAGCAGTTCTTATGCGTTCCACCATGTTTTCACGAGTCGTTGGTTCATAAACCTTACCTTTTAGGTAACCCCATAGGAAGAAATCCGGAGATGTTAGATCAGGTGACCTCGCAGGCCAATTAATGGGGCCATCTCTACCAATCCACCTACCATTGTAATCACGGTCTAGTATTTCCCTTGCTACTCTTGAAAAATGTGCTGGGCAACCATCATGCTGAAACCACATTGTCCGTCGGACGTCCATAGCAACATCCTCAAGTAGTAATGGTACTTCTTGTTCTAGGAAATCTCGATATTTTGTTCCATTCAAATTACCTTCAATGAAATAAGGACCAATGAGTTTATTTCCTATGATTCCACACCAAACGTCCACCGACCAAGGACGTTGATGATTAACTTGTCGTAACCAATGGGGATTTTCTACGCTCCAATAATGCATGGTTCGTGAATGTAGATTCATCTGAAAATAATACATTAGCAAAGAAATTGTGGTTCGTTTGCATTTTTTGAAATGCCCATTCACAAAACACCACGCGGTTATGAAAATCATCGCCATCTAGTTCCTGGTGCAGTGAAATGTGATATGGGTGAAACTTATGACGATGCAATATTCTTTGAATACTGTCTCTGGAAATGCCGGAATCGCGATGTAATTGTCGTGTGCTTACATGTGGATTTTAGTGAATAGCTGCTAGTACAGCTACTTCGTTAGCTTCTCCTGTAACTGTTAATCCTCGCTTCCTTTTTTTCATTTGTACGCTGCCATCAGAGTGAAAGGCATTCACAACTTTGTAAAAAAAAGAACGCGAGCGAGCATTATCTGGAAAACGCTCAGCATACAACGCAACAGCATCGTCAATATTCCTCTTACATTCACCATAAATAAGAATCATTTCGATTTTTTCGGGAACTGTAGCAGGATTCATTTTTAACTTGCAATTCGATTTAAGCAATGAAGGGTAGACAAAAAATAGTCACGTAAACGGAAAGTTGTTATTCTAAAAGCAAAGTGACCTCCGACCGAATTACTACCAATACAATGGACGTCAAAAACAGTCTTACACTGAGAGACCGTGAATACTAAATTTTAATATGGGGATTAGAAAGTCGCGATATCCATTTACTTCCCTTCAGGAAAGTAGAGAAAAATGTAGGTGAACTGGTTACGTGTGACTCAACTTATGTATAAAATGATATGCTATTTTATTTTCGAGTTATGTAACAGAACCGGCGCCGGTGATGGCCGAAATGCAAGCGATGTACATGTATGAAACCACGTGAGTTCTCTCGGGGTCGGTAGATGGCGACGAAATCCCCAAATGAAGTAAGAGTTTCGTTTTGTTTAATAGAAGCTGGTTTGAACGTCAATGCTCAGCTTATTTATTCTCATTTCGGAAAAAACATACAGAGAGAGAATGAATGAGCTGAGTGAAGGGACATGACGCGTTTTTTAATGGATTGCGTGATGTCCTCTTTTTGTTTATTAAATAATAAATTTAAAACCTAAAATGTAATTTTATTGAAGGTAGAAAACTTATTTATAAAATTGCTTCCATATTGTATGCACAATTTTTATGTAATCAGTTTTGATTTTTAATATGAAGAATATGAATTATTCATAATCTTAATTTTTCGAATGGACATTATTAAAATTTCATATTCAGAATAACAATTTTCGCAATTGATATTACTAAATTCTAATATTAAAAATTCTAATATTAGAATTTTTAATATTAAATTTTCATAAAGGGATCAAATTGTCCCTATTTGCCCCCTGGATGCCCCCCTTCGTGTCGAACAACTTTCATCCGACAACTTTTTTGATTCTGTGCATAGTTCTCGAGGTATTTCAATGTCTTCAGATAAATTTGGATTTTTATCGATTACAGCGCCACCTGTGAACCAAAATGCAATAGCTCCTAGGTCAAATTCGTGTACTTTTTTCCGGAGAATCCAAATCTGCAATAAAAACTGGGGGTTCCTATTTAAGTTTTATTGTTTTTGCCCCCACTCCACCCCCAGGGGATGGGGAGGGGGTAAATTTAATTATCACTGGATGCCCCCCTTCGTGTCGAACAACTTTCATCCGACAACTTTTTTGATTCTGTGCATAGTTCTCGAGATATTTCGATGTCTTTAGATAAATCGGCCACCCTGTATATATCAACTTTTGAACGTCAGATACATTCTCCGTGAAACATTCGAATGCCTGTAAACATTTCAAAAGTCGAATGCGAAGCATTTTTATATGAATTAATTTATGATTTTTGCGCCCTTCCCTCCATTTAAATGTAATCGCCAATTTGAAATTCTTTAAACTAGTTTAACCTGCAGCGGCAAGAAAAGATTTTCTTTTAAGTACTATAATACACTATTCTTATACTATTTTGAAGTACGGTAGCTTGGTCTTTTTCCCTTTTAAGAAAATTTAAAAAAGAAGTATTTAAAATTTTATAATGGGAAAAATATTTCACGCAATATAAAATACGACATAGGAATGCTATAAAATAGAAGACTAGAATTATGTCTTTTGCAGAATAATTGAAGTTATCATAAATTTAATATTATAGAACCACTTATTTTTTTGACGCATCATACCATATTCTAGTCATATATGCATACGAGTAATTCCGCGATTTAATATTTAGGAAACTGAACATAAACTTGATAAGTTTGGTATTCTGGATGAACAAATAAATTTTTGCGGTCCTATTTAAAAAAGCTCATTTGTTTCCTCCGAAAGACAAAAAATATAGGGCAGTTTCTTACAAGAACCTTTAGAAATAATATTTCACAATATAAAATTACATTTTAGGGGAATGAGGGTAATGATATAAAAATAATGAGGAATATGAAAATGTGGGTAATTACGGACTCATAATATAATAAAATTAATATTTTAAAACACGTGTATTGCTTTCGGAAAGTAGTATAAAGATATATTTATATGTATGTACAAAAAATCAAATTCATTATTTCTAAAGATTCTTGTAAAAGACTGTCCTAGATATTTTGAATAAGGTATTTTGCATCATTCATTCGGAAATTATAATTCTACTTCAAACAACGCTATTGTGCGATATCCTCCTACATCCGCTTTAGATAAAACAAATTTTTTTGTTCTTCTATAATACCAAAATTTTTGTTCAGTTTCCTAAATATTAAAAGTATCGCAGAATACGATATCCATGATAACTTCAATTATTCTGCAATAGCAATAATTCTAGTCTTCTATTTATTAGCATTCCTATTTCGTATTTTATATTGCGTGAAATATTTTTCCAAGGAATCAATCTGTTATTAAAAGAGATATTTATATTCATATAAATGTATATTTTCACTATTTTTCGAAAACCATACACGAGTTCTAAAGTGATGCTTTCAATGTATTGTGAGTCCGTAATTATCTATTTTTCATATTCATCATTACCCCCAAAATGCAATAATGCAGTAAATTCCATATAATAGGAACATTTTTAAAAATATACCATCATATTTCTTTGCAATATTTAAATTATAAAACTTTAAACAATTCTTTTTTAAATTTTCTCAAAAGGGGAAAAGATCGAGCATACTTCAAAATGGTATAAAAATAGTATATTACAGAACTTAAAAGAAAATATTTACTTGCTGCTGCGTGTTAAACTAGTTTCAAGAATTTCAAATTAGGAATTACATTTAAATGGAAGGAAGGACGCAAAAATCATAATTTAATTCATATAAAAATGCTTCGCATTTAACTTTTTAAATGTTTACAGGAATTCGCTGCGGGGTTATGATCCGGATGTCAGGCATTCGAATGTTTCAAGGGGAACGTATCTGACGTTTAAAAGTTGATATATATATGGCAATAAGAACGTGAATTTTAATAATTTATTGTATAAAAACCAAAGCCCATTGGATACAACGCTGAAACACGTATATTTTTATGTTCGCCGTAGAATACGTACAAAAATTTCCGTTAAAAATCGTGACCCCCCACCGTGGGTTCCCCTTGTTAGTTGCATTGTGTGCATTTACAAAATCGCATGATATCCAACTCCATGTGTAAACTATAATTTCATGAACCTACTTTAAGGCTTTTTATGAGTATGAGCGTTATATATGAGTGTTTTGCTATTGATATGAGTGTGACGCGATTTTAAACCATTGACGTAATCAATCTCTGATAAAGGAAACACAAGCACCTATACCGAATCTATCTGCACGGCCAAGACAAGAAAGAGTACGTGCCATAGAAAATGAGCAGTCAAAAAGATCCAAAAGAGCATGTCGGAGGTGTGGCAAGGAAGGACATCTGGCGATTGTCTGCGCCGAAGCTAGAGTGATTTTTTTGCTGGACTTGTGGAAAGAGAAACGTGCGAACAGTCGATTGTTGTCCACGCGAATTGGCGTCGACATCCGAGGGACATCCGAAGCCATATACTCCCAACATCCCTCGCTTAGGCTAGAACTCAGCGATAACCATCTTTATGCAACCATGCAACTAGGAAAACGCAAGACGAAGGCGATTGTAGATACGGGTGCAAGGAGAAGTTTTATAGATGAAAACTTTATACGTAAGATCCTTGACGCAAATGCAACGCTATTGACACGACCAATAAGGATTCGTTTGACAGACAACTCGGTGAGAATAATAGACCAGGCCATAGGAGTAGAATTAGTTTTCGGAGAGCAAAGTATTCGGTTAAAAATACTAATTCTACCAAGCGCGGCAAATAATATAATCCTCAGGGTGGATTTTTTTATGAAAACCGGAGTAGAACTGGGATGAAGAAGCGTAGTAATACGCTTCACAAAAATACCACCCGGATAATCAATTTTATGCCCAGTAATCAACGAGGAAATGACTGGGGAGACTAAAATACAAAAGTTTTCAGGAATCGGACCTAAAACCTTTTTGGTCAATGACAGGCGTATTCACAGCAGCCATACATACGATTCACATGAAGGACGGTTCATCAATTAAACAGAGATACTTTCCGAGAAGATTAATTGAAAGACTAATTGAGATCGAGTCATGACGGAGAATCACGATCAACCGGCTGCAGGTCATTTGGCAATTCCGAAAACTATCTACCGAATACTAAACACTAGAATCTCTTTCTTGGTGAAAGCAGCCCTTGTACTTTATAAAATGTTAGTTAAATAAAAAATAAAAAATCCACAACTGTGTTTCAGCCTCGATATGGGCCATCTTCAGAACGGAACATAAGTGCGAGTTACACTTAGATGTTGCATGTTTTAATGTTCAAGACAATGTTCTAGTTTGTATCATCTCCGTTTGTGTAGTTGTAAAATTTATCTGAACTAGAAATGACACAACCGATGTTGCAGATATGTGCTTTTGACAAACTCCTATCGAATATGCAATCGTTACTATTGGCCCGGAATGCGGAGGGATATTCAGGGATACGTATAGAGATGAGATCTGCGTCAGAGATTAAAAGCGAATCAAGATGTGTCAGCAGGTAAGATGTTCTTTATTTCGCAGAAACTCTTTGGACTATGGTTTGCACTGACTTCATCGGATCCTTACCACGAGCAAAGCACGGGAACACCATATTGTTTGTATTTCATGATAAGTTTTCAAAGTGGGTGGAAATGGTACCGATGCATTAGGTAACCGTGAGTGTGGTGGTAAAGGAAATTAGCAAATAGATATTGGGAGTACCCAAATGACTAATCTCCGATAACGGGAAATAGATCGTGAGCAAGGAAGTTACGAGGTACTTGTATGACATAGCGACCGATCATCCATTTACTGCACTCTATACCCCACAGGAGAGTGCGATGGAACGAGCCAACAGAACAAGAAAGACGATGATTGCTTAACTATCAAAAACACACAGGGATCGGGATGAATTAATCCCAGAAATATATCTAGCCACCAAATTTCCTGAACCTGACACTACTAATTATAGTCTACTTTGCTAGTGGAAAGTAGAGAACTGCAATTGCTAGCCTATTTAGTGAGTTAACCAGAGGTAAAGAAGTACAGGGCCAGGAATTACCAATAGCACCGGAATGAGCTCAGCGCATCCAAAACGCAATACGGGTGGTACGGAGGAATTTGGAGAGAGCAGCAGCACACTAGGCTCGGTATTACGATCGCTCACGGCGCGCGTGGAAACCCGCTCTTGGATAACAGCTGCTGGTAAGAGATCACTGACTGTCTAACGCGGGTGAAGGCTTCGCAGCCTAACTAGACTCAACGCGCCCATGAGCACCTCATCAGTCTCAAAACGAGCGAGGATGTCTTCCTCCAGGAAGAAGAGAATAGGTGGAATCTCAAACAGGGTAAAAGCTTGGATGAAGCTATTACCCTTAGTGAAAAGAAGATGCCTCCTTCCAATAATGAGCAGCGGAAGCAGAGGGCCAGAAAAGAACGAGATCGGATGATACCACCTCTCCATCCAGTTAGGCCCGAAACAAGTAAAGCTGAACTGTTATAAAGGTAAAAATACAACACCCAGGCAGCTCCCCGAGTGGACCTACACAAGGAGTCGGCAAAAACTACTCCCGAGTGGCTCGCGCCGTTCGCATGGGCATTATCCCCAAAGATTATCCCCAGACACTCTGGATATTACATTATGCCCTGGTTCTTCCTAAACTGCACGGACGCTGAGTTTGTGTAGTGGTTGAGGAGAAATGTAGGCCACCTCAAGCTATAGGAAGAAGCTGAAGCTAGACTAGCGGAGGAGTTCTTCCTATATATTGCTGAAAAAGACTTCTGGATCAGCTTCCGATTTGGACAGGTCAGTCTTCGGGGGAGGGCTGCTAGGGTACCCCGAGAGGATGAAGAGGTAGCAGCACGGCTACCAAAACATCGGCAACACCAGCATCATCAGCAGCGGCAGAAACTCCGAGGGTATACCTCGATGCCACCTCTTCATACCTCGGTCCGAACAAAACGCGAAGTCGACAGCCGTCTGGGGGCAGTGAGGAAGAGGCTGGATCTACAAAAATGTGCTGTCTTCGGATAGCTCCTCTGTGGGCGAGCCTCGGCCAAATCTCCCCTGTGCCTCTAGTATGGATGCCGGTCAGAAGTCCTCGAGGAGCGACCGGCAGCAGACTGAGCGCCTCCCCAAGGGTTGTATAGACACGAGGCCTATTCTGATAGGGAGGGAGCGAAGGAAACCCCCTCCTCACCGCAAATGACCCTAAGTCAGATTACTCCAGGCGAATCTGCACCGTGCAAAAGACCCATCCCGTGTGGCTAGGCACACGATGGGCAGGAGTAATATCCAAATAGGCCTCTTTCAAGAACCATGGTGCGTGGGGAAGGAAGTCTCGGACCTAAGAATTGAAAATATGACAGCTGTCTACTATAAAGGTGAGTTGAATTTAAAAGCTGTCATACTATACAGCACAGGACTAAAGATCTTTCCTATTAGGTTTTATTTCCAAGGACCTAGTAGTAGCTATTGCCAGTATCGGCGGCCGTGAAGTGGTCGTGGCCTCGGGCTATTTCCCAGGAGAAGAGGGTACGCTCCACCATAGGCTGTAGAGGATCTGGTGAGGTAATGTCACCCAACCGCCAATTTGTAATTGGTTGCGACGCCAACGCGCATCACGCCGTATGGGGATGCACCAACATCAACAACAGAGGTGAGTCTTTATTTGAATTTATTACTAGATTTAATATTAATGTCTTAAATAAGGGTAATGAACCCACTTTTGTTAACGCCATTAGAAAAGAGGTCATTGATTTGTCCTTATCTAGCATGTTTCCAGCGAAGAATCAATGTCTGATCACAGACATATCGGATTCGAACTACACCAAGAACATGCCGAAGTAGCTTAATTGAGAGATCCGCATCGAACTAAGGGGGGGGGGGACTATGTGTAACGCATTAGGCAGGGCGAAGAAGATCTTATTAGCAATATTGAAAGCACTGAAGAGCTCGAACGAGGTGCAGAAATGCTACAAAAACTAATTATGACACTCTACTTGGACAGTTGTGCGGAAAACCCCGAATGGTAAAGCGGAATGTACCACGGTGGAATAGCAGGCTAGAAGAAATGAAAAAAACAGGTCAGACTGAAATTCAATTTGGTAAAGAGGTCGCTGATCTTTATCGTTGCACTCTCTGCCTACAGCAATGAATTAAGGAAGGCTAAAAGGGATGCATGGAGAAGACACTGCGGGGAGATGATGGAGACTCCAAAGGCAGCTAGACTTCATAAAACATTAAAAAGAGACCATGTTAATGATCTAGGATTCCTCAAACGAGAGGATGCTAGCTGCACAGCAGATGGGAAAGAAACTTTGGAACTTCTTGCGAGATCCCACATCCCAGGTCACATGCAGCTCCCAAATTATGTACCCCCCATGTACATACCCATGTCGAAGAATCTGGTTCGCTCGAATAGGCGTGATAGAGGGAGAAGTATTTCGGGTAAAATAGTTATCAGGGATCGCCTTGAATGGGCGTTGAAATCGTTTAAGCCATACAAGGCTGCGGGATCTTTCCGCCCTCCTTCGGAACAGCACAGAGACGTTCAAGTCCTACCTGGTAGAAATATTTCGGGCAAGTTCGACTACAAGACGTACCTAGTGCGTGGAAAGAAGTCAAAGTGGTGTTTATTTCGAAGCAGGGGAATAGACCCATGGATAACACAAAATCGAATAGGCCTATCAGTCTTAGTTCTTTCTTGCTAAAAGATCTTAGAAAAATTGATAGATGCCTACTTGAGAGAAAGAATGGCCAAATCATTACCACTTCACAAGTATCAATTTACTTACAGAACTGGGGGCTCAACAGTGACAGCTCTCAGTTCCTTAGTAACAAAACTGGAGAATATGCTTCATAAAAAAGGAATTATATTAGCTGCTTTCCTGGACATAAAGGGAGCCTTCGACAATGCCTCATTTAAATCTATAGAAAGAGCACTAAAAATCAAGCAAATCAAAGCCGGTCAGGCTATAATGTAATGATGAAATTCGCAATGGCCCTACTAGATCTATATGGATATGCTTGAATCCGTTTGCAAGATTCTGTATACTGCCGCGATCTGCCCATGTGTGCTTATCGACCTTCGATTTCTCAAATGGAATACATGTTCATGACCATTAGGTAATCTGTGTATTCATTTTTGACCAGACGTATCGCTAAGAAATAAGCTTTATCGATCCTCTGATTCCGGAATGCGATAAGTTGTGCAGCATCTCAAAAATTTATATAAATATTTGGTTTTTTCGCGACGCGGGAAAAATGTTTAGGAAAAACACATATTTCGGCACCAGTGTCGATAAGGAACTAACGTTTTGTATAACTGTCAGTAACGTAGATGCGACTATTACCGATCTCCAAGTCGTTTACCGCGATTACGCCTCGTTTTGGCCGTTTCCCTGTACATAAGTGCATGGGTGAGTGCACTTTTGTGCCTCATTACCGTACCTACGGTGGAACCAACAAATGCCACTTTCTTGTTGTGCGCGCCAGTTATGAGGACTCTGATAACGCGGTCTCGTGATCGCGATCTACTTAGTTTTCTTTCCGCACGGTTAAAATTAAATTGTTGTCTTCGACTGCACGACGGATTACTAGTTTGTCGGGACATTAGCTCGTCCACTTTTTGTGTTAATACACAATTTGTTTAAGAAGTTCGTTATTACTTGGAGTACTGGGGTCTGGTACATGGATGCTGTGAATTGTATTATTTGGGATTGCATTCATGCGATCGGCAGTTGTTGCTGTGTGTCCAATGTTTGTCCACTTATTGTAGCTACAACAGTTTGTATGTGCTGCGGTAATCTGCTGGTCTAGATTGTTGTTATGAAATCCGTTATAGTTGGCACACCTGCCAAAGCAATTAACCTACGTAAAAAACCCGAAGGTGTTCGAAATCCTAGCTCTTCTTCTTCTAAAATTGTGCGAAGTCTTTTCTCCTTTGATTCGGATAATCTTTGAATTAGTGTCTTTTTTAATGTTGTATAGTTGGTTAACGTCGGAGGAGCTCTTATAATATCGGCTACCTCTGCTGCCACCTTGTGATCTAAATGTTTCACTAAGTGTGCGTATTTTAGTATCTTCCGACGTTATTTGTGCGAGATGAAACTGCTCTTCCAGATGTGCGAACCGAAGACCCGCATCATTCGCCAAAATGTCGGCGCACGGATGCCTATTCTATTGATTGCGTCATTTCGGGTGTCTAAATTACTATTTAGTATTGCACTTGTATTTACTCCAGATTGATTATTTAATCCGTCGCTTGCCATATTTGTGGATATATTTTTTTAGACGTATTTGCGTTTTCGGGTTCACCAATTTTTCCTGGTCTGGAAATTTACTTGGATGACGTGCACCTGTCTAAGAAACCTTTCTCTTATACCAATTCATGGGGTAAACTTGGATCATAGATCGATGTATTGTAGGAAAATATCGAAAAGCATTTAACACTCTTCAAGTCAACATAATCTCGAATACATTGCTTTTTAGGTGCCAGGCTCTAGTCAGCCATTTGTTTGCCGGTCGATAACTAGAGGTACTATTTTCAAAGTGAAACAAGATATTTTATTTTAAATATATTAGCTAACTCCATTAAAATTTGGTTCGGGAAAACTTCCCACAATCAGTAAGAGTGGCTTTAGGAGCACCTAGCGTGCAATTAGATGTGTTGTTATGTCGTAAGCTACCGTTGGAGTCCTAGAGTGGGAACAACTAAACATTTTTTTGTTAACTAATTAACAATACATAATAATACATATTTTGTTAATTAATCCTGCATAGTGAGGATGTGTCTGTTACCAGATGGAGTAGTTGGTAACGAACCCATGACATATAGCAATAACAAACGCGTATATAATAGCGTATCGGTGATTAACATCTCCTTGGTGTTTTTTACACGCACTAGCTTTTCTGTTTGATAGCTTTCGCAATTACGTATATGATTTTAATATCGTTGCGCATATTTGGCCAAAAGGATATGAAAAAATCAAACCCCTATATGTTTCTGAAAAATTAAAAACATGTCTGACATTCAATTTTGAAACGTTTTCACTTTTTTTTCAAAGTGCAATAACTTCATGTCTTGAAAGTTTCAGGATGGGATACAGTAGATTTAAAAAAAAAAATAAAAAATAAAACGTAATCCTCCCAAATTTATCTATTGATATTGATGATGATAAAAAGTCATTGATGAGTTAAGAACATTGAAAAAAGATAAATAAATGCATAAATGAACTCTTAGCCTATCCCAGGAATAACCGCGAGGAGGTAGCGAGAATATATTCCCACACTGAGAGAAGTGTCTGATAGCAGCCGCAATGGCTGGCGCGCAGCTGCTGCTTGATAGCCTTAAGTCGACGGCCGTGCAACTTTTGGGATAGCTGCTATATTGACGATTGGAAATGAAGACTGCTATTCGTCACGTGATATGACTGCTGCCCCACGTAGCCGTTCCACGCGTATTCCGTAACACTTTCAGTATGGATATATAGCGGGAAAAATTCTCTCCCGAACACGAGGGCATGGTTCAGCAGTTCATCCGCCAATAGCGCTGTTGCCATACGTTCGACTAAGACAAGGGATGTGCGCGTTTAAGACGGCTGCTGTACCAATTTAAGAGAACCGCTGTAATAATCGACGGGCAAGATTGGTCACGCGTTTAGTCTAGCAGGTGTCTCTGCTTGTACAGCTGCTATCTGAAACTTCTCTCAGTGCATATACATTTTTTTGTTTTCGCTTTTTTATGATTTTTTTTATTTTTTTCCTTTTCTGGCGAATAAATATAAGATTAAGAAAACCGCTTAATTAAACGAATAATCAAATAAATAATATAACAAAATTACGTAAGAACGTATTTCAAAAGAGTTAAAACCGTGCCTTCTTCCAAAGTGAATTTCAGGTATGCAAGATACCGACTGTGCAGTTTTGTAATAAAATCATGACGGATGAGATTTTTCATTAATTCACTGAAATGAAGAATAAACGCATCTATTAATATTATTACTGTTTCTAGATTAGAACGGTCAGTAGTCAACTATTGTTTACATGTAACTTTTTCAATGCCATTTTTATTGTAGGCTTGTTCTAAAGGACTTTTTAGCTGGACAATCGGGACATTCGTTAAAGAAGCATACCATCTTTGTTGGGTTGCGTATCGTATTGATTGAGCTGCACATTGTATGTTTATTTGTTTGGCGCCCAGAGCTTACCGCCAATCGGGCGCCTCCTCCCACGAGGTTGGGGCCACATTGGAATGATGCACCACACCGCCGGCTGTGCCATTTATGAAAATGACAACAGGTCCGGCTACCACATTATTAATAACAAGCTGCCTGCCTTGATTATTTCTGTTGGTTCAGAGCCACCTTTCTAGGAAATCCATGGCCCGCCAGAATCCAACCCTATTTGCGGATGACTACCAAGTGAACACGGCACGCCGAAGCGCTTCCCCGTGTGGAACCGACCTGGTAGGGGCTTGACACCGCACCCCAGCTCCCCAGTACGGTGGGTATCTCGAGTCGTTTCACGATCAGGCAATCGTCGGCACAGACCAGCCGAACGATCGGGTCCGTGAGGTCGTCAATTCTCAAAACTTGCTAAGAGAAGCGGATCTTTCAAAAGCATTGCTCCTCTTCGAGTTCGGGCACTTCGACCCCTCCCTCTTCCTTGCGGACGGAGTTACCCGCTCCGCTCTCTTCCACAAGTCCCCTGCGGGGTGATTGCGCTGCACAGTGATTTACAGTTTTAAAAGACAAAGAATTTAATGCGGCTATATTAGGGTGCCCAGTTTTAATCGAAATTTAAAAAATTTTTTAAGCCACCCCTAAAAACGTTTATTTTGGTGTCAAATTGTTGCCTAATTCTTTTCAAATATAAAAAATTTTTTTCACAGGTCGCGCACTTTTTATACTCGTGAGTGGTAAAAAAACGTGGGTTTTACTTAAAATGTTACTCAAATAGTTCAAGAAAACACAAAAACATCATGTGCAGAAAAAATGCATGTTTTTGTGTGTTTTAGAACCCCTTTGCTCTTATTGAGCCAATTTGCCCGTTTTTATCAGTCATTTTTAAGCAAGTACAATTTTGTTTTTTATATTGTTTTCTATACAAAATCTGCACATTTGTAGGCGGGTATTTTCAAGTGTGCTCTTTCAGAATCTAGCAAGAAAATTTTGAAAAAACCACCCCTTCCTACCCTATTTTTCAATTTAAAAAAAAACATGATTTTTAAGGTAAAGTCGTATTTTCGACGCGAAAGAGGTCTTGGCAATAGCGGAAACCAAGAAAACTCCAGTTCAAAATAATAATACACACAAAAATTTCATTTTTCATCATAGAGATATATCAAAATCTTACAGCAATAAAAAAATCTTTCAACATATATCAAATTCATTACAAAATTTTTTCAAACATTTTGATTCATATGTTACGTCTCCGTAACTAGCGCGATTACTCTTTTTTTTTGTATGTATTGACAAATCCGAAAATTGTCGTAATTGTATGTCGGTATCGGACAAACGAGTCCCTTTTTTTTAATATAGCGTTGAGATCACGTAGACGTAGCATGTTGCAATGAAACCGTTTCAAATTAGACCTTCTTTTAACTTTTATTAGCCACAAATCAGAAGATGGCTCGCGTTGCCTAAGCCGAAAAACTTTTCTTATACCTATCAAGTTACCGGTTTTTGACTTTTCTGAGAATAAAAGAGAAAACGAGTACGTTCTAAATAGATATCTACGACACCGTATGTTATAACAATAATGTAAAAGCATTAGTTAATGCGTGCTTCCTCCTTGGCCTATTTCCAAAACCTGTCCAACACACAAATCCACCATTTTCAAAATAGAAGGGGAAAAACTCAAAGCGGGGATAAAACTATGGCTCACCATAAATACGCTGTCGCGTACAAAAAATCAGACTAGAGAGTAGACTAGAGAGTAGACTAGAGAGTACCAGAGAAAGGACAAGTGGACCAGAGAGTGGACTAGAGAGACCAGAGAAAACTAGAGAATAATAGGAATCATAGTTGAGGATTGTGGGGAGATTTTCCGGACGATGGAGACTACTTCGTCTGCTCTACCACGAGAAGAATTCAAGTTCTTCAGTCACAGAAGTTCATCTGGCCAAGCAACCGATTTCCATAGAACGAGTCCGTCGTTCAGCAGATAGGAGGCTCCGAAAAACTCCAGGGAAGAATACAGCACGCCCAATCATTTAGAACAACTGATCAAAAAGGGACCAGCGAAAAGAAATGGTAAGTATCTCTTTATTTTATAAATAAACAAATGACCCCTCTCTTCTCCTTTCCTTTCGTGACATAGCGGGTAGGCCTGCGAAATCACGCCAACCTTTTCCCTTTGCGACATAGCGGGTCGGCCTGCGAAAGCGCACTTCCTTCCTTTTCGTGACATAGCGGGTAGGCCTGCGAAATCACACAAACCTTTTCCCTTTGCGACATAGCGGGTCGGCCTGCGAAATCGCACCCCCCTTTTCTTTTGTGGCATAGCGGGTAGGCCTGCGAAACCACAGCTCCTTCTCTCCTACATATTGCGCACAGCCCACCGAGACGAAGTCGCCCCTCTCACGCGACTAATATTCCTGTTTTTATCATTATTTTTTCCTAAATAACTGATCTTTTTTAATTCTAAAAATAGAGACAATATAAATATATATTTAATATTAAAGACCAATTCTTAGGGAAATACCTTCCTCACATTCGATGTTCCAAAGATTTCTAGCAGAGCGTTAACTAAATGAACAATACAATTGATTAGTTTTATAATATTTTGTTTTCTCACTTTCGCGAGTTCTAAAATAAAAAAATGAATATCTAAAAAGAAACAAATATTTTTCAGTCAAACGCCGTCGAGCAGGACAAAAGTGACCGCGCCCAAACTTGCCAAAGGTCGTTCACCTTATCCTGGAGGAAAATGAGCGACATACTGCTGAGGAATTTTTCCCCTTAATAGAACCTCCCTTATCCCTCTTTCCCCTCATCCAACAACACCACTTTGTACACCTAAAGAAATGTTATCAAACCAGCAATAAATTAATTAATTTCAACCAAATAAAGTGTTTCCTTATTGTACCCTTATTCCCGACTTTCCTGTGTCATCAGTAGCCCCCACTCACCTAAAGAACCCAGTAATTCTACTGAGTTACACGCCCTTGTTGCAATTCAGTTAATATCTCGTTCAAGATGTTCACTGGGTTGTAACACATACAATGATTAAAAGTTGGGTTAATAAATCTTTCAGAAATATTTTTGAATTAATAAAATCATTTTTTTCATCAGGACAGGTTCGGTTAGGTTGTGTTGAAGGCCGCTAAAACGTCACTATTAACGACGAGTCTGAGAATGTTAAATTCGTCCCATAGAAAATAAATTGTTGGTTATGGAAATTTAGAAAAGTTTAATAATTTATTACCTTGAAAACTATAGACCTTGGAGAAAATTTCCTGAGAACAAAAATGTGTTACAATTGGATAAAGAACAATCTTTAATTTTTTCAGATTTTTTTAAATTACTTTTTTCAAAATTTTGATTTTTTAGAAGTTTTGAAAAATTGTAAATTGTATCCATGCATTCTAATAAAATTTGAGAGCATTCTATGACCCATTTCAAAGTACTGTTGTTTTAAGATAATCTTCTCTAAAGTCCATAGTTTAAAAAAAAAAAGTTTTAAAAAGGATTTTGCGCTTCTGGGTGACATTTTGGAAGCCACCATTTTGAATTATGAATTGGGTCGTTATATTTAATCCTGAGAATTCTGGGTCGAGGTATTTACACCTTAGACATGTATCCCAATGTCATTTCGAGGCGAAAGTGATCTTTTAATTAAAATAATATTTAAAACAAACATGTCTTTTTACAAAAGAACGTGCGTAACATTTTTGACCTGTAAAAAATTGTTTAAGAATCTGAAAAAAATTAGTCACTAGTCTTACACTTAAATAAACGTTTTTACGGGTGGCATCAAAAATTTTAAAAATTTCGATTAAAACTGGGCACCCTAGGTTATATTTTGTATTTTTCCACCAGTAAATATGAGCATCACTTTCTAATGTTGGACACAAACGCATACACTACGTATACCACTCTAATCAGTTAAAACGCATTCTTTAGGTCTGATTTCGGCGAATCTGGAGGAGCCTATTTTATCGTCGGGATATCCGTTCTTAAATTCTCGATAAATTTCTTTTAAATTTGAAAGAACTCAACGTTTCTGCAATTTTATTTTTTCGCCATTGATTATCCAGATATACAATCACTTTTATCTGGCATAACGCGACTATTGTCGTCATTTGACGATACTTCTTCTGAGAAACTTTTTCCTAATTTTGCTTTAGGAAATCCTTCAGAATTAATTAAACGTTTAACGTGGCGAATCATAATATAATTCAAGGCACCAAACTATAGTTCAATATTTCTTATGGTCCATGTACATACTCGGTGAAATTGCAATTGCAAATTACAATTAGTCATTTTTGTTGCAATCACAAATAGAAGCAAATGTCTCGTAGGTGTGGCATCAAAAAAAGCTGCTTTAAATATTTTTGTTAACTCCGTGCGCGAAATTCAATTTCGCGAACTATTTTTAGTGCGCGAAGTAACCCATTTGAGCACTGCACTTCGCGCGCGAAAAATTTCTCTCATGTAGTCAAAAAAAATAGAATACGATACACGTGCGCCGTAGGCGACTTTCGCCGTCGTTACACTCGTGCGTAAATCACCTACTTCGCGCACTTGTATCGTACTATACTATTTTTTCCGAGTAAAAAAATCCTTTCTGTGAGTTCCAAATCTGCCGCCGTGGCGTTGCAGAACTCCATGAGAAAACATCTTATGAGATAGTAGACTCTTTTAGTTGGTCTGTCAACGGATAGGAGGTGTGGAGAAGATATCATTGCTGATTGTTTCTTCTATGTAATACATATTTCTTTAGCTACACTCAAGTGACGCGGATGGCGCCACTATGTGCTTCCAAACAAAAAGAACAAGAAGAAGTACTTCTTTGCATATTAAGTATTTCAATATGGGGAACTCGTAATCTAGAATCTATATCTAATCTTAGGATACGAAACTTCCAATTGTGGTTAAAATTTCTCGAAAATTCAATTGTTGAACATCGTAAAGAAGTTCAAAAAACGTGAGTAATATTACATAGAGATGATCTCAATGTCTATATAAACACGCATTCTGCAATTAACCTATTGCAGCTAAATATGCCAGTTGCACCGGGCAGTGGTTATCAACACCAACCATCCTGTTTTGATAGAATGAAGATGGGATTTACAATCGGTTTTTGCGTGGGCATGGCATCAGGTGCACTTTTCGGTGGTTTCACAGCACTTAGGTTTGAATAAATATTGTTCATTTATAACCTTGGAAAATTTAAGCCCTACAATCGAGACGCATTGAATGAAATTCTGAATCAAATTTGGCAATGAATTTCACTGAAATTTGCAGAAAAACATTATTTATATCGTCCCATCATTTATATTGAATTTAGCTAAATCTGTCTCTAATGAGGCTCGGAAATCGGCAGAAATTTTATGGAAAATTTTAGGAAAATCTTATACCAGGAAATATTTTAAATTGTTTTGAATGTACAATGCAGTTGAAATTGTTGAGTTTATAATTCAAGAGATTTATTCTTGGAGAAACATTCTAAGAATTTTTTCTTTTAGGCAAGGAATGCGAGGACGAGAATTAGTAAATAGTGTTGGAAAAGTCATGCTTCAGGGTGGAGGAACTTTTGGAACTTTTATGGCAATTGGGACTGGTATACGATGTTAGGTTTAGAAACTTACTGTATATAAATTTAGCTCTCAGACATTGGCTTGTCCAAGAACATTATTTACATTTTTAAAATAAATTGTTCAATTTAAAAAATCTTACCTTTTTTAGCAACTACTGTTGTATTATCTATAGGGTTTGTCTTTCCTGGAATATTAATTCCAAAGCTTAAATGACGTATTTTATGGGTGAAATTAAACTGCGATGGTGAATATGGCTGAACATCGTGAACTAAATGCAAACAAAAATAAGTGCGTTTTGGGAGGAGTTTAATCTAATTATTAGACTTGGGGTTAGTAAGAACGAGATTCATACCATGTAAATGATTTAGAGAAAAACTTTCCCCAGGTGCAATATGAAAACATCCTGCAATCCTATTTACTTCCATATATCCATAAATCTGACAACCTTCTGTAAATGGGTTTTTTATTTTTTTCACAGATACCTCATTTTTACATTGTACAAATGCTGATGCATCTACGATAGCCCATTTGTGATATCTGTAAGCTTCTTTAACTTCTTCACAGGTGTTGCAGCAACTACAATTTATTGGACGTTAATTATTTTAAAAATATTTTCTTGTTTTACTTACGTAATGCCAAGTTCTTCATTCGCTGCACCATAACAGTCGCCACATTTTGCAGAAGTTACATTCTGTATTTCTGGCTGTAAAAATAATTTTACTTTTTTTAAATATGGATTTTAGTTATTTAACAAATGTTTACTTCATACTTTAGAAATTACAAAAAGTATTGATTAATAAGTTTAATTTACAATACATATTTGAAAATTTATAAAAAGATTTTGCATTTTTTTAAATGTATATATCTCTAGAGGTTAGATGGCTAACTACTGTAATTTACATCAGGGTCAATTTCTCAAAGTTGTAAAGATGGTCCAATTGTTAAGGTGAAAAGACAATTTTTATTATTGGGTTCATTTGCAAATGATTCATTTTCTTTGTAGACATTCTTCATCTTTCATATATAACTGACCCACAGTAAAACGTCTTTAACATTCTAATTCTGTGCAAATCTTGTATAAAGACTTGAAAAATGCCATTTTATATAAGACATCATGTTAATAGGCACAAAATGTTAGGCTAGGTTATTCATAATTTTACAGAGGTATCCAAATGAATCAAAATTTTTAGGGAATTCATTTGACAGTCGAACCTCCGTTATCGAATATTCAGACGCCTCCGTTAACGAATACTTTCTCCTCCGCTGGTCTCCCCTATTTAGACACTTTCACGTGCACGAGAAAATATGCGCATGCGCGGCGGATGGGCACATTTTCCTACGCCAAAGGGGTGGGGGGCCGATTTTTTCTCAAGTATTCGTTAACGGAAATTTAAATGCCTCGCCTTGTCCCGACTATATTCGATAACGGGGATTCGACTGTATATTCGTATTAACGTTTAGTAATTTTTTCTTCAGAATCTGTTTGTTAGTTCTTAACCATACCAACCTCCTTAAAATGGTCGGGGTCGGGGCAAGCAAGATGGCGGCATCTCCCCTTAAGTCATATTTCATAACATTCAATTTCAATGGTTTTGCAATGTAATTTTCTGGTACTTTTGGTACATTTGTTAGTTACATATTTATACAAAACGTTACGCGAGCTACCGTTAAACAGAACGCGTGTGGGGAACGCATCAGGATTTATAACCTATAAAATTATGACTGAGGGGGAGCAAAAGATATGACTTAAGGGAAGATGACTTAAGAGGAAGACTACTGTATACGCAAAAACCGTGCAAAAGAGCGATTCCGCCTGTTAAATAATAAATAAAATGAAAAAAAAAATAAATAGTTTTTTTTTTTACTACTTTACTAAAATGCAGATAATATTGCCTGACTGAGTGAAGTTAACAACTCGTAATGTAAATTTAAAGAAACATATAAATGCCTAAGACTGAAATCAAAAACACTATTCTCAGCCTGAGTGAACTATTTTATTTAATGAAATTAGTTGAGAGCTTTATAGAAAACGTAATAAGTTATTTTTAAAAAAGTGTCTTGTGCTTTTTTTAATAACACCCAAACTACTCTTATGTTTATATATTTCATACCACGTCTGTAGATTTCTTCATGTCAGCAATGTCTGTAAAAAGAGTCTTGTAAAAGTAAATTAGTTAGTTGCAGATAAATGACAAAATTTATATTTTTATTATTATTATCCCAGATAGGAAAAGTGCAGGATTTTACTTTAGATTTGCAGCATGCAATGCATATACTGTAGCAGATTTTATGGTGGAATGCAGAAAACCCAATTCAGAATCTGAAATCTATACAAGATCTTGGTTGTCTATCTGGATAAATATGTTAAATTTATAATTGACATCTGTAAATTTTGTTATTTAATAAGTCACAAACCAGTTTTTTTAGGTTCTTCTATTGGATGTCCAGATAGGTCTATTCTTCTTTTATATACATTATGTCTTATGTGCAAATGTTGTTCGCCAGTTGTATCCATAGCATCCAGAGATAATACTAAAACATATAAGAAATAAACTTAGAAAAAGCAAAGTGCATACTATAGATAATCTGACTGACCATCACAAGATAAATTTGGCAACACCATATCCAGATTAATCTTCAATTTTGAACCTCTTGACGTATCAACAAATAATTCTTCTTTTAAATTTGGTGTAACAAAGTCATTTAACTCCGACATACAAAGTAGAATGACAATAGCAGAACTAATAATTGTGACTAAAAACAAAAAAAAAAAACCACAAATTATCCTCTCAAAAGAGGTGTTCTTACCGAATACCTAAATATTATAAACATACATACCTAAACACAATTACATTTTCATTATTAACTCTGTGAAATTATTTATCATACCCATGAAATATCTCTTTATGATATTACCAATATAATGAAAATTTATATTAGTCTCTATTTTATAGTTCATTAAAATACACATGCAAATACTTTATTTTATAATAAAGGAATTGTTAAATACAACTGTAAAGTTTTGATCAACAATTTTTCGATTATTAATATGTAATGCAGTTGTTCCTTAAACTTACATTAATTATAAAATTAAATTATGCTTTTATGGAGTAATGTTAAAAAATAATTGATTATTAGAATAACATGTGTACCACATAAATGAATTGCATGAAATCGACATCGTACACTGGTCTCTGATTTTGTAATAATCTTCTATTAAGTCCTTGGTTTCTATAATCTTACTTCTAAAGACATTAAACAAAGTATTAAATAGTGTTTAAAAAAAAACATATGATTTTGGAAAAGCCACAGTCAATTCTTTTTTTATTGTTTATGATTACGAATAGGAACTGAAAAGTTACCAATGGCCCCGCCGAAAGTCTTAATACGAAAATCATCCAGAGTCTTTGGATAAGCATCGAAATGCCTGAGCTTTTCTGGAATGCTCATTTTTACAAAATTTTGACAGTGACAACCGGCTAAGTCGTATACAAATGGTCTAAGCCGTTTCGTTCAGGGTTGCCAGATGGTTCTGATCGAGGCTGGCACTGCCGAGTTTGTTGTGGGGCCCTTAGCGAGTCCGCGAAATTTTCTCCTCCGAGTAAGAAATAAACCGCAGCGAGGCGCCACACGCTTTGTGGAGGGCCCGAATTGGCACTACTACATGCGAAAATAGCCGAACATGCTTCCCTTATGCCCCTGACCCCTACCTATACCGATTGAATGGAGATAATCCGTTTATACATCCAAATATTCACTTGTACCGCCTTATTAAATATTTGATAAAGATATATTTAGGAAACATGAAAATTCGTACTTTGTTTTTGAAGAAGTACTTAGTTTCTGCAAGTATTTTCAGTTTCCCATGTGAAACGCACAAAAATGAGGTTTTGGCCAACATTGTGCGATATTACATGCAGAATCGTACTCAGCGTCACTACAGAGACATAAATGCACAAAATAAGAAAATGAAAAATCTGTCATGTTGAGACATTAATGCATCTCTTGGCAGCTTGTCAAGATATGCAGTATCAGCATACATCCAACGTCACAATGCGGCTCTCCGAGTGCTGTATTATGATCTCCGCAGCACCTGCGGTAATGACGTCACCCCAGTTTTGCCGTACGTCCTCACTAACATTGAATCCGTAGTTGGAAATGAGTCGTGCCGAATATAGTGGAATTACTCATTTCCGATGAGCAGGCAAATATCAGCCAATAAGCCTGACATCGTCCTCGTTGACTTGGATGACAAATCCATCTTCGTCATCAAGTTCTCTTCACCAGCAGAGACAAACATAGTCAGCAAAGAGGACGAAACACGGATGATATATCAGGAACTCCTGATCGATATTCGCAGATTATATCGAGGATTTAAAATCAAGCTCGTCGTGCTGATAATTGGAGTGCTTGGGAGGAATGAGACCAACTTTCCTCGGCCTACCAACAACGTGTAAATTCCATCGCAAGCCGAATACAGAAAGCAGTGCTGCTGGGATCACCTCGTCTGCTGAGATCACAAGAGATCTCGTAACCACTAACCAGATGGTAGAGGGAGTGGATGTAGTTACGAACGAAATGGCACGATGCAATCTGCAGAGGAGGAAATGGATATCGCAGCCACTTTTCTGTTGCAGACCGCATTCGAAGATTAAGGAGGGCCAAGGAATGTTAGGGTTTTAGTCAGTAAACCTTCCGTTAACACCAAGGGTAAGGGAGTCTGACAAACGGGGCGTTATCCAAGACCATCAACTTCCTATGGTGCCTAATGCATTTCCCCCCTCCGTAAAAAGAAAAAAAAAGATAATGTTTATTTTTTTTTAAATGTATCCTTTTCCATTTATACAGCTATTTGTGCATGGGCATTGCATTTTTCGAACATATCTACTGAATACAAAATTATGGAATGTTAATTAAAATGATAAGAGAAAAATATGTTTATTTTTATGATCAGCTTCGTGGCTCAGGCGATAACGCATTGGACTATGAAGTCTTAAGTCGTGAGTTCGATCCCCGTCGAGGAAATCGACTCATGACCGCTGCTGTACTTGGTGTAGGTTTCTGCAATTCCTATATATTCCTATGGCGCCATCTTCTTAAGTCGATCTGCAGCTCTTGCAAATATTACAATTAAATATATATACAGGATGAGCATCTATGATCCGAATATAGGGCACGTCGTGTTATCGGTTGAGCGATTGTGATTGGTTAATTCAACCGGTAAGGTCTCTTGCCAATGGTCACGACAGTGCACACGCAATGGTGCGGAGTGATGCCACGCCACTACACGAATATAGAACAAACGTTTTTTTGCTGTACTTCATAATCCAGTATGTCAGTTATCTGTAAATCAGGAAAATGTAATCTAACCTACAATACTTGTGCAACATAACATTAAACTATACTGCGCTAGAATTTTTCTTTGAGCACAATATTACGCAAAAATATTAAAATAAAAATATTTCCTAACCTTTAAACACGTCAGTAGTTAGATTACTTTTTACTGATTTACAGCCAACTGACATACTGGCTTATGAAGTACAGCAAAAAACGTTTGTTCCATATTCGTCTAATGGCGTGGCATCACACCGCGCCATTGCGTATGCACCGTCGAGACCAATGGCAACAGACCTTACCGGTTGAATTGACCAATCACAATCGCGCAATCGATAACACGACGTGCCCTACATTCGGATCATAGATACTCATCCTGTATATGTTCCAACTGGCTTTTATAAGGACTGTTTTTATGGATAGTTGACTTTTACGAGGCGTTTTGGCTCTTACGGGGGCAGTCCCCATAAAATTGACACCCAGCTCGTTTAATTCTGTCCCTTCCGGTCATTCGTTTTCTTTGTCTTACCTATACCTTACTTTATGCGATAAACGATGACAACAGATACCGGAAGGGACAGAATTAAACGAGTTGGGTGTACATGGGAAACCATACACGGAGAGACTTACGCCCGGCGAAACGCTCGGCTACGACGCAAGAGAGAGCACGTTGCGCGAGCAACACGAAAGGCTGTGCGCAACTAGCCTTCAAACTTTCAATCTGGCTTATCGCCTGCCGCTCTAACTAGCACAGAGTATTTGGGTGCAAAATAACCCTACGACTTTTCGTGCTAATTAAAATGTTCATTTCTAAGTAAACAAATAAGATACACAAGTTAATGTCGCCAAACATGGTCTACGGAACCTTGTTAACAATTTTGAAAAATTCAGTAATTTACTTGATGTTTATAATAATTATTTTCACGAAAAATGTACTCAACATCAATATTAATAAACAATTATTTAGTTTTTCGAATTAAATAAAGTTTAAGTTAAATACGTTAAATCGTTATTATTATTTAATATACATAAATTAATATAAGTATAAAAGCGGACATGGCGGGCAGCGGAAAATGTTTGGCAATTAGCACCTGAAAACGCTGTGTTAATCTTACTTCGAAAACAGTTGGCATAATAGAGTCCAGTTCACTACGCCTAACATACCATGACGTTCTATTCTAAGGTTTAGACGCGCCCTTCAGTGGTCGTCTCAGCAACGTGCTCTCGCTTGCATCGTAGCCGAGCGTTTCGCCGGGTGGGAGTCTCTCCGTGTAGGGAGTGGTTTCCACACATACACACACACGCGCGCGCGCACGCGCACCCACACGCACACACGCACTGGGAGATTTTAAGAGCTTTTTGTAATGTATAATTTTTTATTTATTACAGTATTTCAAATAGAACTATTAGATTTATAGATAAATTCGGAAATTACGAACACTCTTATTTTTATTATTAAATCATAATAGAAAAACGAAAAATTTGGAAACTAAATTCCAATGGTTTCTGCAAGATACATTATAAAAATGTTCTATTGATCACTCATTGTACACGTTATAATTTGTTTATAAAAGTATTAAAAACAAATTATGCCTCACCAATTGAAAATTAAAAACGCAGGTAAATTACTATTTATATTTGTATTTAGTTTAAAATATCAGTGTGTAAACCTAATCTGTAATCGCCTAACGGATCAATATTTGTTTATAACAATTTTGGACACAAAATTCAGTTTGCACAAGAAAATAATCCATGCAGTCTTCATAATTTTCCACAGAGAATAAAAAATTTATTAGTATTCAACATTTAAACAAAATTTGTTTCAATACTTATTAACAGGTACTGTAATAATTACCAACCCTACCTTTCGTCGAAAGGCCATTTGAAATATAATTTGTTATTCTATGAGTATACATTCTGAAGCAGATGATAAAAAAATGCTGTTCTTAAAATTTAGTATTTTCCGCAGAGATTATTTATACAATACAGGAAAAAAGTTAAATGTATAATACAAGTGTAATTGCAAACTTTTTTCAGAATAACTAATAAAGTAGCTAATGTTGTGTCAAATAAACTGGTAATTTTTAACTTAAAAAACTATAAAGAAAGATTTAAAGCGACATTTTCAGCCAGAACAAAAAATAATAAATTCATCATCAACATTAAAAAAGTAAATTTGATTTTATTTGCAGTTATGCAATGATAAAGTTTTCTTTATAGCATTAAATTACACGTTTTTTGTGCCTGTATTAATATTAAAAATTAATAACGGTAAAAAAAACGTTCAGACATTTGTCCCCGTCAATAATATGGGTACGATTAGGCCACGGGGCCACGCGGTACGCAAATACTAGACGATCGGTGAAACGGCAACGTCGCAGGCCGGTTGCTTCATGCATTTTGGGTTATTTTTCCTGGAATTCTGCGCGGACATCTCTGCTTTACCCGAAATTCGATCATTTCGCTACGTAGTTCCCCAGAAACCTAATTCAGCGCGTCGATCGATTTTGACAGTTGCTGCTGTCGCGCCGAAATCAGCGAACTGAGCGATCTCCCTATACTACTCTCTGACACTGCCTAGGACATTCACTTCTTATATTTATTGTTTTGTGATGAAATATAATGTAAGGTTTGAATATGTTTGGTCGTATATCAAATTCCGTTCCGTGTACAGGCAGATTGTTTCAAACTATTTGGAATTTTTCAAGATCTTTTTCTAATGAGATTTCGCACGAAATTCCATCTGATTTGAAACGAGAAACTAAAAGTGGTGACCAAGCTAACCTTCAAACTCATCTTGGATTGAAATTTAAAAAATTTCGAGATGAAGATTCTGATGTTATTTTTGATGTAACTGAAGAACAAAAGAAGATCGATCTTACAGAACTCAGTGAACCTGAAGAAGCCCCTGATCCTTACGAAGGATTAAACCTGATTCGTATGACTTATTCAAATCATTTTAAAAACCATAGTTTTTTACAATTACATCACTTGTTTGCCTTATCAAAAAGTATAACTCACATCTATAGCATGTAATGTACCTTAGTAACTTTACAATTTTTATATTACAAATTGATAAATAAGTTATTGATCTTGATATTTTAATTTATATATTTGAATTTAAAGAAAAAACAAGAATTGGCATCATTGTTTGATATTTAAATCACATTGTACAAAATATTGATGTATTTTTACTGCCAATCCTATTAGAAATAAATTAATTAATGTTTTGTGTAGTGAAATTTCAAGATATGTAAAAAGCTAATAGTAATTACTTGTAAATTCATGTGTAATAAATTAAAATTAACTTTTTAATCAGAATCACACAAAGCAAAATAAAGGTCATAAGAGTCAAAAATACACCTTAAAACTGAAAAAATGTCTTAGTTTCCATGTTCGCAGATTACAAAGGAATTTTAAATCCATATTATTCCAAATGTATTGTTATATGTTCATTGCTTGTATTTTTTCCTATATAAAACAAGAATCTATTTATTTCCAACATAAGGGTATTATTATCAGTAATTTCTATCTAAAATTAGGTTAACATACTAAAACATGAATAAAATACAGTTAGCACAACTTGCTACAGTAATGCTCATTAAATGTGTTATCAAAAATTCTATAAATGTAGAAATAAAACACATTTGATATATTTTATTTGAAGAAAAAATAATTTAATTGTTTACCGTAAAGTAAATGTTAAATAATATCTGGAATCTCTAGTTAGACCCATGTATAAAACAATTACTAAACAAAGTATTTAAATTTAAATATTTAGCCTTATGATAGTTGTATGATACATAAGGTAATAAAAAACAGATCAAGGTACAAATCTTGATCAATAATTGGAATCCATCTAAGATAATAATTACTGATTACAGAAAGTGTACAACGAAGTAAACAAAAATGGATTGAAGCTTCAAAAATAGAATTCAAAGCGATTACTGAGATTAAGTTGAAAGAATACTTCCTAATTTCATTTAATCTCTGTGAATTTGGGTTTTCTAGGCCTGATTCCATTTTTATATACGGGAAGATTTTTGTTCCAACAAATATTACTTTATTTATACATTTTTACAATTCAATAATAAATTACATAAAAATAGGAGCAAATAAAATATTTTAAAAAATTAGAATCTCTAAATCATATCTAAATGGCGAGAAATTTCTAGAGTTTATATGATGGCTTCAGCTGAAAAGACATATGTTCTCTCTTACGCGATTCGTTTTTCTCTCTTTCCCCATGGTCACAGACATTGACGATATATTCCACCCCAGATGCTGACGACCTGAAAATTTACTCTTCTATTAAGTCACCAGCTTATGCGTCAAACATGCAGAAAGATCTTATTTCCCTACAACACTGGTGCATAAAAAATGGAATGACATTAAATATAGCAAAGCGTACTAAGATTTAGTATTATAGCGGAGCAGAGGTGCTATGCCCTAAGACACCCACCGTTCCACTTTTAAGATGGCTGCTGTTCCAAAATAAAAGACGACTGTTATACCACCATTCCATTTGTACGTAGTATGGCCACCGTCCCTTTCCAATGGAACACCGGTTGTCCGTATTTAAGACAACTGCTGTCCCAAACTAAGGAAGCCGTTATCTTAATTTACGAATGGCAGCCATCTCCCGTTTTGCACCGCAGTTATCTCTACTAGCATGTCTGTAATCTTAAATTTCTCTCAGTGCAGGAGCTTGAAGTGGTTCACAAAAATTAAGGATTTAGGTATCTATGTCGACTCGAAGCTGTTCTTTGGTAAACATTTACACATTGTTATTAACAAAGCATATATAGATAGTTGGGATTTTTTATTCGTTCTACCAAACTTTTTAAACATAGTTCAGATATTATCCATTTATATAAAACCTTAGTACTTCCAATCTTTTTGTATGCTTCTCCCATTTGGACACCCTTTACTGCTTAGGCGTTAAATTGCTTGAATCAGTTCGACATAAATTGTTGCAAATCCTATAGTTCCAAACTGATAATCCAATGAAATTTACCTCACAAGATTATCGCGATATATCAATCCTTTTTAATATTCATACAATGAAATTAGATCACATCCTAAATGACATTCTATTAGTAGAAAAAATTCTCACCGGGCAAGTTTTATCTGCCCTGTATACCCATCATACATCTAGAGTACTATTTGAAAGGAATTGTAAATCCTCTTACTGCTTTAACTTGACAATCTTTAGACTCATCAGAACATGGAACTCTCTGCCAATTGATATTACCACTGAGAGGGTATTTCTCTTATTTTCTTAGAAAATGCAGGGATTTGCTGTTGAACTATTGACTGATTTTGTTTTCCCATATATGATTATCGCTATTTCCACATTCAAAAATATAAGAACATTCTATCCTGGGTTAGCACATTTATAAGACCAATTAACCCTTTCGTTGTGAAGACCGAAAACTCGAAAGTGGGCTCAAAATGTTATGATGTTTCCCGCCAATTTGCAATTTGTGTAAATATGGATATTTATGTTTTCGAAGACGCCGATTACGAATTTGGAGTCAATTTTCATTCATTTAAAATGGCGAATCCAATACGGCCGACATTTTCTTTTTAAAGTCAAGCGGCCATATTGTATTTTCTGTTTAAAGTTTTAAAAATTTGCCCTCAAATTCGGATTCAGCGATTTAACATACCCAATAAAACCGAACTCTGGTGTATATCTGTTTCTTTATTCTAAATTTATTCATTCTTTTATAATTACGTGTATAATGAAAAATGCGTACAAAATTGTCCAATTTTGTGCAGCCATAGTGGATTTAACGTTTAGAATTTTCAAAATTTTACCTCAAATTTGGTTCCTGCAATTCAAAATACTCAATAAAACATAAAGCTGGTATATATCTGTTTGTTTATTCTCTGCTTATTCAATCTTTTATAACTACGTGTATACACGTAGTCCACACTTAGAGCACTTTGAAAGTGGAGCGGTTTGAACCTAATTTGTGTTTGATGTGCATCTCGCTAACACAAATGTAGTGTCCCGAAACATGGCGGCGAAAATATCTGACCAATCACGAGGGAGTACCCTCGTGTCTCATCTCTTACTAGAGGGTCTCTGTGGTTTCCGTTCTAGTCGAGACACCCACCGCTCGAAATCGGTGGCCGCTGTAGTTCTGCGAATTCGTACGGCTGTTCTTCCAGAATATAGCATGGTTGCTGTGCTTAGCAGCGCGGCCAAACTGACCAACATTTCCGATCCCACTCATGGCGCGTTTCTTCTCCCACCGCTTTCCGCCGCGTCACGCGAGACTCCGCCTCTCGAGCAATCACGCGCGAACAGGAATACCGCGAAAGTTGACGGCCTGCGCGCTGCTACGCGGAACTCGCTTCGTTTCAATTATATGCACGCAGTGGATTTGGATGCTTGGATCTTCTCAATGTACTTTATTCAATATTTCGCTTTTATTATAATTGAACAAAACATAATAACTGTTCATTTTTCTAAGAGACGCATTATTTTCTAGTATACCAGACGTGCTAATAACATAAATCCGCATTCATTTTCAAAATCGTATTTTCGTATGATATAGTTTCATGAATCTTTTTTTTTACAATTTTAATGTATTTTTCATGGCCACAAAAAATATCATCAATCCATGTCTTTTTATCTAGAGCGGGAATTCAATGAATCATTTCCATTTATTCCTTCAATCTATTTCACCATTAAAATCTACTTTTGGACTCATAAAATACAGAAAATTCACTTTTCTGATATGAAAACATAAATTCATGCAACATGTTAATTTCACTGAATTTGCATTAATTTTAAAAATTGTAGTTGGTATTGAATTTCAATAATCTTTTCTTCATAATTTTGATTTATTTTTATATTTGTGTCTTTATAGTGCATTCTCCTGGTTGTTTTTCTTGATCAATGTTTACCTTATTAATTTTTAGTTCATTTTAGTTAAGTTAAATTTATTTTAAAAAATATCATTACGATTTAATAATCATAAAATTTGAAGTTATGAAAAGGAAGGAATTAATTGCTTCAAGATGATTGTGAGCTGGAATTTAATTTTCAGTTTTGGGATGGAATTTTGGAATAAATACTTTTAAACGTCCTTTCGGAAATATATTACAGGTTGGACAGTAATGGCAGATATATAAGCTGTATGATTTACTTGATTGATAATCCCAATTAATTTGCTATTCTGATCCTTATCTTAAAAAGAAAAACAATTATTTCATGCTCGCATCCTCGTTATTTGGATTAATTCATTTAAAAGGGGAATAGTTAATTTTAAAAGGGATAATAGTTAACTTGAAGGCCTCAACGTTTTATTATTGTATGCATATATGCATTTCAGAGTCATATTTCCAGTGGATCGTTAAAAATCCATGATAGACATACCATATAATGTCCACTAAAACGATTATGGCGTTGAAATTTGTTGAGAATCTCAAATGTTGTCTAAATTTTTAATTACGAAATATAATAATAATATATTCAGTTTGCTTGAATTATGTAAACAGAATGGTTGTAAGAACAGAAATTGCCAAACTAATTTTGTAGATTAGAAATGAAAGATTAAATATGAAAAAACGAATGCCAAAGTTACTGAAACCATTACGAGAAAAAAAACACAAAACATTAAAAGAGTCTATTTTAATACAATATAATTAAATTATAATAATATGAAAGATAGCTAATAATATTATATAACAAACATTTCTATTAATTGGAATAATATTAAACTGTATAAATCTTTGTCAATTCTCAATTAATTATCTGAAAATTGTCTTTAAACCGATTAATTACGTAATGTAGAAAAACCAATGATTTAATTAGTTTAATTTTTTAGGAGTAAAGTTGTTCCACTTCATAGGTTACGTTGAAAAGAACCGGATACAAAAGCGTATGTACACTGGAGAAATAAAATAATACATTGCATAGATCAATCACTAATGAGTATTATCTGTTTAATTATAAGACAATAAAAATTTGTATTAAAGCCCATTGACAAACGCTGGCATCCATATTACCATAGGGCAATATCGAATATAATTTATGGAATTATGTCATATCATACACATCAATCAATTTTGTATACTTTATGAAATGGTTTACAAATTTACGAGTAGAATAAATGCAAGAAATAAGTAGCAATTATTCATAGAATTTTGAATTTAAATAGAAAAGATATTTCTTAAACGTTTCTTTTCTATATTCAAAATCCTCAAAAGAAGAATAGACCAAAATTATAAAGTAACGATTAATGAAATTTGATCACATTATGAAAATACAGTTTATAAAATTAGTGCAAATTAATTAAGTAATTACGTAAATTATAACAGCATGCACACAATACAGTAAAATTAACACATTGCATGAAATTGTATTCTCATATCAGAAAAGTGAATTTTGTGTATTTTATTAACCCAAAAGTAGATTTTAATGGTGAAATAGAATCAAGAAATAAATAAAAATGATTCATTGAATCCCTGCTTTAGATAAAAAGATATGTATAGAAGATATTTTTTGTTTTCATGAAAAATATATTGAAATTATAAAAAAAAAGATTCATGAAATTATATCATACGAAAATGCGATTTTGAAAATGAATGCGGATTTATGTTATTAGCACGTCTAGTATACTAGAAAATAATGCGTCTCATAGAAAAATGAACAGCTATTATGTTTTGTTCAATTATAATAAAAGCGAAATATTGAATAAAGTACATTGAGAAGATCCAAGCATCCAAATCCACTGCGTGCATATAATTGAAACGAAGCGAGTTCCGCGTAGCAGCGCGCCGGCAGTCAACTTTCGCGGTATCCCTGCTCGCGCCTGATTGCTCGAGAGGCGGAGTCTCGCGTGACGCGGCGGAAAGCGGTGGGAGAAGAAACGCGCATTGAGTGGGATCGGAAATGTTGGTCAGTTTGGCCGCGCTGGTGCTTAGTGCCGCACAAATGCTGTTCATAGGTAATCCGGCAACAGTTCCTCCGCGCTCGATGGGTGCTACGACACGGCAGCGATGCCCAAGCTTTCGTACAACAATGGTCGCGAGATTGGCACGTCTACCGCGCTAGAACACAAAGCAGCATCAATGCTTGGCAGGGCGAGTACTGTATGAACGTTCTCTCATCAGTGTACGCTCGAAGCCGCTTTTAGTTCCTTGCTTACATGTTCGATTTGAGCCACTTAGAGTTTGAATTCGTATTTAAAGTTTTCACACCATATCCTCCAGATGATAAACTATTTTTCAAAGCAAAAAATGTTATGCCAACAAATTTCAAATTACATGTATATTTCCCCTTAAGAGCAGATACTTTGAACTGAATCATGCAATTGAAAGCGATTATAGACACTACAAACACTGCCTCTGGCAAAATTTTAATGTAAACTTTTGGGAAGCAGTCAGATTAGGAATAATCAGTAATTTTTTATTTTATTATCTTTTTAACGAGCGATATCGCCTTTTTTACAAAATGTCATACCTCAATTTTATTGCGAGAGCTGAAGATCGTTTTAAGGGATTGCGCCACACTTCACATTTGTGTAGGAAATGTTGGAGCTGCAGAAACCTACACTAGTAGACCAGAAGCTAGTGACCAAAAAATGTGACTGATTTCTTCGCGTACGCAAATTAAATGGGGAAGTTGTATGGGTATTTCATGAACTTTAAGCGAATAATTAATCCACATTCGACTGCAGCGGTGTTGCAAACGTAATAACTGTTTGTAACAAAAACTTGTGTTTTTGAACGATTAGTTAGCGTATGCCAAATTTTATTCTTAAACTTTATCAGAAACTACCCAGCAAGAACTAATTTGCATACGATTACCACGTGCAGGAAATTCTGAATAATTTTTTTATCCTGCGAAAAAAAATAAGCATTTCGAACAATGGCTTCGTGTATGCCATTTCGCAATTTTCTGTTTGTTGATATGAAAGAATCACGAAAAAGAACTTTGCATACGATTTCAGAGTGCACATATGTTTGTGCTGATTTTTTAAACTGCAAAATTTTTTCTAATAACTTGAAATGATTAATTCGTGTCTGCCGTTTTCACTGACTGTCAGATATAATATATATATATGTAAGAGAAAGAATTGCATACATTTTGAAAATGTTTAAGTTATTGGCATACGCAAAATGAAATTATAAAAAAGTTAACCATTTCTGAACAATCGATTCATGTATGCAACTTACTTTCTTTTGAAATGTATGATTAAATAACAATGATTTGACAATTTGCATACGTATTAAGCATGCACCAGACTTTATACAACAATAACAAAATTGTAAAGAAAAATTATGTTTTTGAAATACCAGTTTGGGTATGCCATACTTACTACTAGTACATTACATGATAATATGACACTACTTTCATTTGCATACTTGTAACAGATGTAGTGCGCTCAGAATTAGTTACTATAATCTTCAAAAACATAAATGTTCTTGTCACGTAGCGTTAAGATCTAGCAATCGCATTGCGTATGTAACATACTTATTCAGAACTTTTGTGTTAAACATAAGCATAACAATGATTCGACAACTTGCATACATATTCAGAATGAACAAGATTTTATACAATTACAAAATTGCAAAAATGTATTACACTGTCGATATAATATAATGTTTTCGTGTGATTTTGATCTAAATGATTATATGACAGTTATTTTCTAGCCGCATATTGGCCCGCACCAGTGGTTCTCACGCTATTATCGGTTTTCTCAATCATTCGGATGTTGCAAGTTTTGGAAAGAGACAATCGCAATGTAGACTATACGACAGTTTACAGATTGATTATCGAAGGTAACTAAAGAGGTTTAGTCGAAAAATTGCTGAAATAATTGCTGAATGCGACAATTTTACGTTTATCCCGAAAAATCGCCTACGCAATGACCTGGCAGCTTGCCGCGGGATAATAATATGAATAAAAATTCACCGACATAATCCGACATGTTACCCACGTCATATAGTCGATGCATAAGAAAAACTAAATTGCTTAAATTGTTGCTGAATCCAATAATTCAGCTTTTTTCTTGAAGTATGGCCTAAACAAAGTCCTCGTAAGGTGCGGCTGTACTATAAAATGCATGAAAGTGTATAGGAATGATTCCTAAATATTATCCATGCCATTTAGTTGACGCACACGAAATTATAAATTGCTTAAATCGTTGCTGAATATGGGAAACCTCCGATTTTCACGAAAAGTAGCTTATACAAAGTTCTAGCAAGGTGCGGTTGTACTATAAAATGCATGATTGATTGATTGATTGTCTTTATTATGGCTTGAGGTATTACCTCTTAGGCCAACCAATATAGAGCATACATACAGATAACTAATACTAAAACTAAGCTTAATATAACAAGACATACTAACAGATGCATATAAAAGCGCAATACTAGTTCTATAACAAAGTAGATATAAAATAGATATATATAATAATAATAGTCGAGCGATTACAACGTAGGGTAGGGTACACGCATACCAGAAGTAACAGTGGACTAAAATACTAATGTTAAATACTAAAAATACTAATACTAATACTAATAATGCTAATACTAAAATATAAAATACAAAATAATTACACTGAAGTCCGACTTAATAGGAATTCTTTTAGTTTTACTTTAAACGAACACACATTTTCACTTGCGCGAATTTCGACTGGGAGTTCATTCCATAACCGGGTAGATGTGACAATAAAAGAGTTGGAATATGATTCTAGCCGATGTGTCGGTACTCGAAGTTCTTGCATAGAGCCTGGTCGAAGAGCCCTGGATGTAGATTCTTCACGCCACTGATAACGTTCATAAAGATAGTGGGGTACGTGGGTCTTAATAATCTTATAGGTGACGATACCAATATAGTATAACCTACGCGATTTGGTGTTGAGCCAGCCAAGCTTATTACGATATGGGGTAATGTGCTCATCGCGCCGTAGATCGAAGATGAAACGAATGCCCGCATTAAACATTCGTTCCACCCTGATTTTTTGAGTTACATTGATGTCGTTGTAAACTGCGCAGCAGTAATCGAAGTAGGGTAAAATCAACGAGGAAACAAGGGTTTGCCTAACATCAGTTGGTAGTTGAGCACGATTATTACGTAGTTGACGTAGAGTGGAGAAGACTTTATTGGACATTTGTATAAGATGGTATCTCCACGAGAGCGTTCCATCAAACACGAGACCCAAGTTCCTCACTGATTTAACCCACGGTATGACCGAATTATTAATAACAATCGGTGTGATCGAATCAGTATTAAAGGTGTTCAGATAAAAAGCACTGCCGACCAGTAATGCCTTAGTTTTTTCAAAGTTAAGGACGAGGTCATTGCTATTCGCCCATTGACAGAAGCGAGTGATATCGGATGTTACCTTTGCAATGGCGATGTCAAGTTCTGAAACACGACATTTAAGAAAAATTTGAGTGTCGTCAGCGAAAATCATATGATCACTATGATGGAGAACCCCAGGTAGATCGTTAATAAATACTGAAAACAACAAAGGTCCTAACACAGAACCTTGGGGCACTCCAGCACCCACTGGAAGCCACGACGATCTAGTGCCATCCACCCCTCTGACAGCCTGAGATCGACACGAGAGGTAAGACGCAAACCACCGAATAGCGGTATCCGATAAATTAGCCATTTTTAGTTTCTGCAGCAAAAGCCTATGACTAATAGTATCGAACGCACGGCTAAAGTCAAAGAGGATAACAATAGTTATCATGCGATTGTCTATTGTTTGCCTGCAATATTCAGATACATATAATAGTGCTGTTTGCGTGCTGTAATCTTTACGGAAACCCGATTGGTGAGAATCAAACCAATTACTGTTATTCAGGAACCCAAGTAGCTGATTGAAAACAATACGTTCTAGTATTTTAGAGAGTGCAGGGACAATAGCGATAAGTCGGTAATGAGCAGGAGAAACAGGGTTAGTAATTTTGCTAATGGGTATCATCAATGATTTTTTCCAGTCAGCAGGAAAGATGGATAAATTAAGCGATTCATTGAAGAGATGAACTAAGTGAGGGGCAATGACAGGGAATGATTTGATATAAAAACTAATAGGTATCGAATCAGAGCCACATGCCTCCGACTTTGCTTCCGACAAACGAGCAGCTACGTCCTCGATGGTGACATTAGCGAAGAAAAATCTACTATCGTTAAAATCTCCGTGATAAAAGTCTTCATCGAAATTTAGGTCGAAAAGATCAGTGTAAGGAGAAACAGAAGCTGTGTGAAAGGAATTGAGTTCATCCAAACCTGCAACTCTACGGTTTCTTGCAACACAACGGTTTAACAGCTTTATTGGAAGCCACCAGATCAAGGTTGCGCAACTCCCTCCACATAGTCTTAGCATCCCGAATGTTAGTAAGTTTGTTTCGATAGTAGTTTGCCCTCGCTAATACCCATGCCTGCTTATTAGCCTTATTAGCAGAAATGAGTCTAATTCTTAAGGAGGGGTCCCTGGTCCTGCGATAAGCACATAAAAGGCTATTTCTCTCGTATTTAAGTCTAAGTAGCTGAGGTGAAATCCAAGGGGAAGGCTTGTGAGTCGGTGTAAAGGTGTGCTTAGGGGCGTGCTTATCAAAAGTTTGCAATAGACGATGACTAAGCGTATTGGTGAGTAAGTTCACGTTATTCAGTGGAGAAACAGAGTTAAAAATATTCCAATCATAGCTACTCAGGTCCCTATGCAAACTCGATACATCGAACGAGCGATAGTCTCTACATGTGATTTGTATCGGCTTTGCTTTCGGTGTTCCAATCTTACACTCGATATCTATCAGATCATGGCCACAGATAAAAGGTAGATTGACTTGGCTATGTCCTAGGACATTTGTAAGGCTATCGACAAGGCAGTGGTCAATCCATGTATCAGTTCGGTTCGTATGATTAGTAGGCTGATACGGCACGATTTGAAGAGCATTGGCTACGGCAAACTGCTGCAAATATGTAGATTCAAAATTAGCCCGATTTAAGTCAACATTGAAATCACCCATAATAATGATTCGATCATAATTACAGCTATGTTTTTGCAGTACAGATTCAAATAGTTCGAGCAGAGCTTTCTTCGGTGGTCGATAAATAACCGCAAGTAGCACTCTGAGGTTCGTAGTAGCGCTGTGACCGACTTCAACAAGCATAAACTCGAGGGGGTTAACGGAAGAGCATTCAGATTTTTCTAAGATTTTATAATTTAGAGCGGTATGAATATACATAGCGACACCTCCACCGAGCTTATACTTGCGGTCATTGCGAATCAAGTGATAGTTAGGCAAAGAAAAATAGGAGTCAACAGTTTTAGTATTAAACCAGGTTTCAGAAAGAATAACAATATGATAGAAATTTTCGGTGAAATAAGATTTAAAAAAAGAAAATTTATTAGCAGAGCCGAGAGATTGAACATTAATATGACATACTTTTAGATTAATATAGTTAGCGTTTACTGGAATTATTGAATTAATTAAAGCCTGGTTGCTTCCGGAAGTCGATGCAGCCGTTTCACTATTTTCGCGAACACTAAGAGTGCCACATGCCAAACGTCAATCGCTAATTCTTCGAAGATCTTCCTCGCAAGTAATGTCGATCGCGTTAGCGCCGCTAGTTGGTCGAAAGCGTACAATGCCGTGATAGGTGTAAACATACTTATGCGGATGGTCCTTCACTAACGCACGTGCTTTTCTGAGCAAGTTAAGCGTCGCAGATGGTAAGTGCTCATTGATAAAAACGCGGTTTTTCGCATAAGAGTTATCAATGTCGGTGGTAAATAGCATTTTCTTAGCTCTCATGCCTTTGATGAAGGCAAATCGTAGGTCGGGATTAGAGAGTTTTACCAGTATTGCTGGGTGCCTATGGGATGTTGACGAAGATGCAAGCATGGAAGCAGATGAGTCGGTGCCATTTGTGCGTTGTAGCCGATAAGCAGAAAGAATGTCTTCTATGCGGAGCGTCACATTCAATACATCGGCAATTTTGAGTGAAATTTGTCGCAAATCTTCCATGCCTTTCGGAGGAATCCCTGTGATTATTAAATCGCAGTTCCGAATGTCATAGCCCATTGTCGCTCGATCTGCCTTTAAGGACTGTACATCAGTTTGGAGTGATTTTACACTAACTTCTATGTTTTCTACTCGCTCCTCCAGCTTCAATATTCGATCCATCTTTCCATTTATTTCTTCAAAGCGCGCATTCTGTTGCGCGTTAAATTGTTCTTGTCTATCAAGATATAGTTGTAGCGCAGGAGGTATAGCACAAGTATCGGACGTATCCGATTCTACAGAAGTAGCGCTATTGGAACGGAGAAGACGAGGCGGAGCGAGCAGAGTTGAATTCAGCTTCCTTTTTTTGCTCTTAGCGGCAGGTATATTAACGCAGCAAACAAATGCACCCGATGCAGTCGTGGCCGCATTGTCAGGTTTGCAATCTTCATGAAATGCAAGTGCGCAAATAACACATTTAATTTTGTCGTCGCCAACGAGTTCGGCATTGCATTTATTGCAATTCTCCATTTGAAAAGCGTGCGCGAGATAATAAGAGCCCGAAATATAGCCGTACGTACGTTAGAGAGAGAAGGCTATACAAGCGTGTGGTAAACCCGCTTGGAAGGGGCGCGTGAACCGTACGCGTCTCGTGCACCGCGCAGCACGTGAAGAGAGGGGCCGCCGATAAGCCGTCAGCTGAATGTATAGTTCAGAAATAAGGCAGATGATCACAATACGAGTGGTTGAACTAATCAATCACGACAATGCATGCGTGATTACAAGGCAAATGTCAGGCAGAAAACCATTTGGCTAATGAATATTAATTTAACTATTATAGGCATTCACAGGTCTCGCATCTCCACATTTCACCAACCTGCCAGTGGAAAAAAAGCGAAGTCAAAGGTGACAAACACTCGGTGATCGGTGTCATGCGGCAAAGTGTCGAAGTCACTGACAGCTAGTGGGCAGCGCCATTTTGCGTAGTGTGACGTAGGCGATGACGTTTCGGGCGTGCGCAGATGTCTCGGTGGAAAAGCAGCAACGGTTAATTCCGAAATTACTTTTTTAACTTTTCTCGCCTGAAGTAGACTCGGAGATAAATATCCCAATTAGTGATCGTGATCCGAGTCTGCTCAGGAACGTCTGTACAAAATTTTAACTCCCACAAAACGGGGTTTAGAGTGCAATTTAGAGAAATTTAGCGGAGCTCAACAAAACGCGACTGCGTGTACTCACCGCTAGAGAGAGAGAGAGGTGTGTGAGAGAGAGATGAAAGTGTGTGGGTATGATTCCTAAATATCATCCATGCCATTCAGTTGACGCACACGAAGTTATAAATTGCTTAAACCGTTGCTGAATCCGGCAAACCTCCGATTTTCACGAAATGTAGCTTATACAGAGCCCTGGCAAGGTGCGGCTATGAATTAAAATTCATAAAAAGTTGCACAAACGATCGGTAAGGATGAACTGAATCAGTAGGTAGGCGCACACGGACTGATATGTTGCTTAATTAATTGCTGAATCCGGAAATTCATTGTTTTCGACGAAAATTTGAGTTTGCAAAGTCCCGGCAGGGTGCGGCTATGAATTAAAATTCATAAAAAGTTGCAGAAACAATCGCTAATGATGATCTGAATCAGTAGGTAGGCGCACGCGGACTGATATGTTGCTTAATTAATTGCTGAATCGGGAAATTCATTGTTTTCGACGAAAATTCGAGTTTGCGAACGGAGTTTACTGCTCAACTGTGAGATGTTCTTGCGTTCTGTCGAATCCAGAACCACGACGTGGACGTAGCAAGATTTGGTTCCTTTTTTTTTTTTTTTTTTTAATGGATTTTCTTTATTTTATTAATTTTATGGATTTTTTTGTATTTTTATGGGTTTTCTTTTGTTAATTTTATTTTAATTTTATTGATTTTTGATTTTTTTTTGAATTTTTAGGTTTTAGAGAAGTCGTACTGCCGCGCATAAGTCATAGGTATTTTCGAATCCAAATAACGGTACATTTTGTTCGGTTCGAATTTGCAGACTTTTGCCGACCTCGATATCATCCTTGTTTGAAACTTTATTGTATGTCTTACTTTTCGAATCTTTCGACGATTTTTGGACCTTACAATTTGCCACAATAGAAGATATGTTTTTCATGATTATGGGCATCATGCTGTCATTAAATTTCTTATAATTTCCCGTGCATATTATGTACACCCACGTCAATACGTGGACTCCGCAACAACCGTGTATCCCGTCTACAGTATCTTGTCGAGGGATATCTGTTGGTTGGAACAAAGTCCACTCTACCCAGTTTTGTTTTTTTCGTCCTCTTTTTATGCGTAAGCTTTGATGGATATCTATGAAATTACAGATTTTCGGTAATGTGTGTGTCGGAATCGGGATGTATAACGAACAAAGGTAAATGACCCACTTTTGTTTTGGGACGACAACAAGCAGAGCCCAATGTGGACCGTTCTTAATTGGCATGAGCCAGATTTTGTAAGACCACATATTTGTTTTCTTGGCCCACGTTTCGAAACCTGCACTTGACCGGCCGTCAGAATTTAGGCATTCTGAAAAAAGACGTCAAAATGGAGAACGATATCCGATATAGGAAAACACATGAGTGAAATAAAGGCGCCTATAATGGCATCATCAAGCCATTCATTGGGAATCGGGTTGAAGCTAGCAGCCGCAACCTGGCGGCCGTTCGATTCCGGCGGAAGCCCTTACGACAGCCTCACCGTCAATTGATACAAGTATACATAAAATGCGACATTAAAAATGTAATCCACGTTAATATTTTTAGGTATTACCAAAGCGTGTCTACTGAAGGATATTCCGAACTATTTTCACAAATAAAATCGAATTCTCTACATATAACAATGAATAATATAATAATATAAAATAATGAAACTGATCACGCCTCCGCAACGGAACCACCAGAAAGTAAAGTTCCGCCATTATTTTTCGTATTTAAATATAATTCTGCTTTCCGCACACTAGTCCAGATTCACTCTTTAAAGAGTGAAGCATGGTTGGTAAATTTTCAAAATCAAAAATCGCGTTCCTTATACATATTATATATATAAAAGTGATAGCGGCTCGGCCACGGAAAGGCGCTAAAGTAACTTCCGCCATCTTTTTTCGTGTTTAAATATAATTCTGCTTCCTTCTCACTAGTCTAGATTCAATCTTTATAGAGTGAAGAATATGCAGTATTTTTTGCAGTATCAAAATCGCGTTCTTTATATATAAGATATATATAAAACGAATGCCGCCTCCCTCCGCGCGACCGATTGATGTAAACTTACGGTATCTTTTTTCGTGTTTAAAATTAATTATGCTTTCTTCTCACTTGTCTAGATTTACTCTTTAAAGAGTGAAGAATGGTTGATAAGTTTTGCAAAATCAAAAATCGCGTTCCTTATACATATTATATATATAAAAGTAATAGCGGCTCGGCCACGGAAAGGCAGTAAAGTAACTTCCGCCATCTTTTTTCGTGTTTAAATATAATTCTGCTTCCGTCTCACTAGTCTAGATTCACTCTTTATAGAGTGAAGAATATGCAGTAATTTTTTCAGTCTCAAAATCGCGTTCTTTATATATAAGATATATATAAAACGAATGCCGCCTCCCTCCGCGCGACCGATTGATGTAAACTTACGGTATCTTTTTTCATATTTAAATATAATTCTGCTTTCTTCACACTAATCCAGATTCACTCTTTAAAGAGTGAAGAATGGTTGATAAATTTTGCAAAATCAAAAATCGCGTTCCTTATACATATTATATATATAAAAGTGATAGCGGCTCGGCCACGGAAAGGCACTAAAGTAACTTCCGCCATCTTTTTTCGTGTTTAAATATAATTCTGCTTCCTTCTCACTAGTCTAGATTCACTCTTTATAGAGTGAAGAATATGCAGTAATTTTTGAAGTATCAAAATCGCGTTCTATATATATAAGATATATATAAAACGAATGCCGCCTCCCTCCGCGCGACCGATTGATGTAAACTTACGGTATCTTTTTTCGTGTTTAAAAATGTCTCTGCTTTCTTCTCACTTGTCTAGATTCACTCTTTATAGAGTGAAGAATATGCAGTATTTTTTGCAGTATCAAAATCGCGTTCTTTATATATAAGATATATATAAAACGAATGCCGCCTCCCTCCGCGCGACCGATTGATGTAAACTTACGGTATCTTTTTTCATATTTAAATATAATTCTGCTTTCCGCACACTAGTCCAGATTCACTGTTTAAAGAGTGAAGCATGGTTGGTAAATTTTCAAAATCAAGAATCGCGTTCCTTATTTATAATATATATAAAACTAATGGCGTCTCCTCAGCGTGATTGTCAGTTGGTAAACATACTGCAATCAAAATTCCCCTATTTTTTTTCATATCTAAATATAATTCTGCTTTATTGAAAATAGTGTAGATTTACTCTTTATGGAGTGAAGAATACTCGGTAATTTTTTCAGAATCCAAATCGCGTTCTGAGTATGTTTTATATATAAGGTAAGAATTATATTAAAATTCAAAAAAAGTTGGCGGAAGTTACCTTAGTGCCTTTCCGTGGCCGACCCGCCATTACTTTTCTATATATTATATATGAGGAACGCGATTTTCATACTGCAAATATGAAGATCTATAAAGAGTGAATCTTGACAAGTGAGAAGAATGCAGAATTATATTTAAACACGAAAAAAGATGGCGGAATATACTTTTATACAGGGTGATCCAAAAGTCCCGGAACAGCAAAATATCTCAGTGGGAGTGCATTTTCGAGGAAAATGTTTCAGACAAAAGTTTCAGGATTTTTCCCTGGCTATTTAATGGCGATATTGAATTTGACCTTGAACATGACCTTGAAGGTTATTTCAAGGTCAAGTTAATTTTTTTAAATGGGAACCCCTATTTTTTTTCATGGATTCTGAAAGAGCGGGAAATTCTACGCCCGAGTATGATATGATCGATTTTTCCGGCAAGGTCATTTCAAGGTGAAACTTAAAACTCCCGTAACGGCGAAATATCTCAGAGGGTGTGCATTTCTTTGGAAATTGTTTCAGACAAAAGTTTAAGGATTTTTCCTGGGATATTTAATGGTAGCACAGAATTTGACCTTGAGCATGACCTTGAAGGTTATTTCAAGGTCAAGTTTGTTTTTTTTAATGGAAACTGCTATTTTTTTTCACGGATTCGGAGAGAGCACAAAATTTTACGTCCAAATATGCTATGGCCGTTTTTTTTCGGCAATGTCATTTCAAGGCCAAACTTAAAACTCCCGGAACAGCGAATTAACTCAGCAAGAGGCACCATTGAATTTAACCTTGAAAATTACCTTGAGGCTTATTCTAAGCTCAAGACTATTTTTTTTTAATTGGAACCCCGTTTTATTTTCGTAATGTTTCCAGAGTTTCCAGAGTGCAATGCATTATCATTGTTCCCGGATAAAAATATACATTTTTTTTTACATCCGATACGTTTATAAATACCGTATGTATGGGTAACATTTTTACATTGTTTCCAATGCTACCGCCGGCTTTAGCATTACCCAAGATGTACCTCGTGGAGGTAGTACGGTCGGGTTTACACCTCTTCGGGGTGCTTTGTTCAGGTGGTGCGTGTGTGTGTGTGTGGGTGTCCCCAGACAGTTAAGGCAAGATGGGTATACTAATTTTTATCACCCCAGCCTCTCATCATGAGAATGTTTATTCTTTCTCGTTCACTTAGCGCAGCCATTGCTCTTTGTACGAAATATACGTATGTATTTTGTTACTGAAATGATGGAAAGTTACTGAAGTGAGAAGAAAGCAGAATTATTTTTAAACACGAAAAAAGATACCGTAAGTTTACATCAATCGGTCGCGCGGAGGGAGGCGGCATTCGTTTTATATATATCTTATATATAAAGAACGCGATTTTGATACTGCAAAAAATACTGCATATTCTTCACTCTATAAAGAGTGAATCTAGACTAGTGAGAAGAAAGCAGAATTATTTTTAAACACAAAAAAAGATACCGTAAGTTTACATCAATCGGTCGCGCGGAGGGAGGCGGCATTCGTTTTATATATATCTTATATATAAAGAACGCGATTTTGATACTGCAAAAAATACTGCATATTCTTCACTCTATAAAGAGTGAATCTAGACTAGTGAGAAGGAAGCAGAATTATATTTAAACACGAAAAAAGATGGCGGAAGTTACTTTAGCGCCTTTCCGTGGCCGAGCCGCTATCACTTTTATATATATAATATGTATAAGGAACGCGATTTTTGATTTTGCAAAATTTATCAACCATTCTTCACTCTTTGAAGAGTGAATCTGGACTAGTGTGAAGAAAGCAGAATTATATTTAAATATGAAAAAAGATACCGTAAGTTTACATCAATCGGTCGCGCGGAGAGAGGCGGCATTCGTTTTATAAATATCTTATATATAAAGAACGCGATTTTGATACTGCAAGAAATACTGCATATTCTTCACTCTACAAAGAGTGAATCTAGACTAGTGAGAAGGAAGCAGAATTATATTTAAACACGAAAAAAGATGACGGAAGTTACTTTAGCGCCTATCCGTGGCCGAGCCGCTATCACTTTTATATATATAATATGTATAAGGAATGCGATTTTTGATTTTGCAAAATTTACCAACCATTCTTCACTCTTTAAAGAGTGAATCTGGACTAGTGAGAAGAAAGCAGAATTATATTTAAATACGAAAAATAATGGCGGAACTTTACTTTCTGTTGGTTCCGTTGCGGAGGCGTGATCAGTTTTATTATTTTATATTATCATATTATTTATTCTTATATATAGAGAATGCGATTATATTTGTGAAAATAGTTCGGAATATTCTTCAGTAGACACGCTTTAGTAATACCTAAAAATATTAACGTGGATTACGTTTTTAATGTCGCATTTTATGTATACTTGTATCAATTGACGGTGAGACTGTCGTAAGGGTTTCCGCCGGAATCGAACGGCCGCCAGGTTGCGGCCCTAGCTTCAGCCCGATTCATTGGGAAGGAGCGATTGCAAACTTAGCGGGTTTACAGTGATTCCATAAACAGATTTTTTAAAATTGTACGGAATAATTCGGTAGTTTTCGAAAATAGGTTCAAAAATGCCTGGTACGTCTTTTGATAAGTCGAGAGAATGCGAAATTTATTGCACAGAGTCCATTGCTACATTGTTTATAGCATCTGCGAAACTGATTTCAATATCATTTGTGTCATCCACGCTCATTTCTAGTTTTAAAGTGGCTGCATTGTTCACATTCGTTTATTTTTTGTTCTCTTTCGTTCTGCCGTGTAATAAATTTATTTTGTTTAAGAATGCTATTTTTCGTTCTTGTTCGTGTTATTCGAACCGTCGTCGAGAACGGACGTGTTTACTTGCTTCTGGAAGCAAAATAAATAACAGTGTTATTTTTGATTCGACGAAACTATGAATAATTTAAAGTGTTATGTGATAAGACAAAATTTGTTTTAATTGCATTTAAAAAGTGCAATATAGTTTTTCTTTTCTTTTTGGCCTAATGGCCAATCTAATAAAAAACCCCGTGTTGCAAAATCTGCAAAATCAGCAGAGCAGCGATATTGTAGTGCAAAATACATCGCAAATTGGATCGCAGGAATCTAATAGTATAGGGGTATTTACCCAAAGCGAAACAAGTGAAGTGCTCGATGTAAACAATGTGTGGAAACAACAAAAGAGCAGGAAACAGAAAAGAAACAGTCCACAAAATGACAGAAATATAAGGCAGAAAAGAATATCTGACTATATAACTGTCAAAATAAATACTGCTAATAAATTCCAAGCATTGGAAACTAAAGAAAATGAAAATTTTGAACAACCACAAGAAAGTGAAGTTGCTAAAGTACCAAAACCACCGCCAATATTTGTACCAGCAGTGCAAGATGTAAAAGTTATGATAACCCTACTGGACACGACGGCCAAGGATGGATACGATCTGAAATTAATAGGTAATGAACAATTTAAAATACAGCTGAAAGATACTCAAAAATATGTGCAAGTTATCGCCCTATTGAAAGAAAAAGCGGTTAGCCACCATACCTTCCAGTTGAAACAAAACCGCAATTTTAGGGTTATGATGAAAGGAATACACCCATCCACAGACATACAAATGGTAACCCAAGAACTAACCCAAAAAGGACATCATGTGGAAAATATAAATCCAATGCTACACCGTGTTACAAAACAACCGATCCCTGTATTTCAAATCTCGTTACTCCCAAATTCAAATAATAAAGATATATATAATGTTGAATTTTTGACATCAGAAAGTCAGATTTGAACCACCCTATCAAAAGAAAGAAGTAGTTCAGTGGCAAAGATGTCAACGGTATGGGCATACCAAATCATATTGCACAAGACAACCGCGATGTGTCAAATGTGGAATGAATCATTTAACTAGTGATTGCAGCAAACCAAAAGATACGGAAGCTCACTGCGTGTTATGTGGTGGTCAGCATCCAGCAAACTACAAAGGTTGTGCTGTATATCAGGAAATACAAAAAAGGAAATATCCGTCCATGAGACCCAAGCAACAGCAGCAAGGGCAACAACAACAAACCAACGCTCAGATGTAATTTCTGGTACATCTTACGCGGACGCTGTCAATAACAATAAAATGAAAACAACACACGACTTGTCTTCTAAAACCGAAACAATGAGTCCAAATACGTTAGACTTATTGATGACCAGAATGGATAAGATGATGGAGAGGATAGACAAAATGTTGGATCTCATCATGACACTTTTAACTACGAAAACATAATGGCTGAAATTCTTAAAATATCTTTATGGAATGCTAATGGCTTGACACAAAGATGTCAAGAGTTAAAAGTATTTTTGACCCAAGAGAATATAGATGTCATGCTGATCTCTGAAACACACTTCACTACTCGAAGTTTCATTAAAATACCTAAATATACCATTTACCATACTCGACACCCGGATGGTACAGCTCATGGTGGTACAGCTGTTATTATTAAAAGTAATATTACACACCATGAATTACCACAATTTCAACATGATTATCTACAAGCAACTAATATACTTATCGAAGATTGGATTGGACCGATAGCCATTTCGGCTATCTATTGCCCTCCAAAACATACTATAAGCGAAGAACAGTTTACTACTTACTTTAATACATTAGGCTATCGATTTGTAGCCGGGGGTGACTTTAATGCAAAACACCAGCAATGGGGATCTAGATTAGCCACAACTAGAGGAAGAGAACTACTCAAAGCAATTACAATAAATAGATTATCTCATCTGTCAGCTGGAGTACCCACTTATTGGCCTACTGACAGATTAAAAACCCCTGATGTGATTGATTTTGCTGTGACAAAAGGAATAGCAAGAAACTGTCTCCACGTGAAAGCTAGTTTAGACCTATCATCTGATCACTCACCGGTTATAATTACTCTTAGTACACAAATAAAAAGTAAAGTTAAATCACCGACACTCATTAGTAAAAAAACTGACTAGTTTAAATTCAGACGAATATTGGAAGAAAGGATAACTTGCACTATACCCTTGAAAACAGAAGCTGATTTGGATGATGCTGTCAAAAATTTATGCGAACTTGTGCAACGAGCAGCTTGGGATGCTACACCTGACGCATGTGTACTACATACAACTGAAGTAATACCCACTTGTGTGAAACGAGTAATTGCAGAAAAACGGCATTTAAGAAAGAAATGGCAAAGAGAAAGAACGGCGATAAATAAAAAAATATTGAACAATGCGGCAAAAAAGCTTAAAAACCTTCTTTCTGACTTGAGAAATCAATCCTTTCAAGATTATATGGAATCCTTAACGACCACGAAAGCATCAGACTACTCTCTCTGGAAAGCAACGAAAAATTTTAAACGTCCGCAACAACCAATTCCGCCGGTAAGGAAAACTGATGGGAACTGGGCGAGGAATAATAACGAAAAGGCTATGACCTTCGCAAGTCATCTTGCAGATGTTTTTACACCATACGCATCTGAAAATGCTGAACACTATGAAAGTGATTTATGCGCCTCCGAAACACCATTAGCTATGGACAACAAGCCAATAGACAGTTTTAAAATAAAAGAAGTGAAAGCTGTAATCAACAAATTAAATCCTAAAAAGGCTCCTGGCTATGACCTTATTACAGGGAAAATATTAAAGGAAATCCCAACCAAAGCGATTCGATTAATTACTATAATATTTAATGCTGTTTTGAGGTTAAACTACTTTCCCGATTCATGGAAGGTTGCCCAAATAATCATGATTGCTAAACCAGGAAAAAATCTGCAAGAGATCAATTCATATAGGCCAATTAGTCTTCTACCAATTTTTTCAAAAATTCTTGAAAAACTGCTTTTAAAGAGATTGCTACCAGTATTAGAAAAAAACAGCATTATCCCAAATTATCAATTTGGATTTAGAACCAAACACGCTACATCTGAACAAGTACACAGAGTTGTAGCAAAAATTTTAAAAGCCTTTGAAGATAAAAAATACTGCTCTGCAGTATTTTTGGATATTACTCAGGCCTTTGATAAGGTTTGGCATGAGGGACTACTTGGCAAAATAAAAGCAAAATTACCCCAGCGATTTTACGCTATACTTAAATCATACCTAAACAATAGATACTTTTTTGTGAAATGTCAAGATGAAAATTCTAAATTTTATCCAATACAAGCGGGAGTGCCTCAAGGTAGCGTCCTGGGACCAATACTATATCTTATATACACATCAGATCTACCAGTAACAACTAAAACAGAAATAGCCACATTTGCTGACGATACAGCTATCATCTCAATCAGTAATGACCCGGTAGAAGCTTCAAATGACCTTCAACAAAATCTGAATACTACTGAAAAGTGGTTTAAAAACTGGAGAATGAAAGTTAATGAAACCAAGTCTGTCCACGTAACATTCACCTTGCGGAAACGAACTTGTCCACCAGTCTTGCTAAACAATCTAACATTACCACAAGCTGAAGATGTTAAGTATCTAGGTATGTATCTAGATAGACGACTTACCTGAAAGAAACATATTTGGATGAAACGAAAGCAGCTAGGCATAAAATTTCGTAGTATGTACTGGCTCCTGGGGAAAAAATCGCAGCTGACACTAGAGAATAAAAACCTCCTATACAAGTGCATCTTGAAACCAATATGGACCTACGGTGTTCAACTGTGGGGAGGTTCTGCAAATTCCAACATCGAAATCATTCAGAGGTTCCAGTCGAAGGTTCTCAGGACTATAACCAATGCTCCATGGTATGTTCCAAACGAAATCTTACACAATGATCTTGGAGTGAAAATAGTGAAGGGTGAGATTGTGACATTTAGTGAAAGATACCAAGCACGACTCAAAAAGCATCCTAACCAACTTGCAACGAACCTGCTATGCAGAAGATCTGCTCATGGCAGGTTAAAGAAAAAGGTAAACCCTTTGGACCTTCCTTCGAGATACTGATGTTTATGTGTTATATAGTGTATTATAAGTACAAATTGTAATTGAGTAAATCTAATGTGATTTTCTCACCACATGTCAATGTAGCTTTCACAAATGTAGCCTATTGTCCTGATGGACAGATTGCAAAATTCGAATAAAGTCAACAAAAAAAAAAAAAAAAAAAAATTTTTCGTTCTTGTTGAGACATATCTCATCCATTTTTCTTGTGGAAATGATTCGTTATTGTCATCATCCGCACACTCTACTGTACACATTTTCTTTAAGGACCTAGTTGTCCTCAATGGAAACGTGCGCTCTCTCAATCTTTGGCGAGTGATTTCCTCTTTAATTCCTACGTATTTTATTATTGGAATTTTTTCCCGACGTTTCAACACATACTCCTTTTCTATTTTCCCGTTATTCTCCACGATAGCATTACTATCGCGTAGAATACCAAATTTTTTGATGATTATTGCTGACCACAGAGGAAAATACGATAATAAATTATTATATACGGTAATAGATTCGTCATAAATTTCGGTGCAAAGAAAACATTGTCATTTGTCAGAAATCCTTTATCATTGACGGCATGTTTTATCGCTTGAAAATCGTTGTAATACGGCGAATCTTTTTTGGTATCGTTGTGTATGTCTGAATCAATTTCTACAGATATGTATTCTTTTTCTTCGATACTTTCTTCTATCTGCTGAGATTCTACATCAGATTTCAAATCATCGACACATGATGAAAAATCTTTGTGTCGATACTTTTCACCGAAAACAATGTACAGTTTTTCCACAATCTTAGCCGCTTCTGTCAACGTTGAGCAATGTATCACTTTTGACATAGCATTTAATGCAATTCTTCGTGCACTGTCGTCCACTATGTAGAGCTCAACATTCTTCTTTACCGTCTTGACAAAGTGAGACGAGCATATATGTAATACCGTAAAATTTGACTGATCATCGCTGCTAGCATTGATCTCCTGATACGTTTGGTTTAAATACAATGACAATTTGCATCCATTAAACGCCATACAAAATGCCTGAAGCAACGCTAGGCTGAAATCGGTCTCAATTTTATCTACGACTACTTTTCTTGATGACAGTCGACGCATTTTGTCTGCCAATTCATTCGCAAATATCAAAATATCTTTTGTTCCGTGTTTAGATGACAGAAACGACGCAACATCAAGTGGACTATATGCCATTGACCCCGAAATTATAGCTGAATACAAATATATTTGCGTATCGATAAGTTCACATGGGGTATCGATTATGGAGCCTGTAGCATCGACATACAAAAATAATGGGTTTTTTTGCATTAATACATACAAAAGTACTTGCTCAGCCATTAAAATGACATATAATGGATACGAACAGGCCATTTGAATGTATCCTGAAAAAATTTGTCCGGGCCATTTCTTTTGAAAATTCTGAATAAGAGACGATAAAAATGGCTTCGGATCACGGTCCGGGTTTTTGCAATTATTTTCGCTAGAAATCTTACGTAAAATAATGCTATCAGGCGCGTCGTTAAGATTTCCAGCTAAAAGAACGCTATCTGGGACCTTCGATAACATTTTTAATTTTTTGATGCTCGGGTACTCGTTCTCGTTATCCATTTCTTCTCTTAATTCCAGTCGTCTCTTCCCTTTAATGAAACGTCGGTAAGTTTCGTTTTCTTTATGTAGTATTTCAGAAGTCATGTGTATTTCTACTTCAGTATCCATAAATGGCGTAATTGATTGCCCCCTAACAATGAATTGAAACTTTGTACACGCCGAATTTAAGCATACAGCATCGGCACGAAAAAGGACTTTGGTTTTATTTTTACGGATATTGCTACGTCCGTTGTCGCTCACGTTGCAAAAATGTCGCTTAAAAGATAATATACACAATGGATATTTCATTTTAAAAACTTCATTAAAATCATCCATCCAATTTGGACTTAGGGATTTTTTATAGGTCCAATGCTCCTCCCAAAATCCTGCTTTCGATGTAAGTTTGTCTCCTAAAATAGCTTTATCTAGTTCAATTTGTGACGCAGGGGGGGGGGACACATTGTTATTTGAGTTACTATCTTTCATCACGACGTGCAAAAGTGTCGATGTTGGTGAATCATGTTTATCAATATTTTCATTCACATCGTGTATCTCAAGTGATGAAGTCAACGATGAAGGTGAGAAAGAACGAACATCGCAGTCGTCTTCTACTTCGGAACATGCTTTTAAAAATAAGTTTGATTCCGTATTTATGGATGCAGTTTCATCTTTGTTACATTCATATGTTGAGTTTGGCACATTAACGTCCCAATCGGTATGCTGAACTTCGGATACGTTCCCTGGGTTTTCTAGCTCATGCGTAGTTGCATTAAGTATAAGAGGGACAGATAAGAAGGTACTTGCGCAGGATTCGGTTTGGCATATATTGCCTGCAGCTCTAATCTCCTCATTATGCCGCACAAAATACATTTTTTTCTGCTTTAAATATTTTTTAACCGTTTTCATATTTTCTGTGTTTAATAAGAGCTTACAAAAATTGACCCATACTAGTTGTGTACAGCCTTCATTTAAAAGACTTGAAAAATATACTGGTTGCAATAAACAGTGGCAGTATTGTGAAATACTTGAGCCGTTTCCCCCATTCTCATGAAATGCAGAATAATTAAACAAAAAATTACAAATTAAAAAAGAAATTAAGTGAGGAAAATTACATATCAACTGTGGGTTTGCGTTATAAAATTTAAATAATTAGAAATGGATGCTTCAACTGCATTCCATTTTATGAAATTAGAAGAAGGTATACAAACTAAATCGGAGTGTGAAGACAACACGAATATTTATCCACATAACGTACGTAAATATCCGCAAATAATAAATATATGCGGAAGGTATCCGTTCGTAATGGCGAGTCTCTTTAGTAGTAAATGGAAAACCATTTCTCTAACGAAAGTGGAAGCACGCCTAGCGGCGGCGGTGAAACTAACAATCTACTGAGATAGTTCCTGCGTTTCATAATTTTCAGAGATGGTTTCGGTCACTATCTCTAATTCGTTTTCTACATAATTCAATAATAAGTATCATTTATTTATTTGTTTTTTTACATTTTCTCGTATTTAACATCTATATATTGATTAATAAACGAAATTATGTAAGAAAATAAAGCTTCGGACAGAAGGCGAATTCGAACCCGGGACTCTCGGCTCGGATTATATGTAGGAATCATTTCCACACACTCTCATGCATTTTATAGTACAGCCGCACCTTGCCAGAACTTTGTATAAGCTACTTTTCGTGAAAATCGGAGGTTTGCCGGATTCAGCAACGGTTTAAGCAATTTATAATTTCTTGTGCGTCAACTAAATGGCTCGGATAATATTTAGGAATCATTCCTACACACTTTCATGCATTTTATAGTACAGCTGCACCTTGCCAGGACTTGTATAGGCCATACTTCAAGAAAGAAGCTGAATTATTAGTTTCAGCCACAATTTAAGCAATTTAGTTGTTCTTGTGCATCGACTATATGACGTGGGTAACATTCAAGGATTATGTCGGTGAATTCTGTATGCATATTATTATCCCGCGACAAACTGCCAGGTCATTGCGTAGGCGATTTTTCGGGATAAATGTAAAATTGTGGCATTCAGCAATTATTTCAACAATTTTTCGACTAAACCTCTTTAGTTACCTTCGATAATCAATCTGTAAACTGTCGAATAGTATACATTGCGATTGTCTCTTTCCAAAACTTGTAACAGCCGAATTATTGAGAAAACCGATAATAGCGTCAGAACCACTGGCGCGGGCTAATATGCGGCTAGAAAATGCTGTTAGCTTCACTGTCATATGATTATAGGACATTGCTTATGTGAAATGATGAATGATGTGTAATGAGGAATTAGGATGTGTAATTTTTTTATTTGCGATATGAATCTAATAGATATGGTTCAATGCAATAGGTGTATGATAACCCGAAAATAAACGAACATTTTAATACGTAAATTTTATTAAAAGAGCAAAACTAAAAATAAAAAATCCAGAACTAAACAGAAACAAAGAAAGTATACAATAAACTAAACAATAAATTGAAAAATTTTTTCAGCATCATCATGCTCGTCGCTGTCCTCTTCAAAATATGCACCAACATCTTCTATAACATCATCCGCGGAATCGTCATCCTGCAAAAAAAATGTGCATTTCGAACAATGGCTTCGTGTATGCCATTTTATAATCTTCTGTCTGCTGCTATGAAAATTACGAAAAGTAACTTTGCAATGACGCTGAAACTAGCAGGGGATTCGCCTATCCTTCGGCGCATAGGAAAATCGCGTAAAAACTATTTAAAACTTTGAAAATTCGTAATGTATTCACTCGGGCGCATATTTATTACCATTATGAAAATGGTAAAAGCATTTTTGTCCCGGCGACGGACTTGCAACTTTTTGAAAACGGCACTAACATCGAAAAAACGTGTACATGCTGCGAAAAATCGCATAAAACACGATTAATGCGTCGAAATTGCATATTCTATTCAATCGGTCGTATACACGGAGAAAAAATTTCCTGAAAAATTACCGTGCTAGTCACCTGAAAACCGGTGGAACTTGATTTTTCGGAAATATTTATAACAACAGACAAGAAATATTGCTTTTGTGGCAGGAATATTTGCAATATACGGCTAGATATTTTTATGTACGAGCTAGTCGAAATGTTTAGTGTAGCACCGTAAAATTTACAGGACATTGAGTTTTTAAGTTAGTGCAAGTCAAATAATCTCCAATATTTGAAGAATTTATAATATGTTGCTTCATTATTTTTACTATGCCACTTCTCGAAGTGGAAGCGAAAGTTTCCGAACATACTCGAATGCTACCGAGTCTAACTGCGGTGAAAACAAAAGAGCACCAAAATGGCGGCCTAGTAGTCCGACGTACGGGTCTGAACTGGTCCGAACCGAGTAGTTTGGTAATTAACTGTTTTTGTTCTCGTTGCAGTAATTTCTTTTGAACAAGTTTGGCCAATTTATACAGGGTGAAATGAATATGTGAATCAGTTATTAATAGTCCTTTTCCTATTGCTTTAAATTTTAATAAAATATAAATATTACTTTTTCAAGTTGAAAGTAAAATAGAATTTTTTTTTCGTGCATACAAATAATATACAACAAACAAATATATCTTGTCAGCTGAAAGTAAATGTCGATAAGGCTTTTACGATTTTAAGAACTATTGATATTACTTGTAGGCTTGCAATTTGTTTCATCTATACACAATAAACGAGATCGTGTGCAAAATTTTCACGTATTTTCTGTTTGCATTCGATTTGTTTCCATTTTGGAATGAACTGTGAGCCAAAAATGTTTACTACGCTGTGACCCAGGAATTGCTACTGTATTGCGGCATAGGATTTTTTGCTGTATTGGTGCACAGGAATTTTTATTGTGCTCTTGATCCGAAATTTTACATGTTACTTTGGAAAAATTCATCAAAGCAATGTAAATTTTACTTTGCCAACAACATGCACTGCGTTTATGGGACAGCACGGTAATTTTTCAGGAAATTTCCGTACAAAAATTCTGGGAATTTTTTTTCCGTATACCTTATACTGTTCTGAAAATCATAAAACCATTTTAAAACGGCACTAAAATAAAGAAAACGTATACAACCTGCGTAAAATCGCATAAAACCTGGACAAAAATGGTTTTACGATTTTCAGAACAGTACCAGGTATTCGCCCAATTGAACAGAATATGCAATTTCGACGTATTAATCATGTTTTATGCGATTTTACGCAGCTTGTACACGTTTTTTTAAATTTAGTGCCGTTTTAAAAAAGTTACAAATCGGTCGCCGGGACAAAAATGGTTTTATGATTTTCAGAACAGTATAAGGTATACGACCGATTGAATAGAATATGCGATTTCGACGTATTAATAATGTTTTCTGCGATTTTTCGCAGCATATACACGTTTTTTCGATGTTAGTGCCGTTTTAAAAAAGTTACAAGTCCGTCGCCGGGACAAAAATAATTATGCGCCCGAGTGAATACATTACGAATTTTCAACGTTTTAAATAGTTTTTACGCGATTTTTGTATGCGCCGAAGGATAGGCGAATCTCCTGCTGGCGAATCCCTTGCTAGTTTCAGCGTCATAACTTTGCATATGATTTCAGAGTGCACATGTGCTTGTGGTATTTTTGAAACTAAAATTTTTTTTTGTAATAACATGGAACAATTAATTCGTACTCGGAAGAAAATGTACCATAAAGTTTATAATATTTAAGCTTAATATAATGATCGGCATACGTTTTCAAATTGCAGAACCATCTAATAAATAATTTAAACGTTGTAAAAAAAAGTACATTTTTGAATGATTAATTCACGTATGGCATTTCTACTAGTTATAGATTAAATGATAATATAATAATATATTTATTTGCATGCATGTATGTACTGCGCTCGGAATCAGTGACCAAATATTAAATCAATGTTATTTACAAACATATTCCCAGGTAGAAATAGACAGAGTACAAAACCCGGTGAAGCACTGGTCCAGTACTGGCACCCGGTACTGATTATCAGTACTGGCGATAATACAGGCACAGTACTGCCCAAGTACTAAAAGACAGTACTATGCATGGTATAAAATTATTACTGACCGCCGGAGTTGACCAGTACTGGGCCAGCACTAATGATCAGTACCATATTTGGTATCAAATAAATATTGATCGCCGGAGCGGATCAGTACAGATCCAGTACTAGTAGCCGGTACTGTATACGGCATCGAATGATTGCTGCCGTCGTTGCGGATCAGTACTGATCCAGTACTAGTAGCCAGCATTGGTTTTTATTTTTCGTACCACTAGTCAGTACTGTGTCAGTCTCAATCAGTACTGACGGACAGTACTCAATCAGTACTGACGGACAGTACTCAATCAGTACTGACGGTCAGTACATATTCACGATTACTATACTCCGTCAGTCAGTACTAAATAGCTTTAAACGCCGGTGTTGGCCAGTGCCAGCCCAGTACTGACGGTCAATACTGCAACTCAGGCAGTCAGTATTGCGGCAGTTTCACGCCGATACTATGTTGGTACTAATTTCGAGCTAGGTTGCATTTGCGAATTAATTTTTTAATGTTATTGCGCGACAAGAGTATTTTACTATCTAATTGATGATTTTAGTCACTGATTCCGAGCGCAGTACATATGTTACATGTATGCAAATAAATATACTATTATATTATCATTTAATCTGTAACTAGTAGAAATGGCATACGTGAATTATATCATTCAAAAATGTACTTTTTTTTTACAATGTTTAAATTATTTTTTAGCTGGTTCTGCAATTTGAAAATGTATGCCCATCATTATATTAAGCTTAAATATTATAAACTTTATGATACATTTTCTTCCGAGTAGGAATTAATTGTTCCATGTTATTACTGTTGTAAATAAGCGATAAATATACCAGTTTGAATACTTGTATTTCGATTTATTATACTTATTGTATTAAGAGATAGTATGAGTGTGTATCAAGACACAGGTGTGAAGTGTGTGTTTGCTTTACCGAAAACCGTTTTCTTAGTGACGCCAGTCTGTTTCAAGCGTCCGTCGCGCCTATAGTATTATGCAATGTAGCTTAGAATATAATTATACAATTTATAGTAAAGTGTTGGTGTATTTATTCAACATGGTAGCAGAGCGTGGTTTGTAGTGGTGTGTGCTAAATAATGCAAAATAAAGTGAAAAGTGAAAACGTAGAAGAAACCGAGGAAGAAGATATTACTTTACGGACGATTAGAAAAAGATTTATAAAGGAAGTAACGAAAGTGTTGCTAATAAAGAATTTTGTGGAAAAAAGTCTAGAATCAAAAATCAAAGGGAAGAGGAAATGGCGTCGTATGTGAAGGTGGATGATGTGGTAGTACCAATTTTTGATGGGACGGATTATTCAAGCTGGAAGAAAAGGATTCTAAAATTATTAGAATTCAAAGACTGCAAAGAACAAGCAACACGTGAGATGACAGAACAAGATACAGAAGCTACATGGAAAAAGGCAGACGTGAAAGCAACTAACTACGTATACAGTTCCATCTCAAATCGACAGTTGGAGTATGTTGGAGACCTTGATACCACGTACGCCATAATGAAAAGATTCGATGAAATGTATTCAAAGGAATCCACTGCATTGCAGATTGTTTGCCGTAGTAAATTAGAAAATGTGAAACTAAAAAACTATGACGATGTAACATCATTCTTTGATGATTTCGAAAAATCTGCAAATGCTCTAAAATCGGCTGGTGGAACATTAAATGAACAAGAAAAGCTTAGATATATGATAAAAGCACTCCCACCGGAATATAGTTACATAGGCGACTTAATAGACATTTTGAAAGAGGAAGACAGGACATGTGAACATGTTAAATCAAAAATCAAGATGAAGAGCATTGAAAAGGAAAGTAACAAAAGTGAAAATTATAATAATGCAAGCGCTTTTACTATGGAGATAAAAGGTAGATGTTACAAGTGCGGAGGACAAGGACACAGATTTATAGATTGTAAAATGGAACAATTTCAACGCGGACGCGGACGAAGTTTTAATCAAGGAAGTACCAGAGGATATGGAAGAGGCACTCAACGAGGAGGCTATGGTAGAGGTTATCAACGAGGCTATGTAAGAGGTTCATACCGCGGAAATTACAATAGAAGGTACAATCGAGAAGCGTCAACATCGATGAATAATCAACATGGAGAAAACAAAGGGCAAGAATACGCGTTTATAACCGAAATATATAACGATAAGGTAAACATAAATTGTAATAATAACGTTCTAAAGAAAGTAAGCGAAATTAATTGGATCATCGATAGTGGTTGTACGGATCATATTGTGAACAGTGATAAATACTTCGATGAATACATAATTTTGAAAACCCCAATCGATGTTAAACTCGGTGATGGAAAAATACTAAAAGCAACAAAAGTAGGAAAGATATATACTGTATTTAATGTTTACAATTATAAATCAAATGTAACTTTAAATAATGTTTACTACGTTAGTAATATGAAACAAAATTTAATGAGTTATTCGCGAATAACAAATCAAAACAAAATAATTTCACAAGGAAATACTTTAAAAATCTACGGTCAAGATAAAAGCTTGATTGCAATATCAAACAAATTTAACAATTTATATCACGTAATAAGTTTCACAGAAAATGCTAAAAATAAAGAAATTGTCGCAAATATAGCACAAGAAAAAGTTACACAAAAGGAAAAGTGGCATAGGATTTTGGGGCATGTAAATTTTCAATACCTAAATATATTAAGTAAAAAAGGTCTATTAGAAGGTTTACCAAAAGATTTAGAAAATGAGTTCATGAAGTGCGCTACCTGTATCGAGAGTAAAATGACGAATTTATCATTTAATAATAATAGAAGAAGAGCAAAACAAATTTTAGAATAATACATACAGACGTGAATGGGCCTCCCCCAACTACAGGAAATAATGGAGAAAAATACTTTCTCACATTTGTTGATGATTATAGCAAATGCGCAAAAGTCTACTGTATGAAATCTAAATCTGAAACGTGCAAATATTTTGTAGAATATATAAATCTTGTAGAAAACTTAATAGGTAAAAAGGTACAAACTATACAATGTGACAACGGTAAAGAATATATAAATCGTGATATTTACAACTTTGCTCGAGAAAAGGGAATAAAGATATACCCATGTGCATGAATTAAATGGAGTAGCCGAACGATATAACAGGTCACTCATGGACACTGCAAGATGTTTACTGAAAGAGGCAAAAGTAAGTAGGACCTTTTGGCCTGAAATTGTAAATGCATCATCTTATTTAAAAAATAGAACACTTGCAAACACATTCGAATGTAAGACTCCATTTGAGATCATGTTCAATAAAAAACCGAGTGTGGAACATTTAAAAATCTATGGTAGTAAAGTATTCGTTAGGACCCCAGAACAATTAAGAAGAAACAAATGGGAAGACAAAGCGAGACTAGGAATCTTAGTAGGATACAACGAAAATAGTTATCGAGTTTTAATTGAAAATAAAGTAGTGAACGCGAGGCATGTAGATGTAATCGAAGAAGGAACAACAATGATATGTTCGGATGAAAAAGATGAAGAAAATAACAATCGAACTTGCAACAATGAAGACCAACATGAAGATGAGGAAATAAATAATATAGATCAAAATATCGAAAATGTTAGTCAACGAAGTCAAGAAGAAACTGAAGAAGATAATAATGCAAATAGTCAAAATGAACTTGTAGTAGAAGCAAGACGTTCTCAAAGAAAAAGAAGTCCAGTAATTAGATACGGCATAGACGACCCGGTAACAAATTTTATTTATGTTAATTATTGCGACACTAATGTCCCGAATAGTTTTGAGGAAGCGATAAATTGTAAGGAATCAAAAAATTGGAGGAAAGCTATGGATTCCGAGATTGATGGCCTAATTAAAAATGAAACATGGGATATAATAGATAAGCCTAAAAACAAAGACATAATAGATGTTAAATGGATTTATAAAAAGAAAAACGATAATACGTATAAAGCTCGTTTAGTCGTAAGAGGCTTCCAGCAAAAGGAATATTTAGATAACGTTTACTCACCCGTTGTCAAAATGCAAACTTTAAAACTACTACTTGCACATTGTTGTCAAAATGGATTAATTATAGAACAGATGGGTGTTGAGACAGCCTTCTTAAATGGAAAAATCATCTCCGAAGTGTTTATTTACCAACCAAAAGGTTATGAAGTCGATGAAAACAAAGTTTGCAAATTAAAAAAATCATTGTATGGTTTACGAGAAAGTGCAAGATCATGGTACGACTGTTTTAACAAATATATAACAGGATTAGGGTTTAAAAGAAGTAACTACGATTTTTGTTTGTATGTTCAGCATAACGAAAATGAGTCTACATACATACTTTTGTTTGTAGACGACATGCTTATATGTAGTAAAAATGCCGAACAAATAAGAGTTGTAAAATCAAAGCTAGCGAAAAGATTCAATATGAAAGACATGGGTAAAATTAATAATTATATTGGAATCGACGTAGAATATGATGAAATTAAAAATAAAATGAGTTTAAGTCAGAAAAGATATATAGAGTCCTTAGCAGAAAAATATAATTTAAAAAATGCAAGACTATACGAAACTCCTATGGAAACAAATCTAAATCTAAATCCTGCTCCAGAACTCAATACGAAAATAAAATATAGGAATTTAATCGGAGAAATTTTATATGTCAGCTCTGGCACGAGACCAGACATAGCATATAGTATTAATTACTTGAGCAGATTCCAAAATTGCTACGACGAGGTTCACTACAAGTATGCATTGAGGATATTAAAGTACCTGTATAAAACAAAAGATTTGAAATTAAATTACACGAAAAACATTGAGGTTAATACTTTAGATTGCATGGTGGATGCAGATTGGGCTGGAGATAGCCTAGATAGAAAATCTACCACAGGCTATGTGATTCGACTATATAATAATGTGATATTTTGGAAAACACACAAGCAAAATACAGTAACGAAATCGTCAACATTTGCAGAGTACGTAGCATTGTCGGAAGCTGTCACCGAAGTAATTTTCATAAATAATATGTTAAGAGAAACTTTCAGAACAGAAATAAAAGAACCCATTAAAATGTTTGAAGACAACTCAGGAGCTCTAACAATTGCAAAGTATGGAAACTTCACGAAGAACTCAAAACACATCGAAGTTCAATACCACTATGTGAATGAAAATTTTGAGAATGGTATAATAGATATAGTGAAAGTGAATTCCGAAAACAATGTCGCCGATATATTAACCAGAAGTCTGTGTAAAATTAAATTTAAGAAATTTCGAGAGATGTTAAACTTACGTTAAAATGATAGTGTATTTAGAATTAAGTTTATTGTTGAAAACAAGTAAAATTATAGATAACAAATCTGAAATAAAATGCAATTAACATTAAATTCATGATTCTAACAAACTGCATATTTAAGGAAGCGTGTTGTAAATAAGCGATAAATATACCAGTTTGAATACTTGTATTTCGATTTATTATACTTATTGTATTAAGAGATAGTATGAGTGTGTATCAAGACACAGGTGTGAAGTGTGTGTTTGCTTTACCGAAAACCGTTTTCTTAGTGACGCCAGTCTGTTTCAAGCGTCCGTCGCGCCTATAGTATTATGCAATGTAGCTTAGAATATAATTATACAATTTATAGTAAAGTGTTGGTGTATTTATTCAACAATTACAAAAAAATTTTCAGTTTCAAAAATCACCACAAGTACATGTGCACGCTGAAATCGTATGCAAAGTTACTTTTCGTGAGTTTCATAGCAGCAGACAGAAGATTGTGAAATGGCAAACACGAAGCCATTGTTCGAAATGCACATTTTTTTTCCAGGATGAAATAATTATTCTGAATTTCCTGCACGTGGAAATCGTATGCAAATTAGTTCTTGCTGGGTAGTTTCTGATAAAGTTTAAGAATAAAATTTGGCATACGCTAACACATCGTTAAAAAACACAAGTTTTTGTTACAAACAGTTATTACGTTTGCAACACCGCTGCAGTCGAATGTTGCAGCAACATTGCGAAATGTAAACAAACAACGTGTGTTACGAAGCCGATTTTGTTTGCGAATTCCTGTAGGAGAAAAGATCTTATCTTATATTTTCTTCTAAGTCACCACAAATGCCAATGTACCGTCTCTTTTCTGGTTCAATGCACACATTATACCTAAGGCGGCTACTTTGACCTGCCTGTGGTTTAACCCATTAGTTCATGAATGAACACTTTTTCACTACAGATTTCGGCGGTTGTATTTTGGGTAAAAGAAAGTCCTAAACAAATTCCAAGCAATCATATATTATACACGTAAAATTAAGTGAATTTTCTGAATCTGTAAGTAGATTTTTCGAAAAGTGCAACAGTGAAAAACTGTATATGATCATTTCCAAAAAATATGGATTTTTTAATTGTACTTTTGTTATTTCGTTTTTCACATTAAAAGCGTTTAAGAATTCCTGTTTAAAGTGAAGAAATCGTGGCCTCAAGATTTCAACTTTAAAATTGCATGTTGGCATTTTGAAAATAGAGGCGAAAGCATCCAAAATAGCGGCTTAAACATGAAATAATCGTCAAAAATGTCAGAGATTTTTTAAATCCTGAAATTTTGAAAATTTTAAAGTGTTCAAATCGTTCTGTTAACATTTTAGAGTATTCTCTGACCAATTCTAAGAACCTTTTCTTTAGCAACATTTTTTCCGAAATTCTGTCATTTTCAAATAAAAAAAAATCCTGAACTTTTCGATGATTATTCCGAGATATTAGGGTGCGTGCACACTGGGACAAGTCGCGAAAATCGGCCAGCGAAAAGTACCATTATGTTTAAAATAAGAAAAGTGTATCTTTCGATATTGCTCTTCAAAGATTTTCATATTGTTTCAGCCTGTTTATTTAGTTTGTCACTATGTACGATTCAATACCGCGAAATAATTCGTTTGCTGCTTTTACGACAAGCGAAACGTTAAGATTGAAATGTAAATGAATCAGTATGAAATTATAAATAATTTTTAGGAGCAATATCGAATCACACACGTTTATTATTTTAAAATGATTCTACTTTGCTCGCCGCTTGTCACGATTCGAATTCTATGTGCACGCACCCTCAGTTCATCATTCTCAAGTAATTTGTTCATAATAAAATTCGCTTTGTAAATATAATAGAATTTTTATTTTTGTGGTAAATTGATATTCAGAGCTAGAAATCCAAAAATAGTTTCAAAATATTACTTTCATATTTTTTTTGTTTTCGAAAGATACTTTCGTTACTTGTCATTGCACTTTCTCAAATACGCATAATTACCATATTTTGATACAATATGTTTTGTTTAAAAAAATGTCAGCAGTAGATTATATCCATCCCTTATAATAAGCAAAAGCATTGATTTTGAGAAAATGTTGCTAAACAAAAAAAGTTCTTAGAATTGGTTAGAGAATTTGCTGACATTTTTATAGGACGTTTTGAACACTTTTTTAATTTTTCAAAATTTCAGGATTTTCTGCTAGTTCTTAGTCTTTAGTTGTTATGTATAATTTTACTGCCTTTGTACAGCTAGGATTTAGAGCAATAATTTTTCATTGAATAAATTAAGTAATAAATTATGTTAATATATTTATGATGTTTATTCTTTTCGTTTACAGGTGGAATCAATGGAGTGTTCGAAATTGAGGATCTTGTTGAGCTGCTGAAACGAGATAATGCGAAGAAAGTATTTGTAGTGACGGTGCCTAAAGAATTTACTTACGCTGACTATATAGTAATAGCAACTGCGAAGTCCCCGCGACACATGCTAGCACTGGCTAACTTTGTTCGTAAAGCTTACAAAATAAAAAGACATAAAAGTGACTCATTACCAAGGATTGAAGGGGTGAATTCTAAAGAATGGCTGGCAATGGATATGGGTAATTTATATTCTCTATTATGATCCTTATGTTATAACACTGACAATAGAATACTATTCGTAAAAAATGTCCGAGTAAAATAGATGCGTTATTCACATTTGATGTTGTATAGTGTAACTTTTAAAACAGAAACTTCAAGTTTTGAATTAACTGCTACGAATCGCTTGCTAGTTTTAGAGCCATTATTATGTTGTTGAATCTGACGGGAGGCTTTTATCCAAGGGGAAGTGTTGTCGTTAAAGGGGGACTGCTCCAAAGAAGCGTTAATTTTTTATATGGCAGCATCACGATGTATGTGGGATTCTTCAGAAGTAGACTTGGTATTTTAGGCTTGAATAGTTGATAATTGTAAAATTAATTATAATTCGGGCTATAGTTCATTTTGTTATTCCAGTTATTTCCTGAATTAATATTTTGCATGAGATAAATATTTCAGGCATAATCATTTGTATTCTTATTTGCTGTTGTTATGGAAGTCGGATTATGAACGGCCTTGTTTTCGACTTCGAGAATAACAAGAAGTAAAGATCCAACGTTTACCGGCAAGCACGCTGCTTATTACGGGCGTGCAGGGGGGAACGACGCGTGGGGAAGTCTAGCCGCGTATGCCGTTCGGGCGGCGGGGCCTCTCCCTACTATCGAAATCGCGGTGTAGAAGGGGTAAACGGCGTCAGCGGCGCGATTGCCATCGGCGCGTCGGATAGTCCGTTGCTTGCTGCCCCGTAGTTTGGAAGTAGGTCTGGTCTTCAACAAAGGTACCGACAGCCCTGAGCACGAGCTCTTTCAGGCTACGAAGTCATTCCGTATGCCAATAACTCGATTCTTTGTGCTCAGGGTTGTTTATTTAATAAGCGCTTTTTCGATTGTCCGCTGCCGTTTTCTCGAGTGAAAGTGAAAGCCTTCGGTTATCTCGGTCGGGTCTTCGGTTTGTATCGGGTTTCGGTGAATTTTCGCTTTGGCCGCGAATTTCTATATGATTATCTTCCGGGAAACTTAATTTTCGCGGAGAATATCTCCAGTGGATTCTTTATCGCGACAGTGGTAGGGCCTCCCTTATTCTATCCCTGCAGTTTTTCAATATGGCGATCCCTTATTCTATGTCTCCCCTCTACCCCCACTACTCATTTTTCGCCTTATCCAAGTTTGTGCGAAGGGGTGCGTTCATAGCGTTACTCTCGGTTGATTGGTTTATATGAACGCAACCTTCTGCAATCTGATTGGCTGTTGCGTTTAAAATGTATCAAATTAAAATGTATAATTTTGTATCGGACATATTAAATATATATGTATAATGCTTATTACTTTATTATTATAAATATGAAACTTTATTTTCAAATTGTAACGTTTATTATACATCGTGCGCAACATAACGTGCTTCGATATCGACCTCTGCCATCTGTCATTGGGACACCTCTGTATTTGTTTATAAGTGTCTAATAACGCCAAAGCTCAGGTGGTTCGGATTCCACCTTCATAAACTGTATGTCCCGTCGCGATTTAGTCCCATGTGGGTTCACAAAAGTCAACGTAAAATAATTAAAAAAATATATATATATACACCTGTTAGTAATAGAACATGTCCCTCAGGATCATCTCGTCGGCGAGGTTGTCGAAGGCGCCCCGGAAGTCTATGAACATGCCCACGATGTATTTGTGTGGCATGTCCTCTGCTATCTTTATGGCCCTAGTCCATGCGTCAACAGTCGATCTCCCCGATCGGAACCCGTACTGCGCGTCGTCCCAGTCACGTACGTTTAGCCTCAGCCGGTTCGCCAGCATCGCTTCCAAGGCTTTCCCCAATACCGAAACCAGGCTTATAGGCCTGCACGATGACACGTCCTCGGCGTCCTTGCCCGTCCCCTAATGAGAGCAACATCCTTTGCCACCTTCCAGCTCCGCGGAAAGTAATTTTCTGCAAGGCACATATTATACAGAGCCAGGAGAAATTGCGGAACAGTGGACACCAAGATCCTGAACATCATGACTGTCACCGCATCCATTTCTGGGGCCCTTCCAGCCGCATGCGGCTAGAAACTACCCTCAGTTCCGGATGCCTAAGAGTGACCGGGGTAGCAGTCCTCCTTGAGGCCATTGCGGGTGCCGGTGGGATATAAGGTTTGCTTGGGACAAATGTCTCCAAGAGGAGACCTGCTGTCTCGTCTCATCCTTCCGTCTTCCGACCATCGGGTTTTCGCCGATCGTCTCGCCCTGCTCGCTGTCTGTTGGGTACACGCGGACTACGAGCCCCTGTGGTGTCTGGGCAGCGTATTCTTTCTAGCGGTTCCTCCTTCGAGGCCCTTTGGTACGTTTCCAGACGCTTTGCTGCAGCCTGTGGGACCCTATTTCCACTGTCCTTCCCCTCTCCCTCTCCGGCAGTACTTCTTTCACTGCCGTCTCATTCGGATAGTAAAAGCGGACCCACTCCCTGGATGACCTGCCTACCCCCTTTAATCTTGTACGCCTTCTTCAATTTGAATTCGTTTTTTGTTTTATTCTTGTTTACCATGATTAGATCCCACGAGTATGGTCGGAAAGAGGGCCCAGCTGCACAGAGCCTCCATACGCAGCTAAGGGAATTAATACACCCCGCTGCTCCCCTGGGCCAGCGAGGGGGACCTTTTGCGACACACATGCTCTGTACCATGCAAGCCTTGGCACGATACCTCACACCTTACTTTAAGCGCCATAGAGGTCCCGGGGTGGCCCAGTCCCCTAACTGCCTCTCGGCAGACCCTTAGGAGTCTCCATGGATCCCTCACCCCCGGCCAATCTGGCATGGTAGTACCTACCGGCATAGCCCGAGGGTTCACTGGGATAGTGGGAGTCGTGCAACACTCAGACCGGAGTCTCCCGGGTGCGGACACCCCGACAGACTCCAGAGACCCCCTCCCCCCGCCTCGACAAGGCGGACGCACGTGGGGGGGGGGGGGCATTTTGAGTCAATTAAATGTCTTCCTTCCGGCTTCGCAATGATGGTCCAAGTTTGGTTAACTTTATGCGCATCAAGTTCATCATCTATTGCTCTGCGCCATTTATCCGCATCTGAGCCATAAACAGTATCCCGAAAAGAACTCGGTTCGTAGATTTCAGCCAAGTTGACTTCATATCTTCTGGGTGGTTTCAATGCAGCTCGATTTCGAAGATTACGACCTTGCACTTCACGCACATTTTCTTGTTCGGGATCCCTTACAGGCAGTACTTCGTCCATACGATTCGTGTCACTATTTTCTTCGGCAATTCCATCAATTTTCCTTGTCGTTGGATCATAGACTCTATAATTTTCGGATTCCTTTTGATATCCTACCAATATAATCTTGTTCGCCTTAGGGTCGATTTTTTTTCCGAAATAACTTAGGAACATGGACGTAAGCAATAGTGCCAAAATCAGGCATATGATTAAACTGAGGTGGTTTTCCATTCCACAACTCGTACGGAGTCAAGATTCCAGATCTGCTTGATGGAGTTCGATTCAAAGCATATACAGCCATATTAACGGCTTCGCAGCTCTGTGAATGTTCTCCACAAGATTAGCAATCGAGGAAGCGTGTTTCGAGCATTTATTATCTTAAATTTCCAATAAACTAACTGTATTGTTCGCGAAAATTAGCGTTTCCTTTCAGATCAGCTTGAATATTATTACTAACAATTGATAACATCTCTATGAATTTTGTCAAGACGAATATCAATTTGGGAAGCTTATTTAATGTATTTGTTATCTTAAATTTACCACATAATTTCGCATATTTAGAATAGATCTAGCTCGTTAATTCTCTGAAATTTACGATGCGATTTTATACTTTAAGACAAAATGAAATAAGTTTGGAAATTAGTAAGGGTTGAACGTACTACAAAAGGCCATTATTCGTTTTTAACGTGATTTGACATATGTTGTAAAATTTATTAAATATTATAAAATTATTTGTGTATTAACTCTTAAATATTCTTTATAGGAAACATTGCTTTACACATTTTTACTGATGAAGCTAGAAAAATGTATGATTTGGAAACGTTGTGGACAGTTGGATGTCAATATGATGATTTAACTAATAGGATAGGCGAAGAACAAGAAATCGAGGAAAAATACAGTGATTTACTGAGGGAATTCCAACCTGCGGAGTAAATTAAAAAAATTATAGTGGTCATCAGAATTTTGTATATTAACAATGGAGAAAAATCTTTGTAAATTTGTTGACAGTCTTATGAAACGTTTGAATTCTATTGAATGGAACGCAATGTATATATGCGACTATCTTAAGATACTCTAGGTTATCATCCATTATGATACCTTAAATATTGTGAAAATAGTATTGCAACGTCATAATTAAATAACATAAGGTTCACATTAAATTAATCACCTACTTAATAATTATTCTAATGGCATGGGAAACGATGTTCTCTTTTTATAATTTAAACAAAGGTAAACGCAATGGTCAAATAACAACCCGCTGTTTTAACCTACTGCTTTAACCCTTTAACTTCCATATTGAATGTTCTCCCATGTACAACTTCAACCGCGTATTACATACTTAAATTAATCCACATATTATTTGAAATGTTCCTTATTTAGTATTTTCGTGTGTGCTCTTTCGAATGGTGACGAAAGGAAACCCCATTACAGTACAACCGCATGGCCCCTGCGAAAAAAAAAAAAAAAAATATTACAAAAAATATAATTTACCAATATGAAAATTGTATCAAGAATAAGAAAAATAAGTTATATAATCATTCTGTTTGTTCTATTAGAATTTTAGAATTTGACAAAATACTCGTAATCAGTGATCACTTCAAGAAAGTTCTTAAAAATTGTATAAAATTTTCCAACGGATGTTCTCCTGAAGTCAGAAACTTGTCCGCACGATTCAGAATTGTTGCGAAAATGTTCGAAAATTACTATTTTACATGCAACTTAAAAGATGGAAATATTTTTATGAATTTTTTAGATTGTTTCTTAATTTTCGAAAAAAATCTAAAACTTGTAAAATCTTCGACAACTGTAATATTTACTCTATATAGGAGCAGAAATATCCTGGGAAAAATAAAATGTGACGATTGAAACCGAAAATTGACATATTTGATCAATATATAACCAAAACCATGTAACTTAAAGAAAATCAACTTCTCATAATATATTATGATTTGTTTATCAAATAACTATTATACGCTATTATTATAATATACGTGGACGTTCGCATGAAAAGGGAACTTTATCGGTCTCATTTCCCGATAAAATCGAAGTTTTAAAATGTCTTATTTCTTGTGTTTCGAGCCATACGTCACGCGCCATTCAAGACCTCTATGTAGATTGTTCACAAACATAACAAAAATGTTAACATTTCGAACCATACTTAATAATTAATGTTTATTTACTTCACTGGTCTTAAATTGATGTTAAATAGAATAATTAGCAATTTGTGTGCAGCATTCTTCCATAGGTACTTTTTTTCAATTCTCTACCCACACCTCCTTCAAGGTATCATAAAAGCTCTCCTGCGGCTTGCCCGGGTTAAGGTGAGTTTATCTATTGTGCGAGATTCAATGCCGGATTAAGGGAGGGAGCTGGAGGGGCTTCAGCCCCGGGGCCGCAGGAGTCTGGGGGCACCATAATCTATTGTATAAGTCATTTTTAATTTTACTTTGTAAAAAAGCCAGTTTATAAAAAAATTAAATTTTAATTGAAAGTGGTTGATTTATGCCAAATCGCTTTATTTACAGATGAAATTAATAACAACATTACTTTTAGAGTAATAATTATAACAATAATGATAATAATAATAATGGGCCCAAAGGGAATGATGCGTAACACAATGCGGCTTACTCCTTTTAAATGCGGTTACAAGAAATGCAACGCGCAGGGCTCCTGACCATCGGGCTGCTTCGGATTCAGTCCAGTCCCGAGGTGGAGGAGCCGAAACAGGTGTCGCGGGACAACGACACACAAACGCCCACGGACGATTTCAGTGGACGGAGGATCTCAGGCAAGATCTAATGCGCTGCTACGAGGAGAGCTGTCCGCAACAGAGAGGCTACATGGCGCGAATGCATAGTCGGTTTGCAGTGATGCATCCCGAACTGGCAGATCGCTTTTCTCAACAACAACTGAGAGATTATGTAGCCTATCTGAGGTGGATAGGTTTCGTTGTTCCCAGCTGTCAACCGGTACCGGATGTGCGGACAATAACAACTGAGCCCGTACGCGGTACTGAGAGAGATGCTCCACATTATGAAAGCACGACACTCGTGTTTAGGCAAAATTTGACAACGAAAATTTTGCCTAAACAACGAGAATTAGACAGAGCAAATAGCCTACTTCTGGATGCTCTTCCAGGTGACTGCGACCTGTGGCAAATCAATTGTGCCGTTTACGAGGCTGCAAGTGATCTGGTGACTCCGCGAAATCTGACACAGATATCGGGGAGTCGGCAGATTACAAAACGCATGTCTCAATTGAACGGTAAGATTCGACTGACACGGAAACTCGCTTCCCGAATTCAGTGTGTGATCGACTATTTAACATCTGGCCGTTCATTTGCGGCTAAAGTCAAGAAGTTCGCACAACAACTGCGGACGTACTATCACACACTGAACAAGCTGAAGTTGCTGAACATCAAGCAACGTTTGGCGGATAAAATTCGGGTTTTGGCCGATGCCAAAAAGAGGCTGCAAAGACGGGAAGACAAAACTCAATATTTTGGACCAATCCTTCCAACCTCTTCAAACATCGTATCGCAGCCTCAAGCGAGTTACCGTCGATGGCCGCAGTTGAGGAATTCTGGGGGAGCATCTACGAGAAAACATCTATGCTTAATGCAGACACTCCAGGTATTGAAATCTTCACCGAGTTAGTGGTGAAAAATGCCATCACAGGAGCGAGGAATTTCTCCTCGCCGGACTGGGATGGAATTAACAACTATTGGTGGAACAAGTTCACTTCTGTCCATCAACACCTAGCCGGAATATTCACCTCTTATATAAATGGAGACCAACCCATTACGCACTGGCTGGTGGAGGGCCGAACGACATTGATCCCAAAATCGGGAGACTTGTCCGATCCGAGAAACCATAGACCGATCACGTGTCTCAATACGTTATACAAATTGTTCACTAACATCTTGAACGAACGTATTGAGAAATCCGTGAAACCGGTTGGTAACGGATAGTAGAACAACGAGGCTTCAAAATGGGTGTATCTGTCAGACAGGTGTGTTTGTCAGGACGCAGTCCAGTACAAGCGTAACCTGTCGATAGCCTGGCTGGATTACATGAAGGCGTATGACTCAACATCGCACGAGCTTTTAAGCTTGTTGCTCAAACGCCTCCATGTCCACCCAAACATAGTGAGAATTGTAGAAGACCTGATGCCTCCTTGGAAAACACGCTTTGTCATGACATCGGGCAAGCGTCGAACCATGTCTAGACTGTGGATGTCAATTCCAAAGAGGTGTCTATCAAGGAGATTCTCTGAGTCCTCTGCTCTTCTGCATCTCACTATTGCCTCTATCCGTTGATCCGGAAATCTCAAGGGTACATGTGTGGGCCGCCTGGTGAACGTGTACATAAGATCACCCATCTCTTCTATATGGACGATCTTAAATTATACGCATCAGGCGAGGATCAATTACATCGATCTCTGAACATCGCCCTTACATACTCGAGAGATATCGGCATGGAATTCGGATGGGACAAGTGTGCAGTCGTTCATTTGCACAGAGGAAGGTCAATCTCCCATAACAACGATATGGAGCTCGTCAACGGAAATGTCATCCGCTACCTTAGCGCCGAAGAAGCCTACACATACCTGGGCGTACCTCAAAGGCATGTCCAGGATGTGCAGGCTGCTAAAATCACCATCATTAAGAAATATCGGCGCATTCTCCGTCAGAATTGACCGGGAGAAATAAGGTGGCAGCCACGAATACGTTGGCCGTATCACCAGTGCTCTATTCATTTGGAGCACTGAAGTGGAACGTTGACGAGCTACGGGGTCTTGACCGATGCACACGGAAGATGATTTGTATGCAACGCAGATTGCATCCAAGGTCTTCCGTGGAACTTGCGACGTGATTAATCGAACGGAGGATCCCCTGATGATGCTAGTTCATCAGCATGAAATTCAGGGGAAGGGGGCGTTTTTGTACAACGAGGCGGAACGAGCGGCGCGAAGCCTCGGTCTGGTTTTCAACGTGGGACGTAGTGGTGCACAGGAAGGTGAATCAGTCATCAACCTGTGCCCAGTGCGTCTCAGGGCTAACATACGGAAGGAGCAACATTCGGGAAGCGGTAATGCCACGTTATACTAACTTTGCACATGTTACGGCGTAAAAGTAACATCAATGCAACACATAATAAGTACTAGTTTTCTTCCATTATGAAACGTTTTATTTGTAATCGTTTATAGACATTGATACTAAAAGCAACGTTGGTGTTGAAACTTTTATTTACTAAACGTTTAATGAATGTTCACGAATGTTCCCAGTAACTGCGCGAAATTATATCTGGTTCTAAAGTTAAAAATGTTACAGCGATTTTTCCTTTTGTACAGGTTTTGAACTTTTCCCATAAGAGTCTAATATGTATAATAAATTTGCACTGATCGAGTTACAATTTGTACACAGCTCTTAAGGAAAAATTGCAAAACCAGTGCAAAAGAAGAAAGCGCTACTAGTCACCCAATAAGCAAAAAGAAATGTTAAAAGATTAAAAAAGAATACTTCTTGAATGGTTTTATGAAAGAAGAATTCTAGAAGAATTCTTTGTAAATGCTTAAAAAAATAAAGAATGTCCGCTATAGTTATTAATTTAAGAGTTAGATACGAATGCTTTTTTAAACGCGTTTTGTAAAAATGTTCTTCACAAACCATAACTAAGTGTACATAAAACATTCTAATTGCCCATAAAAGTATGGAATTAATTTTGAGAGAGAGAGAGAGACCTATTATCCGCATGTAACCACGCCCACACTACACACATGTAACATACAGCATGCCGCGTGTGTTGTACTGTTAGTACTTTTGGAGGTTCCTTATATACAAACTTGCCCAAGATTCGTGCGCTTGCGAGAAACTCGGTCGGTAACTCAAATTTGTTATCAAAGAATTCTTTTTTATTACTTCTTATATACTATAAGTATAAGTTCATAAGGATTTTCGAGAAGTCATAAAGTATTCTTTTTTCAAAATCTGTGCTTATTGGAAAGGTAGTAATCTACGTTGAAAATGTACATTGAAAATTGATTCAACAGTTTTTAATTGATATTTTTGGCGTATTACTACGTTTTCAGTTAACCACTATAACCCGCAGGGGATTTCAGTCGGTTCAGCTGATAAGTTGTATATGCTAATAAATGTAAATTTGAAAATGATTGAACGTATTTTTCAAAATTTGGACTCCATTTCGTACTTTTTGAACACTTTATGTTCGATTTCCTAATAAATATGAAAGAAAGTTGGGAACTGACTATGAGAATGATTGGGACTAAGGGGAAAATCCTATTATACAAAATTCTCGACGGTTTTCTTTAATATTTTTTGGGCGATTACGTACAGAATTTAAAGAAAATGGAAAATGGAAAATAGAATTAATTATTTTTAATTTACATTTTTCGCTACAGGTTACTATTTGTTTATTGTATGTTGGAACAGTAGGAAATAATATTGGAAACAATATTATGTCTAGCTTTCACCAATTTTATTGGACACTTTTATATATATTTTATATTAATAACATCGAATCGGCACCCTGATGCGCACTAGTTCAATATATATTGATTGTATAATCACGTGATAACTTCCACAAAATTAGCCTTATTCAACTCAGGATTCTACCATAAGGTTTTTCAAGTCTATCCCCATCAAATATTTCATTTTGGAAGAATTTGGAGACATCGACCTCAGTTTTGATATTATTGACGTGGAATGACTCAATTCGCTATGTTAAGTGTCATGGTGGCGCCGTCTGGTGACCAAAGTTCGAAACTTTGAGTACCCCTCGAAGCCTTATTCAAACTGCTAAATGTCAAACGTGAAAAATATTTTGTACTGCTTGAATTGTTTTGTTGACCATGGCAAAGTCGCTAACAATCGCTTTCGCATCTTTCTTTAGTTTGCCCCATTTTTGTGCAATGTCTGTACAAGTCGCAACTTCTATGTCACATCTTTCACATCTGAAATTAAATAAAAAATATATGTGAAATACTTTGTAACTTTAAATGCAATATTGGAATTCAATGATCACAATGTTTACAATATGAACACGATGTAAATATTACCTTGTCAAATGAATAAGCAATGCGACATAATGCTTGCATCGTCCAGATTGCCCTGCTTTGCACGAACATTTGCAATCAATTTTACTGACATTATTTATTTTGTATATAAGCGTAACTTCGTGCGGTGTTCCGTTTAGATCACTGCTTTTTAAAGACAGTGCCATAACTTTTATTTCTTCTGTCGTTTCTGAGGTTATCCCTACGAACATGAAATGATTAGCTCGCATTACGTTCCCTCCTTCCACGTATTTGCGAGATCCACTTCCGACGTATTCTATTAATTCGCTTAAATTAATTAAGGAATTCATCTTCCTTTCAAATCTTTTTTATCTCAGTTTTAAACCGTGTCTCGAGGGGTACTCAACGTTTCGAACTGTGGCCACCAGACGGCGCCACCATGACACTTAACATAGCGAATAAGAATTCTTATTATACCATAGGTTACACTTTCGTTCTTTTAAATGACATTTAAGAGTGCATAAAGTGTCGAGATACATTTTATGAATATGCTAAACGCTTCTGGGACACTTCATGGCCACTTAAAAGAGTGTCCCATTTTCGCCAGGATATCTATTGTTAATCTGTGCTCACACGGTCGTATGTATTTTCTCTCCTTTACGCGATTTAGTTCTGGCACCAATTGCCAGGTGGCATCGACATTTATTTTTTGCTGTCAATATGACATCTTCTTTTCTTATACTTACTAGGTATTCTGTGATGAGGATCAATATCTTAGGAAGCTCGAGTCAATCGAGCCGAGCCAAATCCAGCACAAATAACCATGTCCTCTGAGGGTGAAACGTCGTTTTCTACTGCGGAAGAACCATTGAAGAAAATGTCTGCATTGCCAACAGATTGGAACAAGGATATTGAAGAAGACGCTGCAAACGAGAGTCTTCAAAGTGAATCGACAAGCACACTCGACGAGCAAACAAAATATGCAAACACTGACAATCCCTCTAATTCAAAGAAAAAATATTGTTTTGATGACACGGAGCCGACTACAACTGAGAAAAAACTTAAGTCTGAATCATCAGTGGTAAGAATACAGAAAAATTTAGTTAAGTAAATGTAAATTAAATTTCTTAGTTAGGTGGTGACTCCATTTGTAGGGAAATGAAATGAAAAGCTTAGCATTGTCAATATCTGTCACCTACAGTGAATACAAAAAATTTGACTGCTCATAATATGTATATGAATTTATGCTTAACCAAATGTATATTAATAGCCCAATAAACGAAAAAGTATACGGAATCGATATTTTGAATTTAGTTTATTTTTAGTGGCGTATTGATTATTCGAGATTCTTATTCGAATTTATACTATTTTATATGAGCTGTAATACCAGAATTAAATTCATTCGATATTATACGATACCGTATTTAACGTATTACAAAAATTGTTTTCTTGCGGCACACAGTAGCTTTAAATTCTGTTAATTTAATCAAAGAATTGATTATATAGTTTTCCGTATTTCATAATTTTCAAAGAAATGTTCTGTTTTCTAGTTTTGAGTTTAAATCATTCGATAATCGTTTCTTTGAGGTTATGTGCGTTTGTGTATCGCGTATAATATCCTATACACTCACATTCATAACTGAAAGAGTGGGAAAGAAACTGACTTATTTCGTATTAAATCGTACACAGATTTTTCGTATACTTTTTTGTTTGTTGGGAGGTATTTACACATAAACATAAAATGTATTTTAATATATTGCCTGAACTTGAATTAAGGGAGAGTAGAGTAGATCATATTTTTTTGTACCTGTCAGTTTTGGCTGAATTAATTTTTAAAAATATATTTCAATATATTTTTTCAACAAATATTGTTGTACAATACCATTAAACTTTAATTAATATTTTGTATTTTTAAATTTTGTGTACGATGTTTGTCTCATTTCTATTTATAAATTTTTTTATTTTTTTTGCGGTTGCTCTTATAGAAGAGATGGACATTTTATTAATTTTTGCTTTCTAGGTTTCTCTGATCTATTATACAGTTTACTAAGGGAACGCGATGGTTAAGTGGTTAGCATGCTCGCCTCGTAAACTGAACGTTCCTTAGGTCATAAGTTCGAATCCCCGTCCGGCAACTTTTTCTGATTATTTCCATTGTGGATAATTCAGGAAACCTTGCTGGGCGAAGGTACGAATCTGGAACTGCTACCGACATCAGTCGGTAGTTATCGACACCGTGAATGGTTTTTCCGTGGTCGACGCTTCGTCAATATTGTCTTGAATGAAAATAAGACAATGTTTGCGATGCGCCTGCTACGGCACAGGTCGCCGACTAACTGTTGACGGTGTCGATTATGTGTACTATATGTGATTGTTTACTTGTTTGTATCATTCTGTGTGATATGATGACTAAGCCTTGCCCGATTAGCCATAGATGGCATAAAGTTGGCAAGTAAATCTGACCAATGTATGTTATACAGTTTACTAGAATCTTAAAAATACAAGTGAATATCTGCTGTGATACAAAAAATGTATTGTATAATATAAGCCAAATTTAAATGCACTTTAATTTAAACAAATTTATATTTTAAAAAAAAATATAATAATAATAATTAAAGCTTGTAGTAAAAATAGGAAATTATAAACGGTTAATGATTCTGTATTTAAGAGAATTTATATTTTTGGGAAGGTAAAAATTGGAATCTAAATGTCGATAAAATGTTATCCGTCACTGTACTAATCAGGTCACAGTATTTTATGAACATTAAAATTAAAAATTTATTGTATTAATTTTTTTCTAAAAAGATGCTTAAAATTGTTTAATGTCAACAGAGATTTATATAAATAACTTAGAAATTTTGGATTTTTAATTGTTTCAAACCACAAAATTAATACTGCAAAAATGAAATGTACGATTTTCCAATAGAAGCAATGCAAGCATGCTTAGCAGTACCAGAAAACACATCACAGGATACCTGAATGCCCATGATGCCCATTTTTCTATTTTGTTTGACACCTTTAATGTAGCTTTTAGCCTACTGAATAAGTGAAGCATGAGACAAACAAATAAAGTAAATTATTCACAATATTTGATTCATCATAAGTTTGAAAATATATATTCATAACACTGCAGAAAATACATATGTATAAATGGACATAATATTCAAATAATAAAAGATTTCTCATTTGAGTCACTAAAAGTAAATGACCAAATAACTTTACAGTTACATTTGACTACAGGAATTCCTTTAAGGAAGTTCTGTGGGTAATATAATTGAAACATAGATTTTGATCAAATTTGGTATACTTCGTCGTATAGGTATACCAAATAAATATTTAAAATTTTAGAAGACTACACTCTAAAATTAGTGGACTCAAATTTCAGTCCACAGGAGTTGAAAATGAGGTAGGCCAGATTCGACTACATTTCAGTTCTTTGGAGTCAAAATTTAGTCTAATGGCGTCAATAAATACGGAAAAATAGAAAAGAAATTATTCATTAGAGATTTTCGCATCTAATGGTGATATAACAAATTATATATATCAATAAACAATAAAGTTATTCATTTTTTGTACGCAACTGCAAAGTATACGTTGCGGCTCTTCGTTTATCGAGCGAATTTCTAGTATCCGAAAACTGTCAGCGAGAAAGTTGTTCATAAAGGGATGAACAAATTTTCTGGAAAGTTTTATCTTTATTGTTTTAATAGTCAAAAAGTAATGAATGTTTAAAGTTGGTGGCAGCCAATGACCAACGTGTCATGTGCTTAGAGGCCCTGATATATAATTTGTTTTTTCTTCATTAGATGCAAAAAACTCTAACAAACAATTAATTTTTTTATTCGTTTTAAAATCTTTAGAATTGAATATGTTATAACGAGTTGAAATAAAACATGTTTGTAGGCCAGCCACGTAGTAACGAGTTTTCGATGCACCGGTAAAGGGATCCAAACCTAGCATGAAATACCCTAATGGAACAAAAGTGACTCCAAGAGAGTAAAATCGAAGCCTATAGGAGTGAAGTTTAATGATTACTCTCTCTTGGACTCCGCAATTGAGTCCAATAGTCTACATCATTTTTCTCATTTAATCAGACACAGAAAACTAGCATCTTGCTAGCATCTAAACTGTTGACTTTAGACCAGAGCTCTCCAGGATTTTTTTGTAGAATATTTAACGATCTTCAAAAAAGTTCCAGTACAATATTTTTCTCTATTTTTTATCGGTTTTAAGGGGAGGGTTTAGCGGCATTTTCAACTATATCAGAATCCACGTGTAAAAATTCGATAAAATTGTTTTTGTAGTATTTTTTTTTACGAGGAATTCAATGGTCACAAAAAAAAGTAGGCAAACAATTTTTTTGACCTATAAACAAATTTTTTTGTCAAAAATTGAAATTTTTTAAAACCCATCTGTATTTTGTCAGAAAATATGTTTTTATATTACAAAAAAAAATTAGCGCCGCAAAATTTCGATTTTTACTATTTTTGAAGCATTTTTTAGAAAAAAGGAATTTTTTTCCCTTATAAATGTGGTTATATCCATTATCTTTATTGAAAATTTGTACACAAAATTTTTTTCCGGATTTTTTAGAATATTATTTTCAAGGAAATTGCTAAATTGTTGAAAACATATTTTGATATCGTTGATGTGGTATTTAATTGATACTATTACAAATCAAATGTTACTTTTTATGTTACACCTTCAGATTATTTTATTACCTGTTCTATATTGCTTCGACCCAGACCTTAGGTCTAGAGGAAATATTGAATTTGGTCACCTCGGCAAACAAAATTACCGAATTTCACAGAATTCAAATATTTTGCAATTTTCTGCTCTAGTGGTTCCGTCAAAACTTCTTTTTCATTTAGGAAGGTTTCAATTATAAAATTAACTAATTTTATTCCGAAAATTAATATTCATGATGCTGGGTCTGATGGAATCTCTGCAGACGTGTTCTTAAGAATATACAAATATTGTCTACCGGAAATTTTAGACATTATCAATTGTACAATTCATTCTGGGGAGTATCCAGAAGCATGGAAGCACACAGTTGTACATTCTATTCCGAAAACATCGAAACCTATTTCACTTTCTGATTTGCACCCGATCAGTCGTATGATTCTTTTTTAAAAATTAGTCGAAACTATTTTGTATGATAAAATCTTAGATTACTGTAATAAATATGACATTTTTCATGTGCATCATTCCGGTTTCCGAAAATATTTTAACTGCTAAACTGCCCCTCTTGACGTTTCTGACGATATTCTTTCGAGCATCGATAAAAAATTTTATCACAAGAGATTTTAGAGACCCGTGGTCGATCGCGTACATCATACGAACATTAGTATTACCACATTTGCTATATGCCTCTCCTATCTGGTCTCCGTATACAGTAGCCGATGTTGATTTGTTAGAGAGTGTTCAGCGAAGAGCTCTAAGATATCTTGCTTCTAAGTCCGATCAACCAATGTCGCGTTTTGAGCACAACTTCAATTATATTTCATCAAATTCAAATTTCCGACTGTTCATTCGACTCATAAATATTATGACTTATTAATAGTTTTCCGTATTTTAAATACCTTGCCAAACTCAAAATTGTCCGCATTATTTCCGCGCAGGGACAATCCGTATTCTATTCGGAACCAAAGAACGCTATGCGAGACCACGTGTATGAACAACTATTCATTTTATTTTTCGATTCCTCGCCTAAAACGTGCTTGGAATAGTCTGAACATTGACATGCGCTGATGTGCAAGTTTTTATACTTTTAAAAGATGTATATCGGCTAGTACGGTATCCTGTTATGTGTAATTGTATATATGTAATTTATATTTTATCTGCGTTTTATTGTTATATTCGTCGACCCTGTATATGGTTCATTATTATACAATTATTATTATTATATATTGCGCGTAGTATTTTGTAAAGGACCATTTTGGTCCGTAGAGAAATAAATAAATAAATAAAATCAGTTCAGTAGGTCCTGAGATAACATAAATGGAATCCAGATGAAACTTAAAAATATTGTTGAATTCGGAAGCCACGTGCTCTTTGTACTGAATGATATTGCTCTACCGAGTTTCTCCTTTCTTTCCGCGCACTTTATTTAGAATCGCCATAATTTTGCGAATTTTAATTCAAACGACCTGTTTTACTAAATTAAAAAAATTATCAAATTCATCGGTTCCTAAGATTTTACGATAAAAAATTCTTCTTCATCGGACGCTAGAACCATTTATGCGATAGCACCTGTAACATGTCCATTGAGATATGAGAAATATAGATGGTGCCGATTAGAATGAGCGGGACAAGCGCGACAAAAAGAATGTCGTTCAGCATAAGTGTCTCAAATATCGACAACTTTGCGACCGCTGTTCGATTCTCGAATCTCGTTCGAACTAGTATTTCTATTCGAATTAGTATTTCTTGATTAATGGAATAATTCACAACCTATTCATATAACTGGTTCGACACTCGAACAAGGAAAAAACGTCCAATTTTTTAAAGTCGATATTTGAAAATATATAGAGAATGATAGAGAATGGGAAACCGAACCAGTTTTCTTTGTGAATTTTTTAAATATAATGAACAGTTTCCGTTTAAAAAAATAACAAATTTAGAACCGTATAATCAATGTCATTTTAAAACATAAATCGACATATTTCTGACAAATATTGATAAAATTGTTTGAAATTTGCGACGTACACGGGGTACATTCTAGCGATGCCTATAAAACAATAAACCATTGTAAAAGTCAATTTTCTTAATAACAAATTACTTTTTAAATCGCGACTGTTGTAAGTATGGGCAGCTTTACCGTCGAAATCTGTGGGGCACTTTCGATTTCAAAAAACTTCAATCGAGAGATTTGTTCCTTACAAAGAAAGGAAGTTTATTGGGTAAATTTCTAGTCGTTTGAAGTAAAATTCGCAAAATTATGGCGATTCTAAATAAAGTGCGTGGAGAAACTCGGTAGAGCAATGTCGTTCAGTACAAAGAGCGCGCGGCCTGCGAATTCAATAATATTTTTAAGTTTTATCTGGATATCATTTATGTTATTCAAAAAGCATTAGGTTAAAAATTAATAATTTGCAAATAAGTGATATAATCATGAACTTTGTGACCTTTGAAGAACAAATTTTGCCATAATTACTTCATTCGTTATAGGAGTTCATTTTTGTTCCCAACCTTTTAATGCCTTCTTAATATTTGTGCCTTTAAGGTCATACTGAACCATTTAATTGAAACTATACATGTTAAAAGTATTGTTTCTGAAATAATGATATCATACAACTGATTCTTGAATAGGAGTTTTAGTTATCATTCATAATATATAATAATCAAACAACTGTACAAGTATATGGAAAGACCGCCGTATGAAAAGTACGAAGTAATTATGGCAAAAATTGTTTTACAGTTATTTATGTCGGAAAAGATATGTAAAAAATAATTATATTTTAAATGTTATTTTCATGTTTGTTAGACATTTACAATAGGTTAAGTAAACATTTTTATGTTATTGATATATTTTTATTTTAAATGAGATTCATGGTTCATTTAAAATAGAGTACATATATTTATATTTTAACAATAATTGTATTTGATGTAGTATTGGAATATTTGACGCATTTGATAGGCGGTCACAGTTGCTTTTCTGGAAACCTGCGTCACGTGTTTCGACGATTTTCGAAATCTTTCTTCGTTCCAAAGTGAATAAAATCAAAATTTTTATAGTTGCATACTCTCCTCGAAAAGTGATCACAGTGTTATCTATGAAGGATGTGTTTTGTACTTGTCTCGAAAAGAGATCCCACTCGACCCATTTTGGTATTGAAGATTTTCTTAATCCTTCTTGTACCGACGGATTCCGGACTTAAAGAGTCGCAACCCCTTCCCCTTCCTAAAAAAAGGATTACATTTTTCAATCCATTTTCGATTGCTGATTTTATGGCAAAGAGTCGACCACATTACCACAATCCATTTATGAATTGGGATATTGGAATTCAAAATGCGACGGAATTAAAACAGTTGACTAACGAATCACGGAGTAGGAATGCAAAACTCTGGTTAATCTTGATCTAGGAGTGGAAAATACGCCCTTAACCTTACTTCTTACAAATTTTCAATTTCAGATTGTCGTTAATGGAATTCGAGACGTCTGCTCATAGAACAGACGAATTCCTCTCTCTGCAATATTATTAACGACCCTTAGTTTTTTTACGATAGTCAAACTATTTAAAAAACTTTCAACATTATACCATAGAGAAGGATCCAGATTTTTACTCAACCGGGGTTCATTTTAATAGTAATGTTAGAATTGATTCTAACAAAGTTATTGTAATTTAACTTGGGTATGTTATGCTCCTACTATTTTTTTGCGAATAATTATCAATATTCCAAACGGTATAACTCGGACGAAAATTGATATTTTTTGATCGGTCTAGGCTTATTGTCTTCGGGAAACATTCAGCAAAAGATATCTCACTGGGTAGATTTTTAGAACGACTACGTTTAAAAAGCCATCAGAAATACTAAAAAAATGTTTTTCTTATATAAAAACAAATGTTAATTTTCGAGGCTCTGGAGAGGTGTCTATCACGGAGATTCTCTGAGTCCTCTGCTCTTCTGCATCTCACTATTGCCTCTATCCATTGCTCTCCGACAATCCCAAGGGTACACGCGTGGGCCGCCTGGCGAACGTGTGCATAAGATCATTCATTTATTCTATATGGATGATCTTAAATTGTACGCATCAGGCGAGGATCAATTACATCGCCCTCACATACTCGAGAGATATAGGCATGGCTATATAATATATGGCCCACACGTGTACCCTAATTCAAAGTGGAAGTCTCTATTCCACTATTATGGTAATTTTTAACGTAAATTTAAATTTCCAATTGTAAAACTTAACACCTACGAAAATGCATAAGCAACGAAATTTAAATGTTGAGTTTTGTCTCAAATTTAAACGTATCAAAATTTGATGAAATTCTTGCATAAAGAGATCGATAACAAATTTTCTTTACTAAAATGACGAAAGTATAAGAATATAAATCCATTTTTGTTGCATAATCGAAAATAACTATTTTATAGGAATGTTAGATATTTGTATGACGGGTTCCCCAATGTAAGTTGGCTCCTTGGCGACGATTGCTTTCATTTTTCCAAAGCTATTACAAAGTCATCGAGGTTCTGAGATGACACTTGAGATAATTTAATCTCCACTATTTGACATGGGTGAAACTAATTCATTTAAAGGATTAAAAACATTTCCGGAAATTAGTAAATGTCTTGTAAAAGTCGTTTATTTTTGGTATATTTGTTTTTATTTTCCAAAAGTAAAATACGACGTAGAAATTGATGACGAGAAGCATCATACCACTTAGCACAACATTGTGCACTCTCCCTTAAATAGTACTTATATATGTGTAGTTGTAAATTTTTGTACAGAATATTTCAAGTTTTACTGGCAACTAAGATATTGTCGTAGCATTTATTAAATAAAACTAATCTACAGTTTATTATATTATATTTATTGATAGAGCACAAATATCCCAACGGACTTATCAGTAAATGAAAATGTTACAAAAGACAGTTCCAGCACAAACGATAATCTTGGAAGTATAATTGCAGAACATTATAATCTTTTACAAGAAAAAGGACTTGAATATCGTAACCAAAGCCGGATAATTCATATGCGAAACTTTAATAATTGGATCAAGAACATGCTCATCAGTTAGTGACATTTTAATATAAATTATTACAATTGCTAAATTTATAAAATATGAAAAACATTATTTGGTTATTATTTTATTTCCACTTGCAGATGAACATTTAGAAAAAATACGACAGAATAAAAGTCATGGAGAACGTATAAATGTGTTGGATATGTGCTGTGGGAAAGGTGGCGATCTTTTAAAATGGCGAAAAGCTAATATATCTCACTTAATATGTGCTGACATAGCCGAGAAGTCTGTTGAGCAGTGTTGCATCCGCTTTAACGATATGTGGAAACCGAACAAACCTCGATTTGCCGTGGAATTTTACGCTCTTGACTGCACTAAGGTAACAGTTTTATCATGAATTTAATGTCTTAAATGCTTAAGAGAGGTGTGTACTTTTAAAACACCCCATGTGCCATATTGCAAAGAAACATCTTCCAGTTGGATTTCAGGCTCGACTCCGAGAAAAGTATAGAGATCCAAGCTTGCAATTGGATATGGTTAGTTGCCAGTTTGCACTTCACTACAGCTTTGAAACATTACCGCAAGCTGAGTGCATGTTACGAAATGCAAGCGAAAGCTTGAGGCCTGGAGGTTTCTTTATTGGCACTATGCCTGATGCCAATGAACTAGTGTGAGTATCATCAAGAATTCTTAAAACAGTATAAATTACATTTTTAAATTAAATTAATACAGTTAATCTAATTTCCTTTAAATAATATAATTTGTAAATTTTAGAATGTCTTTCAATTAAATTTTATGAATTGAAATTTTAATATTTATGTATGTATATTTTCCACGCCTACGAATCGAATTATTGCATGAGTGGTTACTAAAAATATAAGGTATGTTCGAAGTAACAGTTGACAGGCATTTTGCGTGAACATTTACTCAATATATTTTCGAACCAAAATATAAGCTTAATAATTAGTTTTTTTCGAATAAAATTGCAATCAGAATATATGTATGCAGAGAATTTTTACGTTTATTTAGTTGTTTAATTTTGTTTCTTGATGCAAAAACTTTATTGAACGACAATTACCATTAGGATGTATTTTGCTCATTTGTAGTTCTCGGTGGCAAAAAGCTGACGGCAACAAATTTGGAAATGACGTATATAGTGTCGAATTTAAAATTGACGATAAGAAACATCCTCCGTTATTTGGTGCTAAGTATATTTTCCATTTAGAAGGTGTTGTTGACTGTCCAGAATTTTTAGTTCATTTACCGACTTTGTGTAAACTTGCTTTGAAGTTTGGGTTGGAACTAGTTATGTTTGAAAGGTATGAATAGTATATATTTATCAATTCAAAATTATGTATAGCATCTATAAGTTTCATAATATGTCCATATTTTCCGTATGCTTAGGTTTGAAAAGTTTTATGAAAGGGTTAAAGAAGAAGGTAAGACTCTTCTAGCTCGGATGCAAGCACTGGAAACTTATCCTCCCTACCATGATGCCCCATTATTTGGAGAAAATTCAGAGTATCAGCATGCCGTGGAATATATGCAAAATTCTTCCGGACATAGGAAAATTGGTACCCTATCACGGTCTGAATGGGAAGCAACGTGTAAGTATTTATACAAACAGAGAATTATATATAATTCTAATTGGTAGACGATAATTTGCCAGATCGTTACAGCATTAACCAGAATTGGTAATTTTTAAAGTTCAATGTCGTCATTTTACAGCTTGCGGTAAACTACGTTTATTACCGACCATCAATGTTGATATTAAACCAATCATTATAGTTTAATCATTCAGCGCACTTAATCGTTGGTTTTTTTGTTCACTATTCTTGATGATTTATAGAGGAAAAGTCTCCTTTTTATGAATGAACAGTACTTAATAGTAGAAGCATTCGAATTACTACAACAATATCTAATTTTTAATTACATTTACAAGTCAAATTATGCATAGAAAAGAAACCTTATTTCAGTGTTCTGGAGGTCTAAATCTTCGAATTCTGCATAATCGGAAGGAGCACCTACTTTTTAATTAGAGCATCGAGAAAGCACTTAATTTTCCTATTTGTGTTTTTCAATTTTGACGACCTTGTACTGTTAGCGTTAAACAGATCGCTAATACTACGTCGAGTAGTTTGTTAACAGAAATAAAGAAAGTATGAATGTTTGTATTTTCGAAGCTAAAATTGAGCTTTTGAAGGATATTCTTCTAGAGGTATTTTATGTGCTAAGCAATTAAAATAACTCGAATTTTTACAGCTTTTAGTACTGAAAAATTCTGTAACGACACACGGCCGTAAGTTTTGGTTTTACGGCCTTGTATCGAAAAATACTATTTCAGTACTGAAAGCTGTTAAAAATCCATTTCGCGGATAGCATTTAGTCCGTATAGGTTATGTTTTTAACAGCGCTGATTCATGTTTAATGCAGAGGCATGACAAACAATGAGAAAAGATATCTTCACGAGGCTTGATTCTATACAAATATGTTACTTAATATCTTCAATTAATAACAATGGTTTGTTTATCGCAGCTCTTAATGACCTCATTGAACACTGAAACATCGACACTCATTTTTTTTGTGTTTCTATGGGTTCAATTATATTAAATATAATATTTAAACATTAAGTCATTGTAGTATGTTAATGATCGCTTATTTTTCAGCAATATATGCAGTATTTGCCTTTCGAAAAATGAAATCCGTATGGAATGCAGAAGGAAAACAGGAATATATAAAATCGTGACTGATAAAAGGAAATGAAAAACATTAATTCAAGACATATTCATTATCATTTACGATTTAGACTAATATAAAATATTTTGTAATCATATACAATTGTACATGTCAAATTGATGTCACTGGTTGTACCAGCAACTAAACAATTAATTATGCATCATATAATTCAATTCATGATATTTATAATAATGTATCATAAGAGATCTTATCGACGCTTACATATTTAATGTGATTTATGTTTAAACACCCTTTACACCTGGTACCAAGCAGAGTTCTTCTAAACTAATTATTGTCACTTGTTTATTCATATTTAATAAAGTAAAAGAAAATCTATTCCTCGCTTTCCTTATTAATGGATCGGTTATAAAATATGCCAACAGACGTTCAACTTTATTCAAATCAATGATAAAGAAAACATCTATAATGTCAATGTATGAATTAATTGTTTAATGTCACTTACAATATTTTATACATAATATTGTAGCGACAATTATATAACCAAGTGGTAAAATTAATAAGTAATTTGAGATAATCGGGCTGAAGCCAGCGGCCGCAACCTAGCGACCGTTCGATTGCGGCGGAAACCCTTACGACAGCCTCACCGTCAACCAAAAATGGTTGGTAAATTTACTATTATTTGCAAAATTTACCAACCATTTTTCACTCTTTAAAGAGTTAATCTGGACTAGTAAGAACAAAGCAGAATTATATTTAAATATGAAAAAAGATACCGTAAGTTTACATCAATCGGTCGCGCGGAGGGAGGCGGCATCCGTTTTATGTATGACTTATATATAAGGAACGCGATTTTGATACTGCAAAAAATACTGCATATTCTTCACTCTATAAAGAGTGAATCTAGACAAATGAGAAGAAAGCAGAATTATTTTTAAACGCGAAAAAAGATACCGTAACTTTACATCTATCGGTCGCGCGGAGGGAGGCGGCATTCGTTTTATGTATATCTTATATATAAGGAACGCGATTTTGATACTGCAAAAAATACTGCATATTCTTCGCTCTATAAAGATTGAATCTAGACAAGTGAGAAGGAAGCAGAATTATTTTTAAACACGAAAAAAGATACCGTAACTTTACATCTATCGGTCGCGCGGAGGGAGGCGGCACTCTTTTTATATATATCTTATATATAAGGAACGCGATTTTGATATTGCAAAAATTACTGTATATTCTTCACTCTATATAGAGTGAATCTAGACTAGTGAGAAGAAAGCAGAATTATATTTAAATACGAAAAATAATGGCGGAACTTTACTTTCTGGTGGTTCCGTCGCGGAGGCGTGATCAGTTTTATTATTTTATATTATTATATTATTTATTGTTGTATATAGAGAATTCGATTTTATTCGTGAAAATAGTTCGGAATATCCTTCAGTAGGCACGCTTTGGTAATACCTAAAAATATTAACGTGGATTACATTTTTAATGTCGCATTTTATGTATACTTGTATCAATTGACGGTGAGGCTGTCGTAAGGGTTTCCGCCGCAATCGAACGGCCGCTAGGTTGCGGCCGCTAGCTTCAGCCCGATTTTGAGATACACAATAACATTTTTGGTTACAAGTATTTGTCATCGATTTATACAGGTATGTGATTATCTATTAACAAATAAAATAAATTATAAACAAAATGGCCATTTCAGTTCAGTATATTTGTATAAAAACAATACAGGCCCAACGTTTCGACCTCTCATCGAGGTCCTCCCTGCCAAAAATATAAGCGTCCATTAAGAGTTCATAAAGCGTGGAATTGTCGTTCGGGAAACGTTCAAGAAACGGGCATTCCGCCTCCACGAAAGTTCTATAAGAGTACTTAATGCGTGAATATGTACCTTTTAAGAGTTCAACGCTTTGCATTTGTGAACGGCTGCGTACGCTTTGGAAAGCGTAAAGGAACAGTTCCTGATTAATGTATAAGAAAGATAGTTACCTTGAAAACATTTGTATTTATTTTATATTTTTTTCTACATTTTATTTAAAAATTAATATGTTTTTATCTTTTGTATGTAATTTAATTTTTTTAAAGATAAATTAATTATATTTAAATAAGGTGTTCTCACGCGGTCACCTATCCAGTAGTAATAAACGGCATGTGACGCATAACGTGAAACAAAGACTGCGCGTGACGCCAACCACTGATCTACCACCGTGAATCAATTTCTAAGACATAATATGATAATCGCGTTACACTTGTATTCTAATACAAATGTTCGTTGATAATGAGTAAATAATGATTGATCCTAGTATAATGTGGAGCAAAATAATTTTTGAATACTGAAAATTATCAAGTTTCGTAAGGAAACTTGTAGAAGATTGTAAAAATCGCTTTACTTCATCTTGCCGAACGTCTCATGAACTCTTTAATTTTGGTTTTCTCATGTAGCGTACAAAAGTAAAAAAAACCTTGATGCACTCTTAGAAGCCGCTTAACTGGACGCTTAGATAACGCTTAAAAGGTGCATATTCACGCTTCAGAACTCTTTTCAATTAAGCGTCGTTTAAACTTATTCTAAGCGTGCGATTCGCTTCATTAAGCATAAAATTTCGTAAACGTTTACTGTACGCTTCATTTTTGGCAGGGCTCATTAGGGGCGTCTATTAAAAAAACAAATATAAGAAAAACATAATAAAACACAATAACAAAATCAATTATAAAAATGCCAACTCTAACATACATACGTTGTTGAGCACTGTTTAACATGTACTAATTTATAAATATGTCATATTCCAGTTTAAATTCTTACATCTGCACACAACACCACACACACACACACATATATATACCGGGCCGATGCGAGAGAGTACAAAATAGGCCACCAACGAGCCAAAGGGCGAGCCACAGCTAACGCTGTTTTGCAGACTGACCAACACACGAATAAATTAAAAATCAGTACTTAGTTTTAAGAGTAAATATAAATTGAAATTAATAACAAAAAATAGTACAGATTATATAAAATAAGCAGAACGCAGTACTTACTAAAACTAACAGTATACATTTTTTAAAAAGCGAGACAATAACACATGAAATTACTTAGGATAAGAACAATTAAAAGCGCTAAACGGGGTATAATAATGATAGAGGATAAGTAAACACGTAGATGAGTGAAAAATAAAAAGATAAATAAATAAATAAATAAACGTTAATTTACGCCTAAATGGATAAAGTTGTCGCAATTTCGCATAGGCAATACAGTAGAACCCCTCTAAATTGAACAAGGGGTGCTAGCGTTTCCCCGACAACCCCGTTACATTGAACATCCCTTCCCGTCCGCTTGTTTTCCAGTATTCCGCCATCTTGCCGCATGACGGAATGATTGCGCATGCGCGAGTGCAACTGCCAGCTGAAAATAACATTACAGTGGGAGTAAGGGGAGGAAGAAAATGTTCAATCTGACGGGGTGAAATCGTTCAATCTAGCGGGATGTTCAATGTAGAGGGGTTCTACTGTACCTATTTTATTCGAGATATGCGCGATAAAGGACCAATTACAATCAATGATAAGGCCTAAGTTTCTCGCTTCCTGAACAATAGAGATATTATCACCTTTTGTGCAGATTTTCAGAAGGTTCGGGTCGACCTTTGAAAGTTTGTTTTTGCTTCCAATTAATAAAGCCTTGGATTTATTAGGATTGATAACTAAAGCATTGTTGTCAGCCCATTTTTCAATGCTGATAATATCCAAATTGAACAGGGATGTCGCGCGAAGAGCATCATCCGGTGGAATAGCCATAAGAATTTGGGTATTATCTGCTTACGTTTTCATGCTAACATTGCTACAGCACTCATAAATGTCAATCGTGAATATAATAAATAGAAGTGAACTGAGTTTAGCTCCTTGGGGGACTCCACAAGTAATTGATTTCACTGAAGACGTTAATTTTAAATTACCAGCATTAATTGTGACAGATTGTGATCTATTAACGAGATAGGAGCGAATCAGATTACACGATTTTTTTGAAAAACCAGAAAAAGATAATTTGGCAATTAATAAATTATGATTTATAGTATCAAAGGCGCGTGAAAAATCTAATAGACAAATATGAGTTTAAAAATTATTATCCCAATTAGAAATAACATCTTCAGAAACATTTAGGAGTGCCGTTTCACATCCGAAATAGCGTCTGAAACCTGACTGAAATTTTGGAAAAAGGTTTAAGTTATTGAAATGCTGTAATAATTGATTGTAACATATTTCTTCAAAAATTTTGGACATTATTGGTAAGCGACTCCCTGGTAAAAATGAAGCGTTACATAAGAGTCCAGGAGGCGTTTGAAACGCATTAATGACGCTCATTGTACGTTCCAAGCAAGCTTAAGTAACGTTTGACATGAAGCGTGAATTTGGACTTACTGTCACTCTTATTTCACGCCTCCTGGATTTTGTTTTGAGGGGTGCCAAAGCGTGCAATAAGCGTATTTAAAGCGAATTGCCATTTAGCGCGCGAGAAAGCGTTCAGTAACTCTTGCGCTCCTTACTTGTAAACTTTCGAATACGAACATTTTAATGAACCTTCCGTTACAAATGAAATATGTAACGTTTATTAAACTTTTTATAAACTCGTGCTGAACGCTTGGAAAAACGTTTATGTAACGTTTCGTACACTCTTCTAACCGGTTCGGACGCTTTCGCGGTAAACTCTTAAGTACTCCAAAGTAACTCTTTAAGAACCCTTATGTCACACTTTTTGAAGCGGATTTAACTCTTTTGAAACTCTTAACGTCACGCTTGAGTAACTCTCCAGTAACGCTCCCATTTTTACCAGGGCTAATAGGGCGCAGATCTTTGGGAACTAAAGGGTTACTCAATTTAGGAATAGGTCGGATAGATGCATGCTTCCATGCTTGAGGAAAAGTTGAAGAAGTAATAATACTATTAAGAATAGGCAGTAATTCAGGTAAACAAGATCTATGAATTATTAAGAACATCTCTCCTGAAATTCCATCCGAACCTGCTCCAGTACTGTTAATTTTGCTAATAGTTGCTGATAACAACTGGAGCGAGATATGTGAGAATGAGAATTCAAGATCCAAGGGGACTTTTTGTGACCGCGAAATGGAAAAATGTAAAATGAGGTTAGGATCGGGTAAAATTTGAGGACATTTTATAAAATGATCATTTAAAACATCAGGGTCAGAGAGGGATGGAGGCAGTACAGGAGTGACGGAGGTTGAAATACCAAGGTGTTTTATTGTGGACCAGAAAGCCTTTTGAGGAAATTTGGAAATTCTACCCAGATACACATACGTTCTTTCCTGATGGCTGTTGTTGTAAAGTTTCGCAGTTTTTTTGTAATACATAATATCCACTGGAAGTTTCGATTTTCCCATTTTTGTTTGAGCAGAATTTCTTTTATTTATAAGGATACGGATTATGTCGGTGATCCAGGGTGCATGTGGTTTTGTCACTGGAATGGTTTTCATAGGTGCGAATATATCAAATAAATCGGTTATTGATTTGTTCAGGGATAAAACTTGATCATTAATTTTAGCAGTTCGTGATAATATTTCCCAATGATGGTGTCGAGCAGCTTCCATAAAAGCACTATTATTAAAATGCCTGAAGTCCCGCAGAGTAACATATTTCTCTTTGTGTGAAGGTCTCGAGCAGATTATGCTACAGCTAATTAAGTTATGGTCTGCCACATTAAATGAGTCTATATTAAAACAATTAAAAATGTTTATAGATGGACTGACCGTAATAATGTCGATCAAAGTTGATGTCGTTGGAGTGGTTCTCGTCAGTTTATCAATCAATTGCGTTAAACAGCAGAGGTCCATCACTTCAAACAACTTCGAAGCATCAGGTTTAATTGGCAGAAGGAGGTTTATATTTAGATCACCGAGAATAATTAGTATCAGTAGTCGTGAAAATAGTATTGATAGTAGTCTGCAGGGAATCAAGACATTTCAGTGATACATAAATGGTCTATAAATAGCACCAATAGTAATTTTATTATGATGAAATTGAAAGGTGCGCCATAATTGTTCAAGGTCATGTTCATCAGTAGGCGGATGAAATTTTAAACAATGAAAATAATTTTTAAAAATAACTGCTACTCCACCACCACGACCGCGAGACCTATCAGATCTTAAAATCGAATAACCCGGAATAGAAATATCAGAATCAGAAATGTTATTATTCAGCCAAGTTTCAGAGGCACATAAAATATCGTATTTTTGAACAAGTAAAATATCCTTAATTAACGGCAAATGCAATGGTAACGAACGAACATTTAAATGTACAATTTGCAACGTATTACAATTAACAGATGAGACATCAGGACATAACGAAGAAGATGCAGAAGAATCTGATTGTTTAGTGACGTCTTGCAATGTTGACGAGTAGATGACAGATGACACAGTAGCTGATGAAGAATCTTGACGAAACGAAGAATTAGAAGCTGTAGTAATTATAGGTAGACGTCAGAATGAGAGCTCAAGATCATCAAGGTCCTTTTCAGATGTTATTGTTTTATTCAGCTTTCCGCCGTTCGAACATTCAATCCATTTGTTTTTGCATAAACTGTAGCTTTCCATATTAATTTATAAAATTAATTCGGAATATATCCATTTATATAGACATCTGTGGGCTGGAATAATAAATTTATTGAATTAGCTTTAAGTGCTTTAGCAGAAATACGTGCTTTAATTAAAGCATCACGTTTTGCACGTTCGACAAAGCGGACAAATATGTTTCGGGCTCTACCGTGGTTATCGGAAGAAGACGCAGTACGAGCGTTTCATTAGATTGTTGCGCATTTCTAGTAAATTTCAATTCAGATTTTATACGCGAGCTCTTTGCTATGTTCTCTTTTTAGTGAAACTTCCAAATTATATTAAAATTAGATTTATTAATATTTTTTAAAAATAAAATTGATTAAACTACAAGCAAAGAGCTTGAGTAGAAGATCTGAATTGAAATTTACTAGAATTTTGTTAAAACCAATCACGAAAGACTTTAAGCATTCAGCTAAATAGAATGGACCAATCACAAGCGCGCTAGCCTTAACACGGTCTTCCCTATGGCCAATTCTATCGCATCCACCCGGTATATGTATACAGGGTGGACCTCGGCTTGCGGGTCATAGGCATTCCATGTTAAAGAAGTAACTAGATCTGCCGACTAATCACACGGTATTTAGAACTTGTGGGCTTTGCTACAATTCTTAATTCTGTTTTGTTATGCATTGTGAGAAATGAAAATCCTGTAGCAAACCCTAATTACCACGGGATTAATCGATTGATGATCTAGTTACTTCTTTAACATGGGGGATGCCTATGACCCGCCAGCCGAGGTCCACCCTGTATATACAGGGTGAGTATCTATGATCCGAATATAGGGCAAGCCGTGTTATCGATTGAGCGACTGTGATTGGTCGATTCAAGTGGTAAGGTCTCTTGCCATTGGTCACGACGGACATGGAACAAACGTTTTATGCTGTACTTCATAATCTAGTATGTCATTTGGCTGTAAATCAGTAAAATGTAATCTAACCTACAATATTTGTGCATCAGAATGTTACACTACGTTGCGCAAAAACATTTGTAGAATTTTTATTTGAGCACAATATTACGCAAAAATATTTTACAAGAAAAATGTTCCCTAACCTACAACGTCAATAGTCAGTTCAATTTAAGGACTATTGACGTGTTTGTAGGTTAGATTATAGTTTACTGATTTACAGTAAACTGGCATACTGGATTATGAAGTACAGCAAAAAACGTTTGTTCCATATCGGTGTAGTGCGTGTGTACCGTCGTGACCAATGGCAAGACACCTTACGGCTTGAATCGACCAATCACAATCGCTCAATCGATAACACGGCGTGCCCTATATTCGGATCATAGATACTCACCCTGTATATACATCTATAAATGTACATATACCATACACGTACATATGCAGAAATATAAATATACACATGTAAAAATAAATAAACACTTATAAATAATACATAACGATGAAATTATCCATTATTAATTAAAATATTATAAAAATAATTTATTTTTTCTGTGTCCGTTCTTAATTTAATGTAATTTTTGTGTTGTTTTATGTAAATCATTTCTTTTATATTCCTTTTCTTCCATTGTGGTTCGTTGTCTAATACTGTAAAATCCGAAAATTTAAAATTGCGACCTGTGTTAGCGTATGTGGCGTCAACGCTGTACGTCCAATATCCCTTTTCCAGTTGTTTTGATGTTCATATAGGCGTTTTTTAATGTATCTTTTCGTTTGTCCAATATACGTAGCCTGGCATTTTCCACAATCAATCTTATAAATGACATTTGATCTCAGCATTTTATTAACGTTATCAATTTTAGTTTTAAATAATGATTCTAAAGTATTAAATCTCTTATTTATTTATATAAATTATTTGTATACATTTTTTATTCTACGATATAAATTTTTAATATATGGAATTACTATAATTTTTTTAAAATCAATTTTGTTATTATTTATTTCTTCAGATTTATTATTCCGTTTCTTTGTTAGTTCCTTCATTCTATCTTTTATAGTATTATTTGCAAGATTTGCATTATAATTATTCCTATTTAAAAATGGTTTAATATACATTAAATTATTTTGATGGAACCATTTATTTGCCAATAAAATTGCTTTGTCAACAAACAAACTTGTTATAGACTTCTTCATTGATGTTGGATGATTTGAATTAAAATTCATACATCTTTTCGAACAAGTTGGTTTTCTATACCAATCTGTTATTAACGAAACGATCGACACAGTGGTCTGCATTATCCGCCACTGTCGGTGTGGTAGATTTCCGCCATACTGGAAGGAGGTAATGCAACCTTATCTCTTCAAGGTCTTATAAATTTGATATCTAAAAATGGTAAGATGCCGTCCTTCTCCAACTCAAAAGTAAATTTTAAATTCGAGTTATACCCATTCAAGGAATCCACTAGATATTATCTATCAACATTAGTAGTAATTCATAATGCATTATTATCTGTAATGGATGGGTCCATTTTCTTTACGAACAAAAGTGTGGCGGATACTGCCCCTTTAAAAAATACGCACGGAAGCCGATAACTAGTACTATAATATAAGTCATAAAAGTGGCAGGAATTTGTCACGCGGAATCATTTTTCAATTCCGAATTATCATAATCCACTAGTATCCGGAAAACATAGTAAATTAAAGTGGCAGAAATATTACACATTTTATAATTTAAATTTGAACCAGACAAATAAATATTTAAATGCCCTTCCGAGTATTTTCCAAAAATAAGGAGAATCCGATCATTTAAATGTTTCAAATTAATTTTTCGTTACTAGAGCATTTAAGAAATCAATTTGATATTTTTTAACGAGATCGGCGAGATAAGAGCCGAGTTTTAATTTTAATAATTGAGTGCAACCGGCACACCATAATTATGCTATGGGACCTCGTAAAATTTATTCCAGAGCAATATAAGCACAAAACTATTTGTTAAATTACGAATACTCGTTTTATAAGATATTAAATTAAAGTTTAATTTTTTTGGCCTGCAACAGAGGCACGAGAAACTATGCATCTTTGGTACGAGGAATTTTTTATAGAATCTGTAGGAGATATCATAAAGATTCATATATTAGGAGATCTCAACTGTAATATAATAGAACATATTTTTTTTATCGTTAAAAATTAATTATCTTAATTCTATAAGGTTTTATCCTTCTAATATGAAGAGATAAGAATGCATTTTATAAGCTAAAAAAGTCGAATTCTGTTCTTTTTAGTAAATTAAGGTATGAGGCATGTTAACCCCTCTTCCGAACTTTTGGCCAATCAAATAGGCCCAAAATAAGTACAATACGGATAGTACAGGGTATAAATAAGCGACCTTTACAATGGCATAGTCACTCTAATGTTCTTTTCGATCACCATAATATATTCGTCGACATTTACCTGGTCACGAATAAATCAAAAGACTTAGGCTTCACCAGAGGACAACATTGCTTGGATTGGAAAGCTCATAAGGATCGGCCAGTTCTGCAGCATCCTTATATTGGTTTTGGCTCTTCCGCAGCATCATTTGGAGCTGGAATTAAAACACCGACTAGGATTTGGGATTGACTCATTCGTCTTTTTCCAGCCCTTATCAGGGCTACCTGATATATTTTTTTCCACAGCTTCCGACGCATCTCCTCAGGTCCAGCTTCTTCAGCAGTCTCTAAACTTCTACCAATTGCTACAGCACGAATTACATGCCGCCTGTTAGGCGCTGTTACAGAGCAACATAAATCCAAGGAGGTCTACTATAATGATTGCCACCCGTGTGGTAGGCAACCGGTTCATCAAGTCCTGCATACTGTTGCCGCCTGTTGGCTGGCTCGCTGTTACACATTTTACAACTTAAGCCGCCTGCTGGGCAAGGCTTATTAAAGTCAGTGCTTCGCGTGTAACTAAATTCATTTTTGTTATTTTTTATGTTTAATTTTTATTAAATATATTTTTGTTGTATTAAACTATCCTTCGTCCCAAAGTTGTTTGCCTGTAGACGGACATCGCAACAGGGTAGCGGCATTGCAAGGAGCCGTCTTAATTCATTCTCAAACTGCATTAATTCCGAATTGTAATCTTCTATTACAATTGTTCGAATTTCGCTTGGGATATTTCTTTGACTTTACTCATTTTCCGGCTCTCCATAAGAATGCGGCTATGAAGATTCGATATCGTTAAAAACGCTATTATTGTAACGGTATAGTTATATTGCGTAAATTAACACACATAACTAAAAAAGTAAACATCCTACATTGCAAACCACGAAGCCACGTTTACCTAGCGATAAATAAGAAAAAGCTGGACTTGTGTTACAATTTCCAGGAAAAGTGCAAACATTCAGAATTTCCAATGAAACTGGAACACTTCATTCCCGCAATTTCATTTTTTGTTATGCAATATACGTTATTTGGGTGTACTTCCGAAAGCCACAGACCTCTTACCATATACTTACGTAATTTGATGCGCTGATTACGAATTTCACGGTGCAAATTGCCGACAAGGTGATCTTCAAGGTCAAAATGTCAAGCTAAGAACAAAATTATAATTCTTAGTAGGGCAAAATTTCATCTTCGGTAAATTATATCATAACTCAAGACAGGTTTTATGGGAATTATCTATTCCATTAATTTTTTTATTACAAACAATGAAAAAAGGTTAAACTTTAGTAACTTCTGAACATGTTCAACAGGTTGAAGAAATTAAAGCAAGCAATAAATCAACCATCAAAAGTTTTATAATTCGGGAAATATTTCCCTGCAAACACATAAGTAACAGTTATGCAACAATGTAACCATTACATAAATATTACATAACTGTTACTTTCCGTGTTTGCAGGGTTGTTAATTCTTCGCCATACAATATGCAATTGGAAGTAGGTACATTTTTTTAATTACTCTCAAAAAGTTTAGTACATACGAATTTTTTTCTTTGCAAAATATTCAAATATATAAATAAAATAATTACATAATAATAATAATATTAAGATAACTTTAGTAAAAATGACGCATACGGTATGTTAATTTTTATATTAATAATTTTATTCTAATACACTATTATGGTGCGCTGAAAATGCTAATAAATACATAAATTAAAAAAAGATACGATTACAGTAAGAGTAATTTTTTACCAGGAAAAATAGATTGAAGTGATGTTGATTTAACGTAATTTGGAATATTTACAGATTGACAAAAATCGTCATATAACCACTTAACCAGTGTCCACTGGAGGCATTAAGCATTCGTTCAATCTTAAGTTTTAGTTTAGTGTCAATGGCATTATAAACCGCAGCCCAATAATCAAAGTAGGGGAATACCAGTGAAGTAATCAATTGGCGCCGCAGTTTTTCAGATAGAGCAGTCTTGCTGGAATAAAGCTGCCGTATTGTACCATACACCTTACGAGACATCTGTACAACATGTTCGCTCCAAGATAGTGTTTGGTCGATGTGAAGTCCAAGGTTCTTAGCAGTAACAGTCCAAGATAAGGGTTGCCCGTGGATAATAATTTGAGGCATACCATTGATATTCATTTGCCTGATATTGCGTGAGCCGCCGATAAGCATAGCCTTAGTTTTGTCTAAATTGATCTTGAGTTTATTCCGATCAGCCCAGTTGGTGAATGACAGCACATCAGACGAGATTTTCTGCACACCTGAGTCAATGTCTTCAGGGCGACATTTCAAGAATATCTGCCTATCATCCGCGAATATCGCATGGAATGTATGTTGTAGGCAGGAGGGCAAGTCATTAATAAAGAGCGAGAAAAGGAGGGGCCTTATGACTGATCCCTGAGGCACTCCAGCCCTCACAGGTAGCCATGATGAGATATCTCCATTTGGTCCACGAACTGCCTGAAAGCGTCCCCCGAGGTATGATGCAAACCACGTGATGACTGAGTTGGAGAAGCCAGCTGCCCTCATCTTTTGCAGTAATAGGGCGTGGTCGACAAGATCAAAAGCTTTGCTAAAATCAAAAAGTACTAGTACAACGACCATACCCTCATCAATTGCCAGTCGAATTTCCTCCGTAACATACAGCAGGGCAGTCTGAGTGCTGTGAAGTTTTCGGAACCCCGATTGGTGTGGATCGAACCAGCTTCTACTGGTTAAAAATTCGGTGATCTGCTCGTACACAATTCTTTCTAGTATTTTGGAAGGCATACACATATAAGTCTGTAATCAGAGGGACTCGTCGGTGAGTTTACTTTTTTGATTGGCGTCAACAAGGAATGTTTCCATAAAGAGGGCAAGGAGGATGTCTGTAAAGATTGGTTAAATAAATGCAGCATATAAGGAAAAATAGCCGGTAAGCATTTCAGTAGGAATTTGCTTGAAAGTTCATCCACACCTTAGTGTATGTAAAGAATAGGCGATCGTCCAAGAAATCAAGATGTAGAATATCCGAAGAGAGATCAAGGCTTAATGCATCCACGCAACCGAGAGATAGAGAAGCTGAGTAAGCATTAATCTCATCTACAGTGCAGCAGAGAAAGGTTTCATCAATTTTGGGTTTGACCAAGCCCATTCCTCGTAGCTCTCTCCATAATCTTTTAGGATCAGTTATTCCACTTAGCCTAGAGGCGTAATAATTGTCTCTCGTCACTGACCATAGTTGCTTGTAGGTCTTCCGGAAGGATGTTAATCGCGATTTGATCCGAGAGTCTCGCGTACGTCTAGCTGCAGAAATCAAAGAATTATATTGAATTCGCATTCTTCTCAATTCCGGAGTGAGCCAAGGGGCAGTTGAGCCTTTAGGTCTAAGAGAATGTAAAGGGGCATGATCATCTAGTGCCGATTTTAATGTATCGCTAAAAAAAATGCATGACTCGTTAATCTCCGGTATGGTAAGAAAGTTTGACCAATCTTTACTATCTAAGTCTGCCAACCCGTATGGAAAAAATCAACGGTAATCTAACGCAACTCACCGTACGATTTTGACAAATTTCGGTACGTCTGCATAGAATTATGTACGGTGAGGTACGTTTACGTACGTTCGCGTACGATTTGGTTACGATTCGAACATTTTGTACACCATTGTACAGAAACGTACGCAAACGTACGCGAACGTACGCAAACGTACGCGAACGTACCCAAACGTACGCAAACGTACACAAAATTGCTAGAACATACTGAAGCATGCGGAGATGTACAGCATTGTATACTGTAGATGTCAAACAACCATCCGTAATAAAATATTTTCGTGCAAAAACGTCCGGAATCATATGAATATGTACTGAAACGTACGCAGACGTACGCAAACGTACGCAATTTGTACGGATATATACAGCCATGTATAGAAACGTACGAGATTTTGGAACTATTTACAGGAACGGGCCCGACTGCACGAATATTGAATATCCCAGATAGGTACCCGTTTTTCTTCCGTTATTTTTTTTCGATTTTTTGTCCAAAATTTTTCACGTAATTTTGGAGAAAAATGACCCAAACCAATTCTTCTACATTGGACAAATATTCAAAAAATTTGTCGCGTTTTGTAGGGACATTTATACATTTTTTCATATTATTCGGGCAATTTTTTCCTCTTTGTATACAAACAAATTTTTTTTTATTTTTAATTTTATTATTATTTTTTATTTAATTCAAATATTTTTTAACTTTTTTTAGTTGATTTAATTTTCTTAAGAAAGTTGTTCTCAAGCGGTTACCATCCAAGTAGTGTTCCCCACCAAGAATACTTGACTAGAAACAACGATCGCGCGCGACACCGACCATTGGTCTACCACTGTCGATCACTACCAGTAACGTAATATGATATTTCTGTTACACATTAAAATTTTTAAAAATTCTTAATTATCTCAAAAACGGCCAGAGATAAGCAAAATATGACAAAATTTTGGAGGCTATCAAAAGGGGGGATCCCATTGAGTCGGTTAATGCGTACATACGGCATGGCGATCTTCAATATATTTAGAAGTAAAACCCCACCGTATCTATATAACCAATATGTATGGCGTAAAAATATAAACGATCGGCAACCCAGAGCGTGCTCCGAAGACCTCAGGATTCCAACCTACAGGACCGAGACTTACGCGAACTCCTTTTGTGTAATATCCATTCGATTGTGGATACATTATGTGCCAAAAATAGGATTCAAAAGCATACGAATCACGCAGAATGTCTATACTTTTCTATGCTTTTCTATCCTCCTTTTCGAGTAGGGGTACGTTTACGTATACGTGTAGGAATATTCTTTGATCCATTTTTTCTCGTAAGTGACGTTTCTGCAGTATTCTACAGGATACTGTACCTTTGCACACTTTCGCGTACGTTCGCGTACGTTCCGGTACGTTTACGTACGTTTACGTACGTTTATATCTGTTTAGAAATATTCTGTTATGCATTTTATCTCGTATGTGTACATTTTTGTAGGATTCTGGACGATACTGCTTCTTTGCATACTTTTGCGTACGTTAACGTACCTTCGCGTACGTTCGCGTACGTTTCTGTATGATGCTGTAAAAATGTTCGAATCGTAACCAAAACGTACCTAAACGTACCAAATCGTACGTAATCGTACGGAATCATGCTTAAATGTAACGAAAACATACCATTTTTATTTCCATAGGGGAACAGATCGTTTACATTGATTCGATTGTACTTCCTGTACATGATAATACCCTCAGACGGAGTCGTCGCCTTGATACCATATTCGATAGATATTAGATCATGGCCTGTGACAAGGCAAAATTTTATGCTTCGAATGAGCTGTAACTAAGCCGAAAATGTTAATTTGTTACGTACGTTACGAGGTATATTTAACTTTTTGAAGCAGACTGTTAGTTTTAAGATAAATTTGATAAAAGAAAAACTTTTTTGTTTTTGTTTAACAATGTAATTGAATAAATAATACCAGCAACATTATACCAAAAACCAATATAACAAAAAATGGCAGTGAATATTTCCCAATACTGCTTACTTAAAATTTGATGCGTCATCTCGTTTATGAAAAATACATAAGAGGTCGTTATAAAATTATTTTCATAATGAGATCAGATGGATACTCGTCAATGTGGCATATTTTGCTCAGCGAATTGCTACCAATAAAATAATATGTTCACCATTGCAATGCCGCTTTGCACAGAAAACATATTTACAATGAGGCAGCAGTCAGACAGCGTATATAGCGTAGCCACAAGTAAAATATACGCATAGTGGAACTTCACGGTATATTTCCTTATGATTAAATAGGAATCCATTTCTACAACGGGAGCCGCTGACGAAAAGTATATAGACCCACGAGCGTAGCGATACTGCACGAACAGAAATTGCCGAACGGATTCTGACAAACGTAAAATGGCAATTAAAAATCGAAAATTTACGCCAAAAATGTACTGAATCTTTTTTGTAGAGCACAAAATTTCCTACAAATAAATCACGAAGAGCCCCAGTGTAAAGTTATGATGTTATTGCCTCCCGGGAAGTACGCTGACGCTACCAGTATGTTTCTAGTCTGTCCCCCGATGTTGATGAGGGTTCTGATTGGGACCACGGAGCGCTAGCCCCGCTAGCCATTGCTCTGCTCTCGATCGGGGGTCAATCCCCGATCCTTCATATCAACCTGCGCCTCTGCGCCTTCCTACCGAGGTGACAAGCCCTCAGGGTTCAGATTCAGGAGTGACAAGTCGATGTCCTCGCCTGTCGCTGCCGTTGTCTCAGGGTCGGCCTTCCTCAGGGTTTCCGTCCGTTCCGCATCCGTCTGCGTTTCCATCTCCTCAATGGTACCACTAGCTTCTTCGGCTGTGGTGGTCTTTTTTACCCCGTGAACGGGTATCCAGCCGAATCTATACCGGAGCTTGTTTCCTCCCTTGATGATGGTCTCAAGGGGTTGAGGGTCAATGGCCAGTGTCAGGACCTGACCATTGCCCTCCGCTTTGATGTTGAGCGTTTTCCACTCCGGTATATTCAGCCCACTGTTAGAGACATCCAGTAGGCTCATGAGCGTTTTGACTTCCTTGCCGGCACTTCTTGGAAAGTAGATGGTAACCACAGACGGCTTCGGGATGTCGTCTCCCTCTCTCGTCTGTAGATCGAGCCCCTTCCAAGTCGATAGCTTCGGTGTTACCCTCTTCAGCCAGTCTGCAGTGCCCTGACTTTCACAGTCCACCACTATCATACTGAGCTTGAAGTGGATACCACCGAACTCCAGCTTTACTTCCGCTCCTTTTGCCATCTCTTGTACGATGGCATCCTCTAGGTCTGTGAAGTTCTCCTTGCTCAAAGAGACCTGTGGGTACCGCAACCTTGATGGCTTTGATTGCTCCAGCGTAGCGGGTTCCCGGTACAACCCTGGATGCTCTATGCTCTTCTGCGGTTCTTCGTCTCTTTTGAGCCTCTTGCGGGGTAGTGGACTTCCTTCCTCGCTTCTTTTCTGCTGTGGGAGGTGGTGTGCCTTTCAACGCGATTTTCGCCTCCGCTCTTCTTTCCAGTGCCTTGTTCCTGGCTTCCTCCGGTGACATGCCCTGATCAAGGAAGCGCAGGTGCCATTTGGTGCCGGCCCCGTCGAGGCCTTTCCTCGTCCGGTCATCTCTACCATCTGGTGCTCCCAATTCAGGGAGGACTCTTCTCGGTGGTGGTCTCTGCTCTCTATGGAAAGGGTGTATACCCCTTGGTCTTCTGGCTTCTTTCTCCCCCTCCATCTTCTTTCTGCTATCTCCTTTAGGTAACGATGTCCTAAACTCCTCTCTTCTTCCCCGTTCGTCCCCTCCTGGGAGGATTCTCCTCCAACTCCCTCACAAGCTGCACAGCGGTGACATCCCACCCCAGCCTAGAGTATATTTGTTTATCGTTATGCTTCTTCATGTGATTCCCACAAGTAGCTAGGGAACTATTTCGTCACACCCTGCAGAGCCCCGCATTACAGGGAGAAGGCTATTTACAATGGGAGGGCGCCCGGTATCCCAAGGGCATCGTTTGCAGTACAGCATTCCCTATACCATGCATCCTTTCATCACGATAGCTTCTACCTTTAGATTGGGGGATCGTAAGTTGGTCGCAAGAACCTCCGAGGTTCCGTGCTCCATTTCCCCTCCAGCCCGAAGGTCGGAGATAGAGCTAGTCTCCAGCCTACACACACACACACACACACACACACACACACACACACACACACTCCTATTCATCGAAATATAATGTCTATTCGAAAAATTAAGATTATGAATAATTGATATTCTTCATATTAAAAATCAAAACTGATTAGATTAAAGATTGTGCATAGAATATGGAAGCAGTTTTATAAATATGTGAAGTTTTCTACCTTCAATAAAATTACATTTTATCTTTTAAATTTATTATTTAATAAATTAAAGAGGACATCACGCAATCCATTAAAAAACGCGTGATGTCCCTTCACTCAGGTCATACATTCTCTCTGTGTAAGTTTTTTTGCGAAATGAGAATAAATAAGCTGAGCATTGACGGTCAAACCAGCTTCTATTAAACACAACGAAGTCCGACTTCGTTTGGGGATTTTGTCGCCATCTACCGGACCCCGAGAGAACTCACGTGGTTTCATACATGTACATCGCTTGCATTTCAGCCATCACCGGCGCCGGTTCTCTTACATAACGCTAGGAGGCGACATAACTCGAAAATAAAGTAGCCTATCTATCATTTTATATAAAATAAGTTGAGTCACACGTAACCAGTTCACCTACATTTTTCTCTACTTTCCTGAAGGGAAGTAAATGGATATCGCAACTTTCTAATCCCCATATTAAAATTTAATATTCACGGTCTCTCAGTGTAAGGCTGTTTTTGAAGTCCATTGTATTGGTAGTAATTCGGTCGGAGGTCACTTTGCTTTTAGAATAACAACTTTCAGTTTACGTGACTATTTTTTGTCTACCCTTCATTGCTTAAATCGAAATGCAAGTTAAAAATGAATTCTGCTACAATTCCCGAAAAAATCGAAATGATTCTTGTTTATGGTGAATGTAGGAGGAATATTGACGATGCTGTTGCGTTGTATGCTGAGCGTTTTCCAGATAATGCTCGCTCGCATTCTTTTTTTTACAAAGTTGTGAATGCTTTCACTCTGACGGCAGCGTACAAATGAAAAAAAGGAAGCGCAGATTAAGAGCTACAGGAGAAGCTAACGAAGTAGCTGTACTAGCAGCTATTCACCAAAATCCACATGTAAGCACACGACAATTACATCGCGATTCCGGCATTTCCAGGGATAGTATTCGAAGAATATTGCATCGTCATAAGTTTCACCCATATTACATTTCACTGCATCAGGAACTACATTGTTTTGTGAAGGGGCACTTCAAAAAATGCAAACTCTCTCTCTCTCTCTCTCTCCCTCTCTCTCTCTCTCTCTCTCTCTCTCTCTCTCTCTCTCTCTCTCTCTGATTCGTATATTTTCGAATTTTCTCACCGTATTTTCCGTTGGATATATCATACAAAATGGAACAATTCCACATAATACTCACTTCGTACAAAAAGATTGTGTAATTTTACCACATTATTACATTGAATTAATTATACACATTGAAAATATTAACGTAAATGCTTCTCGAAGAATTACGAAGTATTCGCACACGATTCAATGACAACGCATTGAGAAGATTTTATAATTACTTATAATTATAACAAATGTTTCAAATAGAAGTATTCAAAAAGATTGGTTTTATGAAATAAATATGTGAGTATTGAGAAATATTCAAAATGAACGGGTCAGTCTTCATTAAAGTATTCAAAAAGATTACGTTTAAAGAAGGATTCACAAAAAGCCACAAGTAGGATTTACATTCGATGAAACGAATGCTTTCCAATAATTCTTGGTTTGCTGGGTATATATCGGAGGATTTATCAGTTTTCTCACACACAAGTTATGTGTTTATTGGAGTGAAGGCCATTCAGAGACAGTCCAGATAACTAGGCGTGAGTCTCACGATGTCTTCACATTTGAGATCTCATTTATGAGTGCTTATGTGAGTGCCTATAAGAGTTGAGGGAAGAGTGAAATGTACGAGATTGTATTGCGCTTGCGACAAAAACATCTGCTTCTACGGATAGATGAGTATTTTGTGGTACTTTAATGATTCGCTAATGGGCTTGATGGGTAACAAATACGCGTTGGGCGAAACGCCCGTACTACAGCACGCTAGTAGTTTGCACATGCGTCAATTCCTCCAGAAAGCAGGTCTCGTATGTGAGTGATGATCGTCCTACGATTTGAGGAACATATAGCACTCACATGGAGTATAGAAGTGCGCTTTACTCTCATTTATGAGTACCATTATGCACCCTATACGAACTCACATTGTTATCTGGGAGTAGGCGGACCCGATAAAATCGTCGTGATAGACTAAGTTAAATTTGGCAAACGAAAGTATAATCGAGGACGTTTAGTCAAGGGTGCATGGTTATTTGGTGGTTATGGAAGGTGTAGTAAGAAAATCTTTATGATTTTGAAGTGGGTACTTCCATGAACAAACATAATATCTGATCAATAGAAGGTTATGATTATTCAACAAAAGCCGGGTTTACTCATTCAACAGCTAATCAACGAGCATTCTTGGCGAGAAGTACACAGTAACATTTCTAAGTACGGCTCTGAACAAAAATTACGTGGAATGCGACGTCGAATGTTACGTCGAATTTTACATTAAATGTGACGTGAAATGTAATGTTGATTGTTACCTCCTATAATGCGTCCCAAATAGAGATAACATTTATATCATTTGCAACGTTTGTAGAAACTTTAAAGGCCTCCTTCGGACAGTTTCATCAATATTTACAATTACAATTAATGTTTATAATAGAGATTATTTTCTCCATCGTGAGCAGCGAGGCCCGACAATGTCTAGGGAGAGAGACAGACAGCGGTCCCTCTAATTGGAGAGCCAGGTCACGAGGTCTGCGGAGAAGCCCTTCGCAGTCGATCTCCGAATTCGCGAGTAGACGAGCTATACGGCACCGTTCCAATACGTATGTTGTTCTCCCCGCATCGCGATTGCAGCCTTGGTTGGCGAGTCGCTTTTATAGTAATTTTTCATCTTTTCGTTTAAAGCTTGTATAGCGAGAGAGTGTTGTTGGTGCTTGTGTTTGCGATACTTCGCCAAAATCCGAATTACGTTTGTGAGATTAATTCAAGCGAACGATAAAAAAAAGTCCTGGCTTCGACTTACTCTCTCTCTTGAATTGCTTTTCAAAATACATCTCAGTTTTATTGCCTGGTGGCTTTCATCGTGATCCCGATCCCTCTCCGCGGGCGCGAGGACTTTTCTCTGCGTACTGACGTAAGGGCTAATATCTTTTTTGAGTTGGTAAATGTGCCGTTCTGGCAGAATATTGTTTCTTACATTTAGCTAACGTGATTATTATACAAAACGTTACACATTATACGTATTAATACGTTTTTTGTTTGTTTGTCGTTTAACTCAAAAATAGCAAAGACAAGATTTTTTTAATTTGAGCACTCCCAAGTGTAAAGTGCGTTTTAAACGCGTTTTACTAAGCATACACGAACTGTACGAAAAAAACTTCAAATAAAATAAGGTTAGATTTTTGTATGATTTTGTCCAATATGAAATGCAAAATTGCGTTAGAGCCATAAAGTTAAAAAGTAATTTTATAATAAAATGGACTATTTTAATTTTGATGAATTTTTGTTGTATGTTCTTAATCTATGTTCTATGTAATTAAAGAACATTCTGTAAAAATTTCAAAATGGAATCCATACTGGATGCCAAATATCAGCGTTTTACCGTTAGCACGCAAGGCACGAAACAAGCTGGCACACAGGGGCATAAGTCATAATCCTGCTGCCTACATGGAATTCTTTTAACAAAAGATAATTTTGTGTTTAGTAGTAACTCCATAGGAAGAAATCCGATGTATAGGATGTTAAATCAGGTGACCTAGTCGGCCAATTAATGGGGCCACCTCTACCAATCCACCGACCATTGGAATCACGGTCTAGTACTTCCCATGCTAATCTTGAAAAATGTGCTGGGCAACCATTTTACTTTCTTTGATCTGAAACGAATTTTAGTGACATTCTCAATTTGTAACGATATTTTACACATTTTCATTTTTATCCTCGAACCAAAACGCAAAAACTTGTGGATCAAATTGGTGCACTTTTTTCCGAGGAATCCAAATCTACAATAAAAAATGGGGGGTCCCTATTTAAGTTTTATTGTACCCCCTCCCCCCTCCCATAGGGGGCGGGGGAGGGTGTCAATTTCATTATCACTGGATGCCTCCCTTCGTGTCGAACAACTTTCATCCCACACCTTTTTTGATTCTGTGTATAGTTCTCGAGATATTTCTATGTCTGTATATACAGGGTGGGCCATTTTAATCTATGCAGTTAAAATTCTTTGCACCTAAGACAGATACCGAAAAATGGTTCAGACAAAAGTTGTAGGGATTCAAGGGGGTCGTGGAACATTGACCTTGACCTTGACCTTTGAGGTCAGATTTGAAGGTTATTTTAGAATCAAATCACGATTTTTGAATGGAAACCCGAATTTTTTATTTCGGATATTGAAAGAGTGGAAGATTTCATGTTCAAACATGTCTTTGACCTTGACCTGCAGGTCAAATTTGAAGGTTATTTCAGGATCAAATCCCGGTTTTAAATGGAAACCCTATTTTTTTTATTTCGGATATTGAAAGAGCGGGAAGTTTCACGTTCAAACATATTCTTGACCTTGAACTTGAGGTCAAAATTGAAGGTTACATCAATATCAAATCGCGATTTTTAAAGGGAAAGCTTGATTTTTTATTCCGGATATCAAAATAGCGGAAAATTTCAAGTTCCAGTTTGTCTTTTACCTTGATCTTCACCGTGAGATCTAATTTTAGCCTGAAATAAAGTTCAAATTAATTTTCTAAGGTCAAGGCCATGGACAAACTGAAACAAATGCTTGTAGGTTGTTATCAACTTATTTTGAATCTGCCTTCCTACAGGTTTGGTTAGGTTTGGTTAAATTAGGTCATATGCTTGTAGGTTAAGTTGTCAAGTTTTTGGAACCTGCCTTCCTCCAGGTTTGCTTAGGTTAGGTTAGGTTAGTTTTGGTTAGGTTAGTTCAAATGCTTGTAGGTTAAGTTATCAACTTTTCTGGAACCTGCCTTTCTACAGTCTTGGTGAGGTTAGGTCCGGTATCCGAAATAAAAAAATCAAGCTCTTCCTTCAAAAATCGCGCTTTGATCTTGATATAACCTTCATATTTGACCTCAAAGTCAAGGTCAAGAACATGTTTGAACGTGAAACTTTCCGCTCTTACAATATCCGAAATAAAAAAAATAGGGTTTCCATTTAAAACCGGGATTTGATACTGAAATAACCTTCAAATTTGACCTGAAGGTCAATGTCAAGGACATGTTTGAACGTGAAATCTTCCACTCTTTCGATATCCGAAATAAAAAATTAGGGTCCTCAAGGTCAAGGTCAAGGTCATCGTTCGACGACCCCCTTGAATCCCTACAACTTTTGTCTGAACCATTTTTCGGTATCTGTCTTAGGTGCAGAGAATTTCAACTGCATAGATTAAAATGGCCCACCCTGTAATATATATGGGACATTCGCGTCAACTGAAACAGCGCTCCGAATGGAAATCCTTTCCATGGATTTTAACGTATGAGGGCTCAAAATGTTCGTATTGAAAAGTGCTTTCGAATGGTGAGTGGCATATACGCAATATTTCAAAATGGCGACCAAATATAGCGACCGAATGCGCGGAAATTGCAACTAAAATTCAAATCCGAGCGAATAAAATCGTTAAACGATATTCGATTAGCCTGAAAGTCAATGTTAGAGAATATATGAGGTCGCTGAATACGAATCTGAACGAATAATTGTAAAAATCAAAATGGCGGATCTAATATTGCCGACAAAAATTGAAATCTTGCTAGATTTTCCTGTACATCGGTATGTTGGGGTTTCTAGAATCGCTGATTACGAATCTGAACTCTAAATTGTAAAATTCAAAATGGCGGATGTAAGATGGCGTATACAAAAAATCATCATCAAGAAAAAGAAAAAAGCTCTCTGCGGTTAACAGGGTTGAGACTGTCTCCAAATGAAAGGATTGAAGTCCGCATTACTTTCTGTTTGTATTTTGTTCTTTTTTCTGTTTTTTAAGAGCCCAACGTTCCCTAACAAAAACATTTTCCCAAGCGCCATCGGTTAAGCAAATTTCAGAGGGGCATGCATTTACGATATTTGAAAATAATGTACTCACAGCAATGAGATACTCAAATGCATCGACACCATTGTCCCTGACAAATTATTAAAGAAAAGGCTCTGATTGACCCTTAAGACAAGTATTCCTATTCCCAACTCCTTATGTGTCCTAATTTCTCTCATTTTGCTGCCACCTCTTCTAATTCCTATATCTTTCATATGATTTCTCCATCTCCCCATTTTGCCCGTAACTTATACCTATATAGGCGAGGTAGATTTCAGGCACATTCGCCGAAAGAGAAGCGGTAATTTTGGTTGTCATGGTGAGAGGTGTCAGCAATTAACTACAATTAGATTTTTGCGTTCTACCTAGCTAGTCGAGATTTTAATTATTAGAGTCGGTTTCAATTTCTAAAATTTAGTAATAATTTTAGTATTTGGTTACTCGCGTGTGCACACGTAACAGTTTTTCTCTTAGTGACAAGTTACTATTCTATTTGAATGCGCTTTGTTTTCCCATTTTCCTCCATTTGCCTATTATTATTATTTAATTCTTCTTTTCCCATATTACCCACCGGTCATTTTTGAAAGTAACTCCATCTAGAGCTAATTTACGAACCGTCTCTTATATTTTCTTTATATCCCTTTTGCAACTCCGTTACTTTTAATGTTTGTTATTGTATTTTAGTGCGTGTGTGTGTGTGTGTGTGTGTTTTTCCGAAGCGACGAGGGAAAGCTCTACCAGCCAACCCTGCCAGCCGGTGCCAGCAGGAGTGCGGTCTTGCACCCGCTAAAACCACCACCGCTTAGACTGAGATTCCCCCCTCAGCAGCCGGCGGAAGGCATTACTTCGAGGAGGGCAGTCTATGCCTCAGAAGGGCCTCCGCCGACGTATTGGCTCCTCAAGTGTGTCCGATGTCGGTGCCCTCTTCCTCCCTTCTAAAGGAATTCATTCTGTCGATGATGGACGTAGCGATGGTAACCACCGCGTCCCACCCCTTCTGTGAGGCGAGCAGACATTCCCCAATACCCTCAGGTGTTAATGGCCCACCTCCCGAATTTCGGAACTGCTCTCGCTCCGCTGCGAATCTCGAGCTGTGGAAGAGAGCATGGGTCACGTCTTCCTGGACACCAGAGCATACCGGGCACTCCGCACTTTGTAAGATGCGGAAGCGATGTAAGTAGCTGCGAAAGCAGCCGTACCCGGTGAGCACCTGGGTCAGATGAGAGGTGACGTGTCCGTGTCGTCGGCCCGTCCACTTAGCTATATCTGGGATGACGCAGTGGGTCTATCGCCCCGATTCTGCTGAATCCCATCTTCGTTGCCACTCTTCGATGATCCTGCTGGACCATCTACTGTGGTTCCGCTCCTGGTCGGCGATGGTCTGCCTTGTGCCCCGGCCTTCTTGGTATTCTGCGGCTCTCTCGGTTCCTAAGAGGTCTATGGGGGGAAGTCCCGCGACCACCGATAGAGCGGTATCGGATACAGTCCGGTAGGCGCGAGCCACTCTGAGGGCGGCTGTCCTGTAGGCCCGACGGCAAGAGGCTCCGTAGCTCTTATGGGTGTTCATAGCATCAGCCCAGATCGGTGCCTCGTAGAGGATAACGGAGCTTACAACCGATGAGAGGAGGGACCGCCGCGGTTGCTTCGGCCCCCCCCCCCCCATATTGGGCATGATACTGGATAGCATACGGGCTACTTTGGAAGCCTTTGCGCTTGCATTCGTCAGGTGTTGTTTGAATGACAGCCGCGCATCGAGAGTGACCCCAAGATACTTGATAGCGTCCACCGTCCTGATCTGTGTATCTTCCACCGTGAAGGTGGCGTACGACCTTTTCTTCGATCGAGAGATGAGCACCGCCTCTGTCTTCTCTGCCGCCAGACTTAAGTCATGTTTGCTCTACCACCTAGCTACTACATCGATAGCTTCATCTCCGCTAAATTGCACCTCGTCGATGGTCTTCGCGACGACGATTAGTGCAAGGTCGTCTGCGAAAGCCATCATGGACACCCAGTCTGGAAGTGATTGCCTAAGCAGTCCGTCATATAAGACGTTCCAGAGCAAGGATCCCAGAATCGAGCCCTGCGGCACACCACCCGTGATGTTGTATGAGTGCCTGCCGTCATCGGTGTCATAATACAGGGTCCGGTCTGTAAGGTAGCTTGAGATGGCTTCTCTTAAATAGAGCGGCACCTTCAGATCTTCGAGTGCCTGCATGATGCAATCCCATCTGGCCGAATATCCAGAGCAATAATGGCACACATGCACCTGGTGTTTCGGCTTCCACTGATGGCATTCGTGGCTATTGCCTTTACTCGGCCGATCGCGTCTATGGTTGAGCGCCCCTTCCGAAAGCCGAACTGGTTGTCGGAAAGACCTCCCGCATCTTCGATGGCTGCTTCTAGTCTGGTGCAGATAACCCTCTCATAAAGCTTCCCGGGATGTCCAGCATGTAGAGAGGTCGGAACGAGGATGGATCGCCCGGGGGTTTGTTTCCCTGGGACAGAAGCACCAATCTCTGTTCCTTCCACTGCGCCGGGAAGCGTCCTTCTTTCAGACAAGGGCTGAATGCCGATGTGAAGATGGTCGGGACATTCAGCGCTGCGATCATCACTGCCATACCAGGTACCCCATCCATTCCTGGGGCCTTATGGATGGAAATCTTGTCAGCAGCCATCTTTAGTTCGGCTTCAGTAACGTCTGGCGGCTCGGCTGCACCAGCGATTGCCATCAGACCAGTGCCGATCGGCCGTTTCCGTTGTTCTGGGAATAGATGGCCGACGACTTTGTCAAGGAGGGCTGGACACGATGGTGCATTGGGTCCCCTGGGCTTGATCTCGTTCATGACCGTTTTATACGGTCGACCCCAGGGGTCACGGTCCATCTCCTCACAAAAGTCCTGCCAGCACTTTCTTTTTGCGGTATTGATGGCAATCTTGAGCCTCTTCCTCTTCTTTTCATAGTCCGCGGAGAGTTGGTAGTACCGGGGCTTATGAATTACTCTCTGGTGCAGCCTTCGGGTCCGAAGGCACTCTCGACGAATAGCTGCGATGTCCTCGTTCCACCAGTAAACCGGCGGTCGGCCGCGAGGATTTGATTGCACGGCCATAGAGGCAGCGCAGCCCGCTGTTAAGGCTCTTTTTTCTTTTTTTTTTCCTGAAGCGACGATGGAAAGCTCTACCAGCCTTCTCTGCCGGCCAGCGCCAGCAGAAGTCTCATCCACTGAAACCACCATAAGGCTGTTTTGTCCTTCCCGGGAACCTCCTTAAGGCATTACTTCGAGGAAGGCAGCCTAAGCCCCGAGAGGCTCTTCGCCGATATCATGGCAGATGACGGATAAATGGTATTTCTATCCGTCCCTCCTCGTTTTTGCGGATAGCACTCAGCTTCTCCATGATGGACGTGGCGAGTTGGACCACTGCGTCCCATCCTTCCTGTGAGACGAGCAAGACCCTACCCAATCGCTCGGGTGTTATTGCGTCTTCTCTGTATGTACACTTCGCCACATTCGGGATGAGACGGTGGGTCCAGCGCCTTTTGACTGCTGAGTCCCATCGTTGCTTCCATTCGGCAAGTAGTCTGTTGGACCTTTTGGAGCCTTGGCCTCCCGAGACATTTGCCAATTCTTGGCCTATACTCCTAACTTCACGGTACTTTTCAGCCCTCTCAACTGCCATTAGGTATATGGGAGGGAACCCCTCGATCACTGAGAGGGCAATGTCGGAAACGGTACGATACGCTCGAGCCACTCTTAGCGCTACTGTCCTGCAGGCCCGTTGGCAAGTGGCTCCATAGCTTTTCTTGCTTGCAATGGCGTTCTCCCAGACGGGGGCTCCGTAAAGAATTACAGAGCTCACCACTGAAGCAAGGAGGGATCGACGGTGTTGTTTCGGTCCCCCTATACTGGGCATAATATACCCCAGTACGCGAGTCACTTTTAGCGCTTTTGTGCCTGCAGATGGTCTTTGAACGACAATCGCGCGTCGAGCATAACACCAAGGTATTTAATGGTGTCCTTCGTTTTGATCCCCTTATCATCTACCGTGAAGGTAGCGTACATCTGCCAGACCCGGGATTCCATCTATTTCCGGAGCTTTGCGTGCAGATATCCTCAATTCGGTTTCAGTGACGACTGGTGGCTCGACTGCACCAGGTTCTGCCAACAAACCAGTACTGGTGGATCGTTCCTGATGTTCTGGGAACACATGGTGGATTACTCTGTGGAGGAAGTGTGGGCAAGATGGAGCATTCATTCCCTCGGGCTTGATCTTCCTCATGACAGCACTTTTTTTTCGCCATCTTAATGGCAGCTTTAAGCTTCTTCCTCTTTTCTTCGTAGGCCGCAGTTAGTTGTTGGTACAACGGTTTATGAAGAGCTCTCTGGTGCAGTCTCCTGGCTCTAAGACACTCTCGCCGGATAGCTGCGATGTCCTCGTTCCACCAGTATACTGGCGGTCTGTCGCGAGGATTTGATTTTGAGGCCATGGAGACATCGCAAGTCGATGATATGGCCTGGGAGAGGCTTTGAACCCTTTCTTCGTATGTTTCCTCCAACACTGTATTCTCGAGTGAGCAGATAAACATCTCAGGATCTAATGTAGAAGGTGCCCATCTCTCTTTTTCCCCTCCTCTGCTGTTCTGTGCTGGCCTTTTGTTTAGATGGAGTTGAAACACCACAGCGTGATGGTCGCTGCCCGTGTATCGGTCGCTAACTTTCCATTCGTGACCCTCCCTCGTCAATTTAGGGCCGATGGAGGTAAGATCGACCACGGATGCCTTACCGCATTCGGTGTAGGTTGGTGTTGGCTTGGCTTGGCTTGGCTCCGACGTTAGCGATCTCGAGCTCCAGTGTGGCAAAGGCCTCGAGTAGGGCGCGGCCGCGTTGGTTAGTCTTCGCGCTGCTCCACACTATTGATCAAGCGTTAAAATCTCCCCCGATTACTACTGGTAGTCGGGAGGATTAGCACTTTCAGCAATGTCGTCCAGGGACCCTAGGAATTCCTCGTAGGTGTCACTGGGTGGAAGGTAGCAGCTGTATAATCTTATACCAGCCACCTCCACCCATGTGAATTTCGGCAAGGGGGTGACCATCCTGTTGGATATGTGAAAATTTCCACATACCTAGATGGCCGCCTTGCTGGTAGTCCCTTACCCACTTTGAATCCTCTAGGTCCCTATACTGCTCACTAATGATGGAACAGCAGATTCTGGGCCACGACACAGAGGTTGAGGTGAAGCTGGAGTACCTTAGCCATTGTTGTTCGGTACTCCATTCTCTTATGCAGGCTGATGTTTAGCCGCACAGTCTACTATTTTGTGGCCCTCTTTACCACATCGGAAGCACTGAGCTGACCGGTCGACTGAGCTCTTGCAGTTCGTTGCCATATGCCCGACCTCATGGCATCTGTAGCACCGAAGAGGTATTTCTAGGAGCCGTACTCGGCAGTTCACCCAACCAACTCTCAGCCGCCCGGTCTCAAGTAGCTTCTCTGCTACTGAGGCGGGGAGTCTGACTATGGCCGCCTGAGTGCCGCAGTACGCGCCCCTAAGTTTGATGGACTTTGGGGTCACACTTTCCAGGTCGGTGGCAGAGGCGAGGGCGAGTGCCACCTCGTCCGTGGTTGTGGCCTCGTCCAGGTCCGTGGTCTTTATGCCTTCTATTTGGGTCAGCATCTGGATGAGAGCTGACCCGTTTAGGAGAGACGCGGCCTCGGATCGGAGCTCCTCCGTTGGTGCTCCGTCCTTGCCCAGTTTCAGGAGGAGATCTCCTGCCTTCGTGCGCCGAATCCTCATTACCCTTTCGCCCAATTTCCGCCCGAGTCCGGGTGTAGTTGTCACCTTTTGTTGGATGTCGACGTAGACTCCTCCTATCGCTTTGATCTTGATAGCATCAGGACGGTGTTGTCTTGGCCCAGTTTTGTGTTCTTGATTATGTCGCATGCCGACATTCTGTTCTGCCGCTTTGTTCTCATCTTCCCTTCCCCTTTTCACGTTGCTCAGACCTTGTCGTGCGTTCGGGCTTGCTTCTGGTGATTTTTCACTGGTGAGAAGGAAAGGTCTTTGCCTCTGCCCCCTTTCTCACCTTTTCCTTCACCGGCGTTGTTATCGGCGAAGGCTCTCTACTCCCCGTGTACTCTTTACGGGGCCCGCGAAAGAGAGGCGGGGTCTGACTCGCCTCATCTTTGCAGTCGCACGCCGTTTTCGAAGGCCATGGGTTATGCCTCACCTCGGCATAATCCCTTGTTGCCTTTAAGGTAGCTCTCGCCATATCCTTAAGCTCCTTGTGGAGATTCTTTTTTTCAAGAATGAAGTCCACAAGGCCCTTAATTCTCTCCTCCAGGACCCGGAATTTTGCCCCCTCTGGGTCCTCCACTGCTGGTGGGTCCAGCGATATGCTGCTGGAAACCTTCTGGAAGAAGGCCGCCAGGCAGCCCACTCCGGTTTCAATCACCATACTGTCACTTGTAGCATCCGATCTAGTATTCTTTAAAATGTCGCAGTGTAATCAATTCGATATATTGGTTATTAATATGATATTATTTTAATCATAATTATCTATTATTATCAATAATTTCTATATGCATCAACTAGTACAACATTAACCCCTTAACTGCGGCTAATGAACAACGTTTTTTCCCGGAACCGGAAATATATATTATGATAACGTCGTCAATTATTTGTGTAAATTAAGTACAACAACACTCCTCTTAATCTGAATTACTAAATGAAAGAGTGAACATTTGGTCACTATTTGAATTAGTAATGATTTTTCCTAAGAAATAGTACAAAACTACTAATTCATTAGTCAAATTCTACTAATTCATTGGTCAATTCTACTAATCTCAAATTAGTAATTTTGTATTTTTATATCTAAATAAGATGCCGTTGTCCATTTCCGAAATCTAATAAATAGAAATATAAATAAAAAAATAGAAGATTTAAAATATTGAAAACTGCAGTTTTTACGATTTTTTCAAAATCTCTCAGGCGCAGTTAATGGGTTAGTTCAGAAAAAAAATTAGATTACCTACTTTATTGCTGAATATTGCCTGATTGAACTCTCATTGCGATATTTTCATTGACGAGCAATTCTTTATGTCTTTTCTAATATCACACATTGCTATCAATTTGCGCCTTGGCTTTGTTCCCACCGAGTACTCATTGTCATTCACATTTTTTTTGCGTATAAAGCAAACACTCATTTTTTAAAAAACAAGAAAAGATTGCGTTTAAATAAAAACTATTGAGTCGCAAATTTCCGAAAATAACGCACAGAAAATAATGTTAAACCACACATGCCACTAAAATGAAACTTTCCAGAAAATTGATTTTTTATATTATGTTTTTGCATTAGATGCATGATACTCTTGCGATCAATTTGGTATTTTTTCTTTTGCCAAATTAAAAAAAAATGTTAAGACGATAAAAAATACCCCCCCCCCTCCCCCTCGGGAGGACAGTTGTTACTGTTTTGCTGTAATCTTAGGCCCTGAGAACATTAAATGGAACGTCGGGCATCCTACCCCAGCCAGTTATATGGATTGTCAATATTTATCAATTAATGAATACGCTGTATCTCAGAAAAAGTGCACTGTACAGAAAATTATTATCTACGAATTTTGTGGGATTTTTGAGCACTACAATTTTCCTATTGCACCAAAACGCAAAAATTATTTTTAGAGACATTAAATGTAGAGATTTTAATTCTCTACGAATTTTGTTTGAAACATTTTTCACTACGACTTACCGTTCTCACGAAAAATCGGATCCAAAGAGAATTTTGAGTTTTCCCCTTTTCCCTAAGGGCGGGGAACCCAACTTTTTGATTTTAAGTTCCATGTATCACTAATGATTTATGTAATAATCTCGAGTAATTTATTAAAAAAACGCCTTTTTCAGCACAGATTGACTATACTATGAGGTGTAGAGGTTTTTGTCCTCTCCTATTGGGATTATATACTCTGAACCCTTGTTTATGAACTCTAACATCTAAATATTTATTTCAATTACTTTCTAAATTCGAGGTTTTTACCAGATTTTCGGGCTTGATCAGTGTGGGTGGGGTGTAATTCGAAATCAAGAAAATCAAAATACCTAAAGGGCAAAATTTCGAAATAACGTGTGGCTCCAATGAATCTTAATTCAGTACTTTTTTAAATTTGGCAAAAATTCCGAAATTACATACCTCCTCTGTATTTATGATTCATTTTCTTTGTCATTTCGGTTTTTAGAAATTACACTTTTTGTGGTTTCGACTTAACCTCGTGTTACCCTATGTACTAAATTTAATTCAAAATATTGTTTTCATTCAAATTATAAATTTAATTATGAATCAACTATTGTACTGATTTTAATGAACATTAGTATGGTATAATAGATATTAGAATAATAAATAATAATCAAATATATAATATAATAATAAATTGTACACGTTCGAGTGCGAGTTAGTATTCGATATTTAGCCGTTGGTATATTTATACAATTTATATTTATGGAAGTAATAAAATTGATCCGATAATCATTTGTTTATTAGATCATGACACATGGTTTGAAACGTTATATTTTCAAAAAGTAGATATGGATGAAAATGAACGATTTTCTGGCTTAATAACAGAAAAAACTACAATTCCTAATGTACAGGCCATTCCAAATAGCAGCTTTGGTATCAATCACAAACAAAGTTCTTTAAATTCTCATCGACTGGAAAAGGTTAGAAATTGAAAAAATAATCATCTTATTAATCAGGCTACCTTTATTCTTTCTTTAAATACATATGTAGAAAAACTTATTAATATTGCATGTTTTATACGTTTTGAGATACGTTATTATGTTAAATAATCAACTTATTTTTACCATTTCTTATAGACTAACTATAATGAAATCCAAGCAAGGCTCAACAAGAAATCAATAAAAATGAAGGAAAATGCACAAGGATATAAAAAATATTACTGCAGCTTATATACATCACAAACGTATTTTCAAAGACTGGAAAATTCGGCTAATTCACTTCCAGTATCTGCACTACTTTCTGTAATAATTCATAATTTTATTTGCAATTTATGGGGAACATTAATAAATACCGAATTGATAAAATGTTGAATGTATATAACACCCGTAAGGGCACACATATATATATGTATATATTTAACATATTTTCAATGAAACATTTGTTGATTACTAATTTATAATAATGTACCGATTATATATTTGCATTGAATACCTGCTTGACTATTTCAATGACAAACATAGAAACAATTATTTAATTATTTCAGAATTGGGAGGAAAATATTCAAAACAGTGTGCAACTAAAGCTACGATTGAAGTATAAAATTATTTTTGAAAATGAAATTAACGGGGTCAAGAGACACTACTTAGATCAAATGCAGATATTGAGTAGTAAACAAGTATTAAGCAAGAAATATGTTAACGACTGGTTAAAAATAGAAAATCCTCTCTTTATACCCAACTATGGAACGACAAATCGAAAAGCATTTTTAAGAAACCGATGCTCTTTAATAAGAAAATACTATCTATCACATGAGCTGATGAAGTACATTCTCAAGCAAAGCTTAAATGTTTTGCCGAAACTACTGTGCGATTTTCGTTCATACCGGCAAAACGGATTCATGGACGTATTTAGGTATTATTTTACATTAAAAAAACATCTCTAATTAAAAAAAATGTTTATAGTTAATTGATGCTGGGGTTTTGAAACAATAGACCTAGTTTTTATCAGGAATAAAATATTTAAACACAGATTTAAACCATTACAAATAATCAAACCAGTTTGTATCGTACATGTTTCAATTTTATAGCTTCATATAAATTTGATAGAGTTAATTTTGACTGACATAATAAATGATTTGTTACACATATCCTAGATAGTTGAATTAGCGAAAGGATGTTATGATTCTTTAAAAACATGTTTATATTCTTGAAAAGTGGGGTACGCTATGTAATTATATTTATACGATTTCCGAGATGTAGAGTAATGCTTATGTGATACTTGTTTATTTCCCGAAAGTGATTTTAAACAAATTTTGTTTATATTGGGCATCGGTCTGACTAGCGATATATTCAACCATTTTTATTCACATATATTATTGCCCGTTTAATTAAAAAATAACCATTCCAATTTCATTGATTTCAGATTTCAAGAACTGGTTGAAGTAGATATTAAAAACGCAACAACTGCCATTACCACCATTTTTTATATGAACATTATAAAACTACTTACACAACCACGCTTCTTACATGATATTTCATCAAATGACGTTCCAACTTTTTTGAAATGTGCTCAAAGGCTCATTTCTATTAAAATAATTGACCGAATGGTATCTACAATCGAGAACTTATTTGAAGTAATGGGTAATTCCCAATTATCGCCACTTCTACGAGTAAGTCATGAATTTTATAAATACTATAGTTACATATTCAAAACAAAATTAATTAAGGGAGTATTGTTTGATGGGTAAAGTTCTGTTACTGCGCATACACCCCTCGCTGAATATCCACATTACTCTCTTTTGAAAATACGAAATTGTATATTGTAATTTTCCTCTTAAGAGATAGATTTTTTAAAAAATCGTTTCACGTGTTTCGGGGTTTTTCCATATTTTTTAAAAGTTATTTATACGGTCCGGGACTGTTTGAACACACAGTATGTTAATCTCTGATTTCTGTATATTATGAATAATTCGCATTGCTCATTAACAAGTATTCGCATGCTTAGATATCAATTTGACGAGTTATATTTATTTATTCTATGTCAGTTTTTGCCACTACTATCCTGGCTCCTTTTCTTCGAAAGATATTCATGGTAAATACATTATCTAGAAGAGTCGTAACATGCATGTGCTACAGCGTTTCATTTGTCGGTATTGCAACCGCATAGGGCGCGATGACATCTGTAAACAGTTATATTGTAATAGTGTTCAGTGCGCGTAGGACATTTACGCGAATGATGCTCGTCATCGTTAACAGATAAATATGATTAAAAAACTGGCAACGTTCGAAAAGATCGCTGTTATTGCGATAACGGACGCCGATTCATGTAGGCAGGGACAAGGGCACCCCCCACCCCCTAGCGGTAGAAGAAAAACGTAAGAATTAGTCACGGAATCAGGCATCTTTAAGCCAGGGTGCATTGCAAGCCTTCAAAATCGACGCCATTACGCCAGATAATGTTAGTCGGAACAAAAATTATATTATTTGTACTTTCGAAAATTACCAGCCTTCAAAATGTACGTCATCACGCCAGATGATGTTAGTAGGAACAAAAATTCTGTTGTTTGTATTTTCGAAAATTACGAGATAACATCCATGCCGTTGACCGGTTAGGTTCCTTAGAATTTTCGGCGAGATGCAAACTTCCCATCATGGGCTGTCATGACGAACGCAATGCTTATTTTGTATAAAACCTGCGTTACATATAGTGAATTTTTATCGAAAATATTCACGATAACGAATTCAACGAAAATGTATACAAAATACTAGATGTGGACTAAACAAGCTGGGTAAAACTCCAAGATATTGAAAACGGTCACGTGACGTACCTCGAACTCGAAGGCTTACACCAGCCGGTACCAGCAGCAGAATCGTTTGCGATATTCTCCTCATGCGAGTAAATGAAGAAGGCAAGCGATAAATCCGCAAAGTCTGACTCCAAGAGTCAGGTTCTCGAGTAATTGTGTAAAAGCGGGAACAGAGAATCAAAATGCAAAGAAACGTCCAAGTCCGAGATAACTAAAGCTCAAATTCACGGCTATAACATCTGGCCTTCGGCACAATCAAATTACATTTAATTATCTTTTGAGAAACGCGTATAATATCAGTACAAAAACATCAAAACAAAAACCAGATATAAATGTTACATAAAAGAGTTGTTGCTGTTACTGTTTCATTTTTATATTAATTGAGCTGTATTTTTAGTGTTATAATTAACCAATTAAGATGAAATAATTTTTTAATTTTTTAAAGAAGTTTGCGCCTGTGTGGCATTCGATAGCCAATTCGACGGGGGGTTTTGCCCCCTGGTCCTTTGGAAGGGTGCGGTCCTCAGAGCCACACTAGTCTGCGCATGCTTCACGTTCGACCGCTCACTTAAGAACGTTTCTGCGCGAGAAAGAGACAGCTGTATCGCTTTCTCACTCTTTCTCCCAATGCGCACAAGTCCCACTGCGCCGACTGTTGCCACTGCTTCCCGCGCATTGATAGTTCCGATCGAAAAAGCCGTTCATTGAATACTTTGCACAAGGATATTTCAACATCTAATATTGAATGCCCTATAGAATTTGTGTTCGTTTTATTTCTTATAGTTTTCCGCATGACATACTAGTTTTTCAAAAAAATCTATGGACAATTTTTTCCGCAATCTAAGAAAATAGCCGTTTTTCATGGCCTTGGTATAGGGAACGCATGTAAAAATCAGAAACTTTGAAGCTGAATATCTCAAAATCTGATATTGATTCGATACCTCAACATTCGCCCACATATAAAGTACACTTAAAATAATCTTTTCGCGAAATTTCGAGAAAATCTGTAGAAAATCGATTTTGGCAGGAACGTCCTTAAATTCTTAGCTCTAACATTTTAAAACTAAAAGGCATTTTTAAAACTTTAATCATTTACTGGTCGTCGAACCGTATAAACTACAGTCAATAAGAATATATCCCGGCAAACATTGGTTATTTCTGTTTGATCAATATGAACATAAACTGGGTATTGTTCTACGTCTTTTGAGTACATGCTCATTATTTACACAGCCTAAGTTTTTTTTAAATGATAAATTTTAACATAAATTTGTAGAATATTAGAAAATAATAATTTATTTCAGTAAATAATTAACAAACTGAGGTTCATAAATTGATACTTCATTACGCGCATACACTTTGTCAATAATCTCTCAAATGCAGTTGCTGTTTGTGATTTTGTTATAAATGATTTCAACATATGTCAGGTCTTCAACTCATTTTCAATTTTTTTACGAAACATTACAAAATTAGACTATGATAATAAAAATGAAAATAAGCATTTTCGAAACTGCGCCTTCCGAAACGCGTGTGAAGTATTCAATTGGTGTGCGCAGTTTTCGAAGTATTGACAATTACCGTAGCCTTTGCCACTGTTCTTACTTTTATAATCGAGCTTTTGGCTTCGTCAAGAAAGTCGAGAAATATTGAAATAGATCCAGAAAGATCGAGAAAACTCGAAAGAGATTTAAAAAGATCGGAAGACATCGATAGGTTTCGAGATCAGTTAAGAAAGTTCGAAAAGGATGACGAAAGATCGAGAAAGATCGATAAAGATGGAAAACGATCGATGAAGGATGAAGGTCCAAATTGATCGAAAATGATAAAAAAATATCGAGAAAGATCAACCGAGCTCAATGGAGATTGCTATCCACGAAGATCAAGCCACCGAGATTATCCAGAATGATCAAGAAGAATCGGGGAGAAAGATGCAAAATAATCGAGTATTGCTCTTTGTGCAATATTTATAATTTTGTATTTTTATAATTTCTAGAATCTAATTATTTCATTATGAACGTTGGGTGTATGCGAAAAGAGGTGGATGAAGGTAATTAGTTTATTCGTTCGTGGGTGTTTGCTTGTAGGTACGTACGTAATACCACATCGACAGCAGGAGAAGTAATTAAACATAAGGGAAAAGAGAGTAACAATTTAAATATTCATAATAACTATTAATGTAAATATATTATCCAAACTGTTAAGAACTTTATCATTTATGACCGCGTTTTTATCAACTCTAATTTTTGTCTGTCTGTCTGTTTGTCCGGTGCAAATCTTGTAATCGATTTTAAACTAACTTACCGATAAGCTAGAGACTTGAAAGTTTTAGGATAGCCCAAAATTGGATGACAATGCATTCCTTTATCGTTTATTACAAGTTTCAATCAGTTTTAAGAACATTTTCAGCAAATTTAAATTTTATATGAAAAAAATAAGTTTCAAAAAAAAAGAAATGCGCTTATTTTCCGTTCTTGATTGAATCTATACATTCCTTTATACTCGTTTTTCTTTCGTTGTATTGTCCTTTAGCATTTAGCGGGGGGTCCGGCGTTTTCCCCCCTTCCTCCGTCGCGCTTGTCCTTTGTTTTCCTTTCGCAATCGGGAAAAGTCCTCCACTGACGTCATTAATTCCCTTGCCTATATATACTCATCCACGACGGCAAGTGGAGCAGTAGTGAATTAGTGTCATAAATATATAAAGTGCTGCAACAGCTCACGGATTCTGGCTTGAGAAAACCTCATCAGGATTCTCAACAATTCTGGATGGTGTAAGCCACCAGAGGAGCCTGTCATCTAAAACCACTTGCATATTCTTTTCATTTTGAAACTGCTCTTTTCAGATTGTTTATAAATGTCATAGTTTAAAATCGATTGTAAATTTTGACCTATTAAAACTAAAAAGCAGAAAATAATTAATAAATAAAAAATTCTTTTTAAAAACCACGTTTTTATAATTGGACTAAAAAGGATAAAATAATTTTTCCCATCCACACAGGTAAATACCATGCCGAAATAAATACGCAATGATTTTTCATTTTATTAGAAAATAAAATATTTGTAAGACTTAAAATGGAAAACGTGGGGCGCAATAGAGGTAACAGAAATGACTCTTTGACGAACAATAACAAATGAGAAACTTATGCTTAAATGAACAATATGACACGCTAGTTTAGACATGCTAGTCATTTCTGTTACCTATATTGCGCCACACGTTTTCCATTTTAAGTCTTACAAATATTTTATTTCCTAATAAAATGAAAAATTATTGCGTATTTATTTCGGCATGGTATTAGTGACCTGTGTGGATAGGAAAAATTATTTTACCCTTTTTAGTCCATTTATAAAAACGTGGTTTTTAAAAAGAATTTTTTATTTATTAATTATTTTTAAATAAAAGTTTAATTTTTCAAACAATAACATCTAATTAAGTTCAAAGATACAAACGAATTTAAAAAATTATAATACAATATTACATGCATTAAATAAAAAAAATGAAGAGATAAGGTAAAAGTATGCCTTTTTTTGTTCACAGGTTAATTTGAATTGCGAATCAAATAACTTGTACGTATCACCGTTGATGGATGAAATATATTCTGTTTTTCACTCCTTTATTGATATAATAACAAAAGTGGCTCAACAACTACCACGTTTAGACACTTGGGTACTTGGGATCGTAGATACGAAGCCGTATATTCCTATAGATTTACCAGAAGGGTATTTAAAAGAAGCACACCATCGTCTGGATGAAATCATTCGAATTGTTTTTCAGCCCCTTAATGGATATGTTGCCCACATGCATGACTACTTCCACGTGGTTTTTGATCCAGACACTTATCACAATATTATTAATTATATAGCAGAAAATCACAAGTTTTCATCTTACGTCACTAAAGTTACGGAATTTAATAATTACATATATGAAATCATTGGATCGGTAAGTTAATATTTTATTAATTTCGTAATTGTAAGTTTAATTGTTATATTCTTGCGACTTTTTATGTTTTTCTACGAATTACTCTCAATGTTTTGTCTCACAATTGTTATCCACCGAACACAAGCAAAAATAGGTAAAATCTAAAATCTAAATTACATTGTATATGTTAAGATGCACACACACAAAAATCTTTTATTTATTGCTTATCAGCAATATGCAGCAGTGTTTATGGTTATTGGTTACTGGTTGCTTATAAATATGAGAAAATCCGCGCATTTGACACCTAGTATTTGTTAACCGAGCCTTACCTGCCTGTATGGCTTTAAGGCTCGGGCCCCATAGCGCGGAATCGGGATACGCCCGAACCAGCGCGAGACCCCTTCTTCCGGCAGTCTTTACCAATCTATCTCAAAGCGGCATGACTTCTCGAGCTCTCCGGTGAGGAGAGGACCTTTCTAATCCCTACCATACTCTGCAGGGTCGCACTCGAGTTGCATTGCGGAACAAGCGAGACCTTCCAGACCCCGGGGTGGGCCCTTCCAGTCCTACAGAATGCTCCTAACCCAGCATGCAGGCTATTGAAACCACTACCCGCGCGAGTATAACACGAATGGCTGAGTGGGTCCCCCGAAGGGTTCCTTGGCTTGGAACAGCCCCCGCGAGTACCATTTAATATGACCTGGTGAGACATTGCGAGGGATGGCTATAATTCAAACACCAGCCCTCTACCAGTTGCGTACATGCCTACATGGGATTGGTCGCCCAGCTCGACGGATGGCGGGGTCGCCAGCTCCCGAAAGGCCAAAGTCCTCACCTGCATGCTTGTTTACTGTGCGCCCGATAAGCGAGACGTCACTTTTCTGTGGCCCTCGAATTTGGGGCGCTCACAGGGCGTCCTAATACCGCCGATCCCGGGGGCCATGCTTGATTTGCGGCTTTGGACTCCGACCCAGGTTCCTCCGCCACCCAGTTCACAGAGCCCCGCTTGCGCGAGGTAGCCCACATCTGGCGCAGCCGAAGCAACTTCTCTTGCTTCCCTTATGGCCGACCACGTGCCCGTAGCCTACCTTCCAGTGTGTTGGGTCGCCCAACACCGTCAAGCAGACTACCTGAGATTGTCTGGAGGAACTCGGAAGACGGCACACTGTTCCTTAGAGGAGGAGGAGCCTAAGGTGAGGACCAGGCTCAATATCCTCCTCCTTCTCTGTGGTAGCGATGTAGCCTCAGTTCCCTGACCCGGAAACATCGGCCTTGAGGGTGTCTCGAGCCATCCAAGGAACGACAACCTTCTCGAGGAAGGGGCGGGCTCACCACATTCCGTCTCCGGTCCGGAATCGGGCCCTCTCCGCCCCCCCCCGGGGGGGGGGGGGGGAGAAAATTCGTGCACTAGATCCAGAGTCTTTTTGCCGAAAAGACAACATAACACTCCGTTGAATCCCATGTCCTTATTGACGCCAAACTAGGTAAAAATGCTTGTTGAATCATGCCCAGTATATGAAAACCGATTGAAACTATTAGTATTAACTGAGTGATTACCGAGGAAATTCCATTTCTGAACTTATTATTTTGAAATCATTTAGATGTATTATCGAGAATGTTCGTGTTTTGTTCATTTGTACAGTTTCAAATAATTATAGAATTATTATTCCTAGAATCAGAAATTTGATTCAAGGATTAGATAGAATTGAAAATATTATATTTTTCAATCGATTTTGGTTTGCTAGGTTGGTCATATTGAAATATTATCCGAAATATGGAAGATGTTCTTACTTATCAGTGGACCGTGAAACCATTACTTCTTATTACGTTTAACCCGCTCAGTGTTTTAATCAGTAATTAAATCGGTGCGACCAAAAACAATTTTAAAAATTAAAATATGTAGAAAATTTCCAAAGATTGAAAAAATTGAACAGCGAATGAGTTAATTAAATTCGTGTGCTACTTTTATTTCGCCCAGTAGGCGTAAAATATGTCTTTACGCCTCTTTTTGCGGGCATTAAGTTGATTTCCACTTCTACGATGCCTAAAGTGAACCCTAGGGCGTAAGCGATTGTGATTTTTCTTGCCTTTTGATTCACTTAACGCCCAATAGACGTGAATCATTTGTACCCTTGCACTGATGCATTAAGAGGTATGTCTTTCCGCCTATATATGACGAAAAATATTCCAACATAAGGAGCAAGACTGTTCCCTCAGGCGGCTTCGCCGTTCCTCGAGCACCTCGGTCGCCACCGGGTGTAAAGTCGCACTGAAAAATAACTGACAATGTCGTCTAAATAGAATAGCATTTCGATTCCCCGTAGGCCCGACAGAGATATGTCCACCAACCATTAAAATGCACTTGGATAATTTTTGATACCTACGGGTAGACGGGTATATTCATAGTGCCCATCGGGTACAGAGTACGCGTTTAGAATGCCAAGTAAACGGCATAACCCGACTAGAACGAGTGTGGACAGCATGGACCGACCCGGGTGAGGGGGGGGGGGGAGTCTTTGCCTCCTTCCGCGTTTGAAAACCCCGAAACCTAAATGGCGACTTTCGCACTCCGCCTCCCAAGCTCCGGAATAATGCGTTCAAAGAATACGTGGGTACACAATTTTGAATGATATTGTATTTTGTTATCGTACTATTTTATTATACTTTTATCTTCTTCTAATACATTGCTATTATATTGTATTTAAAAGGTATTTATACGCATTTATATATAAATAAAAAAATAAATATCCGTACGGCCCAAGGCCAACTTACGTTTAACAATCGGGGCATTCGCTGTGAAATAACCTACGTTTCGGAGTCAGGTTTCGAAATTAATTCAAATTTGAACTACGTTTAGAATGGGCAAAGATAAGCTTACCCTGTAAATTTTAGCTCAAAATAATAATTTGTTCAGTTCAAGTTATTGATAAAAGATTAAATGACGAAAATTAAAATTATTATTTTTTAAACAGCGATATCTCGAAAAATATAATTCAGAAAAAAAATGTTTAATTCGAAAATGTACAGAAATGTATAAATTTTTCACTGGCGTAAATGATATAAACAAAGTATTATTGTTTATACCAAATTTTCAAGATTATTTTGTTGTAACTAAATTTCCGAGCGTATGCTATCCTTATTATTCTTGTGACAAAAACAAAAATTGTTCACAAAAATATTTTCATTAATTTCGCGAAATTTCAGTTTGTAATCTCTGAAATTGGCTTTGTAATGTAAAGAAAGCCGAGCGCATGAATGTTCGTGCGCCGTGTCATCGGCCAGGCCGCTGATAAGTACCGGCGGCCCGGCCATATAAAACACTCCCTCTCCTTTGATTTTTGTCATTTGCTTTTGTAGAAATTAGGAATAGATGGATAGTAAATTGATTTTGAGTCCAGTGATGACTTTGAATTGGATCCTATATTATAAAGTAATATTTTTTTCTGAGAAATCACCCGCTACCATCACTTTATCAGAGGGTAGATTATCTTTTTTCGTTTTTATAAAATTGCTTTGGTTCCTGGCTATGAAATCGTGAATTTGAAGTTTGAATAATCGAGATTCAATTTCTTTAAAAGATTCTTCTCTGTTGTATTCACTATGAGTGATGTCTTAACTATGAGTGTGCAGTTTTCGCAATTTATGAAAATAAATTACACTTCATATAAATGATTTTCCAATATATAATCTCTTGGAGGGTGTACGCGGCAGGGCCATGCCGCAAAGCCACGCTCATGATTCTAGCGGGTATGGTCCGAGATGAAACACCACAAAAAAGATGCAATGTATATTTCTTAATATAGATATTGTATCTTTCCTTTCGTTCGTTGATAATCAAATTTTTCAATTCCTATAATTAATATGTACTTTTTCAGTTTTTAAGGTAATGGTCACTCCGCGAGCACAAATCGGTGCTGGAATGAAGGCCAAATAATTTTAATTTAGTTCGATTTCCGAACTTGGTTCGATTTATTCCGCTATTCCAAGATCTTCTATATTAAAATTATTTTCACTTAAGAAAAAATTGCGGAAAAGAAAATTCTTACTTATTTTATTAGCAATTGCCGTTCGTTTAAGCGTAATTGCGTGGCATGGAAAATTACAATACTCCTAATAAGCAAAGTCTTCTTGTGATAATGTCGAGATAATATCTGATTCAGGTGCATTTGTGAGGACCGGCGGTTTTTTATTAAAATCTATTATTGTACACTTTGGGAAGCGGTATTTAATTGTACATACGTTCGCTCTTAATATTCAAAATCACTCTTATTGTACGCTTATTGTACTGTTATTGTACACTTCGGGAAGCAGCATTTAAGTGTACGTACTTTTCGTGTACTCTTCTCGTAACGTACACGAAGCGTACGTACTCTTCATGTACCTTTAATTTCACTCTTACTCTATTCTTCGTGTACGCTTCCATTTTTTCCAGGGAAGAAAGATATTTTCTGGAAGAGCAAACTTTCATTGAATGTTTGAATCCGCAACTTTGAGGCACTTTGACGTTAACTACCTTGCGCTCTTAATAAATTCAAATAAGCGCCTTGATCCGTCTTTGATAGAGCTTTGCTCCCTAGTTACAAATCACGTCGATATATAGATTTTAAGTGCATATTTTACGATATCTTTAAATTTATTAGAAGTTTACTAGTTAAGAAATATACGTAGCCTCAATATTTTACTTGTGGTTGCGAGCGAATGTGCATGACTCATAGGAAGATTTTGATGGCTGAGATCATTAACTGTATCAAATAAATTCCAATCAAGTATATTACATTTTATTGGTTTGAATTCGAAAACGTTTTGAGATTAGCAATAATTTAGTTTTGATCCTTTATGATCTGCAGATGTGTTTGGACCATATGTTCTCCCATCAACTAGCTCAAAGAGATTTCAAAAAGGAAGTTCATTAAAATAAAGAACACACGTAATCCGCTGCAAAGGCTTTTCAAGTGTTTCTTCTACTCTTCTGCGTTATCCACATTTCCAGCCTGTAGTCGCATTATTTCTATGTTATTTCTACTCATGTCACAACTTAATACAACTACATTATCAAGTCTATTATTCAATTGATTTGTGCGGTAATAGAAATAGCACTACACAGTTATTGTGAATGTCTAGAAATGGTAGTAACATGGTCCATATATTTCGATGAACGTTCAACTATAAGACTAAGATGTTCTTCTGCAATAAATCGGAGCTTATATTTAGCGCCCTCTTTGAGTAATAGTGTTATTGTCAAGATCATGCAAATCTAACCCATGAATAGGAGGAGCCTTCTGAGCATTTAGTTTCAAGTTTAAATCTACTTTCCAAACCTACTTTTGTGAAACGCAGCAGGGATATTTGATAAGTTGCTCTATCACTGCAACCATATTGCTGTGCAACAGGTGCGGTGTCTGCCAAACTAATGCGTGTTAATGTCGAACTTACATGATTTGGATTGTTTAGAATATATTCTGCATTGTCTTCTTCGTCCGATGAAATTGGAGAAACTGATTCTGTACCTATATAATTTCGTCAACCGGAAATGGAAGGCTGTTAACATTGACCGATACTTTTTCTTGCCTTTACATCGCAGTTCGTTCTTCTCTCATCTGGATCTCTCATCTCTCAGTGATGTCAAATAGTTTGTAAGCTTCGATTATAAAATTATCAATTTCGATTGGTAAATATTTTCCAATGAATCTGTAGTTACATTTTTATGACAAGGGTGTGAGAAACGAAAGAGATATTTGGTTTGGTGTATAATACATTTACTTTAGTCGCAACTATATCTGCAGTTTCTGAAAATAAAGGCAATTTTCTCCAAAATTATGTAACCCCCTTACTTGTTCTATCTCTCCGCAGTTTAAGAGAACAAAAAATTGCACAATTCAAAACGGATCGAGATGAAAACTTAATTTTCGACGACATAATGCAATATTTTGGACTCTCATAAAACAGTACATTAGGAATGTGTTATTAATATATCTTGACGGTTGAGTTGGTTATGACCAATTGGATATCCATTTCTGTAGTAGAAAGTTCTGAGCGGGGGCGCAGAGCTCTGTGAATTCCCAGCACGCCTAGCAGTGACAAAAATGACTACGGGGCCTCGAAACATTAACTTTGTTAGCTATTTTCTATTATTAACGTATATTATATTGCAAGTCTATCTCAATGATAATAATATAGTTGGCTTACCATGTCGAAAAATCACACCATTTAAAGTTTTAAATTTCCTTTACTTAACGTCTTCTGTATCCTGTGATAGTAATTTTGACCAACTTCATATTATTTTGTTGTATCGAAATGTCATAACCTTTAAATTTTCTACTTAAGAAAAATATAATAAAATAACAATAAAACTGAGCTAAAAAATGCCGGAACATAGCAAAAGAGATCGATCAAGATCACGATCTAGAGAAGGTCATAGACATAAGAAAAAAACCGGAGAAAAAATCGAAAGATTAGAAAATAGATTAAAAATTTGTATACTGGTGTTACGTACCGGTGGTACGTAGCGTCCATCCCACCAATATTATATCATTTATTCTAATAAATTAACCTATTATCATTTATCCAACGTGAGAATATGCACGAGGTGCATCCTCGCACGGTAAAGCCGAGCGAAAGAAGTGCATCCTCAGCGTAATCCCACGATTGGAAAGATTCGAGACCGCATCGGAGAAGTCAGTTGGTGAACGGCGTACACACAATAAACGTCGCGGCTAATAATTGTACATCCTACTCCACCGCTCACAAACGTAACACTGGCACTTAGTTCGAATCCAATTATAGTAAAAGATTTTAAAACTGAAATTTTCTCAAATTCTTCGTTGTCTGGTTGGGGATGTTTTTGCAATGGTCATTATAGTTATTGGTTTTGGAACCAAGAAGAAAAATCTAAGCATATAAATTATCTTGAATTACTAGCTGCCTTTTTTGTATTGAAATGTTTTGCGTCAATATTATAGCTGGGAACAACGAAACCTATCCGCCTCAGATAGGCCACATAATCTCTCAGTTGTTGTTGAGAAAAGCGATCTGCCAGTTCGGGATGCATTACTGCAAACCGACTATGCATTCGCGCCATGTAGCCTCTCTGTTGCGGACACCTCTCCTCGTAGCAGCGCATAAGATCTTGCCTGAGATCCTCCGTCCACTGAAATCGTCCGTGGATATGAGCTGGTCGTCATCCCGGGACACCTGTTTCGGCTCCTCCACCTCGGGACTGGGCTGCATCCGAAGCAGCCCGATGGTCAGGAGCCCTGCGCGTTGCATTGCTTGTAACCGCAAATACAGGGAGTAGGGTGGTTAGCCTTACTCCCTGTTGTTATGCCTCTCTCGTTTGTCTCTTACCTCGCCATCCACTGGGGTTGGTTACCCAGGCTCTGGCAAGATTGCTAAGAGTCCACGGCCCACCAGCTTTAATAAGCACGCGTGAAGGTGAGAGTAGGCCATTTGTGAAGATAGGCTAAGATGCAGCTTTTTGCATAGCCGCATTGCGTCACGCATCATTCCCTTTGGGCCCCTATTTTATAATTTTTATTGTTATTGTCGTTGTTATTGTTATTATTATTATTTTAATAATAACTTTAACAACAACATTGGTTTCTTATGTCGCTCAATCTGTACGATAGGTGAGAAATTTTTGCTCAAATCTCTACCAGATCAGCGTGAAAGGTCAGTGCCAACCACGCCGCAAACCATGAGGTAGGTGATTGCAGTGTCAGTCATGAGTCGATTCCCGTCTGACAGCACCTCAAAAAATGTTAAACAGACAGCATGGTTCGTCTTACACATCGCGAACTGCTGCTTGTAAACAATTCCGAAAAACTGCCAGATCGGGGATCGAACTCACGACCTGCGACTTCGTAGTCCCCCAGACAGCCAGATCTGCTGCATATTGCCGCATATAAGGGAAAAATCAGGCGGCGGATATGTCGGCAGAACTACGGAATATGCGTCATCACATATACAGCAAATTTGCTGGAAATTCTCACCTGCCGACTAGTCTGCGGCGATTCTGACGCATTTCTGCGGAAGAGATTAAAAGGGTCGGCGAAGGGATTAAAGACGCATACAAACACGGAAGCCGCGTCGGTCCCGTTCGCATATTCTGCTGTGCCTTGTATGTCATGTTTAACCTCAATAGTTTGCTTGCTTCAAAGTTTTTATTATGGAAAAAAGGGACATAAGACCTGCTGATTAGACCCATACACTTTATTATGCCGTTATTTGCGTTTTCTTAATTGCAAAAATAGCTTTAAAATCTATGTATACATTATGTGTAGGTAACATTTATCAGCTACAAGGATGCACCTTTGGACGAACGTCGTGACGTTACTGTTTGTCGTCTCGTGTATGTATATTGAACCTATTTGTAAAATAGCAGAACTTTGTCCATAGTACAAGTTTGCTTGTTCCGTTTTAAAATTTCGGAGCAAACTTTTGAGGTTAAATATGACATAAATGCAGAGTATAGAATATTCGAACGAAATTGGTTGACGGCCGAACCCGCATAGTGACGTCACACGAAACTGTTTTTAGTTTTTTAAATGGCAAATAAAATACTCAAATTAATAAATTAATTTTTTTTTCGGTTCTATTTGTGTTATTTATAACCTAAATTATTATTTAAAATAATAAAAAATAATACAAAAATTTTACTGGTGAACCCCATTCTTTGAGAACATCATTTTGCGTGATTTCTATAATGAGATTCGTATCCAAGTTTGCAGACATTTATACAGGGACAACATTAACTTCATCCGTAACTGCATGTAACCAGGTTTCGGATAATACTATGACACCGTAAGAAGAAATAGACTTGGGACTAAATACATTTAATCTGTTAATAAAATGTTAAATTTATCGTTTTTAAAACTCCGAATATAGTTCCACAAATACTTCGAACTTATTACATTGTTTTACAATTACAATTTTTAATCGCAACTGCATTTTTTTAATTTCAACTGTTTTTAATGCTGCACACAATCTACACACTTTCACAGAATTGGAGTTTCGTCTATAGTCTAATATAGACTTTATAACTGTGACAAATTGGACGTAATTTATGATTATTATAAATAGTTTTTATTGCTAGGAGGTTATTTTATTAAAACTTAAATTAATTCTTCAGGATTTCCGAAAGAAACAAGTTTTGCGCTGACTTGCTCAAAAATTCAAATTTTTTACACGTTTGCTGCCGCATCTTTTCGATTCAATAGTTTCGATACTTGATAAACGAGAGAAAATGGCTGCGTCCGTCACCTCTCGTCTCCTGTTCGCCCCCTCTCTCCTGGTCACGCCGATCGCCCCCTATCGCGCTTGCCTCGAGCATGCATGCGTGCACATGTGTGGGGGTTCACCGACGCGGCTTCCGTGTTTGTATGCGTCTTTAATCCCTTCGCCGACCCTTTTAATCTCTTCCGCAGAAATGCGTCAGAATCGCCGCAGACTAGTCGGCAGGTGAGAATTTCCAGCAAATTTGCTGTATATGTGATGACGCATATTCCGTAGTTCTGCCGACATACCGTCCGCCTGACTTTTCCCCTTATATGCGGCAATATGCAGCTAGCTGGTTGTCTGGGCCAGTACGCTACCGCCTGAGCTACGAAGCCGGTTATTATTATTACGGCTTTATTAACTTGAAAGGGATACAGAACGGCCCCGTTCAGGCCAAAGGGCTGCCCCCCCCCCCCCCGGCAAAAGTTGTTTTACAGACCGACCTCCAATGATATTTTCTGAGAACAAAAATTCAGATGTATTAGTAGAATTTTTAAACTTGCTCAAATGCCTCTATATCCATGCAAACATAGTGAGAATTGTAGAAGACCTGATGCCTCTTTGGAAAACGCGCTTGTTCATGACATCGGGCAAGCGTAGAACCATGTCTAGACTGGTTCAATTCCAAAGATGTATCTATCAGGGAGATTCTCTGAGTCCTTTGCTCTTCTGCATCTCACGTTGCTCTCCGACAATCTCAAGGATATAAGTGTGGGCCGCCTGGTGAACGCGTACATAAGATCACCCATTTATTCTATATGGATGATCTTGTATTCAGCATCAGGCGAGGATCAATTGCATCTATCTATAAATATCGGCCTCTCATACTTGAGATATACAGACATGGAATTCGAATGGGCAAGTGTGCAATAGTTCATTTGCGCAGAGGAAGGTCGGACTCAATTAACAACGATACGGAGTTCGTCCACGGAAACGCCATCCGCCACCTTAGCGCCGAGAAAACCTACACACACCTGGGAGTGCCTCAGAGGCATGTCCAGGATGTGCAGACTGCTAAAACGACCATCGTTAAGAATTACCGGCACCTTCTCCGTCAGATCTGGTCATCAGAATTGACGGGGAAAAACAAGGTGGCAGGCACGAATATGTTGGCCGTTTCACCAGTGCTCTATTCATTTGGAGAACTTAAGTGGAACGTTGACGAGCTAACGCAGTTTTCATTCAAGATCGCGAGCCATTAATTCCAGTCGGGACTTAGCCGATTTCATACATCTAACCTCAACGATCTGCCTCTGGAAGTCATCCGATTCGTGGCTTCCGAACGACGGGAAAACCGAGTGCGCGCTCCGATCGTTTACTATAGCGCGCCGATAACAATCATTTCTGTACGGGTGTTGGTCGGGATAATAACAATAAATAATAACATTGCGAAGAGCATAAGAGAGTATTCCTTAAATCCCGACCAAAAGAGGCCTGCATCCGTAACAATCACGTTAATAAAGAAAGTGAATCAGGGATTGTAACCCTGCATAAAATATCTGCGCAAAATGAGGTCCAAGTAGACATTCCACGCTTGATTGGTGCATGATCATGACCTCACGCTCTTGGGTACCTCTTGCAGATTAACCGATAATCTGGTTATCTCAATGATAGGAGAGAATGTGCCATCTGCCACTCTTGCACCCTCCCATATCGCCACATTTGCGCGGCACTATTTGTAGACCAAACGCTTCCAATGCCGTCTTCGATGCTTCTGGGTCAAACAAAACTGTAACAATAATTCAGTTCTAATTGGCAGCCACAATTTTGATTGTCCTTTAAATGCGAAATGTGTTTAAAATTTTACAGGATAGAATTCTAGATGAATGCGATAACAATTTACGGACCACATAGTTTTCCAACGACGGAATTTAGTGAAGATTTGCAACCTTTTCTAGAATATTTAGGAAAAGAAGAGGTTTTTAGTGGGAAACATTAATATTAACTTTTCATGTTAGGTAGTACTTTGAGTGCAATGTATATCACCAAGCGTATTGTGCACAAGGGTATGTGTCCGAAATAAATACGATTACGTTAGATGCTCGATGTTCGAAAACATGTATGTCGGGTGGTGGGGTCGGGTCGGGTCACATCAACGGGTCAGCGCACTTTTCCTTCTTGTGGAGTCAAATGCCAGTCTATTTCATAGCAGGAACCCTCTTGGAACTTCTACGTTTGGAGTGTAACGTTCCTAATTTACAACCAATCTCTGCAATTAGTAAACATGTATTTCTCTCTGTTTATAATATATTCATCAAGTACTAAATGCATATACACCAAAATCAAAGTCCGATATACAAAAATCTGTTACATTTCGCAAAGCACTGTTAAATTATCCACCGAGATCGAAGGCTTTGGTTACTAATTCCAAATACTATGTAACTCTATAATTAATTTAATTACTGATGAGACACAAAATACAATGTTCGCGTATTGTATAAACTTGTAATATAATATTGATTTCAGACTCGACACGAATATTTTCCAAACTGTAAGCTTAATAAAGAAAATGCAATAATAGGATTAAGGCATTACACTGAAGATATTAGGAACCTTATAATTAATGAACTTCTTAAAAGACATAAAAAACTGAATCTCGAAATATGTACTAATTTTGAAGGACTCAAAAGTAAAGCCTTAACTATGCCCACAACTACTGAAGAACTGCTAAATCAAGGTAAAATATAAATTAAATAAATGATTTATTAGTATTATTTACTTTACCATAGTATTATTTGTTTAATCCTGGATTCAAATAAAACTATATTATACAGTTTCACTTATCAACTAATATTTACAACAAAAACTAATTGAAGAGCTCGGATTTGACCATGTAAACGGTTATCGTTACTCCGTCGAAAACCTCTAGGTCACCATTAGAGAGGATTAACTGTCATAAAATCAATATTGGACATGATTTTGATAACATAAAAGTCACAATTTTAAAAACAAATGTTATTTTTCACGTTAACATTGTAAATTATCTGTTATGTGCTGTCATATTGGCTTCGTAGCTCAGGCGGTAGCGTACTGGACTACGAAGTCGTAGGACGTGAGTTCGATCCCCGGCTGGGCAATTTTTCGAAATTGTTTTCAGGCAGCAGTTCGCTATGTGTAAGACGAACCACGCTGTCTGTTTGGCATTTTCGAGGTATTGTCTTCAGGCGGAAATCGAGCCATGGCCGATGCAGTACTTAATGTGGGTTTCTGCAGTTTCCTACATTCTCGACAAATGTGAGTATGGCGCCATCTAAAGACGACCTGCAGCTCTCGCAATGGTGCTCACCTGTACCCGGACAAGCTCCATGAGAGCTTTTGGGACACCTCGATCGAGGTGGAAGGTTAAACGTAAAAAAAAAAAAAAATATTGAAACAACTCAAACTTTTTTTGTTATAAAAGTTCATAAAAACGAACTTTCTTGTAAGAGTCGTACAATTTCTCAGTCAATTTTCAACTTTGAATTCACTTAAAAATTTAAATTGTAATTTTTTCTGGTATGAATATTTTTTTTCTATATATCTTTTAAGTTTATGGTTTTCAGTTTTTGTTGCAAAAAATTTGTTTCAATGCATTTTTTCAAATTTAACATGTATTGCACACAGAACAATGGATTATTTTAAAGTAAGCTGAATATTTCTTTAATAATAAATAAATCACACTCGTTGAGAAATTATCCGACTCCTGGGTTTTCTACGTAAAAAATGGCTAAATAATGTTTCTATTATTTATAAATACACGGATCCACGATTCGTAGGGTGCATTTGGGAACTTTATGTCTGCACACGCACACGCACACACCCACGCACATGCACACGTACATACACATACACGCGTGCATACACATACACGCATGCACGCGCGTGCACACGCACAGACACGCATGACAAACGTAATTCTTTTTGAGCTTGGCAAGACCTAACACGGATCTGATTAGTTTTTGGCGATTATCCATACATCGGGTCTTTACAAAAATCATTTAAAAAACTTTAAAAAAATAAAGATTTCCTTACGTATGTATTTCTTTCAATATTCTTTGATCGAAAACAATGAATAAATTGTCAACAGACTCAGGGCAATTGTGTAATTCGCTGCGTTCTAAGTTTGACAGCTGATTAGTTGCTTGGAATGGAGATAACGCATGCGCATTGCCAGTGTAAATGTTCAAAACATAGTAAACGTGTAATATGCATCGAATAGAATATTATAATACTGTTACATCCTATGTAACTCTTGTACCAAATAATTTTTACTTGAATGCTTCAAATAAAAATTGGTTTTGTTCCTTGTAAGTATATACTTCTACATCAAAAGCATCTGTCTATTTTCTGAAATTAACATGAGTTCTAGGAAAAGTAATTAATTTGGTTCTACGGCGAGGTTAGATAGTACGCCTATGTGATATCAAACTAGACTAAATTTCCCTAGACCCCACCCAAATTATTATTTCTATATTAGTCCAGTTAAGTTAGCAAAAAAACGACGTCTAGCGGGAAAAAATCCCAAATCGAAATCAAAATGTTGAAGGCGTCTTGAGAAGCTTAACTCTCAGTTTTCGGGACAAAATAGCTTGTGCCCTTCGAGAAAAGTCCAAAAAACAAAAAAAAAAACGATATTTTGTAAATAACTCGGCTCGGAGTGAATTTTTTGGACATATAATAGCTGATTTTGTAGGGTTTTTCATGCTTTACAATTTATGTCCTATGATTTTTTAGCATGCGATGCATACTTTTCGAGTTATTGAAGAAACGAGCGAAAAATGAGTTAAATAACTCAGTGAATTGCTCATATCTCATTTTCTTCGACATTTATCGAAAAAGTAGTTTAAATGAAACTTGTAGCATTTTTAAAGAGCTTCGATTTGAGTGGTCATATGTTACATTCTGATGAAAAGAACACCCTACAGAGCGTTTTTAATTCGCGCGGTCGATGCGAGCCATCACGAGAAACATGCAGCAGGCCTATACGATTTATACCACGTTCGCTCTCTCCTCCCTCCCTCTTTCTCTCTCTCTCTTTCTCTTTCTGTCTCTCTCTCTTTATTTTAATATATTTTAAGTATAATAATAAGGAAATAGAAATGTTGAATAAGAAAAAATGAATATGATAAGTGCTCCAATTTGCGTCCTTGTAAAATTTTCTGTTTAATTAAAAAAAGAGATGGTAAAAAACAATATTACAAAATACATTCTTATTAATGATGAATTTTTTTTCTTCTTGAGGATCTGCATTCTGTACCGTCTTCTGCTTAATAATGGTTCCTGAATTGGTTCACTGACGCTGTCATTGTCATTTTCATCATCAACGTCATCTTCATCCTCCATTCTGCTGCAGTTGTCGCAATCTTGGCCACTACAATGTTGGCAAATTGCTGAGCATTTGAAGCCCGCTTTCCTGCATTCACAGGCATTACCACATTTTCCTTTACACTTACACGAAATAAGTTTCAGCACTGTAACTGTTTTATTCTTTCTGTTCTTAACAAAACGCTAGTCACTGTGATAAATACAGGCACAATTTTCAGAATAAACCAATCTCTAGTAATACTTGTCAAATTCACATATATTTATATTTATCAAAATTCATAATTCCCTATACTTTCATTCACATTATTCATATTAAATTAAATTCACAAAAATAAAGTCATCAATAGTCCTTTCAATTAAATTATTCAATAGTCAATAGTTCCTTTACACTTTACTGCATCAAGATCGTTACACATAGCTTAAACATCACATTTTGTAAATTGAACAAACTATTTCTTTTAATTCCAATATCATTCCGCAATAATCTTAAATTTATCTCATATAACATAATACGACTTTTTATCATTGAGGCTACAAAATTGATACGCGTCAAGAGAGAGAGAGCGACGAATTTAAAAAGGAAAACTAAAAGTTAAAGACATTTTTTACAAAAAATTAAAGAACGAAACCTGGCCAGGTATTTGAAGTTCTCGTCGCCCAAGTCTTCTTCAAAAATAAAACTGCGATTCAGCCTCCTCGATGTGGTAGACAATGCAACTCGGGACCAATCTTGAATGGTCGAACTGAAATCCTCCTGTACAGCCCAGAAATGATTTTTTATTCCTTCACCTTGGAATAGATTATGAAGGGTCCGTACTGCGTGAGAACGCGTCAAGGTGAAGCAACGTGGTCGAACATGAAAATCTTCGATGGCGTCGGTCCCAGGTTCTAAACTTCGGCTGACAATATCCTCAAATATTCACCGGGATATTCCTCGACAGTTGTCCATGAGCAACTTCGTCCGGTACACCTTGATTTTAAGAACCCCCGAATGACTTGGGACGAGGACACGACGGCCGATCAAAATTATTGTTCGAGACGTCCTGTCAGTTCGAAATCGTATCAAAATCTGTCATGGCGTCCTCAGTCTTCACGGCGCGGCGTGGTCCCGTTTGCCCGTTGAAGATAACACGCATGCTCGGTGAAAACTCAGCTAGAGTGCGTGTTCCGAAATTAGGCGACATAACTCTAATCGTTGATTGGTGAATACAAAATAGTCCAGCATAGATCGCGCAAATACATTGGAATTATTTATCACAAAGCGATTTCTCTCTCTTGCTCTACCTAATCTCTCTCTTGGACTACGGCCTACCAATACATTATAACAGTAAATTATAAACAACAAGACATCAATAGATATGACATTTGTATTGTACATAGTTGTATTTTACACCCAAAATGAAGTTCAAACGGAGAAAACCCGGTACTAGAATGCGTAGTCAAGTTCAACATGGATTCGATTTGTTTAAGATATCGGGCCCACGCAGTATGCGTATCCGATACATAGAACCTAAAAAACATCCCTAGCTCCCTCATAATCCGTTCACTGGGATTACTTTGTGGGTGTCGGATTGATGAAAAAACTCTTTTGATGGTATACTCTTCAAGCATTGACTTCCATAGTTTGGATAGGAACTGCGAACCATGATCTGATAAGATCGCCAGGGGTTTACCAATCACTGGAAAATAGTCCTTGGTTAGTCGATTAATGGTAGCAGCTGCCGTGGCTCTCTTTAACGCATAAAGCTTTACTAACTTAGTGAAAACATCTAACACAACAAAAACATATTGAACTCCTCCTACGGACATTGGCAGCGGCCCATAATAATCGACTGCGACAAGTTCCCTCGGCATATCTGATCGAACCATACAAAACTGGCCCTGCATTTCAATATTCGAGGGTTTTATGCGTTGACATATATCGCAACCTTTAATATATTTTTTGATGTCCCTTTGAATACCCTTCCAATAATAGTAATCGCGGAGATAATCATAAGTTTTTTGAAAACCCGGATGACCCAATGACTCATGCACCAAACCTAGGATCTGCGTAGCTACGGTCGCCGGTAACACAACACGCCATACATCGGTAATAGGATCCAGATGAAACAATATATCATTCCGAATCATAAATAGCTTCGAATTTTCTTTACGATTACAGTCATGCCGTACCTTTAAAATCAGCTCATCCTTCTGTTGCAACTCGCTTATATTTTTTAATTGTTTCATCAAAATTGAATTTTTTGGAAATAAGTTGATTTCTCCTGGACCTTTACCCACGTATGAATGAAAATCCCTAATGCGACCATTGCCTACTCGTGATACGAATAATCTATTATCTCGCTCATCTGAAAATCTTCCTTCGGGATGGCGACTGAAGAAATCAGCCACTACATTCTCCTTGCCCTCACAATAACCTATCTTATAACTGAACTGTTGGAGTATCAAATTCCATCTAATCAACCGAGGACTCTGAAATGGAGCGCTCGTCAAGAATGTTAAAGATTTATGATCGGTTAATATTATAAATTCTCGTCCGATTAAATAAGTTCGTAATTTCATAATGGAATAGATAACCCCCAACATTTCTTTTTCCGTTGTTGTATAATTAAATTCTGCTGAGGTGAGGCAGCGACTAACAAGAGATATAACGCGATGATTTCCTTCTCCGTCCACTTGGTACAACACCCCACTCACGCCGAGATCAGAGCCATCGGTTTGCAAAATAAAAGGCAAATCGTAATTAACATGCCTCAATGTAATGGAGTTAGCCAAACCCTGTTTAAGATTCTCAAAAGCTTGCGAATGTTTTGGTGTCCATTCCCATCGTTTTTTAGACCCTAACAAGTCTCTAAATGGTCCGATCAAAGCAGCGTGTTTCACACTAAACTGGCGGTAGTACGTGCACATCCCAATAAATTGTTGCAATTCCTTAAGATTGCGTGGCTCTCCAAAATCTCTAATTATGCTCAATTTATCCGGATCGGGTCTAACTCCCTGTGTCGACAACTCGAAGCCAAGGAATCGTATGGTCTGCGCAAAGAAAATCGACTTGTCCAAACGCAAGGTGAAATTATCATTTTGCAAGACCGTAAATACACTTTTTATTTGCTTAATGTGTTCATCAAATGTATTCGAAAAAAATAATAAATCATCTACATATTTACACAAAAAACAATCAAACCGATTTCCCAACGACAACGACAAAGCACGCATAAAACCAGCCCCGGCAGTCTTTAAACCAAACGGTATACGACAAAATTGATATAATTGTGATCCCACAAGAAACGCGGTGTATGGTCTTGAAGATGGATGTAAATCCACTTGCCAGTATCCATTAGCTAAATCAGTTGACGTTAAATACTGGGTATTATTAAAACGTTGTATAATATCATTTATTAATGGCGGTGATTCGTTATCCGACTCAATTTGCGCATTTAAAAACCGAGCATCCAGACACAACCGGAGTCGCCCATCCTTTTTTTTGACGATCCGAAGAGGATTACAGAATCCACTTTCAGACCGTTCTATGATGCCCAAATCAAGCATTTCCTGAACCTCGCGCTCCACCGATTCACGATAGACAGCAGGAATCGGATACGATTTACGTACAAAAGCATCTTTATCCCTTAAACGAATCTTGTGCTGATAAGATCCCCCAGGTGTATTTTTAACAGAAAACAATTTTTCAAAATCCAGCATCATGCCGACGAAAACCTCCCGTTGCCCATGATCCAACCCCTGTATACTTTCGACGATAGCTCGCACATCTTCCGAGTACGATCGTTCACCCTTTCCTCCATACAAATAGGAAATATCCGAGGTGACTCTATGAGTTTTTTCCCCTATACTTGGCTCATTGCCATAATCAAAATCTTCAAAACTAATCATATCATTAGAACAGTGTTCATACATTACCACATTACACAAAACCTTATTACCATATATATTCTCAAAAATATTACTTATATTGTACACATCATCACAATCATCAACATTATCGACTCTCCTCGACCGATCTCCATCAGCGGATTCCTCAATCCCTTCTGACGAATTTCTATTACTCAAATCATCAGCGATATCAATATATCTATCATCTAAATTTTTCATAGAACATATTCCATTAACATTATTCATATTATACACATTTATTCCCGAAATATCATTAGACAACTTATTTACTAAATTATAAAAATCACCATAAACTTTATCACAGTTATTATTATATCCCCCATGATATTGACCAATTTTATTGATCGAGAGGTCGATAATTTGAATGAAAGTGATGTTGTCTTCATTGACAGACGTGACCCTCTCCAAAGATGTGCGATCGTATGAAATGAGATCATTGGGAACGAGAGACTTATCGAGACACATGGTATCAGCTCCAAAATCCATCACTACCTTATTTTGCAGCAACCAATCATTTCCCAGAATCATAGGTGATGTTAATTGGGGAATGACCAACATATATGTCGGAATACATTTCTCTCCAATCATCAATTCAACAAAAATTTGTTTTCTGACTGCTGTAGGTTTTCTTCCAACCGCGGTTAACACAACATTCGTTACAGGGAGAACTCTAATAGAATAGTTTTTCTCAAAATATACAAATAATTCATGAGATATGCACGTTACCTGACTACCTGAATCTATTAGCGCTGAAATTGGCACCTTTTGTATATAAACAATTAATTTAGGACATATAGCAATATTGGGCGCCTCGGCATGGTTCACTTCCTCTTTGAATTCACTTTCTAGGTCCTCAACAAAATCATAAGGCGGACACTTAGATGGACCAGAAAACAAAGTGCCGCATTTTAGTTTAAAGAATTCATTGATTTATAATTTAAAGGAGGTGGGGGTACACTAAAAGGATTTAAATTTAAATTACTTACTGTCTGCAAACCTGACGTATAAGCTAACTGGTTAGTAACTGGCACATTCTGACTACAAACCGATTTCATTGGTATCAAATTGTCTGACTATCCATTGCTATACTACGCTGATCCCCTCTCAAACCGTGACTTTGCAGATGAAGTTTTTGAATTTGCGTCTTTTTTGATTGCTGATTTGAATGGTTAGACGAATCATATTTACGTTTCTCTTTCTCGCGTTCTTCAAATAACAAATCGCACTGATTCAATGCTTGCGCAACCATTTCTTCATCCGCATAATTCACTAAATTTAACTGCTCACGAATTCTTAAAGGTAATTGCTGAACGATTTGAAAGTGCAACGCGTGCTTCGTAAAAGAATGCTCCATATAACGCGCCTTTTTCAATTGATCGTAAAAATATGAAGTCAAAGATGAGTCTCGACGACAATCATATTTTCGATATAACCAATTGGACAATCCTCGTGCTCGAGTCGATTCGGAATAGAATTTATTTAAAAATTCTCTTCTAAATAATGTATATGATCTAAATATCTTAGACTCGAACCAGTCACGCGCCCGTTCACCTAAACAATTTTCTAATAATACCAATTTCATCTGTCCATCATATTGTTTAAGCTCGCAGTATTTATCAAATTTATTTAAAAATTCAATTGGATTCTCAGAAATGTTTGCATTAAACTTGGGTAAAACTAACTCAATTTTATTAACATTAGCAATATTGTATCTCAGTGCCTCTACTAATGCACCGTTGTTGACCTCCTCTCTTACATTTGACGTTTTTTCAAAAACAGCTGAATTCCCAGCTCCACTTTGATCTCGAACGCCCATCGTATGAGATGCATCTTCATGAGGTTCATTCGCACGCATAAACGCTTCAAAACGCACCTGACGCTGATTATTTTCAATGCGCATTTGTCGGATTTCTTTTACTAATTCGATCATAATATCACTTATTAAAGGATTCTGATTCATTTCCGGTTCATCATTTTCAGGCTCCTGTTCTTTAGAACGAGATTGAGATTGTTCGCAATTCTGATTCTCGCCCAAACTATTTACATCATCTGAATAATCAATTAAATTTTCATTAACATCAATTTCATTATCATCTTTGTCATCTTGTTTTTTGTTTTGATCATTTTTTCCCTTCCTACTTTTACCATTACGCAAATACGCTTCTTTCGTTGGTGTTCTTTGAGTTGCCATAATGACCTTTAAAATTTACTGACATCGACAACAATGAGGAAATACCTCCAACATAAAAACAACGAAAGAAAGGAATTTCAAAATCAAACAACTTAACCAATCTAATTATTTTAACAACTGTACACAAATTATTTTTTCATATGAAATATCAATTTACTTATTATTATTCAAATTATTTAACCTCATTTACTCAAAAAAAAACTAACTCCAAAATAATTATAAAACACAATAATTTTATTCAATCTTTCAAATTAAATTTTATCGTTAACGATTACTTCTCAAACTTTTCAAAATTATTTTTACTATATTAAATCGATTTCACTTATCAAAATAACCGACAATATTCAAATTCAATTTCGACACATTCTATTATTTATTATTTAATACTTATTCCATTATTTCGACGGTCATTGTTTTGGACCAATTCTATCACTCTCTTTTGTTTATAGGACACTTGTTTACACTAGACGTAATTGTTTCTGACCAACTATTTAAATACAAATACAATTTCTAGAAAATTATTTTCTTTTCAACGACCAAATTCTCTAATTTAATAATTTTCCCTTTTCCTTTACCTGAAAATGATGAATTTTTTAATTGAGCCGATAGATCGTTTTATCGAGCCCCGCACGTTGAGCGCCAATGTAACTGTTTTATTCTTTCTGTTCTTAACAAAACGCTAGTCACTGTGATAAATACAGGCACAATTTTTAGAATAAACCAATCTCTAGTAATACTTGTCAAATTCACATATATTTATATTTATCAAAATTCATAATTCCCTATACTTTCATTCACATTATTCATATTAAATTAAATTCACAAAAATAAAGTCATCAATAGTCCTTTCAATTAAATTATTCAATAGTCAATAGTTCCTTTACACTTTACCGCATCAAGATCGTTACACATAGCTTAAACATCACATTTTGTAAATTGAACAAACTATTTCTTTTAATTCCAATATCATTCCGCAATAATCTTAAATTTATCTCATATAACTTAATACGACTTTTTATCATTGAGGCTACAAAATTGATACGCGTCAAGAGAGAGAGAGCGACGAATTTAAAAAGGAAAACTAAAAGTTAAAGACATTTTTTACAAAAAATTAAAGAACGAAACCTGGCCAGGTATTTGAAGTTCTCGTCGCCCAAGTCTTCTTCAAAAATAAAACTGCGATTCAGCCTCCTCGATGTGGTAGACAATGCAACTCGGTACCAATCTTGAATGGTCGAACTGAAATCCTCCTGTACAGCCCAGAAATGATTTTTTATTCCTTCACCTTGGAATAGATTATGAAGGGTCCGTACTGCGTGAGAACGCGTCAAGGTGAAGCAACGTGGTCGAACATGAAAATCTTCGATGGCGTCGGTCCCAGGTTCTAAACTTCGGCTGACAATATCCTCAAATATTCACCGGGATATTCCTCGACAGTTGTCCATGAGCAACTTCGTCCGGTACACCTTGATTTTAAGAACTCCCGAATGACTTGGGACGAGGACACGACGGCCGATCAAAATTATTGTTCGAGACGTCCTGTCAGTTCGAAATCGTATCAAAATCTGTCATGGCGTCCTCAGTCTTCACGGCGCGGCGTGGTCCCGTTTGCCCGTTGAAGATAACACGCATGCTCGGTGAAAACTCAGCTAGAGGGCGTGTTCCGAAATTAGGCGACATAACTCTAATCGTTGATTGGTGAATACAAAATAGTCCAGCATAGATCGCGCAAATACATTGGAATTATTTATCACAAAGCGATTTCTCTCTCTTGCTCTACCTAATCTCTCTCTTGGACTACGGCCTACCAATACATTATAACAGTAAATTATAAACAACAAGACATCAATAGATATGATCCCCTACAGCAGCTCGGGTGGCGCAGGTTCTGCAGTAATGGGAACTGGCAACAATCTGTTATAAGATCTTTGTCAACCCCACTCTTCCGGAGGAAGATAATATCCCAACCATTATTGAACCTGATGGTAGGTTCGCAATGTATGCTGTCGAATGTCGATATTTTTTTCTTTGAACAATTGCATCACTCCCTGCAATTCTACTCTACAATTCTCACTACAATTTTACGACGTGGTGTCGCAACCGCTGAAGGCATGGAGGAAAAGCATGTTATTAGTAACATGATCGCTGCACCCTAAAGAAGTCGGAGAATATAGCAATTGCGGCGTTTTGCCTTTAGATGGCTTCCTAAAAAAGATATGTTTTGTCTTGGACGACAGACCAACAAGTAAGACCAATAGGTATCTTGGCCAACGACCTCCACCGAGCTGTAATGCGATGACTGCTCTACAGCTGTAGTGATAATGGAGACATCGGCATCTTCAAACGCCTGATGTACATCTACAGATGCTTCTCGTAAGTAAATCATCAGCATTGCGATCAGTCTGTTTTTATTGCTGACGTTGGAGAAAAATTTTTCTTGGCTGCATGATGGCACGGTATTTTTGTCAAACATGCACTCCGGTGCCTGGTACTTTTTGAAACGTCTTAATCGCTCCGCGTTTTTTGTACTTAAATTGGCATCTTCAGGATAACCATCAAAGATGACAGTGACGTTTTTACCGAAATATTGGTGTACATAGCTTACGTATTTCTTGCAAATACTGTCGAAATTCACGAGGCGACCCCACACAACTTTATAGAGAAGAAATCCGCCGTCTCCGACTTGTAAATGATTTTCCCCAAATCGGTCTTCTTCGATAGTCGTAAAAGAACTGTACAGCGATGACTTCATTCTTTTTCGCATTCCTTCTTCGGTAAATGAAGATAAAGCGAATGGGGCTAGTTCATACTGGAAATACAATTTCATGTCCTGCTCTTTATCATTGAAAAAGCATATCCGTTGAAACAGTAGCAGTGGGTTGATTGGCACAGATGATGAATTGATTAATGCTGCTGTTCATTGCTGATAGCGGAAGCACTGTATCTTTCCCTTTAAAACTTAATGCTTCAAAACTTTTGCCAATCATGTTACTCGCCATTTCGCTTCTAATTTCGTAAGCATAGTGACAATTAATATCGTTGTTTCCGACGAATCCTGTGCCGATCGATACAAGTTTTTTACCATCGGGGAATGCATCATGCTGTGTCAGCCAGAAATTTAATCTCTCTAAGACAGAGTTATCTCTGGAAACTCTATCAACTCGCATATCAACATGTTGCTTTGGGGGTTTGACGATAGGCACTTCCTAGATCTGACGCCGTACATATCGGACACACTGCAGCTTTCTTAAAAGTCCATGAGCAACATAGATCAATAATTCCTTTGTCAAGCATATTCTGTATATATTGATGTATCTCCTCTTCTATCTTCTTGTCTTCGGGGATAATAGATTTAATAACACCTTGAAGATGCTCGCATTGAATATCTGTCAATCCTCGTAATCCGGACGACTCTTCATGTGCAAGTGAAAACGTCGCCACTTCACAGGCACTCCTTTCTTATGTCCGTCTTTCAAATTGTCTCGTGGATGGAGAATGGTACTGAATGCGAGAATAAAATCTGTACCTGAAAGACAATCGGGCTCCAGACTGGACTTTAATAGTGTATCAGCCATGTTTTTCTGACTCTTTTATTGAGAGCCCATTCTGGTACCAGACATTTAGGCGAGTCCTGCCCCTCTTTCGGAAAGGTGGTCGTTCCCGGGATAGGTCGAGACATGTGGCTTTGTAACTTGTCGTGTAAAGGTCGTGTAAAGGTCGTAACCTCAGGGAAGCGAGAGGAAGGTGGCCATCTCCCGAGTTTCCCTAGATTCGATAAGCTAGGTCCTCTGGCATGGCTGAGGCCACGAAGAGTGCTTTTTTCAGAGCACAAAGAAGAGAAGACCGTCATCGAGAGCAGGAGCCCTTGTTAGGGCGACTATGCTGTAAGCACCCCATTTTGGGGGCCTTCGGTGCTTCAGGAGTTGGCGATGTCGAATTCAACCGAGCTAGGTGAACAATCTCATGTAGACAAGTGAGCAACTGGTAACACGAAGTGTCTCGCTAGGTCATATTAAATGGTCCTCGCGGGGCCTATCCAGCCGGGGAGCCCTATCAGCCATTGACGTTGAACTCGCGCAGGTAGTGGTCTCGATAGCCCACATGCTGTTAGGAGCATCCTATAGGTCTGGAAGGGCCCGTCCCTGAGGTGTGTAAGGTCTGGCTTGCTGCGATGTGCGAATTGCAATGCAACTCGGGTGCGACCTTGCAGAGTGTTGTAGAGATTAGAAAGATATCCTCCTCACCGAGGCGCTCGAGAATTTCTGCCGCTTTGAAATAGATTAGTAGAAGCACCGGAAGAAGGTGTCTTGCGTTAGATCGGGCGTACCCCAACGGCGCGCCTTGGGGCCCGGCCTTAAATCCACACGCAGGTAAAGCTTGGGTATCAAATGCAAGAGGTCGTATGACCCTCTCAGAATGGCATCTTGATCTGTTCATTTATTGAAACCTTCAGAATCTCTTAATTTTCAATGGGGTAGCCATAGGTGGTGAATACTCTTTAGTCGACTATACCTGTTACATGTTCGTGCAGCACCAGGGTCATACACAGCCTTGTGGCGATGACCGTTGACAAATGTTGTCACCCATCATCGTGTAGAAACATCTGTAGAGGGCAGGTGGACGTCCCGCATAACATGTGCAACATCGTGTAAATCTTGAGTTGATGTGCAGGATTTAACCTCAGGGACAAGTGTGACGACTTCATCTAGACGTCCCTGAATTCATTTTCCTAGCACCGCGAACAATTATATTTCGTGTGCCCTTGCATGTTACAGGCAAAACACCTTAATTCATACCTATTTTTATAGTCGGATTAAATATCCTTCGATTATGACGTTTGATCGAGGTCAGACATCAGCGACTGCGCTTCATATCCACCACCATAAGGATTCTTCTTGTTCGGTTTACTCAGTTTCTTCCTAGGGCCCGTCCACCTACTTTTTTCTTCTTCAGGAGAAACTTCTTAGTAGAAACTGGGTCTCTTGGTTTGACTGAACACTTAAGTTCGGAGTGAGGCGATTAGTCAGATCTTGACTGCCCGCTATGTAATTCTTCCGACTCAGTTGTCCCATTTTTTATATCCTCGTGCGATATTACTATCAAACGCCTTGACTGCCTTCCGTCCTATGAAGCTTTCACGACAGCGTCAAAATCGACGTTCGTTTTCGTGGCGGGTTTAATCTTCGCTCTGTTTGATACTTCAGGATAATATGACTGTTTAGGCGCATGAAGAGGACGATATACATGACTGGCCTTAATTAATCTTTCCGCCTCTCTGGCTTGCTGCAGCAACTCTTGGAAGGGTCGACATCGATCTCGCTGCACAGCGATTTGCAGCTCTGGCTGAAGATTCTGAAGCAACCAATCCATTGCATCTCTTCAGGTGGAACCGGTGCACATCTGTTTGAAAGAGACCGTAAAAACATCATATAAATGAGGACCAGTTCGTCCGGACCTTGCGTCTGCATGTGAACTTCTTTTTCCAAACGCTGCTAAAGATACTTGTCGCTCCATGATAAGCTCTAATATCCTGACTGAACTGTAACTACATCCGCTACTTTTGGAAGAAAATCAGTACCACTATAATTCCACCCCCCATGAACAAATAGGGTAAGGCATAAAGAAGCTCATTTTCATGAATCTCTGGGTTGATGCTGTATTCTTGAAATCAAGTCAGGAACTCATGGATGCTCTGCTAATCGCCGCCTGAAAAGCTGACAGTCAATTTTCGGACAATTTCCCCTAGATCTCTGGAATGAAGGGATTTATTCAGCCACCATTGATTATCATGACGACTATCTATTTCATTCATTGGAACTTATGAATGAACTTCCCCTCCCTAGGTATTGCCTGACCGGAAGAGATCGAACTTCCTTGCTGGCCGATATTTTTTTACCTTCTACCTTCCGCCTCGATCGAGGTGTTTGAGCTCTCACTCAAGGAGCAGGTGAGTACAAATGCGAGATGCAGGTCATCTTAGATGGCGCCATACTCACATTTGTCGAGAATGTAGGAAACTGCAGAAACCCACATTAAGTACCGAATCGGCCATGGCTCGATTTCCGCCTGAAGACAATGTCTCGACAATATCTGCCGCAGTATAATTTCCTTCGCCATCTTGAGGATAATTTATATGAATAGTATTCTGAAAGTTTACTGCCTATCAGAATTTGACAGGCCCATGATTTTTTCCCTCACATGCGGCCTCGCTTGCATAAATTATAATAATATTCTCTCTAATCGATCTAACCATGTATTTAGATTGACTGCCTCAGTCGGCTGTGCCCAATCTACTGCTCTTGAATGATCTGATCCAAATTTTCGAAATTACTATTTCACGAATTCACATTATCTGCCGACGAATTTTTTAGTCCACGCTGTACTTGAATCTGAACCGAGACCCTAATTCTACTACGATGACTTTCAATAAATTCATCGAAAGATTCTAATAACGCATCGCGACTACACGACAGCGCCACCCCTTTTTCCACCATATAGATACTTCAATGCTTAAGTATAGGAACACTTAGCCCCTTCGTTTGACTGCTAGTGGGAATTGAATATTCCGGGTCATATACTAGTGAGAAGAAGTTGTAACGGGAGTTTTCCCCGGACTGCTCGTGCCACGACTTAGACGGTATGCCAGGGTCGAAAACGAGCAGAGATCATTTTACTCTAAACGGTCCAACCAGAGAAGGAAGTTTTCAGAGAAATGAAAAGAGTGGTTTTGCTGGTAAAAGTACAAACATATTCTGTAGTTCTTACATACAACTGTCCAAGTATAGTGAAGTGCGGCTTGTCGCTCAGCCGTGGAGTGTAGTATGTGTAGAGAAACTTAAGACGGCGGTAAGTTATAACTCCCCGGTGGCGTCAATTACACCCGAATGCAAAAACGGGACCGTAAAAGGACGGAAGGTAAAGCCGGCCCGGCGAAACCAGGATGGAACGGGAAGTAAAACCCAAGGCACCGCGGTCACAGTGCCCCAGGGCTATAAACCCGACTCTTCCTGGAAGGAGAAGACTCCGCGCGTCACCGAGTCTCCACCCAGGTATGGGAACAGGGAGGTCGGGCTATAAACCGGACTCTTCCAGGAAGGAGAAGATCCCGCGCGTCACCGAGTCTCCGGGAAGAGAAAGCCCGTGGGATAACGGGCGGAAGGAATTCTGAGAATTCGGGCGAGCGCCCGTGCTTATATATCTATTGGCCGCCCGCAGGGGACTTGTGGAAGAGAGCGGAGCGGGTAACTCCGTCCGCAAGGAAGAGGGAGGGGTCGAAGTGCCCGAACTCGAAGAGGAGCAATGCTTTTGAAAGATCCGCTTCTCTTAGTAAGTTTTGAGAATTGACGACCTCACGGACCCGATCGTTTGGCTGGTCTGTGCCGTCGAATGCCTGATCGTAAAACGACTCGAGATACCCACCGTACTGGGGAGCTGGGGTGCGGTGTCAAGCCCCTACCAGGTGGGTTCCACACGGGGGAGCGCTTCGGCGTGCCGTGTTCACCTGGTAGTCATCCGCAAATAGAGGTTGGATTCTGGCGGGCCGTGGCAACGCTTGAAAGGTTCTCTGAACTAACAGAAGCATCAAGGCAGGCAGCTTGTTGCTAATAATTTTGGGAGCTGTATTGTTGTATTATTTTTTGAAATATGCACAACCAGCGGTGCTGGCACATCACTCAAATTTGGCCTCATCCCCCGTGGGGGGGGGGGGGGGGTTTGAACCCGCAAGCGAGGTAAGACACCTAAAATAAAACTTACTCAATATCTATTGGCCGGAGGGGTAACGGATGCGCGAGCAACCGCGGCTGCGCGCCGGCGGATTCGCGGAAGGTAAGATTTCGCTCGCCGCAGGGGCGTGTGAGTAACGACGGTTGCCTATTCGGAAGGGTCGCCGCGAGAAACTTTCGTTTCATCCCCTCCTTTCTTCGGGAACAAGAAAAGAATCGTGTTTATCCTACATATAATATTTACGCACATCAACAGGTTTATTTATTTGGTAACGACGGAAAACTTTTCGGCAAATGAACGGTCTCTATTCATAATGTTTACGGTTTACCCGGCGCGTGACAACGAACGGAAAATGACGGAGTTTTTTTGCGAGATTTATCGCGAAGTCAAAATACACTATCTTATAAATTAGAAATTAACATTAATACATACTATTCTTCGGATGATACGTGACGCGGCCGTGAGCTCCGTTGGCACTCCAACGGGCTCGGTAGCTGCCGGACGGCGTGTGATGTGTCCATTGCAAAATCTCTTTATCACGGTGACGGGCACCTCCACCTCGTAGGGACCCATTTGTCCGATAGTCGTGGTTTCGGTTGGTAGCATTGGTACTATATCCCGCGAGATGTAACAGGCGTATCTGGCTGTCACTGAGGTGCCGGGAGGGTTCGGCAACACCGGAATTTGTGGCTGCTTGAATAAAGTATACAGGCGAGGCCCCTTCTGTAGACATGGGGTCGTCCAGTATCTTGCGGTAACTTTAACTGAATGTTGAAGACTTTGAGCAGATCGATCCCAAACAGCAGGTCGTATTGCAGACCGGGTAGTATGGCGCAGCAGTGCGTATCGGTGCGACGTCCTAGGTGAAGCGGCAAATGAACCTTTTCTGAAATTTTAACGGGAGGAAGGAATTCTGAGAATTCGGGCGAGCGCCCGTGCTTATATATCTATTGGCCGGAGGGGGAACGTATGCGCGAGCAATCGCGGCTGCGCGCCGGCAGATTCGCGGAAGGTAGGATTTCGCTCGCCGCAGGGGCGCGTGAGTAACGACGGTTGCATATTCGGAAGGCGCGAAGCGAGAAACTTTCGTTTCAAAGTATTGTATTATACTGTTATAGAAATTTGTTTGTACTTCTTATTGGAAACATTTCTAAACCATTTTTTATTTTCATATAATTATATATGTACATTTATTCATAATTCAATATGTACCACAGGTGAATATCTGCGTTATGCAACAACAACATTAATGGGACAATTGCACTTGAAAATAGCTGAATCATTACACATAAATGCTGCATTAATTGAAATGACAACTTTACATGAAGATCATATAGAATTAAATAATCGAACTATTAATTGGCTGCATACTATAAAACCAATACTGGAGCAAAGTAATTGTGTATTCGAAAGTGTCAAGTATGAGAATGAGGAACAACTTCAAAATCGAATAAGTGCTTTACAGGCAGATGTAGAGGCAATGTTTCCGAAGTAAGTAGATAACCCACTAATAAAAGGTTTACGTCAATAGAAGTAAATTGATAAACATGCATAAATTTAAATGTATAAATACTATAATGTATATAATCGAATGTCTATTATTTTACGTAAATGTAAAGGGTCTCGATTGTAAATTGGTTGTGTTTACGGCTCGGTGGGAAAGGACCCATGACGCAGGAACTGAATCTGATGCATGGGTTTTCGTTGGATTGCTCGTATAGGAACAAACCATTCACTCGATTACTCCATCACAAACAATGTCGTCCACGATCTTTAACTCCTGCAGGGACATAAAACCATGTTTTTGGCGAAATAGGGGGGAGGGTGGCTGTCAGAGGGAAGAACCAACAAATTTGTGTACAAAATAGCCAATGGCTCAATGCGATAGAATATTTTGTGATCAGGCATTACTGGGCAGTATTCGTCAGAATTGTGAAAGGCTATTACCAAATTTATAATATTTTCGTCCAATACAGGATGACTTTTTGGGTTCGGTCCTTATAAAACGGTTCTTGTATTGCAGTTTGTTTTATAATTTGTAAAATTGTTCGATATCACCATTGGTGAACCTCTGTTTAAACCTGCTTTTTTTATGGTTCGGTCTTCTGTACTATTAAACCTTTTCTGCAAAGCATTTAAAACATCTTATCCATTATCATCGCCACCCTCTTCATCACTAGTATCATTGCAAAAAATATGCTTTTTTATTGCATCAGAAATATTTTTTATTTTTTCTGTACGCTACTTGTGTTGATGAACATTTTGAACTTTTTTAATATGGGACGGGTAGATAAAATTGAATCCTGGATTTACGTCAGTATTAAATTGGGGGAACCGTTCTTCTTTTTCTCCAGAGTAATCAGGACTATCAAAATTAATAGCATTTGCATCACTAGATTCAGCAGAAGCAATAGGAACTGGGAGAGAATTTTCCTAAGGGGGTGGAACATCCTGCTAGAAGCAATAAATAGATGTTCTCCATTGACTTAATGTTAGCATTAATTCATTCGATTTATGAAGAATACTTATTATTTATTTAATGATTTAAATGTTCAATTTAGTTTTATATATTAAAATCAATGTTATTGGAAGGAGCAAACTCAACCCTCCTGAATTTGTTGGCGAATTTCTCCACACGCTGTGGCGCCTTTGGGCGACAACCTTCTACAGCAGGGCCAGAGAAAACTCCCGCCAGACGTTGAACCCATTTTTTTCCGTGGCCTATCTCGATGCATTTCTGCGGTCGGACAAGTCACCCCAGCAGCGTGACCCTCTCCAGTCCCTTGATAACCTCCTCGTTTTACTGTTCTAGTACCTTATACGGACCGGGGTCCGCGTTCCAGGGGTGGCCCGGGGATCTCTCATCGAAACAATACCAGGTCTTCGAAGGCTCGAGCAATATTCCTGCTTGCCGTTGGCGGTCCTCAGCGTTTGTAATTCCACCTTCCGGGTAAACATGTCAGTGAACACGAGGATGTATTGGTTCTATCCCCGACTGGGCGAAAATGGACTCGTGATGTTTGATATCACCACGGTTCATAGCTTCTCCACAATCCCTTGGTCCATTAATCCTGGTAGTCAGCCCTGCGATATATTGTAAACTTAACATTCGCGACACTCTCCGATAAATTGCAGTACATCGTACTGAAGACTGGGCTAGTCGTACTTAATTGCTAGGCCGCAATGCGCCTTCTCGCTATGGTAGTGTCCTGTACGAGCCTCTTCACGTGCATTGCTGAGGGCTTGCTATTAGATTTGGTCTTATAGGGGAACGGATCGGGCGTGATACAACCGATGATCGTCCAGTCTCCATTCGGGGAACGGCTCAGGGTGAGCTTGTACCAACTCGTTTCTCCTCTCGTATCAATCGACCTCCTCCTCTGCTACTCACATGGCTCCGCCATCCTCTTCGATTCTCCGGGAAAAGGCGCCCGGGGCATGGTGCAACGTTCTATTCTTATGACAAATAGTGAAATTCCGCCCAGTAACTCTAAGGTCCAACGAGCTAGTCGTCTCGTGGGACACCTTAGGTTACGAAGCCACTGAAGGTTGCTGTGACCTGTGATGACCTGAAACGCATATCCTTCGATGTACACCCGGAGCTTCATCATGCCGCACGCCACCACCACGCACTCCTTTTTTGTTGTCGAATATTTTTTCTCGGCGGCGGTGAGGGTGCGGCTTATATACACAATGGAGTGCTCCACGTCATCCTGCTGCTGCGTAAACACTACTCCCAGGGCATAATCATTGACATCAGTCTGTAAGATGAAGGGCTGCTTGAAATCAGGCCGCACTAGAACTGGGGCCTCCGTCGGTGCTGTTTTGAGATTCTCAAATACCTGCTCTTGTTCCTCGCACCATTCTCACTGCTGATTCTTCCTGGTCAGCTTAGTGAGCGGAAGTCCCTTCTTGGCGAAGTTTGGTATACACCGTGCGTACCAACCTACCATCCCGAGAAAGCATCGGACTTACTTCAACGTACGAGTTGGGGCGTATTCCAAGACGGGACGGTTTTTCTCGTATCGGGCCGTAAACCTTGTTGGTCAATCCGGTATCCTAAGTAAACGGCTCGTACAATGCTCTGCTTGATTATTATATTGTGTAGGTAGACGAACACGTACGGTTCATATTCTGACCCAGCGGTACTGAAAAGTACGCTTGGATGAGATCTATCTTACTGATAAATCTCGCTTGGCGAACTTTGTTCAAGATGCCATTTATATTTGGCGGTAGATTCGTGTCCTCGTAACGTCGTTCATATCACTATAGTTGATGCAGAAACGGTAGTTCCAGTTTGGCTTCCGTATCATGACGGGTGAACTCGATCACGTGCTGGAGGATGGCTCAATGGTGTCGTTCCGTATCATTGAACCGACCTCGACTTTTGCGACTTTCAGGACGACCGGCGACATGCGGTGAAATTGATGTTTTAAAATTCGCGCGTCTTCTACGTCTGTGACGTGTTCTACCAGCGAGATCGTACTTAGCGTTGCCAGTGGTGCGGGTAGCACTTCATCCAGTAGTTGGGTCAGCTGTAGTTCTTAGTCGGAAGCGACCTCTGCCAACCCCGCGCACTTCGCACGGACAGTCGTTTCATCCGCTACATCAAAGCATTTCCAACGGCCGATGCCCCTTCTCTACTGCCCCTTTTGACAGTCAACGACGATTCCTAAGGTTCTGAGGACATCTATTCCCAGAATAGCCTCTTAATACCACCACTGTGGCGACGCGGAAGGAAACCTACTCGATCCCATTTCCCACGTCAACCATCAGTGGAAGTATTCCGGTGAATTCCGTGGAATAGCCCGTTGCGCTTCCCAATCCTCATTTATGGGACAGTATATCGTCGAGGCATCAGTCGGTGAACCTCGGTCTGAGGAACGACCGTGTGCCGCAGAATCCTCGGATTGCGACTCCGGCGACAACGAAGTCAATATAGAGATCGGCGTACCTTTTCCGGAACCGATGTTCTCTTCCACTTCACACTTACTTGCATTTCACTTAGGCTTCGACTACTTGCATCGACCCGCGCTGCTCGTTTCCCGAGTGTCGTACTCCAACTTCCAAGTACAGTACTTACTCCTGACGTATCTAGCCTATCTTTCCACATCCATAGCACTGCCGGGGATTCGGATGCTCGCGCGCGAAGTTGCCCGTCCCGCCGCGGTTATAGTACGGGCGCTCTCCTGGCGCCACTTTCTACTCCTCCCTCCTTCTCCACGGTCTTTGTCTCTTCCAGCAAAGCGAGTATCCTCTCCGAAAATTCCGGGCAGAATCTGCGGGGAATGGCCCCGTGTTGCACGGGATTCTGGGCTGTCAGCGGTCTGTGGATCACCGCGGTTCTCTGCGGGTGACTCACTTCTCAGTATAATATAGTCGTTGGCACTGAGTATGTCATCATTTGCCTGACTGAGTTTGTCCCGGCAGCACATGTGACGATCCCTTGATGTCCCTCGCTGGTGTTCGTTCCTCCGATATCTGAACATGAACACTGGTTTCGGAAGCGCCAGATTTCATCGTGCACACGGTCCCTTCTTTTGAGAGTTCTCCCGTCTCAGCTCCCGTAAGTCGAGTTGGGTTCGTAAGACCTCGTACCCGATGATACTCAGGCCTCGCGCCCGGAGTCGTTCAATGACCTGTTTGCGGATAAACCCGAATTTTTTTATTATTTTTTTGTTTAGTTGTTTGCCGCACGTAGTAAGTAAGTATTTTCGTTTAACACAACATGTCCTGGGCCAGATTCTGGTGAGTTTTTGCCCATTTGTTACATGCCTGCAAAGTTTGCAGATATTCCCGCGACCAACGCCAGAACTGCTCTAACATTCGCTGATAAAATTGCTGTAGGGGTGTATCAAACACATTTATTAAATAGAATATTTTGATATGCTGCTTACTTAAAAAAGGCCGGAAAATATAATAGAAAATAGTCGTTTTCCTGTAATAATATGCATATTGCCTAATATTTCAAGAATATGAAAATTACGATTTTGTCGTCTAGGAAAAATATTAGTGTCCTAAGCCGAGAATCTAAAAGTTGTTTACTGGAAATCGAAAATACAAGTTAGCACTGATTGTTGCGGCGAAGGTCCATTTATTCGCGAAGAACAGCACTATAGCGCGGTTGATTGATTTGATTGGTGCTGCGTTACGCGCATCGAAAATATACGCAAGTTTCATCGTTGCGGGGCATTTTCCAGCAGATTGGCGAAGGAATGAAGCAAAAATTCGTTGAAGCGGCTTAAAAATTTAAAGAACAACTCATCGTATTTTTGACTTGGAACGAATCAGTCCTTTGAGGGCTAGAATTTATTCCTTTTTTTTAATTCCACCTTCGATGTTGTTAATTCACCAATCCGAGAGGAGGCCAGTCTATATCGGAGCATCCCCAAAGCTGCATTGGCTATTAAACAAGAAATTTCTTGGATCTGTGGTCGACTGACCATAATTGTCACTACTGGTTCAAAAAAACTGCGGACTTTTAATAATATCAACTTTTCATTAAGACGGAATTCTACAGTCTGAACTTCGAGAACTTCGAGTGGTCTGCTGACCAGCGTATCTCCAGAGATAGGTGTTTCGCTTAAGATTTTTGGGTCTGTTGATCCAAGTATTCCGAGGCAACCAAGAAAAATTTCGTGCAAGGTTCGGTTCCGTGTTTGCGAATTAGAGAAACTCTTCATGCATGCGCAATTATTCTTTCGTACATAAAATGAATAACTCGATGCGGGAACTCACAGTACGATATGATCCTTCGTCGATTCAAAATGAGAATTCTGTCGTCAATCTCTCGGCAACAAATTTACGCGCGGACTCGGGTAGCAGTTCGGCCCAGATCCGCAGCGTTGGTAGAGGCCAAATCCTTACAGGATATACACCAGAAAATAAATATCTAATGCGACATTCCATCTGTATATTTATGACCATTTCCTGAGTCACACATCTCTTCACTCGAAAATTATATTGATTGAGATCTTCAATTTTCGAAAAGTACGTATACCTTCCGGAGCTCCTGATTGGTCACCGAAGCATATTGATTCGGAATATTTGCCGTCCACCAATTACTCTTCGACTACCGGACTTTCAGCATATGATCCACGTCTGACTCCCGTTCTGCCACCAGATTCTAGTGATTCCAAAGAAAAGAAGGAATCTCCTACCTGGCCAATTAGGAAGAAACTTACACGCCCGAATCCACCTATAATTTGGAACTTTCCATTCTCGTCCAAATCGTATTGCGTCGAATTTGACAAGTTAGATCTAATTCAATTTAATTGAATTAAGCGTAAACGACCAAAAAACGCTCGTAAGAAAGCTAAGCGAGCTCAAAGCATATAATGTTTCTTTTTCAGATATTGTAATTTGTAATTTCTTTTTCTGAAAATATAATATATTAGTTTATACGTAAACATCTGTCCTCAATTCTTACTTGACCTTGGAACTCGCAGTAAAGTTAATGTTTTTTTTTGCAGTTTACAAAATGCGTAACAGTGAAAAGGGAACTAATTCTTCAGGCTATACTATGGCTCAAACGATGAACCAATTAAGACAATTTTCGATGATTGAAACTAACAGGTCTGTTAATCGAATTGGCCGAAGGTCCTGAATTGTGATTTGCTCACTTAGAACAGTTCGGTTTGGCACAAGTAACAATAAAGGAAACAATATACGCACATTTAGTATCACATTTGGAACATAAGGTGGCGGAAGTAGCAGACCTGATTAGGAATCCTCCATTATTAAATCGTGCACAATGTTAAAAAATGCTCTTATTTGAAGACTAACGGTGTCTAACGAGAGCAAATTACAAGCCTTATTAGAAAGAGAAGAAATAGAAGATCGAACTCTTTCTACGTTTCTTAGTAGGCTCAAGATGTTAGCAGGGACGTCAACACCAACAAATTTGGTTAAGTCGGCTTCCCGAAAGTTTACGACCGATTCTTATTTCGCAAACGAACCAAGATTTAAACGCATTAGCAACAGTCGCGGGTAGAATTTATGAAATGCCAAAATTTTCAGTTTCAAATGTAACGTCCAATTTACATTCGGAATCGGGTAGTAACGCGATACGACCGAAATAAATGCTTAAACTAAAAAAATAGAAGATTTAATTAATTGTGATCGACAGAGATACTATCGCGACCAATCGGGAAGTAGACGAAGCGATCGAAATTCTCACGTACGTGATAGGGGCAAAAGTTCCATGAAAAATAGAAATCATATTGGATCGCGATATTGTAACGAACCCCAAAGTGTCATCTGTTGATACCACTGGTGCTTTGGCCAACCAGCCCAAAAATGTAGGCCGTTGTGTAAATTTTAGACGGAAAACGTACAAGTCGCATTCAGGCCGCATTTTTGTCGTAGATGAAAGAACTAAATGCGAATTTTAATCGGCACAGGAGCAGAACTATGCGTGTTCCCCCATAAATTCGTCAAAATTAGGAAAGCAAATACGTACGTTTTAGAGGCAGCGAACGGTAGTCTCATTCAAACCTACGCCACACATTACATACATTGGAATTTAATCTGGGATTAAGGAGACGTTTTTTATGGAAGTTTGTCGTAGCAGATGTACCGCATCCATTAATAGGCGTTGATTTTCTATCGCATTATGGATGCAAAAACGGCATACTTCCCGATCAAATAACAGATTAACAAATCACAGCATTTTCAAAAACACAAGAAATCGCAGAAATTCAATTTGTCTGCTGAACAGCGGACTGGTCGGTGGATCTTGGCTGCTTGAACAGATGAACTTCACTGCTTGAACTGTGTGATCGGCCTGAGCTGAGCAACTGAGTGAACTCTTGAAAAATCCTCTGACTGAACAACTTGAATTTTTCTATATCTAGTATACACTCGTACATCGTAAGCACGAGCGTATTTATGGTGGACCATAGTTTTTACCCCCGCTTTAAGATTTTTCCCCTTCTATTTTGTAAATGGTGGATTTGTGTGCTGGACAGGTTCTGGAAATGGTCCAAGGAGGAAGCGCGCATTAACTAATGCATTTACATTATTGTTATAAGATACGGTGTAGTAGATAGTCCTTTAGAACGTACCCGTTTTCTCTTTTGCTTTTAGAAAAGTTAAAACGCGGTAACTTGATAGTCATGAGAAAAGTTTTTCGGCTTAGGCAACGCGAGCCATCTTCTGATTTATGGCTAATAAAGGTTAAAAGAAAACCTCATTTAAAGTGGGTATATTCTAACAAGCCGCGTCTACATGATGTAAACGCTATATTAAAAAAAGGGACTCGTTTGTCCGCTACCAACATAAAATTACGACAGTTTTGAACGCATTGTGAACGATTGTGAACACATACAAAAAAAGGGTAAGTGCGCTAGTTACGGAGACTTAACAATATAAATCATCTGATATCTTTTCAGAACACCCGTCAAAATATTTTCGGGAGTAGGAAGTAGTAGATTTTCATTATCGCTTTTCATTTTCTCTCCCTCTCTCTCTTTTTATTTATCAACGTACATCAGTATTTAGATAGTTTTACACATGAGAACATTTTGATATATGCAAAATTCAATAAATTTGGGGTTTTTTATGTTTCAAAAAATATATTTTTAATAGTAATACATTATCATGTTATTATACAGATTACTTTATGGGATACGTACGCATGAACGGTACAGCACAAATATAGCACAGCACACCAACAATTTGCATCCTTACAAGTCGTATATATATATATATATATATATATATATATATATATATATATATATATATATATATATATATATATATATATATATATCATCCACCTTGGTTTCGAACTGCAGTAGTCTCCATTTGTGTTTAGGTGTTGAATCAGATGCCCAAGAAATAAAAAATGCAATTTTTTCTTCTTTTTATTATTTACTTGTATTTATTTTCTTTTTGTTACCCGTAAAAACTAACTGACAAAATCAAAGAAACATACGCGTTAATTATTTTGCAACTTAAATGATATAAATATTTCGGCTATCCATGCCAACTGTTCGAACGCATTTTAAACTTCGACGCGTATCCGTAATTTCCAAATGCTTATAAATCTCGTCCACAAACGCGATTTATATTTGTAAGGGGTAATTTAGTAAATCAAACGTACTATAACATAACTTTTTTCAAAATTTATAACAAAATTTCTTTACTAATTATTTAAATACAAGTTTAAGTTTTTATCAAATAAAGGTAGTTTTACAATTTTTTTAAAATACTCTTAATAGAAAGTTTTTTTTTCAATAATATGTCATAAAAAGAAACATGGACAAATCAACAGTTTAGCAAGAATAAAATTAAATGAATAGCGGTTCTCTACAATGCTGCAATGCTATCTATATAATTTATTTCCTTTACAACTATTAATCTGCCCGAGCTAAATCTTTTAAAATATTAAAAATACCTTTAAATGTAATTAATTACTGTTTAGTAAAGAAATGGACCTTAAAAACTTAATTTATTTATTAAAAATACCTCTCTTTAAGAAAACCCTAAATTTATTCTTAAATCTGAAAATGTTTGGTCAACAAATTTTTTTTATTCAAATTTAAACAAAATCATGTTATTGTACATTTAATTTATTTGCAAATCTGCACCTTACACATTTAAATCGCGTTTGTGGGCACAAAGTTATAATAATTTGAAAATGACGAATGCAGACCGATGCTCAAAACTTCATCCTCCCGACGTTTTGAGTAATATAGGTGTAAAAAATTTGGCAACTTTAGCGCACAAACGTTTGCCTTAATGGAAAATTTTCAGACAAATAGCCCATCAGGTGATTTCTCATATCTGCACCAGATATTGTATCCCTATCTCTGTTTATACACCTCAATGGTTGAGGAAATATGGACTCGGCTTCTGAGACATTTTGTTGCCACTGCTGCATAAACGGTTCATTCGAATTTTCTAAAAAGTTTTGAAGAATACAGCAAGCACTCGTTACATTAGGGGCAAACGTATAGTGAAGATCAATTCTTTTTAATAATATTCTCCAACGTCCTCTTAATCTACCGAATGCCATTTCGACAAGAACCCTAGCAGCACTTAAATAAACATTAAACGATTCTTGTTCTTGAGTGACTGACCCAGGGTAGCTTTTCAGTAACCAAGGTAGAAGTGGGTACACTGGATCACCTATTATCATACATGGTACTTGAAGGTTATTAACTGTTTTAGTCATCTAGAAGTTACACCGCATTATTAATTCATGTGCGAAATTTAAAAAAAACTCCACTCTAAAGCATGAAATTATTAAAACTTACCTGCACTTATGATCTACTACTGCTTGCATATTGTAAGAAGGCCACCCTTTTCTATTAATATAATCCCTATATCCATTTCTAGGTGCTAATATTGAAATGTGACATCCATCGATGCATCCAATAATTTGAGGAATTTTGCAAATTTTCTCAAAATTATTAGCGATTTCTGTTGCTTCATTATCATCAGGCATGTAGATATATTTTTCCATCATGCATTTATTTATGGCGTTTATAACTTTGTAAAGACATTTCTTTACTGTTGCTTTGTGGATACCGAACACATCGCCAACTACACGGTACTCGGCACAACTAGCAAGTTTGTACAAAGCAACCGCCACTTGCTTTTCTACCGATAATGGTTCGCGTGGTTTTAAAAATACAGGTTTCGGGGCTAAAGAATCTTTAAGAATGTCACATAAATTTTGAAAGGTGCTTCTTCGCATTCTAAACCATTCAAGCCATGAAATATCGTCGAAAGAATTTAGCACGATTTCAGTCCAAAAATGGTCGCTTCTTTTCTTCATCCATATACACCTTTTTACACAAAAGTCAATTTCTTTGAAAATGGTCTGCTGAACGTATGTTGTCATAACCATGCGGGATGTCATTTGGAGTGAATGGATCTGCACATTCTGCGTCTTCTTTTCATTATTTTCGCCAATGTGGCGTTTCTGCGTTGAATATTTTTCAGTAAAAATATACCCAATAGACTTTTAAAAAGTAATAAAAATTGCGTCGGTTGCATTATGATCTATCTGTCAACGTACAATACTGGAGTAACAGCGAATACAATACGAGGTGTTATGTCAAAGAACAGCGCCAACTAGTGGACAAATTTAAACTAAACTCGGCAACATCGTTTGAATCGCAAACACTTTGTCGATAATAGTTCAAATTACCATGAAAAACAGACAACTTAAAAAAATGTAAATATAATAATCGAAAATGCATTACACTTGTATTCTTTGCAATATTCTTGTATAAAAATGAGTATTTTAATTTTAAAGATTTTCGAAAAATATTTAGCATGCATGACTAGGTATACTTGTGCTGTCAAATTGCCTTCAATGAAGAAAGGGCCAACTGGTCTACCATTAAGAATACCAGCCCATACGTTAACTTTTTGTGGATATTGAGTATGATTGTCTCTTTTCCAGTGAGGATTAACGTCACTCCAGTATCTACAATTGTGTCTATTTACATTTCCAGTCAGTTCAAATGTTGCCTCATCAGAGAAAACAATATTATCAAGTAATAGAGGATCGTCGACAATCATCTCCATCATAAGATCACAAAATTCGATGCGTCTATCAAAATCATCTTCGGACAACTCTTGGACCAAATGGAGTTTGTATGGATGCCATTTATTCAATTTCAGAATTTTACTGACAGATGCATGACCGATTTCGTGTTCTTGTGCAACGCGATTGATGGAAATATGGGGATCTTCAACGAAAGACTGTAAAACATGTAATGCCTTATCATTATTTGTTGCTGTTTTAGGTCTACCAGATTTTGGGCGGCTTTTAACGCTACCAATGGCCTCGAAACGTTGAATAGTACGAATTACAGTACTTTTGGAGATCCTATTATTTTCATTCCGAAAATTTTCATTAAATAATCGCGTTACTGTTTTATACCCTCTTTGTTGATCTCCCTATCCTCGCATCATTAACAGTGTTATTCGATCTCTTTCAGAAAGCTCCGCCATTCTTAATTAGAGCGAAGAAGAATTAATCAGGTAAGTGATAGGAAATTGATCTAGATAATTAAGTAGAGAAAAATACTAATTATTAAGTGTTGGTCCAACTATCGATTTGTTTATTTTAACCAGCACTAGCAAAAAGCTCGTTGAAAATCTAATAGATCAATTAATAATATTTACGAAAAATTTCTGGGCTATTGGAAACAAAATGAAGATGTTTGGGATACTCAATTGAAGCGCAATGGTTTCTTTTGTTACAGAAAAAATTTTTGAGGCTGTTCGTTTTCGTCCACGAGGTGACTGCTGCTCGCTAAGAAGAAGACAGCACTGCATCAAAGTTTCAAATCAGTGATCCGTATTGTTTGCTCAAGAGCTCGTACATTGGTGCCTGCGAGAGTGAGAGATTAAAGATTGGCCAACGCTTTCGGTCAGATTCCCGCTAACCTTCGTAATCCACGCATTCGAGCAGCTTCTCGCGATTACGTTCGGGCAGTTTTTCGCCAGAGCCTATTAGCATAATTGCTTGAAGCCGTACAATACTTTGCTATTGGACATTTTTCCAAAATGCATTCTTACTGAAAATATTAGGGGGATCTGATTAATGTATTTTCTTTAAACCAATTAATTTTTCTTTAAATAATATTTTACAAGATATTCTACATTTTGTGTCAAAAAATTGTTAACTTCAAACCTTTATAACTCAAAAAGTACTTAATAAAAAAATATTTTATTATAGTGTTTTGGAAAGCTCTCGAGATAAGCTATAAGAATATGCAATAAAATGTAGGGGGTTCTATTTAATAAAATAAGATTGACCTTGAAATGACCTTGAAGGACATGGTCAAGGTCAAAGTCAAGGTCATCATCTTACTCCCCGCTTGAAACCATACAACTTTGCTATTGGAAATTTTCTCCTAAGTGCATTCTAACTGAAGATATTAGGGGGGTCCGATACTTTTCGATGACCCTGTATATATATATATATATATATATATATATATAACAGAATGCGTAGTAGAGGGACTAAGTCAAGGTATTTCGTCGATTGGAGTACAGATATGAACTAAATTCAGTATCAACGCTCTAATCATAAATATTTTTCGAAAATCTTTAAAATTAAAATACTCATTTTTATACAAGAATATTGCAAAGAATACAAGTGTAATGCATTTTCGATTATTATATTTACATTTTTTTTAAGTTGTCTGTTTTTCATGGTAATTTGAACTATATATATATATCGACAAAGTGTTTGCGATTCATACGATGTTGCCGAGTTTAGTTTAAATTTGTCCACTAGTTGGCGCTGTTCTTTGACATAACACCTCGTATTGTATTCGCTGTTACTCCAGTATTGTACGTTGACAGATAGATCATAATGCAACCGACGCAATTTTTATTACTTTTTAAAAGTATATTGGGTATATTTTTACTGAAAAATATTCAACGCAGAAATGCCACATTGGCGAAAATAATGAAAAGAAGACGCAGAATGCGTAGATCCATTCACTCCCAAATGACATCCCGCATGGTTATGACAACATACGTTCAGCAGACCATTTTCAATGAAATTGACTTTTGTGTAAAAAGGTGTATATGGATGAAGAAAAGAAGCGACCATTTTTGGACTGAAACCGTGCTAAATTCTTTCGACGATATTTCATGGCTTGAATGGTTTAGAATGCGAAGAAGCACCTTTCAAAATTTATGTGACATTCTTAAAGATTCTTTAGCCCCGAAACCTGTATTTTTAAAACCACGCGAACCATTATCGGTAGAAAAGCAAGTGGCGGTTGCTTTGTACAAACTTGCTAGTTGTGCCGAGTACCGTGTAGTTGGCGATGTGTTCGGTATCCACAAAGCAACAGTAAAGAAATGTCTTTACAAAGTTGTAAACGCCATCAATAAATGCATGATGGAAAAATATATCTACATGCCTGATGATAATGAAGCAACAGAAATCGCTAATAATTTTGAGAAAATTTGCAAAATTCCTCAAATTATTGGATGCATCGGTGGATGTCACATTTCAATATTAGCACCTAGAAATGGATATCGGGATTATATTAATAGAAAAGGGTGGCCTTCTTACAATATGTAAGCAGTAGTAGATCATAAGTGCAGGTAAGTTTTAATAATATCATGCTTTAGAGTGGAATTTTTTTCAAATTTCACCGATTTTTCAGAATTCGATTTCCGTATAAGAAATTTTAATCGTTGTATATATGATCCCTTAAGAAATAGCAAAGAGAGTACTGGGAAGTGAACGAGCAATTTCCGAAATAAGTAAAAATCATTGATTTCCGAAAATGCTCGTGCAATTCCCAATTAATATCTTTGGTATTTTTTATGAGACTGTATATAGTGATAGAATGACTTGTTTTTCAGTAGGCGTAAATTCCTACTTTGTCAGCGGGTCACTTTAAAACCCCGAAAACCCTAAAAATATTATATTTTTTTAGCTTTTATATTGATTAATAATTAATTGATTTATTATGTTACTGCAGATTCAGAGATATATGTATTCGACATCCTGGAAATACTCACGATGCAGCGGTATTTAAAGATTCGGTTTTATATAAAAATGCAGAAACGATCCTTCCAAAGGTAAAATTTTATACGCCTTTATATTTGTCAGCTAAAAAAAATATTATTAGCACAAGAATGAATAATGCGGTGTAGCTTCTAGATGACTAAAACAGTTAATAACCTTCAAGTACCATGTATGATAATAGGTGATCCAGTGTACCCACTTCTACCTTGGTTACTGAAAAGCTACCCTGGGTCAGTCACTCAAGAACAAGAATCGTTTAATGTTTATTTAAGTGCTGCTAGGGTTCTTGTCGAAATGGCATTCGGTAGATTAAGAGGACGTTGGAGAATATTATTAAAAAGAATTGATCTTCACTATACGTTTGCCCCTAATGTAACGAGTGCTTGCTGTATTCTTCAAAACTTTTTAGAAAATTCGAATGAACCGTTTATGCAGCAGTGGCAACAAAATGTCTCAGAAGCCGAGTCCATATTTCCTCAACCATTGAGGTGTATAAACAGAGATAGGGATACAATATCTGGTGCAGATATGAGAAATCACCTGATGGGCTATTTGTCTGAAAATTTTCCATTAAGGCAAACGTTTGTGCGCTAAAGTTGCCAAATTTTTTACGCCTATATTACTCAAAACGTCGGGAGGATGAAGTTTTGAGAATCGGTCTGCATTCGTCATTTTCAAATTATTATAACTTTGTGCCCACAAACGCGATTTAAATGTGTAAGGTGCAGATTTGCAAATAAATTAAATGTACATTAACATGATTTTGTTTAAATTTGAATAAAAAAAATTTGTTGACCAAACATTTTCAGATTTAAGAATAAATTTAGGGTTTTCTTAAAGAGAGGTATTTTTAATAAATAAATTAAGTTTTTAAGGTCCATTTCTTTACTAAACAGTAATTAATTACATTTAAAGGTATTTTTAATATTTTAAAAGATAGTCTCAATATGGAAAGATTAGCTCGGGCAGATTAATAGTTGTAAAGGAAATAAATTATATAGATAGCATTGCAGCATTGTAGAGAACCGCTATTCATTTAATTTTATTCTTGCTAAACTGTTGATTTGTCCATGTTTCTTTTTATGACATATTATTGAAAAAAAAACTTTCTATTAAGAGTATTTTAAAAAAATTGTAAAACTACCTTTATTTGATAAAAACTTAAACTTGTATTTAAATAATTAGTAAAGAAATTTTTTTATAAATTTTGAAAAAAGTTATGTTACTGTACGTTTGATTTACTAAATTACCCCTTACAAATATAAATCGCGTTTGTGGACGAGATTTATAAGCATTTGGAAATTACGGATACGCGTCGAAGTTTAAAATGCGTTCGAACAGTTGGCATGGATAGCCGAAATATTTATATCATTTAAGTTGCAAAATAATTAACGCGTATGTTTCTTTGATTTTGTCAGTTAGTTTTTACGGGTAACAAAAAGAAAATAAATACAAGTAAATAATAAAAAGAAGAAAAAATTGCATTTTTTATTTCTTGGGCATCTGATTCAACACCTAAACACAAATGGAGACTACTGCAGTTCGAAACCAAGGTGGATGATGTATATATATCCACCTTGTGGATGATATATACGACTTGTAAGGATGCAAATTGTTGGTGTGCTGTGCTATATTTGTGCTGTTCCGTTCATGCGTACGTATCCCATAAAGTAATCTGTATAATGACATGATAATGTATTACTATTAAAAATATATTTTTTGAAACATAAAAAACCCCAAATTTATTGAATTTTGCATACATCAAAATGTTCTCATGTGTAAAACTATCTAAATACTGATGTACGTTGATAAATAAAAAATTGTTTGAAAAATAGCAAAACATGAAAATCGTTTTTTTGTTTTTGTTTTTAAATTGATCCTATACGAGATTGTTTCTCTATTCGCGATTACGTTCATGTGTTCTGTGTTGCTAACTGTACTGTTTAGTATTTGACGTATAACCTCCTTTCCATTAAATTTGAAAACTTGCGCAAAACGATTATTCACAATGAAAAAGAAAAGTTGTGTTGAGCAAAAAATACAGTTCCTAAGCCTGCTGTAAAAAATAAAAATACCAGAAGAACGCGTAACAATGTAAAAGTATCTTCGGCGACATCGATGGATAATACACCAAGCGAGAAGATCATGGAACTCTCAGCTACCACTTCGAAGAGATGTATTAGAGAAAACGAAAAAAAGGCTGACGGAAAAATTCCCCAAAAAACCGCAACTAGGAAAAGAAAATCATGTGAGACGGTCACATCAGGCGAAGACAAAGAAAATGAAAATGCATACGAGAATAACATTACAGGTAAACTTAACAAAATATTTAAAAAACGTGTCTTCTATTGCAAAAACAAATCTTAGAATTGAAAATGTCCTTAAATTAAGCCAATGTATAAGTATGTTCTTTTCTAATTGATCTAGTTTTTGTTATATCTTAAAAAACCTATATTCGGCCTTAATTTAACATTATTTTTAGAGTGCGGAAGTAAATCCGCGGAAAGCCCGGATTTAAGTACAGCTGGTGAATCCAGTACCAACAATTGTCTTTCGAAGAAAAAAGTAAAACAATATGTGCCTTTAAAAATAATTAGCGATGAAATCCATTTTAAAGATACATACCAAAATAGAGTATTTGACTATGAGGTTCTTGATGGAAATGAAGAATGGAGAAGAGATTACATGGAATCTGATACTGTGAATAATGTTGACAATGAATCAAGGAAAGATTATATGGATTATGATATAGATGCGGTGAATAAAAATGCAAACAAGGAATTAAAAAATAAAAATAACAAGAAGAAAAATGTTCAATGCCAATGGACGGAAGAAGAAACAAAATTTTTTATCAATTTGTGTATTTCAAAAAGAGTTTTAAAATTAATGGACGGCAAAAAATTAAAACATGCGGATATTTATTCGTCATTAGAAAAAGACATGAAGGAGAATGGATTTATAAAGACAGGATCACAAATGAAAACGAAAATGAAGAATTTAAAAGAAATGTATTACAAGTGCAAAAGAAACAATTGTATTAGTGGACATGATCGGATGACATTCGCGTTTTTTGATTTAATGGACGAATTGCTTGGAACAAGGCCAACGGCAATGGCAATTAGTGGAATTGGTGTTGAATCGATTTTTAACATGCGAGAAGTAGGTATCACTTCTTTAGGTTAATTTGTATTCCCTCTATAACATTATTTAGAAACGTATGTATTCATATAAGTATTGTCCTTTAGATATTTGTGATGAGCCTACTGAAATACCACCTGCTACAGAGGGTGAAAACCAAATGGAAAAGAAAATAATTTCAGGTGAGATCTTAATCGTCAATTGAAAAGCTTATTGTATTTTCGTATTACAGTTATGATTGTGATTCCTGATACAGCTGATTTTTATTAATTTCATTTTTGATTTTCTTTGAATTTCTTTTTAATGTGAAGTTTATAAGATTCCATATTTTTAATACGTTCTAACCTAAACAGTAACATATATGTAAAATAAAATCAACACAAAAATGCACTGTGACATTAAGCGCCACTAGGTTTTAATAACATTTTCCTGTCCACTAATACAATTGTTTCTTTTGCACTTGTTTTAAATGCTTCATTTTCGTTTTTATTTATGATCCTGTCTTTATAAATCCATTCTCCTTCATGTCTTTTTCTAATGACGAATAAATCGACGGCTCTTACGAAGACTACGCCATTTCAGCTTTCCCTATTTAAAATAACATAGGGAAAGCTGAAATGGCATAGTCTTCGTAAGAGCTGTCGAAATATCCGCAAGTTTTAATTTTTTGCCATCAATTAATTTTAAAACCCTTTTTGAGATACACAAATTGATAAAAAATGTTGTTTCTGTTATTAGTTTTAAGAAAATATTTGTTAATATTCTGGCTAGTAAATTAATGAGTTTGGAGTGATTCTGTAACAAGGAAATGATAAAAAATAAAATTATTTAACATTCAAATTTTTATTTTTTATTATATTTTAGCCACAGAATCACTTTAAACTCTTTCTTTTGTTAGCCACGATTATTAATAAATATTTTCTTAAAAAGTGATTATGAGATAAATCATTATTAAAATCTACAACATAGAGCACAGTTTTCTCGCTTTTTACTATCTCTCCCTCGTCTTCTTTGGAGTGTTCAATGGCCATTCATATTGAAAGTTTCTAAAATTAAAAAATATAATAAGTGTTTTGTACAATTGTCTTACGATTCCAATTATTTTATTAATACACGATATTTACAATTGCAGGGCGTATCTCCAATGTAAAGAAATTGGAAAAATGTGGTGAAGTGTTTGGCAAAATGGTCCAAGAACAACAAAGTTTATTCGATGCTTCAATTAAGATGCAGTTTGAAGAACAGAAAAAATGGGAAATGGAAATGATGAAGCAGGAACACGAGCATCAATCCAATCAGATGCAGATGATAATGAGCTGTTTTCTAAAAGGACTAGAAACTCTCAAGCAACCATCACAGCCAATGCAGAATGTTCGAAATCCAAATATTGATTTTAATTTGGAAAATACTTCCACGTTATCAAATTTGCCATTAATTAACGTTCCTAATACGTCTGGACCATATACTTTAATGGATGAAGCTTGGAAGAGGCCAGATATAAAAGCGAAAAACTACCATCAACTTTAACCCCTTCACTGTGTTTGACGTTTATAGATATGCATATGTATGTGTTCGTGTCACACGTGTTAAAAACATGTATTTTAATTAAGAAAAAATAAATTGGCATTGAATTGTCAACATTTTGTTCAAAACATGTTTTTTTTTTTATTTATTATTTTAACGGGCGGAATCGCCCTTCTTACAGAATATTTGCATTATGAGTCATTACACATTATCGAATCGATATTTTTCTGATCTAATGAATATTGTACTTATCAAACAATAAAAAAATATGGTCAGGGTTGGCTAAGTAATTAGCTCTTTGGTCTCGTAAATTGAAGGTCCTTATATGAAGAATTATTTGAATTCCCTTTCAAACAGAATTTTGTCAATATTTACAGGGTTTGGAAAATTCGGAAAATAAAAATTGTGTTTAGCATATTCGAAATCGCAATTGTTACATTTTATTTAAATAATGTTTTATAACTGTTATTTATAATAATAGATTTCGTATGATTTTTAAAAAGCCGTCCGCTATATTTGATTAATTACGAATAATATTATTTTTAATTCACTTAGTGCACTGTGAGCACTTAGCTCACACGTTAAAAAAAATAGTATACGATAAGCGTGCGCGTAGGTGACGCTCGGGCGCCAACTCCGCCCGTGCGCGAATCACCTACTTAGCGCACTTGTATCGTAATGTACTATTGTCTAACTTTACTCGGTAACATGATGATAAATATCTAAAGAAGACGGAAAATAGTTAAAAAATACTTATTTAGATATCTTGCGTCCGTCATATTGGATTATTCGTATTGAATTCTGAATATCTAACTTCAAATTCGTAATCAGCCATCCCAATAACGGCTGAGTAACAAGAATCAGCCGAATCAAACGAATTTTTGTATTTTAAGTACGCCACATTATATCAGCCATTTTTAATTTTAAAAGTGTAACTTCAAATTCGTAATCAACGACCCCAAAACCCCCGAGTAACAAGAATCAGGTAAATTCAATGAATTTTTGTATTTTCTATCCGCCTATTGGAACCGCCATTTTGAATTTTGAAAATCAAACTTCAAATTCGTAATCAGCGATCCCAAAAACCCTCGAGTAATAAGATTCAGGTGATTCCGACAATTGGGCAATTTGCAAAATATATAAGTAATTTATAAGATTTTTCAATGGATTTGACGCCATATTGGTCCGCCATCTTGAAAATTTTCATCATGCATATTTCGAAAGTACACACTTTTTATGCACTTTTGGTTGAGAGCATAATTATGTATGGACACTTTTTCGAGATGATAAAAGCGATCAAACTTGAAAAAACAGATATTTTTAGGGTTTTTGTGGCATTAGTCAGGGTAATTTTTTTTTTTACTTCAGAATCGAAAAGAGGAGGGTCAGAACCTAAAGAAACGATACTTTCGATACAAAATCGTATATTTCTAGTTAAGAATAACATGGCTTGAAAGTGAAAGGAAAAAATGTTGGTTTTGGGCGTTAATGGGTTAAATTTTTCAAATTGATTTCGAATGATTTTTAAAAAATCGTCCGCCATATATGACCCGCTATTTTGAATTTTCAAAATCTGCCATCAGATTCGTAATTAAAGACCTCAAAATCCCGCGCGTAACACGTTTCAAATAGATTTCGCATGATTTTTAACAAACCGTCCCACATGTTTGTTCCGACATTTTGAATTTTCAAAATCTGACATCAGATTCGTAATCAGAGTCCTCAAAAACCCGCGCGAAACACTTTTCCAACAGGTTTTGCATGATTTTTAAAAAACCGTAACCATTTTTGATCCGCCATTTTGAAATATATATATAGGGCTTAAGAGTATCGAAATTTTTAAAGTATTGTTTATCTCGTTATAACTAAAAAATTCCTGCAATTTTTCGGAAATAATTTGTACACCTTCAAATTCGCTCAAAATTCGAGCAATTTACGTAGACAACGAAAAACTACGGCGCAAGATATGTAGAAATCAAAAAAATATGTTTCGGTCAATTAGGACAGTGAAGAATCGCGGTGCGGAATATCTAGATACCGAAAACTATGGGTGATATGCGTGGACAATAAAAAAGTATGCTTTTTCCTTATTATTTCTATCTGCTCCATCAGGTCGGGGCTCGCGAAATCGTGACCTGACCTCGCTTAGTTTTAGACTGATTTGGGCCACTAACATGCCGTTTACACCGCCCAGGCCTGAGAGAAAAACGAAGCACAGGTTGCGACCTGACTTCTCGGTGTAAACGCAGGCCTCGAAATTGCCTATATAATTATATGTCACGAGCAATAAAGATGTAATAAAAAATATAAAAATTCATATTATTTAATGAATAACAGTCAATTTGCAATAAATTTGACTATTCTAATCAGTAGAAAATTGAAAAAAAAAAATAATTACCGTTTATCCACGATTATTTTATTCGTAGGTCTCGGTAGGTGTAAACGTCATTTACCTGACCATAGCCCAGGCCGCTTCCAGGTCACTTTTCAGGTCAGGTGGCCTCGGTGTAAACTAGGCCATTGTTGCATCATCGGAGGCTCTAAATGCTGAGTCTCCAGAGAATGATAACTCATCAGCAACCGCTGCTTCTCTTAATGAATTCTCGACGAGGTTTGACAGACAACACACCGAACTTTGTAATAAACAAGATTTACAACATGCTGAGCTCAATGCCAAGATAGATCATGTTCTATCATTGAAAACATCTGTTCAAGAAATCAAGTTCTCGGTATCGACATTGCAAACACAAATGCGATCAATACTTCGTGATCGAGCAATTACTTCATACGAAATTCGTAACACCGAGTTGGTAATTTCGAATTTTCCTGAAGTCGATGGCGAAAATATACATGGCGCAGTACTGAAAATTGGTGAATTATTGAGGGTGGATATGAAAACTTCAAATATAGTATCGGTGAATCGCTTGAACTCGAAACCGACCACCAGTTCAAACTCAAGCTCTCAAGCCTCTCCCATGAAAATCAACAAACCACGCACAATAATTACGAAATTTTCAAATGCAGGTATACGCAGTAATTACGTAAAAGCTATGAGAACACGTAAAAAGCTCATGGCTAATGAAATTTCAGAATGTTTTATTAATGCACCGCTATATATTAACGAGTACCTTTCACTCGATACTGTGAATTTAAAAAAGAGAGCGCGGGAATGCATTAAAGGTTAGAAGGACAAATTCATATATATTTATAAAAGCATTATTTCTTACAAAGCGAATAAAAGTGCATCTCGAATTGAGATATTATGTGATGAAGATTTGGAGAAAATTGATTCATGACGCCAGGAGACCATGAACTCTGAGGTGTAGAAATTCAACAGCACCTTTTCTACGATTTCATTAAACTCTGGAGCTGTTCCGTCTTTAACTTCGCCTTCTTATCATTCAACAATAACGGCATCTTTATTGTCTTCACCGCACTCTTGGATGTCAATGGATAGCTCATCGTCTCAACATGGATTTTTCCCAGAAGATTTCAACATTGCGGATTTAAATAATTCAATTTAATTTCATTGGATTTGCGTTTTTAAATGTTCGTACCCTTGTTCCAAAATGTGCACAAATTAAAGAACGAATTTTATTGTACGGCATTCACATTTTATGTATTTGCGAATCCTGGTTTTTGTTCGAAAGTCAATGATGATAATTTATTGATTAGAGGTTAAAGCCTTATGAGACAGGATAGAAAACATACTAGAGGGGAAGGCGTCGCAGTATTGCATAGAAATGAATTTAATTGTTTTCGTTTCTCACATATTCCTAATGAATTGGGCTTGGAACAATTATGGTTTACCCTTCAATACCACAAACACAGATTCGGAGTGGGTGTCCTATATCGACCTCCACATATTGCGCTGAACTTAGATTCCCTTGATTCCACCTTATCTAGTTTTAATGCTGAGTTGGGAAGAATCTTCGAACATCATATGAAAGGTTGCGATATTTGCTGTCCGCGCGAGCCAGCTCAACATAGATTTATTCTACAGCGTGATTTTAAGCATTTCTATAGAAATGAAAAAGTATTACCTTAATGATACTATTCGCAATATTTTCGATGCCTTTGCTCCGGTAAAAAAAATCAGGGTGTCCAAACCGATCGTCCCATGGGTCACAGACACGGTCAAAACGTTTATTGGGAAAAGGAATACTGCCCAAACCAAAATGCGTAAAACACGATCGGCGAGTGATATTACCTATTATAAATTACTCCGCAACCAAGCTGAGTACATTATAAGAAGCGAAAGAAGAGTTTTCTTCGAGAGATTGAACGCAATGCAAGTTAAAGACTTTTGGAGGAATATAAAACTACTAGGTTTATGTAGGAGCGGAGTTTCTGAGCTATTTCCATCAATTGGTGATCCTGGCGTTATCAATGACTTTTTCGCATCTCGGCCTGATATTTTACCCAATCAGTTAACATTCAATTTTTTTAACAGCCACCGCTCACCTAAATTGCCTGACAATGTCCAATTCGCGTTTAAAGAAATTAGCTACAGTGAGCTAAAAATTATTATTGATAGAGTTAAGTTCTCAGCTCCAGGCTCCGACGGTATCTCGTGGGAAATGATCTTTCATATACAGGAATTCTGTCTCAATGAATTATTAGACATTCTCAACTCAATTATCACTTCAGGTATCTTTCCCAATGCATGGAAACACGCAATAGTCACTCCGCTGCATACGACCAAATACTCACAAGAACCTAAAGATCTTCGTCCAATTAGTCGTCTTCCACTATTTTCGAAAATTGTTGAAGCAGTTTTATATGATCAATTACTATCCTTTTTTAACGATTACAAACATTTTCCCCGCTTTCAATCAGGTTTCAGACGATCACACGGGTGGGAAACAGCCTTACTTGATCTGTCAGATGACATATTACAGAAGTTTGATAAAGGCCTACTCTCTTTTTTATGTCTTCTTGACTTTTTGCGTGCCTTTGATACTCTACATCACGAGCTGCTGTTAGCGAAACTGAAGTTTTAGGAAGTAACTGGAGAATGCTTGGTGCTTACTAAATTCCTATTTAGAGGAACGAACACAAGCAGTATCCCTGGAGAATAAGAACAAATTGTTAATCTCTAGTGCGAACCATTTAACATGCGCGGTACCACAGGGTGCCAAAATAAGCTCATTATTATTTATTATTTATTCAGCTGATATTTTCGATTTTTGTTCAAATATTAATATCAAATCCTATGCTAATGACACGCAGGTATTGCTTTCTTTTCACCCGGACAACATCCAGGAAGCAAGTCTCCTGCTCTCATGTCAGCTAAATCGTATAGCCACATGGACAGAGAATAATGCGCTTATTTTGAATCCGGATAAGACTCAGTTGTTGTTGGTAGGCAGCTCCTGCTCTAAAATAGATCTACAAAATCTTAGAATTTCTATTCGGGGGAGAGATATTCCGGTCGTTCCATTTGCACGAGATTTTGGACTAATTGTCGATCAAAGTTGGTCCTTTAACCAACACATTAATGTAAACAGACTGAAAAATGCAATCGGTGCATTTGCAAATCTGCGCCGCCTGTATCCGTTCAGGCAGGAACTATCACGCCTGACAAAGTTGAACCTCTGTAAATCTCTGTGTATTAGGTTCGCTTTCGGTATATCATATCTTGGCAGCATCTCATTGCATCGCAAACACCGGACTATCTCTTCAATCGTATTAGGATGTTTGGTAATTCGCGTGACAATGCCAGAAGCGTGACTTCTTGTACAATGCGTTTCTCTAGTTTCTCGTCTGAAAAATGCAAACACTCTTTTTCCTACGTTGCTGCACATGCTTTTAATTGCCTCCCTTTTCATGTCAAGAATGCGTTACGGGCGCCTACGATATTTATAAATCGCTTAAAGGTGTTTATGTATTCGGAAACCGATCAGAATGTATTTTATTAATGAACGGAACGAAAGCAGATTGCTATTAACTTTTAAATCTCGCCATGCTTATTTGACAACTTTCCTTGTACATCTTTTGTAGCGAATTAGCAACCCTCGTCTTCTCTATGATATTAATTTTTGTTTTTTGTAGGTTGCAATATTAGTTAAACTTCAGAAATTGTATCCGTTTAGTTTTATGTGTGAATCAATACTCAATAGTTATATTATATTTTCGGGTCAGGCAGCACAGCAGCATTAGCTGTGTCTCGCCGTTTGTACTAGGTGATTTTAGTGCAATAAAGCAATTTTTTTTGTCTGACGGAGGGGGGAAATGCGTTAGGCACCATACAGGGTTGAAGATGTTGTTTAAACCCCCGTGTCTCCGTTACCTTGGATACTGACGGCAAGATTTACCAACTAAAACCCTAACCTCCCTTGGCCTTGTATAATCCACGTGTGCAGTCTGCAGCAGAAAAGTGGCTCCGATATACATTTCCTCCGCTGCAGGCTGCACCGGGTCATTTCTTTTGCAACTGTAACCACTTCCTCTACCATTGGGTAAGTGGTTACAGGATCTTGTATGACCTCAGTAGAAGGAGAGATACCAGCAGCACTGCTTTCTGCATTCGGCCTGCAATGGAATTTGCATGTTCTCGGCAGCCCCGAATGCTTTTGATGTTTTCGAGGAAAGTTGGTCTCATTCCTCCCAGCACTCCAATTATTAGCACGACGAGCTTGATTTTGAATCCTCGATACAGCTTGCGAATCTCAAACAGGTGTTCCTGATATTTCATCCGTTTTTCGTCCTCCTTGCTGATTATGTTTGTCTCTGCTGGTGCAGAGAACTCGATGACGAAGATGGATTTGTCATCGAAGTCAACAAGGACGATGTCAGGCTTATTGGCTGATATTTGCCTGCTCGTCGGGAATGAGTAATTCCAGTATATTCGGCACGACTCATTCCCGACTACGGATTCAATATCAGTGGGGACATACGGCAAAACTGGGATTGCATCAATGCAATAAGTGCTGCGAAGATGGTAATGCAGCACTCGTGGAGCCGCATTGTGACGTTCGATGTATGCTGAAACTGCATATCTTGGGCATGCTGCCAAAAGATGCATTAGTGTCTCAGCATGACATCTACACGATCTACAAATCGTACTATGTACCGCCTGGTGTAAGATGGTTTGGCGATACGCTAAGGTATTGATGACCCCATCCTGGCATGCATAGATAAAACCCTCGGTCTCGGATTTCAAGCCGGCTGATCTTAAGAACGAGAAGGTCATCTCTGCCGACAAGTCAAGTTCTTGGACATTTCGAAAGAATTGTCCATGCAATGGCTTGTCGATATGCATTCCCTCCAACATACGGAGTTATTCCTTCCGTATGTTAGCCCTGCGACGCACTGGGCACAGATTAATAACTGATTCAGCACCACTACGTCCCACGTTGATATTATTATTATTATGAGAATGAATATACCAATGTGCGCGAGGGGTTTCCTTTTTCTAATGGGTTTTCTTTTTTATCGTTCCATTATACGATTGATTTCATTGATCTCTTTTTAATTTTTGCATTATTCTCGCTGTACCCGCTATTGTTCGTCAATGCTATACATATAGACCGGCTACAATTTGGGAAGAGACGAGCATTGAGAACGTTGACTCTGTGGGCGTGAGTTATTTCGAGCAAAACTTATTAAAATCTGAAAACACTACTTAAAAGTAAAGGAAGATGACATCAGTACTGCAAACAGGATCAATGCACGGTTGCACTCGATTGTCAACATGTTTCCCAGAAGAGAATGGCGGTTAATATTCGCAAAGCTGTGTTGAGAATGCACAAGTGTGTTTCTATAATTATCAGTGTCATGACCTCTTGTTGCAAAATTAAAATGGCTTCATGGGTTGAAAGAAAAAAAAATATTTAAGACGGGATGACATTCCATGATTTTATTGCATGCAAAATAAAAGAACTGAACATTCCAGAGTAGAAAATTTATATATGGAAAAAATTATTTAAGAAAATGTGGGAAATAGTATGGGGCAAAGTGCGGTGAGATACCATACGTTGGTCTATATTATTTCAAAGCAGCCATCCCAAACTTTGGGGCAAATGCGTTTTATAGATGACTATATACATTTACCATAGAATAGGCCGGGTAATGACACAGATTTTATGCAAAGCTAGTATGATTAGCTAACATTAATTAAAATTTTATTAGTTAGTGTCTTCCATCAAGAAACGTCCCTGAAGCATCCGTCGCATTTCGAACAACTAGTGCCTCACCGGTGAGACTGGTCTTTAAGTAGTGTAACCTTGCGACATCAAACAAGGGTTTATTATTTATCAAGGGCAGATTATGAATCTTGTTTGTTTCCGTCTATCCATATGGCACCCGAATTACTAACTGTTGTATATTCTCGTAGTAATTAATTGCAACCTTTTTCTGTTAGCGCAATTTGTTTATCAAGATGAGGTCTTTCATTTTAAAGTAGAAAATATGTTCTTCCTGTGTCTTCAAACTTACATCAAGTAGGACTCTCATCCCGTAGGTTAAACTACTTCTCGTTTTTGACGTTTCTCACATTTTGAGTTTCTGTCATTGTGGTTTCGTTTTCTGATTTTTCCGATAAGATTACTGTTTCTTTTACGTCTTTTTCAAGCAAATGTTTTTCTTACAGAAATGTTATTTCCTTTTAACTCGTGTATAGATCCTGCATTATGTATTCTATCTTACATTACTTTCTACCGTCTGAAAAAATAAAGTAATATTAGGTATATGAGCCATTCCACGCCAAGAAGGACACTTTTCAGACTCGGATTTTGTCACCAACTGTTTTTACGCATTCTTAGCCACAATAAACATAGCAAATAAAAAATAAATAAAGAGGTCGGCTTTGTCATACAATTTAATTTGTTGAAATTTTCCCTCGACATTTCGAACAACTCCAGTTCATTTTTAAGAGGAACTGCTCCTACACGATTCTTTCATATTTTAATGTGTTAATATTGTCAATGTAGAATTTACGATAACCATATTATAATGCAATTTCACAAAATTGAAACTTTTATTATTTGCTCTTGTAATTTATAATAAACAGTTAACCCACAGAAAATAATTTCATTTCATTTATTGTTACAGATTAATTTTAATGAATGACATGGATGACGCCTTATACATAAGTGATTATTTAAATGATATGCGTACATTTATTCGCGCCTTTGATCGCATGAATGAACAGGAAGATTGGATCCATTCTGAAGAAACATTACTTAATTTCCCATCAACGACGTATTCTAGAATTAAAGAACTGCAAAATATAATCATTCCATATTACTCATTACTATATCGAGGTCATCAATGGCATCGTGATTTTGAAGTTTGGTTAAATGGTCCCTTCGAATATCTTGATGCTAATGTAATTGACAATAAAACATTGGATTACTTCGCAGAATTTTCGAAATCCATCAAGTTTTACAAAACAAAAATAAAAATGGAAATGACAGTCGGCTATCCGCACAGGTAATAGACGTTTAATATATGGCGTAAAATCATTAAAGCAGATAAAGTGTAAGTATATATAATGTCTATAACACGGAATAAATTAGCAATTGGAATTGAGATTTTTACCACATTAGCAGTTGATATTGCTACTTTTGTTTGTTCAGGAGAATTGGACTAATTTAAAAGTCATATATACGGTGTTTGTTGCTATTGGCGACTCTGTCAGCATCATGTCGACGTCTCTTAGGAAGACTAACGCGTTTCATTTTTCGTCCATAAGATTAACACGAGAGGAATTTGAAACGTACTAGTTTCCGTAAGAGGGGCTGATGTATAGTTAGAAGTAAAATATCGTAATCGAGTAATTTAATATTAATTGGCATTCTTAGGAATGGTGGCATAAAAATTCACGTTTTACGTGGGATCATCGACCTGGTCGCTGTCATAATGATACCATACACGAATGTGCTTCGTATTCCACTTGATGTGCGGAATCGCAGAATCGGTGAATTAAACAATCAGTAGAAAAAATATCGGGCTCCTGAAATCTAAGCCTATAAAGGCAGACGTAGTACCCTGAATCCCTCCACGCAGATACCCGTCGACTCCCTGGTAAAGATACAGTTGCAATGCAGCATTTGAACAGTAAAAAACTGATCTAGTTCCATCTTATATCAGCATCTTGGAGATATATGAGGAGGCAAGGTAGAGTTTTTCTGAATTGAATGGCGCTAAAGATAATTTTATTCGTAAATGAATTTTTAAATTTGTTTATTTTATGGGATGATTTTCCTCTCTTAACACTTGGTAAACAAAACACAGTCGACCTCTCCCTACTTTTCCATTTCTATCGCGCGACTCATGAACAATTGAACGTCCGGATCGATAACCCAGCGAATTCGAATCTCAAGAGCTTTATTCGATTGTTAACGTTTTTCGAACTTTGATACGGATGACTTGAGAGACAAATGTGCACAAACTATGATTGCATGTCACAGACACAATTGAGACGCATTTCTTAACCATATAGCACCGACGAAATTTAACTAAATCTTGTGCCCTATAAGATACTTGATTTTTTTACGCCATTACGAATATTTTTGTATAAAAGCTATATCAATCTCAAAATTGTTATAAAATGCAAAATCTTGTAGCATACATTTGTTTAGTACCGATACTTGTTGATGAAGAAATGGTCACTTTTGTATGCTATCTATTAAAAGTAGTCGTAACATGGTTGAACTGTTTACCAAAATATTTTCGCCATGAAAATTCAGAATTAAATATTGTATAAAAACGAGAAAAAGTGTAGATTCGATGAATTCTCCAAAATACGGTCGATAATTACTTTCTATGTCTATTCGATAAAGGCAATAATAAAATCATTAATAAGGGCTCTTTTCGCCGACTAAAAAATTATTATTAATATTACTCACGATCGATAATAAAATAAGGAAAAACAAAACACCCTGTTGGTTTGTCGTTGTCCCGCTGCATGTTGGTGACGCGAGTAGAGACTTTAGGGTTCGTAGTTGGTGCGCGAAATCACATCGCTCTTTTTCGAATATTAGTCGAAATATCAGTCAGTAATTTTCGGACGTCGAAGACACCCGAAGACGTAAGTCAACAGGCGAAGCTCAAGACGTAAGCATGAATCGGTGGAACATCTATAGCGATAAGGTCGGTTCTACGTTTTTCATTTGGACTTATTTTCTAAATTTATATAATTAATTTGAATTCTTATCAATAGATTTTGCACTCATTTTTATTTATGTTTTTGACGATTTTGGATTTCTGAGCAACATTTTATATTTCATTAAAATTGAAAATCATAATGTATATAAAATTATTTTCCTGATTAGTTTTTGATAAATGTTTAGAATAATAAATTATATTATGTTGTTTTTCCTCGGATTACTTTATCCGCGATCAATTATGAGTTCATGAGTTATGTTAACATTCCAAAATTTTGTAAATGAATAATTTATGGTTTACGAAATCGTTTATATTTTCTTTTATAATTTTAGATATTTTGACAGATGATGTTACGTTTCGGGGTAACATAAAATATGTACGGGAATATTATTTAAGTGGTGGTTTTATTTATGTACGTCCAGCACCCGTACATAAGTATCGGCACGCTAAGTCGAACGAACGGGGCACGCACTTGTGTTTCCCGACGTTCAGTAGCCTCGGTCGGCTACGGCTAAGTCGCTATTTGGTAATCGCGAAAACCGCCTAAGTCCTCGATGGACCTCGACCCTCGAGTAGATTGAAACTGGACGAGCGCGAGGTGTGATCTCCCCGGGAGTCTAGCACCGAATCCCAGAGTGTCCACGTCTTTTTGGATCCGTCGACGGAGAGTTCGCGGATCGTCTGACGTTTCTCATGCCTAGTCAGCAATCCTTCGCCCTGGGAACCTGCTAGCCTCGGCAGGTAACCGACGTCGAGGCGTATATTGCACGAATTCAGCTGAAAGCTCGGCAGGTTCCCAGCCGAAAAATGCTTACGCTTTGTGGTAAGAGTGTCGCGTTCGCGCCTTGCTTTTTCCTCGGTCCCACGAATATATCGTTTGACCGGAACCTATCTTATGACGCTATTGTCATACATGAATATTAAATACTAAAGTATATTTTGTAATAACTTATAATAAATGCTAATAAATATGGCTACGGCTGCCTACGACCAACCGGTCATAACACCTCCACCCCCCAAAAATCGGCGGTCCTCCGCCGTACTTACACACCTTAATCCTAGTTGGCAGCCGGATGATTATTTAAGAGAACATAAATGACATCGTATTGTAATCGTTTCGCGTCGACGGTAGAGGTGGTTGTACCTACTAATATACGAACGTGGGTTAGTATTCCCTATTATTCGCGTGGGTGCTGGCGTAAAATGGTTAGTGTTTTACATACTTTTGAAGATATTACATTTCCGCTTCTACTATTACCAAAATCTTAATTCTAAGGACGCATGACATCCAGGTCCACTCATGTCGGATGCCTGAAAATTCGACGGCGATAAATTTGATTTGCTCACTCAGGAGCGTGGCCGTCTCGGAGAGTCTGTCGTTTGTCGCTCCCATTTGTTCCCGTAGCTGGTCCATGTCCTCCTCTTCAGCAGTACCGAAAAGGATTTTTGAGATTTTCCCGACGGCACCAAACACGGCACGTTTCCGTTGAGTTTCTATACCCGTTAGGATTTCTAAGGCGTTTATGTTTCTTCTTGAGATATCCTTTAGATGCATATATGCTTGATATATCCTTTCGTTTAATCCACATGATTGCGCTGATGTACCACATTGGATTTCCAAATTCGTTAGTAAGCCCCTAGCGGCACTCTTGACACGAGGCGCCACTCCGTATGTGTCAACCTCATTGACCCGATCTTCTCGGAGAACAATTCTGGTGTCTCCTGGATTCGGGTATGTTTGTACATTACATCGATTTTCCTGTAACAAGCGTACGTGTGAGTGAAAATCATACTCCATTATTCTTTGGCCACGACTGATTCGTCGCTTCTATCTCCCCACACTTATTTGAAAATATAGTTTATAGTACTGCCGTGATAACCAATCTCCCTTCTCCTACATTACATTACATTATATTGCATTGCATTACATTCCTCGTACACGCATTACTTAAAATTTACTGGAAATGTGACTCTAATACTGTTTTTCGGACTTTTAAGGTTGTATTTTATTTGTAAATTGATATGCATCCTGTACGGCGAGGAAAATCTATAAAATGTATAAATACATTTAATCGTTAATTATTATTAATTAATATTCTTTTTGATCTTGCCAAAGAAAATCCGAAGATTGGAAACGTGATAGTAAAAAAAACATTTCTATGATCGCGATTTGTTCATTTTTCGGAACAGCTTTCGCCTGTTGTTTTTATTGAGAAAAAAAATGGGCCTAAAAAATGTCCAAGCAACTGTATCTGACGTAATATTAAGTGAACCTTTAGAATCTTTCATTTGATTCTTCGAAAAATGCAACCGTGAAACTGTATACAATTATTTTCATGAAGAACGTAGATATTTTCAATTTAACTTATTTATGTCAAATTAAATAGATAATAATATGAAATTTGGGTAACAGTCTCTTAGTTTTAGTCAAAATCGAAATATTGTATCACATTATTTTCTTTTACTACCGTTTTTTTTTCTAACCCACTGCTCGCGCTGTTGCAAGCATATATAAAAAATATGTGTTTTATTTTATGAAGAAAAGGAAAGCCATCAAATTATTTATGTTTAGTCTTACTCTTATTATTTATGTTCTGTCTTTACTCATTGATCCCTTCAGACCGCCTTGACTATACTTCTATTTCTGACGCGTCGCTTTCTGGTTGTGACCCGATCTCCTCATTGATAATGAGAGGGTCATGACTTTTCCTTAGTTTGTCAATGTGATGGATCTTGACGTTTCTGGGCCCAACTATTTGAATTATTTCGTATGGCCCGACGAATGTGTCGTCGAATTTCCCGTGTCGGGGTTCTTTCTCCAACATGACACATTCGTCCACTCTGAAGTACTTGATGTTCTGTTTGCGGTTATTGTATGCTTTTGACCGATGTTTTGCCTATTTCAGGTTTAGTCCTGCTAACGTCTGTAATTCGAGGATGTTCTTAAGATGTTCCTCTGCGTAATCCGGATATGTAATTATTTTTTCTCTCGGTTCGACGCTAGAGGGTACTCGGGCTGGTTGTCCGAATACTAGTTCGTGTAGAGAGTATTTCGTGCCCTCATGCGTGCTAGCGTTGTAAGAGAGCATGGCGTACGGAATCCACTTGTCCCAGTCTTTGTGGTTTTTAACAAAACATCGAAGATATTCTATTAGGACACAATGTCTCCTCTCTATGCTCCCGTTTGATTGGGGATGATAGGCGGACGTATTGTATTTTGCTATATTGAACAACTTGGCCAATTCTTTTATAGTGTCTGACATAAAGTTTTGGCCTTGGTCTGTTAGTATCCCTCGTAGTGCTCCGAATTTGCAAATGAATTCAGTGGCAAACGCTTTTGCTACCGATGGCGCTGTTCCATCGGGGAGAGGTATTGCCAAAGAGAACTTTGTTAGCAGGTCCTGTATTGTGAGCACGAATTTATTTCCGTCTCGGGACATGGTAGTCGGACCCCATAGGTCCATGGCTACCTTATCGAACGCTGTCGTTGGTGTGTCGGTAATCATCATTGGTAGTCGTGTTTTGTTTCTATTTACCTTTTTGTGCCGACACTTATAGCACCGATTTATTACTTCCGTCACGTCGGTACGCATGTTTTTCCAGTAGTAATTTCGAGATTGGCGGCGGTATGTTTTATTTATACCCTTGTGGCCACCTATTGCAGAACAATGGTGTTCTCTTATTAACAAATATCGTTCTATATCTCGAGGTACTGCTAGTGAATCTTTGAATATGGTAATGGATAATTTCACCTTGATATTTGCCCTAATGTTCTCTGGAATACTCAGCCACTGTTGTTTTGCCATTATGTCGAGATCGTATCCCATGTGCAATATTTTTATACCGGTTTTTTTAATTGTTCTATTTAGTTTCCTCAGACATGAATTTACGGCGCATTTCGATGCTCTCTCGCTGATAGTCGGTTTTACTATCAGGGCGAACATGAAATATCTCCCGGCCTTGGTTACTACGACTTCACCAATTGTAGGAGTGCCATCCTTTAATTTTTGTGATGTCATGAGTGATTTCTCTTGCAGGAGCCTTCCCACCTCACTGTCAAGGAGACAATCGGAGGTCGTGAAAATGCTACATGGCCCTTTTCACTTGTCAGATGTTTATTTGACATAGTAATGGCGGGTTAGCCAGATTCAAGGGAATCCGGTGTCTGTGTTTGGAGCTGTTGTTCGTCTGTTTCTTCGACAGTGTCAGTTGTTGAGCTTGGCAGAGGCTGATTTTCTGGCCTATTTTCAGTGTCACATTCGTTTTCTGACATATTAGTATCATTATTATTATCTTTTCTCTTTTTGTCGGGTGATCCATTTCTCGGATCGGGCGAATCGTCTCCCGGATCGGAGGGTCCCCCTCCCGGATCAGGCGATCCATTTCCTGGATCGGAGAGTCCGCCTCCCGGATCGAGTGATCCGTTTCCTGGATCGGAGTGTCCGCCTCCCGGATCAGGTGAAAACCTTCCTTCCGATGGTTCTTCGCCCACTAACTCCAGAAATGGCGTGTAATGTTCATTTTCTAAGTGTAGATGGTACCAATTCGTTGTGTTGGATACTTTAAAATGAAAGAAAATCATTATAATGTACGCAGATATTTATGATGAAGTGCATGGCGAATAATCGAATGTGGTTGTCATCACGATATTCGTTGAATGACAGTAGTCTCTTTTGTGTGTTTTTCGGTTCTGCGCAATCGTTCAATTTTCCGAATTTTAATAGAGTTTTTCGCAATTCCACCTGAGTCATATTGAGGTGATGTAATTTGATGAGTGAATCGAATAGACAATTTCCATCCATTGCGACATCTTCATTTCGTGTTAGTATCGCGTAGGGTTCAGCGCAATGTTCGTTTATCATGTAATTATACAGCGGAGAATTTTTATGTTCGTTTGTGCCGAGTGACATTTCATTGTCACCATGCGCGTCTCTGCACTTTTTATTTGGCGAGGAGGGGGAAGCAGTGTGCTCAGTTCGTTCTGAACTCTCAGAGCTATCGTTATGTGATTCATTCATTGTAATATTCCCATTCTCCTCCATAACCGGAGAGGGAGTAACTCGGACCTCAGTGCCCCTCGGTCGTCCTCTTGATGCACTTGCTTATTTCCCTTGGACGTGTGGCTGTGTTTTGTGCGTCCTTGTTACTCGTTGGTAACATGTGTTCTCCAGGACGTTCATTGTTTCCTTGCGTGTGTCTATGTTGTATTCTGTCATCGTCTTAAATTGGTTTCTCGCGCTCTTTGCGCCTTTCCTCCGGTTTTCGTAATTTCTTCTTTCGACGTTTCTTTAAATTATTCTCAGTTTCGGAGCTTTCACTGTCACCTTCGTTATCATCTAGTCGTTGTACCTTGATGTCCATTCGATAGCGTTGATTCCAAGGTCTATTTACTTTTTCTCTTTCGTTCCGCACGAAGGGGGGTTCCACTGCTGTCGATTGTTGCGGGGAGACTGTATGTTTTTGTCTCGCTGTCATCCCCTGGTTGTCCTCTTTGACACTTTCTTCTGTTCCCGGGACAATATATTCGGTCGGCCAATGGGCCATTCGGTCTTTCCATCTGACCCTATAATCCTCATCCCGATTCGCCACAAAATTTGTAATCTCTGAAATGATATTTTGGGAAACGTCGGAACCTTCCATTAGAGAATCGGTATCCATTATTAACGTTGGGGCCAAGTGCGGCTCCTCTGCCTGGATTGGCGGGGGGGGGGGGGGGGGGGTGTTTTTATATTATTCCCCGCGACATTTTGCGCGTCATGTCGATTCTCGTGCGAATTCGACGGGTTATGTGGCGTAAATCGCCTGGCTGATCGCGTCTTCCCGGCATATGTAAGTTTCATCGGGGTTTTCTTCGCGCCAGCTTCAATTATTTCCCAACTCCAGTTTTTACTTACCGAGGAACCCTTTGGTTTCCTTGGCAATTTTACAGTTCCTTTCGACGTTTCTTTTCCATTATCTGGTATTGTTGTGGCGTCGGTATTATCGTCCAGCCGTCTCATCTTGCGGTAAGCTGGGTTTCCCGTACTCGACTCCGATCGCCGGCAAGTGTTATACTGGTGGATGTCCTTCCGTCGCTTTGACCCTCGGTCGATTGGTTTTTGTTTTCTGAGCGGTGACAAGTTTGCTGCTACTGGCGGGCTTTCTTTTTCGTCACTACCATCTTCTGGACGTTCGATTCCGTCGGGCGGGTTTCGTGATAATGCATCGGCATTTACATTATCTTTACTCGGTTTATATTCAACGTCGTATTCATAGTCTTCCAGTTTTGTTCCAAATCTGTGAATGCGTAATTTTAAATCTTTCATATTTTTTAAGTATTTCAATCGTTCGTGGTCTGTGACTATTGTAATTTTTCTGCCGTATATACAACGGGTGTTTGTTTTTCGCAGGAGAAATGTGAGTGGATATGCGATTTTTGCGAAGTCTTCCACAAATCTCCGATAGTATCCTGCCAGGCCAAGAAATTGTTTGACCTGCTCTGGTTCTTTGGTCGCGGGAATTTTTCTACCGCTTCTAGATTTCGGGGATCTGGTTTCACTTGGTTCTCGCCAATTATGTGGCCTAAATACCCTGCCTCTCTGCACAGGAAATTGCATTTCCGGGACTCTCGAGTTTAATTCGCCCTTGCCAATCGGTCCATAAGTCTGGTAAATTTCTTACCGTGTTCTTCCAAGCTCTTCGCGTAGATGAGGATGTCATCCAAGTATACGAGCATTTCGATCCCTTGTAAACCCGATAAAGCTAGGTCCATCAATCTTTGGAATGCACTAGGACCATTCCTTATTCCCATGGGCATACATGTATATTCGTAATGCCCATAAGGTGTAGAGAACGCCGTCTTGTGTGCGTCTCGTTTGTCTATTTCGATTTGGTGGAATCCTGATCGTAAGTCGAGTGTAGTAAAATATGATGCATGCCCGAGTTGATCCTAAATGTCGGTGATATTGGGAATGGGGTACGCGTCACCGATCGTTTTCTCGTTCAACGCCCGAAAATCGATGACGAGTCGCCATTTCTTTTCCCCGTTCGGGCCTGCCTTCTTCGGTACGACCCATGCTGGTGAATCGTACCTCTTGCTCCGCCACGATCCGCTGCATTTCTTGCTTGATTATGGGGGGTGTCGGAAACGCTTCGCGCGGACCGGTACGTCGTCCGTCGTGTGTATTCGATGCGAGAACAACGTGGTTGCCATTAACGGCTCGCCCGGTAGATGAAACCGATTTGCGTGTTTGGCGATGAGAGACTCCACGTGCTCTCGTTCGTCGTGTAGCAATGCGCTTAACTCCATGAGCGCTAATACTTGTTTCGCCCGACTCGCATATCTGTGAGTAGTATGGACAATTGCGCGCTGTGGCGAATGACGATCGTCGTTGATTGTGTCGACTGTTTCGTAGCTGTCGAATCTGATCTCGCTTGCGATGTCGCATTCTTCCAATGCCGTTGCCGGGATATTTGTTTTTACTATTTCGACCGTGGTGTTCGCGGCGATTACATACGCGTATCCGTTCTTATTTTCTACTAACGCATTTCCGATATAAACGCCTTCCATTGTATCAATCTTGGGCAAAATTCCAAAATTTACACCATTAGTGATACGCACGCGGATTACTTCCCGGCTTCGCGGAGGCAGTTCCGCCCAGCAAGCCCCGGCGAATGGAAAAACTTGCCCCCCAATTTGAAATGCGTCATTCCTATAGTCTATACTGACATCATATTTTCGCAAAAATGGGTCACCGAGGATTCCGTCCATTCGTGTTGATAATTCCCTCCCCGATTCCGCTAAGTTGAAATTTTACCGTACGGTCCGGATACATGTCTCGACGTAATTTCGAGAGCTTAATAATATTTATTTCGGAACCGGTGTCTACGAGGAACATACCATGGGTATAATGCAAATCCTTGCTCGATATCTCTAGTCTTGGGCATCTGGAGAACCCAGCATCCCCATAACGGATATTGGCTCCGCTAATTTCAGCAGTCTCATCTGTTGTGATGCTGTCGACTGCTTCCGTGGCCCACTCGATCCCGCAGTCTCGGCTCGAGTCTCCTGGGAGTTTTGGGCTAAGAAGCCTGCCCTGACCGTTGGGACGTTCATTCATTTGTTGAGCGTTTCGCCGTAAATTTTCCCGCCCGTAATTTTGTTCGGGTCGTTGGACGTTTCCCCCGCGTTTTGCTTCATTTTGGTTATTCCCGCTGTAATTTCGCGGTGGGTTGTAATTCGGATTTCGCCGGTTATAATTTCCCGCATTGCCATTGAAATTTTGCCGATTTTGGTTCGAGTACCCCAAGTTCCTATCGAAGTTTTGCGAACTTTGATTTGAGTACCGTGGGTGTCTACTAAAATTTTGCAAGTCTCGCGACAGGTTGTAACTGTGTTGGTGTACATTCGCATTACAATTACCGAAGTCTCCCGCGGTTTCGTCGTTACGCTGACAAAAGGTTGGAATTTTCGATAGGTATACGTGCGGGTCCACTCGTTGTCCATAGACCTTGTCCATGAAGCTGAGGAGCGCCTCAATGGTATCGTATAACCCGCTGTGTCTTGCGAACCTTTCGGCCTTCCCCTTAATTTTCCCTCTCAGTAATAATTTAAATAAAGGTCGGCTACCTTCTGGGAGTTGTGCTAAAGCATCCCGGCATGCGCTTGAAAAATAAGGATACGTTTCCCTATTACCTATCTTATGACGCTATTATCATACATGAATATTCAATACTAAAGTATATTTCGTAATAACTTATAATAAATGCTAATAAATATGGCTACGGCTGCCTACGACCAACCGGTCGTAACAGATGATATTTGATATTTAATTCAATTTTCGAGAATATTAGAGAATATTATAATATGCACCTGGACATGTTTCTGTTGTGGAAGCTTTATTATGTTTGGTTGCGCTTTTTGCTAATATATCGTTATTCATATAATTTGGTTCCTAGTACGTTCCAGTAAGTAAATCTTAGTATAATCAAATTACCACCTGATTGAAGCGATTATAATCACATTTAAAACGTACCATTTTTGTGTTATTATAATTTTGTTTTTCTTTGGGTATTTTTGTTATTTTTTTTAAAGAACTGGTGATGATTCTCATTCTCGTGTTTTGATTTTTGATAATTTTTGGGAATCTTTGGTCTTTGGAGAAATAATTGCGTAAAAAAAGAGGAAAAGATTAATTAAGCATCACTAGTACGAGTATCTTACATACTTATTGCGCAAAGTTCGTTGAAGTAAATTTCAATAGAACAACTAAATATGTAATTTTTATATACATGGTGTGATTGAGTATGCACTAATGCATTACAAGTTGTAAAACTAGAAAATTTTAATATATTTAACAATAACGTTAACATATTTGTAAAAAAACACGTAAATTCCGTTAATTATTTCATACCGTTTGTTTTATTTCATATTATATTTTCTAGCTACAAAATTAATTGTAAAATAATGTTATGTTCAAATAGATGTTATCTTTATATTTATAATAAAGGAAATATCATTCAGATAAAAACTTTCATATAAGAACACATTACTGCGTACACTCCCTTTACTGAGTGTACTCTTCGTTAACAGAGATTACTCGTTTCAAAGTGCAACAGGCCTTGAAGCTCAAATTTCATACTAAGAGTATTTTTTATTATTTTATTACTTAAGTTAAATTATTTTTAACTTTTTATTATTATTTAATTTAAATACATCCTCTAAGTTAGCATGAGAATATTAATAATTTCTGAAATAATTCTTTAACCTTAATTCCGACTCCAGAGTCGTTTTCGACCTAGAGAAAATCCAAATTGTACTTTATAAATTGCACAGTTGTAAACATTTTCAAGCGGCAGGACATACTTGACCCAGGTAGTAGGAAGAAAAGGCTTTAAAATAGCCGTCGGAACTAAGGGTTAATGTTTTGTTTATGATTTTATTACAATTTTCTAAAATCGTAAACTCCATTAACTTAGTGTACTTATTTTAAAGTACTCATGAGGTGTCGAGCGCAAGTATAGTATTATTCGAATTAAATTTAATAAATTAGAATAAAAGTGTAACAATTTCGAAGTACTGTTTAAAAAACGTTTTTGTTTCGTACTCGGCCGTTTTTGAGAGAATTCCCCATATAATAACCGAACATGGATTAAAAGTTGCGCATTACTTGCAAGTTCTTAACTCGTGGACGACTGACAAGTTCGTTCATTATTTATTTGAACATAAAAGCCAACTTGCTTTATTACCCCACTCTATTCTAATATATATTTATTGATTTTTTTCCGAAGAGGGGGAATGCGTTGCTCACCATAGGAGAGCAATGCGGGTCCTTCTCGGGGACTCTTCGGGCATAGCGCCCGCCATATCGACTAAACCTAACCTAACCTCCTTTACATGCTCTCCTAGTTGTGGAGAATAGCATCCCGTAACCACGTCAGTATTACTTCGGGTTGACATATCTTCATTATGTAAACGTTTAGTTCGGGATCTATTATTCAATTTTTGGTATTTTTTAGTTTTTATACTTTTTTTATTCGGTTTGCATGTCGTCAACTCAGCTTTCTTATTTCGTAGCACCTTCGGATCAAAAGGCATCTGTATCCTCCCAGTTTGCCGGTCCTTCGAGCATCTTTTCCACGATATCATCGTGGGTTAATGGTCCCACCTTGCTCCGCAGAAGAGCACGCTCCTGCTCCCATTTCAGACATTCAACAAATGTGTGCTCGGCGTTAACCTCTCCGTGTCCGCACGCCAGACATTTTTCGTTTCCGGACTTCTTAATTCTGTAGAAGTATTTTCTGAAATATCCATGACCGGAGAGGAACTGCGTTACGTAGAAGTTCACTTCTCCGTACTCACGTGTCACCCACTGATCTATCGACTGCACAAGTCGCGCTGTCCATCGCGTCCCGGTTCAGCTCCACGTTTCTTGACAGGATCGGAAAGTTCTCTCTTTTTCTTTCTCGCTCTCTCTGTTTCTCGCGCTTTCTCTCGCTCTCTACATTCTTCTCAGTCGTGTTACCTTCTTTCTTCCCCTGGTAGATTCTTTTTCTTTCCATCGATATCAGGCGTATGGGGATTACCCCTGCAATCACCATGATTGCAGGGTACGATACCGTGCGGTATGCACTCGCAATTCTCAAAGCTGCTACGCGCTGTACAGCTTCTGCCCCTTTTCTATACACTTCTTTCTTGAGTGCATCACCCCATATCTCAGCTCCGTATAGCTGGATGGAGTTTGTCACGCACATAAGTAGTCTGCGTTTGGATGCGCTAGGTCCGCCAATATTTCTCATGAGCTTGATTGACAGTTTCGTTGCATTTGTCGCTTTTCTGCGGCTTTCTTCAATTGTTGTCCGAAGGTCATCTTCGTATCCTGTGCAAAGCCAAGGTACCTGATGGTTTCTTTCGTCTCCATCTCGGCATTGTAAGTCATTCGAAATTTCCCCTATGTTTTTTTGCGATAAAGTTCAGCTCTGTTAATTCGGTAGCCATGTCTAATCCATTGTCTTCCAGTCAATTTTTAACATGCCACATTACGCAAGTTAGCTCTGATAGATATCGTCCTTGGTTTTCCCTGTAATTACAACTGCAATTTCATCGGCATATCCAATGAGATAGCAGTTACATACATAGTGGGCGATTTCTCAATGCTGAGTTCGGATCCCCTTTAGGTTATCCAATCAACAAGAATCTTTGTATTTTCCATCTGCGCGGGAAAATTCCTGATCTTAGACATGCGTTATATATAAATTTTAGAAATAGCTTCGAAAGTGCGAGATGTTAGTTTTATGAATTTGAACATGTTTGATATTTTCAATCATTTTTAAATTCGGATGCATTTTTAAAAAAAGCCAATATTTAATTATTCCATTTATTTATGTTATTTAATTAATTTTGAATTATTTGTAATTCCTGAAAATTGATAATCCTCTGCTGTATAGTTTGTAAGTGTCTGTCCGTCATGAATTTCAAATTGGTTCGGCGATTCTCTTTTGGCAGAAGCGTGTTGCAGCTTAGGCGTTTTGAATTTTTGACAGTCAGTCTGGCTGTTCGCTCAATAACAAATACCGCGCGGTTCATCGCCGATGCGCATTTCTTAATTTTTATTTTCGAGGTTCCATGACAATGCAACTGTTTGAATTTCCTCCCGACAATGAATTAGTCCTGCTCCCATTGCTCGACTTTAGTGCTTAATAACTTGAAAACTATAGTTCGCACGAATTTTTGTAAAAGGAAAAATGTTCTTAGAATGAACTAAAGAATCTACAGTTCACCGACTGGCAGTTAATGGAGGGTCACTTTGTATATAAAATGAAGAAAACACGAAGCCTTCCGAAATTCGTCGTACCTGAACCTCTGACGATGCCCACATGCCAGAGTCCTGGGATCTTGCCGCTGCTGCAGACTGAACGAGAATGACGCGTTCTCCAGTCGCCATCTACGATCATGCGGCATCGCCCACCCCACGGTCTTCGAATGGCGTTCGCTGATTGGCTTTCGCGGCTACGTGGGACTCCCATGGTCTAGCCGGCGCGGCGATATGCTTTCGTCCCTGCACACATTGAAAACGAAGCGAATGCAGCTATTTATTACTCTCTGAGGGGTTAAATTTAATTCGCTAGATAGATCGTAAAAAACGAGGAAAGTGTAATCAATAAGTGGAAACACAAGAGATTCAACAAGCAGCTTTCTCAAGTATATAGAAAGGCTTTTCTTATGTATTTTAATGGAATACAGAGTGTAATGAATTGTACGAATAATGGATAACCCCCGAACCCACACAAGACCAATCGGACAATGTTCCGTTCTCGTTTAAAACCGCTTGTGATCATTGATACAGATAGTTAAAAACCAAGCAGTGACTTCATAGAAGCAGCCAATGTTGTAGAGTTTGCGAAGCAGCAATTGATGCGGAACTGCATCAAATGCTTTGCTAATGTCAAAGAGCACAAGTATCGTCACCATACGCTTGTCAATGCGCATCGCACGTCATCCTGTACATTAATGAGGGCAGTTTAGGTACGGTGACTAGGTCTATAACCAGATTGAAATGGATCCAGAATGGAATGTTTGGAAATATACGATGAATGCTGAAGATAGACCAGCCTTTCTATGTACTTAGATTACTCACATAAATTTGCAATAGGCCTTGTATTTGCGGGTGTAGATGGTGATTTGCGTTTGTGAAAAGGAACAATAACAGATTGCCTTCAGAGAGATGGGAAGGTGGAATTGTACATGAAAGAATAAAAAATTTTGTATAATGTTTCAACAAGTGCATGCCTACCAAGCTAGCAATGGGCAGGACTAATTTTGTAAAATCCGGAAGAACTTGTTTTTCTCAAATTAATAACAAAATAACTTTGATGACATCACAATGAATAACAGGCTTAAAGACAAAACACGGTCGATCTGTTGAATGAGTGGGTAATGAGCGTAAAATTCTAAGATCAGAATTAGCAAGAAGTCGATGAACGTTAGAGACTGATGCGTAGTATGAGTTTAAATCGTTAGCAGATAAGTATTTAGTAGGCGATTGGCGATCATCTGAAGAAATACCACGACTCTTTAATTCTCGCCATGTTTTCCTCGAATTTTTCGCTTTATTTAATCTAGACGGGAAGTAATCGCACCTTGCCTGCTGTAATTGAAAAATTATGTTACCGCTTAAAGACTTCTGCTGACGCATTAGTGTTATAGGTCCATTCGAATTAGCAACCTTGTAAAGAGAATCACGCTGCTTTATAAGGGATCGATAATTAGATGTGACCCACGGTTTTCTTTTATTTGAAAGTATTACGGCCATATATGGTGCAATAATATCTAGTACATCCGTAATATTGTGTGTCAGTTTTGACACCGTATATTGTAATCAATATCAGTCCAATATCAGTCCAATCAGTATTCTGACATTTATTTGTAATAAAATGTTCATAAGACGTGCTGTCAAAACCTTGCATGTTTTTGGTAGAAATCGTTCTGCTGTACACCACAGGTTTCGAGTGAGAAAATAACGCTTCGATAATATCGTGGCCTGCAATAAATGGTGCTTCTGATTAAGAATATCGCACAATGCTGCCTTCGGACTGAGCCATGAAGAGGTCTAACCAATTTTAAAGTACAAAACAGTATTTGACGTAAAAGTGTGACGAGTGGAATTTGATGGAACAAGATGTAGACAATATTGTAAAATCAAAGAATTTAAGTAGCCCGACTCAATTGCTTTATTATTCATATTGCAGTTAAAGTCACCCATAATAATTACATTGTTATAATTAGGTAAAAAGACAGATAATGTTTAAAACATTCAGAAGGTAGCATTGCTTTACGCCGTCGATATACAACCGCAGCAAGAAAGAGATCTTTACCCAAAGATATTTAACATATAATAATTTCCAGTTAAATCGGAAAATCGCCAGCTAAGGGTACCAATTTTGCTTTAAATTTTGTAATCATCAATGTGTGCTGTGGAATCTAAAATTTCAGGAGTTAAAGATGTTTATGTTACGCCTAAAATGTAGTACTTAATAAAATGTGTTAGAGTAGAAATTAAATCAAGGTGTGAGAGTAATCTATTTGCATTAATGTGTCCTATTTTAATATATTATTAATTACTGACAGAATTGACTAGTGGTGAAGGCTCGTAAGCGAGGATTAACAACGTACGAAGTTAGTTAGAAAGACTGAGGATGATTACCATAGGGGCATTACATATAGGGGCAGTCAACATCCAGAACGAGCTTTCAGAGAGTATACGAACTTTGTCAGCAGATCGACATACTTTCAAAATCTTGAACGCAAGAAACTCCGTCGCTTTACGACGCTTACGTAGTATGACATCTTTGATAGATTCGTCCGACAAGGTTATAAGCGATTTGGTATCAGTAGCAGTAACATTATTAGATCGGTCATGACGAACATCACGAATCAAAAATATATTTGAGAAAACGCACTCTATTTCTAACATCGTTAAATGCGCATAATTTCCTCATTTGTCATTGTAATACGGTTGGTATATTATTTATTATAATTTCAGGTGGTATGTATGTAGGTGAAGTATGCGGAGTTTCAATTACCACCTTTAGATTTTATAATTCTGTACGGAATATGTGGTGTTCAGCTTCAAGGGTAGACCGAATGTCAGAATCGAGTTCATCAATTTTCATCCCTAAATTTGCAACGTCAGTCTCATGCTGGGCTCGAAACGCATTAATTAATTTCGTCAAAGCCGCCAATTGCTGAAGAACTAGATCACTCATGTCAGAAATATGCGGTTGTGCAATATTAAAATTCGTATTAAGCGCTTGGGAAGCAGTTTCAATATTGCGCGATCTTACTCTTGGTACTGTTGGCGAAAACGGTTTAGATTCATCTAATTGTGCTAGACTGATATAATCTACGCAAGCAATAAGTAAAGTTTTATTACGAAGAACATTTTAAAATTTTCCACAGCGAACATGAAACTCTTTTATGCAATATGCGCAAAGTTTAAGCGAGCTTGATAAAATATTGCAAGAAGCCGCACATTTATTTGGGTTTTGCATAAATAAAATGTTTTAATTACGTACAAAATACGACGTGCTTATAGTAGAAAAAGAAAACCTATGTAGATGTGAAGTTCTGTGTGTGAAGTGATTTTTACATTATTATACTAATTATCAGGGATTCGTGGAAATAAATAGCGACAACGTTCGTATATGAAAAAGGTAAACGGAATAAGCTTTATTACTTTACAGTGTATATTAACCGACAACGTTTCGCGTGGAACTAACTTCGAAAAACAACTATTGCCTCGATCTTCAAGCTCGAATGTATATATTGCACGCACACACTCCCGCGAATCGTAAATATACAACGCCTCATGTATACAGGTTTACCGATTCACATCGAGCATTTCCTAACACTCCCTCTATCGATGTGAAGCGCTAGCAAATATATCTATCGCACGAACGGAAGAAAATTTATTCCCACACATAACATAAATGCTCATCTTAAATTTAACATATCCACTGCGTTTTCATGTTTAACTTTAGACAACGGTTTTGTGAATACATCCGCGAGCATTTTATCCGTACTTAAATAACTAATTTTTAATTCATTCTTATCGACTAATTCTCGCGTAAAATGGTACTGAATGTCTATATGTTTGCTTCTCTTGTGAAACATTGCATTTTTAACCAACTGAATTGCGCTTTGGTTATCGCAGTATACTTGCACGGGATTTTTTACGAACTTATTAAATTGCATGTGATTCAATAGTCTCTTCAGGAATATTATTTCTCTTGACACTTCACTGAGAGCAACATATTCTGCTTCCATTGTTGACAATGTAACCGTTGGTTGTTTGCGAGATTTCCAACTTATAGCTCCGCCAGCCAGAGTTATGACGTTTCCTGTGCACGATCGTCTATCGTCTGTGTCGCCACCCCAGTCGGAGTCAGTATAGGCTTTCAATTCATCCTTAGTTTTTTGATACGTAATACCATAGTCTTTTGTGCCTTTTAGGTATCGCAAAACACGCTTTGCTAATAACCAGTGTTCTTCTCCTGGGTCAGAGCAGAATCGGCTTAAAGAATTCGTGGCGTAGGTAATATCCGGTCTACTTACGTTAGCTAGAAAAATGAGTCCAACGATCAATTCTCGATAGGGTCGATTTTTCATCCGGGTTCTTTCCTCGTCATCTTTAGGTTTTAGGTATTTCGTTATCTTCGTGTTAGATTCGATCGGAGTAGAAACAGGTTTGGCTAAATCCATATTAAATTTCTCTAGCAGCCCGTTCACGTACCGTTCTTGAGATAATCGAATAGAACCGACGTCGCCATCTCTCTGAATTTGAACACCCAATATATTTGTAACTTCGCCTAAGTCCACAGTTTCGAATTCGGATTTTAACATTTGTTTCACTGCACTTAGTTCTTTTAAAGTTTTTGATGCCAAAATTAAGTCATCCACACATATATTACTAAAATAACACGTTCAATACTTTTACCGAACACATACACACAGGGATCGGCTTCTGTACGATGTCCACCTTGCTGAGTCACAAATGTGTCCAGTCGTTTGTACCACTCGCGTCCGGATTGTTTCAACCCATAAAGTGGCTTAAGTAACTTACATACTTTATTAGGATCGCCATTTGAGAAAGCTTCGGGTTGTTCCATAAACACTTCATCCGACAAGTTTCCTTGAACGTAAGCCGATACCACGTCCATTTGATGGGCGTACATCTCCTCTTCGACCGCAGCCGCGAGAAGAGTTCGAATGATCTGGTATCTAGCAACGGGCGCGAAGATTTCCTCGTAGTCAATTCCAGGTTTTTGAATGTGACCTCGGGCTACAAGTCGAGCTTTATATTTTTCTATGTCTCCTTTCGCGTTTCTTTTTATTTTGTAGACCCATCTGTTTGTGAGAACTTTTTTATCTTTGGGCCTTGAGACAATAATCCACGTATTGTTCCTTTTTAAAGACTCGATTTCACTTTTCATTGCCTCTAGTCATAAATCTGCATCCTTTCCATCCAATGCTTCGTCGACTGTTAGTGGATCATCTTCTGTCTCGTCTTCCTCGCTCACTGACGAGCTCTTCGTTGCATAAATTTTCTTCGGCCTTCCCGCCGACATGTGTCTGGTTGCAGCACTATCCAAAAACCACATGTTTGATTTTTCCACCTCTGCGTCACATGAAATAGCACTCATGGCATCGACTTTTCTTTCGCGGTTCTTTCTTACATAGCAATCAACACCTTTGTGTCCGTGTTTTCCGCACTCGTAACACTTACCAGGAAATTTCGATTTATTTCGTTTTGGAGTATCTAGGTTCTTGTTTACCACGCGCTTCGTTCGTTCATTTGTTTTTGTGTACAACGCTTCACAATGGGCGTCTGTTTGTTTCTCCTTATCGAATCGTCCGTCTCTCTCCGTTTGTCGCGCTTCTTCTTCCAAGAGTTTTGTTTTCAAACTGGTTACCGATGGTATTTCATCACGTGACTCGATTGCAACGGTAAAATTTTCGAATTCTTCAGGTAACGATCCGAGTAACATGATCGATAATAAATCATCTGGCACTTCGATTCCTGCTTCTTTTAGTTGATCCGCTTTGCTAACAAAATCATTTAGGTATGTTGCCATTTGTATCGAGGCGCCCTTCTTCATTCTATACAACTGCTTGTACAGGGTAGCTTTGCGGACCGGACCCTTTGATTCGTATACCTGTTCAAGTTCATTCCATGCAGCCTGTGACGTTTCGGCCCTCTTTATGTGATTTAGTTGGCCACGTGTCACACTAAGCGTAATCATTGCCAAAGCTTTGCGATCCATTTTTAGCCAGGCTGCATCGTTTTCTTCGGGACGTGCCTCGCTTCCGTCCACGTACGTCCACAGGTCACTGCAGATCAGAAGGCTCTTCATTTGCAGTTTCCACATCTCGTAGTTTTCGTCGTTGAGTTTATCGATGCTGTGCAAGTTGTACGACGTCGCCATTATTTTAACTTTTAGCACCACGCTTTTTACACAAGCCGAAACGATGTTTATCACCCGATTTCCAAATCACGTTTTTTTTTTTTTTTCACTATTTTATTTCACCGTAATATCGCGCCCTGGGCCCATAACCTATCAGGGATTCGTGGAAATAAATAGCGACAACGTTCGTATATGAAAAAGGTAAACGGAATAAGCTTTATTACTTTACAGTGTATATTAACCGACAACGTTTCGCGTGGAACTAACTTCGAAAAACAACTATTGCCTCGATCTTCAAGCTCGAATGTATATATTGCACGCACACACTCCCGCGAATCGTAAATATACAACGCCTCATGTATACAGGTTTACCGATTCACATCGAGCATTTCCTAACACTAATTATAACAAAATGTACGAAATACATAAGATAAGAAAATTTGCATTAGGTGGAAGTCCAGTAACTATGTACAAAAAAAAGGCTTGAAAAAGACAAAATTCCTAGTAGCAATTTTTTTTTTCTAGGTTGTAGGGGACATCGAGAAAAGCTTAACTCTCATTTTTCAGCACCTGAGAGCGCGTGCTTCTTTTGCTAGACTAAAAAACGTTTTTTGGCGATAACTCGGGTTCTAATAAGGCAAAATACTTTTATAACAGCTCATTTTAACGGTTTTTTCCCGCTCTACAAATTATGTTCTATAGCTTTTTTTTTATTAATCGATTGTTTTCGAGATATCGAAGAATTAAGTAAAATAAAAGAGATAAATTTTTAGTTTTTTGCGTTTTACTCGAAAGTTTTTGTTGAAAAATACTCCTTGTAGAGCGCTCTCAAAGTGCGAGTTCCGCGTCAGCGGCTCAGCGGTGAATCGGCTGTGTCTCTACGCGGCATGAAATCGCTGCGCCTGGGATTTCCAACTTTACTATTATAAAAAATTAATATAATATATATTTTTCACAGGCTTTATGATGCTGTACAAGTTATTTTTTATGGCACCTCGAAAATTGTAAATAATGTTCGACGAATCGAACGCGTAATTATAAAATATGATCATTTTTGTTCTTTCGTATGTTTAATTATTTTTTTGCAAACAGAATGTATTTCGTTATTTTAATATTTATAAAAAATAATATGTAATTGCTGTGAATATGAAGTATTATCGTTATATATATTAAAATGCTTTTTTGTATCAACGTTTGTATATCGTTGACGAACGTGGCAGGTTTATACCTGCGAAGGGTCGAGCGGCTGGCCGGGTGACGTAATATAATGGAATGCGAGGATAACATAAGAAAACATCTGTCCCTCTGTGCGTGCTTGTTCTTGTTTTGCTCGCGTCTTCTCACCGTTTCTTTCTGAATTTCATGGGGAGCGCATGCATTTAGTAAGAAGAACGTAGTGAATATTTCGGTAGTGAGTTTTTGTGACAGTTTCTGCCATTTTTAGCAGATTGTTAGTGCAGTTATTGCACTTTTTTGTTTGTGCCACTTTCGAGCACCTTTTTAATGCAGTTTTTATTCTTGAACTCTTTGTAAGTGCCGTTTGTGGACACTTTGTCATTGCCGTTTTGGAAATTGTTGTAGTTTAGTTTTTCGCGAATAACAATGAGTGCCTCAAATTGCTTTATATGCAAGCAACCTTTGATTACAGACGTGCATATAGTGAAATCGATGGGTATTAAAACTCTTTTATCTGTGTCCGTTTTAAGAGGAGATGAAGAAAACCGTCAAATGTTAGAGAACTTAAACGAAGTTAGTGTGCACAGTTCCTGTTGTTTTGTACAAAACGTACTCGAATAAAAAAACAGCGCTTTCGGCTTCTCGGCGAAGCAACTCAACAACAGGAGAAAAGAAAAATCCAGTTTTTGATTTCGAGAAAAATTGCATATTTTGCGGAACAGAATGCCAAGAATCGGCTACAAAATTGGCGATGAAATACCGAACGCAAATTTCCAGAGTAAAACATGCAAATTCGAAAGAATATATTTTGAACAAACTGGGCGGTCGCGATGATGACATTGCTCGTGCAATCAAGTTTCGCTTGAATAGTGTCCTTGATCTGGTAGCAGCTGGGGCTCGGTACCACAAAAAATGTTATGTACTTGTTACTGATGCGACGAAACGTGTGTCAAGTGGAAGACCGAAAGATGATGACATAACTGAAGGCATGGAACAAATGTTTACATATTTGCAAGAAAATTCTAGTGAGTGTCAATTTCCACTTCAGACATTAATTGATCAAATTACAACATGTACCGTTCCTCATGTTAAAACAGTTAAAAGACGATTACTTGAAAAGTATGGTGACGATATCCTCATCGTGGAAAGACAAAGTCGAGGTACTTTAGTTTGTTTCAGAAATGTTGGTCACAAACTCCTCTCTGACATGTTTTACGAACGAAGAGACGCAGACCCTCAGGCAGAAAAACTGCGAGTCATACGTGAGGCTGCAGGTATAATTCGCAGTGATATTCGCTCGATGGTTTATGAAACAAGTGAATACTCAGCATCCGACAACTTTGTGGAAGACGTGAAATCTTATGTGCCTGAACCATTGCAAGTCTTGTTATCTGAGGTAATACAAAAAGATAAACGCGGTTGGCTCGAGCCTTGGAATAGGAAATGTACATCGATTGCGCAAGCAATCATAGCGGCTGTACGACCACGTTCGTTCCTTTCCCCACTTCTGATTGGCGTAGGAGCATTTTTATACAAAAAATTTGCTTCGAAAACACTCATTAGCATTTTATCAAGTATGGGATTCAGCGCCTCATACAAAGAAGTCCAAACGTTTGAAAATTCGGCCATTCACGTAAAGGAACGTAGGACGTTGGACAACGCATTTGTCCAGTTCGTCTTTGACAATGCCGATTTTAATACGGACACCTTGGACGAGGCACTTTCCATGCGATGGGTGGCATTCAGTGCATTACACCATCCACTGGTTTTTGAAAAAGATGAGCCCGTAAATCGTATCATTGGAGAGAAGTCGTCCATACAAATCGCTGCGTTAGGGAAGATAGAAGTACTGAACTATGAAAAACATGCGTTAGCAGGATTATACGATGTCCGTGTCTCTGATGTTAATGAACTGTATAAAATATCTAAGAAAATTTTGCCTACAGTATCAGACTTTATCTGGCAATACGGGAAATGGAAATGCGTTGTCGATATACCTGGATGGAACGGCTTCATGGAGTTAATTACCTCTGATTTATGTTATGAGATGTCAAAAGTCATATGCCTACCTTTCATCAACGCGCCCCCTTCAGATTATAATACTATTTACACGTCACTTCTTGAAGCAGTCAAAAGATGTAAGGATTCAAATCAGACGGCCTGTTTTGTAACTTTCGACCAGCCGCTGTACTGGAAAGCTTCCGACATAGTTGCAGCTTCTGAGCCATCGTCCGATTTGCAGAATGTCGTTGTGAGACTCGGGGGCTTTCACCTATTGATGTCCTTCCTTGGAACAATAGGTTATATCATGGCTGGTAGCGGAATTGAGGACATTTTTAAATTGATTTACGCAGAAAATTGTGTGAAAAAAATCCTTATTGGACATGCGTACTCGAGAGCAATTCGCGCACACTTCCTAACGCATTTAGCTATATCTAAAATCATTATGAATAATATCGACGTTTGTAATGATGAATTCGATGTATTAGACGATTACACCGATGCTCTCGATCGTCCTGCTGTGCTGGAAGCTTCCAAGAATGAAAATGTCCAAGAAATCGTGAATAAATTTTACAACGAACTCCAAACAACGAAGGACAAGAGCCCTACTGCAAGACTATGGATCCAGTACTATGAAATGGTGACTTTAGTCAAAAACTTCATAGAAGCTGAGTGAAGTGGAAATTGGGCTCTTCATCTTGATTCCATCCAAAAAATGCTGCCCTTTTTTCACGCAAGCGGTCATTTTTTATATGCAAAGTCTGCCCATTTATATTTGCAGCAAATGAGGACCTTGGGTGAAAAAGTACCTGCCGACGAATTAGAGAAATTCACTAATAAAGGATATTTTACAATTCGAAGAACACAAAAGTTTTGGTCCGGCATCATGTCGGATCAGACCATTGAACAAGTTTTGATGCGGTCACTCTGGACAGCTGGTGGATTACACCAACGTAACATTTCGGACTCAATCATCTCATCATGGATTTTGGGAATGATCTCCCTTCAAAATGTATGCGAGCATATTGAAAATTTCGCAGGCGTCGCTTGTGCTACTTCCGAGCAACACGTAGACATGCGTCCTGCAAGAATCATACGAGATGATTCAGACGTCGAAAAAATAGATGTTTGGCTCGCTGCCCACAATCTATTTCCTGAAGGAAAAGATGCCATGTCCATAAGTACGGGAATCGTTGGACATTCCAAAATCAATTGTCACCGTGCACAGGAAATTGGTGACCCCATGATGTCCAAAATCGTAAACGAACGATTCGACGGTATCTCTTACAAAAGAAAAGATAAAGTACAACCACTGGCTACTGTCAACAGTTGCATTCAAATCGAATCTACATCTATTACGATCGACCCTCTGCTACTATTTCAGAGAATGTGTATAACGAAACATTCGGAAGCCGATATTGAAAAATATTTAAAATATGACTTGTCGCCTTTTCCTTTAACTTTATTTACAGAAGTAGGAATGCGCAAAGGAACTAAGTCCTCGATGTACAATGCATTTACGCCATTACAAAATGTACAGTTTGGACAAAATCATATAAGATTGATAGATGGCGGATTCCTCTTACATAAAGTTGTGTAGGACAAAGTCACCAATTTCAAACTTATTTGTACAAAGTACGTGACGTATGTGCAGAAACATTTTGGAACAAATGTTTGCATCGTATTCGACGGTTACACAAACGACAAGTCAATTTCCGGGACGAAATCAGCTGAGAGAGAAAGGCGTATTAGGAAGAAACAAAACCCAGATGTAGTTTTCGACGAAAACACGACTCCAACAATCAGCCAAGATAAATTTCTGTCAAACGCTAACAACAAAGAGAGGTTCATCGCCATGATTCGTGTTCATTTCTAGTTAGCGGGAATTGAAGTTTGACAGGCTGTCGAAGATGCGGATGCCCTACTCGTCAATACAGCAATCGAAAAAGTTGAAATGTATGATTCAGCTGAAATTGTCGGTGAGGACATCGACTTACTGGTGTTACTTACTGGACTGGCACCTAATGCAAAGAATATATTTTTCACAAAGCCTGCTAAAGGCAAAGTCAAAGAAGCGATTTTCAATTGTACGAGTTTCAAATACGATGATTCCATCCGCAGTAATATCCTTTTTTTACATGCGTTAAGCGGATGTGATACCACGTCCTCTTTATTCAATGTAGGAAAGATGAAATTTATTACAACGTTGATAAATCGGCCAGATTTAACGAGTTCGGTGGAACTATTTAAATTCCAAACAATTGATGATAAAGTCTTGACGTCGGCTGGAGAAGTGTTCCTGGTCGCTTTGTATGGAGGTTGAAAACAGGACAAATGCTTGGATACGATACGCTTCAAATGTTTTGTCAAATCAGCGTCAAACACTCAGTTAAATTTAGCCACGCTGCCACCAACAAATTCGTCAAACATTATTTACAATTTTCGAGGTGCCATAAAAAATAACTTGTACAGCATCATAAAGCCTGTGAAAAATATATATTATATTAATTTTTTATAATAGTAAAGTTGGAAATCCCAGGCGCAGCGATTTCATGCCGCGTAGAGACACAGCCGATTCACCGCTGAGCCGCTGACGCGGAACTCGCACTTTGAGAGCGCTCTACAAGGAGTATTTTTCAACAAAAGTGAACGTATAATATATGAAAATTGTTCACTTTTTATGCTCTACAACTTTTATTTGAAAAGTTTTTCATTTCCGATCGAAACTTTCGAGTAAAACGCAAAAAACTAAAAATTTATCTCTTTTATTTTACTTAATTCTTCGATATCTCGAAAACAATCGATTAATCAAAAAAAAGTTATACAACATAATTTGTAGAGCGGGAAAAACTCGTTAAAATGAGCTATTATAAAAGTATTTTGCCTTATTAGAACCCGAGTTACCGCCAAAAAACGTTTTTTTCACCTTTTTTAGTCTAGCAAAAGAAGCACGCGCTCTCAGGTGCTGAAAAATGAGAGTTAAGCTTTTCTCGATGTCCCCTACAACCTAGAAAAAAAAATTGCTACTAGGAATTTTGTCGTTTTCAAATGTACATAGTGACTGGACTATGGGGCACGTGAACCGTACGCGTCGCAACGGTGCGCAGCCAACGAGCAGTAGGGTTGCTATACCTGGTATACGATGCGAGATTGAACACAAACACAACACGCACCGATCTGCCGCGACAGCAATTAACTCAAAATCTACTCGATCAAATCCGCGATGACATACGGATCAAAACGTGAGAAAAGAAATGCCCTTTTCATAAACAGATTTTACGTAAATACATATACATATGAAAATTGTAGCTTATGAAATTCTGAAAATTTTCTTTTTTTTATTTTTGACTCTACGACCGATAGAAGTCGTGATATAATTTTTTTAAACATCGGTATATTTTTTGCTTGTATATGAAAAACGGACTATCTAATCGAAAAATGATGTAAGAAAAATTGTAGGTAATGAAATTACGAACAAATTACTTTGTAATTTTTTTTTTACGATCAAAATCCACTAAGATATGAACGAGAAACCTTTTCTATTAAATTTCGGCATTTGACGTTTTTCGTGTTAAAATCGATAATAAGTCGAAAAATATGGGTTTCAGGCGTATAGTATGTATAAGAAAAGTTGAAGATAATAAAATTTAGAAAAAGTTGGTATATTTACAATCCTTTTTTCCTGAAATTAACTTAAAGTAATGTTAAAAAATACATATTTTTGTTTTTTTTTCGAAAAATAATTGGTATACATCCAGACAACAAGAAATGCATGATTTTTTCTTTAAGGTAGTTTAATTATTTTTAAAATAAGCGATCGTGGACCTATTTTTATTGATTTGTTCACGAGATATAGGCGTTTATGTATTGAAGTAAAAAACACATTTTGTTAAATTCATGATTTAGTCCAAAAATATGTGCATAAAAAATGTCTTTTCACATAATTTTTATTACTGTTGGAATTGTATAAGTCCTTCGCAAAGTATGTTTTATGTAAAAAAATAGTTCGAACATATTGTTTAATTGTTCATAAATTGTGAAAAAATTTCATTTTACTTCCTATTTCTGAAAATATCTGTTTTAACTGTACGAACAAACTTCAACAGATCAAAATTGTAGCTGACAAAATTTCCCATAAAATAGTATTGATGACATGTAATTTCACATACATCGCTAACAGAAACTGGTGTTCAAAAAGAGAGGTAAGTTTATAAATGTCGCAAATTTATACTATAAATCTCTTGAAATCATGAAAAACAATTCGTTAATCATGTTTTATGACTCAATATAGTTTCGTAAATTATTTCTCATGTCTTTCTGATAAAATACGTGCCACATCCAACCACGGACTCTGAGTCGGAAGAAGATAACGAGGGCGCAGAAGAAGATGAAAAAGAAGAACAAGATGACAGAGTAATAATATTTACCGTAACATTAATTTTTTGTACACTTTCGTTTGTTTTAGGGTAATTAAAATACCTTTAAGAAAAAATCGTGCATTTGTTGTTTTAGGAATGCATACCAATTATTTTTCGAAAAAAAAACACAAAAATATGTATTTTTTAACATTACTTCAAGTTAATTTCATAAAAAAGGTTTGTAAATATACCAACTTTTTCAAAATTTTATTATCTTCAACTTTTCGTATACATACTATATCACGGTGAAATGGGTTTTTATGAAAAGTTCTTGGACTCGAAAAATTCTTGTGGATTTTGAATCTATGAGGTTCACAGAATATTTTAAGGCCAAAGTGAAAATAAAGGCCGGAGCCCTTTTCGAGAAAATCAACTTTTGATATTTTTGTAGTTTAGATTTTTAAATTTTCGTTTCTATTTCTATAGAAACAGTGTATTTACGCATATAGCTAAGTTCATTTCATACAAAGAATCGTGAAAAGTCGAAGTTATTTTATTTTTAATTAGTTTCATATTATTGCGATTTTTTAAGTGATTTTAATATGCCGAGAAATGCATGCTCACACGAAGAAAATCGGTTTAAGGTTTGCTATTTGTGTTTTAAAAAGCAAAATAATATATTTAAAATAACAGACACATTAAAGATATATATTACAAATATTGCCGGAAAGTTCGTTAACGATGTCAATTGACCTGCTGCAATATGCAGTTCATGTAGACGAATTTTGCTCCGCACAATAACTGAGAAAAAAAATAATAATATAAGTAGTCTAGATTTTTCATCATTCTTGAGATTGAAGAAATATACGACGTCTTAAAAAAATTGTGATTGTAGACTTTGTGAAATTGCATGTAGCCAACCTGTTAACAGTACTAGGAAAGGTTTAGAGAGTAATTCTTCTGGTGAGTTCATGTTGATAATTCGAAAGCTATGCTCGGTTAGAAAGCTCACTTAGAAAGAAAAATTGTATTCGACATCCGGGACGTGTGCGTGTCGGTGTCGTCTGCCCGTCCATTTTGCTACATCTGGGATGACGCAGTGGGTCCATCGTCCCGCGTCCACTGAATTCCATCTTCGTTGCCACCGATCTATGATCCTGCCGGACCATTTCTTATGGTTATCCTCCTGTTCGGCGATGTTCTGCCTTATACCCCTGCCTTCACTGTGTACTTCGGCTCTCTCGGTTTCAAGGAGGTCTACAGGAGGAAGCTTCCGTGGATACCCCGTCTGGAAATGGTTGCCTGAGCAGTCCGTCATACAAGACGTTCCAGAGAAAAGGTCCCAGAACCGAGCCCTGTGGCACGCCTCCCGTGATGTAAGGATGCCTGTCGTCATCGGTGGCATAATATAGGGTCTGATCTGTTAGGTAGCTTACGATGGCTTCTCGTATTTATAGCGGCACCTTCAGATCTTCGAGACCCTGCATGATGCAATGTTGTGCCTGCCACCTCCGTCTGTTCCAAGCTGCAGAGGAACATCTCTCGATCGAAGGTGGCCGGTGCCCATCTTCCAATCTTTCTTCCAATTTTGCACCCCTCCTGCTGCTGTACCGGTCAGTTAGAGCCGGTACTCCAAAACTTGATGGTCACTGTTCGTGTATCGATCGCTGACTTTCCAGTCCAACCCTTCCTCCATCAATTTTAGGTCCACGAAGGTCAGGTTGACCATGCAGGCCTTGCCAGCCTCTATGGTATCACTAATGGTAGTCGGGAGGTACTTGCATTGTCGACGATGGCCTCCAGGGGTATGTGTGTATGTATGTATGTATGTATGTATGTATGTATGTATGTATGTATGTATGTATGTATGTATGTATGTATGTATGTATGTATGTATCTATGTATGTATTTATGTATGCATATATGTATGCATGTATTCATTTTCCTCACAATTTTGAGATACATAATTCATTTTGCGGTTAAATGGGTACACTTATGTTAGAAAAAATACAATAATGCCATATCAGACTTAAAACCTAAGAGAACGAAGAAAACGTGTAAATAAAATTAGATAATAAATAGTATGAATCAAATAATACTAAACTGTATTACTGTCGAGGCGACCGAACCGGGTGTGATCTATCCATGAGAATTAAAAATAAATTAGTATAACTAGCTACACACAAAGTAAGTTGAGATAATATTTAGTCCTCTAGAATAAAACTTTTAACGTAGTAGAACAGACGTTTGAGCGAAGTCGCGTCGCTAGAACATAATAGACGCTCGAGATTGTTAGGCTCTTCACTGTGTCGCAATAATGAATTATGGTATATATCTCCGTTAGTTGGACGCGAAATGGGGCAGTCGCACAAAATATGTAGTCTCCTCCATACCGAGATTGTAAAGAGAACAAGTCTCAGAGGGATTGTAAGGATAATAAGTGGACCCAATATCTATGGATCTCAAGTAGATAGAGGCCGCCCTAAGCTTGATCTTCATCCTCATGAAGACAACGCAATAAGTCCTGATTGCGACGGTCCGTCGCGTAGTCCAGCCAAACTTCAGGCAGACGAGCCTCCCAAGTATCTGCCGACAAATCTTCCCACAAGCCATCATATGTTACCGTTCATAATTTCATTGGCCTTGAACTGCGGAAGTTCCTTACTGCTTGATACGTGTAGTTAATCCACACAAACTCTAATTCGCCAAGTACCAAAATCTGTAGAAAAAATTCTCACCCGCACTCTCTTGATGCCGGTAATTGTAGAAAAAGAAGGTGACTATGCACTAACAAATTTGCAGGCAGCTAGATGTCTTAACACACTATGAACAACACTATTTTGAACGAATTAAGAAAAATTTGTCACTTTAACAGTTAATTGCTCTCAACGAGCTTAGGTTTGTAAAATGTTAATAAATTAAAAACTCTTCACAACATTTAAACGAAACATGTATCTTTTAAGTTGCACCGAATCTCCGTCGCAATTCATAAAATTTCTAAGTAAAAAGTGTTCTAAATTAAGGACATAATCCAAAATTCCTCCTGATAATTAAGTGCAGCGTGCTTCAACGTTCGCTAAGTCTCAATATATTTAATTTTCTTTAAGTAAAATGCTGGAATTATTCTTAATTAGAATGTGATTTTATATTACTTTGAGGTAGCATATTAATTAATTGTCTTTTATACAAATTTTTATAGTACAGATTTTCATTTCAAATATATGTACAGTTTTGCCGGAATTGTGGATGATGCAGACCCATTTCAACAACCTGCACCGATGAAGTTATGCCATCAGTTATTGGAGCATGTTAAGTGGTTCAAGGTATGTAATACAGTTGCTGCTATTATTCATTCCTAAACGGATTAACACTTCAATAATATTTTAAATTTTTAAAGCAATATATTTCATTGGCCAATTGCTTTTGCAACCCGGCTTTGCGGCAACGTCATTGGGAAAGTATGACGGAAATTGCAGGATTTGAAATAACACCAAATGCAGGCACCACACTTCGAAAACTTATCGACTTGAATTTAATGGATGATCTAGACAAGTATTGTATCAAAGATTCAAAACCATTCATTACAAAAACGTAGAAATAATACATTAAAATAAGGAAATATTTCACGTTGTGTAAAAATTAGAAATTATGAGGATATAATCGTTTTCATTTTTCAACTTCTTCAACGTAATCTTTTTAACACAGAATCATTGATATTTTTACCGTGTATAACCGATAACCACGGAACGTTCAAGGAACATTTTTGTAATAGTTCTGCTATTATATAACATTTAAGAGAAAGTTCATTTAGATATTGCAGTACTCATTAAAAAATTACACTTTAATTTTAACTGTTATGCCACGCGAGGGGAACCGTTTTGCAAGAATGGTATATATATATATATATATATATATATATATATATATATATATATATATATATAGTATACTATTCATTTTATAAAACCTGAGTTGAATAATATATATAAGGCTAATTTTATGGAAATTACAGCAATCTACATTTAAGTAGTGTGCATCGTAGAACAATAACTAAAGTGCGCATGTGCCTCGCATTCGTCATTGTTCGCTTTATTTTCATGTTTCATGATGCTTTACAATCCTGCACCTATTTTTTGGTTTTCTCTGTGACCCCCGCCCCCAACTTTTTCACGTCAGCCCGTCCGTCGTCGTCTCTCGTGGCCGCGCTATTCCCCGGGGGCCACAAAAAACCGCACGGCGCGTCGGATGGTAAGAGAGATAGTAAGAGAGGCGAGCCGAAGCTCGACAAATTTATAGGCGCGCCGCACGCGCTGGTGTGCCCGCTAGCTCAGCCCCGAGTTATCGGCTCGGCAAGGGATAGGGCGGTATTCTCTGGCGCAGACGAACTACTGCGCAACCACGGCCGACGAGGACGGTTTCTCGCGCCCCAAATTATAGGCGCCAAGTTTCATACGCGATTCCTCGATACGCGACGACACGCGATTCCCCGACGGAGAGCTCGACAGAGACTTCCTAATACGATGCCCTGCGACGAACTCGACAAGGACTTTTTGCACGCGGTGCCTGGTGACGAACTCTACCAGGACTTTCTAAATACGATGCCCTGCGACGAACTGTGCCAGGACTTCCTAAAGACGAGGTGCGCGCCGACGAACTCGACAAGGACTTTCCGAAGCGCGCTCTTGCGACGGACTCGGTCAGAACTTTCGCACGCAGTCGCGGCGCCCTGCGACGAACCCATCGAGGAGCCGTGCTCGTCCGCTCATCACGCGCCCTTCCCAATACGACGCTACACTACCTACATGAATCTACACGAATCACATACCGAAACTACACGGAACGACGTTATCTGAACAACACGAAACTTTACCGAAATCGACCAAATTGACAGATTATATCCCTTTACTGAAATCTACTAAACGCGAACAAATCACCGAAATTACGCTACCCGAAACCCGCTCGAACTTGCCGCGTGAATTGATGAACCGTTTAAACCCCGAATTCCAAAATTTAATCATCTCCACTTTCGTTAATAAATTTGCACGGATCACCCGGATGCTATCGTTTTACCGCGGACACTGCTGTTCAAGTTTACACACTCATACTTATACGCAACAACCTTAGCGCCTCCATAGAGACAATTAGCCTCACGTATAAAAACGTAACGAAATCACGGCACTACCTTGCAGCGGTGCTAGATAGACTTGGTCCCACAAAGATTGCTCGTGAATCGGCAATGTAGGTAACTTAACTGCGCGGAGGGTCCGGTCCGGTTAGCATCGCACACATGGTCCTTTCCTTACCGATATATCGGCTAGAATATTACCCGAGAAAAACCTTCTTATTGCACAAAAAGTCCGCTCGTTAATTTGTAAGATAGCGCCGCCTCACAAGAGGGGCCAGATAACAGATAACCACAGTGTTCACTCTAACCGAGTGAAAGGATAACCAAGAAGTTCAATATACGACCGCTGACAAGAGCGGTCCAGCGAACCAAGGTAAAATTAACGAGGTTGCGTTTTCGATCATAAGAAGCCAGACTATGAATTTAAAATGTCGACCATGTTAGTTAACGGCTCGCCCAGCCAACTGGAGATCGCGTCGCGGAGCGCGGTTTGGAACCGGCGGCCATCTTGTCGGCGTCGTGCTGTGACGTCACAGAGCATCACGTTCGGCGAACTTAGCTTTCCTCGCGTCTTATTTCCGTTTTCGTTACCATCTCTATTTCCGATCACCGGACACGCACTTTCGAAACAATAAAGATAACCACGCTAAATTCGATCTTACGTTCACCCGAACCGCTAGTTATTTCTCCGGGATACCGAACAATCACAAAAGATAAGCACGTGACGGTTTTTTCTTGACGTCCTCGAAAGGACGAAGTTATCCTCTTACCGAAGCATCTCATGGAATATTAAGAGAAAGATCTTCGATCGCGATTCCGAAAGTTAACCGTACCGACGCGCGGGGCCTTTGGGCTTCGTCTTTCCGAAAGTAACGAGAACGAGAAAATGGTAAGATAACCACATTTTCCAGAATATTCCGAATACAACAATAAGAGATAACCACAGTAGCGTTAAATAATCTACTCGAGATATCCTCCAAGAAAAGAAAGATTCCCGGAACGTTACCATAGAGAAATTCGTGGCCAAAGCAGCAATTCACCGAAACACAATACGAACCGAAGACCCGACGCAGATAACCGAAGGCGATTCGCGTTTTTCACTTTCACTTTCACTCGCGAAACGGCACCGGCTAATCGGAAAAGCGCATTTTATTTAAACAGCCGTGAACACAAAGAATATAGTTATTGGCATACGGAAGGAGTTCGTAGCCAGAAAGTATTCGTGCTCAGGGCTGTCGGTACCTTTTGATGACCAGACGTACCTCCAGGCTCCAGGGCTGCTACCAACGGATTGGCGATCCGACGCGTCGGTTGAAATCACGACGCTCGCGCTGCTCTGGCCGTCGCTTACCCTGTACACCGCGATCTTGATGGTAGGGAGAGCCCCCGCGGCCCGTATGGGCATACACGGCTAGGCGTCCCCTCCCTTTACTCTTTCTCAATCCTTCTTGAATATTCGCCTAGTTTCGGCACGTCGCCCTCACGTACCCTCTCCTTCGCGAACATTCTAGAATCTCCACGTGTCGCGGCGCGTCGTTCCCCCCTGCACGCCCGTAATAAGCAGCGTGCTTGTCGGTATTCGATGGATGTTTACGTTTTGTACTTCTAGAAATCGAAAATAGGCCGTCCTTGATCCAACTTCCAAAACAAAGCAAATACGAATACCCATGTTTATGCCTGAAATATTTATCGCATGCAATATATTATTACAGGAAATAATCAAATTAAAATAAAATACGAACAATAGCCCGAATTACACGGACTCTTACAATTATCAATTATTAATTCCTAAAATAGTAATTCTACGTCTAAATTGTTGTCTTATTAAAAATTAGCGCTTCTTCGGAGCAATCCCCCCTATAATGACAACATTTCCCCTTGGATAAAAGCCTCCCGGCAGATTCATAATATATACCATTCAAAAAGAGCCGCTTGACGTTATCACCAAAATAAACACAAGCGCTTCTTCGGAACAGTCCCCCCTATAAGGTGATGAGATCATTTGGAAATTGTACCCAGTCGAAAGATTAGCGGTTCTTTAAGACCAGTTCCCCTTTAAGTTATCCCCGTGTTGAGTTTCGTGGCAGATAGCACTGTAACGTGTTTTGCCACGTTACATACCCTCCCCCCTGAACCATGGCCGTCGAGGTCATCCGAAGGCCGCCTGGGCTCGCCTAGAATCTCAAGCCAATTTTAAGGAAAATATTGCTGCTTCGCGTAAGAAAGATGAGAAAAGTGAATAAACACATATTTACTGTTTACCCCGCTCGCTTTCGGTCATTGATGACTAGTGAAGGGAAGCGCAAATTAGGTGAGATCCGATTTCACTACACTTAGTTTTTTTTTTTTCAATTTATCTGGATAACTACACGGGTTCGAGAGAACCTTTACATACAACGATATATAGATTAAGTTAACCCCTATTAGCCTGATTGGCTACCGGCTTTTCGGTGTGAAGGACGGTCTAGGCAGAAGGTAAAATTAAGGGAGTGTATACTATAAAAAGTTAACGTTATAAAAATTATAAAGTTATACACGCGCACACACACACACACAAAAGGTAACCTAGTCCAGGTTACTCGCGAATGTCTTTCTCCGTCGGCTATTTGTTTTTAAAGTCTCCCGACGTCAGCCGCTGACTTCTGGGCACATTCCTTCCTAATGCAGCTATGTACGGGCCCGCCCGTTTCCACTCTGGTGCACATCGGGGGCACTCGGCCAGCTTGACGTTCCGGAGCCCGCACCTCCGACACCGGACTCGAGGAGTCGACTGGCAAGCTGAGAAGATATGCCCCGATTTCCCGCAGTTCCAGTAGCCGTGCAGACGAGGCATTACGAGCACGGGCTCTGGATTATTACGGAGCAAGTAATACCCCGTAAAGGCGGTGTCTTCCTCCGGCGGCGCTGAAGTGGTTGCAGACGGTCGCTGCATGGTCGGTGCGGGATGTGGACTATGTTCCGGAGTCTCGGTCGACTGGAGCGGCAGGCCCGACGCTTCCCTTGGCGAGGACGAGACGGTCTGTACCGCGGCTTTTCGTCGATTCCACCAGCTACGGCCCGGTTGGACTAGTATCGTAAACGGAAACCCCTCAGAGGGGCCCGGGGGAGCACTCTGAAGTAAGGCTGGGCAAGAGGCTCTGCGTGACCGGTCGGACGTTCCTCAATACTCGTGGGACTACTATGAATAACTTTAACACAAAAAAACAAAAACTTACCGCTAAGCAAACGCACAGAGAACAGAAACTAGACATAAACTACTATAAAAAATAAAAAGAAGAAACAATCGCTAAAGCAACAACAATTAAAAGAAAAGAAACAAGCAACAAAAGGACTGGAATGCCAAAGTTGGCTGGCACTGAAGAAAAGGTGACAGCCAAAAGAGATCTGAAGCCAGAGGAGACTCCGCTGAGCAAGATGGACATGGAGATTGACAAGCCAAATCTTAAAACAATAGCTCAGGGCAATAATAACACAAAACGATCTCGAGATAAGCCAAGATGACTGCACAGAACATCTACAAGCAAAATTCAAAACTGGCAAAAAAGAATCCACCACAAGCAACTGGGTAATAGAGGTGAGCCCAGAAGTCAGAAAAAAGATCCTGACAAAGCAGAGGTTGTACATTGGATGGTCGTCATGCAAAGTACAGGACTTCATCCTTGTTACCAGGTGCTTCAAGTGCCAAGGCTTCGGTCGCGTCTCTAAACATTGCCAAGCGCAAGATGTGTGCATACACTGCGCTGAAATATGTCATAGCAGGCAAAACTGCCCAAAAAGGCAGAACCTGAAATAAAGAAATGCCACAACTGCTCTAAACAGAAGAGGAATTCTGATCATTCGATGAATGATAAAACATGCCCATCGTACATACTAGCATATGACAGATTAATAGGATCCACAAACTATGGCGACTAAACCACCATCTATTAATGTCCTTCAACTGAACTGTAGACGGTGCATCAGAGTTATGCCTGAAATTAAGATCCAAGCTGACTTGAAAGATATTGATGTGATGTTACTTCAAGAACCGTACGCGAGCACTGCCTCGCACAAGGTATGTGGATTGGGCTTTGGAATGAGTATTGTACAAGTCAAAGACGAGCACCCATGGGCAGCAAATACCATTATCAATAACGATATTAAAGCAACCCAACTAACTAACCTATGCAACGCGCACTTCGTCATTGCTGAGATCAAATATAAAAGTATAAGTATATATGTTGGCAAACCAATAGAGCCCTGTTTACAACATTTGGACAGGGCACTAACCCTACTAAAAGGCAAGAAAGTGATCTTAAGCATTGACTCAAACGCAAAGTCACCCCTCTGGGGTTCGAAAACCATAGACAGAAACGGCAGACTGCGTGAGGCATTTATCCAAAATTGGGACCTCGTAATATGCAACACTCCCGGCAGTGGCCCCATACTGAGAGATGAAAAGGGAACAGGCAATATCGACATCACTCTGACAACAAAAGAAGTTATTGAGATAAGGGAATGGAGCGTGGAGGATTGGATAATGTCCAGCGATCACCTACCCATAACGTTCAGAGTGCAGAATCCTACAGACAGGAATAAAAGATATTGGAAGAGCGAGGAACCATATTGCGGGTACGCCTTGGGTAGGGCCAACTGTGTTGCTTTCAACAAGAGGCTTAAAAGCGAATGGGAAAAAACTCAAAAATACAAACTCGATTCTAGAGACAATATCACTAAAACCGTTAAAGCCATCAATAAAGCACTGAGAATAGCTTGCATCGTTTTGGCACCTAGAAAACAGTTCAAGAGAAGGATAGTCCCATGGTGGAACGATGCGCTAACGGATATAAAACGTCAGACAAACAGAGCACGAAGAAAATACCAAAACGAGACTGACCCGGAGCTGAGGCGGGAGCGCCTGGAGCAATACAGGGTGAAACGAAAAGAGTACACGAAGCTAATAAACCAGACCAAACAAGAGAAATGGCAAGAATATGTAACAATCAAAGGTAATAAAAATCCATGGAGTTTTGTTTACAAAATGATGTCTAATACAGTCAAGCTTAAAGAAGTAGCCAGTAATATAAAAATTAATAACGGATATACGACAAGTTGGGAAAGTACAGCGAAAGAGATGTTGGAGCAGCTTTTCCCAGATGGCAGGAGTGAAGATGATAAATCAGAACAAAGCGATATTAGAAACAACACGAGAACTCCTCCCACAGGAGACATGGAAGATTTTACCGAAGCAGAACTAAACCAGGCAATAAACAGAATAAAAATGAAGAAAGCCCCAGGGCCCGACAACTTCAATCTTGAAATCATCAAAGAGGCCATGGAAGTACTTAAACAGGATATCCTGAAATTGTTTAACGCCTGCCTGAAACAAGGAATCTTTCCAAATGATTATAAAATCTCTCGTGTTGTGACTATCAAGAAAGGCAAGGAAAAGGACCCTACGGATCAAAAATCATACAGACCAATATGCTTACTGCCTGTACTGGGAAAGCTGTTCGAAACGCTAATACTCGCAAAACTCGAAAAATTATTACTTGGTGAACTGGAAGACACCCAATATGGGTTTAGAAAAGGGAAATCGACTGATGACGCAATAAACCAATTCAGAAAAGAAGTAAGCAGCTCCATGGAAAAATACGTTATAGCCATATTCCTTGATAAAAGCAAAGCTTTTGACAATGTCTGGAGGCCAAGTGTGCTACAAGAACTAAAACGACTAAATTGCCAAAAAAAGACGTACAACCTGCTGAATAGCTATCTGAAAAATAGAAGAGTTCTGATGCAGAATGGCAGAGATCAAATCGTAAAAGAAACCAACAAAGGATGTCCGCAGGGTTCAGTGCTTGGACCGGCCCTGTGGAGTCTTGTCTTCGACTCGAACCTGAAAACTCTCAAAGAAAAAGAAATCCGCACAGTAGCATATGCTGACGACCAAGTGATAATTATAGATGGCCCAAGCAAGAACCAAATGAACAAAAAGCTAACGAAGCCCTCGAACATGTACGAAAATGGCGTGAAAGAAACAAGCTACAGCTTGCAGCACAGAAATGCGAGATCCTTCAAGTTAAAGGACCAGACTTCCACCACAAATATAAATACAGGATTCGAATCGGGAACGTTAAACTAAAGACCACCGAAGAGTACAGATATCTCGGGGTAATATTCCAAAAAAGACTTGGAGTGAACGGTCACGTCAGACATATTGAGAACAAAACGAGAACCATATGTGTAGCGTTAAGTGCCGTAGCAAGAAGAGATTGGGGACTCAGTTTCGGGACGATGATGAGAATCTACAGAGGAGTTTTCGTCCCGATAGCGAGGTATGCGGCGTCCGGTTGGACAGATAGAATGCTGAAAGCTGACAAAGCCAAGATAAGAGCAGCGCAAAGATACGCCTTGATTGCAGCCACTAAATCGTTCAGAACCACCTCTACGATGGCGATGCCAGTAGTTGCTGGAGTACTTCCAATTGAGCATGAGATAAAAAGACACGTTGCCAAATACCATCTCAGAAAAAGAAGTAAGTTCGTTATTGGCACTTAACGCAAAGGAGGTTAGCAAACAGATCGAAAAAGAGTTGATTAAGATATGGCAAGATGAGTGGGAAGAAAGGGAAAGAGGGAGAGCCACGTTCGACTGTCTACCAGTAATAAGAGAAAGGTACCATTAGATGAAGCCCAACAGATGGACAACATAGCTCATCACGGGACACGGAAAATTTAATAGCTGGAAAAGTAAGGTTGGCATAGAAATTGACACTGGAAACAGAACGGTAGAGTGCACCTGCGGCGTAGTAGACAACGCCAAGCACCTACTAGAAGACTGCCCAAAGTATGACCACCTTAGACAAAGATTCAAAAACCAGCACAACATAGAAACCGTAACCCTAAAAGAGATACTGAAGGACAGGAGAATGTGGAACTCTTTTACCTCCTCGGCTAAAGAACTCATCGAAGAGAAGGAATCAAACGATGAACACGAAACATATGTTGCATACACGCAAAACAACAATTATATCGACTCTGAATCCGATTATGTAAGGTATGATTAAGCGAAGAACAGAAGGCTCGAGCAAACCAAACCAAATCGGAATAACAACAAACCTAGCCTCAAACTCTGAAATGTCTGTAAAAATGATTTTGACAAAGAAAGTGTGAAGAAAACTACCAACTTAGACAAAGAAATGGGAAGATTTACGCCGAAAATGACCGAAATAGACGCGACGGGAAGCGCAAGAGACGAATAGTGGTTCGGATTCCACTTAAAACAGTAGGTCCAACAACATTTCCTAGAACCCCGGTCTGGTTTTGTGTTAAACATAATGCCAATTATGTAAGAATGAGATAATTAACGTAACTTCGAAAGGATGTAAGAACTATATTGTCATCATTGGTGTGCAGAAATGCGGTGGACGGTGGGTTGGTCTAGTGCCATCAGAAATAGGCGAGAGGGGCATTTCTCTCTTTTTTTTTTCCCCCGCTCCGGCTTGTGGGGCTGCCGATCGGGGTACCTTCCCCAGGCACCCTGGGGCCCAACACGGTCGTTTCCGCATGTCCTCCCAGCCGCGGCGGTCGACCTCCTTGAGAGCAGCCTCGATGTTTGGGTGCTCTTCGCGCAGTTCCGCCAGAAGATCGAGGAAGAGTTGCAGAGGAGCGAGGATATAGGCGCCGACCTCCTCGCGTTGGACGCTCTTCTTTGCCGATTTCCTCCGGCTCTTGAGGGCGGTGTCCGGGGTCTCTCCTGTTGGTGCTCTCGGTTGCTATGATCGGTGGCCTGTGGGGACGGATGCGTTAGGATATCCTCCCGGTCATCGCCGGATAAGGATTACGGTAGTACCTTGCCATAGCGCTTAGTTAGCCTCTAATATAAAAAAAGATAGCCACACTTCGCAGAAGGTATCCTTCTCGTTCGGTGAACACTCTCAATGATAGTAAACCTAAGTGCAAGTGAGACGGAAGTGTTAGCACGTGGTATGTTAGTCGTGTGATATGGTTTAAGCCTTGATATATGAGCTTTCATGAATTTCCGCCTAGTATCGTCCTCTTGCTCGTACATTTGGAGGGACAGGACTCGATTGATCACGAAGGGGCCTCTGTACTTGGGTGATAGTTTGGCGGCGATTCATTTTTCGCCAGATGACAGCACAACTTGCCGCATCCACACCCGATCTCCCGGTTCAAAGGTGCGGTCGCGACGTTTCCGGTCGTAGTAGCGAGAGTGAGCCTGTCGAGAGTGACTGCCGAGAGTGAGCCTGTGCGAGATCCTCAATTACTATTTCCCGGACATCGTGAAGTCGTGTCATTCGTTGAGACTATACAGGGATGTCTGGTGCTCCCGAGGTGGACGGACACTCCACCCGATGCTTATATAAGTTAACCGCAAGTGGATCGCGCCCGAAATTGAGAAAGGCTGGAGAGAACCCGGTCGACGTATGAATCGCGGTGTTATAAGCGAAACGAAAATCTAATAAATAATTATCCCATTCGCGGTGATCGACGCCTATATACGGGACTATCATCGGGTTTAAAACCCAATTGACTCGTTCCACCGGGTTCGCCTGGAGGTGGTAAGGTCTTCGCGTGATGAATATAATATTCTATCGCCATATCCCGTATTATCCGGTTAATAAATTCGGTGCAACGCATCCTTACGGGGCAGCGGGAGGGCCGACAAATTCTCTTGAGCCACCTCGGCCCAGCTTAGTGGCTCGCCGACAAGTTTCCCCGACATGTGGGACAACGAGCGCTACCGACCACTCGATTGCCACATCCTTTGCACGCGTAACTGTGTGGTTCCGCGGGTGAAGGCACACGAGGCATTCCATACGAGTTACTGCCGGGCGGCCACAGCGATAGTAGAATAACCGCCTTTCCTCCCGGCATTCGTTGAACCGATGACCAGGTTTCGAACAGTTGTAGCAGGAGAAGCGCTGTGGAGGGGCGACGGTGTGATTCCGCGACGGTTCGGCTCTATCGGAAAAGCGCATTTTATTTAAACAGCTGTGAACACAAAGAATCTAGTTATTGGCATACGAAAGGACTTCGTAGCCAGAAAGTATTCGTGCTCAGGACTGTTGGTACCTTTTGATGACTAGACGTACCTCCAGGCTCCAGGGCTGCTACCAACGGACTGGCGATCCGACGCGTCGGTTGCAATCACGACGCTCGCGCCGCGCCGGCCGCCGCTTACCCTTCCTACACCGCGATCTTGATGGTAGGGAGAGCCTCCGCGGCCCGTACGTGCATACACGGATTGACGTCCCCTCCCTTTACTCTTTCTCAATCCTTCTTCTTGAATGTTCGCGAAGTTTCGGCACGTCGCCCTCACATACTCTCTCCTTCGCGAACATTCCAGAATCTCCGCGCGTCGTCCCCCCCCCCCCTATGCGCTCGTAATGAGCAGCGTGCTTGGCGGTATTCGATGGATGTTTACGTCTTGTACTTCTGGAAATCGAAAACAAGGCCGTCCTTGATCCCACTTGCAAAACAAAGCAAAGACGAATACCCATGTTTATGCTTGAAATATTTATCGCATGCAATATATTATTTCAAGAAATAATCAAATTAAAATAAAATACGAACAATAGTCCGAATTACACGGACTTTTACAATTATCAATTATTAATTCCTAAAATACTAATTCTACGTCTGAATTGTTTCCTTATTAAAAATTAGCGCTTCTTCGGAGCAATTCCCCCTATAATGACAACATTTCCCCTTGGATAAAAGCCTTCCGACAGATTCATAATATATACCATTCAAAATGAGCCGAATGACGTCATCACCAAAATAAACACTATCGCTTCTTGGGAGCAGTCCCCCCTTTAAGTTATCCCCGTGTTAAATTGCACGGGTTTTGCTCCTTTTTCATAAGAGCTGTGTAAACATTTGAACTCGATCAATCCAAGCTTATACATATCAGCCTGTTATGGGAAAAGTGCAAAACCTGTGCAAAAGGAAAAGGGCTGTAACATTTATAATGTTATAACCAGATATAATTTCGCGCGGTTACTGGAAAGAAAAAATGCTTTTAGTACGCTATAAATATCGATAAACCTTTCAAATAAAAAGTTTCATAAGCGAAGAAAACTAGTACTTATTATCTGTTGCATCGATGTTGCTTTTCCGTCGTAACTTGTGCAACGCAAGCATAACGTGGCATTAACGTGGTTTCCCGAATGTAGTAAACGACGTTATAAACGTAACACTACACGGGGACGTTGCGGATTAGGGAGACTTCGGATTACCGAGATGTTGCTGGAATTTTCCCGCAACGCCGTATTGAAAAAAAATACGTGCGTTGTGACGTCCATTATGACGTGAAATGTTACGACGAAAGTTACGTCAAATTGTACGTGACATTGGAGGTCATGAAAGACGTATAAAATTGGAGTAACATTCATAATATCACTAGATGGCACTTAGGACGTAACATTGGGCGTTATTTTTTGTAAAAGAGAATTTTGCTTATGCAAAGAAGCAACTGAATGTCGCTTCGTCTAAATCAATTTATTTATCTACCAGAATACTTTACGGACGCATTTGAAGCATACGCAGACATTCGAACATTGGTGATTTACAACTAAACACCGACATATAGCTTGGTTCTTACGTAGGTATTACTTGGGCTTTCAACTGGCGTAAAGTATTCTAATAGATAAATGAATTGGTATAAACGAATCGACATTCAGTTATTAGTACAGTACTTATTATACACTTTTTTACATCTATGCTTTAAGTTGGGCCGCCTGGAGCCCTTGACGTGCACGCGTCAAAAAGACAGGCCCCTACCCTGGGAAAGGTACCGCGGGAGCCCGGGGCCCCGAGGCTACGCTGTCCTTGTCTTTGTCTCTTTTGGCAGAGCCAAGGTCGGCGGCCTTGCCCGGGCAGTTGGGTAGGCTTCGCGGGGGCAGTGTTCGCTGGGAAGTAGATCACAACTTACCCCATCCGCCTACATGGGCGTGCAACCATGGGGGTGGATGGGCAGCCCGCCGGTGAGCCACCTTATCGACGGGCTGACAGGTGGGATAGCCACCCATCACCCCTCCTGAAAAGTAGGAGGGGTGGTGCCCAGACCATCGGGGGTGCCCGCATGGCGCGAGCTTTGGGCACCTTAAAACAATTTGCTAAATCTATGCTTTAAGATAAGAGCAAACCTTCAAAATGTAAAATAGACAGTCTTATTAGATGTTGCAATTTAGTGTGAAATTCTACAGTTATTTTCCAATTACCTATGATCCCTATTCTGCATGCAAGAAGAAATCTATTTCACTCATTGACTGCAGTAACCCAGTAGTTTATCTAGTGAATTGCTGTTGTTGTACCGGTTACCTCCATCCAGGCTGTGCTCTCATTACATCTGAAAGCATATTTTCATTCCATATCTGTCTTAGTGTAAATAAAGATATTCCTAATTAAACCCGTGGTAAACCTTTGATTAACGTTTTGCCGTCTATGTTTAAATCGAAAAATACATCTCGGACTGCATTAAATAGTACTAGTAGAAACAATTGGTGACTTCATCAACAACAGATAAGCAAAGACTCGTGAGCTACATGGCTTCTAATATGTCTGGCTATCTCACGTTGTTACCTCCTCTAGACGACATTGAATTAGTGAATCTAATTCAGCGCTCACTCATTATCACAAATACTGCTTTGCAGTCAGTGAGTTCTCCAATCGGTCAATTTTCCAAACAACGCAGGCCCAGCTTCTGTACCCAATATCTTTAAATAAAGAAGTATCGGTTTTGGATAAACCTACATTTTCTGCTTTCGGGACTGGTGGTGACATCTAAAGTTGCGTTTATGAAGTTGCAGATAAAATTTCACGCTCTTGCAACATTACGAGAAACAGAGTGCTAGAACTCATCTATGGTTCAAGTTCTGATCTTTCTCAAATCAAAAATATTTTTGCAACGGTCAGTAATATTGAGCTATACAGTATTTCCACTCGGCGTATTGTATTATCAAACTCTAAGCCTCACCTTATTGCCTATAGACTTCAATCCTGTGAGAAAGTTCTTAGAATTATTAAAAATCGTAAATGATTACGTCAAGGTCTCTCCCTTTCACCCGATTAAACAACATTGCAAATATACATTGAGTCAGATGAATACAATGCTCGACCGAATTTTAGAAATTAATTAATAGAATAATAGAATAATAGAAATTAATTACTTCTTATTTTTTTGACTAAGTACAAATTTGCAGGACATATTGAATACGTTATAACACATTGATTTTCATAACGAAACTGACACATTGTTTATTACTAAGCACACTAATGAACAACACATCACACTAACACTATTAACTATATGCCGAACATTACAAAAGTAGACAAACAATAACATAGTACATTCTGTAATATACCGTACTAACATAAAGTAATAAATACATTTAATATGATTTATTTAATCCTTAAGTTTTTTTGGTATAAAGTTTATTTTGTTTAAGTTGTTTTGAGAAAAGTTTTTTTGTCTGAATTTTTTGGTCGAAGTTTTTTTGACGAAGTTTTTGAGACGTGTTCCCGGCTAAACAGGATCTCCTTCTTAAATACTTTAATAATTTATTATCAGAATATGCGATCACTAAACAATAAATTCAGTCACATGAAATCAAATTTATTTCATCTCTCAATATCACCTGATATCATCCTTTTCAGTGAAACATGGCTGAAACCCCCATTTGGATAATACTGAATTGGGACTTTGGGACTATACCATATATCGCCGTGACAGAACTTCTGAAGACACTCGGTGCATCCGTGGTGGGGGAGTTTTGGCTGCATTGAAGGAGTCAATTAAAGCCATTCGCCCTCAACTCGAACTGCGGTTGAAACTCTGATTTGGTACCCAGAAAACATTCCGTCAGTGAACTCATATATGCTAGGTGATGCGACGCGTAGTGTGTCTGACTATGAAATCACGCACATGAGTTCGCGTGAAATGTGTGCATTACGGTCATCACACGATGATCCCATTACGATTTCACCTATGAACATGTCGTTGTCATAATGAACTCAACATGAACACATTTCACGTGAACGCTCGATTGGAATGTAAGACACAATACGCGTCGCATCACGCAGCGTATATGAGTTCATTGCCGGAATGTTTTCTGGATAACTAAAGTTTCTTGTCTATTTTCCACCCCGATGTAGTACTGAACTTTCTAAGGATCTCTTGAATAGGGTAGCCTAATCACGACTTAATAGTTTATGTTGACTTTAATCTTCCTGATCTTTGCTGGTCCAATAATCCTATCTCTATAAGCACCTTAGAACATCTTCCACGGCACCGTTATCTGTGATGTAATCTGATCCATCATGCTTTTTTGTTCCTGAGATTCAGTTATATGACAAAGATAGTAAAAAGGGATACACACTCGGTCTACTATTTGCATCAAGCATCTGTGTACGACTTAATGATGAAATAGTCAAATCACATGAACGCCAAGAAGCAGCTTTCATCGAAGTGTCTATTCGATAATGAATATATAAAAATGGATCATTAATGGGGAAATTACGACGGCTGAAATTGTGCTATTGGAGATGAGGACTGCTTCCACCTGTTTCACGATCAGTCCATTGATTTATTATAGGTATTAGAATTATATCTACCTCTTATCATCGGTGATACCCTAGAGAAATTAAGCAACTTATTTGCGATAAGACATTGTCGCATAGTGTTGCGGTCTCGTGTGAATTCTGATTATCTAAATTTGAGTATTTGCGTGCAAAATACCTTAGATTATGACGTTCTGTATATAAATTGTATATTTCTTCGGTATAGAGGGATATTCAAGATATCATTAGGCCTTTTGGAACCATGTTAAGAATTTAAAAAAACAGTAGGTTATCAAATGTCATGCATTGGCGATACACTTGCACCTACTAATAGCAGTATTGCAGTATCGTCTCTGTTTACAGAGGCCCACAAAAAGTTGTTTGTTTTAGGGGAATAGACCACTTAGATCCGATATATTTTGATCCGCTGAACTTGAATCTGCAATAAAAAATATGGCTTTCTTCGCTTGTTGTCGAGAAACCCTAAAAAGACTGTAAAAAATCGCGTTTTTATGGTCATAAAGGCGTCAAAGAACAAGTATATGGCTTTTAACAAATTGAGACCATACAATTTCTGTATATTATTTTATCTAATAAAAAATAATCTGCAATAAAAAGTAGGGTTCGCACTTTGAATTTTGGAGATTGCACGAAAAAAAGCGCAAACAAACGCAATTTTATAGCGATAAAGGTATGAACAACAGATTTATGGTTTCTCTCGGACGAGATCACACAATTTCTCTGTACTTGAATACACTGAACATGAAACGGCCACAAAAAATTGGTCTCGCTCGTTGAATTATACAGATTTCAAAAACTCGTTTTTAGAGCGGTAAAGGGTTTAACAAAACGGAATATGATTTTTCTAAGACTTAACAGTATAGCGGGCTGAAGGCGACTCTACATATGTATTCTGCGCTCTAAATTTCTTGGAGAGAAGAACGCGTTTCTCAAAGTGAAAACCGAGCAACTTTCCGATTAAGTGTGAAATGTTCATTGTGGTCAAAGAATTGCTGTGGGTTTACTCCAAAAAATGTAGAGAGCAAAGTTAGACCTATGTCGGAAATGTGAACAGTTTGGCAACACTTGCACAGTTATCGCCTGTATACCTGCCACACAAAAGATGCTACACCTCTTTACCATTACTTTAGTCATATAAAATCCGCTCGAGTGCGGGTCGAAAAGCCGATAAATAAAAAAGCCAATAGGTCAAAATCCCGATAGTCAAAAAACCGACGCTTCAAAAAATGACTGTCCGCTTGTCGATATGTCCATATTTTAGGAGTCCGCTCGATGGAAAAGCCGCATAAGTAGGACGACAAGTACTCGCCGCTTTCCCTAAGATTTCGATTGCTGTTTTGCTTTCGCGCAGATGAATGGGGCTTCCGGTGATATATAACATAATCCGCCAGCCGAACTCGATGTACTCTTCCGAATGACGCTCTCTGAACGACTGTTGTGACTGGTTTAATTTACACGTACGTACGCGTTTTGTTATCGTAGAAATGTTTAAATCGTCGAATTTTATATTATCGCGCATACTTCAATAGCCGGGTTTCCTTGCCCCTTCAATTTACATTCCCCATTAAGCGGTAAGTGAAATATTTGGTATTGCCTATAAGTCCAGTTTTATGATCAGAAGGTTTACCAAGTATTATCTCATCAAAGAAAAATATAGTATTTCGAAAGACCAATATAAAGGATTTCTAAGAAGCTTTTCAACTTTTTGTTCAGTTTCCCTTTTCATCATCCAGCAGTCAACCAACATATTCACGCACCCGTTTTATATGAAATCTTTCGAAACGGCGAGATGGTTGTGCAGGCTAAGGCGTCGATACGTCGTGAGTCTTATTTCGGATAAAGATGGGATAATCCTTGCGCCGTACTAGCTAAGGCACAGACCGCCGAAGCTGCTGGTGGTACCGATATTAGAGTAGGGGGCTGGCTCTAGGTGGGTGTTGTGTGCGTCTGTTCCGTTCCTTTCTTGTACTGTTACTGTCTTTGTCATGTACCTCTCCATCCGAGAGCCGACCCGCGAATAAACATATGGTTATTAAAGTGGGGGAAGTTTGCTGTAGTTTTTAAATTATTAACGACATCGGAGTGTTTAAGATCGCAAATTGTAGTTTGTGAAAGGCTGAAGTTAACCTCAATTTCCCCGATAATACAAATTCAAAACTTCTATATTCTTCGCGGGTTTCAAGCGCAAATGTCCGTAGCGTCATTGGCCGTGACGCTATGTTTGGTTAGAAGGTAGAAAAACAGAGATTTTCAATAATATTTCTTTATTTTTTCTAGATTTTATAAAATATTACCTGCATAATAAAATCATTGTTAACTGACTAATACATGTAAACAAAAAAGAAATAATTATTGAGAATATATAGTTATAAACGTATACGTATCCGTACGTACCCATAAACGTATTTATTTAATGTTTTTAACGCCGTTGATTACCAATTACTACTGATTATAAAATTGAAATAAGCTTAGGGAAATTAAAAATGGCGGATCCAGATTGAAAAACTTTAATCTTGAACTTCTATACGTACTCTAAAATACAGGAATCGTAAATGTAAAAAATTGTATTAGAACTATTATTTGAAATTTGTGATATCAAAATGATTCCAAAAATATCTGAAAGCTATTGTCATTGGAAAGTTGATATCTTGAAAATTCCAAACATCTTGGTGTAATCAATTTATCAAAGTGATCTTTTTTATGTTACTTACCGTAAACCTAAGAGTTTGCAAATCTTCCATGTACTTGAAAACTTTGTAGCGTAGCGCTACAAATGAATGGAAAGTCTCAGAGCCATACACCTAAGGTTTACCGAAGAGTAATACTCTTACTAATGATGTCCCCTCTAGAACGCATAACTAACTGAGCTTAAAGAATTAGGTGACATAATTAATGAGCAAGGTCAAATAGAAATTGATCGACTCGGCACTAGAAAATGAAATAGGTACGAATTGGTGTTAGATACAAATACAGTGGAACAAAGTAGTACTAATTGTTTTATATAAATTTTTTTAACCTACAATGCCATTGCAATTCTTTTCCTGTTCAATAAAATATATCTTTTTCCAATGATCCATGAAAAGTGATTGCTTTAACAAAATAATTGTATATACATTTTTTTAATATTACAGGGTTGCTCCTTTATTTCACCGTTTTTCCGACTTTCGGTAGCCCGATTTAATTATTATTGTTTGCATTTTCTTCAAATTGATAGAGAAACCCCGAGAATTTACATATATTGATTTCAATTAATAACGGTCGAGATATTGCCAATCTTTGCATTTTTGCAAAGATTTATATAATTATCCTGTCACATATTTTAATCAAGTCTCCAGTTCTTTCCTTTTACTGAATATATATATTGTAAAAACATAGAAAAAATATTACACCAAGAATTACAGAATTGTTCAAAATATGTTTCTATAGAGAAGATTTACAACAAGACAAGTTGGGTACCTCATAAAATATGTGCTCTTTATTATGCTATATTGACAAGATTTGAGAAACATAAAAATAAAACTAACTTAAATTTTTAAATGCAGCAATTTGAGAAAAACCATTAGAAAAAAATTAATGTTACTATTCCACGACAACTCTGAACGAGATAAATAAAATACGACTAAAAAATAGTAAAAATATTAAAAAAAGTATATACCTGTATCTAGCATGCAGCAACTACAGATAAGATTAGTTGAAGATCTTGTATCTGAGGATTCACGGAATGGCGTTATACAAAGTATCCAAGTTAATGGAGATCCCGAAGAACAAAATAGAAATTCTGAAGTCCAAAGAGAAAGTCTTACTATGGAATGCGAATTAGTGTCCGAAATAGAAAGTGAAGAAGACGAGCTAGAAGAAGAAGTAAGTTCGGAAAGGGAAGCGTAACTTGTTGCTGACAGTTCAAAACCAGCTCCAAGCAAGAGCTCAAGGTCGCAGTGAAAATGCTGGCATCAAACCTAAAATAGTATAATGTATAGACAGATTTCATCATTATATGAAGGATCTAGTACTGAGATGGCAAGGAAACTGCGGTGCGAAAATAATTACGGACAACTAATGGATGCTGAAAAGGGAAACAGAACAAAAAGGGCAAAAACGACGTAGAAATCCTTTCTTTACACAATTCGCTCGATGAGAAACGCGTAAGCAAGCGAAAACAATTTGTTTTCTTTGATGAGATCATCTTCAGTTGAAGGCATACGTACCTTCTCAGTCGTTACCCATCCTGATGAAAACTTTTGAAAAACTCACCTTACAGACAAAGAAATTTAAGAAATGGGGCCTTAAAATTGCATACAAATTGAGTGGTTTCATCTAGAGAGAAATCATATTCTCGTTTTTTTTATGTAATCTCTGAAATTCAACGTGAGAGGCCTAATTTTTATTGCAGGTTCGCGTTCAGTGGGCGAAAATTCAAAGAAATAGTTTGGTGGTCTCATTTTGTTAAAAGTCATATACTTGTTTTTTTACGCCTTTATCACCATTTATATGTATATTTACGCCTTTGTCACAATTTATATGTATATTTTTTAAAAACGCGACAACAAACGGGGAAAGCATTATTTTTAATTGCAGATTCGACTTCAGCGGGTCGAAATATATCGGACGTGACCTAAGTCTCCGGAATAACCCATTTTTGTATGAGCCTGTGTAATCATTATACGCACCGTTCCTCAAGGACCAACAAGTTTAACAAAAATGTCAATGAAAACGGTTATCGGCGTCTTATTCTACGTATTTCATACTTTAAAAATCAATTTTGATCGAAATCCTACTTGCTCGCGTTCCTAAAATATTCCAAAATGAGTTTCAAATCATTTTTATCCATTTATAGATTATTTGAGTTTAGTTCCTTCCGAATAGAGAGTTCTTTGTCTTTTTCGTAAATCTACTTTTGGTCTCTGTTACGTACCGGTGGTACGTAGCGTCCGTCCCACCCATATTATATCATTTATATTATAATAAATCAACCTATTATCAAAGTCCACCGTGAGAATATGCACGGCTTGCGACTTCACATAGAAGTCAAGAGTGCAAGCTCAGCATAGTCCCACGGTTGGAAAGTAATCCGACGACGAGCTCCGCTGCGCTCTCGATTCGAGACAGCATCGGAGAAGTCAGTTGGTGAACGGCGTACACAAAACGAACGTCGCGGTTAATAATTTTCTATCCTACCTCACCGCTCACAACCATAACAAATTTGGTGTCAGAAGTGACGCTCCGCGCGCGATTTTCCGTTTTAACTTTGAATAGAGAATCGTGTTGGGGTATCGCTCCCCTTAACGCGGAGTTTCGAACCCCCTCCTCATACCGAGGGGTTTATTTCTTTTTAAACGGGATACGCGTCTGTTATGTAAAAGAAAAGTGCGCGCGTCGCGTAACTTATCGCGTATCCCAAAAGAGGAAGATGCATTCCCTCCTCAAGAATTTCATGAAAAATTTCCTTTCTTCTTGAAATTTGCGCGAGTGTGTGGAGATGAAGTGTTATAAGTGCTATGGGCTCATGTTGAGCATATACCAGGGCCGACAGGAAAGCGTCGTCGACTATATACAACGCGTGGCCGAGATTTACACACAGGGGATGACAACTGCAACGGAGTTGGAAGAATTCAGTACGGAATTTAAGGACGACTTCATGCGGTCCTTTGAGCGTACCACACTGGAAAATTTTGTGGCGGGGTTGCGTGATCAAGAAATGGAAATTCGAGTACTACGAGTCAATCCACAGACCGTGACCGATGCCATGACTACTATAGACAACTTCGCTCGGATGGATGCGAAGAAAGTTGACATTGCAAGAAACTCGCGACCACGGTCACAGGTTCCATTGCAAAGAAATAAACAGGATAGGGTCGAACTTAATTCTGACATGCTAAAGGCTCCCCAGATGGACACTGAACCCAGGAGCAAGCGGTCATACAAATGTTACAAGAAGACACTTCCTGAAATCTTGCCGATTTCAAATAAAATCAAGTCAACTGCGGAGAAAACCGCCAGATCCCATCCATCTATATCCATTACATCACACAAATATCACGCATACTCCAGCGTAATTAAAGACGCCGATTTCTCAACCGACCGTAAGTCCAAAATTCGGGTAAATCAGAACCACAATTATCAAGAAACAAAATCACCTTTAAAACAGGTATATCTGATACCAACCAACAATTTTACGGACGAAGAGACCGTGCATGAAGAAGTGTCCGAAATGTCAAAATGGAAACTTCCTGAGATTGCACATGCACGGGTTACTGTTGAGGATGGTGAAGAATCAAAACTCATTCCAGATATATATCAAGTTTTAGTGCCCAAAATTTCAGAGGAAATTATTGAGGAGATAAAAGAAACCATCGGAGACATGAAAATACTCACCTCTGGAAAAGACATCGAGAACATCAATTCTGAGGAAATAGCAGTCTCGTTGGAGCACACGAATGCACCATTGTCAAGAAAACCGCGACAACTGTCTAACAGCACGGAAAAAAGAGAAAAGGTTGATGTTGAAGCCGACGCGCCGTCAAATCCGCAAACGGTCACAGATACCAGGAGAGCGCGACCTCCAGAAACTTGCCGATTCTACACGAAATTCGGCCAAGCACGACGAAACTCGCAAGTTCGCACCCGTCGACGCAGTCAGACAAGACATACAAGTTTCGCATAGATTTCGCTGCAAGTGTTTATAAATCGCACGGCAATCAGATGCTATTCCGACGAAGAGTTGAAGACTCTCATATCCAAGAGGTTGACGATCCAGAAAACAACTCTCAACGGATCAATCCGAAACGTATCTCAAAAGCACTATCGGAAAATCAGGATTCGAACTCCAAGATCATTTTAGACACCGAATCAACGACCGACATCATCGACCTCGACGAAAAGTTGCTGACCACGTCCGAAACTCTGCATCAAAATTCAATTCCAAGGGGAAGTTCTACAATAGATAAAAGTTTATCAAAAAACAACCCGAGCTCTTTAGACAGTCCGCACTGTGAAAATAATGACGAATCTAAGCACGTCAAACGAGTGAAATTGACGGTGAAGAAAGTTCCAGTCAACGTTCGTCCTAAGTGCGAGAATTCAAATCTCGCGTCCTCCAAGCTAGAAGCAAAGCCGTTTCTACTATTATCAAAAATCACGCTGAAAGATGCAGCGAATGTTAAAGCTAAGATGAACGAGAAAAGAAAAGAGAATAAGGCGCCTGAAAAAGTGCAAAAAGTGGAAAATCTAAATCAAAGGAATAAAAAAGTGACACTTGTCTGTGCATTTTCGCGGCCTCCGCCCGAACCACCGCCGGGTGAGAGTAGCGAAGAGAGGACGAGGGAATAATCCGTCTCCTCTTTGTGCGGCTATCCGCAATCGCGCGAGTAACCGCGAAATAAATAATACTACGAAATAAATAAATAATACTGCCGATATTAAAAGTGGTTTACTATGGTGTTACGCAGATAGACAGTATTTTAGAGACAGTAAGTTGTCAAATACTTGTGTTGCTGAAATGTAGAATGTATCAAGCTTTGTAAAATTGTTTGTACATCGGCGAGGACGCCGATTTTTCGTGGTGGGGAGGTGTTACGTACCGGTGGTACGTAGCGTCCGTCCCACCCATATTATATCATTTATATTATAATAAATCAACCTATTATCAAAGTCCACCGTGAGAATATGCATGGCTTGCGACTTCACATAGAAGTCAAGAGTGCAAGCTCAGCATAGTCCCACGGTTGGAAAGTAATCCGACGACGAGCTCCGCTGCGCTCTCGATTCGAGACAGCATCGGAGAAGTCAGTTGGTGAACGGCGTACACAAAACGAACGTCGCGGTTAATAATTTTCTATCCTACCTCACCGCTCACAACCATAACATCTAGAATAAGTTTAACAAGAACTTCTCCTTTAATTCCACGTTTTTCCATTACAGCTTCTAACAGTTCAGTAGCATCGGCCCATACAATCGGTCGTTTTTCCTTCTTGTTTTTCTCAGTATCAAACTCATGGACAGTATTTTTGTAGAGATTTTGCAATAATTTTGATTGCTCCGAATCGTGATCTGGATAAAAGTCTGAAACGCATTTTTGTCCAGCATTACACCAGGTTGAGTAAAGAAGCTCTTATAAATGATGATACATAATCTGATAGTACATATTGAACATGTAGACAATGATACGACTTTCATATACGGTAAGTGTTGAGGGAAAGAATGATAATGTGCTGACTCGTATAGATGTTCTAAACACAGACATGAAGGAATGTTCGGAACCTTCGCGAGCATTTGCTGACCTAATTGTACATGCACCGGGGGAAGTTATTTTATTACTAATGATATGAGTGAGGAAGAGGTATGCGTGGATTTTACTAGAAAACAAGTGATAAATGAAAATTACAGTAGGCGAATTAATTTTAAAATAGTGAAATGAATGTTTATCAAAGCGCTATGGGTATGGTCTTTGGTAATGACTTAAATAATTTTCTACTATTGAGACACAATTGTCTGCTGACCTTGTAAACAATGACCTTAAAAAGATTTTTAATGAAAAGTGGATGTATAGAATAAGGAGTGGCGCATTCGGGACAAAAAACATCTGATACAATTAGGTGTATGTCCTGAAAGGTATTATTTAAAAAATAACATATTGTTTGTGAGATCGATAGGTGATCAGCGATGCAAAATTTATTTACCTTCCATGCACGTGACCTTAGCGAGTGTGTACCTGTTTTTTTTTTGCTCTCTGGACGTTTCAATACTTTTAGTTACTTAAACGATAAAGGAATTGGAATATTCCCCCGCTTTAATGATTTTTGATGCCTATTCGTGGGTCTGCTCTCGGATGGAGAGGTATAGTAACCCACCCTAATGTCGGTACCTCCATTAACCTATTCGGCGGTCTATTCTGGGGCAAGTGCGATACGACGTTTACCCCATATTTTTCCGAGGTAATGCCCTCCACGCACTGACTGCGGAAAAGCCGCTGATGGTACCGACAAACTGCCGACAGAGGTCGACAGCGATCCCGAATTCGTACCTTCGCCGAGCAATGTTTACTTCGCCGATTTTCCGAACAAATGGAAAACAAACAGAAGAACATGCCTCGACGGGGATTCGAACTCAAGACCTAGAGAACGTTCAGACTACGAGGCGAGCACGCTAACCACTTAACTATCTCGTTCTTATTTCACATAAAAAAGATATACCAATCTGCGATTTGTGTCAAAATGTCTAGGTTAATTCGACTGTAATGGTGGATGTATATAACCCGTCAGAGCTGCCAAATCTAGAAAAATGTTGCCTGTTGATTATTATGGGCCTTTACCTCGATCTAGTGGAGAGATTTGTTACATATATTGATGACGTCAGACGTTTTCGAACGAGCCGAAACGTAGTACACCCATATAGAAAAATTACAGAGGAAAAGCTGTCAATAATAATTATTATTATCAATCTGCACGATCAACATCTTATTACTTATTCTTTTTTCCGACCAACAATGGTGCCTTCAAATCTCACATTTAAAACACATTGGATTAACTGAAAAGAGATCATTAACAAAAGTTTAAATCAAGAATGGTAGAATGTATTACGCAAGGCATTTCAAAGAGAGTCTCTAACTTGCAAGACTAGCACCATTACAGCGAACATGACAACAAAACCATAGTACCGCAAATCTATCTCATTTAACCAAAATTAAATTATAATAATTAAAAAATTAACGTCGCGTCGTTGGGAGTCCCCAACATATTTGTAGAGAGTTAAACAAAATAATTAATAAATAAAAAATTCTTTTTAAAAACCACGTTTTTATAAATGGACTAAAAAGTATAAAATAATTTTTCCCATCCACACAGGTCACTAATATCATGCCGAAATAAATACGCAATCATTTTTCATTTTATTTGGAAATAAAATATTTGTAAGACTTAAAATGGAAAACGTGGGCGCAATAGAGGTAACAGAAATGACTCCTCGACGAACAATAACAAATGAGAAACTTATGCTTAAATGAACAATATGACACGCCAGTTTAGACATGCTAGTCATTCAATTGGTGAATCAAATGTATTCCATCACGATTAAAGTCTATGCGAACAGATGGAATGTCTTCGTTGTACATTTGATCTCAACGCAATAATGGCCAAACTATTTCTGTTACTGTGCCCATGGCGCCATTTACAAGTCCTTGTTCAATATTTAAATTTCAGCGCAACATCACTCTTGCTCCAACAAAAATTTCCAACTCTTTTGGCAATCCTCCAGTCTTATTTATATCGCCTGATACAATGTTTGCCATATTCACATTGTCGGCATTTCTTGTTGCATTTACAAGGACATCTTGAGCAACGATTCGGTAAATACGTTCTCCATTGGCTCAATAGTGCTCTACAACAGCTTTATTGTGTGAATAGACTTGTGCACGAGTGGGATATATGCGAATTGATCTCTCTAATGCAAAATCGCCTGATGCTTCTTTCAAAACTTGACATTAAAAGAGCGAAGTGTTGAGCTCGTAGTTCGCCAACACGTAGAGCATGCAAAAGGTCGGCAAATGTCGTATCGCCTTGTTGACGCATATTTTCTGTCAACTCGACAAGGCTAAGAAGACGCCACAGATGTGTTGCTGGCAAAAATCTAGCATGCTGATGGAAAACCTGTGCTCCAAGAATGGGTGGTAATTGCATCAAATCACCAAAGACAAGGATATTCATTCCACCAAATGGATCATTTTCTTTTTTCTTGAGTTGTCGCAGTCTTGAATCAATCATGCACAACATTTCATAAGCCACCATAGAAATTTCATCAATGAAGAGAAACTCGATATTTTTCCATTGGTTTCTCAAGACTTTCAAATAATTACCAGTTAATGGTTGTAAGCTTCGAACTATTCTTCCATCTTTCTCAACTGGTAATTTAAATAATGTGCGCAGCGTTGTTCCTCCTACTAATCTGGCTGCAACACCAGTCAATGCACCAACTTTAACGGCCTTTTTAGCATAACAGCGATTTACCTGCTCCTTCATCGCATTGAATGTGAATGTTTTTCCAACTCCTGCGCCTCCCGTGACAAACATTTTTAATATGTTGGGATTTCCACCCATCTGAACTTAAATACTTCGCGTTATTCTGTTGAATAGTTCGCGTTGTCGAACTAGCGTGTCGTTTCGCATCACTAGCAAGGCGAAAGAAATTTTGTTCGGGCGTCCGTTCGCTCTCAGGTTAGCTTGACGAATTTGCTGACTATGGCGGCGAGAGGAGTATTGCTCGGGTTCTTCGTTTGCCCTTTCTTTTTTTTCGTGCCTTATCTTTTGCACGTCTAATATCACGTTGTTCAGCAGTCGCATCTTCATTTGCCTTTCGCCGTTTGGCCAATTTAATAGTTTTACTTACTTCCGATTCCTGTAGCTGCTTCTCCAATCTTTTTTTCTTCTCCTTCTCTAGCCGTCGCTTGCGCTGTGTTGATGTCTCTTGTGCCATCTTAACTGCTCCACTTGCCGTCGTGGATGAGTATATATAGGCAAGGGAATTAATGACGTCAGTGGAGGACTTTTCCCGATTGCGAAAGGAAAACAAAGAACAAGCGCGACCGTGGAAGGGGGGAAAACGCCGGGCCCCCCGCTTTGAAACTTATTTTTTTTTTTCATATAAAATTTAAATTTGCTGAAAATGTTCTTAAAACTGATTGAAACTTGTAATAAACGGTAAAGGAATGCATTGTCATCCAATTTTGGGCTATCCTAAAAGTTTCAAGTCTCTAGCTCATCGGTAAGTTAGTTCAAAATCGATTACAAGATTTGCATCGGAAAAACAGACAGACAGACAAGAATACGAGTTGATAAAAACGAGGTAAAATAAATAATTATATTTGTGACTCCAGTCACGGACATGCAATTCTCGTAATTTTTTACTCTCATAGTGTAGAGTTTTTTTTAATGCCTCTTGTGGAAACATTACAACCAATATTTATTAATTTACCGGAAAATATTCAACCAGTCTTGGCTCGAAACAATTACCAGGTCTATAATGAATTAGCTGAGTAAATAAGCCAGGTTAGAAACTTGATGAGAGATTTTCTCCGCTCCTTATCTCTGTCAGAATTAAACAGTTCAAATTTGCTTTTAATATCTCTAGATATATGATTAGAATATCACTACAAATACAACTGTAAGATTCGCAGGCCTAGGGACTCCCTAGTCCATTAGCTGTTGTCGAGAAAATGAACCACTGAATCCCACAAACAAAGAAAAAGTAAATACGAGGGCATCTCGATGCCTGGCTCGACCATAACATTGTGGCAACGTAGTAAAAACAGCTGTTTTCTCCGTTTTTTCGAATTTTGTTTGGTATCCCTGTATCTAAATGAAACGTTAAAAGATTATGGATCAAATGAAATTGGTGAGTACAAATATTGGTGTAATACCAGGGTTCTTAATTTGGTAATAAAGGGTTCATAACTCAATCAATGATTTGACATTGACCTACTGCCAACTTGTAAACAGCGATCCCTCACATTTAATGTAACTCTTTCTTGCATTTCTGGCAAGCAAAGCAGTAAGTATTAAATTAAATTTTAAAAAAGTCAGTACTTACCAAACTAAAATAAAATAAGGGTCAAACGAGTTGCTATTGTTCATCTAGTTAGTTGATTGAACACAATACGCTCTAGGAATTTCGAGATTGGAGGTAATATACTAATGAGGCGATAATGAACGGGCTCTGTAGGATGCGAAATTTTATTGATAAGAATCATGAGTGAGTACTTCGTCTCTGAGGGAAAAGTCGATGTATTGAGTAATGCATGGAATAGGTGAACTAAGTACTGGGTAACAATGACTATGAATGAATTTTCTGTAGAAACTGAGAGGGATCATGTTAATGTGGGGATCGAGTGCTTCAGACTTTGCCTCGGCGAGACCGCAAACGACATTTTTTACTATATTAGAATAGTAAAATCTCTGCTCGCAGTAATTATTTTCAACAGTCTCAGCATTCAGGTCAACCAGATCTGTATATCGAGATACCTTGTACGTGAGAAAGGAGTTTTGTTCATTTCCGTCGTCATAGTTTAAATGCATCCTAAAATCCGATAATGATTATTGCTCAACAAATAATACAGTCGACAAAACATGGTAAAAAAATTTCATCCAATAGGTAATTAAAAAATGAAATTTTTATTTCATAAACAATTTTTATATCACGTCAACTTTTCGAGATGGAGCAGATTGAACAAAATCACATTATTTTGTTTAAAATAAGAGTATTTATACAGAAATATTAGACTAAATCCCGAAGGTGCAAATTAAAGCTAAAGGGATTATCTATCGATCACATGTTGTTTTCACCTTCAATCATTTAAAGAAAATGGGTACGGTTTAAAAAAAATTAATACGAAAAAATGACTTTAGTAAATCGAGCATAATTCAAAGACAAATGTATATATGGAAATGAAACCAGTTACTGACAAGTAACACTAGGGAAGTGATAATCACCGATTTTTTTGAAACCGCGTATACAAGTACTTCTTTAAAAAGTATTTAACACGTGTTTTTTTGTTTTTCCCCAAAAATGGTTTTTTGTAGAAATCACCCTTGAATGTTTGTAGAAATGGCCCTTGACTATCTTCAGGGTTGAATAATAGTATGTTAAAAATTATTTGTAGCATGTCTGTCAATATTGGGATATTGACGTTTTGAGGTCGCTGATGAAGAATTTAAAGTCAGATTTTGAAAATTCAAAATGGCGGATCCAATATGGCGGTCGAATTTTTATTAATTTTTATGAATGTAATGAAAATTGGGATCTTTATGTTTTTGTGGTCGCTGATGACGATTCTAAAGTCAGGTTTTGAAAATTCAAAATGGCGGACGAATTTTTATTAATTTTTATGAATGTAATGAAAATTGATATCTTTATGTCTTTGCGGTCGCTGTTGACGATTCTAAAGTCAGGATTTGAAAATTCAAAATGGCGGAACCAATATGGCGGACGAATAATTTTCATTATTTTTCAGGAAATTTGTGAAACATGGTTGGCTAGGGATTTTTGGCATTACTGATTATCAACATGGTATTAGAGATTGTGAAATTGTAGATTAAGAATAGCCGTTGCGACACGTTGTGAGAGGCAAGGGAACTCGCATAAAAAAACACCCGTCATTGTGAGAGGCAAGGGGACTCACTTACAAAAATCAGGAAGCTTCTGAAATTGAACTCCTGGGGAGATCTATAGCAGCTTTATGTTATACGGGTTACTTATTGGCACTCATGTATTTTTAAATCGGTTACCGACTAACTGGTAGATAATGAAATATCCATTAACGATAACATCATACCTATTGTGGGTGAAGCCAAGAACCTTGGAGTAATCGTGGATAGCGATTGGTCATTTACTAATCGTGTTGAAAGAAAAATCGCATTCTCTTATTTAAACTTACACTAATTATTTTCACTTCGATGTGTACTTCTAAGACAAGCCATGCGCAAAATGTGCGAATCTTTAATTCTCTCCCATCTTATGTATTGTCTGCTGGTATACGGTCCCCTTAACAATAACAATTGACAAAACTAATTGAGAATTGACCCACGTTACGCGTACGGTATTCAGAAATTTAACCAGATAACACCTTCACTATTAAAATTGGGGTGGTTATACTGGCTGCTATATAACTATCACTATCACCCTTCAATATATTATGCATTTCTCGTCCAAAGAAGGTGCTTTCTCTTATACCATGGCTAAAGTTTTTAATATTTTGCCACTATCTATAAGATCAAGATTGAGATTGCCTAACCCCTGCTTGTTGTTAAAGTTCCGCAGATAAGTGATATCCCGGAGTATTTTGATGGCACCTTCGATCCATTATTAGATTCTCTTAACTCAATCGATGAACTGAGGGGGGGGGGGGGGGTAAAACTCCTGTCTAACATCTAAGACGCTAATGTGATATACGCACCTCTCAGTTTGAGCGACTTACAGATTTTTGTTTCCGGAAGAACAAGCAGGTTTTCGACTGATTGTAGAATTTAAGTAATCGATGATCTAAATGTAAGTGCAAAATTTATTAAAATATTAAGTGCTCTTTTTCAACCCAATGGATGTTACTAGTACGTATTTTTTATTAATATTATTGCATGTCGACGATTTGTCTATACTCGCTTTTCGTTTTATCGACCTAAATAAAAAGTCCATACTCCTCTCAGAGTATATTTTTTAAATGCATTATCTGTGAACGAAAATAAAACGAAGATTGTGTACTTCAGGAAAGCTGGGTCGTTATACTCGTATTCTAAGCAGTTTTTCTATATTGGAAACCCTGTGGAATTCGTGAGTAAATATTACTATATGAGAGTAGTATTTTCTTACTCGCGCTTAGATTCCCAATCTTGCGAGAACGCATTTATAAAAATGAAATCGGCCATTGCGCCGTTATTGGCTCTCATATCTTCGTAAAAACATACAGTATATTTTAAGCCGCATAATTCGCTTTTGACACCCGTTCTCCTATATGTCTCTCTTGTGTTGATTCTCTATTCCTTGCACAAGCTGGAATCAGCATAGTATATATTCTTTGAAAACCGTTTAAATCTACCTATCGAACGGAAGTATATTGCAGTTTTACCGGCTATACTAAAGTATCGTCTGTATGTCGAGGGCCAACACTTTATAATCATCAGCGGTCATGACAATCTACGTTAATTCTCTGAAATCGGTCCGAAAAATTAGCTCGATGGACATTAAACTTATCCATGGACGTGGTATATCTAAACTCCTACTCGTATTCGGATCCGATAATAAAAAATCTCGTAGTAAATGACGATGCGTAAAATGGTACTGCCGAACAACAGCCCGCAGGCAGCCTTCTAAGAGTGACGTGAACCATAACTAATTATACAGCTGTTATGACCTAACAGCTTGGAAATTGAAAAAATAAGTTGTTTTCAATATTCCAAGCTAGTAACAACTGATATGTGAATTTCGTGGACTTCTTATGTTCTGATTTCATTAATTAAACTATTGGAATACTTTTAAAACATTTCACACATATAGCTATAGCCTTTTGACTTTGTTTAATGTACCGAAAGTTTAGAGGCAATTTTACGAGATTATGTTATCCCCATTTAGCATTTATTTCATGATGTAATGATCGAGGTATTTAACGATTTAATTGATGGACTAAATAACGTTGCGGGTGCCAATGCTATAAATGTTATAAGTGTTGTTAACTTAAATTTGCGGGAAAAATACTGAGATAGAATTAAACGAATTTCTGATTTCTGGGCCCTTCTCAAAACGAAATTCCGAGTTAGAACATTCTTGAAATGAATTTCCAAATAGGCGTTTTTTTAATCAAACTTCTACATTGTCACCTTCTCGTGTTAAGGAGATGAGCTGTTATGAAATGTATTAATAAATAAAATACTTATACAAGCACATTTGATGTAATAAAATGACCAGCTTAGAATGTACAATTTTTATTCCGAATTATTTGGCGATAGGTACGAACTTATAAGCGCTAGTGCCACTAAAGAGCTAGGACTGCAAGATTTACTTACAAAATTGGACAGTGAATGGGATGATGTGATTTTTACTACACTAAAGCTTAAGGATTCACATCTCGTAATTTTATCTCAATTGGATGATATTCAAGCCATGCTAGAAGAACATATAATTAAAGTTCAAGCCATGAGAGCCTCAGCGTTTGTTAAACCCATTGAAGCTAGTGTGAAAGTATTCTATGAATTGCTTCTACGTATTCAAATGACCATTGATGTGTGGGCTAAAGTAAGTTATACTTTATATTATGTTTGAAAATGATAGTCATGTATTATCAGTTATTATAACACTTAATTTTTCAGAAATTATCATGAATTCTAGATTTAATTTCGCATCTTGTTATCTCTCGTTCTGATAAAATTTATATAAGTCGTGACTTTGCATTTACTGAACTTCCAATGCATAATTTAATAGGGATAACTACGAAATTAATTATACACGCGGTGGCTCTGACGAGATTTATGGTGAAATACCTCAAAAATGTACACTGTCTTCTGGAAATTCTTCATATCGCAAATCATGTCACAGTTAAAGACGAATATCCTATTATTTGGAAAATTGGCGTTTTTCCAATTCCCGAAAAGTTAAACCCGTTTCAGCTAAATGATGTTTTATGAATAAGCCATCTGGCAATGTTTAAAAAATGGTTGAAGAAATGTGCTCTGAACAAATTTACGTAACCGACTTAGACGAGTTTAAAATTTTAAAACAAAGCGGTTAAGAGGAATTTTCCGAAAATCGGTCACCCATTAAATATCCTACAATGGAAAGAGGTATCCTTACAGGTGGAAGGACGAACAGACTCAGTTAGAACAATGTTAGAAACTTTGAAAAATGACTTGTGCAGGGTTGCAGAAGTTGAAAAAGATTTACCCGTGGCCTCCGCTTCCAAAAGCTTAAGCGGTGCTGAATTCCTATATTGCACGCTGGATAAAGAAATGCTTGTCGGGGTACTTGGGGGTAGAATAATTTCGATCTTACGTTTACGGTCGAAAGTTGACCATCATAAATGATCATGAGCCCCTCTAATACCTAAAAACTATCGGCAATCCCAATATTCTCCTTCGTCGCTTGAGGATAAAACTTGGAAGATTACGATTACCACGTAAAATACAAGCCGAGACTGCGCAATGTAAATGCCGATGCGCTATCTCAAAATCCGGCGGAAAGGGTGTATGAAGACATTTATTACATACGTAGCTGCGAGGAATTCTAAAGCACTGAAAATCTAAACGTACTCCCACTGCCAAAGAGAATGCCGGTTAAACTTAGAGCCAACTGAAAGAAAGAATTTCATAAAAATTCTACACGACCGTGATTTAGTTCGAGTTTGGGAATCTAGTGGAGCCCCAAAGACCAAGTAAGGAGGATGATATTGTCGCCGACCTCGGAATGAAGGATATGCGCGTGGAAGCGCCATTCAAATCACAGTGATCGTCAAAACACTTGCCGACGAGTAAGCATTAAATGTGGTAAACTGTCAATGCCACTGCGCCGAAATAACCTAAGCTACGCATAGGAAATTCACCAGTACTGTGCGAAAATCGGCTCAAAGAACGAACACTCGCGAATACTGATCTAACAGCGTCGATGTAGGTGGGCGAATCACACTCGAACGACACTATGATCATAAGCACCGATTCCATATCCGGAAATTCTGGAGGATTCCAGTGCATCGTATGGAACATGAAGAGATTTATTAATAGTCGAAACAACGGCTGTAGAACCTAGTGGGAAGATAATTTGGTTTTTGCCCAGATGTGAAAGTAATGTAATGTAATGTAAATTTTATTTACGGCCCGAATTTTCACGCTCTTGGTCAATCATATATGTACATATACATAATATATGTATACATATATATATATATACATGTATAGCATGACGTGCGACTTCCGCCGTCACGTAATGGATCCCAAAGTACTAAATACTTACAGTGAAAGGGCGCCAGCCTTTCTTAAACGGCGAAACCAAAGTAAAAAATTACCACATCCCAAAGTTGATCCCGAAACTCGGACAAACAAACCAAATGTTCTAGACTAACTCAAACTCAGACAGACGTGAGGTCGAGGAAGGAACAAATTTTAACTCATAAAAATAACTTGAATGGGATGTTTATAAAAGACAGCATTTAATTAACCTATGAGCTTAGTACTATGCGATACCGTCAACGCAGGTACCGAAAATATGCAAACAATAAGTGGAAAGCTAAATCCATTGTACGCATAACGAAACAAAGCACAATTTCAAAGGCGGACAAGGCAGAACGAAATTCGTACTCCCCTAGTGGGAATTGCACAGAGAATATCCGTCTTGATGGTGTCGATGATGAGAGACGAGGAAAAGGCTCAACTCCTGGCGACCTCTCAGAAGCAAGAATCAGCTTGAAGTACCCATGCATACAACTTATTTTTGAAGGCAGCCAGAGAAGAGGTTTTTCGTATATCGCTAGATAACATATTTCACGGAAAAAATAATTACAAATAAGTTGGAGAGACATTTCGTACGGTGCTTGTGGATGCGCAAACTATTTGAGCCTGGTCTCAGTGCACGGAGTGATACCGATTCACAACAAATGCATTATATAAATAATTGAATCTTTTAAGGGGAGGCACCACCTTCAAAATCAACTCTATGAAATACACCTTTAGAAAATTTGAAACTATTGTTTCTTTTGTCATTTTTTACGAGGAATTCAGTGGTGCTAGAATAAAAAGCGTAAGAAATTTTTTTTACCCATAAATTGTAGTTTAAACAAAAATTTGTTGTTTTGAAATAATGCAGCTACATTTTTCTAACTTAATTTAAAAATTCAAAAACATTAGGGTGAACATAAAAACATGTTTTCTACAACCTCTCGTATGGATTTTAAAAAATTCCGATTTTTTTAAAAATAAATTTTTTGTAGAGAACAACACAATTTTTTTAAGCGTAAAAAAAAAGTTTAACATTTTTTATTCTAACACCACTAAATTCCACGTTAAAAATTACTCTAAGAATAATTTTTTTGACCTCTAAATTTTAGCGCGAAAAAAATTTGTTTTTTCGAAAAAATGCTTCTACATTTTTTTTAATTAATGTAAAAATTCAAGAAAATTAGGGTGAACATGGAAACACATTTTCTACAGCCTCTCGTATGGATTTTAAAAAATTCCGATTTTTTCGAAAAAGAAAATTTTTTTTTGGGTCAAACAAATTTTTTACACTTTTTATTCTAGCACCACTGAATTCCACGTCAAAAATTACTAAAGAGATAATTTTTTCAAATTTTTTAAAGCTGTATGTCATACAACTGATTTAAAGGTGGTGCCTCCCCTTAATTCTCATTATTGTAAAAGTCAAAGTGCCAATAAGGTATAGCCTATGATTCAAAGACGTCAACCAGCCCAGCTGTTTTCTGTACAGAGTAATATATACATTATTTCTACGGGTAAATATGAAACGAATACATGCATTCAGCATTCCTTCAAGCCTCAAACTTGCGATAGAATCAAGATCATAAAATATAGGGCAATGATCGATGTGGAAAAATTAAGGAGTTGCATAATTGAATTTTCATCGTTTTCGAGAATGTATTAGATCTCTGTCTAAAGAGTCTTAATGTACCGGAAACCTATCTTTTCACTTTACTTGAGCAAGGGATAGCCGGGTCATTTATAACTTACTCAGCAACATCCCTATTCTAGATTACGTTGGTATTATGTGCTGCACAAAAATGATGATGGCTTGGGTTTTTATCTAGATTCAGCGAAAGTTTATGTTCGGATGCCTAGGTGGATCATCTTTCTGTGTCTGCAATTCTTTTTTTAATGCCATTTTCAAAATTCTTAAGGTTGCATTTTAGCAATATTTCTGTCGTCGACAAAGATGTTATGGGAAGTGTATCTAAGTACCGCAGGAAGATTATTAATATAGATCGAAAATAGACCTAACACTGATACTTGAGATACACCTGCGTTTAAAGAAAACCAGATTGGATATTATCCGGTTCCACGACTACCTGACGACGACTTAGCAGACAGGAAGCAAACCACAAAATTACTCTATCCGCGAGATTCAAAAGTGATAAGCGCTTATCTATGATAGCAAGCGCGGTGACGATACCGGTACTGTTGAGTTTGCGTGTGAGCCAACAGATGGCGTTGCGATGACGCTTTCGTAGCGAAACGACGACGGTCATTTCAGACATCGCGCGTGCACCTATTGTACTTTTCTCTAGTTGCCCATCAACATTTTTAGAGAAATGTGTGAGTTTGATTCTAGTCGTCACATAACGTGGAGACATCATGAAATTATGACTTTCAATTTTCAAGGTGATTATAGTTACATCCCTGTAGTTAAGAATAAGTTAATAATAATGATAATAATGCTAATAGTAATAAAGGGGACGAGATGGTTACGACGCGTAAGACGTCCCCCTTGTTTCGTAACTTGAATGTCTCCGAAGGTTCTGGGTTAAATTCTCCGCGTAGACAATTTTCTGCGCGTTGAATTGAACTCAGTATCGATTTACAGCAAAAAAATGATTTCAGCAAAAAATGTCTTACTTTTCAGACAGATTGAGCGACATAAGAAACGAATGATGTTGTTAAAATTATTAAAATAATAATAATAACAATAACAACATAATAACAAAAATACTTCTGTCCATCAACACCTAGCCCGAATATTCATATCTTATATAAATGGAGACCAACCCATTCCGCACTGGCTGATGCAGGGCCGAACGACACTAATCCCAAAATCGGGAGACTCTCTTTTCTGATCCGAGAAACCATAGATCGATCACGTGTATCAATACGTTATACAAATAGTTCACTAATATCTTGAACGAACGTATTGAGAAATCCGTGAAACAGGTGTGGCAACGGATAGTAGAACAACGAGGCTGCAAAGGCATATGACTCAACATCGCACGAGCTTTTAAACTTGTTGTTCAAACGGCTCCATGTCCATCCAAACATAGTGAGAAGTGTAGAAGACTCGATGCCTCTTTGGAAAAAACACTTTGTCATGACATCCGACAAGCGTCGAAACAAGTCTAAACTGCTTTAATTCCAAAGAGGTGTCTATCAGGGAGATTCTGTGAGTCCTCTGCTCTTCTGAATCTCCCTATTGTCTCTATCCGTTGCTCTCTGGATATATCAAGGGTACATGTGTGGAGCGCCTAGTGAACGTGTACACAAGATCACCCATCTTTTCTATATGGATGAAATCCATAATAAAAGATGATGAGATAAAAAATCCATAAATCCGTATATTAAATTATACGCATCAGGCGAAGATCAGTTACATCGATCTCTGAACATCGCCCTCGCATACTCGAGAGATATCGGCATGAATTTCGGATTGGACAAGTGTGCGTGCAGTCGTTCATTTGCACAGAGGAAGGTCAGGCTCCAATAACAACGATATGGAGCCCGTCAACGGAAATGTCATCCGCCACCTTAGTGGCGAAGAAGCCTACACATACCTGGGCGTACTTCAAAGGCATGTCCAGGATGTGCAGACTGCTAAAACCACCATCATTAAGAAATACCGGCGCATTCTCCGTCATATCTGGTCGTCAGAATTGACCGGGAGAAATAAGGTGTCAGGAATATGTTGGCCGTTTCACCAGTGCTCTATTCGTTTGGAGCACTTAAGTGGAATGCTGACGAGCTCTTGACCGAAGCACAGAAGATGATTTGTATGCTACGCAGTTTGCACGATCTTCTGTGGAATGACTGCATTTGCCCCGAAATATGGGAGGTCGTGGCCTTTTGAGCCTGGAGTGTATGCATGATCGATTAGTCTTCGAAACGGCTTGCGACGTCATTAATCGAACAGAGGATCCCCTGGTGATGCTAGTCCATCAGCACGAAATTCAGGGGAAACGGGCGTTTTTGTACAAGCGGTGGAACGAGCGGCACGAAACCTCGGTCTGGTTTTCAACGGGGGACGTAGTGGCACGCAGGAAGCTGAATCAGTCATCAATCTGTGCCCCGTGCGTATCGCCAGACCATCTCACACGAGGCGGTGTAGAGTACGCTTTGTAGATCGTGTAGATGTGATGCTGAGACACTAATGCATCTTTTGGTAGCATGCCCAAGATATGCAGTTTCAGTATACATCGAACGTCACAATGCGGCTCTCCGAGTGCTGTATTATCATCTTCGCAGCACTTATGATATTAATGCGACCCCAGTTTTGCCATACATCCCCACTGATATTGAATCCGTAGTCGGGAATGAGTCGTGCCGAATATACTGGAATTACTCATTCCCGACAGGAAAATATCAGCTAATAAGCCTGACATCGTCCTTGTTGACTTCGATGACAAAGCCATCTTCGTCATCGAGTTCTCTGCACCAGCAGAGACAAACATTGTCAGCAAAGAGGACGAGAAACGGATGAAATATTAGGAACTCCTGTTCGAGATTCGCAAGCTGTATCGAGGACTCAAAATCAAGCTCGTTGCGCTAATGATTGAAGTGCTGGGAGTAATGAGTCCAACTTTCCTGGATAACATCAAAAATATTTCGGTCTGCCGATAACATGCAAACTCCATCCCAGGCCGAATGCAGAAAGCAGTACTGCTGGGATCTCTCCGTCTGCTGTGATCAAATGAGATCCTGCAACCACTATCCGATGGTAGAGGGAGTTGTTGCAGTTACCATTGACATGGCCCGGTGCAGCCTGCAGCGGAAGCGGTGTATATCGGAGCCACTTTTCTGCTGCAGACTGCACAAGTAGATTATGGAGGGCCAAGGGAGGTTAGGGTTTTAGTCGGTAAACCTGGCCCTGAACACCATGGGCAAGGGAGTCCCACACACGGGGAGATAACCAACATCTTCAATCCCTTATGGTGCCTAACGCATTTCCCCCTCCGTCAAAAAAAAATAAGATTTGTTTGATCCGAGAAACTAAAGACCAATCGCGTACCTCGAGGCGTTATACAAATGGTTTACTAACATCTTAAATGCAGGATTTGAGAAAGCCGTGACACCGGTGGCAGTGGATAGTAGAACAACGAGGCTGCAAAACGGGTGTATCCGGCTGCAAGTGCCGCTCTTTCCACCGCTTGTGCCCAAAAACAGTTTATTTGGACATAAATTTTTGTTTTTGTGAAGCTTATATATCCAAACTCTCGTTTTTTTCTGGTTTTCTGCCGCCATATTGGTCTGAAATTTTGAAAATTCCGATTCTGCCCAACGAGCTTTGAAAGAGTAATCAGAAACAAAAATTTTAAGCCCAAGATCACCAAAATCCATCAACATGAATTTTGGGCAGAGCTCTGTTCCGGTTGACAAAGAACGTCCCATATAAATATATATATATATATACTGGGTGAGTCTGATAGAAGTGAACATAGGGAAACCCATGTTAAGGCTACGCGCCTCGTGATTGGTCGATTCCGGTGGAACGTTGCTTGCTCGCTGATTGGCTGTGTTAGAGCCACAAGAATGTAAACAAAATACTGTCTGTATGTATCAAATATCTTGTGTGACATAACGGACATAACCACGTTTTGGGCTTATGTAAAATGTATCAAATCCATGAAATGTGTAACATAAACTCAAATTCAAGACTCAGCGATGATGATCTGAGCGGTTGTATCTGTAATAACACGACACAAAGTACCAGATTCTTTGCTGTAAATTGAAATGATTTTATTAAAACGAAAAACTTATCTGATAGCATTTTTGGAGTAGAATACGGTAGATAGGACTATCAGTTTCTCATTTGTTATTGTTCGTCGAGGAGGAGGGAGGGGAGGAGTCATAATTACCAGTTAATGTATTATAATGTATGTGTTGTAAGCTTCCAACCATTCTTCCATCTTTCTCAACTGGTAATTTAAATAATGTGTGCAGCGTTGTTCCTCCTACTAATCTGGCTGCAACACCAGTCAATGCACCAACTTTAACGGCCTTTTTAGCATAACAGCGATTTACCTGCTCCTTCATCGCATTGAATGTGAATGTTTTTCCAACTCCTGCGCCTCCCGTGACAAACATTTTTAATATGTTGGGACTTCCACCCATCTGATCTTGAATACTTCACGTTATTCTGTTGAATAGTTCGCGTTGTCGAACATTCATTGCAGCACATACAGCTTGGAATTGCTCATTTGTCATTGCATGCTCAGTAACTTCTTCTTCGAGTTCATCTTCAACAAGTACTTCTGGATTTTCAAACAGATTAAACGCATGTGCTTGATTAAATGCTGTTTCAAGCTGTCTATCATGGATGCGGTGAATTTCAAGATATGCATTGCCCGTTTCAATTGATTTTCTCGCGCAAGAAAAGCATCACATGCACTATTGTGGTCATCGATTAATTCATTCTCTGAATAAATTGGCACATTGCAGCAGTAAACTGTAGAAATAGTTTTCGGGATCACTCTGCAATTTGGAAGAATGGCACACGTACAACAGCAGGCACATTTCTAATAATCATTTTCATGTTATTTTCCAGCTTAATGAGTCTTCTACGGCCTGTTTGTTCATCCTCTTCTGCATCGATACTTTCTTCGTCTTCTACTCTTTTAGCATAATGTGGCTCGAAGGTCATGGCAAATTCTAAAAGACACATGTTGGGAAAATCATATCCTTGCTCTTGTTGCTTTGGACGATTCATATAGTGCTCAATAATGTCTAAATAATAACCAACTGCTTGATTATTTTCAAATCGGAGCATATTGCATCTTTGCTCAGGCTTGTGGGCCCTTTCTTTTTTTTTCGTGCCTTGTCTTTTGCACGTCTAATATCACGTTGTTTATCAGTCGCATCTTCATTTGCCTTTCGCCAATTTAATAGTTTTACTTGCCTCCGATTCCTGTAGCCGCTTCTCCAATCTTTGTTTCTTCTCCTTCTCTAGCCGTCGCTTGCGCTGTGCTGTGCCATCTTAACTGCTCCACTTGCCGTCGTGAATGAGTATATATAGGCAAGGGAATTAATGACGTCAGTGGAGGACTTTTCCCGATTGCGAAAGGAAAACAAAGGACAAGGGCGACGGTGGAAGGGCGGAAAACGCCGGGCCTCCCGCATTGAAACTTATTTTTTTTTTCATATAAAATTTAAAATTGCTGAAATTGTTCTTAAAACTTATTGAAACTTGTAATAAACGGTAAAGGAATGCATTGTCATCCAATTTTGGGCTATCCTCAAAGTTTCAAGTCTCTAGCTCATCGGGAAGTTAGTTTAAAATCGATTACAAGATTTACACCGGACAAACAGACAGACAGACAAGAATACGAGTTGATAAGAACGTGGTAAAATGGTGCTTACTTTTCTTGTTTCGCTGGCCCCTTTTTCCGGATGATGTTTCGGAGAAGTTAATGATCCCATCGAAGTGATCTTCGATAGCCATAAAGAGGTTGTGGGGTCCATGGATGTTCCAGAATACGATGATCAGTATTGGATCTTGAGGCATAAGTTTAGATGGCACCACAGAGGATAACACTGCCTGGATCGCCCTTATCGGGACCGGAGAAATTACCAAATGATGCTCTATATAGAGCCGTGATACCATGCAGCTACTGACGCAGGAAAAAGGTGCTGCTACGGGGCGTTTTTTAGAGCAGTATAAGAGGCAGATGCATGTAGAATGTTTTCATTGCGCGGGTGCTGAAGAGTGGAGATCGAGATCCTTATCATGGGCTGATATACCCACTTCCGATACAAATTGCACCGCAGCGTCAGACCACTCTATCCATATTCCATCGATGCAGATTTTGTGTGCTCTTCTTTCGGTCCCCTTTTTCTCCGCTTTAGCGTTTTTAATCAGAGATGTTCCATGGTAGTGGATAAGGCATTCTTTCTTCGTCATGTCGGCATCAACAAATAAATTTTTGCCGTTTAATACCTCCTCTTTCTTCGCCATAATATACACCTTGTTTCTATATGAGGAGCTCAACCATAATAACCGTTTTTTTTTAATTAGCCAAGCTGTATTCACGACGTTACTGATTTTTTCACTTATCGGAAAACAATTCTTTGAAACATTCTGGCGGTGATGACACGTTTTCTTGTTTCGCGTACTCGCTAATAATTTTGTAAAAATCCTCTTCCAACTATATTGCAAAAATTAGAATTAGTTACAAAGTATAAACAAGAAATTTTCTCATAGAAATGTTCATAGCAATACACATAGGTATGAATACTAATAAGTTAAAACATGGACTGAACTAATGAAAACAACAAAATAGGATTCCCAATACTGTTCGAATAACTTTTATGTTTTTATATTTTGTGTCAATTATACTTTATATATTTTATGTGAACATATATGAATAGATAGATAGTTTCTTCATTTATGTTTCCTAGACAGTTACATATAACCTATAAAAAAAAAAAACTTAAAAATTTAAGTTATAATAACAAAAATACTTTCGAAAAAATGACAGACGGTAATTTCAAAGATTATAATTCCTATGTATATTATATAACATATATTTAAAAATATTTTTTATTTTATTTTTCACGGATAGACGTACATATTCCACACAACAAATAAACCTATATCGATAAGAAATATATTCAGAAAAGTTACAATGGAAAAGAATTTTATTGTCGTAATAATAGTTTTCACTTTTTTCAACTTAAGATCTTGCCTGTGAATACACATATACTTTGTTTAATATTGCAAATGAAAAACAACAGAAGTACATTCAATATGTTACAAAAACATGCATTGAAAAAAATAGACTTTACATACGACAACAAAATTCTATCACGAAGAAAAAAGAAATATATTAAATTTTTAATATATTTCTTATCGACATATATATGTTTAATTGTTTTATGAAATTCTTTTATGTAAGACCATATATATATATATATTTAGACATATTACTTTCTTTACTGATAAATATAGGTCTTCCATAAAACAATTAAACATATGTCGATAAGAAATATATTCAGGAAAGTTACATCAAACAAGAATTGTAATGTAATGACAGTTTTCATTTTTTTCACTTATGCACTTGCATATCAATACACATTATATCCGTTTTTAATATTGGAAATGTAACAAGAATTAATAGAAATACTCACAATACGCAAAAAACGTGAACTGGGCATAAAATGAAAATAAAATGAAACTTTGTTTCTGACAATAAAATGTTGGTCGATATAGAGTTCAACCGCAACTTTTGATTATATTTTTTACATTATTGTGATTTTATATTTCCTGGTGAAGGATTATTATTAATCGAACATTACTATAATTTTCTTATCCTTTAAATACACATATCAATAATATGCCCACTGGAATCCGTATGCATGGAAATGTGTTCAAGTACTGTTGTATACTTATCGCATTCTACGATTTTTCTATGGTAGCTAATAAATTTTGAAGTATTTCGAAAGTTTCTCCCCACTGTTGAATTATTGTTGCTGGTGTAACGATTTGAATTCAAGTAAAATTAACGAATTTGATCGTTACACTTTTGCAACCGAGTGCAAGAAAAGAAAAGATTGCGAAATAAAAAGAAAAGAAATAAAACCGCCTGACTAGCGTCAGCACGCGGAATTAATCGCGACCGCGGAGATGGCACGATTCGTGGAAAGTAAAATTAAGATCGATAAATATTAATAGGGGAGGGTAGTCCTGAATTGACGCAGTAAGTCATTTAGCCGAAAACTGAAAGTAAATCGGATTTAATGACGCGTGTGAGTGCATAGTTGTGTACGGCGATCATTTCCCTACAATTCTTTATCATTTAGAAAAATGTAGAGTGGCTCTTTCAATCCCAAAAAATTGCGAAGTGAAAAGTTACGTTTTGACGATTTCTGAAAATAGTGGTCCAGAGTTGATCCCCCCATGGTCCTGATTTGACACCCCTTTTTTTCGCTTGGATTTAGGAAAAATGCATATTCATTGGCTTTAAACAGAATGTGGACAAATTTAAACAATTTAGAAGAATAAAACACGCATTATTCGTTCATATTAGTTTAAAAAATCATTTCGATTACAATGTTGAAAATCATAGAACACATTAATAACATTTAAGTTGACAATAGAAAACCAGATTAAAGTTTTCGCCGCACATTTGCAGGACATCCCGAATTTAATTGCTGCTAATGCGCGCCGAATTTGCAAAACATCTCGCGGTGGTTTCTTGGATTTAAAACTGCGTCCTATGTTTATATGAAGCAAAAATATCGAAATAGGAAAAACAATATATAAAAGAACGCAAAAAAAGCAAAAAAAATAGGTGTCAACTAAGGACCATACGTTTGGTGGCGACTCAGGACCACTACGAATGTCTACACGTTTCACAATATTACGCAAACAAAACAAGTTTAATTAAAAAATCAATATAATCTATCGGTTAGTGAATAGAATAAAGAAACAAATGCATTTTCTAAATCGGAATTTCGATGTAATTGCTTCCCTGCAGCTTCTTCTGCGTGAAGATTGAAAATGAAATTCAGTTAAATGTAAATAATAGATTCCTTCTCACGCTGCTACTAACAAGGTTATGTGACAACTGTTTGTATAAATTATGCCTGTTCCTACTAAAATGTCATGCCATTAAACAATTGAATCGACATTACATGCCATTTCTGTGAAATGCCGGGGTGTCAACTCAACCCACAGTGTCCACTCAGGACCACTCTCCCCTAAATAAAATAATTACATTTTCAGAAAACTGCAAACGCACGACGCAGGCTACATTGAAGGGAGCGACACGACAGGTGGAGAGAAGAAGGGTTCGGAGCCGGTACTTACATTAACCGAAAGAGTCGCACTCTATTCGCAACTAATCTTTTACAGACACTACCAGTCATTCCACCACACTCGTTAATCACAACGTTTTTAATATTACTATGCCGCGCTTTGACAATGACTGTCCCGTAGTCACAACTCGTCTACCGATTTTAGAGTCCCTTGACCGCGAATTCCTATCCTAGGGCCACCTGAGCAATTAGGCCAATCCGCGGGTCCTGCCTGTTGTCTCTCTCTCTGTACTCGTCGCGTCGTGTCGCTCTCGTATGCTCCGAGTTCGCTATATGAGCTGACTTAATATTGTCACATGCAAATACAATAATGTGCAACAACACGCATGCAGGTGTATAATCGCTTATGCCCAGAGAAGGCTTGTGATGTTCTCAGGAACGTTACAACTCCCCTCCCCCAGACGCTGGGTAGTTTGCACATCTTGGGCGAACCAGCACTCCAAATCTCTCCAAAATCCATTAACAGGAAAAAATAATAAAAAAGAAATCATCTGAAATGAAAAATGTAAAAGAAAGAAATTATTCAATCAGTTACATTCAAGAAAACTACACATAGGACTAATTATATTCTAGATTTTTTTTTTATTACTGACGCAATTTCTCACCCTCTGACGAGGATAGTACAAAGCCGCGATTTGGCCACCCTTCTATGGTCTACGCCTGGCGGTAAGCCGACTTTGGCACCGGGTGATGAAGGTTTCGCTTTGGGCACTCACTCCCTCTCGTGACATTCGGATGTCGACACGCATACCAACTCCAATTTATAAATATTTACGCCCGATCGACCAATTATAGTATACGAACCAATGTACTTTGGAGCTAATTTAGCAGTAATTCCTTGAACCGCCGATGACAATGCGGTTCCGCTTCCGGACTCGATCGCCAGTGTTATATTCTACATCACGATGTTTAGCGTTATAATATTTCGCTTGTCGTTGATGTACTGAATGGTTATTCTCAGCTACTTGCACATACAGTTCTGGCAGTTGAGTCATACGGCCGCTCCATCTAATGATAGTTTCTTCTTGCTCCGTTGCTGTCGCTGCTAACTCTTTTTGTCGTCGAATTAGCTCTGGGGCGGTAGTTGTCGACCATAAACCAACATAGTAGGACTAAAGCCGGTCGATACATTGACAGTAGTATTGAACGCAAATACAAACTCGTTCAGCAGAACATCCCAATTCCGACGATTCTCTTTCGTGAATGTCCTAATCATCGTTTTTAATGTGCGATTGACGCGTTCTACAGGATTCGACTGTACCCACAGGTAGGATACGGTGGCGTATTTTCTTGCTCGATCCCCGCGTCTCTCAAGAACTTGTCCATGACTTTGTTCTTGAATTCAGTGTCCCGCTCAGCGGCACTTAAAACGCGACTCGCTAACGCTATGACCCGTTTAACTTCATTAATTGTCTGGGTAAGGACAGCTCCAAGACCTGAGTCACTCGCATCGGTTTCGACGACAAACTCTTCATTAAAATCCGGCCATTGTAGCACAGGAACAGAGACAATGAAGCTCTTGAGGCGCTCGAAAGCTTGTTGTTGGTTATCCTACCATTGAAAGCGAACGTTCTTCCTCGTCAGCTTCGTGAGCGGTTCAGACAACGAGGCGTATCCTTCCAAAAATTTCCTGTACCAAGAGGCCATAACAAGAAAACGTCGAACTTGTTTAAGATTCATCGGCTGCGGATAATTAAGCACTGGGGCGATCTTGTCTGGATCCGGACGAAAACCAGTTTCGTTAATCAGCACTCTTAATATTTCGCTTCGCTCTGACAGAATCAGCTCTTCGTGTGACTGACTAATTGTGAGGCCCGCAGCTTGAATTTTCTTCAGAACATGCCCTAGCCAATACAAATGATCTGTGAAGGACTCTGTAACAATGATAATATCGTCTAGCTGAATGCATGTGGCGCTAATTCAGGTCCAATGAGACTATCAAACAGATTCTGATAGGTAGCAGGAGCACCTGATAAGCCAAAAGGCATTCTGGTGAACTGGAACAATCCCATCCCTGGTACCGTAAAAGCTGTGATCGGTTTTGCGGACTCGCACATCTTTATTTGGTGATAAGTGTTCTCGAGATTCAGGGTAGAAATATATTTAGCTCTTTGCAGCTTTCGCAAGATGTCGTCCATATAAGGAAGAGGATTCAATTTGCGAAACCGCATTTACCTTACGGTAATCTATGCAAAATCTTATTGAGCCATCTTTCTTCTTTACAAGTGCGATCGGGCTAGACCAGCTACTACTCGGTGATTCAATAATTCCTTCCCGCCACATATCTCTCACTTGCTCATGCATAGCTTCTTCAACTTTCGGTGACACCGGATAATATTTCTGCTTAATTGGCTTAGCCGAATCTACATCGATATCGTGCTCAATGAGCGAAGTACATCCAAGTTTCATGGGGCCATGGGGCAATATTCTGTGCAGCATCTCCTCGAGTTGCGTTCTCTCTTCACTCGATAATCGTGCCAGCCCCACTCGTGGCTCCTCAGGCTCATCTGTCGCTAGCGCTGCCACTTCGGCAATAATTCGGTTGACCCGACGCGGAGGCGCGTACGCGATTTGGTTGGAAGTCGGTCGGACTTTGGTTTCTCGACCAGCCAGGAGCTCTCGACGCCGATCGAGCTTCAACGGAATGGAAATTCCGAAAGTCCGCGTTCATTCGCTGCCAATCTACCAACTCCTTTGAGATCGTTTTCTTCACTATTTCAGCAATATCTTTTGCTGTAAGAGGATTCTCCAAACTGGCAATCTGCGGCTCCCTAGTCGCTTTATTCTGTCCAGCAGTCGTTGTAACAGCTGCTACTTGATTCTTCTTCGCGGTTGTTTGCGATTTGGCTGGTTTATATGCCACTTCAGGCATCAGGCTAGATTCGACTGGTGGTGGGGGTTTATATCTTTGCCTCATTTTGGCCAATCGTTCCACCTCCATAGCATGCATCAATAGTTCGTCGCACGTCCTAATTTCCTCTCTTCTCACAGCATACTGGATATCCGGTCTCAAATTCCGATACAATAAATTAATTTGATAATTTCCTGATGGTTGAGATACACACCGACTTAGAATAGTCAATAGACAAATTACATAATCGCGGACCGATTCATCAGGACCTTGCGTACTTAATTCCGCTTCCTGCGTTAATCGTTGCTGGAGATCAGCTTCATAGCATCGGCGCTAATACTCGACATTCTTCAATCCGAATGAGGAACTCTTCTATACTCTGACCTTTAGCTCCAGAGAATTTAATTCCCCAGCGACGCACTATTTCGCCAACATCACGATTTCGCGGTATAAACAATTCGCCTAGTTCGGGAAGGGAACGATTGTAATTACCCCTCCCCATAGGGTCAACGCACGGGTTGGACCCGATATTAATACGATCAGCTATCGTAGCGTCATCGTTACCTTCGCGATCCTCTTTATTTTGCACGTAATTAATATTGAATGTATCGCGAAAGTTGACTCTGCTGTTTGGTGATTTCGAACGACACTTTTTCCGTTCTTGACGCGGCACTTCTACTATTTCGTCGCCGTCGTTCATATTTGCTCGCGAATTATTCGCTAATCTACTTTGCTCTACCAGACTGGCATTTTCTCGGTGACTTTCTTCTAACGCTTTCCTTAAGTTCGTGGCCCGTACTTCGGCTTCCTCGATTGCTACTAATAATTCATTTATTACGGCGTTCGCTTCAATTTGGTCGCGTGATCTCCTATTTGTTGGCAATTTATTTGTCTGGATGTCGTTCAGATTATTTGCCGCTGACTCTTCTAGTTGAGAACGCATTATTTATTCATTATTAATCATGTTCACATCATTTTAATCAATTTTCCAAAAGTAGAAAATTAAACAGAAAAATTAAATATATATACAGGGTGGCCGATTTATCTGAAGACATAGAAATTTCTCGAGAACTATGCACAGAATCAAAAAAGGTGTGGAATGAAAGTTGTTCGACATCCAGTGATAATGAAATCAACCCCCTCCCCGGCCCCCTGTGCGAGGGGGGAGAGGGGACAATAAAACTTAAATAGGGACCCCCCATTTTTTATCGTAGATTTGGATTCCTCGGAAAAAAGTGCACCCATTTGATCGACGAGTTTTTGCGTTTTGGTTCGATTATAAAAATGAAAATGTGTAAAATATCGTTACAAATTGAGAATGTCACCAGAATTCGTTTCAGATCAAAGAAAGTAAAATGGTTGTCCAGCACATTTTTCAAGAGTAGCAAGGGAAGTACTAGACCGTGATTCCAATGGTCGGTGGATTGGTAGAGGTGGCCCCATTAATTTGCCGGCGAGGTCACCTGATTTAACATCCTATACATCGGATTTCTTCCTATGGGGTTACCTAAAAGGTAAGGTTTATGAATAAGTACCAACGACTCACGAAAACATGGTGGAACGCATTAGAACTGCTTGCGCAAAAATTTCTGCAGATATGATACTATACTGTATAAAGTCAATTGAAGACAGAATAAGTAAATGCATTGAAGTGAAAGGTCAACATTTCGAACACCTACTCAAGTAAGTGACCAGTGAGAGGCAAGGGGACTCACGTAAAACAAGCACCCGGAAGGGAACAGAAAAATACTTCGTCCACGTCGTTGTTCCTGGGTAACGCTAAATGTATTTTTTCCCGGCTTTGTTAGAATAACCGTATTCCATATCCGCTATGCGGGGCGAAAGTTATCAATTCCGTCTGAGTGCCCGTGCGCCAGGAAATGGATGCGGCCAGGAAAAAAACCCTCGCTTTGCTCGCGCAGCAAACCTTCCATTCGGGGATCACGCTCTTTCCTCCATTAAAGCATAATATACTATTTTTGACACACAACCAAATCCATGATTATTTTTCAGATAATTTCCATTGTAGCGGCTAGAAAGCACATTACAAGAATAATATAACGTCAAAGAAATACGAACATTTCGTAGTGGTGGCATTGGATAGTATTTTTGAAATAAAATGATGTGAATTCTGGAGACGTCGAATTTTAGGGATTGTTTACTTTCGCTTTTTGTCGACTACAGCGTCACCTGTGAACCACAATGTAATAGCTCCTAGGTCAAGTTGGTGTACTTTTTTCCAGAGAATCCAAATCTGCAATAAAAATGGAGAGTCCTATTTAAGTTTTATTGTTTTTCGCCCACCCCACCCCCAGGAGGTAGGAGAGGGGGTCAATTTCATTATCACTAGATACCCCTCTTCGCGTCGGACAACTTTCATCCCACACCTTTTTTGATTCTTTGCATAGTTCTCGAGGTATTTCAATGTCTTCAGATAAATTTGGATTTTTATCGATTACAGCGCCACCTGTGAACCAAAATGCAATAGCTCCTAGGTCAAGTTGGTGTACTTTTTTTCCGGAGAATCCAAATCGGCAACAAAAAATGGGGGTTTCTGTTTTAGTTTAATTGTTTTTCGCCCACCCCACCCCCAGGGAGTAGCGGAGGGAGTCAATTTCATTATCACTGGATGCCCCCCTTCGTGTCGAACAACTTTCATCCCACACCTTTTTTGATTCTGTGCATAGTTCTCGAGATGTTTCTATGTCTTGAGATAAATCGGCCACCCTGTATAAAACGATCCTACAATTAAATTGACGGGTACGGACTTAACATGATAGAAGAACCAGTTAGATGATACATCAAGGATGGAGACATCAAGATCTTTTCGTATTAGCGAAACTAACCCCCCGCTATAACGGCCTCGCTCTGAAAGTCGCGTAGCCGGCGAAAAAGCTATTACAAATCCCGAATCTGTCTCTCCCACCTGACTATCGTCATGACACCATGATTCGGATAAATTTATCATGGCAAAATACGTATAAAAAAATCGACTTTTCAAATTTTTAAAAACACGAACATTCCAAAAAATTAAATTTAAAAATTTACAATTAAAAGTAGATTGAAGATCAAGCATTGAAGGCGAAGGAAGTGATGTCCCGTCGAACTTCGCAGTAGACGTGAAACAATTCTTATACCAGCGGGCGTTTAAAAAAAATTTGTAGAGCTCGACGACGTTGTATCTGAACCCAAAGGCGGGTCGTTGACTTCCATAGGCATGCAGGACGTGATTTGCGCGGCTTCTTATTAGTCATGGTTGCCATAAACTTGTCTTCATCTTACGACAAGATCCACCAAGTTCCATTTATTTTACCTTTTTGGTAAGATCGTCTTATCGACTTTTTCTGTTTTTTAGCCGATCTAACTAAAGCACGTGCATGCTACTCTATTTTCCTCTCTTTCTCGGTTAGGTCGTTGTCAATATAAATTTTTTTCTTACCAAGAACCTCTTTGTTTGTCGACATGATAGAATGTTTTGCCCGGCTGGACATCAGCTGGAGCAGGATTACTTCCGGTTCTTTACTAATGATAAAGGCAGAATCTACAACGTCAATAAGGTTGAACGTGTTTTTTTAAATTTTTCTACACATTCCATCACACGTCACCGTCGATCTTGAGTCCTCGTATTCTAATTTTTTTTTCCGCAAGGCCTTATCTTGAAGTTCAATTATCTTGTCTCGCCGCTATAACTTCTCGAACATTTTTTTAAACTCAAGATTATTCTGCTCCAAATTTGTTTTAACAGCATCGAGTTCTGTCCTTATTTCCATTTTAACTCTCTTGCGCCGAGTCCCGAGCATACTCGTCCAAATGAAGTCGCCGTCCTATGCCGGAGGACGAGTATACTCGTCCAAGCCTTTTCTTTCATAACTCGAAAACTGTATAACATTTTGAGGCCTACGACCGATCAAATTAAACGTGAGGATATACCATATAAGAAAGACTGAGTTAGAGAGTCTAAATTTCAATTGTTACTTTCATAAACGAGGATGAAGTTGACATTCTCCATATAGTTTCCAAACTAATTCCGGTATTTGAAGGCGTTTTAGTGCGGGATAATTCCGGCGCAAGGGGGTTAAAATTGGAAAGAGCTTCAAGTGTTTTCGCATTTTCGGACTCAATCTTCTCCGAGAGAGTGTTCATTATACATTGAATGTATTGACACATTGAAAAGTCAATTATGAATTTTTAGGAGGTGCATGCACACTCTTGGCTATGGTAACTCCCTCCGGAGAGCGATTTTTTTTCGACAGATCTTAAAGTTGGTCAACGTTGCATTTGACGGGTCTCGGTATGATAGCCACTTATCAGCCTTTGTGCGACGATCGCAAATAGGCGTGGACGAGGAGGAAGTACTAGCAATACTTTGTTCGCCTGACATGGGCTATGCGTGATAACCCGTGAGGTGTTGCCGATTACGGTCTACGCCGGAGTCCGGTTCTTTACGTGTTACGTACCGGTGGTATGTAGCGTCCGTCCCACCCACATTGTATCATTTGTTTCAATAAATAAAGTCACTATCATTTATCCACCGTGAGAATATGCATGAGGTGCATCCTCGCATGATGAAGCCGAGCATAGTCGCACGGTTGGAAAGAAATTCGACAACGAACTCCGCTGCGCTCTCGTTTCGAGACCGCATCGGAGAAGTCAGTCAGAAGTTGATGGACGGTGTGCAAAGAATGAACGTCGCGGATTAATAATTTCGAATCCGGATCCTCCAGTCGCGCTGTTACGACCATCGGGTCGAAACAGATAAAAATTTGGTGTCAGAAATAGCCCTCCTCGCGCGATTCTTTTCGCGTTGAGGTGTCGAACCCCTTAACGCGGAGTGGTAGAACCCTCTTTCGCTACACGATTGTACAGTGAGCAATAATAACAAAATATTTCTAGAACAGGCGGTTAACGCGCTGGACTACGAAGTCGTAGGCCATGAGTTCGGTCCCCGTTCGGTAAACAATTTTTTCGATTTCGTTTTCATGCAGCAGCTCGCTGTTGGTAAGACGAGCCACGTTGTTTGTATACGTTTCGAAAATATTGTTTATCTGGCGGAAATTGACTCATGACCGCTGCTGTATTTGGTGTAGGTTTCTGCAGTCCTACATTTCATACACAAATGTGAAGTATGGCGCCATCTTCATAAGTCGATCTGCAGCTCTCGCAAAATCTTATGAATAATAAACATATGGCAAAAATTAAGTAAAAGGGCGATTCCGCCCGTTAATTAATATTAAAAAAAAAAAAAAAAAAAGAATACGCGAGTGCGTGAGGTGGAAGATGAAGAGGTTTATAGAGTTTCCGGATGGGTTAGAATCTCATGAATTTATCGAAGTAAGATGGAGGCCAACTCGGATTTTTTATCGTACGACGGACTTCGTTAATATCACTCCAATTCCAGACGACGAGATGGTAACGGCGCAGAAGTGCAAGAAATTCCGGATGGAAGCTGCACTGGAAAAAGGGTCAAGATACACACCAATGCACATTCAAAAAGAAAAGCAAGAGCAAAATTTACCAACGGAAAATGATTACAGTGACACTGAAAGCAGCTCCGTGATCGAGAACGATGAGTTTTGCGTCTTAAAATTGGCGTTCTATAGATACAAAATGATATCCCCTCGCTGGCGTGCAAGAAAAGCGATTTTTTCTGGAAAGGGTGAGTTTGTGTGTGGCAATTTTCACAGTAAACAAACAAATGGACTCGAAACCTATGACGACCGTTTTGAAAGTGTACCTGCTAAAATATGTCTGTGTGGTGGTTGCTCGGAGAAATACAAGTACATCTGGCAAAGTGGACATCGAAAAAGTCCAGCGCAGATGTCAGGTAAAAGCTGCGTCGAAACTTCACCGAGAAAAGACGTGGTTATTTCCATGCAAGTAATACAGACGCAATTACAGTCGTCTAATAGATGGACCCCAACTAGTACAAATAAAGGATACTGTGGCTCCGCCAGCATGCCCTACGCGGACAATTCTCAGCTTAAAACAGAAGCATCATTCAAGACTGCCAACCCAAACCCTATTCAAAAAGAAAATTCTAGTAACGACATCGAACATTGTGCAATGAAACCAAAGTCAAGTCCTAACCAACGTTCTCAATAATAACGAAAAAACGGAAAAAATTGCAACTGGAGAAATCGATCAGGTTTGCCGATCCCTGCAGCAAACACTAACATCCACACAAACAGAATGCAACGTTCCGATTCAATATCTTGATAAAGACGAAGACACGTGCTCCAGCGACGAGAATGACGGCGATACGAATATCATCTTACCAGCACTGTCTGAAGCTACACTAGTAACTGCGATTACTAATATTAAGATAACAGATAATGCAGAAACCAACACTCGCGAATCTTTCGAAGTGCTACCAAAAATTTCAGAAGAAAATGAAATGACAGAGGAAATAGAACTAACAAAACATAGTGTAGTGAAAAAACGAAATAAAAACTCGTTAGATCCATACGTACAAAATGCAAAAAACGGATTAAAAAATTGATTTCTAAAAGTAATAAAAAATAATACATTTGAAAAAACTAAAGGAGTGATACGAACAGTGACATTTGTTACTGCATTTTTGAGGCCTCCGCCCGAGCCTCTGCCAGATGAACGGGGCGAGGGGAGGAAAAGATCGTTATCGCTTCTCCTCTTTGTGCGATGCTTCCAACCAACATTCTACATTCTCAATTAAAGACACTGGAAGCAAAGCTATCGCCTGTCTCTTTCATATCGTGCTTCGCCATCTACGGGAAAGTGTTAGTGACTGTGTGTGGTGATTGTGTTTGCACGAAGTGTATTCATTATAGAGATGTTTAAGAGACCATACAATTTAGAGACATTAAGGTTTATTACCTTTAGAGGATCGCATAAAAAATATGCATTACCCCTATTATTGTGGTGGGGAGGTATTACGTACCGGTGGTACGTAGCGTCGTCCCACCCACATTGTATCATTTGTTTCAATAAATAAAGTCATCATTTATCTCCCGTGAGAATATGCGGGGCGTTCCACGTCAAGTGGGCCACTTTTTTTTGAAAGTAAACATATTCTTAATTTCAGCATGTGCACTCTTCAATGACATGTAAGTATAGAGTTTTTCACCGATTGCGACTGAAAAAGTTGCAAAATAAAAAAAACATTGGCACAATTTGCAATTATAAGATTTTTAGTTCTTATCTTACTGAAAGTATTTGTACAGAATTGCAGTTGGAAAAAAAAATATTTTGCGAGACTAATTTTGTAGATTCTTGGACGAGCTCTCTTGTACAAATATTTGTTTAAAATTATACGCGTAAATAATGGCAAAAAAAATGAAAAAATTTTTTATTCCAATTTTTGAAAAACTTGGACCCATTTTAAAATTCTGAAAAAATTTCAAAAACATCCTTTTTCCAGTAGAAAATAACTGGTATATTCAAAAATAGGGACTGAATATTGTAAGTACCGAAAAAAATCGATTTTCAGCGACCTACGAAACAGAAGGCCCCTAAAATACATGTAAACGAAGGCAATCCAGGGGCCTTCTACTTTCTAAATTCAATCTTGTATATCTCCGCTAATAATTATCGTACGGAAATGAATGTTTTTCCATTTTGAAGATAATTAAAACGCCTTGTATATGAAATTATCAAAATTTTAGTAATTCTTGACTGCAAGTGTGGAAAAAAGAAATAATTTCATATTCAATTTGCGGTACGATATTGATGTACCATTTCCTTTGCCGAGTTATTACCTATGTTTTTTAATTCACTAAATACGAAAAAATAAAAAAGATTCTAGCGGATCCCTCGACCTTGAAAGTTGATATTTCGAGTTCAAGTTGACCTTAAAAATCGTTATTTCAAGATCCAAAAGTCTTAAGCACTATATTAAAGTCAGTACGTATTAAAATATTGTACAGTTTGACGAATTAGCCATTCACTAGTATGTGACGTAGTAACCTTGGCCGACACCAGGCGAGAGCATGCTTCTCACAGCCTGCCTCGCGCTCTCGTTAGAGAAATGGAATCTCTCGTGAATATACGGAAGCAAGCGTCAACCTATTGCAATACTTGACGTTGCTACTTGTACGAATCTTTTGTGCTTAGGGCTGCTGTATGCGCTACATTGGTATATTGCTATTTGTTTTGATTGACGTTATTTCATTAGGATATTTTTATTCATCTCCTTCTTTATATTTTGGGTCTCATATTGAAATAATGTCGCGAAATTTTCATGAACGCTGCTGCAATCCTTTTAAAAAATCCAATCATACTGAAAAAGTACCTTCATCTACTCTTCGAAAAATATCCAAAACGCAACCGGAAAAAGTAAAAGATATTGCTGAAGATGCCTTGATTGTAGTCCCCATGTCGTAAAGAACTGAATTCGATGAACAATGATTTGATTCAATCTTATGTAGCGTTAGATAGTTATGCTGGTCCGTCTCAAGATTCTGAAAATCCGTCTCCTCCGCCACCGAAAAAGCAACTACTTCTGGAAGACTTCACCCACGATGAAGATTACATTGATGATGCTGACGATACGGAATCATTTAATGAGGAACTCACTGGAATAGTACCATGCCGACATGATTGCGAAATCTTACAAAAACAGCTGGTCAAATTTGCGCACCCTGAAGCAACAGCCGTTGAAAGATTCCAGATATTAACACTAGCGCCTGATTCTTGGAGTATTAGAAAAACAGCAGATATTTTTGGTCGTTCTCGTAGACTTGTAAAAAGTGCAAAAGAAAAATTGAATACCCATGGCACTAACGGGATTCTAATAAAACCGGATTTTAAGCAAGGAAAGTCACTATCTCACGACTTAAAAAATGTTGTTATATCTTTTTATGAGAGTGATGAGAATAGTCGAATTTTACCTGGTAAAAAAGACTTGATATCGGTAAAACAAATCGATGGAACCAAAAAGCAAATCCAGAAGCGATTGGTTTTGTGTAATTTGAAGGAGCTTTACGAATATTTTAAAACTTCTAAACCTCATCTAAAAATAGGATTTTCAATATTTTGTTCTCTTAGACCAAAAAATTGTGTCCTCGCAGGTGCAAACGGAACGCACATAGTCTGTGTTTGTGTCTATCACCAATTGTAGTGGGCTTCGTTGCTTGACAAAAAATTCAGCAATACCTTTACCAACTTATAAAGAATGCTTGAATTGCGTCGTTTGTTCCCCTTCATCTTCAGATTGCTATTTCAAGCCAGCACTATAAGAATAAGTTTAACTTTGCTAATCTGATAAATCATTTCAATGACTTTGGCGTCACGGCCGAATGGAATTACTTTGCTACTGCACATGGCAAAGGACCATGCGATGGAATTGCTGGCAATCTTAAAAGATTAGCAACACGGAGTAGTTTGCAAAGAACGTCATTTATTGACTTAAAATGCATTTGGGCACAAATCGAAAAATCGATGCATCTCGACTTACGAAGGTCCGCGCAATTCAGCATTTTGGCGGAAATAGCTGGAACAATAGTTTTCTAAGTTCACCTGAATCAGCTTGGACTTTTTGCATTGCTTTTTGCGATCGGTGTGCATGTGACCCAGAACCATGCAAAATGATATCCAGGATCCCTAAGCACCACCCGATTAAAAAACGTCACTTGAAGCAATAGAAATGTTAACAGATGGTAGATTATATTATCTATAGCTTTTCACCAAATGTCGACAATTTTAGAGTTCAGCCTCTTTTTGAGTTTGACATGGCCTAACTTAGAACTGAATAGTTTTTTGAGTTGACCAATACTAGACAACGAGGAGGCCGAACAAAACGCGTTTCTTATATAAAAAAAAAACAAATTACACCAATAAATGCTTGCAAAGAGAACGATAGACATTCTCCACATAAAAAATTGAACATACTTTTTTTTCGTAAAATTAATGGTTATGCCGTAAATAAACATGAAAGAATCACTATTTGTTTATTTATTTTTAAAAATAAAAATCACATTAAAAATGTTTCAAACTAAAAACGTAGAGCATCAAATTTTCTGCAAAGAAAGTAATATGGATTTTCTTCGTAAAATTAGCGGTAATGTGGTAGAATATGAATGAACATGAAAATAATTAACTTGACGTGTGCAGTATGTTCCAGCATACGAGTTTTAAAAGAATGCAGTGATCTAGGAATAGGATTACACGTGCGAAGGTAGAGCTTTTCAATTCTTAGTTTATTATTATTATATCCACCCAGATCACAGATCTGGACGCATTGTCGCATTTGGTTACTTGGGCAAAAAAACTACCTGTGAAAATATTCGAAACATATTCCAGCCACAAAACTGATGTTACATATCCTATTTTTGTGAATATTATTTTACCCAAAATATGCATCGAATAATATATTATAATATAAGTGCGCCAAGTAAGTGTTTTACACGTATTATTTATTGATATTTCGGCTGGCTTGTGGTCAGGGTAGAAGTTTTGAAAATCACCTCATTTTCAATTTTACTTCGACCCTCACTATAGCTCATTGGTGTAAATCATTTTCAATTTGCAAAAAGGTATCGAAGCTCGTGTATAAGTTCTTATATCAAATATTTTTACCCAGGTTAAGGTCATTTACATAGTGACTTTTGGCGCTGGATCTAATGGTGACCTTGGTTTAGACCTTGTCAACGAGCTTCAAGGTTATATCAAGACCCTTTTTCATTCATTTAAAAAATGAAGGTTAAATGTCTAAAAAACGATCTGACGTACTTTTTCTAAAATTACGTATTTTTCATGGTAACATGATATTGCTCCAGAAAAGTCAATGAATTATAAAATTGTTGATCACATTGACTGACTGAATCTGATGTCAATTTTGGCGACCCCCATTTTTACTGCAAAACCCTGTTTTTAGACATTGGGCTCTTAAATGAGGGCACTTTTTTGTACGAGTATAGCGATTTTTTACTTTCTCGACCTGACCTTTCGAAGGTCATATCAAGGCCAAAAGCACTTTCATTTTACTTTTAGCGTTACCCCGAAACACCGACATGGACGTAGCAGGTTCTGTTCCCATCAGGGTGCAATGTCTTTATTTTAAGTGCTCGAATTGTTCACCATTTACTTTTTGACAGTAAGCTAATCGATGGTAGAAAGCATCAACAGCATTTTCGATCCTTCCGGGAGTAATATTTGTTCAATCCTCTGTCGTAATTCCGACCAGTTTAAGACCGGTTTACGACACCCTTGCGTCTGGTTTAGGACCAAATTACGACGTCTTACGTCCATGTTACAACACCTCACAACCACCTTACGACCGGTTTACGACTAACTAACGACCACTAACTTTAAAATTACGAACTTTCACCCGGAAGATTTAAATAAGCACTCTTAAGTCTTGGGACTGTAAAATCTACTTCTTTCTATTGTTATTTAAGAATTCATAGTTTCATCTGCGATAAAATCTATTTATACTGTTGTTCAAAATGCAACATCTTACGGAAAGCGAAAGGCTCACAATTCTCATGGTGAGAGTGTGGGGTACGGTAACGCAACCTTACAAGAGAGTAATTGCTCTTTTTAATCGGAATTTTAGGGCTGGTAGAACTAGGATTTCCATTTCCACTGACAGGAACACTGCTTCAAAGTTTGGAGGGCCGAGGAAGAAAGTTCCGAAAATCAAAACCCCGAAAGGTTAAAATATCGATATTGCGTGAGTCCAAGGTATTTTAATTTGCTTTCTTTTTGCCAAATTTTCAAAGACAAAGTGAAGAAAATCACGCTAGAGCAACACTATATCGAAATTTTGGCCTTTCGGTGTGTTGATTTTCGGAACTTTGTTCCCCGGCCGTTTGGAGAAACTGGCACGAACAATGATAGATCTAAATCAGGGAGACCAAGATCAGCAATGTACGATGATAATTCACTGAATGATTTATTGCCATTCACGGAGGATCCGTATAATTATATCCGCAGAGAGCACAATAGCTTGAAGTAGCTCAGTCATCTGTTCATAACATACTAAAATATGCAAGTTTTCATCCATTCAAAGTCACACTGATTCACAAACTTAATGAAAATGACTTTGATCGTCGCATTGAGTTTTGTGATAATATGATGACACACATAGTACGGGATCCTAACTTCCCATCAAATATTGTTTTTTCATATGAGGCAACATTTCAGCTTGACGGAACCTGTAATAGGCATAATTGTAGACACTAGGCGAAAACAAACCCCTATTGGGCACAAAAATTAAATGTATGGGCATGCATATTCAATAACAGGATTGTGGGTCCGTTTATTATTGATGGTAACTTAAATGCTGCATACTACGAAGAAATGCTACGGAATCAAATCGTTCCTAACATAAGATGAATAGCTGTAGACAACATTATGAATGCATGGTTCCAGCAGGATGGCGCACCAGCTCACGATGCACTTGATGTTCGCCACTTTACAGATGTAGTGTTCGTTAATCGTTGGATAGGAGGGAGAAGTACGATTGAATGACCAGCCATATCATGTGATTCGATACTTATGGATTTTTTTACTGGGGCTATCTAAAAGATAGATTGTACAAAACCAAACTCCAGAGTTCAGCCGAATTACGACAGAGGATTGAATAGGAATCAGCGAATATTACTCCTGAAATGATTGAAAATGCTGTTGGTGCTTTCTACCATCGATTACCTAACTGTCAAGAAGTAAATGGTGAACAATTCGAGCACTTAAAATAAAGATATTTCTAATAAATAAAGTAAAAAAATTCCGGTCTTCGATGACCTCGACGTGAGGGGCAAGAGGACTCACGATAAGCAAGCACCCTATAGGGAACAGAACTTACATTGACTTTAACTATTCATTGACATTTCTGAAGCAATATTATGTTATCCTAAAAAACACGTCATTTTATAAAAAGTACGTCACATCATTTATTACACATTTAACCTTCATTTTTGACCTTTCCAGGGTCGCATAGGCAATTTCTTCATAAGAAATTTGATTTAAAATTTACCGCTCTTTTGATTGTCGAGATCGAAAAAGGATCTTGCCATTTAAAAAAACGAAGGTGATCTTGAAATGACCTTGAAAAGTTGCTACGTAAATGATCTAAACCTGGGTAAAATATATTTTGTATAAAAATTTATACATGTGTCTCGAAACCTTTTGGACATCCTGTATAGTTATAATATATCTATCGAAGCTAATTCCGCCCAAATATGTTGGGATCACCTCCCTCTCTTTCTTTTATCACGTTTTTATCAACTCGTATTCTTATCTGTCTGTCTGTTTGTCCGGTGCAAATCTTGTAATCGATTTTAAACTAACTTAACGATGAGCTAGAGACTTGAAACTTTTAGGATAGCCCAAAATTGGATGACAATGCATTCCTTTACCGTTTATTACAAGTTTTAATCAGTTTTAAGAACATTTTCAGCAAATTTAAATTTTATATGAAAAAAAATAAGTTTAAAAAAAAAATAATGCGCTTATTTTCCGTTCTTGATTGAATCTATACATTCCTTTATACTCGTTTTTATTTCTTTGTTTTGTCCTTTAACATTTAGCGGTTGGCCCGGCGTTTTCCCCCCTTCCTCCGTCGCGCTTGTCCTTTATTTTCCTTTCGCAATCGGGAAAAGGCCTCCACTGACGTCATTAATTCCCTTGCCTATATATACTCATTCACGACGACAAGTGGAGCAGTAGTGAATTAGTGTCATAATATATAAGTGCTGCAACAGATCACGGATTCTGGCGTGAGAAAACCTCATCAGGATTCTCAACAATTCTGGACGGTGTAAGCCACCAGAGGAGCCCGTCATTGGCCAATGGACAGGCTTATGTGGCACTAAGCCGTGTCAGATCTCCCGATGGCTTGCGCATTGAAGAATTAGATTGTACAAAATTAACTGGCAAAACTCCATGTAATGAGGAAGCAATGAGTGAAATGGAGCGATACGACAACTTGAACCTCCGCCGCCATAAAGCCAAATTTTCTACGTTCTTTAAATGTTGCTGTGTTTTCTGATAAAATTCTTTTCATTTTGAAACTGCTCTTTTCAGATTGTTTATAAATGTAATAGTTTAACATCGATTGTAAATTTTGACCTATTAAAACTAAAAAGCAGATAATAATTAATAAATAAAAAATTCTTTTTAAAACCCACGTTTTTATAAATGGACTAAAAAGGATAAAATAATTTTTCCCATCCACACAGGTCGCTAATACCATGCCGAAATAAATACGCAATAATTTTTACTTCATTTATAAAAACGTGGTTTTTAAAAAGAATTTTTTACTTATTAATTATTTTATTTCAGTCTACAAACAAATATTGGTATAATTTTATATTAAGACTGAACGTTGCGTCAGAAAGAATCTCGTCATCGGTCATCTTAAAAAACATATTCTATCATATCATATATTTGTTGTTTTCTATTTATGTTTCTTTGTTCGATATTACGATATTTAAGATGGAAATGACACCTTCATTGTATTTAAAATTAAAATAAAACTCATTTTTTTTGCCAAAATTCGGCAGCGGTTCCAAATTCGTAACTTCGCCCAGCAAGGTTCCCTGGTTATTCCCAGAAAAGTACAGGGACGGGGACTCGTCTGACGCCTTAGCCCTCACAACCATCGAACGTTGATAAACTTTTTACATAGTTCAATGTTAAGTTTACGTAGCTGATTTTTTCCAATTTTTATGAATGACCCTTGACCTTGAAAGGATTACAACAACGATTCACAGAAGCCGTGATAATTAAAAATATATTATAATGCAATAACTGAATCGCTTAAATATAAAGAAATTTTCGCAGAATTATGCAGAAGATGTAAAACAGTGCAAGATAATATTTTTGATTATCTATATGAAACGCGGTGAATGTATTATATATACATTTATACAAATAGTCATTATACGCGATGTTCACTATAGCTGACATATGTACACAAACGGAATCACATTATACTTCCGAGGAAAAAAAACGGCGCCGATACAATACAGAATAAAAAATATGCAACATTGCATTGCGTGCCGCGGCGCGGCGTCCAGCGTACTCTTGAGCGCTCTTCCAAAAATCATGTCCCAAGAAGGAAAAGAGCCTCCGGAATTTTTTTTTTTGTAAATGAAACGTGATATCTATTATTTTAAGATGCTTTATGAATTTTAAAAAAACCGAGCTCAGTTAAAAAATTTAAGTTAAAAAATGGTTTTTGTTATTTTTTGGGGAAAATAACGAATTTTTAAAGTTTTCTTATTTCTTACTCAAAATACTTTATTATATGTAAAAATTGCGCATGGTATAATTTAAATGCGCTATTAAGAAAACTAGATATCTCAATTTTATGAAATTCATTGATCGTGACATCACGGCCTCCATTTTGAATATTTTAAAAAAATACGCAATCGTTTTGCATTGTCACCTGGAATAATATTTTTTTTTTTCATTTTCGTAGGCATTTGCCCCAAAACCTTATTTATTAGTTGGATACTATGAGCTTGCGATAAACTTTGATTTTTATTAATTTTCGAAAAATATTTTACCACGATATTTTTCACGCCTACACCTATCAAATATTTTCTTTTTGTCGAATCCTGTGACCCACCACAGCTTTCATATTGTTGACGTGGAATGACCCAACATGATATTCCAGAACAGTTTTAATGCTTTCTAATGAAAGAAATAAATTATTGTCAGTTAATAAATTTGCAATTAAATGGTATGCAAACTAGTAGTACAATAAATATACAGTAACGTAGTTCATTAAAACTTCGTTTTTAATTTAATAGAAACCAGATTATTTTACAAATAATGAATTTAAATTTATCCTTTAATGCAATTGGTCGTGATTGCATCAACCAAACATTCAACATGGTTGAAATATTTTCCAAGCGTCATCTGTCGGAATCATTTGACTCTGTCTCAGCCAGAGTCGGTTAAAATACAAAATTCTATTTATTTACATTTGAAGAAATATGAAATATGGGGCTAATTAAAAATTAACGGAGCGGAGGGATGTGGGGAGATATAGCTCAGTTGGTAGAGCATTCGACCGGAAATCGAAAGGTCCCAGGATCGTACCCTGGTATCTGCTGAATGTTCTTCAAGTTCTCAATAGTATAGGGCTACCGATAGCCAGACGTAAACACCCCTCACTCCTCCACCTTAAAGTAGGTCTGGCGCCAGACGGCACACGCGCCTTGAGATAGTTCACGGGTTAATGACTTCATAAATATGTGGTAATGGTTATTAATGGCCAATTAATGTCAAAACAAGCAATAAAAATATCAATAAATAATGTTAATAGGGTAATTAATGTAAAATAAATATTAATTTATGATCGTAAATAACGCCAAGGCCGCCATGTGAGGTAGGTCAGTAGTCTGACGTAAACAAAAACGTACGGGTACCCTTTGGCATGACGGTGAGGTAGGTCATGGTTCAGCGACCTGATACACGAGTGCTTCGTGGTTAATTGTTATATAAACAAATAATAAAGACGATAATAAATATCGATAATTGGGTAATTAAAGTCAGATGAGTGTTAATAATGATGATTAATTGTTAGTTTATGTATAAACAATTATAAATACGGTAATAAATAACGATAACGAACTTGCGATAAACATATATGTACGTGGACCCTTTGGTGAAAAGTTGAGGTAGATCAGGGTTTAACTACCTTTCAACGTTTTTGTTTTGATGAATAAACGGTAGAGCCCACATCTCACTTCCTCCTTATTGTGTATTAATATTTACCTACCCAACGCTTCACTAATCTTTATATGTACACATGTTGCGCACGTGTCATTCCACTTGCAGGTCGAAACGAGAAACTGAAATTTTCTACGTTGTTGGAATGCACATATGTGGCTTATATTCGAGACACTCGGTTTTTAGGAAAATCTTGAAGACGAGGGGGAGATAAGGTTCTAGAAGTAAGCTAGAATAAGTTATGAATAAAAAAATAATATAAACTATGCTAATCCCCTATGATTGCGTAATTAGTGTTAGACAGGCATTAATAATGATTCTTTAAAGTTAATGTATGTATAAATAAATAATAATAATAAATGATAACGCCGTTGTGAGGTCACTAGCCGGACGTAAACGAATATGTACAGGGACCCTTTAGCGAGAATTTGAGGTAGGTCATGATTCAACTAGCACTCACAGACTGCGTATTAGTTGTCATATTTTTTTTTGTTATGATGTCTATTAATATTTATCTACACAACACATCGATGACCTTTATATACATGTTGCGCGCGTGTCACTCCTCTTGCAGGTCGAAAAGAAAGTCTGTAATTTCCTACGGTGTTGAAACGCACATGTCGCGCATGTTCGAGTGACCCAGTTTTCTAGGAAAATCTTGGAGACGAGGAGAGATAAGATTCAAGAAGTAAGCTAGAAATTATACTATACAAAATAATATAAAATTACAAACTAGAATAATGAATGTCGAAAATGTATGAGGTCTTTTAAATTAGTAAATATACGAAGGACAAGGATAAAATAAGAAAACATTGTATTTGTTAAGAAACACGTTTTAATCAAACATATTTAGTATATTTCAAGCGTACACGATTGGTTACATTTGTTATTATATTGACCGCCATAATTAAACGAGTAATTCATACATGTATAATTTTTTTTATTTCTAGAATATCTATATTTTCTCAAAAATTGTTCGTACCACTTGCTCACAACGTAATCGTTTTTTCTAATGTCAGTAGAGAAATTCTGATGAAAATCATATAAGCTATAACCGTTAGACAGTATATAAAAACATAAGGCAACATTGACCGCACACAGAAGAAGTATAGCTCTGAAGACACTTGTCGCTCCAGCGGATTGTCTTACAATTGCGTCGGAGGCGAAGAACGTGATGAATGATGGTGATCCATAGTTGTCAAAGAAAATCCCAATGGAAAATTTGTCAACGTAGAATGCTACCTAGTGCGAACCTGGTTTTGTTTTATCGTCCGTGTTAACGATTAGTACCGCAAGTTTCGTTCACAACAGAGGAATCAGATCTGCGGGATACACGCCTTTCGTATGCCCTTGGATGTATTGAAGAGATCATAACAGTTGTTTCGAATTCATTGGCGATTTTGTTAGGCGATGATACTGAAACGAGTATCTGTAGAAACACACAATAACGATGACGACGACGAGGTCGGATGCGACAAACTCCAATCTTGATTTTTATTGTTGTCTATGTTGTTGTTTTTGTTTCTGTTGTTGTCAGAAGCGGATTTTTGCGAAATCAACCACTCTCGCAAGTTTACAACATTATTCAGGGTGCATGGAATTTGTCAGAGACTCTGAGTCCGTGATAGATACAGCCCGTTTCATTCGATCGAATTTCGGCGAACTTTGGAGCGTCCGGGTTTTCTTCTAAATTTGTGAATGGTCTCGTAATAATTTTCTCCAGAAATCTTTTTTTTTTATATCCACGTACGTAAATATAACTCGCATGTCACGTGATTTCTTGAATTGTGTGAAATACTTTACACGTGTCTGATTCACCGTCGAACCACTCGGTCCCGTGATGATGCTCGGAGAGATACGAATTTGTCTTTCGCGAATTGGCAGGTAATTCGGAGAAATTATCGTTTGATTGTAGAATCCAGTGACCAATGTAGTTTTTCTCGACGCAAACAACAGCAATCTCTTTTAGAATGAAATTGTGCTTTTTGTTTAAAAAACCTCGAACGTCGACGATAAATTCCATACTTGTAACGTTATACCCAACTGGGATCGTTTAACTAATGTCAGATTTCCTTCGGTTTCAGCCTTTTAAACGATACAATGTCTCCTCTCTTTACGAATTTAGGCATTGTAATCAGTAATAATCTGACGTGAAGAGTCAATTTCTAAAACATTATCGTATTCTGCGTAAACTATACAATTTACGGTATTTTCAAAAGCGGCCTCGAAGCGTACCTCTATATGTAAGCAACCGCTCTTTACGAGGTTTCAATGAGTAGCCCAACTTGCAGAAAGATCAAACGTTAGATAGAAAACAAACAGACAATAGCCATTTGCAAATTCATCCCGGGAGATTTCGTTCCCCTCGTTCATAAAATGAATACCTGTACCTGAAAACAGTGTGTGATATGCTTCCCCGAATAGTTTTGAATTTGTTTTGAAACTTGGTAGAGGTTTGCTAGGTATTTGTGTACCGTCAACGTAGAGCGATAAAATGTTTATGCCGTAATTTTTAAAATTGAATGGATTAAGTGGACGATCGCTGTTAATAGCTTTATTGTCGACAAAACTGATAACCACCCTTTTCGGTAACTGTCCTAGAATAACGTTATCAAGTGTATCACCCAGTATTCCACTATGTAATGCAAACGATTTTACTTCGACTCTCGTGAGAGGATACTTCGCTGTAGTATTTGATAAGGTTTTTGCATGTGCGAGAAGTATACCTGGGTTTATCTTGGCTCGACGTCCTACTAACGTAATATAGTTGTTATTGACTGAAAATTTTCCATCTACCGATTCGTCCATGACAGTAAACGAACCTTTAGAGCGGACGAGTCGCAAGCCTATTTCGACTCCGTTTAACATGAATTTATCCTGATTGAAAATATGGCAGTGCAAATGTCCAATGAGATCCACTGTTTGAGAATTTTCAGTATATTTTTTACGGTTAGCTAGTCCAACATTATGCGTACTTGACGGTAACGAATCCATATGATCCTCAGTGTCTTTATACAAAAGCGTTGAAGTCAAGTGCGAAGACTTTGCCGCTGGATCGTAATTCAATAATGTGTCAATGTACGATCTGTAGGCGTAGGTATTATTAGGTGGTGATACTAGTTTTTGGTTAAAGAAAACATCTACCTGATTAAACATTGAATGCAAAAAGTTATTCACAGGTGCGACTTTGGCGTTGTCTTCTGTATCGTTGGGGTGAATACGAGCTTTGAGAGTAATCATAGTACGCGCAAGGTCAATGTACTCTTCGCCATGACCGGGTACAACAAATTCTATCGGCAAGTAATCTATTAATGAAAAAACGGGTTTATAATGTACCCAGTGCGAGCTCTCGATCGTCGTTTGCGTCGGAGGTAAGGTGAAGAGGTCGAGCTCGGATTTCATGCACTCGTACGAGTATGAAATTACATTATTTCTATTTTTACCTAAATATGTCATTTGCTTCGATATTATGCTTTCGTTTTCTACTCCTACACTTTACGATATTTTTCTTCTTTCTCTTCTGAGTTCTCTTGTTCTTCTTTACCGTCTTCTTCTTTTTCCTTCGAGATCCATTTATCTTTCGTTTCGAAACACGCCCGAAATTGGTTTTGCGTAAATTACTAGCGTTGCGTCGATGGCGTCGCTATGTGACATGCACTAACGTATTACCAGATGAATACTGAAAAGGATCTATTTTTGATAAACTTTTATATTCCGAACCAGACATCATTTTTGAAAGTTTGTCTCCTGCTTTACTTGTGAGTTTCTTGCCAGATTCTTTGGCGCGATTTCTTAACGATTCCTTGAATGAAATCTTCTTCTCGCCGACATCATCGAGAACATTTATTCCAGCACATAAGGCCTCTTTACCAACTGCAGTCGCTCCTTTACCTAATAAGGGTAATATACGTCTAAACCATGGTGGAATAAGTAAGGTGAACCATTAGGCATAATGGCGCCCACCGTTTGCTTGAACCAATCAGTTGCATGCGGAAAGTGTCGGCCCGAATTTCAAAAAGGGTTAAAGAGAATGCGAAACAGAAACGTTGCATATAGATGGTTTTTGCAAATAAATTGAGTACATTTTTAAACTATGTATAAAAAATAACATACCGAATAATTATTATCACACATATAAACGAAATAAATATATCAAATAAATTTCTTCCAATCGTATAGGCATAAGCGAAAACAATAAATAATGATAACACCGAGATTAATATTTTATTTTCTATTTATTCCATTTTCAACAGTAATTGTTAAATAAAAACAAAGTTGAAAATGGCGAACTGAAATATAAAAAAAAAAAAACATGATTTCTGAGATTTCTGCTAATTTAAGGTTGTTTGGACTATAAGAAATAACGATGAAGCCCAGATGATTAATTGATTTGTTATTTATTGAAGTTCTAACAGTAATTATTAAATAAAGATAATAAAATTTAAAATGGCGAACGAAAATATCCAAAAAAATGTGTTTTCTGAAATTTTCTGCTAATTTAAGGTTGTTTGAACTAAAAGAAATAACGATAAAGCCGAAATAATTATTTTATTTGTTATTTATTGAATTTTGAATAAAAATTATGAAATAAAAAATATAAAATTCAAAATGGAGGACTAAAATATCCTAAAAAAACATGTTTTCTGACGTTTTCTGCTAATTTAAGGTTGTTTGGACTAGAAGAAATAACGATAAAGCCGAAATGATTATTTTATTTATTATTTATTGAATTTCTGATTGATGATTAAATAAAAAAAATATATAATTCAAAATGCCGGACTAAAACATCTCAGAAAACGTGCTTTTTGATATTTTGTACCAATTTGCCGTTCTTTGAAAAGAAATAAACAGCAATAAACCCGAGATTAATATTTTATTTGTTACTTATTGCATGCCTAACAATAATTATCAAATACAGACAATTAAAAGGCACAGTCGAGCGCCGGCGGAAAATCTACAGTCCTTGCGTGTTCATGCTTCGAATAAATGACTGCGGCTAGCAGTTTATCATCCGCTTTGCGGCTGATCTCGTAAAGGGTTGTAGTAGCCGAGTGGTTAAAGCACTCGACTGATGAATATAACTTTTGTAGTTCGCGTACTCGCAGATGCTTTTTTTATTTTTATAATTATGAATTTATTGTAATTTCTTAAATACTATTAAAATTATTTATTGTATATTTTTTAAGGGAATTTTTAATTCTTTAAATATACTTTTAACCTAACTTAAAGTATTTTCTGTAACTTATTTTGACGAATATGACGTTACATAAAACTGAAACATGTTTTCTCTACTTTTATTTATATAGTTGTATATTACAGTTGTATTAAGGGGAGGGTCCAGGCACAACATCAACTATATGAAGCCGTCGTTAAAAAATTCCGCAAAAATTATTATTTCAGTAATTTTTGACGAGGAATTCAATGGTAATATAATAAAAATCGAAAATAAAAAAATGCTTAAAAATAATAAAAATTAAAAAAAGCATTTGGTAAAAATAATATTATAACTTATTAAATCCTATTTAAATTATTTATTATATACTTTTTAAAATATTGAAATTGTTTAAAGAAATTGTAAGTCTTTAAAAATTTTTTTACGTAAATATGATATATTTTTTGTAACCCATTTCGGTTATATTTCTATTTGTGAGAATCATTATTATCAGTGACCAGCAATATTATATATTATTTAATATGAAATAATTTTTTATACGTATATAAAATAGTGGTTTATGATATCCAAAATTATGTATAAGTAATGCAATTATACCTATTCAATGTCCATTACTTGGAACTTTGTTTTTACGAATGTTTTTTATGAAGCTTTAAAAATATTCTGAAAAATAATAAGAATAAAAAAAAAACGATTTTGTAAAATAATAAAAAAACATAATACATTGTTTAAACTACCAGTAATAAACAAAATCATTTTTTATAGTTAGGAAAATATTGAGACAAGGTTTTTACCTCTTATTTATCCGCCACAAACAAATTAATTAATATATAATACGAGTACAGCAGTAATACATCAACGGCTTTGCGACGACAAGTTTAAGTTCGTTTAGTCGACTGGTTAGAGTGCTTGCCTTGTATGTATGACGTTGGAAGATCGCGTACTGGCGGTGCACGTTTTATTTTTTTTTCTGTTGTTATTAATTATATTATTATGTTAATATTATAGTTTATTAAATGTTATTTCAATTATTTATTGTATTGTTTCAAAATATTGTGCTTTTTTAAAGAAATTTTAAGCCTTTAAATATATTTTTCACGAAATTTTATAGAAATTTCGTGACTTACTTTGATTCTACTTCTATTTGCATTTGATTCTATTCGTGCGAATTATTATTAATGGCAAAAATTGTTAAATATCACGCTTTCTATACTTTTTATATTTCATCCATATTTTTTTCATTTGAATCTATTTTAGTATATTACTTCTATTGTATATTCTCTTAAATGTGATCGTTTCAATTTAAACGGGTCTAAAATATGTTAATCGATCGGTGCTAATCTTAACTTTTTTTTAACTTTCATTGCCAATTGTTAGAGAATTTATATTGCTTATGTCCAGCTGCTTGTATTCATATATTCTAGTATATTCCCTTTTTATTATTAGTTCTGTAATGTCCTTGTCGTGGTATTTTTTAATTTTGATTATTTTTATATTTTTTTTGAAATATGCTAAACTTCCTAAACAACAATTATTCAAGTATTGGGCATTGGTTATGTGTAATTGCATTAGTTACAGATAATTTTACAGAAAATAAGTTACTAGGTTCAATACCTCTTAATTAGCCAGTTCTCTAAATGTATTTAAACATAGAATTTTTGAATATCTTTTTTCAATGGAAAATCGCAACGTATGAATTACCATGATATTGTTAAGGGGTCTCAGTGTAGATATATGTATGTTTTATGATACTAAACATAAAATATTATTACATATTAAATTAATTTTTGGCTGATAAAGAAGAAATAGAAACATTTTGGCGATATTGTCCTAATCGTAGAAAATTATTTATTTATTACTACTAATTTAGAAAATGTAATATATAATATTGCCGGTCACTGATAATAATGATTCTCACAAATAGAAATATAACCGAAATGGGTTACAAAAAATATATCATAATTACGTGAAAAAATATATTTAAAGACTTACAATTTCTTTAAACAATTACAATATTTTAAAAAGTATATAATAAATAATTTAAATAGCATTTAATAAATTATAATATTATTTTTACCAAATGCTTTTTTTAATTTTTATTATTTTTAAGCATTTTTTAAAGCTAAATAAAAAAGGCTTAGTAACAACAACATTCTAAATAATGGACATTGAATAGGTATAATTTCATTATAGTTACAGATCATTTTGCATAATATTAGTTACTATTTTGTATCGGAAAAATATATTATTACACATTAATTTCATTTTTGGCGTATAAATAAGAAGCGAAAAACTGTGGCAATTTTTTTATAACTTTGGAAAATTATGTATTCAATACTACTCGTTTAGACAATGTGTTACCTTTTTATTATTACTTTCATAATGTCGTTTTCGTAGAATTTTTTAATTTTAATTATATTTAGGCATTATTTAAAGCTTCATAAAATTAAAGTAAGTAAAAACAACATTCCAAGTATTGGAGAATGGATGGGTATGATTGCATTAGTCACAGATCTTTTGCATAATATTAGCTACTATTTTATATACGTAAAAAGTATTGTGACATATTAATTTCATTTTTAGCGGATAAAGAAGAATTAAAAACATTTTGGCAATATCTTCCTAACTGAAGCAATTTATTTATTTAAAACAACTGTAATATACAACTATATAAATAAAAGTAGAGAAAACATGTTTCAGTTTTATTTAACGTCATATTCGACAAAATAAGTTACAGAAAATACCTTAAGTTAGGTTAAAAGTATATTTAAAGAATTAAAAATTCCCGTAAAAAATATACAATAAATAATTTGAATGGCATTTAAGAAATTACAATAAATTCATAATTATAAAAATTAAAAAAAAATAAAATAAAAAAAGCATCTGCGAGTACGCGAACTACAAAAGTTATATTTATCAGTCGAGCGCTTTAACCACTCGGCTACTACAACCCTTTACGAGATAAACCGCAAAGCGACTGATAAACTGCTAGCCGCAGTCATTTATTCGAAGCATGAACACGCCCTATAACCTGTGTGGTGGTGATTAATCGATATACGTTTTCGATATTTTCATTCGATACTATCAAAAATATCTTCCCTTTCCGCATGCATATGATTGGTTGTCTACTGCGCAAGATTAAAATACTTCACCTTACTTATTCCACCATGCGTCTAAACAATCCTCCGAAAAAACTTCCGATTCCGTGACCGCGCTGATCCAGAGAACCGACATAAACGTTTCGAATTTGTCGACCTTTACCCAACAAATTTCAACAAAACCACTACCAGCCTGTTCGTCGTAGTATGTGATGTAATTATTATTCAACATTGTACTCCATTCAATTTTGTCTTTTAAAGTGAAGAGTGACGGTCAACGTTCCCTATACGAATGGTATTGGTACCCCTGCGTGGTCTCTTATATCTATTGTAATTTCGCAAAATCTTTTCGACAAAAGTGAAATGTAATTGGGTGGTGAAATACGCCTTACCACAGTTTCACCGTAATTATAATTTTTTCCGCCTTCATTAACGATTCGCAACAAAGTCACTTGCGAATCACCGGCAATGTTTGGTTCGCAAATATCGGTGTAGACAAATAACTGATCGGGGGTCGCACGGGATAAACTAGCAGGATAGTAACGATGTATCTAATTTTTCTTATTAGTTTCTCCCCCCTCTTTACGAGTAATGTTCGCTATATCGGGAAATCCGAGAATCCTATTTACCGAACTGTGAAAAAGAAAGTAATGGGATTTTTTACAATCTTTTGCGCACAAAACGAAGAAACGATGCCCCGCGTGTATTTGCATAATTGAATTGTAAGTGTACTTCGTCTGAAAATCGTTCGTAAAAAACTTTTAAACGAACGTTGATTCCGTCTACAAAACCAGGTACACTATTGTAATAACCTTCAGAAATATTAACACTGGTTGTATCGATATCTTGTACTCCATCGGCCCCAATGTCCAAGCTTCCAAATGTGAATGAATTATTACTACGTCTTATATGTAGAACACTGTAAGGTACGTGAATTTCCGATAATCCCACTAACCAGTTCCCTGTTAATTCGATTTCCTTGGGAAGAACTGTCGTGAATCTTGTAGTTGTATCATCGGGAAAATATTTCATACTACTGTTGCTGGGTAAAACTAGAAAAAACTCATCCATTTGTGAGTGATGCAGTTTTAAAGACTATTTAAATTCCTAGCAGAATCGACGAGTTGAATTTTTCGGGATAACCGACCCAGCTAACAAAGTATTGTTTCTTCGCACCTTTAGAGTGAATTATACGGTCAATTTTAAATTCTTGTTCTGTACTTGCGGATAAAATCAATCTCTTCGCCGTTCAAGTCTTCGAGCTCGTAAACCAAAAGATTTTTACCTCATAAAACGGCCTTTATACGAAAAATCTCCTCACGGGCTCTCGCGAGCTTACCTGCCGCGAACAACTCCTCTTCAGCCGCGGCCTTCGCGAGCTCGTTTAGCGCGAGTAGCTCTTCCTCCCGGGCTTTCGCGAGCTTGATTTTCGCGAATATCGAAGATGGGGAAACTCGTTTGACAAGACTAACCGGTGTCGCCCCCTTCGACAATGCATGCAAGCGTCTTCAAAACCGAGTTATTGAAAGTATAATTTATGTCAAAATTTGTGTGAGAAAATTCGAAACGTATGCGGCTACATCCTCTTTCCGGAAATTGCCGTACATAAGTATAAATACAGTCACAAAGTAAGTATATTATTCACACACGCACGCACACACATACACACCACACACACATACATGCTCATACACACCAGGCTAAAAGAGAAATAAACTACGACACTCCAACATCAAAGACGAAGGCGACACATCTTAGGAGAAGTGTTCCTTCTGAATGAAACATTTGCTTAAATACATCAGGTTACAGATGGGCAAGACGTGGAAACTTTAAAAAGTAATTTATTTCAGCTTGAATGATGATATATGCCAATTTGTATTATATCATATATGAGCAATTCCACGTGAGGCGGATCAGTCACCTCTCAGAAATGTTTGTAATTTTGTTTATAGATAGTTTTTGGTGAAATATAATGTTCTGCCAAGTGATTTTTTTTATTTAGAAAATCCACCGAGTTATAAACAAGCCAAGATTTTGGGAACTTTTTATTAAAAAAATCATAGTTTTTTTCCTATAAGTTCTATCGAAAAATGTTTCATACAAAATTTGTGGGTAATAAGTTGTAGTTTTCAATAAAATTATATAAAATTATAAAAAGATGGTTTATCCCTTATGTTTTTGACAATATATTTTTTATGAATTTTTTAAACAATCAATATGGGCATAAAAAGTTATGGAAAAAATTTATTTATGTAGTACCAGTCTTGAGGTATTATACAAAAAATCAGCAACGATGTGTTTTGTCTCGTTTTCGAGCAAATAATTTTGGAACACTTGTCCGCACTGTGCGCGCGCGCCCTGCCTACGTTCAGAGCATGTACTATTGCTCCGCCGCTGTCTTCGCATTGCTCTAATCATCAGAGTCTAATGCATACACTCAGAAAAATGTTGTAAACAGTTTTTGTACGAAAATTAATACCGGCAATGCGAAGGTCGTCGAGGTAAAAATAACATTACAATAAGACTCGAAATCTGTCGCAAACTATCATGTTGTTTATTCATCCATTTTTAAATGTCTGTTACGGCGAAATTGTTAATCCCAGCTGTGAGCTCACAATGTCGTATTTTTTAAATTTTTACTGCTATTTATGTAGAACTAGTCTTTGTGTATTATACAAAACATCAGCAACAATGTGTTTTATCCTGTTTTTGAGAAAATAATTTTTAACTCTATCTATTTTTAGTATCATTATTTACAAAATGGTTGTGTATAATTTTGCTATATGTAGCGTCGTTTTCTATGCGAACACAATTAAATAACATATATTTTTGGGACAGCAGTACATCTGCATATGGCGTATTCCATGCCAAGCGTCGCTATGGAGAGAATCAGCCGTTTTCGGCGACTACTGTTACTGTTAATTTCCTACAACCTGTATAACTCGTGTTAATTACTTTTGTTAATTACTATAAATAGTAATTAACAAAATACTATAAATAGTAATTAACAAAATACGTCATTGTGAGTTCACAGCTGGGATTAAAAATTTCGCCGTAAAAGGCATTTAAAAATGGATGAATAAACAACATAATAGTTTGCGACAGATTACGAGTCTTATTGTAATGTTATTTTTACCTCGACGACCTTCGCATTGCCGGTATTAATTTTCGTACAAAAACTGTTTACAACATTTTTCTGAGTGTATGCATTAGACTCTGATGATTAGAGCAATGCGAAGACAGCGGCGGAACAATAGTACATGCTCTGAACGTAAGCAGGGCGCGCGCGCACAGTGCGGGCAAGTGTTCCAAAATTATTTTCTCGAAAACGAGACAAAACACATCGTTGCTGATTTTTTGTATAATACCTCAATACTGGTACTATATAAATAAATTTTTTCCATAATTTTTTATGCCCATATTGATTGTTTAAAAAATTCATAAAAAATATATTGTCAAAAAAACATAAGGTATAAACCATCTTTTTATAATTTTTTATAATTTTATTGAAAACTACAACTTATTACCCACAAATTTTGTATGAAACATTTTTCGATAGAACTTACAGGAAAAAAACTATGATTTTTTTAATAAAAAGTTCCCAAAATCTTGGCTTGTTTATAACTCGGTGGATTTTTTAAATAAAAAAAATCACTTGGCAGAACATTATATTTCACCAAAAACTAACTATAAACAAAATGACAAACATTTCTGAGAGGTGACTGATGCGCCTCACGTGGAATTGCTCATATTATATATATTTTATAAAAAAAAGTGGTTTTCGTATTTTCGATGATTACTTCTAAGAATAGCACGATAAGTTCACGCGCGGTTATGTTTAACAAACGATGTGCAAAGAAAGCCTTTGACATTTGTGATTTCATGGAATTACAAACTTTTTTCCGATCGTCAATAAGAATTTTGTGAAAGAAGATGTCTCAGAATTTCATCCTCGATTCGAAACCTACATTTTTGTACATCTTCGAAAATTTCATTGAGCATTTTCATTCGTTCTTCGACACAGATCACTATTCTTTTCAAACCGTCAAATGTAGATTTGTGCATTACGATCGAGGGGGTAAAAGTTTTCCTTCTCAATATTCTTATGTCAGATACTTCCTTCTTTTGTTTATTCCTCGGTGGTGGCTGGTTAGCACTCTCTACATCGATATGTTTTTTAGGTGTTTTCAACATATTTTTATCTTCGGGAAACTTATTCTCGGCCACTGCTGCTGCTGCTGCTGTCTTACCATTATCACTAACCCCATTTTCATCATTATTATTATTATCCCTGGCGACTTGTTCGAATAGAACCGCTTTCGCACGGTACGACGTTGTGAAGAGTATGTTAAACTCTGACATTTATTTTTGTACCGCGTAAGGCAGCCGAGCGTTTGAAATACGACGACACGGTGTCGATGACTTTCATGAACATTAACCAGCTATCCGTCTGTATAGTTAGTTCAGTTGATGATTTGTTGTTATACATTTTTACAACGGGTATGAATAAACCTGCATCCGTAGATGACATACCAACACAAAGTCTTTTACTCGATAATTTGTTCAATGAGTACGTCGTTGACAAAAGCAACGATGGTGTATTGAGAATACCTGTCTGCACTGTAGGCGACATGTGAGCACGCTTTTCATTTGGAGATTGATATGCTTCTACTTCCACCATCTTGCCCCCGATTTCGACAGAGAATAATGGCGAATGTGTCGATGGTTTCAACGACACCTCATCTTCATTATCAGTCTCTTCGTTAAAATGTTGAGTTTCTTGATAGACAATTTGAGTAGCGAGGGAGTGTATGTCATCCGCATTTTGGTCTATAGTTGGCATTTGCTTTTGATCAGTTTCCATATTTCTCCCAATTTTTCACTTACTTTTTTTATTACAAACGTCAGACAATCAATCGACACACTACTCCGAGCACGTGCACTATTTTTATCAAAAGCTTGCCACTACACACTTTTTCACCGAAACGTCCGATTTAACTATGCGTAAGCGACTAGGACTTTTCTTACGGTTCCTCATGCCTAAATACGCTACCCATTACATCGACAACAATAAGTAAATCGTGCATATACACACATACACCTATACACCTAGAGAGAGAGAGAGAGAAAAAAAAGAGTGAGAGAGAGAGCGATAGGAAGTTTTGGTCAACGATGTGTACATATGGGTAAGTAGAATCATCTATCAAGTGTTACTTCAACCCAGACCTTAGGTCTGGATGAAGCATTGAATTTGGTCACCTCGGGCATAACAATTACTCTATAGTTTTTCATCAAATGTCGACGTTTCAGACCCTAAGGAGCCCAAATCATCAATAAAAAACTTTGTGTCCGTGATCTTGTACGTCCGTACGTCCCGTTTTTTTGTCTCGCGATAAGTCGCGAACGGATAAGCGTAATGACATAAATTTTTTGTCATAATACGTGTCTTGGCATAACTTAGAACTGATTAGATTTTGGCGCAGATGCACCCGTCCATTACTAAAAAACATTAGCCCCAATTAAGTTTCTTCGTAGTTTTTTGCATTTAGTTTCTAAAAATACAAATTTTATTCAAAAATGTTTCAAACAAAAAAGATAGAGCATGAAATTCTCTACAAAAAAGGTTGTATGCATTTTCTTCTTACAGTCAACGATAATGCCATAAAAACTGGTTTTAAATGCTTATGACTATTGTCTGAAAAAGTATTGAATTTTGTCACCTCTACAAAAAAATTACTCTATAGTTTTTCATCAAATTTCGACGTTTCGACCCCCTGCCCCCCCCCCCCAGGGGTAGTCTTCGCCAGCCCTTCGGGCGCGGTAATCACCTATGGGCGGATAAGTTCTTTTACGCCCATGATACGAAAATAACTATTTCGATATATCTAAAGGATGACTTATAGATATCTAAAAGATATCCGTCAGAGATCTTTTCGACACTTTCAAGATATCTTTGACGAATTATATGTATATGCACGGTGGCCGATTTATCTGAAGACATGGAAATATCTCGAGAACTATACACCTGTGAACCAAAATGCAATAGCTCCTAGGTCAAATTGGTGCACTTTTTTCCGGAGAATACAAATCTGCAATAAAAATGGAGGTTCCTATTTCAGTTTTATTGTTTTTCCCACACCCCACCTCCAGGGGGTGGGGGAGGGTGTCAATTTCATTATCACTGTGGTGCATCTGCGTCAAAATCTAATCATATCTAAGTTATGCCAAGTCACGTAATTAAACAAAAATTATGTTATTACGCTTATCCGTACGCGAGTTATCGCGAGACAAAAAACGGGACATACGGACGGTCGTACGTACAAGATCACGGACACAAATTTTTTTATTATTGAATTTGGCTCCTTAGGGTCTGAAACGTCGACATTTGATGAAAAGTTATAGGGTAATTTTTATGCCCGAAGTGACCAAATTCAATACTTTGGCCAGACCTAATACCTTATTTCATCTAGAAAAATTATCAGTTTTTGGAAATCCTTCTAGAAAAAGGAAGAAGGAAATTATAAAGTATGTAATATACTTCTATCTTATTAATATTTACAAACCCCGAATAACTAAGTCAAGTATACGTGAGAGGGTAAAATTCATTTTGTGGCAAAAACGAACTATTCCATCTGCTGCTTGCAATAATTTTTAAGTTTTCTGTGAACATTTTCACATTAGTTTTGTACATTATGCAAGAAAAAGGAAAGAAATACTATAAAGTACGTAAGTTATTGGAAACACATGAGATAGAAGGATTTCTCGTGAGCTTTGAGGAAAAGTGGCCTGCTTTTACTAGTGTTTTTGTAATAATTTAAAGGTTCATATGCGAAAAATCTTTTTTTTAGTGCAGCGAAGAAATGATCATAGATGTGTAAAACTGGTGAACATAGTTACCAGTTCTCACTTGTCTTTATTTGGTGGGTTCGTTAAAAACAAAGAATGGAATCGCGTACAACGAATTTAAGAAAAACAATCTTCCTAATGATCTCGTTCATTGGTACAACCATCCGACAATAACTGACCTGTTCGTGCTTCGATGTGGTGCGAGTGCCGGTCGGAAATCATTTGAACGTTTGTGCCATGATTTTCGCCCGATAATACGGTATGCTCTGAGTGCGACGTTTTGCAAAACCTCTACGATAAAGTGATTGTGGGATGTGACACAGCGATGCGGCTCACGGGGGATGTTCTGATTTCGTGAGGGTACCGAAACAGTCGGCGCTTTCGAAGCATCCTGGATGAATGCCAAACAGTTATAGATAAATGAAATAATTTATATATGTATTAAGCAAATAGTATAATAAGGGCGAATCGAGAACGATTGCAACGCGGTGTCAACTTGCTCGCTTCGCACTGTGCGGCAAGACTCGAGTCTTATATATAGTAGTAGTAGTAATAGTAGTAGTAGTAGTAGTATTAGTATCGAATATTATTTATATTTTACGATTTTGAAACTCGTCAGGTCTTTTACCTCCGGGTAACAGCTATAGGAGGTGTAATCGCCAATCGAAGATCGCGATAGAGTGGCTTCTTTGGTGCGAGAAGTTATAAATATTTTTAAAAATCAAATAGGAAGCAAGCAGATGGCCGGCAGAGTGTATAGACGAAACTTCAAAAAACTTGTAAATAGAATCGTATGAACGGGCTGAAGGAATAAAACTACAAAAATAATATTTAAAAAAACCCGGGGTTACGTTCGGTCACCAAGTTATGCTTAAATTCATTTTGGGGGAAATTTGGTCAGCGCTAAAATTTTCAGCGAACCGAGATCATTACTACTCGAGAAGAGTTACTTGACATTTTTTCAGATGTTACGAAAGAGGTCACGCGTATTCTCCCCGTTAACGAAAAAGTCTTGTTTCTAAATTGGGTTGACAGGCTTGAAACATCGTCATCGTCATCGTCAAACTGCACATACGTCGTGTTAGTGGTTTACACGACAGCTCAAGCTCGCCTGAAACTCTACAGCTACCTAGAAAAATTGGACCGTCGCGTACTTTATTTTGATACTGACTCGGTAATTTACTTATCGCGAGGATACACATCAGCCGAAGAATACGACCCACAGCTCGGGAATTTTCTCGGGAATTTGACTGATGAATTAGCGGTTTACGGTTCAGGTTCTTACATTCAGACTTTTATCTCGGGAGGTCCTAAATTTTATGCTTATCGCGTACAAACTAATAACGGGAAATACTCCGACACGCGTAAGGTCAAGGGGATTTCGTTAAATTACGAAAATGGAAATACAATCAATTTCGACTCGATTTATTAGTTTTTACTACTACTACTACTACTACTACTACTACTACTACTACTACTACTACTACTACTACTACTACTACTACTACTACTACTACTACTGCTGCTGCTGCTGCTGCTGCTGCTGCTGCTGCTGCTGCTGCTGCTGCTGCTGCTGCTGCTGCTGCTGCTACTGCTACTGCTGCTGCTGCTGCTGCTACTGCTACTGCTACTGCTACTGCTACTGCTACTGCTACTACTGTAAAATAGTTTAAAAAAAAAGCGCCACATTTCGACTAGATATTCGCTTCCTTCTGGATACAAAGCATAAAGTGCAACAAAGCTGTCGAATATAAGCCTCATCTGCGTTCCAACGACAGCGTAAGAAATTTCAGTTTCTTGTCTCGACCTGCAAGTGGAGTGACACGTGTGCAACATGTATACATATAAAGGTCAGTGGAATGTTGTGTAGGTAAATATTAATACACAATACGGAGGAAGTGGGATGTCGGCTCTACCGCATATTCATCATAGCAAAAAATGAAAACTAATACATAGACGTTGAAAGGTCGTTGAACCGTGATCTATCTCAACTTTTCGCCAATGGGACCCACGCACCTATATGTTTATCGCAAGGTCATTATCATTATTTATTACCGTCTTTATTATTTGTTAATACGCAATCTGTCAATTAATCATCATTATCAACATTCATCTGACTCTAATTACCCAATTATCGATGTTTATTATCGTCTTTATTATTTGTTTAAATAACAATTAACCACGAAGCACTCGAGTATCAGGTCGCTGAACCATCACCTACCTCACCGTCGTGCCAAAGAGTGCCCACACGTTTTTGTTTACGTCAGACTACTGACCTACCTCACATAGGGGATATGGCGTTATTTACGATCATAAATTAATATTTATTTGACATTAATTACCTTATTAGCATTATTTATTGACATTTTTATTGCTTGTTTTGACATTCATTGGCCATTAATAACCATTATCACCTATTTATGAGATCATTAACCCCTGGCCTATCTCAAGGCGCGTGGGCCGTTTGGCGCCAGGTAGAGGAGTGGGGAGTGTTTACGTCTGGTGATCGGTAGCCCTGTACTACTGTTCTCCATTAATCCTTCTGAATTTTTCACATATTTTCGGGTTCCTCATATTCTTTATAATAGAATTAACATCTCAAGTCAGCATTTTCACGTTTTTCTTTAAAAATGTTTTTTAAAAAAGCCGCTAAATTAAATTACAATTAAAAAAATATTAGATAAATTAATGCAAATCATTTTTTAATATTTATATTAATTTTCATAAGTAATAAAAAATATGTGAAGTGTAATAATTCATGATAATATTTAATGACAATTTTGGCGTAATACTTTTGACATATTTCTTAAAGTACAACCAATTCATTCGAATAGGATTATGTGGTTTTAGGATTGCCGATTACTAAAAACATTTTCATAATTTAGAATTTATGATGGACCAAATTAATGATACTATCGTTGGATATTAGAATTAATACCAAACGTTTCAGAGAAATTAAACTTTTAATCTCACCAGAAAATGTTGTTTGACAGATCGACGAGTGAAGTATCGATTACACTGGTCGACAAAATTCGGTCATAAAATCGTTGTCAATTTGGGGTCACTGAGTCCGAATCCGATAATAACAATTTTCAATTGGCTCTGGTTTCCAAGAATTATGGCGTCAAAGTTGCAAAAGGCGTCGTTTTTTGCAATATTTATGGAGGTATATCTTTTGACAGAGACCAGATGAAAGATTCAACAATGGCTTAAAATAATGCTAATACCATACACTTTACGATAAAAAATAGAAAATAGAAACAAAATCGCTTGCAGTGGTTATTTTTTTAGCGCGTCTGTTTCATTTGTATGCAGCTTTATATGTTTTTCGGTTTAGGGTTTGGTAGCTTTAGCTTGAGCTAGTAAACACTAGCTTTTTTTTAATCATTAAATAACAGAATCGGCACCAGCAATATCTCTCAGCAACAAAAAAGTAACATTTTTTCCAGCTATTTCGGTTGGAGTTTGACATCTCTAAGTATGTTTTCTTAATTAGGGTTTGGTAGCTTCATCTTAACCCATTAACGCCTGAAATGACAATTTTTATACTTCATTTTCAATCAAGTATTTCGTATCAAAATCAAAGTTGAACACAATTGAGAGGTGCGTATCCTACTGTTTTAGAGGTCGCTCTTCAAGATTCCGAGGTCAAGATTTACTATCAGCCATTAGAAATTCCATTATGGCGCCGAATACGAAAAAAATTTACAAAAAATTGGGAATTTTTTATACTTATCAATTTTTTTCGAGCTATTAGAATATTGGGATTCTATTGAAACTTTGAACAAAGGTGAACAAAATACTTCAATTTTAAGAAAAAATTTTACATTTATACCCTACATCATTCTAACGACCTCAAAATGGCGTCAACAATGAAAATGTCTTTGAGAAATTTCTGGACGCTCTAACTCAAAAACTACGAACTTTAAAAAAAAAATGCCCAGAATGAAAAGTTCTTAAAATTCATCAAGCGATATGGTGCAATTTTTTCAAAATTTTTTGATGACATTTTGAGACATTTTTTTTCAACATTTTTTTCAAAATTGTAATTTATTTACAAAAAATTCTGAAAAAAATTTAGTGTATTCTCTGATGAATTCTAAAAGTTATTTGTTCTTTGCAATTTTTTCGACAAGTTGGTAGTTTTCGAGGAAATGAATTTCAAATATTATAGTTTAGGATTTTTCCCCCCCAAAAACTATTAACTTTTGGAAAAAATTGCAAAGAACAAAAAACTCGTAGAATTCATAAGTGAATACACCAAATTTTTTTCAGAATTTTTCATAAATAAATTATGATTTTGAAACAAATTTTGAAAAAAATTTCTCAAAATGTCATCACAAAAATCTGAAAAAATTCCACTATATTTCTCGATTAATTCTAAGAACTTTTCATTCTTAGCATTTTTAATAGCTCGAAAAAAATTGATAGGAATAAATAATTACCAATTTTTTGGAATTTTTTTAAAAGTTCGGCGCCATATTGGAATTCCTGATGGCTGAAACTCAATTTCGACCTCCGAATCTTGAAGAGCGACCTCGAAAACGATAGGATATGTACCTTTCAATTGTTTTCAACTTCGATTTTGATATGAAATACTTGATTGATAATGAAGTATAAAAAATGCCATTTCAGGCGTTAATGGGTAAGCTGGCAAAACCTATGATTTTTTTTTTAATATTTGAGCAACAAAAATCGACACTAGGGTAACAAAAAGCAAAACAAAAGTAACGAATTTTAGGACTAGTTTGGTTTGGTTTTGGTGACTTTGGCTTTGCAGCTTTAAGGACCTGTTTAAAACCTGGCTTACCCTAACAGGTCCGTAACTATTGCGCGCTATGTGCTCTAGAGCGCAACATTGGGCGTGCGGGATAACCGATTTAAATCAAGTGTTACAAACACAAAGATGTATTTTTATTTAATATAACATCTCTATAATGCGTTTTAGAGCTTGCAGATTACCATGCCATCTTGAATTTTGAAAAACCATAAATTCTAAATAAGCGAGGTTTCGAATAATTTTGAACGTTTCTGCAAACATTCTTTTTAACAGCCAATTTAATTTTTGTACAATAATCACTATTTGGAAATCACCTTTTTGAATTTAATGCCAAGCAACACTGCAATGTTTTCGGTAGGAAATATTGAATTTCGAAATAAAAAAAGCTGATTTGGTTTCGTGTTTTCCGTAAGAACCTCGCCATTTTGAGTTTTCTCACATTTAAAAACGACATCAGAGCATGTAACCATCTAGAGTGACCCCAAATATACATAAAAATACTACATGTACTTCACGAAAAATAAGTAAGCGTAGGAGTAAAATGTTGTAGGTTTCAAGCGACAACGGGTTAAGACATCTCCTCCAGCCGAATCTACATTTTGGTAAAGGAATGGTAATCTGCAAGCTCTAAAACATATTATAGAGATATTATATTAAATAAAAATACATCTTTGTGTTTGTAATACTTGATTTAAATCGGTTATCCCGCTCGCACGATGTTGCGCTCTAGAGCACACAGCGCGCAGTAGTTATAGACCTGCCGGGCTGAGCCAGGATTAGCTACTTTCATCACGGAAATTTTTATGACCGAATTTTGTCGACCAGATTTTTATATTTTCATATTCGGCAGAGATAGGAAGACACTTCATTGCATATATAATTAATAATTTGAAATAAAATAATTTCATTTCTAAATAACGAATCTAAACTAAATGTAATAGGTATTAAGTTAACATATTTGCGAATATTTTCCAATTATAATAATCCTCTAAAAACCATTTCTAGCTAATAAATTTGCCGTCTATCTAATAAATAAAGTTCTTATTAAATAAAAAACATAACATTAACTAATAATATTCAAATCCATTTTTTTTTTAAAACATGCACAAAAAATAACAGAGTGAACGTACGACCAAGTTCTCTCTAAGGAATAAGTAATTTGTAAATATATTAAATTGATAGTATATACGTGAAGGGTGTAGAGGGTTGCCCATATTCGAAGCGCCCATTTTATTTGTAAATAATTCAAAGAAAACACTATTTTTTGTGTGTTTGTCATGAAAATCATTTAATTGGATTAAAGTAGATTGGTTTACATGATTTCTTGAATATGATATCTCGTAAATGGTCGCCCTTAGCCTGTGTATGGCGTATTGTGCCCGTTTTGCAGCATTTTTCGTGGTTTTCTTCAACATTTCTACCGGAATGACAGCTATTTCTTGACGGATGTTGGTTTTCAGCTCTTCTAGGGTCTTTGGCTTCTGTATGTAAACCTTTAATTTCAAATAACCCGGAATGCCGAGCTGCTGAGAACGGCGTTTTTTGGGATGTTGTTGGTGACTGCTTATCACTGGCTCGTACGGCTACAATATTCATATCTGATCGCCTTGGTCGCTTTTTATTTGGTCTTTTTGAAACTAATAGTTTAAAAAAATATCTATTGGGATATGCGGGATTATAAAATCCAATTTTACGCCCTCATTTGCCGGAGTAAAATCGCATTTTACTCCTTCTAAAAGGACATGAATAAGACAGGAGTTTCTAACTTTTTAAATTTTAAATACAGCTCGTATCACTAGCGTAAGCTTTTTCACCCAAAGGGCAATCGCCCTCTTGTCACGGAAATTACAGTTACAAAGTAAGTAGGTCGTACCCCGTCATCTGATCATTGAAACATTCGATTCTAGATTTGTAGACATTTTTAACCATATAATTCGTCAATGTCTAGTATAAAACCGGAGATATTTATTCGTGTACCCTCTGATCAGCCTTATATAAAAATAAGTTTTTATTCTAGATCGTTTAAAAATGTATCATTCGAAAATATATCAGAAATTGATATCACACTTGCCCTTGACACACTTGTGCTTGAAACCTATAGAGTTTGCCTCTAAAAGACATTACTGCAACTATATTATGATATATGTTGGTTTAGTTTTAAATAAGGTTTTTAACGCTCACATTTTATTTTCCACAAGATTTTGATGCTTTATAATAAATAATTTAGATGGAGTTTTTCGAAAAACTAGATTACTTCAAATTTGCTTATTATAAAGCCTGAATATCGCAGTTAACTTAGTTAGGTTTTTATATTTTCTTTGAATGTTTTATGAATTATATATTATATATTAAACTGATTAATGTAATGATTTGCATACAAAATTGTTATTCTTTAATAAGGTACAAGTCCAATGGATGTACTTATTGCCGATTTTTTCAAGTAAAGACATTGTTGCCCAGTTGCCAGAAGAAGGAATTTTATTCGCAGAAGTTGATATGACTTTTCGAAGAGCAATGCAAGGTACTCTAAGAGAGCCAAAAGTTCGAATAACAGCTGGTGCCGTAAGTTATAATTTACGTATAACTTCTTTAAGTTTTCGTCGTTTAATGTTTAGAGTTGGTTCTGAATGAAATAACCAAAAACACAAATTTATGCAAATCACACTGTATGCTTTTTAAAACCAATTTTTATACAAGAGAATTATACAAGAAATAAGTTATTTATACAAGAAAATTACTGATTAAATAATTTGACGTTAAAACATGCATTCTAAAAAACCGTACCGCTTTTAATAATACAATCACAGAGTTTAATTACTTCACAACATACAGTTGTTCCAATTGACAATTGTCCTTTTTTAATTTTTCCAGTTAAACTGTAACATATAGTACAGCCTCTTTACGAAGTTGAATTTATGAGACTATTATAGAGAGAAAAAGTTAATATACAGAATGTTGTTATTCTTAAAGGTGATTTGTAAAAATCCTTTTACAATATTTGATTTTCAGAAAAATTATTTTAAAAATAGGAACAAATAAATATCTCTTAGAATACATTCAATGTTCTACATAATGGCGTCCTTGGACTCGCTCGTCCTTTACACGTTCCTTCGTCGGCATGTTTCCGTTCTGGGAACTCAACCTTTTCTCTCGTCGTCCTTATCCTTCGGAGCTACCACTCTATTGCAATGAACACCCTATATGCTCATATTCACAGAATCGTATATGATACTCTTGATAGTGAACTAGGCTTTATTCGGTATACCGACTTCAGAAGGGATAGATATTCTTATGGTAAGTATCTACCAGGCGGTGGTCTTTTGATTAGCGTAAGGAGCCATATACAAGCGACAATATACTCATATCAATAACTTATTTTAGTTATTACCTTTCTACTTATACAAATTACTGGAAAGTTTCGATAAATTAAGGAAATAAATGTAACTTTAACGCAACTTACCGTCTGAAATAGATTTTGAAAAAAAAAATGGGCGCGAAATCTTTCTCTGTTCCCATTTCCATGATAAAAAAATGAGGCATTCCATTAAAAAAATCGACTTCATCTTAAAATGACCTTGAAGATAGCGGTGAAAAAATAAGGCGTTCAATTTGAAAAAATTGACTTGACCTTGAAATGACCTTCAAACTAATAGTCAAGGTCAAAATTAATAATATCATTAGATAGATAGGGGAAAATCCTTATACCTTATACTTTTATCTTTAACATTTTCCCCCAAAAAGTACTCCCGCTGAGATATTTCGCCGTTCCGGGACCTTTAAGTTCCAGCTTAAATTGCCCTTGACCAAAATATCGGTCATATCATATTCGGACGTAAAATTTCCCGCTCTTTCCAAGGTCAAAATTCAATATTTTTTTTGGCAAGCAATTAAAACGTATACCCTTGGGATGGATTTTTTTCCATTTCTTGTATTATTAATGGACTCCATGTGATTGGTTCAATACATTTATAGAACATAGTCTAAGTCAGACGTAGCAATGCAAACAATTTATCTGTGCCTTAACAGATAAAAGTCTAATAAATAGTAAAGTATTAATATAATCTATCGAAATTATACTTTAGGATTATTACACATTATTACAATGACTAAACCGTACTAGGAAATTCACATTCCTTTTCTTTGTAGCAAATTGTGCACCAGAGCGGGTACTATACTCTAGCGCACAATTTGCCACAATATTTAAAGTTTGGAATAAAAATGTCCAGGTCACTTGATTGTCCCGCGCTCGTCATTCCTTTTCTCTGTGCGCAAGGAAAGCCACATCAAATTTTTTTCTACGAAGCATTCGAGTAAAAAATAAAATGGGAAATAAACGATCTAACGAGGATATGAACAAGAAGATATTCAAGAAGTTGAAGCGAATACGACGAAATGTGGATAAGCATAAGAAGGAAATTAGAAATCTCAAACGTAAACGTAAGTTAACACCTTTTGCCTGACAGCTCTGCTGCCAGTAAACAAAATGTCATGGTAGTTGCGACCTAATGTTGATGTGATCGTTCGTGCCAATATCGTTCAAGTAAGGATGGAACATTCGGTTTGAATTCAACGGAATAAACAGATTGCACTGAACGGGACAATCTCCCAATCGAAAATTAAATATTTTCAAATAGATCACAATGACGAGTATGTTCAAATTATTTGTCTTTCTAGTTAACCTATGAGATAATCATTACGTTAGTCCGTTGTTAAACACAACCACTGACAAATAATTTGTAAATGATCATGAGTAATGTGCAAGTCACAGCAACTATTCTTATTAACAGCTAACCCATAAAATAGTCGTTAGCCTGATACGTTGTCAAGAACAGCTATTGATTTTGTTTGTCATTGTAGGTTATTTCATTGAGTTTACAAGTCTCCAATTCTCTACCTAATAATATTTTCAAGCCCATCTCGATCTAGAATGTCAAAAACGAACTGTTTGAACAGCGAAAGTCGGACGAGCAAATGTACTTTTCGATTCAGATCGCCTGAATCTGAAAACTCAAGTACCGACTGTCGGTCTTGTAGTCGGTCACCATCTCTTTCTCAACGCAGTTATGGGTCTGAAAGAGGAAAATCAGAAGAGATTATTATGAATGATATAAAAACGTTACAGGAGTACATTCTCAAGTAGGTGTATTTCCTGACCATCAAATTGCATCAACCAGTGAACAATAAGGTACCGAATCCATTATGTTATTAGAGAATAACGAAATATCTCAATACCCAGTTCTTATACCAGAAGTCCTAGAAGAAACAGGAAAGACGTTAAATACTGACAATCAACGAGCGTCGGCAATTAATGATGACATAGGAATCCGCTAGGAAGAAATTCTGAGAAAAGGGCTGCCAGAAGAACACCAGAAAACTGTGTTTTCATTGAGCCGCCGAAGCTGAACCCAGAAATAAAAGCGACACTCGCCGATCCAATAATCAACAGAGACTGGAAAATTCTAGACAAACAACAGAAAATTTGAAAGTTTGTCTTTCTGCCATAGGAACCATGCTCTCCAACATGCTCTCTGGTAAAAACTTGGACCAAATTAACTAGATAACTAACCTCAGCGAGATAGGTAGAATTCTTCTAAATTTACAGCACAACGAAATGGTAACCAGGCGTCTTATTATTTCCTCTAACCTAAATTCTTCCATGAAAGAAACGCTTAATTCTACCTCGGCCGATGAATGATTATACGGAAAAGATCTTGACACTACCCTCAAAACGGCGAAATCTCTCGAACGTTCCTCAAACGATTTGAAACCAAACGTCAACTCTTTACAATCTACAGCGAAGGCTCCAAAAAAACTAGAAAGGCCCCCGTCAGCAGCGGAAGAATCATTTCTCAAGGACGGGGAGATTTCACAAATCAACTAATCCCTAGTTACTGAAAATCTACTATCACCGACAACAAGCCAGGAAAATGGATCATGTTCCTCCTCCGAGACGACGCCAATAAATCCGGTGAGTGTACATGCAGGAAGACTGTGACATTTCGTAAGTGTATGGAATGATCTTATTTTTTATAACATCGTTCTACAATGGATCAAAAGTTATCTCATTGCCTTTTCGAGTCAAACAATTCAAAACAATGTCCCGGTGGAACCACGTTGGTCAAATGGTGGGAAATCACAAATTAATTTTCATATTAACGAACTACTTAAAAAACAAGATATTCGCGAATGTGAGGAATGCGCAGGACAGATCCTCTCAAGCATTTTCTTAGCCCCAAAATCAGATGGCTCTAGTAGATTCATCTTGAATCTCAAAAAACTTAGTAAATATATAGAGACCGAACACTTCAAAACTGAAGATCATAGAGTTGTTCGGGATCTAATGCAGCCGAACTGTATTATGGCTACACTAGACCTCAAAGAAGCATATTATCTCATTCCAGTCTTTATAAAAATTAAGAGACCCGCACTTTCGCTACTCAGGGAGCAATGTTTCTCTTCGGTAATTTATCTTGATGACTTCCTCTTAATGGGAAACACCAAACAAGAATGCGAAGCAAAATGTAAGCGAAACATCTTAACTCTTCCCAGATAGTAAAGCGTGAGTCTCACGATGTCCTCACATTTGAGATCTCATTTGTGAGTGCATATATGCGTTCACATTGAGAGTTGAGCGTGAGAGATGTATTGCGCATGTGCGAAAAATCTCCGTCCCGACGCATAAATGAGTTTTTAGTGATGCTCTCTTCCAACGCAAATTTTTCCTATGATTGGCTGGTAGTGTACCAATGGGCGACTAGCGCAGGTAGAATTTGTGTGGGTTCGAACGGAACTACATACAGCCATGGTGTAAAGATTTACCGAGTCACGCAGTGAGGAAGCAATAAAAACAAAATATATATTTAGATTCTGTATTTATTACTATATTTATACTTTGATTTTATAAACAAATAAATAAATATATTTCATTATTATAAATTCTTTAAAACCATTATCCCTTTAAAATATACATTTTTCTTTATATAAAAAATAGGTGAAATTTGTTACTTGTGGGTTTTCAGGGTCGCAGATCGTGATTCTGATAACGAATTAGTGATCAATGTATAACAAAATTCTCATAAAATAAGTTTCTACCGGATTCCTAAACTACTGTTCAAAATTTTGTCTGCGAATTGAAAGTTTTTAAAAAACTGACCTCGGGTTCGTAATTTATGACTGAAAACTTCATAGAAATTTTGTCTACTTTTTATATCATGTAATGTAGTTAGAATTACAGGAATTTTGAAAAACGGTTAAATGCAGACTGCATTTTATTATATCAACAGTATTCCTATTAATAACAATTTTAAAGGCTTCACTACAGTAACGACTATCATATTCTACATGCCATAAAGAATTTGGCTTTAGAGGCTGCTAAATCGACCCCGTTGATAACGTCACTGACTAACCTAAAAAATGCAAATTATGCAGAGAGTAGATAGATTTTCATGCCCAAATCAATTTTAAATCTACTTCACGATTTTTTTTAAGAATATATGTTAAATTTCAGCTAAATCGGTTCAGAAACGGTCGAGAATTCGAGAGACTACATTTTTGTAGTGGTCAAACAGAGCGCGATATTACCTCCGAAACTTATTCTTATGGATTCTCGCTCATTTCTGAGCTGAAGTCGCTGAAATTTGACCAACATTCATAAAATAGCTTTAAAATAGTAATTCATTGTAAATTCTACCCCTTAAAAACATAAAGAACTATTTTACAATTGTACAAAATATATATTATTTACATATATGCCATATGGTTAAGCGAAAAAATCCCTGTGAATACAATAATTCATTTTAAATTTGCCGGGCACTTTGGAAACAGCCGATAAAAATCCACCGTTATTGCGCATGCGTTTATTTCTCGTGAAAGGAAAAACGCACGTATGAGTGACAATGGTTAGCTCATTTGAGGACTCAAATAGCACTCACATAGCGTCTCACAAATGCGTTTTGGACTCATTTGTAAGTGTCATTATGCATCCTATGTGAACTCACGTTGCTATCTGGGTTGGACCGCAGAGGATTTATTATAAATAGAAAAAATGTAACTTACTTCCAGCATATCGACAGAAATTTCTAGGATTTATCCTAGATTCAGCTGAGATAGTGATATAAATACTTGAAGATAAACGTCTTAACATTTGTAAAAATAATAGCACCGCAACTTGTTGCCAGATGATGCCACAGTTCAGAGACTTTTAGAAAAAGACAACCTCTTTACCTACCTTGCTACCCTATACTTCTCGGTCGTGGTCCAGTCTCCTGTGGATAGTTGTCCCTCTTGCTCATTTTAGTTTAGAGAGAAGATACATACATACATATAAGGGTTGGGATTTTTCACGATAATGATTAAATTTAGCATCCTCCGGGTGGGCATTTATATCTTGGAACAAGCCACTCATATAATTATGGTTGACCTTCACTTACAGGTAAGTTCTTTTACCATCAATTGCACTTCGTGCGCTTGTTCGAAGATATATTATACTTGTAGATGTTTAGAGGTTAGTTTTTTTTGTGTCACGACAAACTTTATTAAAATTATCACATTGTATATTCATCGGTAAGTATGTATTTTTATACTCGCTTGGAGTAACAGGTGTTTTTAACAAATATTAAATACTACGACATAATGTCAAACAATAAAGTTATTTTACAAACAAAGACTTGGTCTATATTTTGGTAATTCTTTGATTGTGTTGTTCAGTCTTCGTCGTTATCACTTGAACTTAAGTTATAGAGTCTCTTATTTACAGAATCACTGACGTTGCGAAGTTGTTCTTTATGTTTTTACTAGTCTGTTGTAGAACCTGGTGAATATTTTAGATCCTTCAGACCATCCGGCTGCATACATAATTGTTTTGATATCCAATCATTTTGAAAATGCTCTTGATGTTGAGGCGTGTCTCGTGCTATGTACCTTAAACATTTTGTCGATTCCTGCTTCCTGCATGATATTTTTCGGCCATCTGCTAATTGTTTGAGTGCCGATTTCCTCATGTGGCTACTTAAAGGAAATTAGCAGTTGATGTTCGTTCCCCCTTATATCTTTGGTCGTTTTTAAGTACGATAAAAGAGTTCCTGCTATGCAAAGTGAATAGTTGTCGAAAAATGGAAGAAACGTCTGGTGTTGAGTTGAACCTGGTTTTTAAGTCTTGGTTAGATTCGTAATTACGATTTCAACTCCGTTTATCGTCTCTGTGATATTTTCCAATTTAATCAAGGATAGGGATTGTACTCTAAAGGCTATTCCCAGGGCTAGAAGTATAACTAATTTCAGTGTAATTTTCTGTAAGCTTAATGATTCTAACAGAAACCAGTCCTTAAGTAAGCTCAAAACTTATTCAATGTTCCAAGTAGAGGAATACCTTGGTAAAGAGGATCTTATTTTGACACCCCTTTAACAAATCTTTGAAGGAGTGGACATTGCGTGAGGTCTTGATCATTGATCAGGGAAATTGCTGATCTTACTGTATTTAAGGTGCTGTACGATGCCCCTTCAGAAAACTTCCGTGTTAGGGAATTGAGGGCACATCTTTCGTCAGCAGAAAATGGATGCTAGAGGTGTGGTGACATTAGTCCCACCATTCTTTCCAGCTGCAGTTGTATTTGGTGATCGTACTTTTCTTAACAGATGCCGCCATTATTTCCACTGTGTCCTCTTTCAGGTTCTTCCTCTGGAACGATTGCCGGATAACATTCGTGCTATCAGGATAAGACTGGATGCGAGGTGATGCATGACTTGCCTGCAAGGAGATAAAAACAAATCTGATGTGGGTGGTAACAGTATGGTTTCTGTAATCAATAATTGTTTGTATTCGGGGAACCAGGGTTGAGATGTCCATAAGGGGAGTCCCAAGATACCGGTTGAACCCTCGTCATTAATTTTCTTCAGGACCTTTGGGATCAAGGAAAATGGCGGAAAGGCAGGTCACAATTTTTCCAATTGATTGTTAATGCGTTAATCGCATAAGCTTCCGGATCTCTTTCTGATTAACAGTATATTGTACACTTTGAGTTTGTTCTGGTCGCAAAGAGATCTATGTTTGGGGTACCGAAGCGATTGCAAATTTCCTCGAAGGCATAACCTGACAGTTCCCACTCTGTATCAATGTTGGATATTCGACAGCTTTCGTCGGCAGGATGTACTTCAGTGGCAAATATCCAATCTGCAAATATCCAAATTTCTCGATCCATGCACCATTCTGATATTTCTTTTGCCAACTTGTGTAAAGCCATATTTCGAGTTCCCCCCATTTTATTGATGAATGCGAGTGCTGTCAGGTTATTGATTCTGAGTAAAATTTGAACGTCACCTCTGTTAGTAGTGAAGCATTGTAAGGCAAAAATGCTACTTTGACTTCTAAGTAGTTAAGATGCATCTCTCTCTCCCTCTCTCTCATATGTCCCAAAAACTGTTAGCGTTCTCGTTTTCACACACACGCCTCTCCTCAGTAAATTTAAGTGTCATAAAAATGGTGCCGAAAACTATAAGGGCTATCTTTTTAAGCATGTCAAATGTAGCCAAATGCACTTTCGAATAAAATCCAAGCTGCTCGTCTTTTCGAAATATCGATAAAAACGTTATTTTTTTTATCAAATAGTACTGAATTTGCTAGTTATATGCATATAGTTTATATATTCACCCACAACATTTATGTTTAAATATCTGACCCATACACATACGTGTATATATATTATGTACATATATATTTATATATGTGAGATAAGTAGATAGGTTAACTAGAGATGTCGAAGAAAATTCGACCACGAACTTTTGTAATTAAAAAACGTAGTTCTTGTGTTTATGTGTACTTGCTAAGTTCATTAAAATAACCTCAAAACTACCATTAATCAGTGTCAATTCTGAATTGAGTGATTGTCAATAATTATATTACAATAATAAATTAATTACGAAGTATGTAGTAGGTAAAAAAAATATCAGTGTCACATATTTAAACTTATTTAGAAAATACTAGGTAAGTATAATAATAATAATAGTAATACTAGGAAGAATAATGAAGATAAACACTTTGATTGGAATAAAAACGTAATAGGTAGCTATCACTAAAAATCATAAAAATCCCAAAAGGTGAGGCACAGCTGTAGGGTTTTTGGGTGACTGACACATATGTGTGTGTGTGTGTGTGTGTGTGTGTGTGTGTGTGTGTGTGTGTGTGTGTGTGTGTGTGTGTGTGTGTGTGTGTGTGTGGTGTGTGTGTGTGTGTGTGTGTGTGTGTGTGTGTGTGTGTGTGTGTGTGTGTGTGTGTGTGTGTGTGTGTGTGTGTGTGTTTGGAGGGGGGGGGGGGTCAGATATTTAAACATAAATTTTTTGGACGAATATGTAAATATATGCATATAACTAGCAAATTCAGTACTATTTGATTAAAAAAATAACGTTTTTATTGATATTTCGAAAAGACGAGCAGCTAGGATTTTATGCAAAAGTGCATAAGTTATCCTCGTGTTGAGTCTCGTGGCAGATAGTACTGTAACGTGTTTTGCCACGTTACAAGGTTAACTTTAATTTTTTCAGTAGAAACGCTATTTTTTATTGCGGGAATAAAACGAGCATGGTTTTTTACCTTCAGCATGACCTTAAATTCGATTTTCCAGGTCATTTGAAGGTTAACTTTCAGTTTTTCAGTAGAAACCCTATTTTTCTATTGCGGGAATAAAACAAACGAGATTTGTTACCTTCGTAGCTCTGAAAAGGACTGATTATCATGTAGCCGTGACCGGGGCTGGTTATCGTGCAGTCCTGATAAGGGCTGGTTATCGTATAGCCCTGACAAGGGCTGGTTGTCATTCAGCCCTGAAAACTACTTTTGTTTTAGATGCAAAATGTTTAAGCGTTTTTAGAATCCGGAGTCTTTTTAGCTCAAAGTACTTATAATAACGCTATGTTGTTTATCTCAACCCTACCGGGACAAGCAACATTTTTGTAAATGCATCTAATACATACTGAAGAGGGCCAACATTAAGGCCGAAATGTAAATATATTTTTTAATGTCAAACGACCGTACCACCAATACTCGTACTATTTCAAATTCTTCTTCAGCGGTCAAGAAATCTTCAAAAATGCATCAGCATAATCATTTTAATTTGACTGTAATTTTTTTTTTTCTCTTTGAAATATTTTTTTACCTCGAAATGACCTTCAAAACCTCTACTGCAAATATCATTCTAAACGTAAAATTTCCCGCTTATTTTATTCCTGAAACATAAAAATAGGGTTTCTACCGAAAAAATTAAAGTTAACCTTCAAATTACCTTAAAAATCGAATGCAAGGTCACCGTTCGATTTCCATCTCCATGTCCTACAACTTTCATCTCTACCATTTTGTTTATTGAAACCTTGTCAGAGAAATTACGTACGTGGATATTGATTAACTGACTGCTTGACTTTGAAATGATTTTCGAAGCTCCAACAAAACGCATCGTTCTGAACGTAAAATATCCCGCTTTGTTTATTCCTGCAATAAAAAATGGGGTTTCTACTGAACAAAATCAATATTGACCTTCAAATGACCTTGAAAATCGAGACTGTTTCGAAAAACGTCGGCTGCCTCTGGATAGGCTTGCCCAAAGTCCAGATCAATTTGCCTTATCATGCGGAGGGCTAAATAAGGTGCACAAGACACCCTGAAGGTCACTGCGTTTAGTTGATAATCAGAGATTGGTTCAGTTAACCGAAATCGCCATACAATTCTCTGATAATCGCGGTCACGCCGGTCAATCAAAATTTGTCTGTGCATCTAATTGACGTCTTATGCGACGCGTGAAAAACCATTTGTAGCTTCGTTGTGGAGCATGAATTCTTTGTGACCCCATGATGAGGTAAATAAACTGTTATTATTGGAAATAAATTAAAGTTGTTAATAAATTATAGATTCAAAAGTGTTTCCAATTCTTGGTGTCTCAGCCACTGGATACCTGATCCTGGTTCCTTAATATATCTTAATGTGAACTTCGTTCCGTACCGTTCTTCGGGCTCATAAGTGAACAAAGTTTTTTTTAGCGATCCTGCCAGGATCCGGTTCTCCATCCCTCGGACATTTTCTGTCCACGCAAGAGGACGGTACTCTCGATTTCGGATTACCTGGACGTGAGACCTAAGTGATTCGCCTTTCGGTCGTACAGTGAAATTGTAAAACCTCGAGTGCTCTTTAGAAATAAATCGGCCGTACAGCATTGGGATTGTGCAAAAATTGGGCGCCATCGGAAAATCGGGATTTCCGCTTCCAGTTCATTTTTCCACATGTGTGGACTTTTCTTTCTCGGCATCGGTCCAAATTTATATCCGGCTTTTCCCCGTCACAGAGCGAACACGGATCCTTGTTCCCCACTTCTTTGAAAAGCCTATCCGAGGTCTGTAGTCCGTCGCTCTGAAGGCGGGGAGGCTATCCTGCCCTTTCACGACGTACAACTTTCTTCCAAATTTTTCCGCGTTAGCTAGTGCCGTGCACTCTTTATCTACTCATCGACCCGCGCCAGATCATTCCTAGTGCACTATCTCTTCAATTCGCACTCTAATCGGCGCCTACCGCTGTGGGTCGTCTTCGAGTTTCAATCCAACACATTTAGATAGACGCTCCGTCGTCCTTGCGCCTCAGTATGCCTAACTCATCGGACTAAGGGAGTATCGAAGAATTGCTGGCCTCTCAAGAATCAACCTTCGGTAGCTTAACACGGATCGGCATGAGTCGAACGAGAGTTGCAAAACTCCACAATCGCAAAATTGCATGCACGCCGCACCTATCATGATTCAACATGGAATTTAGGCCGCCGTGCCCATGTATGCATTTTCTATTTGGTAACTGATGCTGACCGCTCAAATGTGCATTTTACCGAGTCTCGCTTCCAAACCGCCGAATCGCTATATATTGACTTAATGTCTGAAGTTAAGGAAGCCGTATTCGCCGCTTCACCATCGTCGTCATCGCAGCTACTTTAGCCTGATTGTTCATCAACCGCCTCAAGGACACCTATTCATGATCTCTTTATGTCTATGATCGTAAATGATAGATATGTGAACATTTTCATGTAAAGCGCACTTTTCTAATAAACGATATATTATCGAAAAACATTTACATTCATTTTTCGAAATTCTGATAATTAAGAGGAAACCGGCCCTCATTTTGCGCGAAATTCGCCATAAATCCGTAGCAATTCTAGGAGCTCTTCAAACGCTCGGACTTCCTGTGGAACCATGAGATGCGTTAATCGTATGCGTTACTGTGAGTAAGCTCGATCCTAGTTCGCGTAAAGCCTGGTCGTTTAACATCGGTTCTAAAACAGAATATTAGACATTCAATGAATTAAAAGAATTTATTATAAATCCAGCTCGCGGATGACAAGAAGCTACCGACTCTGGCACCGGATCGAGCTTAGCCGCACGCTACGACGGTGGTGACAGATCATCATTGAGATCAAAGTCTCAATTGCTGCCGCATGCAACGATCGCATCTCCTTGTAAATGTGTATGTTGCGCGAGTGATCATGCGCTGAATCAGTGCAAGCGCTTTAAAAATCCATCGGTGGACAAACGGTCGGAGACTGTTAAAAGAAATCGTTTGTGAGCAAATTGTCTTAACTCGCACGTAGACAACAGCTGTCCCAGTAAATTCACGTGTTTTGTTTGTAATTGGACTCATCATACGGTGCTGCACCGAGAGCAGACTACTCGACCGTCGCGCGAAACGATAGTTCTCAAACCCTCTCGGTCCACGCCGATCTTAACCAGTCGGGCCAGCCTGATGACTCGAATTCAGTATTAATATATTGTGCTTCTAGTCGCCCTGTTCAACCAGGAAACATTTTGTTAGCGACTGCCTCAGTTAGTGTGGCTTCTCCATATGGTAGAACAATTCGGGTAAGGGCACTTATTGACAAGGGGACTCTGTGGACGTTTGTATCAGAAAGCTTAGCTAGAGCGTTAAATTCACGATGGGTACATGTTATCACTGAATCATGCCGTGAACATTCAAATTTCTCCGCGACATTCGCGCACATCATCATTCCAGACCAATGCACTAGTCATAAAAAAGTTGACGGCCTACGTGCTGACTTCAAACGGCGACTTGTCTGTCTGGAAACACTTGGATGGTCTTGAATTGGCCGACGACAACCCGGGAAGTTCTGAGCCGATAGAAGCGTCCGGTGGTTCTTGTCAGGATGGGCTTCCGACCCCATTGGTATCCTGTCTATGCACACTTATGTGCACCATTGCATTGAGCGCTTGAGCGCATTGAGTTCTTTGGAAACGTCACTCAGAAAGTTTTGGGAAACCGAAGAGGTTCCAGCTTCAAAATCTCTCTCCAAAGAAGACGACTATTGCGAACACCATTTCATGAGTACACATTGTAGTAACGATGATGATCGGTACGTCGTTCCACTGCCATGTCGCAACTCTCCCGAGATCCGCATTGGCCAAATTCGCCTACCAGCAGTTCGTACGTTCACGCAACTTGAAGCGCGACGGAACAGAAGTCCGGAAGATCTACGAAAGTCAATCCCACATGTCACGCGTAGACTATTTCCCGGATAAGTTCTCGGTTGTGTATTTACCACACGGCATTGTCGATTAATGACAACTTATATACTGGGCCAAATCTCCAAGCCGAGTTGAGCGAGGTGCTCATGCAATGACGCACTTTTTGCTTCGTTCTATGCGCGGACATCGCACAGATGTCTCGTCGACACCGAGGAAAATAATTGATACGCTCTTAAAACTGCGTTTTTTCGCTGCTCGCAGGCTGTATTATTTCCGGGAAAAAAATCACAAATTACAGTCTGAGAGTAATGTTCCGGCGAAGAGTCCGTTAGCGCCATTGAAGCCTTATATGGGCGACAACGGCATTCTGTGAATCGGAGGGCGTCTCCGGCATGCACCTACATTCGAAACTCAATACCCGGTAGGGCTCAGAGCCCACCCATCTGTGACGATTCTTGTCCGTCACATCCATTACTTTTGCCATCATGGTGGAGTTCAACTTACGCTCCAGACTTTAAACCAGACCGTCTGAATCTTACAAGCGAAAAATATTATTCGGTCTGTAATTTTCGGCTGTGTCTCGTGCAGACGCCAGGAAGCATCGCTTTCTTATCAACTGATAGGAGACCTACCAGCTCCTAGCGTATCATGACCTGATCGCCCCCTTTTGCATTGCGGCGTTGAGTATGCCGGGCTGCTTCAAGTACGTCTCGCAAGAGCTCAGATAAATTCATGGCCGCTTTCAGAAGGTTTGTATTGCGACGCGATCGGCCTCAATGTATGTATAGCAATAAGAGTACGACCTGTGTAGGTGCTGCATCGGCCTTGAGACAGGCATTTGTCGGCGTTATCAATGCAGAGAAGTTCCAAGCTCTAATAGCCAGTGATGGTATCGAGTGGTAGTTCATATCCCCTGCCTCTCCGCATTTTGGCAGACTCTAGGAGGCCGGGGTGAAAATTGTGAAGCACTACGTGAAACGTGTACTTGAAAACCACACGCCGACATTCGAGGAGCTTTCTACGTTGTTGTGCGAGATTGAATGCTCTTCAAATTCGAGTCCTTGAGGCTCTTTAACCGAGGATGTGGAAGACCTTAACGTATTGACATCTGAAAATTTCCTCATAGGAACTCCTTTAAACGCGATTCCGGAGCTTTCACTTTTATCGATTTCGGAAAACCGATTATCTCGGTGGTAGCTCAAGCGCAAAATACTTGAATATTTCTGGCACCTCTGGTGCACTACCTCCTTTCCTTGCAGCATCGTTCGAAGTGGAAATTTATGTCCAAACCTCTGTCGGTAGTACAGCTAGTTCTGATTGAACAACCAAAATTACCAGACATGAAGTAGCCATTGGCCCGCGTGATCAAATGCCATCCTGGAGATGATGATGTCCCAAGAGTAGCTACTGTGCGCATCGCTGTGATCACGTTATTGAGATCAATTACGCAACTGGATCTTCTACCGACCGACCTAGAGTCTTCTTAGTACCTAAGTTATTTTTTTTGGTCTGTAAGTAATCTAGATCGTGGCGGAAAGCGATAATGTTAATTTTGAATATGCGAATTATTATGTTCGGCAGGGCCTCACGGCGGGGAGGAATTTTCGGTTTTGTACCCCGCGCCTGAATAATATGTTCCCGCGCTTTATATTCGCTGATTTCTGTTTGCATTGTGTATGCAGTGATGTGCAAGCGTAGTCTCCATAGGTAAAACATTCCAGGACTAATCCCACTGGACAGCACCCAACCGAGCACCGTGTTTTCCGCGACTGGTTAGGTTGCTCAAGCCTTAATCAACTCGTCTAATAACAATGAGCCATAGATTCTATAATCAAATTAATAGGGTTAGAAGTTCCGGGATCAGGATCTGCAAGTGTGAGGTTAGACAAATGAGGCCATTGTGCAAGGGATGATGGCATCGACGGCCACGCATGACGTCAGTGTCTTGACAACTAGAGAGTGGGTGTGGAACGATGGGGCGTCAGCGCGCGAAATCATGATATCTGCGGCACGACTGATTGACCCTGCTATAATTTCACCGATTTCACTAATTGCGATAATGCCAGTCGATAGCCGAGTGGTTCGAGGGTCAAGTGCATTTACTGCATTCTCCGACATAAACGTCCAGGAGAACGTCCGTAAGAACAATATTATTCGTCTCCGCGGGCTGTTCGTCTACTTTGGAGAAAATCGCGGAACTCCGGCTCGCGTTCGGTGTAGGAAAGGTCGTAACCAACGATTGCTCTCGGTGCAGCAAGGTGATTATAAACATAGCACAGCTGTGTGCTCAGACAATTCGTCGCTATATGCGAACCGAGACAGTTAAAAAAAGTTTGTGACGTTTCACAAAATCAGCTCGTTTAAACACAGTTAAATTCTTGAAACGTTTTCAACTATACAACTCTTGTCGAGTTGCTAGGTGTCTTAGAACACTTTAAATCAACGCTTGATCCAGAAACATTTTGCTGGGTGGGCGTACAGCAAGTAACCCATGTGTTTGGGTGTCAATGAAATCTTGCAATTCTTTAAATTTTGGATAAGCCTTGTTTGATCTTGGACTAAGGACCCAGCGTTTGTGCATGTCAGGATAAGGCTTCGAACTTATGAAATAAACTAAAATTGAATCTCAGGGGTCAAATTGTTTCCCAAATGATTTTAACGAGCCTATCACTGAAACGACCTTATAATACAATTCGCGCAATTCACTTAAGGACTCTTTACGGAACGCCTGAATTGAAAACACAGTGTTCAAATGATTAGAGATAATGCATCTCTTATTTAAGAATGTATTCTTCAGTACGTTCTAAGCTACGAGAAAATTATCCGAAGTAGAATCAAGATGTTCAATCACCGATAGGACTTCTCCACTGAGGCATGACTTTGAATAGTGTATTTTGCGAATGTTGTCCATTGTCGCGTCTTTTATAATAATCGAGTCAAAATAATCCTAGAAGGAGTCCCATTTGCTATACTCACCTGCAAACTTCGGAAGCTCGATGCGTGGTAATCCAGATGGCGGCCGAACAGCTGCTGAATCAAGGTGCGAATTATTAAGAACGATTGTAGTGTCTCGCCGTGTTACGGTTAGCGCTTTTTCAATGTTCGTAAGAATCTCCAAATATATCAACTCCGCTGAGTCATACTGCTTTTGCGCAATATACGGGTGACGTTCCTCTAGGTCCGTGGCGACGTAAACCAGGCTTGCATGAACGTGTTGACATTTTTGCCATTGTGTTTCGAGATACTTCAAACAAGAACATTCAACTCCGGAATGGTCAAATCTTCTCCTTGAGGAAGAATCGCACTTATTCATTGTATGCTGTTGCACTAAATTGTCTGAATAGATATTAATTCCTCGAAAGTAGCCATGTCTGGTTTCAATGAAAAAGTTGACTGCAAAAGTGAATGGTGAGAGAACGACAGTAATTTAGACATTCGCCAAGAAAGACCGATTCCGAACTTTGAACAATAGTGCTAGTAATTAACTTAACACGTAATTCCTTGTATCAGTCGTGTAAAACTTCGGTGAAAGCGACGGTGAGCGAGCGAGTTCAGGCGTCGAAATTCGGCGGCTTGAACTTCTCAGGGGAGAGCTAGCCGGAGATGGAGAAGTGGAATCCTACTACTAGTTCCAAGTGGGGTAAGTGAGCTTGAATGTGCCAGGAGAGACATAAGCGAAGGGCTGCGCGTCGAAAGTAGGGATACCAAGCGCAAACAACTTAGACCACGCTTCTTGAATGTTCTAGAAGCTTCTACAGAAACTTCTGCGGAAAATGTGAATTGATTCACGACACTTGCGTTGCGACTTCCGTGGCAGCACTAATGTATGCATCTTTTCACGTTTACAGGTACTGTTTCTAATCTATAATCCAGAATCCACGTGTGTTCCAGCTGCTAATCGAACGATCCTGGCAGGATCGCCAATTTATGTCGCGAAATAGGTTTTGCGCGGCAGGTAGAAAAAAAAAGGTCCAATATCAAATCGATCACGTGAATGGCATGCAGAAAATTGCTGTCGCGGAAACAGAATGCGTGGAGAGAAATAAGCCTCCATAAGACGTCTTCAAGTCGTTTGTTATCAAAACAAACTATTCTAGTTTTAACAAATGTAAGGAAAATATTAAACCTTATAGTTAGTCGACTGCGTACGTACAAAATTTAAAGGCGGCGAGAATTGCGACGTGCGACCTGCCTCGTTCACAGTTCACTCAGGACATTCGAGGGAGAGGCGTGAACAACCGGATACGCAAGCGAACGCTACGCGCGACATCTGTCACACAAATTACTAAATTCTCGCTGAGGTGAATTTAATACATTTACCGCGGCATGACATAACAACATGTTTAATTTAAAGAATTAGTTTTTTTTAGAGAAATTTACTTGAATACACACATTTTTGCAGCGCATACAATTACGAACATTTGAACTTCAAAGGCGAATAAGGCCTATACGCGCGGCGCCGCACGCCGTAAAACGCTTACTTAAACCGCTGTACTTCTTATCTGATATCTGTCCCAGAATTTTCTCTGCGGGAACTTCAAGTCTGTAAATCTTGCTTTCTATTGAACCCAATTTAAAACATGTAAAAACTACGATTTTTGTCAGAAAATGCAATTTTATTTCAAATCTTTGTATGCGTTGATGCCAAAAAGTTATACGCCTTTCAAAACGGCGCTGTAAGCGCATCGGATTTGCGGGTGGTATCACTTGACATGGAATGACCCTTAAGTAGATTTGCTATTAAATATTATTGGATGTTATATGTCCGCATATGCTACTCTCGTCATTAATATTAATTGCTTCGTCGTAAATGTAAATGCCATACCGCTTTATATAAAAATGCACAGATATAATATAATATAACCGAGATTTTTTGTCAACTAATTTAATAAAATTCATAATAGAGAATAAAATTAAATTAAAACAATTACAGGAAAAACAAGTATAGACAGTACGATTAAATAATCTTTCAATCATTACAAATTTATAGACTTTATATAACTGTTTATGCTTGACTTTACCCAGAACAATATTACTAGAAATTTGATCCAGTACGGGCATAGTGTGCGTCAATGTTTAACCTACAATGTTAGGTACATACTGGGGCTGCCGCTGATCAGTTGTTTTCTTATGACAAGATAAAGAACTTAACGAAACCTAATTTCAAGGTTCTCAGAGCGCAATTTCGTTAGCATCAAGCTTTGACGTGTTCCGCTACAAAAATGTCATTCCGTGCAGTCGACATAAATACTTATTGACTGGACTTACAGTCCAGTACAAGTGTAACCTGTCGATAGCCTGGCTGGATTACATGAAGGCGTATGACTCAACATCGCACGAGCTTTTAAGTTTGTTGCTTAAACGCCTTTATGTCCACCCAAACATAGTGAGAAGATCAGAGAACCTGACGCCTCTTCACAAAACGCGCTTTGCCATGACATCGGGCAAGCGTAGAACCACGTCTAGACTGGTTCAACTCCAAAGAAGTGTCTATCAGTGAGATTCTCGGAGTCCTCTGCTTTTCTGCATCTTACTATTGCGTCTATCCGTTGTCCTCCGGAAATCTCAAGGGTACATGTGTGGGCCGCCTGGTGTACCATTTATTCTGTATAATATAATTATATGCCTCAGGCAAAGATAAATTACATCGATCTCTGAACATCGCCCTCACATAGGTACTCGAGAGATATAGGTATGAAATGCGGATTGGACAAATGTTCAGACGATCATTTGCACAGAGGAACGTCAGACTCCATTAACAACGGTATGGAGCTCGTCGACGGACAAGCCTCAGGGCCGAGGAAGCCTACACATACTTCGGAGTCGGTCTGAGGCATTGTCCAGGATGTGCAGACTGCTAAAACGAGAATAGTTAAGAAATACCGGCGCATTCTCCGTCAGATCTGGTCATCAGAATTGACGGGGAAAAATCAGGTGGCAGCCACGAATATGTTGGCCGTTTCACCAGTGCTCTCTTCATTTGGAGCACTGAAGTGGATCGTTGACGAGCTAAGGGGTCTTGACCGATGCACACGGTAGATGATTTGTATGCAACGGAGTTTGCATCCAAGATCTACCGTGGAACGGCTGTATTTGCCCTAAAAATTGGGAGGTCGTGGCCTTTTAAGCCTGGAGTGTATGCATGACCGATTGGTCCTCGAGACAGCTTGCGACGTGATTAATCGAACGGAGGATCCCCTGATTATGCTAGTTCATCAGCATGAAATTGAGGGGAAGGGGCGTTTTTGTACAACGCGGCGGAACGAGCGGCGCGAAACGTCGGTCTGGTTTTCAACGTGGGACATAGTGGTGCACAGGAAGATGAATCAGTCATCAATCTGTGCCCAGTGCGTCTCAAGGCTAACTTACGGAAGGAACAACTCTGTATGTTGGAGGGAAGTCATATCGACAAGCCATTGCTTGGACATGTCCAAGAACTTGGCTTGTCGGCAGAGATGGCGTTCTCGTTCTTAAGATCAGCCGGCTTGAAATCCGAGACCGAGGGTTTTATCTTCGCATGCCAGGATGGGGTCATCAATACATTAGCGTATCGCCAGAACGTCTTACACCAGGAGGAACAGAGTACACTTTGTAGATTGTGTAGATGTCATGCTGAGACACTAATGCATCTTTCGGCAGCATGCCCAATATATGCAGTTTCAGCATACATCGAACATCACAATGCGGCTCTTCGAGTGCTGTATTACCATCTTCGTAGCACGTATGGTATCGATGCAACCCCAGTTTAGCCGTACGTCCACACTGATATTGAATCCTTAGTCGGGAATGAATCGTGTCGAATATATTGGAATTACTCATACCCGACGAGCAGGCAAATATCAGTCAATAAGCCTGACATCGTCCTTGTTGACTTCGATGACAAATCCATCTTCGTCATCGAGTTTTCTGCACCATCAGAAACAAATATAGTCAGCAAAGAGGACGAAAAACGAATGAAATATCAGGAATTCCTGTTCGAGATTCGCAAGCTGTATCGAGGATTCAAAATCAAGCTCGTCGTGCTGATAATTGGAGTGCTGGGAGGTATGAGACCAACTTTCCTCCAAAACATCAAAAGCATTCCGGCCTGTCGAGAACATGCAAATTCCATCGTAGGCCGAATTCAGAAAGCAGTGCTGCTGGGATCTCTCCGTCTACTGAGGTCACACGAGATCCTGTAACCACTTACCCAATGGTAGAGGGAGCGGTTACACTTGCAAAAGAAATGGCCCGGTGCAGCCTGCAGCGGAGATGGATATCGGAGCCACTTTTCTGCTGCAGACTGCACAAGTGGATTATTGAGGGCCAAGGGAGGTTAGGGTTTTAGTCCGTAAACCTTGCCCCGAACACCATGGGCAAGGGAGTCCGACACACGTGGGGTTAACCACCATCTTCAACCCCATATGGTGCCCAATGCATTTCCCCCTCCGTAAAAAAAAAATAAGGGGGCGAGATGGTTACGATGGCTAAGGCGTCCGCCTTGATTCGTAACCTGAACGTCTCCGAAGGTTCTGGGTTCGAGTCCCCGTGTAGACAATTTTCTGCGCGTTGAATTAAACTCAGTACCAACACTGCAATCACCTACCTCATGGTTTGGGGCGTGGTTGCAGTGACATTTCACGCTGATCTGGTAGAGATTTGAGCAAAAAATTCTCAATTTTCGTACAGATTGAGCGACATAAGAAACCAATGTTGTTGTTAAAGTTATTATTGAAATAATAATAATAACAATAACAACAACAATAACAACAATAACAAAAAGGGGCCCAAAGGGAATTATGCGTACCACAATGCAGCTGTGCAAAAAGCTGCATTCCAGCCTATCTTCTCAAATGGCCTACTCTCACCTCCACGTGTGCTTAATAAAGACGGGGGGCCCTGAACTCTTAGCAACCTTGCCAGAGATTGGGTAACCAACCCCGGTGGATGGCGAGGTAAGAGACAAACGAGAGAGGCATAACAACGGGGAGTAGGGCCAACCACCCCACTCCCTTTAAATGCGGTTAATAGAAATAGAACGCGCAGGGCTCCTGACCATCGCACAGTGTCAGAAATCGCTAATCTAGGAGGATTGTATTCATAAAATGAACCATTTGTTACTTTAAATATCAAGCGGCTCAATATTATAGTTTTTTGGGTCGTTGAATCCGAATCCATTGTCCAAATTATGACATTAAAAATGGCCGACCCAATACGGCGGCCCAAAATATACAAATTCCATTTCACCTTCTTAATAATTTGTACAATTATGTTTCTTGGGTCGCTGGATCAGAATCCATTGTCCAAATGATGAAATTCAAAATGGCCTACCCAATATGGCGGACCAAAACATACAAAATCCATTCCACCTTCTTAACAATTTGTACAAACAAGTTTATTGAGTTGCTGAATCAGAACCCATTGTCCAAATTATGAAATTCAAATTGACCGACCCAATATGGGGGCCCAAAATATACAAATTCTTGTAATTTTGTACAACTTTTCAATTCCTTGGTTATTAACAAATGCATTAGATCTATACGTCTGTGTACTGCTGTTTATATAAATACGAATAGGTGTATTCAATACAAATGCACTGAGAAACATTTCCTTTTATGATCATAAACGTAATAATGTCTAAATATTTACAATTTAGAGGAAACTATGCTTAAATAGAAACTGTTCTTATAACTGAGAACCTCCCTGCAAGAAGGGGGTACGCGCGGATTTGGCCGGAAAAGTATTGTACAAATGACCAATTCGTACAATTGAAAAAGTAGATAATTGTAGAGAATTTAGATACGCATATGTTTCTCCCTGACAAAAATGTCCAAATTTTATAGTTTTTTAAATAAACGGCAAAAATGTTATTTTGATTTCATACAAAAATTTCAATATTTTTTCACTTCAACTTACGGTAATGAATTCATTTTTACAATTTGGGAATGGAAAAAATACCAAATTGAACGCAAGAGTTTCCCGCGTCTAACGCAAATAGAAAATTTTGAAAATCTTAAAAAACAATTATGAATTTTTTCCCGTGAATTTCTGAAGAACGTGTTTTGATACATTCCAACGCTTCGTTTAACGGGCGAATTTTAAGCCTGGATAAGGTTGCAGTGAGAAAGTTGTTTACTAAGGGTTGTTAAAGTTTTCTGGAAAATTTCACTTCAATAGCTTTTAAGTTATGCAATTTTTAAGTTGTTACCGGCAAGTGCGTCGCGGTAAGTGCAAACAATGGACGGAGAATGACGCATGTATATACGACGTTCTCGGTCCATTGTTTAGACGTACCGCGAAGCGTTTGCCAGTAACAAATTAAAACCTCCATAACTTAAAAACTATAACTGGAATAAACATGAAATTTTCAAGAAAATTTTAATATACCCTAATAAACAACTTTCTCACTGCAACTTTTTCGCGGCTTAAAATTCGCCCGCTAAACGAAGCGTTGCAACGCTTTGGTATGTAACAAAACACGATTCTCAGAAATTCGCGGGAAAAAATTCATAACTTTTTTGTTTTTAAAGATTATCTAAATTTCCTTTTCGCGTCAGACGCGGAAAACTCTTGCTCTCAATTTGATATTTTTTCCTTTCCCAAATTCTCGAAAATGAATTCACTACCGCGAGTTGAAGTGAAAAAATACTGAAATATATGAAATTAAAATTACATTTTTTACGTTTATTAAAAAATTTTAAATATGGTCATTTTTGTCAGAGGGAATAAAGATGCGTATCTAAATTCTCAACAAATACCAATTTTTACTTTTTCGATTGGAGCACTTTTGAATATTGGTCATTTGGACAAAACTTTTGCGGCCGAATCCGTGCGTACTCCCTTTGCATGGAGGCCCTCAACAATGCTGGAGCGCCGTTACGAAAATTAATGCATTATTAGTTTACAACTTGAATACAAGGAGCGTCACATTTGATCCTTTCTCGGTCGAGAAATTAAATTCTGTCGGTACATACGCAAAAGAGTTGATGCTGCTACATGAACTAAGTATAGTTCTCAATTGAAGTTTTATTTCTGAAAATTGATATCGTATTTTTTTTTGCATGTTTTAATGAGCTTGTTTACTTCTTTGGTTTGAATTGTCTTCCTCTTTAACTTTGAAAATTTCGCGTAGTTTTTCGTCTTAATTATTTAGATTTCCAATGTACGTGGAATTCTTTATTATTTTTGTCCTGCATTTCTTCGTTCATTTTTTAATTGAGTGATATTTTTTTGTCTGATCTGCGCATATAATAAGAATTATTCATTTTTATTAGTATTGAAACAATTATGACATCCATTTCACAAAAAAGAATTTTTGAAGTTTGGAAATGTGAAAATGGAGACAATCGTTTTAATGCGGTATTGAGTTTTATTTTACAATCAATCGGTAATGATGTTCGACTTGGAGAACTGAATAAGATGATCCGAAAGTTATGTCTTAAAATTAGTCAGTAATGGATGAATTCACAAAGGCACACAGATAGCTTTATAACATTTAATTCTAACTGGTTAGATGGAAATATCGACTTTTCTCATTTCTTAATTTCGACTTCTTCTGATAGTAATGGACCATCATCTTCTGGACAGCCAGCTAAATCGTTTAGTGACTGTTGTCCGAAAACCAAAAAAAGGAAAGTTCAACCTCTAGTAGAATCTACCACATTAGAAGAACTACTTTTAGCCGCCGAAATGAAATGCGTCAAACCGGGAAACGGGACTCTGCGAATGTAATAAGAACAGTAGCGACTGCTCCTCCTTCATTCGGTACTATATTAATGAAGGCCATTTCGCAAAATATTGAAAAGCCTCAGAATCTTTCACCCGACAAGGCATTAGCGATGATGATCGATACTAATTTGACCACACATGACTATCGAACTCTGAGAGACTACGCTAAAGATGCAGTTTCTTCGTTATATCCTTCCTACGATCGTGTTGCAGAAGCTAAGCGGTTCTGCTACCCGGAGAATATTTTTAGTACAGAAACGTGCGCTGAATTAGATGTTCAATCACTGAATAATCATATCGTAGAAAGACTATGCACCGCCCAAAAAGATGTAATTTCATCGGTCCGGATACAGAAATCACTCAGTACACCAAAGCCCACTCTAAATTCCTACACACCCGGTAAACAATTAATTATATGTAATCACATATAGTCAATTCTTTCCTGGGAACTCACACTAGAGGGGGTTTGGAGTCGGTAACTACCGTGGAAGTGACGAGCCATGAAGTCCCTGTCTCTGGTATGAGACGTATATCGCAGCGAGCGAGCGCGCGCACAAACACACACACACACACACACACCCACACACACCCGCCGCAGTCTTGCTGGTTCCTTCTAACGGGCGCGTTTCCAGGTGGCGGATCGGGGAATGCTGGTAAAAGGTATCGGAGAAATAAAATACCCGACGCGGACCAAAGAACTAGCTAGGGGAAGGAACCCTGAACAATAAACCAAGTATGGAAGATCAGCTGCAGATAAAAGCTTACGGTGCAGGGGTCGGATCCCCAGTACCGGCGTCGGGTACGAGAGAGCAAGCGGGCTCTCCGGCGTCATTATCAGGCAACCGCAGTGTTGTTTGGGTTGGTCACTCGGCCCCAACAGCATTAAATGTTACAAGTGACACTCTGACAGGAAAGGCGCACGAGACTGTAAGTTTCGAGCGCCTGGAAGAGAAACTTCAGCTCCTTGTGGAATTTATCCAGGAAAAGAAAAATCAAGCATTGGTGTACCAGCTTCAACTGATCGGTAGAGCAGCAAGAAGGGTTCAGAGTTTGAGGACAGAGAAATGGGCACCGGCCACCTTCGATCGAGAGATGTTCCTTTACAGCTTGGAACAGATGGAGGTGGAGGGAACAGCGGAGGAGAGAGCCCAATGCCTCACCCGAGCTTTAACAGCGGCCTGCGATGCCTCTATGGCCGTGGAATCAAATCCTCGCGGCCGACCGCCGGTTTACTGGTGGAACGAATACATCGCATCTATTTGTCGAGAGTGCCTTCGGGCTCGAAGGCTGCACCAGAGAGCAATTCATAAGCCCCGGTACTACCAACTGGCCGCGAAATATGAAAAGATGAGGAAGAGGCTCAAGATTGCCATCAGGGCCGCAAAAAGAAAGTGCTAGCAAGACTTTTGTGAGGAGGCGGACCATGACCCCTGGGGTCGACCGTATAAAACGGTCATGAACAAGATCAAGCCCAGAAGGATATTAAGCACCGTTATCCTCTACGGGGCATCGATCTGGGCTGATGCCATGAACACCCGTAAGAGGTATGGAGCCTCTTGATGGCGGGCCTACAGTACAGCCACCCTAAGAGTGGCTCGCGCCTACCGGACTGTATCGGATATCGCTCTATAGGTGGTCGTGGGACTTCCTCCTATAGACCTTTTAGCAACCGAGGAGCCGCAGAACACCGAGAAGGCAGGGGCACGAGGCAGAACATCGCCGACCAGAGCGGGACCACCGTAGATGGTCCAGAAGGATCAAGAGTGGCAACGAAGATGGGATTCACCAGAATCGGGGGGATGGACCCACTGCGTCATCCCAGATATAGCTAAGTAGACGGGCAAACGACACGGACACGTCCCCTTCATCTGACCCAGGTGCTCACCGGGCACGGCTGCTTTCGCAGCTACTTGCATCGTTTCCGCATCTACCAAAGCGCGGAGTGCCCGGTATGTTCTGGTGTCGAGGAAGACATGGCCCATGCTCTCTTCCACTGCCCGAGATTCGCAGCGGCGCGAGAGCAGTTCCGGAATTCGAGACTCACAGAAAGGGTGGGACGCGGTGGTAACCATCGCTACGTCCATCATCGACATGCAATGAATTCACATGCACATGAATTCCAATAGGAGGGAAGAAGAAGGTACCAACATCGGCCACACTTGAGGAGCAAAAACCTCGGCGCGACGGAGGGCCTTCTCAGGCATAGACTGCCCCCCTCGAAGTAATGCCTTGCGACGGTTGCCGAGGGGGAATCTCAGTATAAGCGGTGGTGGCTTTAGCGGGTGCAAGCTCCGCACTCTTGCTGGCACCGGCTGGCAGGGTTGGCTGGTAGAGCTTTCCATTGTCGCTTCGGAAAAAACACACACACACTCATACACACACACACGCACACACACACGCACGCACGCACGCACGCACACCCGCACGCACAGGTGACGGCGAGGGGAACCATCTGAACAAAGCACCCCGAAGAGATGTAAGCCCGACTGTGCAACCTCCACGTGGTGCATCTTGGGTAATTCGAATGCCGGCGGTAAATAACCAAAATAATATTATAATTTTTATGATGTTATAATCATATAGAACTATAACAGACAACTCTTTGGTTTTCCACGAAAATTGATAAAACAATCATCATTTATTCATTTAAGATTTTTTATATATATTTAAAAATATTTAAAAAAAGTCTTCGCCATTTTGGATCCGCCATTTTTTGTGAAATTTTGATATCAAATTCGTAACCAGCGATCTTAAAAACTAGAAACGCATATTTTACTTTCATGAATTTCATTGATAATCATGAAATCCATTTTTCACGCACGACGCGTGCCTTGGAAAATTGAACAAATATCGAAAGCTCATATATAAATCAAATTATTTTTAAAGGGTGCAAATTTGCGCGGGATTTCTCTTCGCAGTCTACTAGATAGATGATCACAGCATATTCTAGTTCTAGTCCGAACCTGGGATCTGGTGAAATAACTAGTTTAAATGTCAAATGAAAAATTGTTTTCTGTGAACAAAATATTTTAAGTTTCATATTTCCAGTACATTATGTAGACCGTTAAAAAAGTATTATGTGATGATGTACTGATTTGAAAATAGACGGGATGGTTGGGGCTTACTCCACTCCTGTCATGGGTTTACCTTGTATTAGATTACTAATCAAGCGACGACTACCAATTAAATATGTTTTACTCTCCTGTACCCGTACTTTATCATTATCGGCATTTATTTAGTTATTATTTGTATTTCTGTTTATATTATATAAGTGGTATCCTCTACCCACAAGAATTTTGTATATATTCATATATTAATTATTAATAAATTGAGAATTGGGTTAATAAATAATAATTTATTTATAATAGTGTAATTGAGGAATTAACGCAAATAATTAGTTTATGAAATTAAAAATCGGTTGTATATTTGTAAAAGAATTCTAAAAGTCTGAAAAATGGTATATCCAAAATTAAAGCGCGAGCAAAAACGAGATTCAATTTCCTTTCTGGCCAAAACAACTTAAATTTTTAATTCGTTCTTGCTCAGAGGAATATTTTAAGTCATCTTTGCACTCACAATATTGTAATTCAATTTTTCCCTCAGCCCATAATTTGTTTCGTTTTTGTTCTGGAATAATATAACAATTCACTTTTTCTCGCGGCGGATTTTTAACCCACTTTTCCTATCAGCATGTCACATAAGAGTAAGCAATTTGTAAGGCGTTTATTTCACTCTTTATTAAACAGTATAATTGTTTTTTTACCCCGATTGAAGGTTTTAACGCAATTGAACTTTTTAGAATTGCGAATCGCAGAAAAGACTATAAAACTAGAATTTAAAGTAGACTCGAATGTTAATTAAAATTACATTGCGATTACTATATTATAGAATGTCTATTGATGATCATTTATGGAGAATATTTATTTGTGTTAAAGATAAGACTGTAAAATTATTGAAATTTATCTTAAAATTTTATTTGCTTTAATTTATTTTAGGTTGGATTATGCGAAGCTTTACAAGAAGCAAATGAAATGATGGAAAAAGTTAACGAAGGAGTTGCAAATTATTTAGAAAAAAAACGACTCTACTTCCCTAGGTTTTTCTTCCTCAGTAATGATGATATGCTAGAAATTCTATCTGAAACGAAAGACCCACTTCGAGTTCAACCTCACTTGAAAAAATGTTTTGAGGGAATCGCAAGACTTGGGTATTTTTCTCACATATTAAATTTATTATGTTAGAAATGTAATTAAATTAATAAGTTATAGAAGCAATATAAGTTATTAAATTATTCTATTTCTTACTTATTAATATTTTAGTTAGTATTATCATACAAGTTTCGTCGTCGAGAATATATAAATACAGAGAACTAAGTAGTATTGTTATTTTGTTGCATACAATTATTATATACAGAGTTTATAACTTACCAGAAGAATCAGAAATATTGAGTAAAAAAGGAGTACAAGAATTCGAAAAAAATATCTACCAACGATTAATCGGGGCATACGTTCACATAAAAATATAGATCGTGATTCTCGCAGTAGGAAAAGGAATTCAGGCGATAATCGATATTAACCCTTTGAAGCATACTTTTTTTTACGCTGAAAATAGCTGAAATTTGTTACTCGGGAGTTTTAGAGATCGTTGATTATGAATCTGACCTCAGATTTTCTAAATTCAAAATGGCGGATCCTATGTGGCCGACAAAATTGCAAAAATTCACTTGATCGAAGTGAAATTGGGTACTTGGGGGTTTTCGCGATCACTGATTACGAATCTGACCTCATATTTTCAAAATTCAAAATAACGGATCCAAAATGGCCGACCAAAATGTAAAAACAAGTCAGATTCACTCTATATTTCAGTCGGCCACATTGGATCCGCTATTTTGAATTTTGCAAATCTGCGTCCAAATACGTAATCAGCGATCCCGAAAACTCCCGAGAACCCAATTTCACCTCGATCAAGTACATTTTTGCAATTCCGTCGGCGATATTGGATCCGCCATTTTGAATTTTGAAAATCTGAGGTTAGATTCGTAATCAGCGACGCCGAAAAACCCCCGAGTATCCAGTCTCGTCATATTTGAGTGATGTTTTCGTCTCCATATATATTTTCCGTAAAAGATCCACCATTTTTACACTTTGTTTAATTTTTTTAAGCAATATAACATGATAATTAATTAAAAATATTGATTTATTTACGTTCCCTAACATGTTCTGGAAGTAAGAAAGCAAAAATTGCAGTAAAATCAATTAATAATTGCCTTAAATATGTAAATAATGATTACAAAAAAGTGCAGCATATATGTAGCATATATAGCTACACCATGCTTCAAAGGGTTAAAGAGAAAATTCGCGTAGACGTGATTCCTATTAATGAGTATATTCCTCATCTCCTTCTTCTAATAATAGAAGCAGTAAATCTTATCACTACTGATTTAATACCGATTGGAAAAAATGAAAGGCATTCAACATATAACGTGGACAATGAATCTATGACTCGAGATTTTTCAGAATCTATCGGTAAAGCTTGTAACGATATTAACAGTTGGATTATTTGATTTCGGAGAACAAATAAGTACATTCCATCATTGGGTGCGCCTTAACTTTTAAATAGAAATTTTCAACAAAATGTGAAGAATTTATTTCAAATTTTTCAACTCCTCGAAGGTGGGCACACTTAGAGGAGCGATACCAATCCGTTCTAAATTCAGAAACACCTAATATCCTATTTATACAATTTCATAGGAAAAAGATCGTTATTGAATTATTTATGTATTGTTTATTTTTATGAGCGTAAACCTCTAAAAGGGACCGTCACGGATCGCACTTTGATAGTGTGGGATTCTTATTCGCTACAAAACCTCCTATCCTTTCAAAGGCTAACGTAAAGGAACGCCACGCAGGAACACCTTTCAGGGTTTACACGACTGGGCGGCACCTCTATCATTATCATTCCTCAGTAATTGGAACTGATTTCTACAAAAATTCCAGGGGTCTCTCATGATCGTCTTCAAGCAAGTCATGTACAAGTTTAATTTTGTTCGGATGGAACTGTAATTTTTTTTCTAAATTTTATATGTAGATCCAACACTAAGATCATATTGCCGGCTTAATTTTCTAACGGTGAGGATCTTCAGTAATTGCGAGAGCAATATCCGGCTGCTTTTCTGACGTAGTTGTTATAACAGGCCGACCCGACTTAGGGAGGTGGTCTACATTTCCACTCAAATGAAATCGTGCAATTCTTCTTTATACAGTCTACTTGGATATCGGTTCAACCCCTTCCCTAAATGTGTCGTTGAAGAACCGCTTCACGTTTTCATTAGATCTTGTGAGATTTCTATAGCATTTCATCATCAGAATAAGTATTCGTTCACGTTCGGTGAGAGGAGCCATATTATCTTAAATGAAGGAAAAATCTACGACGTAGAAGGGAACAAAATCTTAAAACCCGGGATAAGGGCGCTTGATTTTAAAATTACAAACATGAGCTAGGGTAAATAGATTTATTAGAGAATGATTGATTGTGGACAAAATTAATTTGCATCCTGCCGTTACATAGCCATCGGACAGGATACGATCTTAGGAGTACAGTATACAATAATATTCTCTCTGCTACTTTGTAGCAAACTTATACGTATTTCATTTATTGGAATAAATCCGAAAGAAAAGCAAAGAGCTTAAGGTAAACCGAATTTTTCAGCAACATGATGGAATAGAACAATATGGTTGACAAATTTATTTCTACGGTATTTTTTTACAAGGAATTCAATGGTTATAATGAAAAAATTATTCAAGCATTTTTGACCGTTATTTAATTTTTAATTTTCGATAAAAATTTAATATTTCAAAATCCAAGCGTATTTATTTGACAAATATGTTTTTACAATTGTAAACAAAATTTCATTTTTTTATTAATTTTTACTATTTTTTAAGCCATTTTTTAGAATAAAAAATTTGTTTTTTTGTATAAAAACAATTGAATACGGAATTATTACTAATAATTAATAATAAGAAAATTATATACACATTTTAAAGATTTTTTGGAAAACTTCTATTATATAGAAATAGACGTTTATGGGAGTTCTATAACATTTATCGAATGCGGGCCTACTGAAAAACTGTTTGCTTTCTCTGTCAGATACCACACTCTTACAATATTTGTGAAAAGTATGCCATTTACCTACCGAACATAAACAAGTAAATAATGAATAATACAAATTAATATGTAGTATATATATAGGAAACGGTCCTGTAACTTTTGAAAGATATTTCGAATCGTTGAAAAACGTGAAACGATTTTAAAAAAATTTATTTATTCTGCGGGGTTTCAACCCCCCAGCCCCAAGTGGGCGCGTGGGGCACGAGGGGGGATGAATATCTTAAATGGTAACATAAGTCTAGTGGGGGCTCATTTGAAAGGTCTTTTCGAAACGAATACAATACACTAGACATAGATGCCGTTATGTGCTCTTGTCGGGGAAGTATTCGTCTTTTGAAATTTTTAATCTCAGAAACCAATATTCGGATCCAACATAGCACACAAAATTCTTAGCACCCTCCTCTTTAACACGGGTTTGGGACTATCAATGGCAGATTTCTGATACTTTTTTTTACATTTAGTCTTTTCCATTATTTCACGTGTTTCAGCGATTTTCGAATTTTTTTTTTCTACAGGACCGTTTCGTAAAAGTGTGTAAACTGTCGGATATCGCGAGAAATACAGGTCGAATAAAAAAATAATCATTTTTATTGCAGATTTCGTTTGTTCAGAAAAAGTTACGTAAATTTTACCTTATTATTATGATCGTTTCAGTGGATACATGGCGCTGTAATCATCGAAATTAAAATTATGCTAAAGTGTTAAACTGGTTCAAATATTAAAAATTTAGTACGAGTTTCTTCCAATACGTGCAGTCGAATCACAAAATCTTGCGAGCCTCAATAAGTACAGTATGCGACCCTGCTGAAAAAGATTCATGTACGCAAGAATGTCGTTTTCGTTGAAGGTGACCCACAGATTAAACATTCGAAATTTCTCTTTGCGTGTGATAGAACTTTCAAGTTTTTCACGACTATTTCGTACAATATCTCGTTGGCAGATGGCAACATTCGTGTACTTCTTAATTACGGCTTTCTCGTAAAGGAAGTGCATTTTGTTCAGAATATTCTAACTGGAAGATCGATCAAAATTTATATTGAGTGTGACTCGAATGAAACGATAATTTTGCGCTTATTCGTACGACAATTTTACTTTTAACTTTCTACCATTATAATTTCTTCTTATTTTTTTTTCATTTTATCACTATTTACTCAAAATTTCTTCAATTTTTTAAATTCTCTATTCAGTCTCCTTGCTTTTGATATAAAATGTCTTTGGCAGAAAAAGAAAGAATCGAAATCCTTATTCTACAGGGATGTGGTGATAAAAAAAGATCTTACGTAAAAGTCGCCCAACATTTTAATGATACCATGTGCTTGTGTTGCTGAGGAGGTCCATACTTCAGATAGGAAGATTGCGCAACAACCTGGTATCGGCAAATCGCCAGTCCATGAAATACTAAGATAAAATAAGTTTCATTCATATAAAATAAAATTTGTGCAAGAGCTTTCGGAAGACGATTTCGATCGCAGATTAGAATTTTGTGAGGAAATGATCAGACGGTATGACGAAAATGAGTATTTAAGTTCTGGATATGCTTCTCCGATTAAGCTACTTTTCAATTGAGTGGAAAAGTTAATAGACACAATATGCGATATTGGTCAGACGAAAATCCTAATTGGATGAGAGATACCCACACACAACATCCACAGAAAATCAATGTTTGGACTGGAATTTTGTCCAATCAAATTGTTGGACCTTTCTTCGTTGAAGAGAATTTCATAGCTGTGGCGCACTTAAATTTAATGATTACCTATGTTATATAAGCAATCCAAAATATTACTGGTACAGCATTTGACAATATCTGGTATCAACAGGATGGTGCTCCGTGTCATTTTGGTTTGATTGTACGCAATCGATTGAACACAATTTACCCCGGGCGTTGGATCGGCAGGAGAAGTTCGATTGAGTGGCCACCAAGACCACCGGATCCAACTCCTCTGGATTATTTTTACTGGGGTTTTTTGAAGAACAAGGCGTACGGAACAAATCCTATAGACATTGATGAGTTAAAATAAAGAATAATTTAATGTTCTAATTCGAAATCTAGTAAGTAAATGATAACTTCTATGCACGATCGGGATATTGTCAAGTTGCTGAAGGACATCAATTTGAACATCTCATTCAGTAGTTGGCACAAGCTTAATAAAATACTAGAAATATTAAATCTAAAAAAATAAAAATCATTACTATTAGATTCCGTAATCCCATGGCTTTTACAATGAAGCTAAATTAAAATGCCTTAAATTATGTGTTTAAATGTAGAAAAAAAGTTTAAAAGAACTCCGCGCTGTGAGAATCGGGAAACTTTGAAATAGTCAAAGGCAAAGGATGCCACTACAAATTTCAAAAACGGTATCGTCTATTGCAAGTCTGCAACTAACGAATTGCATTATCCGGGTACATTTCAGAAAAATGTTTCGATATTTTATTTCAGCCATTTCAAAATAATAAAATGTATGTATACCCAGATAGCAAAATCTGCCGCTGTCTGCAGCAGTCTGCAGGAATGCCGACAGATTTGCATCACCTGATGCAAAATCTTGCAGCAGGAGCGCAGCAAAATTTACGCTTTCTGCGTCATCAGAATGCAGCGATTTTGCAGCAGATTATGCAAAACCTTTGCAATGTCTGCAGCAAATTTGCAGCAGACCGGGCAGGCCTCAGTTGAGTTTACTATCTAGGGAATATAGGAGTCTAAATGCACACAAATACAAAGAGGTCTGTTGGTGAGACGCATACAAACGACGGGGAGGCAGCGTGCATGTGGAGAAGGGGAACCTCTCTCCGCCAGCTAACAGGGATGAAAGCTTCGATTTCAAGAAAGGCAACAAAAAAGGCGCTGCAAGCGCCATCTGACGCATCCCCCTCACACCCACAAGCTGAACTAAAGCCGGTGCCGTGGCGGCGTCAGTCTTTGACGCGATCGTTACCTGTTCGGTTGTTTTTTGTTGTTTGGTGCGATTTCCTTATCCATATTTTTAATAGAATAAATATAAATAAAAATAATACATGTTCATGCTAAACCTTTCCTTCCTTTCGATATAAAACTAATCATTAGAAAGCAAACATTACCCACGTTTGCTTTCCCAATACATACATATTGTAAATTTTCATGGCGAATATTGAATTTCCAAAAATGTTAATGTTTTTCTTCCCCGGTTGGATAAATTTACCTCGCTCGATGCAGTTTCAATTTTTAACAATATATGGAATTGCAAAACTACAGAAAGGATTGTAAAAGAAATTAATGTCGAGATTAACTATTATTTTTCTCTTTTGTTAATTTTGTTGAGGTTATGTTGCTTCGACCAATCGATTTTGCCAGAATTTTCGCCCCCCACTAAGCGGCACTTTTGCTAGTGAAAATGTATAATTATGCGTCTCGCCGACAGATGGCGCTTGCAGCGCGTTTTTTATTGCCCTTCTTGAACACGGAGCTTTCATCCCTGTCAGCAGCCGGAGATTCCCCATTCTTCACATGTACGCTGTGTCTCCGGTGTTTGTGTGCGTCACACCACAGACCTCTTCGCATTTGTGTACATTTACTCCCCTATAATCCCTAGGTAATAAACTCGACTCAGGCCTGCACGGCCTGCTGCAGATCTGCAGCAGACTTTGCAAAGATTTTACAAGGCGCAAAGTTTGCTGCAAAATCGCTGCATTCTGATGACACAGAAAGCGTAAATTTTCATGCATTCCTGCAGCAAGATATTGCAGCAGCTGATGCAAATCTGCTTCTCTTTTGCTATCTGGGTACATGGGACATTCCACGTCAACCGAACACTGCTCTGCCCACAATTAAAAACAACAAAAAACTACGAATGAGGGCTCATTTTGCAGCTCAAGGTCTATACTTTCGAATGCCGAGTGCGCATTAGCAAAATCCAAAATGGCCGCTCCAATGTGACGTCCGGAAGCTCTTAATTTGTTGGAAAAAATTTTAAAATTTGCCTAAAATAAAAATTTGGTGCATGTTTATAGTACCTTTTATGTTATCGGATGTATTTTACCTCCGAAACTGGAATCCACTCATCACCTTATCTTTTTTTTAACCTCAAAAACTGGTAAAAATAGATCTTTTTTAAAAATGGTTTCGCTTAATTCGACAATTGTCAAAACCTTCATTTCTTCAAAAGTTACTAGATTAAAAGTTTTAAAAGTCGTTTATGACAGCTAAAAATTGATCGCAGCGCCATCTATGCCGAGTGTTTTGAATTCGTCTCGAAATGACCTTTCAAACGAGCCCCCCCTCGATCCATTTTGCCATTTAATATATTCATCTTCCCTCGTGCCCCAAGGGGGGGGGGGGTGCGGAGGGTATTAGAACCCCGCAGAAAAATAGAAAAATCGTATCAAGTGTTTCAGCGATTTTCGAAATATCTTTTCTTTCAAAAGTTACAGGATTGTTTCCATACTTTTCGGACACCCGGTATATACAGTGATGGAAAAAAGTTACGGAACGGTTAAATATCTCAGCGGGAGTGCATTTTGGGGGAAAATGTTTCAGACAAAAGTTTAAGGATTTTCTCCTGGCTATTTAATGCTACCAGTGAAATTGACCCTGAACATGATCTTGAAGTTTATTTCAAGGTCAAGTTTGTTTTTTTAAATGAGAACCACTATTTTTGACACCAAATTCGGAAAGAGCGGGAAATTTTTCGTCCAAAATGATACTTTATAATTTGCTAATGTGACCTTCAGAAGGTCAAATGTTGAATCGTCTGGAAGCTTTTCTGATTCATGAGCACACAAGTACTTGAGTAGGACTTTTTCTTTCATGAAAGTTTAAAGGGGGAAAACAACCTGCATTTTCTTAGAGACGAATTGCCAATCCTCCTAGAAAATGTATCTTGCAATATTCGAGAAATTATGTGGTTCCAGCAAGATGGGGCACCACCTCAAAGATCGCGGAATGTAACAGCTTATTTAAAGAAGCAATTCCCAAACAAGTTCATTGCAAGCCCTTTTTAAGTTTGGCCCTCACGATCCCCAAATCTGACACCCTTAGATTTCTTCCTTTGGGGCCATGTAAAGCAAAAAGTATATGCAACAGAGCCAACAACAGCAGAGGACATGAAAATACGAATACGACAGGTATGTCAAGAAATTACTCTCGTTGTTCTTCAAAGAGTGAGTGCGTTTTAAGAGAGCGAGTCTTAATCGTATTAATAAATGTATTGAGGTAAATGAAAGAGTATTTGAACACTTACGTTAGACAACAACTTAGACACTCACCCACATACATACACACACCCGCTCACTCACACGAACAGATGACGGCAAGGGGAACCACCAGATCAAAGCACCCCAAAGACATGCAAAACCGACTGTGCGACCTCCGCGGGGTCTATGTTGGATGACGCTAACGGCAGTGGTACGGGGACTTTTCGAATTACACGCTTTTCATCTAAGATCGGTATTCATTTTGGCCTTGAAAATACCCCTCAAGGTCAAAATGGTAAAAGTTCGCTGGCACCAAAGCTTACTCATGTGTTTAAAATGGTTCTAAGATAGAGTGAGGGGCAAAACAACAAATTATAAAGTATCATTTTGGACGCAAAATTTCCCGCTTTGTCCGAATCCGGACTCAAAAATAGGACTTTCTATTTTAAAAAATCAATGTCACCTTCACATAACCTTGAACAATGATATCAAGGTCAGAACCAATAATGCACAATGATTGCCCCCTTTGTCCTGAAAAACTTTTGTTTAAAACACTTTCCTTTAAAATGTTTACTTTTCAACATATTTCGAGTGAGGGATTAAAATGGGACACCCTGTATAAGCAGTCAATATTTATATCCTGTTTATGAAACTTACAAACTTTTCATAATGTTTATTTCCAGGAATTAATTTGATTTGGCCATTGTGTTACAAAAATATTATATTAGCATACCCATACGGCACGTAATATTGCAGTAATATTGCAGCAACATTGCTGTATCAAAGCAATATTATAGAAATTGTGTAATATTTCAGTAACATTACAGCAACATTAGACGAAAATATATCACGTGGTAATGTTGTAGTAATATCACGGTAATCTTATAAAGCAACATATCACGCGATAATTTTACAGTAATATTACGGTTATATTACACGGCAACATATCACACGGCTCTATTGCGGTAATATTACTATTATGTTGCACGGAATATATCACGAGGTAATGTTTTGGTAATATTACGGTAATATTACATGGAAATATACCACAGGGTAATATTGCAGGAATATTGCGGTTATATTACACGGAATTATATTACGCAGTAATATTGCAATAATATTACTATTATATTACACGGAAATATATCACACGGTGATATTGAAGTAATTTGTCGGTTATGTCCTACGGCAATATATCACGAATTAATATTGCGGTAATATTACGGTAATATTACATGGAAATATATCACAGGGTAACGTTAAAAAATATTGCGGTTATATTGCACGGAAATATATTACACGGTGATATTGCAGTAAATCTTTCTTGATAATGTTCATTGCTGCTTTAACATTTTCTGGATTTAGGTTGTCTAGCCCGGGGGCCTTTCTGATTTTGATTCTATTGATTACTTGATCTAGGTCTTTCATTGTGAATGTTGTGTTTCTGTTAGCGGTTGGTATTTTGACGTTTCCCCTTATTTCCATCTGTTCAGCTGCTTCCTTTGCCACCGTGTTGTCCGGAAAGAGTCTGTTCAGGACTTCTCCTGCTGTGGTTTTCCAATCCAAGGTATACTGGTCTTCTATCCTTATGTCGTTGGCTACTTCTTTAATCTTGATTTTATCAGTTTGTAATTTGTAAATTATACTCCAAGGATTTTGATTGTCTTCATAAGTTGCGAAATTCTTCCAGCTTTCGCCTTTTGTCCGACTGACCTGCTTTGAATAATTCTTTCTTTTAGTTTGGTAGACCTGGTATAACTCCTGCCTGAGGTCACGATCACTTTCTATATCGAATCTTCGTCTGGCTTTATATGTTTCTGTATTCAATTTAGTAAGCTCCTCTTGTCCACCACGGCGCGCGTTTGTAGAGTCTTTTCTTTTTGGGTGCTGCGAGGTTGATTGCCTTTGTTATACTTTGATTTAACGTTTTGATGGTTTTAATTAATTCTGCTTTACTGTTGAGACTGATGTTAGTGTTGTTTCAATCCAGTTTTAGCGTGTCATGAAAAACTTTCCAGTTAGCTCTAGCTAGAGAATATCCAGGGTGCGGCCCCTCCTGTTCGTCGTTTGGCCAGATTTTCTTTTTAGACTTTTCGTTTTGTCGTCTTAATTCATAGGTTATGGGTAGATGATCGCTAGTGATTCCTTTATATCTCACCTCCCAGCCCATGATGGCTTGGAAGCAAGAGTTACGTCTACGTTTCCTGTGTCTGCTTCATTGGCAACGGTGGGACCGCTGTCAATTGCATTACAAACAGTGAATTGCCACTGTCCTATGAGCTCCTCATTGGCTAGTTCGAATGCTTCCCACGACCCAAATGCGCCAAACACGAGTTCTAAAGCTCCTTCGAAATATCCGTCAGTATTAAAAATGCCTGTGCAGTCTGACCCTACAAATGCTACACAAAAGGCATGCCCAGTTTATACGTCACGCGAACATTCAATTTATAAATGTAAGCGATTCAAAAAAATGTCGATAGCTGCTCGCGCGGATTTTGTACAACGTCATCAATTATGAACGAATTGTTTAGGTGGGCATTATTCAACGTCATGCTCCTGCACGACTACATGCTTCGTTTGCAGGCGTAAGCATCAAACGATGTTGCATCGGCAGCAAACATCTGGGACAGGGTCACCTTCAGTAATCGACAGTCAACCTGCTCTGTCCTCTCCCTCTACTTCACAAAGACTCACTGACAATGACAGCAACGTGGTACTAACCCATATGGTACCCAATCATCCCGTCAACCCTTCCGGCATCATGCTCGCGACAGCGCGAGTTCGTGTACACTCCGATGGGGGCCGATCATTAATCGTACGCGTCTTGCTCGATCAAGGCTCCATCTGAACCTTTATCACCGATTCGTTGGCGAATACCCTCAAATCGCGCTCCGTCCGTGTCTCTACAACCGTTAGCGGAGTGGGAGGCACATCAGCTGGTTCCGTCACCAGGGCTGCGGAGATTTATCTCTCCCCTGTCTACTCTGATGAGCCGAATTTTTGTACACATGCCCTCACGATGAACATGCTCATCCTTTCGGTTGAGGACGCACTCTGCGAACAACATTTTGTCGCTACCCACTCACGCGATGCTAGTGGCCGATTTACGGTTCGGCTTCGTCATAATCCGGTTAATATCGGAGAATCACGGTTAGCCGCTCTGGCTTCCGTTAAGTCGTTAGAAAAACGGCTATCTTGGCACATCGAAGACGAGCGCGATTACCGAAGCTTCATGGAAGACTATGAGCGTCAAGGTGACGTGGCTCAGATTGCCTTACGACCCCAAGGAGTGTGCAAGGAATCTAGCACTACGACTAATTTGCAGGTAGTATTCAATGCGTCCCACATCACGTCGAACGCCACGACCCTGAACTCGCATCTGTTGCCAGGTCCTAAGTTGCAAGCCGAACTTAGTCCCGTCCTACTGAGGTGGCTAACATTTCGGTTTGTGTATTACTCGGACATTATGAAATGTACCGGAAAATCTGGGTCGATTAGCGCGATCGGGATTTTCAGCGGATTCTCTGGCGTCCACTCTGGATGCTCCCATCGCTGACTATCAATTGAATACGGTCACGTTCGGTGTGCCTAGTGCTCCTTTCCTCGCGCTTCGCATGCTCCGTCAGCTAGTTGACGAAGTCGGAGCTGACTACGTGCATGCCGCGCACGTACTCCGACACGGTCTTTACGTCGACGATCTGCTGTTCGGATCCGATGACATCGTCACTGCTCGTCGAATCCGTGATGAACGCAAGTCAGTTCTGGGAACGGCTGGCTACACCTTACGTAAATGGGCGAGCAATACCCCCGATTTGCTCCGCGATATTGATCCAGCAGACCATGGTGGATGACAGGATCAAGATCTCGGGATCTCGTGGCATTCGATCCCGGACCATTATCGGTTCAAGATTGACCTTGTGCCCACCGCCGGACTTACTAAACGTGTGCTACTCTCCCTGATCGCGAGACTGTATGCGGTCATTGTCCCCGCCAAGGTACTAGTCAAAGAATTGTAAATGTTGACCCTCAGCTGGGACGATCCTCTTCCAGCAACAATCACTGAGCGCTGGAATCGGTAATACTTCGATCTTCCTGCGCTAAATAATTTAGAATACGGCATATGCTGCAGCAGTCTACGTCCGAATCGAAACAAATGGCGAGTCCGTTAAGGTCGTACTCCTCATGTCTCGCACTAAAGTTGCTTTGATTAAGCAACTGACCATTCCGCGCCTGGAGTTGAGTGCCGCGCTATCGCTGACTCGCCTGATTGTCTTTATGCGTAAAGTGCGTCAATTCGCAGCATTACCAGTCGTTGGCTGGTCGGATGCGTCGATCGTACTCCACTGGATACAACAGCACCCATCCAAGTGGAAGACGTTCATTGCCAATTGCGTTGCAGAGATTCAGTCGACTTTACGACATGCTAGAGGATCACGCACCATTGGAAAGCCGAGTACTAGTGGTCACCGTCACAACTGCTAGTAATTACACTTTCGAGACACTTGCGGTCCGCACTTCTAAATGGAATCGCATCATCCGCGTCCTCGCTGGGGTTTCAACAAATGAGTAATTATCCTGCGCCATGCGTAATTTGCCTGATCGCCTGTTTTTGCACTGTGGCATAGACTATGCTGGTCCCCTTCAAGTGCTCATGGACGGAAGTCGTGGTCGGACCTCATAGGCTGCATATATTGCACTTTTTGTGTGCTTCGCGGTAAAGGCCGTCCATCTAGAATTAGTATTGAACTATTCGGCTAACACCTTCATCGCGGCGTTTAAGAGATATGTCTCTCGACGAAGGGCTCCCAAGTGCACGTACAGCGACAAAGGCACGACATTTACCGGCACTGCTAAAGAGCCGGCTCACGCATTTAAGCTCGTCACAAAAAATCTGGATTTTCGCGCAATTCTGGCTAAGGATGGCACTTCATGGTCTTTCTTCCCTCCGGCGTCCCCCCATTTCGGTGGTCTTCAGGAGGCCGGTGTCAAGAGCATGAAACACCACTTGAAACGGGTACTTGGAGAGCACACTCCGACATTCGAGGAGTTGATCACCCTATTATGCTAAATCGAGGCCGTTTTGAACTCGCGACCTCTGGGACCATTATCCGAAGACATAGACGATTTAAGAGCTCTTAACCCTGGACATTTCCTGACCGGTGGACCTCTGACCGCTGTCCCGGACGAGTCCATCATTTCAATCTCATTCCACCGGCTGACACGTTGGCAAGCTTGCCAACAAATGTAGGAGCATTTCTGGCGTCTATGGTCTGGAGATTATTTGCTCTCGCTGCAACATCGCCCCAAATGGAAATTCCAAAAAGGACAAAATTGCGGTAGGCAGAAACGTCCGGATTCTTAAATGTCACCAGGGTGCTGACGGTCTCCCGCGGGTCATTACGCTGCGCCTGGCTACGACTGAACTTGTACGTCCGATTACGCAAATATCATTGTTACCCATGGATCTAGATTAAGTATGTTGCGAGGCCTGCGTGGCTCACGGGGGCGGTATGTTAAAATTTATAGTTTCGCGCCTACGGCGCTTGGCGAGATTTCTAAATCTGGCTTACTGCAAAACGTATATTGTTTCCGGCGATATTTCTTAGCTTGCAGTGCTACATTTCGCATAACAGCAGTTTCACTGCAATATTATTGCAATATGTTTTTGCAATATTACCGTAATATTGCAGTGTTACTGTGATATTGTTGTAATATTACGTGCCGTCTGGGTATTATTTATGTTTATTTTATTTTGCAATTATCGGCTTTGTGGCTCAGGCGGTAACGCACTACGAAGTGGTAGGTCGTGAGTTCGATCCCCGTCCGGTGAACAATTTTTGGAATTCGTTTGCAAGCAGCAGCTCGCTGTTGGTAAGACGAGCCACGTTATTTGTTTATTCACATTTCGAAAATATTGTTTACCTGACGGAAATCGACTCATGACCGCTGCTGTACTTTGGGTTAGGTTTCTACAGCACCTACATTTCATATACAAATGTGAAGTATGGCGCCATCTTCTTAAGTCGATCTGCAGGTCTCGCAAATATTAAAGTCGAATGTATGAAAAATTGCGTAAAAGGGCAATTCTGCCCTTAAATAATAATTAATATATAAATAATAATGGATTTTTAACACACTTCAAAATAGCAGGACAGGTATCTCCCAAAAATAAAAAAATTCTTTTTGCCCGAGAAATTGAGCTAAAGTTGACGAACGTGCTTTCTTCACTTTGGACAAAAAATGGATAAGCAATAATAGGTGTTAAGGCAATATTAGGTAGTAAGATTGGCATTGTTAAGCCAATATGTAGGAGCATATCATTTAGAGCATAGGTTTTATCATGATGGGTAGCAGAACTGAACAACTTTTTGAGGTCATGTTTGCAGAAAATTACGTACAACTATTTTTGTTATGATACTCGAGAGAAATTTGTGGGTATAGTTTCATGAACTAGGTAGTAACGAAAATTATTTTTTACACTGTCGATTTCACTGGCAGGGATGAGATTATTTCGCAGAAGCTGTGGAGAGATTATGTATGCGCCGACTGAACCACAGATTGCTTGCACCCCACGAGAATTGCAAGATACAATGACGACATAGACACAGTATGAATATGGTTGACAGCTCGCATCCATTTTTTAAGGGAGAAAATATAATTTCAATAGGTACAGTAGTAATGGAAATGGCAATATTAATTATCATTGTACATAGGAGATCTGTTACAGCACGATAAACAAAGCATATAAAACATTCAATTCTCGAGCTTACAAGGAGATAAATGGCACCCATTGATTGTGACGACCAATTGTATGAAAATCGAAAATACCCCTGATCCAATTGATCCACTGCTGATGTTTTAGTATTTTTTGGATATTGATTCCTTAATATTACTAAAGACCGGTTGAGAAAATAAGATGGGTTGATACAATATATTTTAATATCATATATTGTATTATTTGAAATCGAGGATCTACATTGCGTCTACTAGACAAACACTTCAGCTTCCAGAATGGCGCCTGACTTGGAATGAAATCTTCTTTCAGTTTCGTGGTCGCAGGAAGGATGATGGCCTTGGGAGAAACTACTACACTTTATACGCTTATCACCAGCTTACGCTAATCAGCGTTCAGTTGGTGGCGATAATAAGCGTTCGGCATTGCACGCATCGGAGTATAATGTATTCGATATTTTTACGGATATAATAACATTTACTTATTTAAGCTATAACGTGGTATTTTCTATCAGTTTCAAAAATAAAAAATTACCACAGGTCCGGGTGCCGGATCGAGAATCGATCCCGGGACCTACCACTTGCAAGCAGGCGCTCTACCACTGAGCCACCCCGCCATGGACAATACTAAAAAAGAAAATATAAAAAATAACAGAAAACCATAGATCTTCACATTACGTTTGCCTCCTCGTAGTTAGAGTGAAACATTAAAATAATTTAATGGCTAAAAGAAGTATTTTTCATCTGTGAATTTTAACCTGACATACATATAATTTATTTCTGAAATTCAGTATTATATTCATAAATATTTAAGTTTCTTCATAAACTGACGAGAAGCAAGTTTAATAACAATTTAACTTATTTCAAAAATATCGTCCGCAAAATTGAATCCGACATTTTAATTTTTAAATCTGGCTTCAGACGAATTTAAAAAATGTCATCCATATTTAATCCATTTGAAATTCATAAAATCTCAATTTCTGTTAGCGTTCAGTGATCTCAAGAACCTCCGCATAGTCATTTTCAAACAAATTCTACACATTCCGTAAAACGTCTTCCGCCATATTAAATCAGCCATTTTTATTTTAAAGTAATAAGGTTGATTGCCGAAGAAAGCATCAATACTAAAGTTAAAGGGTTGTTGCACTGAATTGTAATCTCAGAAAGAGATTTCCATTTCCACATCATGGAAAGAATGTGTTTTCAACATTCGATCTAAACCGCACATATTCTTAGATCCCCGTTGCATCTGAAGACGTTGAAAAGATGGCTGTAATTATACCGTTCAGCTTTTGCACATTTTCATTCATGTCGCCCGTATTACGAAATGCTCGTATGATCGCACTGTCTCAGAATAGAAATTGAAACCTATAGGTATGTATACATGTATTGATTTGGAGCAATTTTCCACCGTCTTACCGCCCACTGGAACAATTTAAAAGAACGAGCTCCATATAGGATAGGACTTATTATCACAAGCGAGTTACTTTAAAAGTTACAAAGAGACTATACTTTAAATTTAAGTTTAACTTTAAGTTAAAGGCCTAACATAATTAGCATATTTTTTGAGAAATTATATAGTAATTATAGATTCGCTTACTTTGTTGGCAGGTTTAACGATAACTTAGAGATATATTCAATGATTAGCGATGAAAGAGAGGTTATAAGATTGGTGGAAATAATATCAACCGAAGCTGCTAGGGGTTGCGTCGAAAAATGGTTACTGCAGGTAAATACAAAACATTACTATATATTATATAAGATATACGTAATAGAAATATTTAACTTATTTTATGTTTGTTCTAGATATGTAATTGTTTTGTAGGTCCAGTGCCTGGACTTATCGCGGTTTATAAAAGTTTATAATTATCATTTCGAAATAAGACGTTGGTTATCTTTGATAGTGTTTTTCTCTTTTAAGACGAATCATTCTTACTTGCTACGTGAGTAAATTGTGTTTTGCCTAATGTAAAGTCAAACCACAGAGTAAGCTCTCCTCAGAATTTTCGACGAATCGATGCCGCTGCCGCTCTTTTACACGCTCTTATTATTAAAATTTTTCCGAGCCCTTATAATATTTAACTCTCATATCTTGTATCCACACTTTCAGAGCACCGTAGCTACATCTATATAAAATGTTCGACTGTACGTTTTTATCACCTGGTAACCAATGCTTTTTTTGGTTAAAACGGCCATGCTCATATTGCTTTTCTCTCCGCGAACTAAATTTGTTAATGATCTATGAGCTTAAAGAGTCAGATTCCTTAATCACCCACATTTAATTGACAATCTTTTATCTGTTACTCCGGTCGCCTAATAGTTACATTGCCTTCTGGGAAACCTGTGGTTTGACTAAATCTTATTTAATTTTGAGAACCCCGTAAGCTCAGACCCCACAAACTACTATCTAAGTTAAAAATTAGTTCGTACCTAATAAATACCAGAAGACTCCGCAAATATAGAAAAGAAATTTGACTTATAAAAGGTCTATACAGAAACTGACAAATATATATTAAGGTTTCTTTTAAAATATAAATTGTGAAATAATTACAGTTTTGAGAATAATTTACAGTTTTGGGAACAGTCCCCGAAATACGCTACTTAAGCAGTGGTAATTTCGAGGACAGCACACTTGGGTGCAACCAAAATTCTGGCTAGCATGTAGATTCTAATGGAGTGTCCTTAAAACTATCCGTTGTAACATATATAATCAGTGATCCAACATTTGAATTTTGTTTAAGGGCTCAAAATGTTCTTCTGGTCAAGCACCATCAAAAAAGTTCTGGCCTTTTGGAAAATCCAATATGGCACATAAAATATGGCTCCTGAAATCCACGTTTTCATGGAACATTTGACCAAAATGATAATAAACTGTTCTAAATTGATCAATTTACGGCTAAAAGCATATACTGTGCTGATCGTACGCTGTCCGTTTCACGAGAGTGAAGTGGGCCGCCAAACGTTAAGAGCGGGAGCCTCCCGCGCCAGCAGCATATCAACCCTTTGCGGCATACATTTTTCTGTAAACGAAAAAAGCTGAAAATTGTTATTCGGGGGTTTTCGAGATCGCTGATTACAAATCTGAAGTCAAAATTTTAAAATTCAAAATGGCTTATCCAAGATGGTCCACCGAAACGCGAAAAATTACCCAAACTTAATGAAACTGGGTTCTCAGGGGTTTACGGGGTCGCTGATTACGAATCTGAAATAAGATTGTGAAAACTGAAAATGGCTCGTCCAAGAAAGCTGACGGAAATGAGAAAATTTACTCGATCTAGATAAAATTGGATACTCTACGTACTCTGAATTTTAAATGTACAAGTCTGTGATCAGATTTCCTATTTAACGACCCCGAAAATCCTCGAGTACCCAGTTTCATCAAGATCAGGTAATTTTCACTATTCGATCGGCTATCTTGGATCCGCCATTTTGAATTTTCAAAATCCAAGGTCAGATTCATAATCAGCGACCTACAAAACCCCTGTAAACTAATTTTAGCACATATCTGACGATTCTTTTTTAAATCAAGACGATTTCGAAATTTCAGCCGCCATCTTGAATTTTATCAATCTATCTTACAAAACTGTTGGAGACGTCAGAAACCAACAATTTGTGCCCAGAACCAATCGAATAGAGCACCAATTTTCTTCCAAAAAATTGCACCACAAGTTTTTTGAATCGAATTCTCAATCTTTGTTTGGTTTCCAGCCTCCATTTTGAACCGCCATTATGAAATTTTTATAAGGCCACTTCGCACCGTAAAGGGTGGTCAATAACCAATATTTTAAGCCCAAGGTCATTAAAATACATCAGTTAGGACATGTCGAATCTCCATCTGAGCGATAATCGCAATGTGTACCGGGGGGGGGGGGGGAGTCCGACCAGAATACCCGAGAAGTCCGACCAAAAAGTGTCGACACCCATGTGCCCCAGTTGTGCAAGTCGTTGTCGAGCTGGCCGGCTGTCGCCAATCCTGCAACCCTACGCAGGACGATATTGGGTATCCTCGCCTCCTGTAATGCTATCATATTCCTGATACAGTTTCTAGCCATTGATGCTACCGTAAAAGACAGAAGGAGGAGGCCCAACTATGTCCTAATCGCATAGCCAGGAGTTGACGCAGGAAGACAAAAGAGGCACTTGACAAACCTGACCTGGACCTTTTCCAGATTATCCAGGTAATGCAATGGCCATACTAGGGCAGGGTACAGCAGGGTGGCCTTAACAAGAGAGTTATAAAGCGTGACCGACCATGAGTCGACACCCGCATATCTTAGAATCACCAGAACAGCGCTCGAAGCTCCGGTTGCCCTTGACATAGTATAGTCAACAGCAGAGCGATCCACAGTTGTAGAGGAAAACTCCACACCGAGGTACTTCAGTCTCTGAACCACACCTACTGGGTTGCCTTTGTACACGAAGCCAGTATAGCGAACACTGCATTTGCCCGGGTACTTAAATATGCGAATTTATGTCTTCTCCGTGTGCACACTTACATCGTTGAGATCGGAATAAGCAGCTAAGGCAGAAAGTTTTCGGCACAGATACGTCAGAGAGTACGCAAAAATGATGGGATCCGCAGCATACAGAATCATCAGGAGGTCGTATGGTGGGGTGTCATCAACACCTCTATATCCACGGGCAAAAATTTGAGACAATATCCAATATGAACAACAGAAATAGAAGTGGACTGTGGATCTTACCCTGGATCACGCCTTCAGATACCTCAACTATCTCTGAAGGGCCGTGTCGTATCCTGAACTTCTAATATATACATCTTGAATACCGTTGCACAATTATATAGCACTATTAATATTCTCATGAGCTTAGGGAGTTAAGTTTAAGCCAAGGCAGTTCGTGCGGGACGGAGTCGAACATTCTCCTAAAATCAATGAAGAGGATATAAAGTTTACTCCTGTCTGTCGAATAAATCGTGATGATATTGTCCGATGTACCAGGGCCCTTCCTGAAGACCAGTCGGGCTATTTCGAGATATTTCAGTGGGTACGAGGTGAACTGGTCACAAATAAGTTACGTAAATATTTTCGTGCAGTTGTATACCATAGCCAGTTCTCTATAGTTGTATGAGCCATCGGGAGGACCCATGTTATGCATCACAGAGAGAAACAGTTTAGACCTACCTTCAGGTAGTTTTTCAGACGATACAGAGCGCGGTAGCACTCGCCTAGTATCCTATCCTGATCGAGGCTCTTCGTTTGGCCCAGGTGACGTATAACCGATCGGCGACCCCAAAGAAGGTGAACTTGTGAGACACACAGGAAAGGTACACTTCATGGCGGAATTCGCTCCAGGTGATTGGAGATATTGGCTCCACTCTGTCCCCCGCAAACCTTGAATCTCACGTCAGAACTCCGTGGAGTCGCAGACCCTAGCAAAAGCACCCTGAATGGAAGATCGGTACGAATCCGTCTTCCGCTTGATTAGGTCATGGTAAATGCGTTAACATTCAATAAATTCAGACAGTGTGTCCACGCGATAATCGGAGTTGCTAAGTCGAGTGAGCGAGGAACGCAGGCTTCTACGAGATCTACGGCAGTCTCTGTCATACCATTCCGAGTTCTGCGAGTGCGAATTTGAAATGTCCATCGTTATAGCCATGCAAGACGTCTGAACTGCTAATTAAAGAGCGTACAGCTCGTCAAGAGTAAAATACTCAGCATAAGGGGGAAGGGAAGAAGAAAAACATAAACTTTTGCGAAACACTTGCTTCCGTTCAAACTGCAAGAAAAGACGGCTGTACCAAACAGTTTGTTCTGCTGAAAGTTCGAAGAGTCTACCTATAGGACGGACATCAAGAGGAACAGTAAACGAAGCTTGGCCCGAACCGTGCAACTCGCAGCCTACCTCTAAATCATTAATTAGGCATGCGTAATTGGAAGAAACTAAGTCCAGATCAATGCAACTGAACTCGTTAGATCCTAGGAATGATAAAAAAATAACCTTTTCAATTAAGATTAAAAATCGGTCTAATTTCATCGCGATTGATATAAGTTCCTCCTCGGGAATGCACCCGATCTATTGATTTCTCTATGGTGGGGCATAAGCGGAATTTAATTTATTTAATTTGTTAGAATCCGACTCACGTTACATCTGTTCATTATTATTATTATGAGCTCTTGGGCGAGAAAGAGCAAAAATACACTATAAAAATTGAAAAGGTTAATCGATAACATCTGTTTATCATCAGACGATAATGTCACTGTCTACCTTGTCGAGTGAGTGACTCATTGTTCGTCAGACATGGTAGATAGTTAACAGATGTCTTGAGTACGGAGGTTGGATTTTCGCATCTAGCGAGGTCCATCCTATTCTGTACATAAGACTTTCTATCGTGAAGAATAGTAAGCCGCGTACAAGGCAGATCTGCACCAACAAGCCTTGCGGACGATTTCAGTAGGTGCAGATCTGGATGAAACGCCAGAGGTGGAGTTCTTTCATTTTTTCAATGAGGGAATTCTGCTTCGTTCGTCTGATGATAAGAAATAATCTTTTCAATTAAGATTAAAAATTGGTCTAATTTCATGGCGATTGAAAGAAGTTCCTCCTCGGAAATGCACGCGAGTCGGCAGAGAGGGGGAATATGTAGATTTCTCTATGGTGGGGCATAAGCCGAATTTAATTTGTTTATAATTAACACGAAATACAATTATAGACAATTATAGCAGACCGACCACAAATACATCAAGCAGGTACGATAGCCATAACAGCTCTCCATTGACAGGATAAAAATTAAACAAAATATTTAAGAAATTTTGGTTTCTTGCATCATTTGTTTCCTACCGATAATAGTTAATTCTTTTTGTTAATTCTTCCAGGCAACTTTGTGTTCTTTAAAAATTCATTTAAAGTTGTAAAAATTTGCAAAAAGGCGACGTATGTTCGAAATAAAAGTGTACTCACTTATCTAAAAAAACACCACTTTTTTGTTCGCATTTTTAACATAAATATTTATCAACATACACGAGTATCATCATACGTTTTGAGAGGGCGTAACCACATTTGTAGATACGAGGGTTTTTTTTTCAACCATTTGTGGACAATTCTTCTGAAAGGCTGCGACATTGAAAATAGATGTACAGTAGACCATTTCAACTGGTTCAAACATTTTTGACGCGAAATTTATATCTGAGATATTCGGATGCGGGCAATGATAAAAAAATTACGAGAAGTGAAAAGAAAACCTAAAAAAATCGTAATTTTTGTTAAATAAATGCTCGTAGTTTGTTTATTTTTTTATTTGCAGCAATTTACGATAGACCATTCGAAAAAGCGTTAGATCCAAAGAAAAGCTTTATGGGTTAACAAGTTTTTGTTCGTACGACATTTTTTACCTCAATAAGATCATTAATATTTTTTTTGCTGATTCTTCTAGGCGAGTTTCTGTCCTTTAAGAATTCATGTTAATACGACGAAGTATTATCATAAATTTCCAGTGCTCTAAGTCATATTTGAAGTTAGGACAATTAATATCAAATATTTTTTCATAATCCTTTGGATACTCTGCGACATTGCAATAATGTTATAAAACAGACCATTCCAACATGTTTTTCCTAACTTTTGAAAATTATACAACAATTTAACATAAATAACATTGTAAAATAAAGGAATAGCATAATACATTATAAAGATGATAAAAATTAGTGTACGGTATTTACTATTAATTTCAAAAGCAAAATGCACCGCATAAACCACTTTTAATCAGCATACATTTTATTTTAGACGACTACGCATTTCAGCTTTCGTTTAAAGTTAATAGGATTAAAATATTTCAACGTGGACAAAATGCGGTTTTACTCTATACTTTTTTCCCGTTGCTCATTTGTATCATTCACAACTATAACGAACGGAGATTTCATTGGTCCGGTTAGCAGAAAAAGGGTTCCCTGGAAAAGTAAATGGAAATATATTTATTTCGTCACACTCCCGACCAGCAGCCGTACAAGAGCCATGGCGCGCTCCAATGTGGCTCCAAGTAGCGAATAGTATGGCATTGTTCAACTGGTCCGATTCGAAATTATACCGTTGAATTTTTGCTTCCATCACTGCCATTACGTGATTCAGCTTGGGGTGACGTTGTTCTTGGTCGATTATGGATGCGGATGACTGATGAGTGCTCCAGAGTTCGTTCAAAGTGTCCTCGATTATCTTTAATTTTTGACATGATCCCCGAGAATTCACAGGGACAAAATTTTGTTTAAATACTCGTTATAGATTGCACATTGATGGATCACTGCCAAAACTTCAAAATCGGACGACATACGTCCACTAATTACGTTGCGGCACAGCGCGTAGCTGGAATCGACGACAAAATCGTAAACAAATTAATACTCCGGTTGGACAAAAAGGTCGAAGGTCATAATTTTTATTTAAATTGAAGCTGGTAAAATGACTCCTCCTCGACGAACAATAACAAATGAGAAACTTATGCTTAAATGAACAATATGACACGCCAGTTCAGACATGTTAGTCATTTCTGTTACCTCTATTGCGCCCTACGTTTTCCATTTCAAGTCTTACAAATATTTTATTTCCTAATAAAATGAAAAATTATTGCGTATTTATTTCGGCATGGTATTAGTGACCTGTGTAGATGGGAAAAATTATTTTATCCTTTTTAGTCCATTTATAAAAACGTGGTTTTTAAAAAGAATTTTTTATTTATAAATTATTTTCTGCTTTTTAGTTTTAATAGGTCAAATTTTACAATCGATTTTAAACTATTGCATTTATAAACAATCTGAAAAGAACAGTTTCAAAATGAAAAGTGGTTTTAGATGACAGGCTCCTCTGGTGGCTTACACCGTCCAGAATCTTTGAGAATCCTGATGAGGTTTTCTCTCGCCAGAATCCGTGAGCTGTTGCAGCACTTATATATATGACACTAATTCATTACTGCTCCACTTGCCGTCGTGAATGAGTATATTTAGGCAAGGGAATTAATGACGTCAGTGGAGGACTTTTCCCGATTGCGAAAAGAAAACAAAGGACAAGCGCGACGGACGAAGAGGGGAAACGCCGGGCCCCCCGCTAAATGTTAAAGGACAAAACAACGAAAGAAAAACGAGTATATTGAAATGTATAGATTCAATCAAGAACGGAAAATAAGCGCATTTTTTTTAAACTTATTTTTTTTTTCATATAAAATTTAAATTTGCTGCAAATGTTCTTAAAACTGATGGAAACTTGTAATAAACGGTAAAAGAATGCATTGTCATCCAATTTTGGGCTATCCTAAAAGTGTCAAGTCCCTAGCTCATCGGTAAGTTAGTTTAAAATCGATTACAAGATTTGCACCGGACAAACAGACAGACAGACAGACAAGAATACGAGTTAATAAAAACGTGGTAATAAAAATTTAATAGAAAGAGTGAAAGAGATATGTAAGGAAACGAGATGCAGAGTAAGAATCTATCAAAAAGAGTCGAAAGAATTCTGGGTTAGGAAGGGGGTTAGGCAAGGATGTCCTTTAAGCCAGACGTTTTTTAATATCTACGTTGCGGATATATAAGATTCGAAAGAAGCAGGTATGTTCACATGAGTACGCGGATGACATAGTGGTAATAGCAGAGAAAGAAGATGGATTGAGAGCTATGATGAGAATGTTGAAAGCTTATATGGATAACAAGAAATTAGAACTAAGTGTCGAGAAATCAAAGGTAGTAGTCTTTAAAAGGGATAGGGGGAGACTTAAACGAAGAAACTGGTGGTGAGGTAGCGAAGACATACAGGAAGTTAACCCATTAACGCCCATGAGGACGCAAATTTTTAAGGATATTTCTTGGCATTAAAAAATATTTTTTGTTACAGTGTGCGTAAAGTAGTGCGTAAAGTTATTTTTTCGATTTTTGGGGACGCTTTACGCACCCTTGCAACAAAAAATATATTTCGACGCATGTGCAAAAATGTTTTTTGAACGAATGTGAATGCAACCCTCGCTTCCGCTCGGGCCGCAACCTCTCCCATTCGTAAACAAAACTTTTACGCCCTTGTATCGAAAACTACTATTATGTACGTCTTTTCGGTGCGTAAAGTAAACTTGTGCGTAAAGTAAACTTTACGCACTCGATTATACTTTACGCACGAAAAAGCCATACGTAAACAATATTTCGGCACACGTGTGTGTGTGTAAAGTTCTTTACGCATACGCCCTTGTATCGAAAACTACTATTTAAAAATTTGAAACAAACCATTTTCCACGTAAAATTGATCGCTCTTTCAGATTCTGCTATCAAAATTCGTTTGTAATAAACATGTAAAAAGTTATAAACAATTATTTACAAAAAAACACGATTTTTTCCTTAAAAAATGATTTTCAATCAATATTTTCATGTCGAACAAGGAAAGACATCATGCTAAAACCTCCAAATGTTGTGTCCTCGATGTCTAAGCTTCAAAGTTTCAAAATAACATACATGAACATTCAAGATGGCGGCTCCAAAATGGCGGCGGAATCGATTATTTTTGTTGTAAAATATTAGTATAGTGTACTAAATCTTCAAAACTATATAAGTTTTTGGGGTCCCTGAGTACGAATCTGAAGTTATTTTTCAAAAATTCAAAATGGCGGATCCAATATGCCTTACAAAAACGAAAAATTTCAATTTATTTCAAAAATTCAATATGGCGGTCGAAAACGAAAAAGAATTCTTTTTTATCCTTTTCTTCTTTACTGCGCCTTTGTATAGACGACAGTGGTAAGTATACCCTAGTACTAATACCCTCCGCCTATTATGGTAAGTATACCCTAGTAGAAAATTGACGGGTTTCTGTCCAGAATATCTAGTCTCCATGTTAAAAGCAATGGGGCCTAGAATTTCTGGCCAGAAACAAGTCAATTTTCTATCAGGGTATAGACTAGTTTACAATTGACACGCTACGCGGCGTACACGACGTTCGGTTTTGACGTTGCAGCGGAATCTCTCCGCTAGGGGCGATAATAACACTGCATCTCTTTTACAATCTCATTAGAGCAATAGATTCTGATTTAGTACATGAGTAGTTAGTTTTTTATGTTTTGTTACATATCCCCAGATTTACTTTTTGGATTTTATCATATGTTTCAGCCGATTAGAGTTTTTTTCGTAATTCCTTTTTCAGTTATTTTTTTTTTAATGATGTCAAAAGCAAAGCGCCAAAAAGATCATGTGCAAAAGAGCACATTGAAGTCGAAGAAAATGAGGAGGAGATTGAAGCAATTGTTATTCCTAACCCTGATGATTGTGGAGATGATTCGGATTGAGAAAATTTATTACTTGATGAGACTGATAGCTTTGAAAATTTTGTAACAAGCTCATATGACAAAATGAAGAAAAATTATACAGAAAATCAAACAAAATAGAACCTAATCATAATTTTTAATGGTTAATTGGGGAAAGGAAGTTTTCTGAAATTCTAGAGAATAACACTTTGCTGACTACAAAGCAAAAAGAAACAATCCGAAAGCTTTCTTTGACAGAATTATTTGAACTTTTTTTCTCAAAGGAGTTAAAACTTTACATAATAGAAGCTACACGCTGCGACGGTTATAACATTTCAGAGAATGATCTAAATATCTTTTTAGGGATAATTATCCAATCTAGATTTAATGAAAAAAAATCGCAAAGAGATTATTGGTCTACCAATAAATTCTTACGTTGCAAACCAGGTAGCTTCCGCTATGTCTCGAAATAAATTTGAGCAAATAAAGTCAAACATAAAGCTGTAACGGAAATGCTGTTTTATCTTTGTTTTTATACCCGGTTATAGGAAAAAGCATTCCGTTATTCCCCAGACTCCGGCGCGCGGTGGTTCCGTATTGCGTAACAATTATATGGCTAGGGAATTTTCAGAACTAGTTGACCGCCGAGGCGACTAGAACCGACAACACTGTGGAGAGGCACGTGAGTACTCGCCGATAACCGGGAAGTCAGACCTCTACTTGTTGCTGACCCGCGAACACCGTGTTAGATCACATTTGGCATTTTTTTTATTATATATCTCGTTTCCGGAATTGCCACTAAGGACAATTTGTTAGACGTCCATATTTATCGTTTGTTTTCTTTTGTTTTCTCTTCGTTCATTGTGAAACGTGCTATCGGACAACCGACGTCCCTTCGATTGCACCCGGCGATTAAGCGGGACAAGCGACGTCCATCACGAGTGCCTAAAGCGAGAGAGAGAGACTTGCCGTATTTTGCAAGTAGCAACTTTTGTAAGTACTGGTTCTGTCCCGGCTTTCTAGTATATTGCTCAGGGTATAAATATTTTCTTTTTTATGTCTACAATATATATATATATATATATATATATATAGACTTTTATTTTCCCGAAACCATATCCTTCTCCTTGAATGGTCACCTTTCGTATTTTTATTTCAAGTATTTACTCGTGTTGTTTTCTTTTTCCGGGTGGTGCCTTAGTTGTATATTGGCACCTTTGTAACTGTCGGCACGAGATCAATTTTACTTGGAATTAGACGCATAGACGTCTTATTAAAAATAATAATAAATCTAAAAGACCGTTACAAAATGGCACTCGAACTTCATATAACCCTTTTGTGCTAATAAACATTAAAGGACAAATCTTTGTGTATGTGTTGTGGATGTGTCATATGGAATACAATAGTCGACAAGTATTTTTAATTAAGTATTTTTAGTTAAGTATAAGTCGATGAGTAATTGATAAGATTACTTTCCCTATTTAAACTAGACGTTTAAGAAACAATAACATTCAAACACGTTTCAAATTATATTTTAGGAAAATAATTACTTGTCATTGTTTATATACACTTCTTGGCATCTTTTCGAATTCCTAATTTAACTGATTAGTATATATATATATATATATATATTTAAAATAATTATTTCAGTCTTCCTTAATTGGAGTTAACGTCTATGTCAACTCAGTAAATAATCAGAGTCGATTATCATTTCGAGTTAACATTATTTAACGACTTTTATTATATTTAGAGGAATAAATTCTTGTATATATAATTTCTTTTAATTAATTAAGCAGTTTATTAGTATATATGGTATTTATTTTAGTTTTGATAGTATTCCCATAATTAATGGCAGTTACAGAAACCATATAATAGTTGCACTAGTCGACTTTGCCTTAAATTTTTCAAATGTGGACTCAATAACGTTAACAATTATGATATAGTCAGTAATTGGTTAACAAAATAGTATATAATTGTAGTTTGTCTTTTATAAGTGGTATATTAATATTTAGAAGTCTAATTGGAACTATTAGTTCAAAATTGATATCAATTCTTGAAGTACATAACTTTTATATACGTTGACGTCTAATCTATATTCGCTGTTCGACTTTTATTATAGACAGTTGACTTTTATTAAAAATAGTCGACTGATATTGAGAAAGTCGACTGATATTGAGAATGTTCGACTAAAATAATCAGATATTGAAATGAACGATAAAATTTCAAACGTGTTTGTGTTGGTGATCAACGTTATTTGAATGTTTCTTGACTTTGAAATATTTTAATGGTTAATTCAACTGCAAAATAATTTAAATAATTGTTTTAATATGAAATAAGTTTAGTTATTAACGAAAATTGGATATTAGGTAGAAATGTCTAAAGGTTTATTCTAATATAATTACATTTAATAAGTGAAAGAGAAAAGTATTATTAGTTGATGTCAATTGTGAATGCCTTAGTATTTTTTTTAAATAAAGATTAATAATATTAACTTATTTAATTACCGAAAATATAGAAAACCGAATTAATAAGAAAACCATGAGCCAAGACGAATACCGTGAATTGGACGAATGGGTATTCCATTTGTCAACCTATGAATTGGACGAGGCATTAGAACGCCTCGAATTAAATAAATCCGGTCGACCACGAATTCGTGTCAATCGTCTTCTAGATCGACTGGAAGGAAATTATACCGCGGCGGACTTTGAACAGTCTAGATTAGGGGAAAGCGAATCACAGTCTAGAGCGCGTCGCGATGTTTTATTAAAGACTTTCGTGGGTTTTATTGAAGAGACCCAAAATAGAAGTAAATGTAGAGTTTAGGCTCAAGTACACGAAGAACAAGAATCGTCGTCAGCAAACCGTAGAAAAGAAATCAATGATTTGATTCAGGATTTCATTCAAGAGGATAATTCGAATCAAGACGGACCAGATTTAAATGAATTGGCCCAGCAAGTAAGCCAACTAGTCATTCAACAGTTGAGAAGTGAATGGCCAAATAGGGCGAATAGTACCACATTAGACCAGGCGACTAGGGCGGAAAAAGTTACATTTCGTGATACCTTCGATATCAACTACCCTTCACCGCCAGAAGCGATACGAATGGTAGAGGAGGTACACAAGTTACCACAACAGAGCAGACCGCATCTTGGGGACCTAGGGGAGAGGTCACCCAGCCAGAATGTCTCTAGGGAGGGGGGAAGTCGTTCATTTGAGCTGAACGAAAATAATAGCCGACGCAACGATCAAGACAGAAATCGTAATAGGCTATATCAAACCCTACGAACTATAGACTTAGGAGAAATTGTTCGTCGATGGAACGTCACCTATTCCGGTGATGATCAACATAGTGTCGACGACTTTTTAATACGAGTGCAGGAATGTAGTCTAATGTCAGGAACATCACAAGAGGAACTCTTACAAGCTCTACCTTATTTGTTGACTGGTGTAGCGCTGCAATGGTATCGCTTCTCAAATAAGAAATGGCGTACTTGGGCGGATTTCTGCAAGGATGCCAGATCGTGTTATGGTGTCGACAGAAATGTTCAACGTCGCCTAGAAAAAGAAGTACATATGCGTACTCAAGGCCCAGACGAGTCAGTCCGAGACTACATGATCTGTCTTCAGTCTATTTTAAATAGATGGGTGCCGACGCCATCAATGGAAATTCAATTAGACTGGCTACATCAAAATCTGCGTCCAGAGCTGCAGATGGCCGTACATAGAGATGGGATCCAATCGTTTGACGACCTTTTATATCAAGCACGGGAAGCCGAGAGGATCATTAAATGTAGTCAGGCATATCGACCACCACCTGCGCCTGAACACTCATTTTGCCCGGAAGTTGCATATCGTGGCAAACCAAAAGGGGCGATTAGGAAAAATGTGGACTTTGCTGCAATAGACGTAAATAAAGTAGTCGTCCAGGATAAGAAAAAGTCGATTCCATCAGTTGCATCCATATCAGAGTGGGACGTCAAGAAAATTGTCGAGGACACCTGTACAAAATTATTGGGGTCTATGGAAAAACGTCTGGTATCAGCACTTGATTCCAAAATTACAGGCGCCATTACTTCATTAAAAAGAGAGATGTCTCCGCAAGATAATAGACGACGTATTCAAAACCGAGGACAACAGACGCCACCTTCTGGCCAACGTGCGACGAACGCGAGAAGAATATGGTCAGCGCCAAAAAGAAGTGGGTACACTCCAAATGATCAGGGTCCAACGAGGAACAAAGAAGAAGTGACGCCACCTGTTGGGAAATCCAATAAATCGTTCACTTCTGGATCCTACATAGCAGCGCAGGCAAGGAGAGGGGGCAATCCCGGAAATGGAGTTAAATGTTATAATTGCCAATTACCGGGTTATACGAAATTTAGTTGCCCTCGATGCCGGGGAAACGAGATCAGGGATGCGTAAAGGAGGTCTCACCTATCCCTGAGTATCAGACACAGACCTCACAAAACCGAGTACGAGCCACCAAACCTATCCCGTCGGATGTTCATATGGCGACGGAAGAGGGTCACACTCGCTGGTGGGTGACCGTTGTAGTTAATCGTCACCACCTTAAAGCACTTTTTGACCCTGGAGCAGCCCGTACATTCATCGGTCGAATTGCTTATCGACTCGCCGATGTTTATGGAATTTTTATTGAACCATATGGAGGAGATGGCGCCAGAGTCGCCGACGGAAGAACTGTGTCGATAACTGGCCAAATACGACTGCCATTCAGAGTTGGAACCGAAGAAAATATTTGACGGCTCTAATCATGCCTGATTTAGAGCCAGAGTGTCTGTTAGGCGCAGACTTTATTCGCGATTTCAACGCAATACTTCATCCTCGCGAAAATTATTTAACCATAAATGGAAGTGTCCAGGGGATTCCTGTACAAGTTGCTTTGGTTTCTTTTCCTCCTGAAGAGAGTCAAACGACATCAGGTCTTAGGAAATTGACGGACAGTCAACAAAGGCGCATACAAGCCGTAGTCCAATCAATCCAGCCTAACCATATGCCTTATATTGGATGTGCCCATTTGGTCGAGCATATAATTGATGTAGGTGACGCCCGGCCTATAAAGCAGCGGTACTACCCAGTATCTAAGAAGTTAGAAGAAGAGATGCACCGACAAGTGCAAGAGATGCTGGGAGAAGGCATTATTGAACCGTCTTCAAGTCCATGATCGAGTCCCGTCGTCATGGTCAAGAAGTCAGACGGTACTTGGCGATTTTGTGTCGACTACCGTAAAGTGAATGCTTTAACGAGGCCAGACGCCTACCCTCTACCCTATATGGATTCCATTCTGCGGAAATTGCAAAGTGCTAGGTATATCACTACCCTAGATTTAGGAAGTGCCTATCACCAAATCAAGATGGATGTTCAATCCAAACCCATCACGGCATTCACTGTACCAGGAAAAGGGTTATTCCAATTCACCAGGATGCCGTTTGGATTAAATGGAGCTCCGGCTACCTTTCAACGGATGATCGATTCCTTAATTGGTCCTGAGTTGGAACCATATGCTTTCTCGTATTTAGACGACATAATCATTGTCACCGAGTCCTTTGAGGAGCATATCAAATGGGTGGAGCATGTTTTGAATAAAATTAAAAATGCAGGATTAACTGTCAATTTAAATAAAAGCGTCTTTGGCAAGGAGGAAGTCAGATATTTAGGCGTCTTAGTTAATAAAGATGGTTTCCGACCTGATCCCGAGAAGATCCGACCTATTGTCGAGTACCCGGCGCCAAAGAATCTAAAACAGTTGAGAAGATTTGTTGGCATGGTGTCGTGGCACAGGAAGTTTATGGGCGACTTTGCCACAATTGCAGAGCCTCTCACTCAGTTAACTCGGAAAGACCAGCCTTATATATGGGGACAAGCACAACAAGAATCGTTTGAAAGACTCAAATATTTATTGAGTACAGCGCCTATTCTACACAGGCCTGACTTCTCCAAGGAGGATATTTTGGAAACAGACGCCAGTGATACAGGTCTAGGTGTTGTTTTGTGTCAACCATTTGAAGATGGTACACGTGTCCTAGCGTTTGCCAGTCGAACCTTAACTCCTGCAGAGAGAAATTATTCGGTGTCGGAACGCGAGTGTTTGGCTGTGCTTTGGGCCATACGGAAATTTCGAGAATACATTGAGGGTTATCATTTTACGGTAATCACAGACCATAAGAGTCTCGAATGGCTCTGTGATCTACGAAGCCCCAACGGTAGATTAGCTCGATGGTCCCTAGAACTACAAGGATATCAGTATGATATCAAACATCGAAAGGGTGCTTTACATGATGTGCCAGACGCACTCTCGCGGATGTATGAGACGGATGATGGGATCCCAATAAGTTAGATAGAAGAGACTCCAGATATTCAAGACAAGTGGTATCTCCAAAAACCTCAACAAATAGAAGAGGATCCGTATAAATTTTCCTTTTGGAAACTAGTGGGTGGTCGACTCTACGTTTATCGACCCGATCCAATACTGGATACAATGATGAACGACGAGGATGCCTGGAAGCTAGTCGTTCCAGAAGAAAATCGACAAGTGATTCTAAGAGAGAGTCATGACGTCCCAACGGCTGGACACTTAGGCAACCGTAAAACATGTGATAGGGTTGCTCGGTATTATTTTTGGCCGACTATGAGGAGAGATATCGTGAAATACGTGCGGAAATGTTCCGTATGTCAACGGATGAAAATTCCTCCGGTCGCTCCAGCAGGACTGATGGGTCGTCGACCAGTTCCGGGACCATGGAAAATTGTCACAGCTGATGCCATGGGTCCCTTTCCTAAAAGTTCTCAAGGTCGAGAATTCTTATTAGTATTCCAGGTTGTCTTTACACGCTGAATAGAATGCGTGCCTGTAAGAAAGGTAAATGCAACCTCGGTAATCAAGGCGTTCAATGAGAGAATTGTTTTTCGTTTCGGGACGCCAGAAGTTATTCATACCGACAATGGCAAAGCCTTTCAAAATAAGTCACTAAACAAATATTTAAGAGAGCGAGGAATCAAACCTTCGACAAGTCCTCCTTATCACCCTAGGGGCAATCCGGTCGAAAGGACCAACAAGACCGTAAAAGGGATGATCATATCCTTCGTCGAAGAAAATCATCGCACTTGGGACAAATATATATTGGAATTTGCCTTTGCCTATAATACGGCTGTACACGACTCCATGCAAGAGAGTCCTGCCATGATGAATTATGGCCGTCAATTGATTCCACCTGATCACTATCGACGTCATGAAGACCAAGCAGCTGATGAAGCTGAGGTAAGAAGTGCCATCCAAGATTGGATGACTCGACTAAAAGCATTGCGGTCGCTCATTATTATGATTCAAGAAGACGAGCCGTCCAATTTAAGATAGGGGACGTCGTCCTTAAAAGGAACTATGTTTTATCATCGGCAGCCCAAGGATTTGCTGCAAAATTGGCTACTAAATTTGTAGGACCGTATACAATTTCCAAACGATTGGGATCCAATGTTTATGAATTAAGAGATGGATCCGGGAAAAGTATCGGTAAATGCCATGTAAATCAACTGAAGCCGTACCATGAAGAAGAAGATCCACCATTAGAAGATTCAACGCTTATTGAAAAAGATTCGATGAATCTAGCAGAAGAAGAAGACATCGATCAACAATCAACATTGTTTGAACCTGAACAAGAAGTGGTAGATAGGCCTCAAATACTTGTACATGCGGACGTCCATAGGGGCGCTGAGGTCGAACGACGACCCCGCGGTAGGCCAAGAAAGACTAGGTTAGGTGATGCGACGCCCGTCAGTCTCGATAGAATAGATAGGCGACCTGCGAAGTCGAATAGGGCGAGCGGAGCGAACGTAGAGGTCTCTGTTGGTCCGTCTAATCAAGTCAATATGCCTAATCCTGCTGGTATACGTCCTCGTGGACGTCCTAGAAAGTATGGACGAGTAATTCCTTCTGTTTGTGTCCCACCTCATTATTATAACACGCGTAGTCGTAGATAATAGCATGAAAAACCGTTGGTGATGGATAATCTGTGGTATACTCTATTTATTTATTTCTTGTTTTTAAATTGAATTCATTCCCTCTCAATCGACATTAACCCTCATCCACATATTCATTCTCATTAGACCATGGAAGACGACCATCAAATCTTGGAGGCCGAATTACGCGCCATGAAGAGGGCGCTAGTGGAGCATTCCACCCGGGACCACATCGACGAGCTCTTCGACAAACTGTAAATTTTCGAGGAGTTCCCGGTATGGGGGGCTTCCCAAGAAGACCTCCAAAAGGTTACTACAGCCTCCACCTCGGAAGAAACTACCGCTGACCTCACCACGGGAGAAAAGTGGGCGATCCTCGAGGCAAAAATGCGGTCGGTCCGGCAAAACCGGATCCACCTCGAAAAGGAAGAAGAGGATCTCTTCCAACAAATGGATCAATTAAAGAAGACCTCCGAACCTCCGGCCTCCATGGAATTACTCAAACGGGCTATAAAGGACTACCGGAAGGAATTAATGATCCGCCAACAATATCGGGCCCAGCGCGCTTTTAAGCGGAAGGACGAGATTCGGCGACTCGAAGATATCCGGTCCCGTCAACAGCCTCTATTAATAGGATTGGAATTGGCGGTGGCAGACGCCCAACAGGAGTGGCAGACCTCCAGGAAAGACCGGGGGCAACCGACAGAGAGCGGAAACGGGCCCAAGGGAAATTGGTGTGGGCGAAATCCCGGTTTGGGTATGCCCAATTGGACCTGAAAGTCAAATTAGTAGGGCGAGGGCGCCCTTGGTGAGAATCAGAGAGGAGTGTATCCTCTGTGGGCACCAACGACGGTAGGAGTGGGTCAAGACGACCACTTTAAGGGGGTAGACGCCCATATATATATATCTTTTATTTGATTCGACGTCCATACCGGACTTAAGCCTTAAGGAATGGTCCCTTTTTGTAGGGTGAAAGCAAGACACCGCCATAACTAATAAAATATAACTCTATAATCATATGATTTGTTTTGTCTTTTTCTTATCATATATCGTTTGCATGAATCTTAAACCCTGATATACCTATCTACATACATATATATATATATATATATATATATATATATATATATATATATATATATATATATATATATATATATATATAGTGAACCTAATTCAAAGTCTTTTACTTTTTTTTAAATTTAGTTATACTCGATTATGCCTGAGACTGGGGTGCTGTTGTTAGAGCTGGTACCCTTGTCGGATAGCCAGCGTCTGGGCGGGGGGTGTAACGGAAATGCTGTTTTATCTTTGTTTTTATACCCGGTTATAGGAAAAAGCATTCCGTTATTCCCCAGATTCCGGCGCGCGGTGGTTCCGTATTGCGTAACAATTATATGGCTAGGGAATTTTCAGAACTAGTTGACCGCCGAGGCGACTAGAACCGACAACACTGTGGAGAGGCACGTGAGTACTCGCCGATAACCGAGAAGTCAGACCTCTACTTGTTGCTGACCCGCGAACACCGTGTTAGATCACATTTGGCATTTTTTTATTATATATCTCGTTTCCGGAATTGCCACTAAGGACAATTTGTTAGACGTCCATATTTATCGTTTGTTTTCTTTTGTTTTCTCTTCGTTCATTGTGAAACGTGCTATCGGACAACCGACGTCCCTTCGATTGCACCCGGCGATTAAGCGGGACAAGCGACGTCCATCACGAGTGCCTAAAGCGAGAGAGAGAGACTTGCCGTATTTTGCAAGTAGCAACTTTTGTAAGTACTGGTTCTGTCCCGGCTTTCTAGTATATTGCTCAGGGTATAAATATTTTCTTTTTTATGTCTACAATATATATATATATATATATATATATATATATATATATATATATATATATATATATATATATATATATAGACTTTTATTTTCCCGAAACCATATCCTTCTCCTTGAATGGTCACCTTTCGTATTTTTATTTCAAGTATTTACTCGTGTTGTTTTCTTTTTCCGGGTGGTGCCTTAGTTGTATATTGGCACCTTTGTAACTGTCGGCACGAGATCAATTTTACTTGGAATTAGACGCATAGACGTCTTATTAAAAATAATAATAAATCTAAAAGACCGTTACAAAGCTGTCAAAGCCAAACGATGAGAATCCTGAAGACAAAGCATGAAAAGTACGTGTTCCTTTTAACATTTTTCGAAGAAATATGCGACAATTCGGTTTCTTTTCCACTGCCTTGTCAGTGGATGAAATGATGGTCAAATATTACGGGCGCGTGAGAATAAAACAATTTATATGATATAAACCAGTACGGTTCGGAATCAAACTGTGGGAAATTTGTAGTGTGAAAGGATTTCTTTTTGACTGTGATATTTACTGCGGTAAGTCATCGAGTTTTAATTCTTCCGAACTTGGAGCGAAACTAACTAAATGTGCATTAGGAACTATGGTCGTACTCCAGATGTCCCAAATTCTTCTTTCTTCTGTTGTTCCGAAAAAGTTAAAGCGCTTTCACCTATATTTTGATAACTATTTCACCAGTCCAGATTTATTGGTGCATTTACAAAAAATCGATTTGCAATCAACAGGAACAGTTAGACAAAATAGAATCCAAGTAGCAACAGCGTAGCTACAAATGCTAAAAGAGGCACTTTTTAAGCGCAACATGACGAAAACAGTAGTATTAATTACATCAATGTCCTGGATTTTAAACTAGTCTCTATACTTACTACAGGTGCTGGAGTTTCACCACTGTCGTCTGTGCAAAGGTACAGTAAAGAAGAAAAGGATAAAAAAGACATACCATTTCCGAGAGCGTTTGTCTTATATAATAAATTAAGGAGGATAAAGGATAGGAATTATCCCCCGCTTTAATGACATTTATTTTGCCTGTTCGTGGGTCGGCTCTCGGGTGGATAGGTCGGACATACAATCGAAGACATTTACAAGACAATACATGAGACAATGCATGGCAACACCCACCCAGAGCCAGTCCCCCATTACTGCGCCCCGTAGAACGTCTTGAGACATCTCTGTATCGCATTTGCACGGGGTCTGGGAAAACTACGGAAAACCCAGACAGATACAGTCGACAAACTACCTTATCATCAGGGGTTACCCTCTGATTGTACAGCAGCCGTGTCTCCCACTCAGCAATCGGCCTGCTATCTTTGCCGTAGCGAGCGCAACGCTCGTTTTTATTTATTTTTCATAGTCACCCTTCCAAGTATGGATCCCTATCAGGAACCTTTCACTTGAAAGAGCAACTGTGCGTCGTACCGACCACAGGGCAATTGCTGTTGGTCTTGTATAATAAATTTACGGGCGGCGTAGACCTTTATGATTCACATTGTAGTAATGTTACGCCATGTATAAGATCAAAAAAGTGAACATGGGTAATTTTAATGAGATTAATTCAAGCATCCATGACAAACGCAACTGTTCTTAGAAATCTTATTTCAGATAAAAAAAAGGAACTAAAGAACTTGCACTAGCTATTGCCGAAACCTACGTTTATTCCACAAGTTTGGAACAACATGAATACCAAACCGTAAGTAAGAAGAAGAATTGCCATTTTTTTGCCAAATGCAATAAGAGAATGCAAAGCATGTGCGGTCCATGTAACTTTTTTGTATGCTTGACATGATTTCAAGCAATGCACAGCAACGCCGCATAAATATAATATAATAAAAATAAAAAGCGTAGAATTTGCAGAAACAAAAAAAAAGATGTAAAAGTATAAAAAAAGGACAAAAAACATTTAAAAAAAATTAAAATAACAATAAAAAATAAACCAAAAAACAAAAAAAAAAGCTCTTATCGTCCACCTCCTCGTGGTAAGAGCTTGGAAACGGCAATTCTACAAAATTAACAGCTAACGGACGAGATAACATCTCCTTTTATAAAGATTCATTTCACTACACAGTGATCATTTTGAATTTTGTAAAAATAACTTTCAGCATCGTAATGCAGACCTCAATATCCTCGATATGCATATTTTCCAAAGTTAAATAAATATTGTAAATTAGCATCGCCATTTTGAATTTTCGAAAAATAACTTCAGATTCGTAATCAGAGACCCCGAAATATACCAAGTTTCATTGAAATAAATTTAAATTTCTAATTTTTCGATCGCTATATTGGATCCGCCATTGTAAATTTTTGAAAAATAAAGTCAGATTCGTACTCAGGGACCCCAAAAACTTATATAGTATTGAGTTTTATAAAGATCGGACAATTTTAGAAAATGTAGTACTCTATACTAATATTTTACAACAAAAATAATCAATTCCGCCGCCATTATGGAGCCGCCATCTAGAATTTTCGTATATGTTATTCTGAAACTTTAAAGCTGAGACATCGAGGACAAGACATTTAGAGGTTTTAGCACGATGTCTTTCCTTGTTCGACATGAAAATATTGATTGAAAAACATTTTTTAAGGAAAAAATCGTGTTTTTTTTGTAAATAATTGTTTATAACTTTTTATATGTTTATTACAAACGAATTTTGATAGCAGAATCTGAAAGAGCGATTAATTTTACGTGGAAAATGGTTTGTTTCAAAGTTTAAGAATATTTTTTAATGCCAAGAAATATCCTTAAGATGTTGGTAAATAAGCACTTTTTTGCGTCCTCCTGGGCGTTAATGGTTAAGAGGTTTAAATATTTAGGTTCTGAAAAAAGAAGTAATAATAGAGAAGAGGAATGGGAAGAAGTAAAAAAAAGTAAAAAGGTTTGAAGTTAACAATTTTTTGACACAAAATGTAGAATATCTTGTAAAATATTATTTAGTTTTCAGTAATCATAACCTTAATACTTTTGTGCGCGGAATAATGAGACCAATTAATTGGTTTAAAGAAAATACATTAATCGGATCCCCCTAATATTTTCAGTAAGAATGCATTTTGGAAACAAATTGTTAACTTCAAACCTTTATAACTCAAACAGTACTTAATAAAAAAATATTTTATTATAGTGTTTTGGAAAGCTCTCGAGATAAGCTATAAGAATATGCAATAAAATATAGGGGGTTCTATTTAAAAAAATAAAATTGACCTTGAAATGACCTTGAAGGACATGGTCAAGGTCAAAGTCAAGGTCATCATCTTACTCCCCACTTGAAATCATACAACTTTGCTATTGGACATTTTCTCCTAAGTGCATTCTAACTGAAGATATTAGGGGGGTCTGATACTTTTCGATGACCCTGTATATATATATATATATATATATATATGGGTATGTATGCATATATGTAAATGGGTTATGAGTGAGAGTGTATGTATGAAATACGTGTATAAGTGAAAATTTGTAACATGTGTGTGTGTGTGTGTGTGTGTCTGTGTTTTTTTTTTTTTTTCCGAAGCGACGATGGAAAGCTCTATCAGCCATCCCTGCCAGCCGGTACCAGCAGGAGTGCGGGGCCCCCACCCGCTAAAACCACCTCCGCTCAGACTGTGATTCACCCCTCGGAAACCGCCGCAAGGCATTACTTCGAGGGGGGCAGTCTTTGCCTCAGTAGGCCCTCCGCCGATGTTTTGGCTCTTCAAGTCTGGGCTATGTTGTTGCCTCTTCCGTCTTCTTCTCTTCTGATGGCATTCAGCCTATCGATGATGGAGGTGGCGATGATGACCACCGCGTCCCATCCCTCCTGTGAGGCGAGCAGACATTCCCCAATGCCCTCAGGTGTTAATGGTCCTCCTACCGAGATCCGGAACTGTTCTCGTTCCGCTGCAAATCTCGGGCAGTGGAAGAGGACATGGGCCACGTCTTCGTCGACACCAGGGCATGCCGGGCACTCCGCACTTTGATAAATGTGGAAACGATGTAAGTAGCTGCGAAAGCAGCCGTGCCCGGTGAGCACCTGGGTGAGATGAAAGGTGGTGTATCCGTGTTGTCTGTCCGTCCACTTTGCTACATCTGGGATGACGCAGTGGGTCCACCGCCCCGAATCCGCTGAATCCCATCTTTTTTGCCACTCTTCTATGGTCCTCATGGACCATTTGTCGTGGTTCGGCTCCTGGTCGGCGATGTCCTGCCTTATACACCTGCCTTCGCGGTGTACTGCTGTCCTCTCCATAGCAAGAAGGTCTATGGGAGGGAGTCCCGCGACCACCGAGAGAGCGATATCCGATACAGAACGGTAGGCACGGGCCACTCTTAGGGCGGCTGTTCTATAAGCCCGCCGGCAGGTGGCTCCGTAGCTCTTATGGATGTTAATGGCATCAGCCCATATCGGTGCCCCGTAAAGAATAACGGAGCTTACTACCGTTGAAAGCAGGGACCGTTGCGGCTGTTTCAGCCCCCCCATATTGGGCATGATGCTAGAGAGCGTATGAGCCACTTTGAAAGCCTTTACGCCTGCGTTCATCAGGTGTTGTTTGAACGACAGCCGCGCATCTAGAGTGACTCCAAGATATCTAATAGTGTCCACCGTCCTGATCTGCGTACCTTCCACCGTGAAGGTGGCGTATACCCTTTTCTTCGTTCGAGAGATGAGCACCGCCTCCGTCTTCTCAGCCGCCAGATCTAACCCATGGTTGCTCAACCACCTAGCTACTACCTCGATAGCTTCATCTCCGCTAAATTGCACCTCGTCGATGGTCTTCGAGACGACGATTAGTGCAAGGTCGTCTGCGAAAGCTACCATGGACACCCCGTCTGGGAGGGATTGCCTGAGCAGTCCGTCATATAAGACGTTCCAGAGCAAGGGTCCCAGAACCGAACCCTGTGGCACGCCTCCCGTGATGTTGTAGGAGTGCCTGCCGTCATCGGTGTCATAATACAGGGTTCGTTCTGTTAGGTAGCTTGAGATGGCTTCTCTTAGGTAGAGAGGCACCTTCAGATTTTCGAGTGCCTGCATGATGCAATCCCACCTGGCCGAATTGAATGCGTTCCGGATATCCAGGGCAATGATGGCACACATGCACCTGGTGTTTCGGCTGCCACTGATGGCATCCGTGGCTATTGCTTTCACTCGGCCGATTGCATCGATGGTTGAGCGCCCCTTTCTAAATCCGAACTGGTTTTCGGAAAGACCTCCGGCATTTTCGATGGCTGCTTCCAGTCTGGCACAGATAACCCTCTCTATAACTTCCCGGAGATGTCAAGCATGCAGAGCGGTCGGAATGAGGATGGGTCGTCCGGGGGTTTGTTTCCCTTAGACAGCAGTACCAACCTCTGTTCCTTCCACTGCGCCGGGAAGCATCCTTCCTTCAGGCAAGCACTGAATGTCAATGTGAAGATGGTTGGTACATTCAGCGCTGCGATCTTCACTGCCATTCCAGGTACCCCATCCATTCCTGGGGCCTTACGGGTGGAGATCTTCTTAGCAGCCATCATTACTTCGGCTTCGGTAACATCTGGCGGCTCGGCTGCACCAGCAATTGCCATCAGGCCAGTGCCAATCGGCCGTTCCCGCTGTTCTGGGAATAAATGGCCGACGACTTTGCCAAGGAAGGATGGACAAGATGGTGCGTTGGGTCCTCTGGACTTGATCTTGTTCATGACCGTTTTATACGGTCGCCCCCAGGGATCGCGGTCCACCTCCTCACAAAAGTCCTGCCAGCACTTTCTTTTCGCGGCTTTGATGGCAATCTTGAGCCTCTTTCTCTTTCTTTCATAGTCCGCGGCCAGTTGGTAGTACCGGGGCTTATGGATTGCTCTCTGGTGCAGCCTTCGAGCCCGAAGGCACTCTCGACGGATATCTGCGATTTCCTCGTTCCACCAGTAAACTGGGGGTCGGCCGCGAGGATTTGACATCACGGCCATAGAGGCATCGCAAGCCGCTGTTATCGCTCGGGAGAGGCATCGGGCTCTCTCCTCTGCTGTTCCCTCAACCTCCGTCTGTTCCAAGCTGTAGAGGAACATTTCCCGATCGAAGGTGGCCGGTGCCCATCTCTCTTTGCTTGCGCTCTGCACCTTTCCTACTGCTCTGCCGGTCAGTTGGAGCTGGTACACCAAGGCTTGATGGTCACTGCCCGTGTATCGGTCGCTAACTTTCCAGCCCAACCCTTCCCCCATCAATTTTGGGTCGACGAAGGTCAGGTCGACTACGGAGGACTTGCCGGCCTTGGAGTAGGTTGGCTTTCCCCCCGTGTTAGCAATCTCCAACTCCAGTAACGAGAAGGCTTCAATGAGGGCATATCCTCGATGGTTGGTCTTCGCGCTACCCCATTCCGTCGCCCATGCATTCAAGTCCCCCCCGATCACTAATGAGAGTCGGGAGGTTCTTGCACTGGCGACGATGGCCTCCAGGGATCCTTGGAACTCGTCGATGGTAAGACTGGGAGGAAGGTAGCAACTGTATAGTCTTATACCAGCCACCTCCACCCACGTGAAGCTGGGCAGGGGATCGGACATCTTATTGGATATGTGGAGATTCCCATACACCCAGATGGCCGCCCTGCTGGTGGAATCCTTCACCCAGCTCGGTTTACAAAGGTCCCGGTAAGCCTCGCTGATGACGGCGATATCGGCCTTCTCCTCCTTGACCAGTTGAAACATCAGGTCCTGGGCCACCGCACAGTGATTGAGGTTTATTTGGAGCACCTTAGCCATTGTTGGTCTGTGCTCCAACCTCCTGCGTTGCACGATGTTTGGCTACGCAGTCCTCAATCTTGTGGCCCTCCTTGCCACACCGGAAGCACTGCGCCGAGCGATCGACCGCTCTTACAACCCCTTGCCAGATGTCCACTCTCCTGGCACCTGTAACAGCGTGGGGGTCCCTCGCGCAGTCGAACCCGGCAATTAACCCAGCCAATTTTAAGCTTCCCCTTTTGCAGCAGTGTGTTTGCTACTGCGACGGGAAGCAAGATATTGGCCGCCTGGGTTCCGCTATATGCTCCCCTGAGCTTGATATTCTCAGGGGTCACTGCTTCCGGTGAAGTCATCTCAATGATGGCCTGTGCCACCTCCTCCCGAGTTGTGGCCTCGTCCATGTCCTTGATGGTGATAGCTTCCTTATGGGACAGTGCCTGTACGACAGCTGTCCCTTTTAGGATGGACGTCGCCGCTGCTTGGGGCTCTTGGGAGCACACGCCAGGCGTTGCAAGCTCTATGAGCAGTTCGCCTGCTTTCGTCCGCCTGATGGCGGTCACCCTTTCTCCTAACTTTTCCAGTTCTGGCGCAGCTTTCATGGTCTTCAGGATGTCGACATATGACGCACCGTCCGCTGCCTTGATCTTGATGGCATCGGGGCGGAAGGGTCGGAGGCCGGCTTTTGATTCCGGCTTCCCCCTGTGTCGCTTGCCGACATCCGTTCCCTGCTGCTGCTGATGTTGTTGCTGCTGCTGCTGCTGCCGTTGTTGCTGTCGTTGCTCCTGCGGATGTTGTTGCTGCTGATGCTGTTGCGGTTGTTGTTGCTGCAGCTGCTTCGCCTTCTTCTTTAGGCCGTTTCTGACCACCGTAACCCAGTCCTGGTCTTCCGACTGGGGTTGCCGCCGTTGTTCTGCAGCTGGTGGTACGGGGCGTTCCTCTTTATCCGCTTCTTTCCTGACCCGTTTTGACGCTGGCAGCTTCAGCGGCGAGGGTCCTTTACGCTCCGGACGTTCTGGGGGCTTACGGAATAGGGGCGACGTTTGGCTCGCCCCGTCCTGGCAGGTGACCGACGCCTGCGAAGCCCCCGAACTTTCTCGTGCCTTGGCGTAATGGCTAAAGGCACGCAGTGTGCCTCTGGCCATACTCTTGAGCTCCTTGTGGAGATTTTTCTTTTCCTAGATAAATTCCACAAGGAGCTGAAGTTTTTCTTCTAGGCGCTCGAAACTTACAGTTTCCTGCGCCTTTCCTGACATAGTGTCACTTGTAGCATTTAATGCTGTTGGGGCCGAGTGACCAACCCCAACAACACTGCGGTTGCCTGATAACGACGCCGGAGAGCCCGCTTGTTCACTCGTACCCGACGCCGGTACTGGGGATCCGACCCCTGCACCGTAAGCTTTTATCTGCAGCTGATCTTCCATACTTGGTTTCTTGTTCGGGGTTCCTTCCCCTAGCTAGTTCTTTGGTCCGCGTCGGGTATTTTATTTCTCCGATACCTTTTACCAGCATTCCCCGATCCGCCACCTGGGGACGCGCCCGTTAGAAGGAACCAGCAAGACTCCGGCGGGGTGTGTGTGTGTGTGTGTGTCTGTATGTTTTTTTTTTTTTTTTTTTCCTACGCCGCGATGGAAAGCTCTACCAGCCTTCTCTGCCGGCCGGTGCCAGCAGAAGTGTAGATCTCTCACCCGCTAAAACCACCGCCGCATAAGGCTGTTTTGTCCATTCCCGGGAACCGCCTTAAGGCATTACTTCCAGGAAGGCAGCCTAAGCCCCGAGAGGCTCTTCACCGATATCATGGCGCATGACGGATTGGTGATGGTATTTCTATCCGTCCCTCCTCGTTTTTGCGGATAGCACTCAGCTGCTCCACGATGGACGTGGCGAGTTGGACCACTGCGTCCCATCCTTCCTGTGAGAGGAGCAGGACCCTACCCAATCGCTCGGGTGTTATTGGGTCTTCTCCAAATTTGTGCAGCGGTTTCCGCTCCTCTGCGAACCGTGGACAGTGGAAGATGGCGTGTTCCACATCCTCGTCCACGCCAGGGCACACCGGGCACTCCGCGCTTTCGTACACGCGGATTCGATGGAGGTAACTGCGGAAACAGCCGTGCCCAGTAAGTACCTGGGTCAGATGGAATGTGACGAATCCGTGGTCTCTGCCTGTCCACTTCGCCACATTCGGGATGAGACGGTGGGTCCAGCGCCCTTTGGCTGCTGAGTCCCATCGTTGCTGCCACTCGGCAAGTAGTCTTTCGGACCATTTGCTTTGGCCTACCGAGACATTTGCCAATTCTTGGCCTACACTCCTAACTTCACGGTACTTTTCAGCCCTCTCAGCTGGCCTTAGATCTAAGGGGGGGGGACGGGCGAATCCCGAGATTACTGAGAGGGCAATGTCGGACACGGTACGATACGCTCGGGCCACACTTAGCGCTACTGTCCTGCAGGCCCGTCGGCAAGTGGCTCCATAGCTTTTCTTGCTTGCAATGGCGTTCGCCCAGACGGGGGCTCCGTAAAGAATTACAGAGCTCACCACTGAAGCAAGGAGGGATCGACGGTATTGTTTTGGTCCCCCTATATTGGGCATAATATACCCCAGCACGCGAGCCACTTTTAGCGCTTTTGTGCCTGCATACTGCAGATGGTCTTTGAACGACAATCGCGCGTCGAGCATAACACCAAGGTATTTAATGGTGTCTTTCGTTCTGATCCCCTTATCCTCGACCGTGAAGGTAGCGTACATTCTCTTCTTAGTACGAGAGATGAGCACCGCCTCCGTTTTCTCAGCCGCCAGGCAGAGTCCGCGGTTTCTCAACCAGCCAGCTACCACCTCAATAGCGTCATCTCCGAGGTATTGGACCTCCTCTATGGTTTTTGTGACGACGATAAGTGCATCGTCGTCGGCATAGGCTACCATAGTCACCCATTCTGGAAGTGATTGTTTGAGCAATCCGTAATACATGACGTTCCAGAGCAAGCGACCTAGGACCGAACCCTGCGGCACGCCTCCTGTGATGTTGTGGGAGCGCCTGCCGTCATCGGTGTCATAAAACAGGGTCCGGGCTGACAGGTAGCTAGAGATGACCCTTCTAAGGTAAATTGGTACCTTGAGTTCTTCTAAGGCTAGCATGATGCAATCCCATCGGGCCGAGTTAAAGGCGTTCTTGATATCAAGCGTGATGATGGCACACATTCGCTTGGTATTCCGACTGCCACTGATGGCGTTAGCGGCCAACGTCTTCACACGGTCGACTGCATCAATGGTTGAGCGACCCTTCCTGAAGCCGAACTGATTGACGGAAAGACCTCCAACTTTATCGATGGCTGCTTCGAGCCTGGCACATATTATCCGCTCGTACAGCTTCCCGAGAATGTCCAGCATACAAAGTGGTCGGTGTGCAGATGGTTCGTCCAAGGGTTTAGAACCCTTGTACAGCAGTACCAACCTTTGTTGCTTCCATTGCACCGGGAAGCATCCATCTTTTAGACATGCGGTAAATGTTTCCAGGAAGATACCTGGGACATCCAGCGCTGCGCTCTTAACCGCCGGACCCGGGATTCCATCTATTCCCGGAGCTTTGCGTGCAGATATCCTCTTAGCAGCCATCCTCAATTCGGTTAAAGTGACGGCTGGTGGCTCGACTGCACCAGGTTCTGCCAGCAGACCAGTACCAGTGGATCGTTCCTGTTGTTCTGGGAACAGATGGTGGATTACTCTGTGGAGGAAGTGTCGGCAAGATGGAGCATTCATTCCCTCGGGCTTGATTTTCCTCATGACCGTTTTATACGGACGGCCCCAAGGGTCCCGGTCTACCTCCTCGCAGAATTCCTGCCAGCACTTTTTTTTCGCGATCTTAATGGCAGCTTTAAGCTTCTTCCTCTTTTCTTCGTAGGCCGCCGTTAGTTGTTGTTACTGCGGTTTATGAAGAGCTCTCTGGTGCAGTCTCCTGGCTCTAAGGCACTCTCGCCGGATAGTTGCGATGTCCTCGTTCCACCAGTATACTGGCGGTCTGCCGCGAGGATTTGATTTTGCGGCCATTGAGACATCGCAAGCTGATGATATGGCCTGAGAGAGGCTTTGAGCCCTTTCTTCCGATGTTCCCTCCAACACTGTATTCTCGAGTGAGCAGATAAACATCTCAGGATCTAATGTAGACGGTGCCCATCTCTCTTTTTCCCATTCTCTGATGTTCCGCGCTGGCCTTTTGGTTAGCTGGAGTTGAAACACCACAGCATGATGGTCGCTGCCCGTGTATCGGTCGCTAACTTTCCATTCGTGACCCTCCCTCATCAATTTAGGGTCGATGAAGGTAATATCAACCACGGATGCCTTATCGCCTTTGGTGTAGGTTGGCTTGGCTCCGACGTTAGCGATCTCGAGCTCCAGCGTGGCAAAGGCCTCGAGTAGGGCGCGGCAGCGTTGGTTAGTCTTCGCGCTGCCCCACTCTATTGCCCAAGCGTTAAAATCTCCCCCGATTACTACTGGTAGTCGGGAGGTCTTAGCACTTTCAACAATGTCGTCCAGGGACCCTAGAAATTCTTCGTAGGTGTCGCTGGGTGGAAGGTAGCAGCTGTATAATCTTATACCAGCCACCTCCACCCATGTGAATTTCGGTAAGGGGGTGACCATCCTGTTGGATATGTGAAGATTTCCACAGACCCAGATGGCCGCTTTGCTGGTAGTGTCCCTTACCCACTTTGAATCCTCTAGGTCCCTGTACTGCTCACTAATGATGGCAATATCGGCCTTTTCCTCTCTAACCAGCTGGAACAGCAGATTCTGGGCCACGGCACAGTGGTTGAGGTTAAGCTGGAGCACCTTAGCCATTGTTGTTCGGTACTTCGTCCTCTTGTGCAGGCTGATGTTTAGCTGCACAGTCCACTATTTTGTGGCCCTCTTTACCACATCGGAAGCACTGAGCTGACCGGTCGACTGAGCTCTTGCAGTTCGTTGCCATATGCCCGATCTCATGGCATCTGTAACACCGAAGAGGTATTTCTAGGAGCCGTACTCTGCAGTTCACCCAACCAACTCTCAGCCGTCCCGTCTCTAGTAGCTTCTCTGCTACTGTGGCGGGGAGTCTGACTATGGCCGCCTGAGTGCCGCAGTACGCGCCCCTAAGTTTGATGGACTCTGGGGTCACACTTTCCAGACCGGTGGCCGAGGCGAGTGCGAGTGCCACGTCGTTCGTGGTTGAGGCCTCGTCCAGGTCCGTGATCTTTATGCCTACTATTTGGGTCAACATCTGGATGAGAGCTGACCCGTTTAGGAGAGACGCGGCCTCGGATCGGAGCTCCTCCGTTGGTACTCCGTCCTTGCCCAGTTCCAGGAGGAGGTCTCCTGCCTTCGTGCGCCGAATCCTCGTTACCCTTTCGCCCAATTTCTTGAGTCCGGGTGCAGTTTTCACGTTTCGTAGGATGTCGACGTACGAGACTCCTCCTGTCGCTTTGATCTTGCTAGCATCAGGACGGTGTTGTCTCGGCCCAGTTTTATGCTCTTGATTGGGTGGCACGCCGACATTCTGTTTTGTCGCTTTTTTCCCATCTTTCCTTCCCCTTTTCACCACCGTTGCCCAGGCCTTGTCGTGCGTTCGGGCTTGCTGTTAGCGATTTTTCACGGGTGAGGAGGAAAGGTCCTTGTCCTCTGCCCCCTTTCTCAACTTTTTCTTCGCCGGCGTTGTTATCGGCGAAGGCTCTCTTCTCCCCGTGTACTCTTCTTTACGGGGCCTGCGAAAGAGAGGGGAGGTCTGGCTCGCCCCATCTTTGCAGTCGCACGCCGTTTTCGAAGGCCATGGGTTATGCCTCACCTCGGCATAATCCCTGGTTGCCTTTAAGGTAGCTCTCGCCATGTCCTTAAGCTCCTTGTGGAGATTCTTTTTGTCAAGAATGAAGTCCACAAGGCCCTTAATTCTCTCCTCCAGGACCCGGAATTTTGCCGCCTCTGGGTCCTCCCCTGCTGGTGGGTCCACCGATATGCTGCTGGAAACCTTCTGGAAGAAGGCCGCCAGACAGCCCACTCCGGTTTCCATCACCATACTGTCACTTGTAGCATCTGATGCTACAGGGGCCGAGTGACCAACCCCTGCAGCACTGCGGTTGCCTGATATCGACGCCGGAGAGCCCGCTTGCGCACTCGTGCCCGACGCCGGTACTGGGGATCCGACCCCTGCACCGTAAACTTCTTTCTGCCGCTGTTCTGCCATATTTGGTTTATTAATCGGGGTTCCTTCCCCTAGATAGTTCTTTGGTCCGCGTCGGATATTTTATTTCTCCGATACCTTCTACCAGCATTCCCCGATCCGCCACCTGGGGACGCGCCCGTTAGAAGGAACCAGCAAGACTCCGGCGGGCTCTGTGTGTGTGTGTGTGTGTGTGTGTGTGTGTGTGTGTGTGTGTGTGTGTGTGTGTGTGTGTGTGTGTGTGTGTGTGTGTGTGTGTGTGTGTGTGTGTGTGTGTGTGTGTGTGTGTGTGCGCGTGCGTGCGTGCGCGCGTGCGTGCGTGCGTGCGTGCGTGCGTGCGTGTGTGTGTGTGTGTGTAGGGGTGGGAGGCAGAGATTTTGGGGTAAATAAATTGCGGTATTTTTTCATTTGCTGTAATGTTACATTTGTCAAAATAAATGAAGAAAACGTAAACATATATTAAATTGTCTGATAAATAATTTTCATATGCACAATCTTTATTATGCAAATAAATAACAAAAAAAGAAATTTTGTTGAAAAAAAAAATAAATTGTCCCGTACTGGGCGCGAACACCAAAAAACCGCGCAACATTCCAGCACTTTAACCACTAGACTACCAAGCATTACGAAAATATATATGTAGTAATGTTGTATATGAACATCGGCAGACGAAATTTTTTTAATGAAAAAATAATTAACATTAACAAGAAAAACATAGAAAGCAACCAATATGTAATATTGAAAATTACATAATTTTATCACAAACATATAACTGTTACATTATTATACTATTACGTAATATAATAATAATTCAGAAATAATTAATTTAGTTAATATTTATTTTTCAAATTGAATAAAAAATTATTTAGCATAGTCGAAACTTGGCTAGCATATTTTTGGGCAGGGATATTCAGTTTATATAATGAAATTAATATCTCATTATCAATATTATTTTTACTATTGAGAAGGTTTTGCCATCACTAGCACACACTTCCTTGAAAGACGTCTGAGTCTTGGACGACATTTTTTAAAGAAATTTTTTCGCTCAGGTGCAATCCTCTATCGGTTTTTATAGGGTCGTTTGTAAATTATATTTATGCTATTTATAGTATAGGAATTCGCGGAAGGATACGTCGGGCAAATTCCTTTCAACATCGTCAGTAGAGCTCGCGGGGTCGCGTCAGTCTATCAGCAATTCACGCACCATTTTTTAGCATTGGCGAAACGACATCAGCACATCGAGATTAATGGAGTTCATGCTCGCGATTGAAGGCGATTTCGATAACCATGCCGAACATGATCGATTAAAACTTGTTTCGAATAAGACAATTTGCAGCGATTAATTATCCCGACCAACACGAAAAGCGTGGAAAAGCTTCGGCAGTTTTCGCGAGAGTGAGTGGCACGGTCCGTGAGTACTTGCCGCAGGGACCTGCCGCCATCTTGAGTTATATGCACCGTATTCTTCCACTCATCACCGCGTCACGATGATTTAAACTTCGTTACCGCTCCATCTCTCGCTCTCTCTCTCTCTCTCTCTCTCTCTCTCTCTCTCTCTCTCTCTCTGCTACATAAACTTCTAACGCACTCATCGTTACAAGCATTCCATAAATATTATTCGGCAATATTTTTTGTGTTAATTATCCTTACTTTTAAGAAGGACTTTAAAAAATCTGGTAGTAAAATCGGAGCGGAGCATACTTTGGCTTTCAGAAATTCAAAAGCACTTTCCAGCTCCTTACCCCACGTGAAGAGTACGCCGTAACAACGTAAGTGGATATGCAATTTTGGCAAAATTTTTGCGATTTTGCTTAGCAACATAATTGATCGATGAATTATTTGAAGATCCGTGTTTCGTACCCCGAACCTCCCCTTAATCCCTGAATGAAATAGATTAGAGCCTTTCTGTTGAATTGGGTGGTTAAATTTACCTTGCCCTCGGCGGAAAGATCGGTAGAGGCGTCAGTACCCGAAATTGCATCACTCAACAAATCGGCTTAAGCGCCCACCAGAATTATGCATGCTCTATTCTACCTGTTGAAATAGTAATCGGAACTGCCGAAAAATTTTCGAACCAGCATTAGTTCGAAAGAATTGATTGGGAAAGATTTTATCCGACAATGTTGGATGAGAGGAAATGGTCGCGACTTAGTCGTAGAGGACACCTCGCAGTAGCCCCCATTGTCCCTGAATTAAGATGAAGATGTGTCCTAAATATAAAATTTCCCTGGCTTCTCTTGCTTTTATGTTACCTACTTTTCATCTCTTTTCGTAGTTTTTAAAACACAGTTTTTTCACGGCTTTTTAAAAATACAGTTTCTTCACTTTTTATTTTAAATTCAACATAGGGTTCGAGATTTGCTCTAAAGGGGACGATATCCGATGCGACCTGAAAAAGTCAATGTCGTATCCCACTTCTGACACCAAAAAAAGTCCTGTAAAAGAGGGAGACCTTATGGGTCGGGTATGCTGAAAAAGTAAATGGAAATATATGTATTTCTTCAAATTCCCAAACAGCATCTGTACAAGAGCGGTGGCACGCGGTGGTGCACGAAACTTTAGCGGGGTTCAGGAGCCACGACTACGGTGGCTCCGAGTACTTACTTTGCGATTCTAATTGTTGGAAAACAATTGTAAGTTCGAGATTGCACTCAGTCTCTCGCTACGGTGGAGTTTTGGACTAAATGTCCCGGATCGCTCGATGTGCTCGCTACTCTACTCTCAATCTCAATCTATGTTGGATTTCTAATCCTTTTTTTATTCGGTTGGCGATGGGGGCAAATCGTCGTTCTGCCGACGTTAGCCCAATTCGTTCTGGGGAACCAGTCGAAACATTTTTCATCACGAAGTCACCCGCTACACTATATTTTGTAAGGCTTTGCAAGGCCACAACAGAGAGTGCTTACCATTTTCTGGTAACGGGCGAATGTCTGCTGACCCATGTCCGGTGTCGCTGCTAATCCGTGAAACCGAACACGGATTTTCAAATTTGTCAAACATTTGTCGCTAAGTTTCGAAGTTAGAATTTTAATTCGATCTTCTTCCCTTATGTGCCAGGGAGTTCAAAGGCGAAATTCTAATTTAAGAGCTTATCGTTCAGTTCGGTGGTTTCAACAATAGTGTCTTCCTTAGGAAATTCGGTTCGTATTTATACCATTCCCAAGGATTTACAAATTTAATGACGAATTTCTTACCAGGGACACAATTTTTTCCACTAAAATATAGGTAATTGTCATTGATATATTTCTAGTTATTTCTATATCCTTTTATTTCTAATAAATATATACTAATTATTTTATTTATTTGCGGGTAATGCAAATAAAATAACTGTATGAAGGAAAATTTGCACCACCGCATTATTTTAATTTTACTTCCACACAAATTTATTTGCGGAACTTCATAAAAATCATTAAAAAATTGTTCATATTCACATATAAGCAATTTTTCTAATGAAAAATGTTTTCTCATGAAAGTAAGTATTTTGTTCTTTTATAAAAGACTCATTTCAGAAATTTCCTCCGCATGAGTAAAAGTCAATTCAGGAAATCAGCGTTTTGGACAGAGTAAAAATTGCCTGTCAAACTTAATGAGGTCTACCAGTCGATTTTTTGACAATTCAACCAGTATAAGGACAACCGTGGCTCTCTAGTATCAACAGGGTCCAGGCAGCTACTTTCTAGGACATCACAATTGCTAACCTCCTATTCTTCACCAGAGCATCCAACGGGCTAAGCCGACACAACTAAAAGCTCTTTCCAGGCCTACTAACTAACTTAATTTTATTCTAGGTTTTCTCGTTTGGTGTATTGCATATTATTCGTCACCAAGACACTAATCTTTATCACCTGATTGGTGAGTTTATCTGGCATCCCTACCAGTGAGCGGAACATAAAACCTACCTAGTGAGGTAGGCAATTAGCTCCAACGGTTTCTGTATTACGATTGCCGCTTGATTGGCCGGCCTGCATCCAAGAATCTTACTGAACGACCTCGTTGTCATGCTTCGGACATTGGACAGTTTTGCGAGTGTATTTTTGTAAACTGCCAATGTCGGGTCCATTAGGTATTGGGTGAAACCAGATGAAACATGATCAGATATTTTCATTAATTTTCTGAAATTTAAAAATAATTATGCCCCGGGAGCATTTGAAGGGAAAGCCGACATAAATTCCAACGATAAAGCAAACAATTGCAGCAATTCAATTGATCTGAATTCTATTTTACTAAGTGTTCAAAGTTTTGGCACCTAGCTGTCTGGCAATACGCTGCGCGGTTGTAAAATCTTTGTACGAATCGTGTCTGCATGAATGGCATTGATTTCATTTCTTATTCGTTGTTGGAGTTCTGCGAGGTTTGCTGGGTTTCTTTGATACACCCTGTCTTTGAGGTAGCCCCACAGAAAATAATCAAGTGGTGTAAGATCAGGGGATCTAGGTGGCCACTCTGTGGCTACTCTTCTTCCTATCCACCTTTCTGGAAAAACTGCGTTTAAATGAGGCTCCAGATGAACGTAACAAATTTTCCGTAGACCCTACTATGTCAAAAGAAGACTCTTATGTCAATTATCACTTCACAACTGAAAGAAAATGAAGCTATACATTATTGCAGAATTTACCTAAGAATACATACCATATTTCGATGATTCATCCGTTGAACGATGAAGGAGGTATAAAAGTGCGAGGCATTGCGTGGCGACCTATTATGAGCGATTTCCGGAAAATAGGCGAAACTCCAGCGTTGGATTACTATATTTTGGTGTATTTTTTCGATTTTCTGGCTGGGTCTCTTTCTTTCCCTTTGCTCCCTTTTTCTTTCAATTTCCATATTTCACATTTACTACTCTGCGTTTTCTCATGTTGTACACTATTTTTTATTCTCGGCCATCGTAGTTACAAAAGTTATGTTATAAGTTTATTATACAATTGCGTATTGAATTATTTATAAACGTCTCCAATCGTCTTTTATATTTTATGATCTTTTAATGTTTTATCTTTGATTTATAGACATATTGCTGTATGATATTAATATATCATAAATTGCAGAAGTTTTTATATCCTAAAATGTAAGCTATATGTTCGACAGGTTCAAACAGGGATGATTGATTCAATAAGACAAGCAGTTATCATGAGCTACAATGATTATGAAACAAATGAAAGAGTTTCATGGGTTAAAATATGGCCCGGAATGGTTATTCTTTGCGTTTCACAAATTTATTGGAGTATACAAGTACAGCACTGCTTAACAACGCATATATTATCTACCGTGGAAGTTTTTTATGAAAAACTAAAACGACAAATTTTTGATATCGTAAATATTGTAAAAGGTAAGTCGTTATGGCGGTAGACTACGTATCGTGCAATAAAACTACGGTCATAATCTTAATAAAATTTACAGGTGCATTATCGAAACAAAACCGAACAACACTGACAGCATTAATTACAATTGACGTTCATGCACTAGATGTTGTAAAAATTCTTATTGAAAAGAAAATTTCATATGAGAACGATTTTGAATGGTTGGCTCAGCTGAGGTACTACTGGGAAGAAGACGTTATAGTTCGTATAATAAATGCTCACGTCTCGTATGCCTATGAATATCTCGGAAATAGTCCACGACTTGTCATTACACCTTTAACTGACAGGTTATCATACGAAATGTAAACCTATTTTTATTTTACGTAATCTAATAATATTAATATTATTTTCATTTCTAGATGCTATCGAACGTTGATAGGAGCCTATTCCTTACATCTAAATGGAGCGCCTGAAGGTCCAGCTGGAACTGGAAAAACTGAAACTACGAAAGATTTAGGCCGAGCTATCGCTGTTCAATGTGTAGTTTTTAATTGTTCTGACGGTCTGGATTATAAAAATATGGGAAAATTCTTTAAAGGTCTTGCATCGTGTGGTGCGTGGGCTTGTTTCGATGAATTCAATAGAATCGAATTGGAAGTATTGTCAGTTGTAGCACAGCAAATATTGTGCATTATTCAAGCCGTACGCGGAAAATTAGAAAAATTTTTATTTGAAGGAACTGAATTATATCTTAACCCTTCAGTTTATGTGTGCATCACTATGAACCCCGGATACGCTGGAAGGTCGGAACTTCCAGACAATTTGAAAGTGTTATTTCGAACAGTAGCTATGATGGTTCCTGATTATGCTTTGATAGGGGAGATCTTTCTGTATTCCTCCGGATTTGAAAGTGCTCGAATGTTATCAGTAAAGATAGTGACAACTTACAAATTATGTTCCGAACAATTATCCTCCCAGTCGCACTATGATTATGGCATGCGAGCAGTAAAAACAGTTTTAACAGCAGCTCAAAATATCAAATTGCGATTACCAGATGAAGACGAAACTCTTCTTTTACTCCGATCAATTATTGATGTTAATTTACCCAAATTTCTAGCTCACGACGTACCTTTATTTCAAGGGATAATTTCGGATTTATTTCCCGGTATAACGCTGCCATCTCCTAACTATGACACCCTACTATCTGCAGTCGATGAAGTAATTGCAAAAAGAAATTTACAGGCATTTGACGGATTTATACTAAAGATAATACAAACATTCGAAATGATGATAGTTCGACATGGCTTCATGTTAGTTGGTGCTCCATGTGGCGGAAAAACTACGGTTTTGTATACGTTGGCAGATGCTCTAACGTTAATGCACGACTGGCAAGATGAAAATGGTGCAATTACAGAATACATTACTATAAATCCTAAATCTATAACTATGGGGCAGCTGTATGGACAGTTTGATCCAATTTCTTCTGAATGGACGGATGGAATTTGTTCTGTGGCTTTTCGAAAATTCTGTAGTGATGAATCAACTAATAGAAAATGGATAATTCTTGACGGCCCTGTTGATGCTGATTGGATTGAAAATTTGAATACTGTATTAGATGATAATAAAAAATTATGTCTCACATCTGGTGAAGTCATGCAAATGACCTCTGTCATGTCCATGATATTCGAAGTTAGCGACCTTTTACAAGCTTCTCCGGCTACTGTATCTCGTTGCGGAATGATTTACATTGAACCGCGGGTCATGGGGTGGTATCCACTTGTAAAATCGTGGGTGTTTAAGTTAAATCCAGCATGGAAGAATAACTTTGAAAATATAATAAATAATATAATCGAGTGGTTATTCGACGATTGCTTAGAATTTACCAGGAAACAATGCACATTTACTGTGAATGCTGGACAACTTAGTCAAGTTATATCGACCTTAAATTTAATTGAAATGTTTATGAATGATGCTGTTAGAGAATCAGCACAAGATTTTCAACAATTTATTCCGTATTGGTTACAAGCGTCATTTCTTTTAGGAATTGTTTGGGGTATAGGAGGATCACTAAATTTAGATTCGCGGATAAAATTAAATGAGTTCCTCGCTGTCTTTTGGAAAAATGAACAACCTATCCGTCAAGTTCCACAAGAAATAGTAGATATTTTGATTTCTTTTCCAACAGATGGGTTAATTCATGACAACTATTATACATTTAAAGGAAAGGGAGCTTGGAAATGTTTTGCTGATAGCGCTAAAATCGAAAAAATAAATACTACACAAAGCATCGGACAAATGATGGTTCCAACAATAGATACTGTTAAGTACCAGTACATATTTCTTCGAAATATCAAACATCATATTCGATTTTTACTTTATGGTAAAACTGGTACAGGAAAAAGTTTCTACATTCAAGATATGTTAATAAATAAATTAGATTCCGATTCTTACACTCCAAATTTGATCACTTTTACACCAAAAACTAGTGCTGCAATAGCACAAGGGCTTGTTATATCTAAGTTATTCAAAAGAAGAAAGAATCAGTATGGACCGATGGGAAATAACCAGTGCGTGGTCTTCATTGACGATGTGAATATGCCTGCCAAAGAAGTGTACGGCGCTCAACCAGCGATTGAGCTATTGCGGCAGTTTTTTGATCATAACCATTGGTACGATTTAAATGAACCCCAGAAAGTTTTGGTTTACAATGTTATGTTTATTTGCGCAATGGCGCCACCAGGTGGTAGTCGACATGAAATTTATCAAAGATTCTTAAGGCATTTTGTAATATATGAGATAAGTGAATTTTCTTCTGAAAGTATTTTTCGTATCTTTTCTACCGTCTTTATTACTGGTCTTAAAAATAATGGATTTTCAACCGATATTATGCTGATAGTTAACTGCCTTATAAACGCCACTATGATCATTTTTGAAAGTGCAAAAACTGAGTTACGACCTACGCCGACGAAGTCACATTATTTATTTAACTTACGTGACTTTTCCCGTGTAATTACCGGGTGTGCAATGATTAAGAAAGAATCTGTAGAAAAAAAATCCACTTTTACTCGCCTCTGGACCCATGAAATACTTCGGGTTTTCGGCGATCGACTTGTGGAAGCGCGTGACGCTAAATGGCTTTTCAACAAAATTAAAGATACTATTGAGGGAGTTGTTAAGGATTCATTTAATAATGTGTTTGAAGATCTGCCAAAATATAATAACATGCTTAAAGAAGAAAGTATGAGTTATTTAATTTTTGGTAATTTCATGGATCCGGATGCTACTTTAGAAGAACGTCGCTATGAGGAGGTTATGTCAGTCACAAAGTTTCGTAACATGGCAGAACAATATGTAGAAGAATATAATACTATACACAAGAAGAAATTAACGATAGTTCTCTTCCGATATGCCCTGGAACACCTCGCTCGTATTTGTAGAATTTTAGCTATACCTTGCGGAAGTTTATTAATGGTAGGAATTGGTGGGTCCGGGAGACAGTCACTGACAAGATTAGCTTCTAGTATGGCTTCATTTGTACTATTGCAACCCGAAATGGGTAGTAGTTATGGAATTAATGAATGGAGAGATGATATTAAGAAAGTTACAAAAATATCAGGCGGCATTGGAAAAGATGTTGTTTTCCTCCTCAATGAAGGTCAAATAAAAGAAGAAGCATTTCTAAGCGATATAGATGTTCTCTTAAATGTCGGCGAAGTACCAAATCTTTTTACAGTTGAGGAACGACAAGAAGTAGTCGAGATGACTCGTTTAGCTGCACAAGGCGGAAACAGAAATTTAGATATCTCTGTACTTTCTGTACTTTCATATTTTGTTAATCGTAGTAAAGAAAAACTGCACATTATGCTCGGAGTTAGTCCAATTGGTGATTCATTCAGAACAAGAGTAAGAATGTATCCCAGTTTGGTTAATTGCTGTACAATAGACTGGTTTCAGACATGGCCCGAAGATGCGTTAGAGGAGGTGGCAATGCAAAGCATAACGAACATTAATATTATTGAAGAAATTAAAATAAATGCAATATTAGCTTGTAAATATTTTCACTCCTGTGTAAAAGAAATGAGCATCGAATTTTATGAAACTTGTGGAAGAAAGATATATGTGACGTCCGCGGCGTTCTTAGATTTAATACGAGTTTATGGCGATCTGATGAATGAGAAGCAAGAAGAAATCATTTTAGCCAGGTAATTTTTAAAACGAATTTGACCGTAAATACCTCACACGTCTTGAAATAATAATACTATCATTAATCAGAGGGCAGCTGTGCCGAAAGTAAAAGGGCGATAATAAAAACTAACTTCATAAAATACATTTTAAAATATTGAAAGATATTTCAGATATGCTTTTCTTTTGAATTTGAAACAATACCATTTCGCCATGGCCAAAAAATAATCACCAAACATCATTTTCAAAATTAATAATAAATATTTGTAGGTATTTTGAAAACTAACCTGACTCCAAATAGTGCTTGTAAGGTATTCAATGGTACACCTTTTAATGTGGACAAAGGTGTTCATCACTTCTGCACAACTAATACTTCCTGATAAAAATTCAGAAGTTCTTGCTTCTTGTATCTCGTTCTTCCCATGACTCTACAAATGGGGTTCATCCTCTATCCTTGTATCCTGAAAAGAATAAAATGTCACAAAGGATCAGGTTTTTTTTTAATTTAATATAAAAACTGAAAACTTAATACATACTTATCTAATCCAGGCAACATTTTGTGACGAATTTTTCTCCTTGTTTCTTTCATTCGGTTAGAATATGTAGTTATAATAATTAAGCATTTGTTTACTTCTGCGCAAGGTATTTTCATTTGATTGTATTGCTAACACGCCATTGGCCGACCTAAAGGCCAAGCTCGTCTCTCATTGGCTGACGGCTATAACATGGGATCCCTATGACCGGGAGCAAAAGACTCACACAATATCATATAACACTAACTTAAACATTAGAATTGTAAGGGGTATAATGGTTAGGTTGGGTCGATAAACGAGCGAGAATTTCGAAATACGAAGTTTGTGACCATGACGCGAGGGCGCTAGGGTACGTAGTACGCCGGGGGTACTCAAGGAGAGGGCACTCCGCCGTGAAACTTGGACGAGGGAAGGCGCTTCCCGTGGAAAAAAATAGGCGCGAATATGGCGGCGTTTTAAACGTGGTTTCGGCGTGACCACCCGGTATCGGACTGTGATATCGCGATCCCGAACGTGACGAATCGCTTTGTGATAAATGTAGAAAATACAATTAGTATTAAATCAAAGTAAAATTATATTTGACCTCAGTAAGAGAGTGTTTAGTTCATTTCGCTACCTGACAACAAAAAGAAACTTTTAGTGTAACTCCATTTTCGGATTATATAATAAGATATGATACTTATTATTACTATCTACTTACTTTATGTTTAAATTTCTTTGTAATTGTCAATAATTATTAATAAATAACTTTCTGAATACCAATGTTTGGAAACTGGAGTTAGCTTGCTGGACTGTATGCTGGGCTGGAGCTATTAATAGCAAGAGAGAGTCCGCGACCGTGGGGAAGGACTTAAAGATACATACTCTGTATTCGATTTCGATCTTCTACCTCTATTTATTTACAACTAAATTTACATGTGAACGCGAATTTTAATTAACTAATATTTTAATAATCAGAGATTCCTTGTGTATCATTCAACTCGATTGAGCATCCGCGAAATGTGTAGAACATCGCTGCAATAGACAAGAAAACTGAGAGACGAGCCGATGCATTCCTGATAGTTTGAAACGAATTAAATTAGTAACGGAAACTGTGTAACAAACCATGGTGAGTGGCTGCATAGCATAGCACTATATCGAAGAGCCCCCTCCCCTCTTCATGTTCCGAGCAACATGGTTCGTTCTACCTGGGCCTGGTCTTGAGCAGCTCATGCTCAAGAAAAACACGAAATGATAAAATGGTGATTTATTGTCAAAAAGACAATAAAGAAGAGATTTTGCGAAAATAACAATGCTCAGATTAAACAAAATAGCATAAACGGTAATGGGCAGATTTCTTAAACATCCAAGTTCGGTGTATAATGTTATAAATGATGATATTTTATTTAGCAAAATTTATATAAGAAAATTTTCAATATAATTTCCTAGTATATGTAGCGCATAATGTATTATCGTAGAACACATTACAGTAGAACCTATGTATAGTGGACCAACGTCTAGTGGAATCCATCTTTAGTGGAGCGTTCGAACCTACGACTAGTGGAGTTGAAGCTCTCCCTACTAGTCCCACCTCTTCACAGTGCGAATCATATGTGTCTGTGTGCTGTATATATGCACCTTACCTTTAAAAGGCAACAAAGGTGCCGTACGCTTGGAGAGGGTAGGAATTCTTCCCCTCTTTTGTTCACTATACATGGGTAACAAAAAATTTGCCTGTCCCGACGTTTCCACCATACAGGGTGTTCCAAAAGTATGGAAATCTCAGCGGGAGTGCATTTACGGGGAAAATGTTTCAGACAAAAGTTTAAGGATTTTTCCTTGGCTATTTAACGGTACCATTGAATTGGACCTTGAAGGTTATTCCAAGGTCAAGTTTATTTTTTTAAATAGAAACTGCTATTTTTTTTCACGGATTCGGAAAGAGCAAAAAATTTTTCGTCCGAATATGCCACGGCCGTTTTTTCGGCAAGGTCATTTCAAGGCCAAACTTAAAACTCCTGGAACTGCGAATTAACTCAACAAGAGGTCATTTTCGGGGAAAATTTTTCATATAAAGTTTCAGGATTTTTCCCTGGCTTTTTAACGGTACCATTGAATTTGACCTTGAAGGTTATTCCATTGGTCAGTTTTCTCAATAACGCTTTTGAAATAAATCTTAACCAGTTAACGTTAACCAATTTTACATAGCTTAAACTTCATTTTTGCATTTTCGGGCCCAACTTTCTTCCTGCTTTACGGTACGCTCTATCGTGCCGCAAAGTAACTTCGACCTCAGAATCGATTATGTCATCATCGTCAGTCTGAATGCAGTCGAATTCTTCAAAATCTAGCAGATTACTTAGCTGATACTTGTAATTTGTAGGCTTTTTCTCGTAGCCTAACACTGAAACAATGGTTTGAAAAGTGAGCACTGCTTTATTAAGTTCGGTGACATGAATTAATAAGGCTATTGCAGAACGCATAAGTTAACGGTGTGCATCATTGGCGGCGAAAACTTCTATGGGTTTCTTAGCAGCGTGTATAAGGTGGCTCGAAGAGATATGCATTATTGTTAAGGGTCGGTGCTTTTTGTCGGGGTAATGGATCCGATCACATATTTTACGCGAATACAAGCTCAGGTTCATATTATTAAACGCCTTACATGCTGCTTGCAACAAACCTTGCTAAAATCTGTTTCGATTTGAGAAACTAGAGGACGTCGCGTTGTGAAAGACTTCATCGACTAACAGAATTTGTCCAAACACGAATGAATACATGACACATCATGTGAACACGTAATGAATGCTACTACCGGCAATGACGGGAATTCGACATCACCTTCAATCACTCTAGCGTAATAATAGGGTGTTTCGTGTTCGTATCGGGGGGTTGGGCAAATTCTTACCTGTTGTGTCAAGTATAAAAACTACATCACGTTCTTCCGTCATAAGTTTTATTCAAAACAAAATTTGTTTCTCAATGAATAAAGTCACCGCAAACGCATATACCGAATATCCATTTACGTGCCCTTCTACCTTTTTTCCAGCCCGCTCTTCCTTCGCTTTGCTTTCATGTTTTATTTTGCACATATGCAAATGGAAATCTGGATCCAAGTCGAATTTTGTGCGTACCTCACTCGCTATCTTGTTGAACAATATTACCGACGTAACATTGTTTCGGATTCCAGCTTTTAATGACTCTTCTGAAGCTTGAGAAAGTAAACTGCCTGATAGGATACATGCATTCGTCTTTTTATTACCACGTTTTTATCAACTCGTATTCTTGTCTGTCTGTCTGGTTGTCCGGTGCAAATCTTGTAATCGATTTTAAATTAACTTCCCGATGAGCTAGAGACCTGAAACTTTGAGGATAGCCCAAAATTGGATGACAATGCATTCCTTTACCGTTTATTACAAGTTTCAACCAGTTTTAAGAACAATTTCAGCAATTTTAAATTTTATATGAAAAAAAAAAATAAGTTTCAAAGCGCGGGGCCCGGCGTTTTCCCCCCTTCCACCGTCGCGCTTGTTCTTTGTTTTCCTTTTGCAATCGGGAAAAGTCCTCCACTGACGTCATTAGTTCCCTTGCCTATATATACTCATTCACGACGGCAAGTGGAGCAGTTAAGATGACACAAGAGACATCAACACAGCGCAAGCGACGGATAGAGAAGGAGAAGAAAAAAGATTGGTGAAGCAGCTACAGGAATCGGAGGCAAGTAAAACTATTAAATTGGCCAAACGGCGAAAGGCAAATGAAGATGCGACTGATGAACAACGTGATATTAGACGCGCAAAAGATAAGGCACGAAAAAAAAGAAAGGGCAAACGAAGAACCCAAGCAATACTCCTCTTGCCGCCATAGTCAGCAAATTCGTGAGGCTAACCTGAGAGCGAACGAGACGGCCGAACAAAATTTCTTTCGCCTTCCTAGTGATGCGAAAACACACGCTAGTGTAAGAGGGGTCGAGACGCCCGAACATAATTTCTCGCGCATTGCTAGTGATGTCGAACGACACTGTTCTAGAGCACTATCGAGCCAATGGAGAACGTATTTACCGAATCGTTGCTCAAGATGTCCTTGTAAATGCAACAAGAAATGCCGACAATGTGAATATGGCAAACATTGTATCAGGCGATATAAATAAGACTGGAGGATTGCCAAAAGAGTTGGAAATTTTTGTTGAAGCAAGAGTGATGTTGCGCTCAAATTTAAATATTGAACAAGGACTTGTGAATGGCGCCATGGGCACAGTAACGGAAATCGTTTGGCTATTATTCCGTCGAGATCAAATGTACAACGAAGACATTCCATCTGTTCGCATAGACTTTAATCGTGATGGAATACATTTGGTTCAGCCGAAGTCAATTCAATTTCCGGCATTAAGAAATTTTGGCGCAATGGAGCGGACTCAACTTCCCTTGATATTGTGTTGGGCTTGCACAGTTCATAAAATGGAAGTATGTACAGTTGATCATGCTGTTGTATACCTAGGACCTGCACTATTTGCCAATGGACAGGCTTATGTGGCACTAAGCCGTGTCAGATCTCTCGATGGCTTGCGCATTGAAGAATTAGATTGTACAAAATTAACTGGCAAAACTCCATGTAATGAGGAAGCAATGAGTGAAATGGAGCGATTACGACAATTTGAACCTCCGCCGCCATAAAGCCAAATTTTCTACATTCTTTAAATGTTGATGTGTTTTCTGATAAAATAAATATAATTCTAAAACCACTTGCATTTTGAAACTGGTCTTTTCAGATTGTTTATAAATGTAATAGTTTAAAATTGATTGTAAAATTTGACCTATTAAAATTAAAAAGCAGAAAATAATTAATGAATAAAAAAATTCTTTTTAAAAATCACGTTTTTATAAATGGACTAAAAAAGGATAAAATAATTTTTCCCATCCACACAGGTCGCTAATACCAAGCAATCATTTTTCATTTTATTAGGAAATAAAATATTTTTAAGACTTAAAATGGAAAACGTGGGGCGCAATAGAGGTAACAGAAATGACTCCTCGACGAACAATAACAAATGAGAAACTTATGCTTAAATGAACAATATGACACGCCAGTTTAGACATGATAGTCATTTCTGTTACCTATATTGCGCCACACGTTTTCCATTTTAAGTCTTACAAATATTTTATTTCCTAATAAAATGAAAAATGATTGCTTGGTATTAGTGACCTGTGTGGATGGGAAAAATTATTTTATCCTTTTTTTAGTCCATTTATAAAAACGTGGTTTTTAAAAAGAATTTTTTATTCATTAATTTCAATTCCTCAGCAATTATTTCCCGATACGCACCACTAATGTGTCGCCTTTCGATGTGTCCTGTGTTGTGATTATACGTTCCTCGCGTGTAAACATGACCAATTGAAGTGGAAAATCGTTCTAACGGTTCTTTAATGCCAAACGTATATTCCCAACAATCTTCAAATTTGCATGAGGCTTAGCGATGAATGGAGTGCACTTTTTCTTTTTTCTACGACCATATCGCAGTTTGTGCCATTTAAAATTAATGACGCATTTTTATTGTTAATCGTTTTAAAATTCGCATATCTCATCTGTCGATCCACTCGTTAATTTAGGTTTGTTAGGATCCCAAAACTTTTCAAGAAATTAATATGGCAATTCGAAGGTGTGTATTGGCTTTTGTTCCTTTTTAGATTAAGCGTCATCATTGTCAGCGATATCGACGTAAATGTCTGAAAAAATCTGTAAACTTTCTTCATTTTCGGCATTGTCATCTTCGAAACTTATTTCTTCGATTAGCATGGAACAATCATGCTGCTCTTCATCATTCCTGGAAGAATAATTTGCTGGAATTTCATCCATGATATTTAACGGGTTGTTGATTGCAAATACCTTTTCATCACACGTAACGTCTCTTGTGTCCACTTCTACATTAGACAGGCGTAATGCACTGTCATCATCCAGAGTGGGTTCAGGAAAGTGCTGGATCAGATATTTACTTGCCACTCTACTATTAATGCTGCCTGGATCTTTACTAAATAAATCTTTACATTTTTTAAATTATTTCTCGAGTGTCCATTGGTCGACGTTATGCATAATATGTTGGCAAATATCATGCCATACACATTTTTCCGAGTTCTCCTTAAGACGCCAAATAGAATGCGGAAAGACTGTTGTCGTACTTTTTGTAAACACCCAGAATAGCGTCAGAAACGCTATCCTGGGTAACCAATTCACGAAACGCTTTCATTTTATTATTTTAAGATTACATGATCATTATAAGTAGTAAACTGTAACTTAAAACAAATTTGATGGTGTCGTATGATTTGTAGTACTTAGAGTAATTTTCTGATATAAAATACGGTGTAACATATAAAATTTATTTAATATTTAGCTCTACAAGACCATTAGTACTTATTTCAATAGAAACCCATTTTATTAACGAAAAACCATTTTAATAATATCATCTCTTAGTGAAGGCGTTTCGAACTGATCAATCTTTAACAAAATTGTTTCGATTTTTTTTTAACTTCTCAACCTTCCACCTCGACCGAGGTGTTCCGAAAGCTCTCTAGGAGCGTGCCCAGGTACAGGTGAGGAACTCAAAAAATGCTATTTTCTACTATTTTCAGTTGTGGCACACAACACCCCACACATTTTCAAAATCAAAAATTTACTTTTTTTTCAGAATCACAAAATAATTAAAAAATTTTTTGAAAAGCAAAAAACTACTATTATAGGTGCTTCGGCAATAAGATAAGCTATAAATACGATATTTAACATTAGAACAATATACATTTTTAAGAAAGTTATGGTTTAAATACAAAACCTGTCACATAACACCCCACTTTACCTTACAACCCTTGAATGAATATTCATAAGAACAAATAATTAAAACTAATAATTAACCTTAAAAAGAACAATTAAAAATGTTCACATAAATTAGAAATATATTTTAATAACTTAATATATAAAATAATATTTTATTAACTTTAATAACTATACCTTGTATTTTTCAGAAAAATTAATATAAATAGTTGATACAAAATTCCTTTTTTATTAATAACTTTTGTTAAACTCATGCTACAACTTCCGTTCAAGTTTGTACTAATTATTGTCACCTCATTGTAACACATTTTGCATCAACATAAAAACCATACATGTCATAACAATAGTTTATAAGTTTCTTACAAAAATTGTACATTTTTACGCCATAAATAATGTCACCCCACTTTTCCGACTTGACTGAGCTTTCATGGCCAAGGCATCAAGTACAAAAAGAGCTCCTTTCCGCACCTCCACGAATCCGCCAGAAACCTCCAAACCACCAACCTTCCTATTCTAAAAAACCCTCCTAGCAAAAGAAAGCGGTTCGTCCAGTTTCTCTGTGTAACAATTTCTTTGCTTACAAATAAAACTTAATTAAAAGATGGTGAGAAGAATTTGATTATGCTTTACGTAATTATTATAATTTGAATATTTATTGTTGGCACAACTAATTAACATTATAACATTGTAATTAATAGTCGTTTTTCGAAACATCATTACGACGCTATTAAACTTTATTTGTATAGATTAATAACAAATCATTTACGCACCGATCTCGAAATCGCAAAAGAAATTAATATAAATTTACATCGAAGAAAACATAGAAACTGCTCTATCATCATTCGCGAGGAGAGAAAGGATCTTTTACGTATTACAGTCTGTAAAAATGTACGTCACCGGATTGAAGCAGCGAATGCATCTCACAATTTTCGTAATTGTTCCATGAACTTCTCACGTGTCCGACATCTTGTTCATTTTTGACGGTTAACATTGGGCGTCTTACAGATTTCCGAAAATTAGTATCATCAGGCGAATTCAAAGATGACTTCGGGATTGATGTCTTGATATTCTTGGTACCATGGAATTCCGCCATGCATCGACAGTTGGTTCAAATTTTGCAATTAGAGTCTTAACTGGCAGACGCCATCTTCTCCAGGTTGAGTATCGGGTGACAACCGTGTCGAATGATTCACTCGCGTGATCGAATATTGAGGTTTCTCCACATTGCTCGTGAAGGTGAATATCTTTCGGTCGCGAATAATGACTGATAAAAGTTACAAAACAGCAAGGAGACCAAATTAAGAATGAGTCTCTTTATCAAAGCGATCGACAAAGACAGTAGCCCCGATAGATGGCATACGCGTCGGTACATAAAATCTCCAACATGTGAGAAACACACTCCTTCTAAACCATGATCTATAAATCGATGCCTTTCTGCAACCTGATTGGTGGACAATGATGATACGTCGGTAAAGCAGTCTAACGTCATCGCACAGTGTGTCCCTAACCTACCTACCTTTCTCTCTCTTTATCTACAATCCTCTTTCTCTCCTTCACGTAAACACGCTAATTAAAATATAACTATAAATATTCTGCTACATCTGCTCACCCTTTTCAAGGTTCCTCGGCAAAAGGAAGCGGTTCGTCCAGCTTCTCGCCTATACCCTACCATTTCTTTTCCTAAAAAAGATGTTCGGTCTGAGCATCTGAATATCTTTTTCTAAACCACACTTCGTGACGAAAGTGACTCGTTTGGCTTCCCACGACTCCTTTTTCTCTCGATATTCCGTCTGAACGTCGGAATATCTTATCCTTATCATTTTTTTTCCCTTTCGGTCTGAACGTCCGAAGTCCTTTCCAAATCCCATCTCAAAGAAATAAACCAGAAGTAACGGCGAACAGTTTCTGGTTCCCTATTCGCAAAGCCCCCGAGTTCAATCATCGGGTCTCCGTGAAATTCTACCCGTTCGCCCCGTAGTGGTCCAACCTGCCTCACGGTCGATATTCAGGGATATCGTCCCACCAAAGTCTCAAGGTCCATATTCAGGGATATCTCACCAGGGTTTCAAGGTCGACATCCAAAAATATCACCCATGAGGACCACAGCATCTTTAAGGAGGAATAAAGGGTAAGTTTGCCTTGAATTAAAATCCCACTAATTCATCTTTCCCTCTTTCTTTTTGCCCGAAAAGAGACGAGTTGCTACGGCAATATTTATAAAATTAACTTTTTTTTTCTATATATATTTTTTAATTTTTTTATGAGACGAACGTGTTAATATCTTTAATGTTTTTTTACACCAAGCAAAGAGAATAACCTTAGTGACCATTTTTTTTATTATGGATGCTAGTGACTTGTATCGAGATCGTTCTTTGAACGAAAACTCGCTCAAGCCACGAGCATCAGTAGGGCCATTAGGCGTTCGAGTCAACTCTCCTTTAATATTTTTTATATAATAATCATTTTTCGATTCGGTCGGAATATCTATATATTTTTTACCCTCTCGTGTTTTCCTAAAATAATATTTGGAGTCACTATTTTTATATTGTATATTCTCCCTTTTCAGTCGGACAGTTTTCCGGTGTCAAATCCTGACCCGAAACCTCAACAATCCGCCGTTGCCGCCCCTCAATATTCCTATGCAATTTCTTCCTCTTTTTCACATCACGAATTCTTCCAAAATAAATTCGTTATATCAATAAATTCAGCGTTATTTGTTTCCCCTCCTCAGATTTTCTTTTTCAAGCGCAGCCATCTCCGTTCACCAAGAACCCAGAGTCGACCCATCCGGTCGACCGCCCTTTCACGTAAGTATTCGGAGTACTCATATAAGTATCCTGGGTTCGAGCGCAACACTGTCATTCTGGCCTGCCTACATGACGTTGTTTATGAGGACTTTGTGTTCCAATAGATGCATTATTTCCTGTCCGGTCGTTCGCAATCGATCATTGGGCTGTCCACTAGTCTTGGACCGATTCTCTTTATTATTGTCATTAACACGCTTTTCTCTAGACTCCACTACTGGCAGGAAACCACCATCATTTTTGCAGATGACATCCAGTTCTATCTATCCACTCCAATTAGTTATCTTAATGAAACCGTTAGGTGTATTAAAAGCGATATTGCAGAACTGTTCATGTGGTTTCAGGATGATGGACTTACCCTTAAGGGGTTACTGTACCCTCGCGGGCAAAAAAAGCGTCATTTTTGGGAATTTTTTTCTCGGTTCCCTTGGGTTATTTTTAAATGAGATAAAAGAAATTTTATTCGGCTTACGCTTAAATATATTTCGAAAAAATTTCAATAAAAAATGTAAAAAATTCAGTCTTTGGGAGCGATTTTCGTGGGCCGCTTCTCTGAGGCTATCCTTCGCGGTGGACGTCATAATTCGATGAGGAATTATCTGAAATTAAAAAATCAAAAAGATTCCGTTAATGTACATCCTTAGCTATGATGTATAGTTCCTCTTCTATTTATTTTTTATATTTGTATTTTTTTTTTCATTGAACCTGGTCTAAATCTCGTGTTGGGAGTTATTATTCATAGAGTGTTACATTTCGAGACACAGAAGGGGTAAACAAAAAAAATAGAAATTATTCGCGTTGGATCCTATTGGAACATTTGGAGCGGTTACTCATTTTCAATTTGGTTAACGTGTCTTTGTAACGCCATCTGTGCCACACTGCTGCGGAATTTCAACACGTGTATACACCTACAACTGTCAATAGTTGCATCGACACCACTCAGCGGTCAACTGACGTTGATCCTGTACTTGTTTCCTGTTTTGTGAATGAAATTGCGCTCTAGTTGTTGTTTTCGTGCCTTCTCCCACTTGCTTTCTTCATCTTCTCTTTCTGTACCTGAATACCTACTACTTCCTGCCGTAGTCATGTCTCCCTCAGCAAACATAGTTTCTCCTTCTCTCACAATTTCTCTGTTGCCTTCCCATGCTATTCATTTTACATCGTCGAGCGATGTCTTTCCCCACTACGCCGATTCCTTTCGCTGCATCGAATGTGTCAACACAAGAAGGCATGTTACCTGTCTTCCCATCGGAGTTGGATTATTTAATAGTTTCACAACAATTAGCGTAGATTATGCAATCCAATATGGCAACAAACAGGGAATTAGTGGCATCGAGACAGATCGATCATAGATCTGGAAACTAATGATCTCCTTCATCCCCACCAGTGTGGTTTTAGGCGTTATCGAAATGCTATTGAGCGAGGATTTCTGACGATACTCGTCTTATTTGATTTTTCTAAAGCCTTCGATTCTCTTAGTCATCCGATAATCCTACAATGCCTGCGTGATACTGGCTTCGAAGACTCAGATATTCTTTAGTTTTATTCTTTACTATTAGGTCGAACCCAATCGATTGTTGGAAAAGATGGACAATTTTCAACGCCACTATCAACAACATCTGGTGTACCCCAGGGTACTAGCATTGAACCTATAATCTTTATTATAGTTATTAACACCCTTTTGTGGAGATTAAATTACGTTCGGGACGCTACCATCATCTTTGCAGATGATGTCCAATTTTACCGACACACTCCTATTAATAGCATAGATGAAACGTTCGGGAAACTAAACGCGGATATTGATTCACTTGTTATTTGGCCACGAGAATTGGGACTTACCTTAAATATCAAGAAAACTCAAGCCATCATCTTAGCATCCAATTATAACTGTGCTCTAGTTAAAACGTTAGTTTTTCCAACGTTATATGCTGATGGGAAACCTATTACGCTTGTTGACATTAAAGATTTAGATGTCTATATTTCGTCTGACTAGTCTTGGAATCGTCAAATCTCTTCCATCTCATCTAATGTTCATTTTACCCTTTATCGGCTTCGTTATCGTGGCTCTTCAATGCCCGCAAATGTAACATTAATGTTAGTAAACTCTCTTATCATTCCACAATTAGATTACGCTTGTCTAGTATTTTCTGATTCTTCGACCTATCTTAATATCAAGCTATAACGCCTACTAAATAGTTCTCTTCGTTTCGTATTTAATTTACGACGTAATTGCAGTTTAACTCCGTAACTAACAGGAACAAAATTGTTCTAAACCCAAGCTCGTCGCAAATATTTCCTTAGAGTTCTTATATTCCCAGTACTTATGACAACTTTGCCTCCATATCTACGCTCTAAATTCATATATATCTCATATCTTCGACGCTTATCTAGAACTTCAGTTTCTCCAGAATATCTACTATTTTGTCGAACTGATTACTATTCTAATTCTTTTTGCATCATAGCGCTTCGCTTGTGGAACAGTTTGCCAGACACACTAAGAGACTCGAGAACTCTTTCATCTTTTAAGATAGGGTTGCTCAGATTCTTAAACTAACAATCCCAGTATTCATGTACAATTTTTTTCGTTTCTTTTTTCTCAACCTATCTACACTGCGTTTATAGCGTAACATAAAGTTTGTTACCCTTTTCGCTCCATTAATAATTAGCGTCGTTAACTACTTCAGTCATTTAAAATTTGTATTGTATAAACTCACCGTTCCATACTAGATTGTAAATTAGTTATAAGAATTTATTATACTTTAACATTGTATATATTTTGCTTATTTGTCTAAGGAACTTTTGTTCTATGACAATAATAAATATTGTCTATCCATCTAAGCCAAAATCGTAATTTTGGCGAAAAAAAATCAGCTATTTTGTATATGTAAAATCGGTAAAAAAAAAAATTTTATTGAAAAAAATCAACGATAAGTTCTAGCTATATGTGTGACAAAAGTGTGCAAAATTTCAAAAGGATCGATTCCTTACATTTTGAGTTAGAGCGTCCACGGCCTTTATAAATGAAATTTCGAAAAAAAGCGTTTAAAGTTTTAGAGACATTTACACGTTCATGAAATGCAGATATTACTTCGGTCCAGATCTTGGGCCTGGACGAAGTATTGAATTTGGTCACCTCAAGCATAAAAATTATCCTATAGTTTTTCATCAAACGTCAATGTTTCAGACCCTAAGAAACCCTGTTTGGACATGTAATTCGCGCGTACAGCGCTAGTCATTTGCGGAAATGACTCACGCTTAATATAGGTGTCGCAATCTTCGGTTCCTATGTACGCGCGCGGTTTTTCGTTTCCGTTTCCCGAATTTCCACCGCTCCAGCCAGTCTCGTGTGCGTCGCTATCGATATCGCATCATGAATGTCGAAAATCTAAAAAGGGTCGGTTTTGCGAACTCGTCCGAGTCGCGACTCTTTTTCCGCGATAACGTTCGCATCATAAGCGATAGTTTAAAACGGTATATGTTTAATTGCAGTTATTTTGTTTAATGTAATTGGTTATTAAAAAAAGTGAGAAAAGAATCGACCGGTTCTCCATTTCTTCATTTCCAACCTTCGTTCAGCAACGGCGTAACGGATTTCAACGGAGGTCACCCTTCCGGGCGGAGGACCTGGATCACCAGAGCGACTGCTCAGAATCAAACAAGAAACATTGGCGATCCCGCCAGGATCCTTCGCGTCTCCGCCAGTGTCGTTGTGGGAAACCTACGGAAAAATTCATCCATCAATTTTGGAATACAGTGTCTACACCCACTTGGATTACAGTGTCTGTGGATATAAGTGAAAATTCGTGTGCATTGCATGGGCGAATTTTTAGTAATTTTCGCCACATGCAACGGTAATGAAGGTGATCAGCGCCCTCTAAGCGGAACAAACTATTTAGCGCGCCCTCTATATCGCGTCGGCGATTTTTGCGCGCTCTAGAGACTATTCTGGAAACTTTGTTTCACGCCTTGTCAACAAGTTCGCTTGGCCGGGAATCTGGCCTCTCCGCGAGTGCCTCCACTGCTTGGCACTCCCCACGCGAACATATTCTCCGCGCAAGCATCACCAAGTTCGTCACTCGCTGATAAGAGCCGAGACGAAAACTTCAACGATAGATTCAATCGTCATTCTGTTACGTCGGTTTCTCTCCACAGTAACGTTCACTTGCACGCATTAAAGCAATCCAGCAACATTAAATGTCGGAATCTCCGAAACTTGGCTTGCATTCGCCATTTCAAACTTCAGTTGGGAGTTTTAATTCGGGAAATCAGACGTCTCCGCCTCATACACTATCATTCAGTTCAGCTTCCATCATGGCGACGTCATTAGATGAACTTATTGTGACAGAATTGGAGACTTTTGCCAGTGTGTCACGCACTATTTCACAATTGTCGGAACCAGCTAATCGGACGGCAGCTAACTTATCGAACAGACTTAAATATATCGAATCTCTTTGGAGTGAATGCCGACAGCTGAATTTGCGAATCCAGTGTGCCGCTACCAAAGGAGATCGAGAATTGGCGTATTTTACGGATAATAAATTTGAGACTCAGGAGGCATCTTATCTTTTGTGGACAGATGACTTCGCCGGAAGTATCGAAGCCGCTCAACGGAATCTGATGCCAACTAGAGATACTCCAACGACGCAACGAGAATTTATGCGACCTTCAGTGCACCTGCCATCCATAGAGTTACCGCGATTTACAGGTGAATATGAACAGTGGGACACTTTTAAAGGATATTTTAATTCTCTTTTTAATGAAACCGCGATCGATAATTTGCAGAAAATGCATTACCTACGTGCCAGTTTAGATGGTGAGCCTTTATCGCTAATTCGACATTTACAAATTAACGCTGATAATTTTCAAGTGGCTTGGGACTTGCTCTCAGATCGTTACTCAAATAAACGCTGTGCTATCAATTCTCTGATTCAATCGTTCATGGATCTTCCGTCGCTGCGTTCGGAAAATGCATCGGAATTGTTATTATTGTATGATCGGATTTCTGAAGTAATGGCAGCTCTTAAAACCTTCGGACGTCCTGTGGACACTTGGAATGACCTTGTCCTTTTTTTTAATTGTTAAAAAATTTAACGCGGTGACGCGAAAAGCATGGGAACTTAATCTAGGTTCTAAGACCCAATATGCGACGTTAGCCGAATTAAAATCTTTTATTTTTATTTGGACGCGAGCTCGGGCACTTGAATCGATATCACATGCTAAATATTCGTATAATATGTCGTCGGTACAGAAATCAAAGAGTTCCGTGCAGTCTCACGCCGCTGACACAATTTTACGAAAGTGTCCCATTTGTTCATTAAACCATTTTGTGTATCATTGTTCGCAATTTGGATCGGCCACAGTCGACCTACGTCTTAAACTGGTCATACATACATATATTGGAAAGATTTACTTGCCACTTTATGCCATCTATGGCTAATCGGGCAAGGCTTAGTCATCATCCCACACAGGACGATACAAACAAGTAAACGATCACAAATACTACACATAATCGACACCGTCAACAGTTAGTCGGCGGCCTGTGCCGTAGCAGGCGCATCGCAAACATTGTCTTATTTTCATTCAAGACAATATTGACGAAGCGTCGACCACGGGAAAACCATTCACGGTGTCGATAACTACCGACTGATGTCGGTAGTAGTCCCAAATTCGTACCTTCGCCCAGCAACGTTTCCTGAATTATCCGCAATGGTAATAATCAGAAAAAATTGCCGGACGGGGATTCGAACTTACGATCTAAGGAACGTTCAGCTTACGAGGCGAGCATGCTAACCACTTAACAATCGCGTTCCCCCTTAACCCATTAACGCCCAGAAACAGAGATTTTGTAACGTCTTTTCGAGCCTTATTCTTTTAATAATGCGAAAGGAATAATCAAACGAAAATGATGCTTCTTTATGTTTTTGACTATGCTCTTTCAGAATCTGGCATTACGTTTTCATTTTTTTTACAAGAAAAATAAATATGGCGGCTTTTAAATGAAAAAATACGGAAAAATGAAAACTGTTTTTTTTTTATGAATTTTTTTCAGATTGAAACAGAGATATAATCCCGTCGTTTTTTCACTAATCGGTGAATAAAATAGTTGTAGTTTATCGGAATATTTTTGAAAATGGTTAGAAATATTATTTTCATTATCAAAATGGCGATTAACGTCTTCCTGCAGAGTGAACAAATTTCTGAATTGGTAATATGACAAATAGGCTGATGGATTTATATGAAACTTCATTTCCTAAGGTTTTCTAGGGCGCCGAATACAAATGTGATGTCAGATTTTCAAAAATTCAAAATGGCGAATCCAATATGGCTGACATATTTTTGAAAAGACTTTGAATTTGCATGAAATTTGTTACTCGGGGGTTTTTAGGGTCGCCGAATATAAATCTGATGTCAGATTTTCAAAATTCAAAATGGCGGATCCAATATGGCTGACATATTTTTGAAAAGACATTGAATTTGCATGAAATTTGGTACTCGCGGGTTTTCGGGGTCGCCGAATATAAATCTGATGTCAGATTCACAAAATTCAAAATGGCGGATCTAATATGGCTCACACATTTTTCAAAAGAGTTTGATTTTGCATGAAATTTATTACTTAGGGAGTTTTAGGATAGCTGAATATGATTTTGTCGTCGGTTCAAAACTAGCGAAAAGATTATTAATACAACATAATGTTATTATTATCATGGTATTTTTCGAGGGCCCGTGGTTTTGAAAAATTGATTAGTTACTTCAAGTCTCCTCTCGTTCCTAATGCACATTTCACAAATTTGTCACCAATATTTAAATTTTTACCACCTTACAAATCCAGCGAAAAGTCCATCAGAAGTATGAAATGCCCAAAATTGTGAAATAAATTTGTTTGGTTTTCCACGAATAAACTGTTTTAGGATGATCTACTACGGGTCCATTTGAAAATAACGAAATTTGTAAATATTTCTCCGAAACATATTTATAAGAATTTGGTACATTTTCCATCAATTGGGGCTTAGCATATTTTATTTTAGATTTTGTATAATAATGGCTAAGAGATGAATTTAATTTTGCAAACGTTCCTACATATTAGAAAATATTTTTTTGTGGCAGTGTCGGTAATATGCTATTTTCCACATTTTTGACATTTTTCTGACACATTTTACTCACACTGGCAACAAAAAATACATTTCGGCACATATGGGAAAATGTTTTTCATACGAATGTGAATGCCACCCTCGCTGCGGCTCGGGCGGCAACTCTCACATTCGCAGGAAAAACTTTTTCCCACTTGTATCGAAAACTACTATAGGTTGTCATAGAATTCTTTTACATTGTGCAAAGCTAATGCCAAATTCGTATTCATCAACTAGAAATGCCCTCGAATAACAAGTTTAAAGCTAGCCAAACTCATTTTTAAAAAATTTGTCGGCCATATTCTATCCGCAATTAGAAATTCTGAAAATCTGATGTCAGAAACGCATTCAGCAAGCCCCAAAAACTCAGGAGTAATACATTTCAATTTTCCCTTATTTGGGAAAAAATGTCCGCCATATTGAATTCACCATTTGAAATTTTCTGAATCTGACATCAGATTTGTATTTAGCGACTCCAAAAACCTCCGAGTAACAAATTTCATGCAAATTTAATGTCTTTTCAAAAATATGTCAGCCATATTGGATCCGCCATTTTTAATTTTTGGAAATCTGACATCAGATTTATATTCGGCGACCCCAAAAACCCCCGAGTACCAAATTTCATGTAAATTCAATGTCTTTTCAGAAATATGTCAGCCATATTGGATCCGCCATTTTGAATTTTGAAAATCTGTCATCAGATTTATATTCGGCGACCCCAAAAACCCCCGAGTACCAAATTTCATGCAAATTCAATGTCTTTTCAAAAATATGTCAGCCATATTGGATCCGCCATTTTGAATTTTGAAAATCTGACATCAGATTTGTATTCGGCGACCCCAAAAACCCCCGAGTACCAAATTTCATGCAAATTCAATGTCTTTTCAAAAATATGTCAGCCATATTGGATCCGCCATTTTGAATTTTGAAAATCTGACATCAGATTTGTATTCGGCGACCCCAAAAACCCCCGAGTAACAAATTTCATGCAAATTCAAAGTCGTTTCAATAATATGTCAGCCATATTGGATCCGCCATTTTGAATTTTTAAAAATCTGACATCACATTTGTATTCGGCGCCCTCGAAAACCTTAGGAAACGAAGCCAACATAAATCCAAACATAAATCCATCAGCCTATTTGTCATACTACCAATTCAGAAATTTGGTCACTCTCCAGGAAGACGTTAATCGCCATTTTGATAATGAAAATAATATTTCTAACCATTTTCAAGAATATTCCGATAAACTACAACTATTTTATTCACCGATTAGTGAAAAAACGACGGGATTATATCTCTGCTTCAATCTGAAAAAAATTCATAAAAAAAAACAGTTTTCATTTTTCCGTATTTTTTCATCTAAAAGCCGCCATATTTATTTTTCTTGTAAAAAAAATGAAAATGTAATGCCAGATTCTGAAAGAGCATAGTCAAAAACATAAAGAAGCATCATTTCCGTTTGATTATTCCTTTCGCATTGTTAAAAGAATAAGGCTCGAAAAGACGTTACAAAATCTCTGTTTCTAGGCGTTAATGGGTTAAACTGGTCAAGCGATACCAATTATGTATGAATTGTTTGTCAACACATAAATTAAGTGCGTGTCCCAGTACTAACGTGTGTTTCCGATGCAAAGCGACGCATCATACGATGCTGCACAGGGAGGAATCCGCTGTTCAGTGTAAACCTTCGTCAGAATGTTCAAACCAAAGTTCTGTTTCTGCGGAACCAACTTCACATTTCGTGATTACAGTTCAGGAAAAAGACGAGATTATTAACATTCCATCTAATACTGCCGTTCATGGCTCTCAAATACTTTTAGCAACTGCGACGGTAATGGTGCATTCTTCAAACGGTCGGTCCGTCAAAATACGTGCATTATTAGACCAAGGTTCGACTTAGACTTTCGCTTCCGCGAATTTAGTAAATGCATTTGAAGCTCGAACGTCGCGAATCGCTACTACCGTAACGGGAATTGGAGGAACAACTGCTGGTCCCGCGAGTCGAGCAGCAGAGATTGTCATTTCGCCCTCACACGAGGATTATCCGTCTTTCTCGACACGAGCTATAGTAATGAGAACTTTAACTTGCTACATTCCCAGCCCAATTTCTTCACAAAATCACTGGACACACTTGCGTCACTTGAAATTAGCCGATGAGAATCCGGGAGGGTCTGCCCCCATTGATCTCATTATTGGTGCTGATCTGTACGGGTCAATTTTACTTGATGGCTTAATTAAAACTAACGCAGATCAACCGGTTGCGCAAAATACCGTGTTCGGTTGGATAATTTCTGGTCAGAATAGCTCAACGGACAGAAAATTACCTTCAAATGCACTCGCGTATTTCGGCGTTGAAGAAAGCTGTTTGAATGAATCTCTGCAGCGGTTCTGGGAAGTTGAAGACTTTCCTGCGCGAAAAATACTCTCTAAAGACGATATTCAATGTGAGCAACATTTTTGCGATACACACTCGCGAGATCAACAAGGTCGTTACATAGTGCGACTACCCTTTCGATTGCCATCTCAACTTGACGTCGGTGATTCCAAATCCGCCGCAGTACGCACATTTTTGACTTTGGAACGTCGGTTAGCTCGTGATCCCGAAATCGCCAAACTGTATCGGGACTTCATGGCCGGTGACTTAAGGTGCAAAATTCCGCGTCAAACTCTGGACCCATCATGTATCTTCCTCATCATGGCGTCATTAAAAAGACTAGCGTCACCACGAAGTTGCGCGTGGTCTTCAACGCGTCAATGAAATCATCAACATCGAAATTCCTAAACGATCGGCTGTTTTCCGGACCAAAATTACAGTCTGAATTGCCCATTATCTTGACACAACGGCGTCAATTTAAATTTGTACATTGTGCGGATATTACACAAATGTTCCGACAAATATTAGTGGACCCTCGAGACCGATGTTTTCAACGCATCTTATGGCGTAACAGTCCCGATGACGAGTTAGACGTATACGAGCTTGCTACGGTCACTTTCGGTGTGACTTGTGCACCTTTCCTCGCATTGCGCGTACTCGAACAACTGTCGTTGACGAAGGTATGCGTTTCCCGTCAGGTGCGAACGTGCTTCGCCAAGGCCTCTATGTTGACGATTGTTTGTTTGGCGCTGATAGCATAGACCTTACCAGATCAATCCGACGGAAGCTGGTTCAACTCTTAAATGCAGGCGGGTTTTAACTCAGGAAGTGGGCGAGTAATGCTTCGGAGCTTCTTTCGGACATAGACCCGTCCAATCATGGCCTCTCTTGGGACAAGCCACTTCGTGATGGTGCCGGAATTAAAATACTCGGAGTTTACTGGGATCCATCGTCTAAGGCGTATCTTTTTAAAGTCAATCTCGAGGAGCCGATAGGATTAACCAAGCGATTCTTGTTATCAATAATATCACGTTTTTATGACCCGCTCGGGTGGGTATCACCGGTAATTATTACAGCGAAAATTCTGATGCAAAACTTATGGCGTCTCAAACACGATTGGGACAGTCGTTTGCCGGATGAAATTTGCGATCGTTGGCGCGAATTTCATGGCACTCTTCAACGTTTAAGTGACATTAAAATTCCGCGGTGGACAGGTCAGAATGCCGATACGGAGTCCTGCATCATTATCGGGTTTTGCGTCGCTTCTAGTGCTGCTTACGCTGCAGTTATCTACTGAATATCTACATATCATACTACAGCTATCTCTGAACCACCCCGAATCTCGATTCTGTCAAGCAAAACCAAGGTTGCACCGATCAAGGTTTTAAGCGTACTACGTCTCGAACTTTGCGCGGCACTTTTACTCCCCCGACTCGTGTCATCTTTCCAATCCAACGTGCAGTTTGCATGCACGCCGATTCACTGTCGAACTGATGCCACGATCGTTCTCCACTGGCTTAACAGCGATCCGACTCGTTGGAAAATCTTTGTTGCTAACCGAGTGTCAGAAATTCAGCAGCTGCTGCCGGATACTAGATGGGGCCATGTTTCCACTCAGGAAAATCCGGCCGATCTCGCATCCCGAGGAGTGTCTGCTGCGATCTTAGCGCAGAGCAAGCTCTGGTTTGAAGGGCCCTGTTGGTTACGGGATCCAATATATCTCTGGCGTAACGACTACGTTAATAGTACCACAAGCTACAGTTGTGAACTCTCGGAGGAACGATCAAATATCGTTTCATGTATCGGTCACAGCAACGATACCTTTGAACAACTCGGGAGTCGAATATCCACATGGGATAAACTTCTGCGAGTAACCTCTTACCTTTTATCGTGGAAACGCCGCACATCTACCAGCAAAACGCCAGCGATAGACATCGATTCGTCCGATATCGAAGCTGCATCTATCGTTTGGTTTCGTTATTTGCAAAGTGTACTATTTCATGACGAATTTTGTCAGTTACAGTCCAGTAACACAGTAGCTCCATCGAGTCCCCTCTACTCACTCAATCCATTTCTGGACAAGGATGAAATAATCAGAGTCGGCGGGCGAATTAAGCATGCTGGACTTCCGTTCTCTGCGACTCACCCAATCGCCTTACGGGCGCATCCAATAGTTCGAATGCTAGTACGACGGATGCACTCACGATGCCTCCACGGTGGCGTGCGTCTGACGTTGCTGACATTGCGGCAGACGATATGGCTCTTGCCGGCTAAGAAGATCATACGCTCTGTGATCTTTCACTGTGTGACTTTCGCGAAAATTAAATCGCAACTATCGGTGCAAATGATGGGCAACTTACCCGCCCCACGTGTTCAAAGACCTGTAAGACCGTTTGCACATAGCGGTGTTGATTACGCCGGGCCTTACCAGGTGCGCTTGGCGAGCGGCCGAGGGCAAATGGCTCACTCATCTTTCATCGCTCTGTTCATCTGCTTCGCTACAAAAGCGATCCACCTGGAGCTAGTCTCGGACTACTCCGCCAAAACTTTCATTGCTGCCTTTAAGCGTTTCACTGCACGTCGTGGTATTCCCTCAGACATGTATAGCGACCATGGAACCACCTTCGTTGGCGCTAATACTGAGCTGGTGGGTGCATTCAATGAGGCTATAATAAATGAGGAATTCCGAGATCATCTCGCCAAGAACGGAACCGTGTGGCACTTCCTACCCCCTGCTGCACCTCACTTCGGAGGGCTTTGGGAAGCAGGGGTAAAAAGTGTTAAGTATCATTTAAATCGTATATAGCTTGATCGTACTCCCACGTCGGAAGAGTTCATACTCTCTCGAACACTCTTATGCGAAATCGAAGCGGCGCAAAATTTGCGCCCTTTGGGTCCACTGAACGAGGGCGTCGGCGATCTGAAGGTGCTGACTCCGGGCATTTTGTAGCGGGTGGACCTTTAAACGCAGTGCCGTCACTGCTCGACTTATCGGGCAATCGGTTATCGCGTTGGCAGCATTATCGGCAGTTGTTCGAGAGATTTTGGGAGGCTTGGTCGGCAGATTATATTCTCTCTCGGCAGCATGGTATAAAATGGCGTGTCAAAACCGAGCCAATAAAGGAAGGTCAAATTGTTTTGGTGCATTTGCCTGGTTATCCTCCAACTAAATGGCCATTGGCCAGAGTAGTCAAATGTCATACCGGCGACGATAACTTGACGCGTGTAGTCACTTTACGCACTGCAACATCAACGCTTGACCGTCCTATTAGTAAGATCGCGTTATTACGGATTGATTTGGAAGGCTCATAGTTCATAGCGCTTTTGCATTTCAAAAACATTTGCCTGACTATGTTACGCATGTACGTTAAATAATAGATATGAATAATAGATTATAAGTTGTTAATCTTTCGACCTCTACGACATCGCAAGGGGCCGGTGATGTTCGGACATGTAATTCGCGCGTACAGCGCTAGTCATTTGCGGAAATGACTCACGCTTAATATAGGTGTCGCAATCTTCGGTTCCTATGTACGCGCGCGGTTTTTCGTTTCCGTTTCCCGAATTTCCACCGCTCCAGCCAGTCTCGTGTGCGTCGCTATCGATATCGCATCACGAATGTCGAAAATCCAAAAAGGGTCGGTTTTGCGAACTCGTCCGAGTCGCGACTCTTTTTCCGCGATAACGTGCGCATCATAATCGATAGTTTAAAACGGTATATGTTAAATTGCAGTTATTTTGTTTAATGTAATTGATTATTAATAAAAGTGAGAAAACAATCGACCGGTTTTCCATTTCTTCATTTCCAACCTTCGTTCAGCAACGGCGTAGCGGATTTCAACGGAGGTCACCCTTCCGGGCGTAGGACCTGGACCACCAGAGCGACTGCTCAGAATCAAACAAAAACAAGCCCAAATCAACATTAAAAAAAATTGTGTCCGTGATCTTGTACGTACGTACGTCCATACGTCCGTACGTCCTGCTTTTTTTGTCTCGCGATAACTTACGTACGGACAAGCGTAACGACATAAATTAATTTTTAAATACATATGTTCATATAACTCTTATTACATTTTGGCGCAGATCCATCCGTCCATTACTAAAAAACATTAGCCCCAATTACGTTTCTTCTTAGTTTTTTGCAATTACTTTGTAAAAATACAAATTTGAAAAAAAAAAACGTTTTAAACAAAAAAGATACAGCATTAAATTCGGTACAAAAAAGGTTTTATGGACTTTCTTCCTAAAGTCAACGATAATGCCATAAAAACTGTTTTAAAATGCTTATGACTTTTGTCTGAGGAAGTATTCAATTCGGTCACTTCGGCAACAAAATTATCCTATAGTTTTTCGGAAAATTTCGACGTTTCGACCACGTTGCTACAGCGCTGATGTTCGTTTGTTGCTGGTTTTGCTTTTTCGAGGTCTATCTAACCGAGCATTGGTATTTTTTCGCTGTTTTGTCGTCACTTTCGACATTTTTCCAAAAAATCACGGCACAGATATACGTGTGAACGACTCGATACTCAGCGAAGAAGTGTTCCTTCTTTCTTTGCGATAAGTGGCATAAACCGGCCGAAAAAATTCCGAAAATAGAGGCGGGTCTATACGTGTCTAAAAGGAAACCTGCTTCGGTTCCAAAGCCGTAAACAATAGACCGATAAGGCGCCGCGGCGGACAGCAGCTACCTACCGAGTCATGACGTAGCGCATCTACCTGTATTCCGCACGAGACCCCGAGTCGGCACCTTCAAATACTCGTATCTCCGATATTTCATAGCGAAAACTTTTGAAATTTTAACACAATACTCCTGTCATGTTGTACTATCGAATAAAAAAATTAAAAAAATCGATTTATCGGGTACATCAACCCCTTAACACCCGTAAGACGCAAGCTATCATCATCGGCTCTACCTGCAATCTTACTGCCATTAAGAACCTAACTTTGCCACAAATTGTGGTTGGAAACGATGCAATTCCCTACAGTAGTGATGTGAAAGACCTGGGTGTCATGGTTGCGTCCAACTTATCATGGAATAGACATGTCAACTACATCTCATCAAAAATTCATAATTTCCTGTATCGGCTTAAATATCGCGGATCATTTTTACCTCCATCTGTCAAACTATCACTCATTAACGCATTAGTCGTTACTCATCTCGAATACGCCTCTCCCGTCATTGCTGATATTTCGGGCTATCTTGATATAAATCTCCAACACTTAAAAAATATTGCCCTTAGATTTATCTATCGTTTACGACGTGATGATAGGCTTGTGCCCTCTCGACGAAGGGCTAACTGGTTATCAGTGTCATCCAGAAGACTATATTTCCTAGGTAGTTTGACTCATCAAATCGTTACAACTAACCAACCGTCATATCTGTTTTCCCGATTCATCACAATCCACAACTCATTACGCCGCTCATCGTGAATTCAATCCTCCCAGTATATGTTACTAACTCCCCGTACAAACATTTTCGCACGGTCATTCTAGATTACCGCAATACAATTTTGGAATTCATCACCGTATCATCTACAAAATATGTCATCCTCAGCTTCATTTCACTTACTTCTCTTCAACCACTTATTTGCGGCCGGTCAAAGTTAGCGATCGAATTGTACTAATAATAGCTGTTTTGTATAAAGTTAAAAGTTAGGCTAATTAATTTTATTATTTTACTTTTAAAAGTCCCCCTTACTATAATCCTCTGTGATAATCACGCTTATCCTTCCGCCTTTAGATCTTTACGTGTGATACATTCTTGTGAGAAACTTTGCAAAGTTTTCTACGCCATCGCATCAGCGATAATCACGTTTACACCCTGAGAAAAAGCGTTAGTATTAATAGTAGTACTATTTATTCCTTTATAAGTGTTACATATGTAAGGAAGTAGGGAAAGCGAATAGAAAAATATAAAACGTTTAATATTTGAAATGTTCCAGTATAATTAATGGATTTGAGTGTATATAAATGAAATTAATAGTAAAATTAACCTACATGCGAACGCACCCTACGGAGCAAATATACTTTAATCGGGAATATGTGCATCCGCTCGATGGTGTCTAGAATCCCTGTCCAGACGCAGCATGTACTTGCCCACGCAGAACCGCGAGGAATGAATGGAGGTAACGTTCATAGGTTGAGCAGCAACTTCGTAGCCGCACATGAGCTATGCTGAGCGAATAATTTAATTTGAAATTTAAACCATAACGTTATCTGAAAATCGTTATTGTTACGATCCGAACGGTGATCGTAACATCGCGAGGGTGAGTGCAAATACGAAATAAGTCGAATGGTTTCTATGTATATTCATTACCACCAGCCGTTATCCCGACGCGGTGGCGCGCAAATGTGGACGACGGAGCAGGTACTTAGACTTTCCGGACTTTCCTGTGCTAATTGACGGATCGTCGCTATTCACGCTAAAATGAATTTCCTAGACCGCTCGCGTTTAGTCTCAGGATAATGGACGAGACCGGATACGCGACGTATCGGAGCTTACAGAATATAGGACACGAAAAAAGCATTCGTTCGGCACCGGACAAATTTGGCCGAGAGAGCTCTGACACAACACCGCTGTACCAAACGAATTTTCGGATCGCTGCCATAAGAAATTCATTCCACAGTTCTCCTAATTTGGCGGGGGGCTGCCCGATAAAAAGAGCGTTTCTACCCGAACACTTCCGAAGAGGAAGACAAACAATCGGGCTGTCGTGCACCGACGTGTTTTGCACCATTCCAGTGAGATCAGTTCAGTGATTCATGACATAAAAAAGATGGTGAATAATTGCTGTACTTAAATGAATAGGTATAACGTGGGTCGGATTCTAACAAATTAAACAAATTAATTAAATTCGGCTTATACCCCACCATAGAGAAATCTATAGATTCCCCCTCTCGGCCGACTCGTGTGCATTCCCGAGGAAGAACATATATCAATCGCGATGAAATTGGACCGATTTTTAATCTTAATTGAAAAGGTTATTTTTTTTATCATCAGACGAACGAAGCAGAATTTCCTCATTGACAAAATGAGTTTTTTTATTATGTATAATATAATTACAACATTCGATTCTGCGGAGAAAATATATGCTTCAGAAATCACATTCCAATCTATTTTGATAGGTTTTAGCATGAAGGAAAATCGTTGGTTATAAATAATCATTTTTTAAACTATGTAAGAATGGTTATTTTTAAAAAATCAAATGAATACTAACTCTATTACAATGGTTCGCATAAAAAAAAACAAAAATGTTTATTATAAATAATTATCATTTAAGAAATTACGAAACATTTTTATAAACAGTCCAATTACAGCACTCGACTTTATCCAAAAACACAAATTAAATTCCATTCTATTTTTGTTTAGGTCAAAACTCGATAGACAATTGTAGATTAGAAATATCTGATAAACAATAAATGAGCAGGTTTTTAAAAAGAAAAAACTAATACCAATCAATTTTACAAAGAAAACTATTTAGAAAATATATTACTATAGGCAGGTGTATAGTAGTGACTATAAGGATATTCTCGGACGAAAAATCGCTTGGCATATGTGCTAAAGCAATCGTAGTGCCGCTGTAAGTCGACGCAAACGGTTGCCACAACAAAACTTTTTCCGTATAGCAATCAATAAAAATAATCTTAATAATAATCGTAACACCTCTCCCTCGAAAAAAATCGGCGATCCCTCCGCCGTGGGTGCGGATGATGTTGTGGTAAAATAAATACGAAGAGAGATCCGAACGCACGCGATTACAGAGTAATTTGCGTCCTAGTGCTGGTTCGTAGTACAAAATATTAAACATTTTTATTATTACCAACATTATTATAAAAATATCTTAAAATTATACTTTAAAACTAGGCCTCGTATAGTTCTACGTCAATACTCGAAGAATCTTCGGAGATTCTAAATCTCCCACTGACACTATGGAACGTTCCGCGGTGGCGGATTGAATGCTCACTTTGCAGTCTCTGTCATGCTTTTTGCAGAAAGACATTGTTATATTCCGCTTCCGTCTTGGCTGCTGAAATTCACACTTCCTCCCGCGTAAACATTGCTAGTATACGAAAACTAGAGTGAATGCCAGTACACAAGAGGGGCCAACGTAGACTGTGGCTTCCTTTATTAAATGCACTCGCACACTCGTCTGTCGGTTCTTAGCAATCAGGCGAGCTCTACTCATGAGCTCGCCAAATTTCATGTTTGTCACGAAATCATTGATCATGCGAGAAGTTCCCGACCTCGCATCTTCCCCGTGATTATCTCACTCAGATCTGCAGCACCTACCGCGCCTTAGGCGACTGCCTCTCCTACAATAGGCGAGTGATGTTAAGGCTTCCCGGTCCGTTGTTGTCCATGAATACATCGGGTTGTATGATTCGTGAAGCTACAAGCGTGATCTTGCCCTATTGTGCTTTGTAAGTCGGCGCTAGACCGATTAGACCTGTTCCATTTAAGAAGAGTGTGTCGATGAGTGCGCTACCACAGGTGATTCTCAGGGACTCGGGGGTGTCACGGTATGAAGCCACCGATTTGTTGTTCGTAGCTTGAGCCAAAACCATGTTTTTACCACGTTTTTATTAACTCGTATTCTTGTATGTCTTTACTCGTATTCTTGTACATCTGTTACGGTTTCTTCATCTCTTATTAGTATTTCGTAAGGTTAAGCGGATTTTTTGCACAGCCGATAATTTAGCAGTAGATTTTCTCTGTCAGCTGACGCGCCATCTTCCTGGCACTTAATATCGTGTCCGTAGCTCGAAGAAAAGGGAAGCGCGAGGAGTGTAGTTTGTCGCGATTTGTCCAGCCCATCATTATGCGTCTCATTACAGTACTCTCTCTTTCTCTCTCTCTCTCTCTCTCTCTCTCTCTCTCTCTCTCTCTCTCTCTCTCTCTCTCTCTCTCTCTCTCTCTCTCTCTCTCTCTCTCTCTCTCTCTCTCTCTCTCTCTCTCTCTCTCTCTCTCTCTCTCTCTCTCTCTCTCTCTCTCTCTCTCTCTCTCTCTCTCTCTCTCTCTCTCTCTCTCTCTCTCTCTCTCTCTCTCTCTCTCTCTCTCTCTCTCTCTCTCTCTCTCTCTCTCTCTCTCTCTCTCTCTCTCTCTCTCTCTCTCTCTCTCTCTCTCTCTCTCTCTCTCTCTCTCTCTCTCTCTCTCTCTCTCTCTCTCTCTCTCTCTCTCTCTCTCTCTCTCTCTCTCTCTCTCTCTCTCTCTCTCTCTCTCTCTCTCTCTCTCTCTCTCTCTCTCTCCTCTCTCTCTCTCTCTCTCTCTCTCTCTCTCTCTCTCTCTCTCTCTCTCTCTCTCTCTCTCTCTCTCTCTCTCTCTCTCTCTCTCTCTCTCTCTCTCTCTCTCTCTCTCTCTCTCTTCTCTCTCTCTCTCTCTCTCTCTCTCTCTCTCTCTCTCTCTCTTCTCTCTCTCTCTCTCTCTCTCTCTCTCTCTCTCTCTCTCTCTCTCTCTCTCTCTCTCTCTCTCTCTCTCTCTCTCTCTCTCTCTCTCTCTCTCTCTCTCTCTCTCTCTCTCTCTCTCTCTCTCTCTCTCTCTCTCTCTCTCTCTCTCTCTCTCTCTCTCTCTCTCTCTCTCTCTCTCTCTCTCTCTCTCTCTCTCTCTCTCTCTCTCTCTCTCTCTCTCTCTCTCTCTCTCTCTCTCTTAATATCGGCAATGCGAAGGTCGTTGAGGTAAAAACAACATTACAACAAGACTCTTAATCTGTCGTAAACTGTCATATTGTTTATTTATCCATTTTTAAATTTCGTTTATGGCGAAATTGTTAATCCCCGCTGTGAACTCACATTAACGTATTTTGTTAATTACTATTTACAGTAATAGTGAGCTCCCATCAGGGGTTAAAAATTCCACCGTAAAAGAAATTTCAAAATTGATGAATACACAATATGATAGTTTGCGACAGATTACAAGTCTTATTGTAATCTTATTTTACCTCGATGACCTTCGCATTGCCGATATTAATTTTAGTGAGTTTACGCAACCTCCGCGTGCGGTAAAATAGACCTTTATAGGTATTCAATAATGCAAACATAGAAGCTGCTGGGAAACTCCTTGTGATTTTGATAGCAGTTGTCAATGAAGTTCCCTCAATAATCGAGATGATTCAGGCGACCTCATGGCGTTATATGGGTTTAATCTGCAGAGGTGTACGCCATCTTGCATATTACGGATAGAACTCCATATTCTTCAGAGATTCTCCTATTGCGGTCGAAATTTGCAACAGAACCACGAAATGGGTAATTCGAATATTAAAAATTCCTGATTGGCCAAAATATTATTTTTAAGACTTATGGATCTGGTTCGCTGTCATTCTTATGCGGATTCTGCACACTGGATACTCAAGTAAAATTAAATGTTGAACAGTCTAGTGGTAATTAACCTGTAGAAAAATTAGAATGAAGAGTCGGAACTGGGTCGGGATTGTCACTGCTGGACAAATTCGCGGAAATCTGTGGAAAAAAGATCTCACGCCCTATTTCATATAAGACTCCCCAAATCTACTTATTTTCACTTTATACAGTGACTTGATTTATAATTTCTACCTAAGATGTTTGTCCTATATTTTTTCAAGGAATTCTATGACACCTACTTCAGTAATATTATTACTATGAAATAATTGCAATTGGATGCTCGCAGATAATTTATTATCGAGAATGACAAAAATTTATTTTCCTTATATGCTTATGTATTCAGTAAAATTATAAAGATTTATTTTTATGTGATAGAGATCGTTATATAGGAGGGCTCGACAAACTCAAGTTTGCATCTGAGGAAGTCGCAAATATGAAACAGAATCTCACAGCATTACAACCACAACTTGAGAAGTCGACTATATTAACAACAGAAACAATGAAACAGATTGAAAACGAAAACGCATCAGTGGAAACTGCGACGTTAGCAGTTAAAAAAGACGAAGACGAAGCAAACATTCAAGCTGAAGTTGCTAAGGCTTTAAAAAAGGAATGTGAAACAGATCTGGCTGAAGCGCTGCCAATTCTTGAAGAAGCTGTTGGTATGGTTTAATAACGGCATATTTTATGATCATACATTTTTATATAAGGCAAAACATACGGTATTTGAAACGCGATGATTTCTTCCATTATGTAGAACATCAAATTTGCAAAACTTTTCAATTACTAAGAACATCTTCAGTTATTCATGTTGTAAACTTCGTTTTCCTCAGATTTATTAATGTCAACAAAATAAAGTATATGTAGTGCACGGTTTTGATGATTGAATGACGATTGACGTAATTACATAATTTACTTTTACTAAATTTACTACATTTAATTAAAATATACTTATTTTGATAAAAAGAAAACATTTGTAACAATTTTCTCTAAAACTCGAATCGCTTTTAGATGAATATGGTACCCAATTTAATTTTGTATTTGAATTTAGTTTTCGTTATTTTTACTTGTATGATTTAAACAATAGGTTCTTCCTTCAAAAGTATATGCATTAAAAGTAGATCGCTGTTCATTTAGTTAAATTTCTCGTTGAATAAATTGCTGGCGTATTACAACATTCACGATATAAAATTTAACATATTTAAAAAATTCCATTTAATTTTTTATTCAGTATCTCATTTCCACAAAATGCGTATTAATAAAGACAAATTTTTACAAATAAAATCGTTAATACGTTCTTAAATTTCGCCTCTGGAGAATAAAAATATTTTAATTCATTACATATTTTATAATGAAAAAGTCCAGTAAATATAGAATTTTGTGACTATTTCAAAACCATGTGCTACATCTGTGGATTATGTATTGTGGTCTGCAACAAGTATTGAGCATTTAACCCTTTGAAGCATACATTTTTCCCTTCGCATAAAACAACCGAAACTGGTTACTCAGGGGTTTTCGGGGTTGCTGATCACGAATCCGGATTCAGATTTTCAAAATTAAATATGGCGAATCCAATATGACGGTCCAAATTCAGAAAAAGTTATTTGCTCAAGCTGAAACTGGGTACTCGTGGGTTTTTAGAGTCGCTGATCACAAATCCAGCCTCATATTGAAAATTAAAAATGGCGATTCTAACTTTGCTACCCAAATTCATGAAATCAATGGTGAATATGGTAAAAAGATTAAAAGATCCGGTATGTAACTGCCGCATTCAGCCGAAACCGGAGACACGAACGAGCACGTGGCGGCTTTTTTGCTTTTGGTATTTGTTTTTATTATTTTTCGCATTTGTATGTTTTTTCTACTTTTTCTATTTTTTTTTCATTCAGTAACACATCGCAATTATTTGTGATAACTTAGAAAGCAGTATCTTTTTGTTAATAAGCACAAAGGTACATTATAAACGTTACAAATCTACATACTACGTACGTCGTTAGCTTCCGTGCAGAAGGAGACAAATCGTCGCAACTGTCCGGTATGTATCGGCACATGACAAGACTGAGAGCGCCTTTATTCCAGTGGAACCTGAGGTTTTTGGTAACAGACAACTATAGATTGACGTTTTGGGGTAGTTATTTTGTAAGCAGCTAATACGTCCACCAACCGATAAATAATAAAAAAAAATAATACCAAACAGCAAAAATAATAAAAAACAAAAAAGAAAACAATAAAAAAATGCGGCAGTTACACACCGGATATTTTAATCTTTTTACCAAATTCACCATTGATTTCATGATTTAGTTAGTAAAGTTAGAATCGCCATTTTGAATTTTCAATATCTGAGGCTAGATTTGTGATCAGCGACTCTAACAACCCCCGAGTTTCGAGTTTCAGCTTGATTAAGTAACTGTTTCTGAATTTGCTCCGCCACATTGGATCCGTCATCTTGAATTCTTAAAATCTGTGGCCGGATTCGTAATCTGGGACTGTGAAAACGCTAGTATACCATAGATTGCAGAAATACCTTAAATACCTTTCCTAGTAATGCTTTTTTCTTGAACAAAGTGTTATTTTTCAGTATTTATTTATTTATATCAATAAATTTTCAGCAAATATTGACTAATTACACATAATTTCAGGTTCTTTGACATGTTACGATATTAAAACAAAAAAAAAAACGACAGAATCGATCAAAGGGTATAGCCGGGTAAGTATGCAAAAATTGCCTCCGCACGAATCCAGCCGATATTAGCAATTTTAATTGCTAACCATGTGAATATAAAATCCTGTAAATATTAGCCCTCAATGCGTCTTATTTTGGCAGTTATGGAGGGGAAAAGAAAAATCGAAAAACGCGTTTTTCTCGAAAACCACTGGACCGATTTTAATAAACTTGAAATATGTTATAAATATCAATAAGAGAATTTGAAAAAAAAAATTTCGAAATTTTTTACATTCGAAAAAATTCATTTTGAAATTTTCAAAAACATTGTTCTTAGTTGTGTTCGTAAGCGTCACCCGTCATTTTTTATGACTTACTCCCTGAGGTGTAAATTTTGAGTACAAAATTTTGGCCGATTTTTTTTTTGGAGCGTGATAGTGAAAAAAATGAAAACCATAAATAAGCACAATATGGCGTCTAAATTAAATAGAATCGGTCGAATTCGTTCGAACTTTGTTATTGAATGCATTTTTAGAGTCTTGTATATCTGAAGTAGAATTTCAAAAATTGATAATGTCCTATCCAACGTGGCGAAATATGTTGCTAAAAATCATTCGGGTCAACTTAAAACTTTTTACTTATGATTTTTTAAAGTTTTCTTATTACGAATTTGAGATATACCTACTATGTTTAAAAATATCTAAAATTATTCGTCTGCAGTTAGCCTATAAAAAGTATAGTTTCCGGAGTTTACCATGTGGAGGTTGGAGTACGTTTTCAAACTCCTTTTTTTGTAATTTTTAATTTTTTAATTTTTTTGCTTTTAGTTTTTTAATTACTTTGATCCAGACCAAGTCTGGATGAAGTATTGAATTTGGTCACTTCGGGCATAAAAATTACCCTATAGTTTTTCATCAAATGTCGACGTTTAAGACCCTAAGGAACCCAAATCAACAATAAAAAAATTTGTGTCCGTGATCTTGTACGTACGTATGTCCCGTTCTTTTGTCTCGCGATAACTCGCGAACGGATAAGCGTATTGACATAAATTTTTTTAAAAATACGCGTCTTGGCATAACTTAGATCTGATTAGATTTTGGCGCAGATCCATCCGTCCATTACTAAAAAAAATTAGCCCAATTAAGTTTCTTCGTAGTTTTTTGCATTTATTTTGAACAAATTTTATTAAAAAATATTTCAAACAAAAAAGATAGAGCATGAAATTCTCTACAAAAAAGGTTATATGCATTTTCTTCCTAAAGTCAACGATAATGCCATAAAAATTGGATTAAAATGCTTATGATATTGTCTGAAAAAGTATTGAATTTGGTCACCTCGGCAAAAAAAATTACCCTATAGTTTTTCATCAAATTTCGATGTTTCGACCCCCTACCCCCAGGGGTAGTCTTCGCCAGCCCCTCGGGCGCGGTTATCACCTATGGGCGCATAAGTTCTTTTACGCCCTTGATACGAAAATAACTATTTCGATATATTTAAAAGATGTCTTATAGTATCTAAAAGATATCCGTCAGAGATCTTTTCGACACTTTCAAGATATCTTTGACGAATTATATGTATATATAAGATCAGAATGATACAGAGAGTAATTTGGAAAACACTGTAAATATGTAATATGCATCGAATAGTCTATGACAATACAAGTGCTTGAAGTAAGTGTTTTGCAACTTTTATTTATTAATACTTCGGCTGGCCTGTTGTCAGGGTCGAAGTTTTGAGAATGCTCATTTTCAATTTTCACACATATAAGAAACACTATATTGTTGTAACATATCTATCGAAGCCACTTGGACCTAAATATGATTGGACCCCCAAATATCAATATAATTTTATAATATAATTGAAAGCTGTTTGTAAACAAACGAGTATTAAGGAATAGCCGACTCTCTACTGGGTCGAAGTTTCTGAGCGAGCGAGGCACCACGCCAACACTATTTTTTTTTTCAATTTTTGTTAAATACTTTTTTGTGTTCATTTGTTTTCAATTTAAAGAAAAACTCATCTTTGTTTCGATTAATTACTTCGACCCAGACCTTAGGCCTGGACGAAGTATTGAATTTGGTCACTTAGGGCATGACAATTACCCCACAGTTTTTCATCAAATGTCGACGTTTCAGACCCTAGGGACCCTATATAAAAGATGTCTTATAGATATCTAAAAGATATCCGTCAGAGATCTTTTCGACACGTTCAAGATATCTTTGACGAATTATATGTATATATATTGTATATATAAGATCATAATGATACAGACAGTAATTAGTAATACACAGTAAACATGTAATATGCATCGAATAGTCTATTACAATACAAGTGCATGAAGTAAGTGTTACTTTTTTTACTGGATCGTACCAGCTTTCGCAGGCAGTATCTTATTCAGCGGAAATGGTCGATGATGATGGAACTTAAACATGGAGTACGCAAGAGAAGAACCAGATGTTCTTAAAGTCAAGGTACAATCACGACGCATTTCTCGCACGTCTTACAGATGTTTTATAAGATACGCACCTGGCACTATTGGAGTTTCCGGTATAAAAGACCATGCATGTGAGTGTGCTAATGGCAGAAGGACTGTTGGTTGCTGTTCGCATATTGCAGCAATTGTATATTACCTGTCACATGCTAGGTATTTATCCAGAATTCCTAAACCAGCTAAAATCCTGAGTGATATTTTCTTAAAAACCTGAACCACAGCAGTCATCAATGAAGACAGTGACGAGGATTAACACCCCTGTGCACCAGGACGAGTATACTCGTCCAAACTACATTGTTCCCTTATGGGAAAAGAAAAACTGGTGCATAGGAGGGTTAAGAGATTACCGTGAAAATTAAAGTAAAAACTAGTGTTGGCGTGGTGCCAACGTGTTGCCGATTTTTTGTCACAAAACGAGATTAGTTCGTTTCTTCTGTCGTCAGTTGCTTTCTCTTGCCTTTTAAATGGGGCATCATTATTTCAAAATCCTTCTCTTCCAAATGGTTCTGTACATCTCGAAATCCACGATCAAGTCTGAAAATATCACCTGGTTTCAAAAACGTACACAGTCCATTTGGATCTTCATTAATAATTTTCATTATTTCCGCATCATTTTGAGTAGCTAGATAGGACCAAACATATCTACGACAAACCCATCAGTTGTGCAGATGTAAAAGGCTTGCAAAGGGGAACTTTTTTTGTCCAGAATATGATTTCCTCTGATATTCATTGTTGGTACTTTTTTGATGTCGCGCATACGTAGTACCATCACAACTCAAAAACAGCTTGTCTTTAACATTGAATAATTGTTTGGCAATATCAGTTGTATGATTTTTAACTAGATTAATTAAAGTAAAAATTAATCGAAACAAAGATGAATTTTTATTTAAATTGAAAACAAATGAACACAAAACAGTATTTAACAAAAATTGAAAAAAAATAAAAAACTAAAAGCAAAAAAAATTAAAAAATTAAAAATTACAAAAAAAAAGGAGTGAAAACGTACTGCAACCTCCACGTGGTAAACACCGGAAACTATACTTTTTATAGGCTAACTGCAGACGAATAATTATAGATATTTTTAAACATAGTAGGTATATCTCAAATTCGTAATAAGAAAACTTAAGAAAATCACAAGTAAAATGTTTTAAGTTGACCCGAATGATTTTTAGCAACATTTTTCGCCATGTTGGATAGGACATTTTCAATTTTTCAAATTCTACTTCAGATATACAATCAAGAATCTAAAAATGCATGGAATAACAAAGTTCGAACGAATTCGACCGATTCTGTTTGATTTAGACGCCATATTGTGCTTATTTACGGTTTTCATTTTTTTTCACTATCACGCTCCAAAAAAAAAAAATCGGCCAAAATTTTGTCCTCAAAATTTACACTTCAGGGAGTAAGTCATAAAAAAATGGCGGGTGTCGCTTATGAACACAACTAAGAACAAAGTTTTTGAAAATTTCAAAATCAATTTTTTCGAATGCTTTATGAAAAAAAAATTTCTAAAATTTTCTTATTGATATTTATAACATATTTCAAGCTTATTAAAATCGGTCCAGAGGTTTTTGAGAAAAACGCGTTTTTCGATTTTTCTTTCCCCCTCCATGACTGCTAAAATAAGACGAATTGAGGTCTAATATTTACAGGATATTATATTTACATGGTTAGCAATTAAAATTGCTAATATGGGCTGGATTCGTGCGGGGGCAATTTTTACACACTTACCCGGATTTACCCTTTTTACTTTAAAAACGAAAAAAACTGCGAAGAAATAGGTGGTATAAATTCTGTACCACCATGCCGCAAAGGGTTAAATGGTGGAAGGTAAAATGAACGAATGTGAAGTTTTCCTATAATCGTCTTTAAGATATATTAATTCGCAAATAAGAACTAACTGTTTTATTTATACTTATTATTTAGCTGCACTAAATACACTGAAACCTGCAGATATTTCTCTTGTGAAATCTATGAAAAATCCTCCAGAAGGTGTTAAACTTGTGATGGCTGCAATTTGTGTAATGATGAACGTACCGCCTGATAGAAAAAATGACCCCGCCACCGGTGGTAAAATTCTTGACTACTGGAGCCCAAGTAAACGATTGTTAAGCGACATGCGATTTCTTGACAGTTTATTGGATTATGATAAAGACAACATACCGTCCTCTACTATCCAGGTACATATTTATTATACTAAAATAAATATTACATAAATATTATATACATTAAGAATGCTCTTGGAGAAAGATTTGCCTAAAAGTTAGTATAGCATTTAAATCCAAAAAATTTTATGCGTGCAACATTAGAAAAAAGTTAAAAAATCCCCGACCTACTAGCTGAGAGCATGCGTTGGGTTTAGAGAGCAGCGGAGAATTAATAAAAAATTCACTTGATTTTTTTAATGAACACAACCCTTTATTCCAAAGCGTTACATATACATGGCAATTCAGTGAAATCAAAGGCACTGTCCGCGAGAATATCGAGGATGAATGCGCTTAAACCGAAAAATCACGGAGCGATACCGATCACGAACAAATAATGGAGCACTTGCACTTTTTAAAGTGACCACATTTTTTGTTACAGACCTATTCGGAAGCCTCGAAGACGGAAAAGATGGCAGCGGTTAATTGTACTCGTTATTTCTTTATTTATACAAAAGGAGTAGATGATCCTCCAAATCAATACAGGCATACAATTACGAACTTTCATACGCCCTGTCACACACACTCGCAACAACATAACTTAGTCTCACACCGACCTTTCGCTTCGCTTTATAGAAATAGTTCTTTCACGTCAATATCGAGAGATTTGACTTGAATCTAATACAATTAATTATCCTACGACAATTCGCATTGAAAACTCAACATAACTCGCGCAGGACTCTATTTCTTTCTCCGCGCAAAGACACAATGTACGCGTTAACGCTTACCAAAATTATGAAATACCATTCGTCACTAGGGATTTAATATAGCCGAACATAAATTCCCTTAATCAATTAGAACTGAGTGCGTAATTAATTATCAGATGCTCTGGAGCAAGATATTCAAGAATTATGAGTTTACTGTCACACCGCACTGACTCAAATTCCCCGAGCTCAAGAGATTTGTCGAATTATTAAAAAACTTACAAAATGTCAACATGAAGCGTGTAACTGGAGGATGAACTAAACCGTGACTTCCTTCATCAATTGCAAAACCGTTGACTCTTGTCGGAGAAGACATCATAATGAAAATATGGAGGATACTTGAACTCTTCTCCTCGAATTTGCACCAGGAATATGGAGGGATAAGCTGCCACAATTCGGCATTGACTTGCTTCGCCTAGGTACATGTCCGACGATCAAAATAGCAATGCTGGAAAGTGGCTGTCGAAATGAGAACACGTGGTCGCCACAATTTGCCGAATCGTAAATCCCTTTCGGCGTAACAGGTCCTTTCGATTGTCCCAAATAGATCCCAGTCGATTTGGTTCAAATTTAAATATATATAAAATAGTTCTGATCAAATCTTCTCATAGGCTGAAGAACCAATAATGACTAGTTTCCAAGATATTCGAATTGAAAGAATAGAATAAAGGGTAATTAGGTCGTAAAGCTGTAGACGAAATAGAAACTCGACTACGTTGTGTGTCCATGGAGTAGTAGTTGTGTGAAAACCTTTTAAGCATCCCACTTAAAATATACATGCACACGCACACACACGTACGCGCGCACACGCACGCACACACGCAAACACGTACAGACAATATACATTGCGCCTGCCCGCGTATTCCGAACTGTCATTTAATGCGAGCGAATAGTGGGGAATCTGTGAGAGGAAGAATACAACTTAGACAGGGTAGAAGAAATGATTTAAGAGGGGAATATGACATAAGAGGTGGCAACTTAACGACGATCCCTTGAATACAGAATATCTACTCACGCGCGCACAGCGGGCGGTTTTTTTCCACAAACACAAATACCCGTGAGAGGATACGGAAGTACCCACATTAATCCAACACCCCAAAGAGATCAGTTACATACTATGTCCATGTTGTTGATCCTGGGCGATGCCAAATGTAGGATACATACACATATACGCATGTAAACGTACACTCAAACCCACAGATACACATACACCCACACATACGTACACGCGCGCAGAGGCGATTGCTGACATTGACTTGATAGTACTTAGTCTATTGTTAATATCTATGGAACATAAATGCCGGCGTCCGACGATGGAAAGCTCTACCAGCATTTGCCGGCCGTTGCCAGCAGAAGTGCGGATCTCTCATCCGCTAAAACCGCCGCCGCATAAGGCTGTTTTGTCCTTCCCCGGGAACCGCCTTAAGGCATTACTTCGAGGAAGGCAGCCTAAGCTCCGACAGGCTCTTCGCCAATATCATGGCACATAATGGTCAGGTGATGGTATTTCTACCCGTCACTCCTCGTTTTTGCGGATAGCACTCAGCTTCTCCGCGATGGACATGGCGAGTTCAACCACTGCGTCCCATCCTTCCTGTGAGAGGAGCAGGACCCTACCCAATCTCTTGGGTGTTATTAGGCCTTCTCCAAATTTCTGCAGCGGTTTCCGCTCCTCTGCGAATCATAGACAGTGGAAGATGGCGTGTTCAGGGCACACCGGGCACTCCGCGTTTACGTAAACGCGGATTCGATGGAGGTAGCAGCCATGCCCAGTAAGTACCTGGCTCAGATGGAATGTGATGAATCTATGGTCTTTGCATGTTCACTTCGCCACATTCGAGATGAAACGGTGGGTCCAGCGCCCTTTGGCTGCTGAGTCCGATCGTTGCTGCCGCAAGGAGTCTTTTGGACCATTTGCCGTGGCCTCCCGAGAGATTTGCCAATTCTTGGCCTGTACTCCTACCTTCAAGGTATTTCTCAACCTACTGAGCTGCCATTAGATCTATCGGAGGGAACCCCGAGACCACTGAGAGGGCAATGTCGAACACGGTACGATACGCTTGAGCCACTCTTAGCGCTGTGCAGCAGGCCCATCGACAAGTGGCTCCATAGCTTTTCTTACTTGCAATGGTGTCCGCCCAGACGGAGGCTCTGTAAAGAATTACATAGCTCACCACTGAAGTAAGGAGAGATCGACGGTGTTGCTTTGGTCCCTCTATATTGTGCTTAATATACCCCAGTACGCGAGTCACTTTTAGCGCTTTGGTGCATGCATACTGCAGATGGTCTTTGAACGACAATCGCGCGTCGAGCATAACGCCAAGATATTTAATGGCGTCCTTTGTTCTAATCCCCTTATCCTCGACCGTGAAGGTAGCGTGCATTCTCCTCTTAGTACGAGAAATGAGCATTTCCTCCGTTTTCCAGCCGTCAAGCAGAGTCCATGGTTTTTCAACCAGGTCCATTGGACCTCCTCTATGGATTTCGTGACGACGATAAGTGCAACGTCGTCGGCAAAGGCTGCCATAGTTACCCCGTCTGGAAGTGATTGTTTGAGCAATCCGTCATACATGAAGTTCCAGAGCAAGGTACCCAGGACCAAACCCTGCGGCACGTCTCCTGTGATGTTGTGGGAGCGCCTGCCGTCATCGGTGTCATAAAATAGGGTCCGGGCTGACAGGTAGCTAGAGATGACCCATCTAAGGTAAATTGGTACCTTGAGTTCTTCTAAGGATAGGATGACGCGATTCCATCGGGCCGAGTTAAAGACGTTCTTGATATCAAGCGCGATGATGGCACACATTCGCTTGGCATTCCGACTGCCACTGATGGTGTTCGCGGCTAACGTCTTCACCTGGTCAATTGCATCAATAGTTGAGCGACCCTTCCTGAAGCCGAACTAATTGTCGGAAAGACCTCCAACTTTATCGATGGCTGCTTCGAACCTGGTACATATTATCCGCTCGTACAGCTTCCCGAGAATGACCCGCTTATGAGAGACGCGGCCTCGGATCCGAGCTCCTCGGTTGGTGCACCGTCCTTGCCCAGTTCTAGGAGAAGATCCCCTGCCTTCGTGCGCCGAGTCCTCGCTCCCCCAATTTCTTGAGCCCGGTTGCAGTTTTCACCTTTCGTCGGGTGTGCGTGCGTGCGGGTGTGAGTGTGCGTGAGCGTGTGCGTGTGCGTTGCTTAGACTGAGATGCCCCCCTCGGCAGCCGCAGGGCATTACTTCAAGGGGGCAGTCTATGCCTCAGAAGGCCCTCCGCCGATGTTTTGACTCCTCAAAAATGGCTGATGTTGGTGCCACTTCAGCCTGTCGATGATGCAATCCTACGTCCAGATCGGGGTACACTTTTCCCAAATGAAATTTGTCCCAAAAATTTATTTCCCAATATTTTAGTGTTCCAAAATAATTTGTTCCAAAAATATATTTGTCCAAAATAAAAACTTCAAAATTATAAATAAATGTTATGTCCTAAACTCTTAACATATGTTGTAATGTCATCGGTTTCAGCGTATTCGTGATATTTCGCGACGATGTTGTACATTAATTCATCCCTTCTCTGTCTTTTGGTATCCTGTCCTTTTCTAATTTTCTGACCAAGTTGAAGTTGACGTAACATGATTTCAGTATCTGCTTGTTATTTTTGCAGCTCATTTCAAAAAGCATATAAGCTTGGGTGATTTTTTCCCATAACGACTTGCAGTCTGTTATGCCAGCCCTCCGACAAGTTATTTGTTCGAGCTGTGCGTTCAAGAACAGATTCATACTGATTCCATACAGCAGGAGGATATCGAGGAGGTAGTCTTCGTCCACGTCCTCTTGTTTTCTTGCCTCGTATATAAGTGGATTCAAAGTATTTACATAGCGGTTTTAGTTTAGCAGGTAATCCCTCTACTATAGAGTCGAAGTGCCTGTCGATTTGTTCTGATGGAATGAAGGCTGAAGCACAAAGCATGTGCGTTCCAATTTTGATGCTCCTATCTTCAGGATAACGTTGTTGCAACCCTTCACTTTGTATGTGTCTGTAAATGCTTTGGCAAAGATGGAAAAAACAACATTTTACCTTATCCCCGCCGATAATTTTTTGGGCAACATTAATAATCGCCAATTCAAAAACGGACATGACTTTTGTTGGCAAAGTTATTTCAAAGTCAAACTTCTCTGCTTCTTTTAACAGGACAGAAAACACTTTGCTATATGAACGTTCTTCTTTATTCTCTAGCAACGCATAAACAAATGGCAAAGCAATCGTTTGTGGACGGCCTTTAGCATCAGGTTGCGAAACGGCTCCAAGAATAGCGAACAATTGATAAAATACTGAAGGAGACGATTTAAAAGTTCCGTCTGCAAACCAGAAAATGCTTCGGAAAAGATGCCTTATATTTTCGGGTGTAGCGAAGATTATAATTCTTCCATAATCATCTTCATCTTCGTCGTCTTCAAAAGAATCATATATAAGAAAATTATGTGCACTCAACGTACGTCGATATTGCTCCGGTATTGCACCCAAATCTTCTATACGTTGAGGATTACAGGGAATGTTCTTTAACCTTTCGCGACTGATACCTTTTATTAAATTTAACCTATCAGGCAATTGTGCCAAAGTTCCTGTTAAAGGTTATGTATTTTATTAAAGAGGTTAAGAAATGCAGATACAGAGCAAGATACAGAGCAATGCTAAAGACACCGAAGCTGAAGACACAGAATGACAGGGTGTGAAGTTGGGAAACAATTGGGAATCAATATTTTTAAGAATTGGGAATCGAATTTATTGGGAAAAAATATTTTGGGAAATGGACCTCGTTGGGAAATCGATTTTTTGGGAAATACAAGTTTGGAGGAAAAAAATGGGAAAAGTGTCCCCCTACCTGGACGTAGCGATGGTAACCACTGCGTCCCACTATTTCTGTGAGGCGAGCAGACGTTCCCCAATACCAACGAATATAGACGCATCTAGAAGCACAGAGAGGATAGGGCGGTTGGGACGATGAATTTGTACCCGACAGATGGCACCGCTGCGGGCTTTCGGTCATTTCCCCATTCCCCTTCGTTCGTACGGCTTACGCGCGTCACCCCTCCATGGCACATTTTCTTCGTATGCTCCGCCCCTCGGCATTTAATGTGCAAGCTGAGCACGTGACCGACCAGCTCGAATGAATCGAGCAAACTCACTTTTAGAGAAGAAATGTCAGTTTCCAAGAGTTAATAATCAGCGCCTTACTACAAAATATGTAGGGGGCCTGTAAAAATGCCAAATTGAAAAATTCCAAATGTACTTAAGCACTCATAAGAACGATATTTATAGATATACAATTGTATGCATTTGGCATTTTGTAGGGGCATTTAACTACAATTTAGTACAATTTTATTTTATTCTCGCTTGTCATTAATTAGTTACAAATATAATATTTGTAATTCCGTGCTTTGATTCTTCGCATACATAAATCAGTGTGCGAAAAATTTTTCTTATGTAGTAACAAAAAATAGCACATGATACACATTCAAATCACACTTCTCGTACTTGTATCGCAAAGTACTAATTTTCAACTCCAACACTAAGCAAATTTCAAAAAAGTAAGATTTAAAATTATTTTATAAATATATTTATAGCATTTTTATGAATTTCCATGTAAAAATACACATTTAAAAAGCAAATGTTATATGATTAGTCAGTTTGTAAAAATGTGTCGAAATGTAAATGCATTAAATATTCCATAATTCATGACATTAGTGATATATAATGCGAATAAAATGAATTATCTATTAACAGCGCATTTAAAGTTATCGGTGAAAAATTAAATTTTCTGAATATTAAATTAATGTGATAATTTCTGCGCCCATATTTTGTATAACAGTAATTTTAAAACTTGCGCAGATTGAGTGAAAACTTAAATTGCATTAATCTATTTCTAACAGCAAATCATGCACAAAAAGTAAACGCTACTTAATCAACATCAGTGACAAGATATTGAGTTTGAAAGAACAATATCTGCTGTGTTATGGAAAAACGTTATAAGTCCATTATTTTTGAAATCCGAGATAATTCTACTTTATTGCAGATATTACATACAACGGGCGAGGCGCAGAATTAATGTTTTACAACCTAACCCTGATGTACTACATTTGAACAAATAAGCCAACAATTCAATTATTATTTGAATAAATAATAGATGTCTACAAGACATTCACTGCAGATTAAGTGACTAAAAGTACATTTTTGTAAACCATCGTTTTGAAAACCGGTATAGATCACAATAGACTTATGCCATTTTTTCCGATTCAGATGTTTCAAAATTATGTCGGAATAAAAATACTTCATAATAATAATATGAGGTGTTGTTTACTATAAAATAGTTAAATAGTTAATGTACTATAAAATAGGGTATTCAAGGTAGTTAAACCCTAGGATATAGTATGTTTGGGGAAAATATTCAATACCGTTTACAATAAATTAATTTCCATTATTGGTGATATTGTTGACGAGAGAAAGCATTACTGTTCTTAAAAAAATTTATTTATATTATATTATTCTTTTTTTAACTTTTATTAATGTCTCAATTTTTTTCTTTTCGCCAGTTAAGTATTTTTTTTTAATTAATGGATTTAAGCGAGTGATGTATTATTTACGAGAAAAAGATTCTCTACAACTATTTATTAGGAAAAAAAATTATTACTTTTCACAATTTCTGAGTAACTTTTTTTTAACAGGTAAAAATTCGGAAATATTGGTTCGGTAAAGTTGTAGATAATCTTTTTTTTTTCAAAAAATGAGCCATTATTCTTAAAATCAATTCATATTTAAACAATTGTTAACTGGCGATATATCTCTGGGGAGATATAATTTTTAGAGCTAGTCAACAAGTTTTGTAAAATATAATTAATTAAGTCTCATTCAGCTTTTTACCCATGTTATAATATTATCTGATTTACTTTTTATTGGAAATATTAGAGATACCATCTTCAATTCCTGACATGAAATTTTGTAGCAGAAAATCTTTAAGTGAATTTAAAACAAACAGAATGTTTTAGATCAAGGCCTATAATATTAATGATATTACAAGGAATCTAAATGTCAGTCAAATTCCTGAACCATTGGTCTTGATTAGTAATTGTGTTTTGAACATTTAGTCTCAATTACTGTTGAAAATTAAAAAAAAAAAGCGTTTTTCGTACCTCGAATTTCGAAATTTTTTGTATGCCAAATTGTTACATATGATGACAGAATAATTAATGCAAAATTTCAAAATGAGCATAGGTCCCGTTTTTTGTTAAGAGATAACAGTTTTAGTTTTTTTTCAACTTTTAAGCAATTGTATAAAAAACACGATTCGTTTTTTGTTTATATAAAAAATAACAGTTTTTTTATAGTGTCATTCTTCGGCGCATTACGAAGCCTTCGGCATTGTATTCGTAACACTACCAAGTTTGTGTAGAAAAAAGAAAAATCACTTTTAATCGTGCCGAAATGTGAAAAAAAATTCATTTTTTTTATATATAAACTGTTATTTTTTGTATAAAAAAAAAACAATTCTTTTTCTGATATGATTACTTAACAGTTGAAGAAAAACCAAAAATTTAATCTCTGTACAAAAATTTCATAACTCGAATACTTTCTGAGTTATAATCAATTGAAAAAGTATCTGTATTTTCGTAGTCAAATTTTTGAAAAATCATTACTCGAAAACTTTGCCATTCATATCAAAATTAAAAAACACGTATCGAATATTTTTCCCTCCTGAATTTAAAACATAATATACCAAGTGATTTAATTTTTTGATAGGAAAATTTCACATAGAATTTATACATAGGACGGAGAGGATGAGATACGTTTGCCCCATTAGAGAGACGGAGTAAAAAGCTCTCGATGAGCGGTAAGAAAAGAGAGGTTCCGGTACGTTTGCCCCATTAGAGAGACGGAGGAAAAAGAGTTTACGATGAGTGGGGAGGAAAGAGAGGTTCCCATACGTTTGCCCCATTAGAGAGACGGAGGAAAAAGAGCTGTCGATGAGAGGGGAGGAAAGAGGTTCCGATACGTTTGCCCCATTAGAGAGACGGAGTAAACAGTTCTCGATGAGCGGTGAGGAAAGAGAGGTTCCGATACGTTTGCCCCATTAGAGAGACGGAGGAAAAAGAGCTGTGAATGAGAGGGGAGAAAAGAGAGGTTCCGATACGTTTGCCCCATTAGAGAGACGGAGTAAAAAGCGCTCGACGAGCGGTGAGGAAAGAGTGGATCCGAGCGCACCGTCATTAGAAACACAAGGACGGAAAATTACGATCAGCTCCTCCATACATTTGGCAAACAAACTATTGGTTTCATGTTTGCCAGATACTTGACAATTCTGCAACGTGGGCTCTGCGGTTCTATATGCGTCTATATTCATTGCCAATACCCTCAGGTATTAATGGCCCACCTCCCGAATTCCGAAACTGCTCTCGCTCCGCTGCGAATCTCGGGCAGTGGAAGAGGGTATGAGACACGTCTTCCTCGACACCAGTGCATACTGGGCACTCCGCGCTTTGGTAGATATGGAAGCGATGCAAGTAGCTGCGAAAGCGGCCGTGCCCGGTGAGCACCTGGGTCAGATGAAAGGTGACGTGTCCGTGTCGTTTGCCCGTCCACTTAACTAAATCTGTGATGACGCAGAGGGTCCATCACTCCGATTCTGCTCAATCCCATCTTCGTTGCCACTCTTCGATGATCCTCCTGGACCATCTACTGTGGTTCCGCTCCTGGTCGGCGATGTTCTCCTTTGTACCCCTGCGTTCTTGATACTCTGCGGCTCTCTCGGTTGCTAAAAGTCCCGCGACCACCGAATGAGCGGAATCCGATACAGTCCGGTAGGGGCAAGCCACTCTAAGGGCGACTGTCATGTAGGCCCGTCGGCAAGAGGCTCCGTAGCTCTAATGGGTGTTCATGGCATCAGCCCAAATCGGTGCCCCGTAAAGGATAACGGAGCTTACTGCCGATGAGAGGAGGGACCGTCGTGGTTGCTTCGGTCCCCCCCATATTGGGCATGATGCTGGAGAGCGTACCGGCCACTTTGAAAGCCTTTGCGCTTGTATTCGTCAGGTGTTGTTTGAACGACAGCCGCTCATCTAGAGTGACCCAAAGTTATTTAATAGTGACCACCGTCCTGATCTGCGTATCTTCCACCGTGAAGGTGGCGTACGACCTTTTCTTCGCTCGAGAGATGAGCACTGCCTCTGTCTTTTCTGTCGCCAGATTTAAATCATGTTTGCTCAACCACCTAGCAACTACCTCGATAGCTTCATCTCCGCTAAATTGCACCTCGTCGATGGTCTTTGCGACGATTAGTGCAAGGTCGTCTGCGAAAGCTATCATGAACACCCCGTCTAGAAGTGATTGCCTAAGCAGTCCGCCATACAAGACGTTCCAGAGCAAGGGTCCCAGAACCGAACCCTGTGTCACGCCTCCCGTGATGTTGTTTGAGTGCCTCCCGTCATCGGTGTCATAATACCGGGTCCGGTCTGTTAGGTAGCTTGAGAAGGCTTCTCTTAGGTAGAGCGGCACCTTCAGATCTTCGAGTGCCTGCATGATGCAATCCAATCTGGGCGTATTGAAAGCGTTCCGAATATCCAGAGCAATAATGGCACACATGCATCTGGTGTTTCGGCTGCAACTGATAGTATTCGTGGCTATTGCCTTCACTCGGCCGATTGCGTCGATGGTTGAGCGCCTCTTCCATTTTTTCCTCGCTTTCCCTCGAAGGTATTAGGAAGAACTTCCAGTAAGCACTTTTTTCTTTCCCTTCCTCTCGCTAGGCTTGATTCCACCTATCGCACGGGTAGAAGCAGCCGTCAGTACACCCGGTCCAGCCATCTACAGCACTGTGGTCCAGAGGCCTGCATCCTCCCAACTCCAGTTGAGAGTACGCGTCTGCTCGGATCTTCGGCCTTCGAGATTTCCGGCAGCGTTATGTCCAAGAATTAAAAGAATCTAGGTCCAGTTCCGGCCTCTAGCATCGATCAGCTTCTGCGGGACCAGATTTTCATCCGGAAGAATCATAGTTGCAGCAAGTGGCGCATTTGTCCAGCGACCAGTATCGTGCCCCCCCCCCCTACAGCGCCGATCGCAGTCACTCTTCTGAGAGCCTACCGGATTCGCCACAAACGCCGCCTGGGACTCCACCAACTATTCGCTATGCGCAACCAGACACGTATTCAAAATCTAAAGCGCCGTCTCTTCGGTACGCCCACCTTTATGTTCACCAAGACCAAACCTAACATAATGTATCGCGAAAATTGTCGGACTCATAATTAGTGTATTGGTTAGAAAATAAATGCTCATTATTATTTTTGTTTAAAACGAGTGTTCTGTGATTACTACCAAAACACTGAAAAGCCATTCCGACTTTCTAGTGATGCCAGGCATAACTCTCGAGGTGTTTAACCCTCCTGTGCACCAGCTTTTCTTTTCACATAAGGGAACAATGTAGTTTGGACAAGTATACTCGTCCTGGCGCGCAGGGGGTTAATTATATAACTTGTTTTAATAAACGGTCGCGCGATGAGCGACTCTCCGGCATATTTACATATATTGATGAGCGGGCGTGAAGCATTGTGGATATTCGTCTTTGTCCCGAGCAGCTATTTTCATTTTATTAAAGATTTTTCCATGATGCTGATGTCTCAGACCCGCGACTTTGGTACTATTTTTATCTTGGTCGGAGCCGAAACCCCACATTTCCGCCTCCCCTGTATGGAGAGAGAGGCGGAAAGTTTGCTGAACACCTGAGATAGCTTCGAAATTAAAAGAGCTGATGCACAACACTAAAATCTTTACAACAAGCATGTATTTCTCCCTCGTCCAGTTCTTTCCGTCCTTCTTTATTGGTGTAGAGAATTTGGCAAAACAGATGGATGTTTTACTAATTATTAATAGCGGTACTCGGTACGCGTGCGGCAGGGGTGCGGATTAACGATGGTTTGATGCGAGTGGTCGCAAGACGTACAAATCATTACTTTTCAGCGGATGAACTAACTGAGCAATCTAGCTGCCAGATAAAGCGACAATTCTATAGTTAAGGTCTTTAAGGTTCGAATTTATAGTCGTGACTTAGCTGCGGTTTAGCTCGCGGTGCGGAAATCTGACTCGATCTTACGAGGAAGCCGCTACATTTTTCAATGATTCGAATCCAGACCGGCCGCGGATATCTAAGTCGACTGTGCAAAAGACAGTACAACGAGTCCATGATACAGGTACTGTAAAAGACAGTCCACGAAATGGGCGATCGAAATCGGCAATAAACAACGATTGAAGTTTGGAAGTTATGCAAACATTTGTAGAAAATCCACATGTTAGTGTAAGGAAAGCGGCACAGACAATCGGTATTTCTAGAATGAGTGTTCATCGTCCACTATCAAATGAGAAATGGCATCCTTTTAAAATAAAATTTACTCAAAAACTCAGCGAAGTAGATTATGGTAAAAGAGTTGAATTTTGCGATACATTTATGTAGCGCCTTGATAATGGTAATACTCGGTTGAATCCTATTATTTTTTTCCGATGAAGCCACGTTTCATTTAGACGGTGCAGTAAATCGTCATGATTTTCGATATTGAAGTGATGAAAATCCTCACTGGATGTCGGACATTCGCACACAATGGCCTCAGAAGTTAAATGTATGGACAGGTTTTTGTGAAAAAGGAATTGTCGAACCGTTTTTTATTTACGGGAATTTAAATGGAAACATTTATCTTGAATTACTTCAACATGAAGTTATACCTGCAATACGAAACATGTACAATGATGATATACAAAATGCTTGGTTTCAACAAGATGGTGCGACACCACATTATGTGACACCGGTTCGACAATTCCTAGATGAAACGTTTCCACAGCGATGAATGGGAAGGCATGGTTACATCGAATGATCATCCAGATCACTAGACCTAACTCCATTGGATTATTTCTTGTGGGGATACCTCAAAGACAGGGTATACACGACGAAACCCGCCAACTTGCAAGAACTACGAGGACGAATAATCCAGGAAGTACATCTTATTTCAAGAGATATGAGGCTGAAAGTATTGGGCGAATTCTATTCAAGACTGGCGCAGTGTCAGGAAGTTGCTGGTGCTCAATTTGAGCACATGAAATAAATTATTTTGAAATACACTTTTTAAACGACGATCAATACTATAGAAAATAAAACACAAAAAACAAAAGAAAATTAAAAACAAAAAAGAACAAATGTAAAAAAAAGTAGCAAAAGTCTCTCTATGGCGATCCCAAGCCCGTGTAAAAGAGGAGGGTGTTTAGGCATTTTTAATCGCTTAGATCCGAATATTGGTTTCTGAGATTAGGAATTTCAAACGATGAATAATTCGGCGATAAATGATTATAGCGCTATCTATGACCAGTGTTTTGTATTCGTCTCGAAGAGACTTTCAAATGAGCCCCCAATCAACCCACATTGCCATTTAAGCTATTCTTCCCCCCTCGTGCCCCACGCCCCCCTTGGGATGGGGGGGGGGGGGTTGGAACCCCTAAAAAAAATTAGCTTTTTTGAAAAATCGTTTCACGTGTTTCAGCAATTTAAAAAATTTTTTTTCTTTCAAAAGTTACAAGACCGTTTCCAAACTTTTGAGACACCCTGTATATACATCATACACATTGTACAAATGGCAGTGATTATTTTCATTATATCTTTTTTAAATATGTAGTCTATTAAATTCACCAACTGCTTTAAGTAATCGTCAAGGACATTGTAGATATTTCTCCCAAATTTTCTTGAAGTTAGATTGTATGGATTTTATCGCCTGCGCACTTTGGTAGGTAACCCAACCCCTTTTGGGACTTTGTGCAATAGTCTTTTACGCGGTAAAATACAGCGTGGATTTTCGGTGTCACGGGATATGTCAGCAGCAAAAAAATGCTTTTAAACTTATTTTAATAATAAAAATAATAAAACACGATATGCAAAATATTAATTACACTATATTTATTTATTTTGTTATATATTATTTTGATCAATACGAATTCGAAAGAATAATTGTAAAAACTAATTTTTAATAATACTTTTTCTCAGTTTTTTTGTTTGCGACAAATTTTTGCAAGTACCATCAATTTTGTTTATGACCATCTGAAAATAGACATTTCAATAAACAAAATCCAATAAAAAAAGCGTTCAAAAATCTAAAAGTTTAAAGCGAAAATAGGCGGTTGAAATTAGGGATCATTTTTCATATTGTGGGTATCATTGTGGATATTGCAGCAGAGACGCAACAGGGGTCAGTGTCGGAAGTAATGACACAGCAATATTGCTTCAATAGATACATGGGATGCATAAAAAGGTGATTCGTCTCTTCTAAGAGACTGCAACAATTCGCGTTATCGACTCCAGAAGGATATTCATTATAGACCTGTAGAACAAAATCCACTGGCAGTTGATGACGATTTTCCTCGGACGCATATTTCAAGGACTGAGAATTTGACAAATTCGAAGACCTATGCATACATATCACACATCAACTTTCGAAGTTTGCTTCAGGATATCCACCAACCAGTTCGTCGCCACCTTCAACAGCTCTAGCGGTTTCCAGTACTCCATTAACTCCACTTCTAATAATAAGCATTACGACTTTTGATGGTGATGTGACAACGTGGAAAAATTACTGTGAGTTATTCACGATTTTAGTTGGGAATCTTGAACACATTGACAACCCGCGAAAACTTCAATATTCAGAGTCCCGGTTAAAAGCTAAAGCACTTTCTGTCTTTCAACGTAATGGATTTCTGTTCTGGATTTTAATTGGGGCAAAATAAAAAACTCGCTTTTTAAATCTGTATTTCTTCATTTCTTTGCATGTTTTACGGTTATGAGTTTACCGGTTGTTGCGTCAGCGAAAGTGCATGTTTAAATCAATTAATCAATTAGTCGACCATATGTATCAAATGAATGGTTTAGAGTGGTGGAAAACTACTCAAAATAAACGGTATTGCTATTATTTCTTAAAAGGTAGTCTCGCACCGGCTCGGAGAATCCGGATATCGAATTATCCCACGTGTCTTAAGAAGCATCGTGCGCTACTGCACGATTGTTTGTTTGAAGTAAAAAGTATTTGAAATGGAAAGGCCATTTTAAGAGAAACCTGAATTGGAACTCGCTTTTTGAAAGAGTCACCTTCTGTCACAACTGATTTTGCAACTCCATTATTGAACGAAATTAAAAACTCAATATTCTCATTGACCGCTCCTCTTATTGCCAGTACTCCCTACAAATTGGCATTACTCACGCGGCGTGTCGGCGACTTTCCTAGCTGCATGTTCGTTATAGTGCAATGCCCTCTTTTGGTTGTGTTTATCGTCTGTTTGATAGTCTGAATTGCCATTACCCCTTTAAACGATATTGCCGGATAACAAAAATCAGTTCGTGTTCATGCCACAGTAGTGGAAGAATTTGGCGTCATGATTTGGTGAACTGAAAAAGATGCTCGAATTTGATACTCTTTCATTTAGAATTATTTTAATTCTGTGCAAATAATATGATCGCAATAGGGAATTGTATGATTTTAAATTGATTGAGAGAATACGATTATTTTAGTTAGGATGTACTCAAAAGAGTTTTCCCTCGGACGAATTAAAGCTTTTAAGCATTATTCTTCATTTATTTATAGGCAATTACAATTTAATCAGGATTGAAGGAAGACTTGAAACATCTAAGCTACCAGCTCAGTGTCATCTGGTCTTATTGATCAATCATGTTGTAATATGATGGATTGTGTGACACCTACATTGTAGAGCACTAGATGCTGGACTACAACCAACTACCCAAGTTTTGCTGCAGACAAACTAGCAACCCACAAAATGGATGCGCTTCCTGAAAATTGAATTACTATTACGATGACTCTCTCATTTGTCGAGATAGTTTACGAAGGTCCATATTTCGTAAGCTCATTATCTGGCCGTGGTCATCACACGCGTAAATCATATAGTACTCTATTGTCTTTTGCGACTCAACGCTCTACATTTAAAGCTGGTGATGGATCTGTCTACTCGGACATTTTTAATTACATTTTATCGTTTTGTCTCTCGACGAGGCATCTCGTATACACTAATTAGACAATAGAATAAACATTCAGAGTGGTGACAAAGAGATTATACACGCGATTATCAATGCAAAATCAAAAATTTGAGACTTATGTTGCGCCAGAAAAAAAGTATTAGGAATTGAGACCCTCATCTTCCTCTCCCATTTTGACGGAATTACTTTGCTGTCAGGTTTGAAGCTTGTCTTCATTCTCGCTTTCGTACTCCGCTTTAATCCGTTTTTACTCCATAACGTTTCTAACGTTCTAACGTTTGAAATATCACTTTTCGCAAGCAGGGCAATGTGCCTACCTAAGCACCTTACAAAAGCGAAATAAGGGTCGGGATAGTCAGGCCCATAGCAGAATAGGAAATATTGTGCTCATGTTCAATGAGCTATGTCTTCCTTCCAAATGGCCTTTAGGGAGGGGTTTGGAACGGCGCACATTCGAATAAAACACAGAAAACGTGGCTAAAAGTGTAATTTTTTACTTTTATATTTTCGTATATTTACGGTTATATTGTATTCCTGGGTAATTGCGTACCGGGAAATCAAGGAAAATTAATTTTTTTTAAATCTGAAAAATGAAGATATTTCCTGAAGGTATGTAATATATTTTATTGTAAATAATGAGTGATAACTTCATGTTCAAAATATTGAAATCGCGCGATAAGTAAACATAAAAATGAATCTTGTTTTTAGGAAAAATATGATTTTTAAAGGTAATTTAAGAACGATTGTCACGTACTGACGCGATTTTTTATAAGGAGCTTATGGCGTGTAGTGATAGTTATAACATATTAAAAAAGTAGGTGCTTCAGCGTGCTGTAGGATCGGTAATCATAATTTTTATGTATAAGCGCGTGGCGCGACGCAGTATTTACGGATCCAATACGAAACAATCGCCAAACGTATTACATTGGCAACATTATATCTTCTGCAATTAACATCCAATATTATTTTGTATACAATTAGCATGCGTTAATATTTTACAACGATAATGTAAATTACGAAATTACAATATTTCTGTAAATTAATTACAGTTAAAAACAATAATAAATTTACTTAAATATACAGTTTTATTTTTAAATTAATTTATATGTACAGTTATGTTTATTGATAACATAAATATTTAACGAAATAGCTTTCACAAAAGTTACAGCAGTTTGGACTGTATTGCTTACCTGTGTTTTCATTGTTAAACGTAACGGTCGGGCCGCGTGACAGTTTCAATTATACACTCGGTGTCAAAGGAGCCTTTGTGCTCTGAAAATTTCTTCGGGCCTGTTTTTAATTCACATAGCCGATAGTATTATAACATATAAATGACAACATTTATTTTTGTTATTTTTTAATCGTTTATTGAAAAATAATAGTAAAGTCATTATGTATCATTTTACAATTTTCAAATCGATCCGATATTAAATGCATAAGCTCAAGGCAGTCGCTCAAATTGTCAAATAGGTAATGTCTGAAAGCCCAACAAGAGCGTCTAAATATATATCTACTTTTCGGCCAGATAACGAAATGTCTCCAATTGAAGCACTTTCTTTGATGATTGAGAAAGGAGAAACATAGCGCTCATGTCAACTAACGAGAAATGCAGCAAAAGCACATAAATGCAAATTATATCCGTCGTATAATAAAGTACAAAAAGCAAAAAGTGATTGCTATCCATCAATTACCCAGATAACATTGGGTGCGACTGAATTCACGAAATGATGTCATTGTGCAGCCCTCATGATAGGCAGTTCCGTGCTGCACATGCACGTCTCTCACCTCCGAATCACAGTGAATTCACGCGTGATGCGCATTGTGAGTTCATCGTGATTCGCATCTGAGTGACATGCGCATGCGCATAGGTGCATTACTTGAGCCCCGTTATCTCTCTTCGAACGAGGCGCCACCTACACGAAAATGTCGCCCGGCATTTATCGGCATACATTACACTTACACATTTTGTGTGAACCCACATGAGTGACACGCGTGCGTTTTCTTGTAGTTATTTATTGACAAAGTAAATGAAAGTTATTTATTCCTAGAAGGAAGTGACAATTAAACTTTTATTAATGCTTGAATATATTTTTTTAGGCCCGGATTCATAGTTGTAAATTCGACTTAAGTTCGTTTTTTTTTTCGTTTACATTATCGTCCATGTCAAAGTTGTACGATGGTAAAATGGCATCACATAACTTTCAAACATAAAAAGCAAAATACAGTAGATCTGGACAACACCAAAGTACATAACAGAATGATATAATTACTGATTTGTCAGTTTGAGGTTAAGCTGCAATTCACGACTATGAAGCCCAGCCCAAGAATATTCAGAATAAATTATAATGACACATATCGTAATTGAAGTCCCCATGATCCTTTCAAAACATAATAATCTATTTTATTTTATAATTCTTTCGTATTAATCAAAAGAATATCTCCTATTACTTATTATAGATTTTCATGGGGCAGATTTTTCTACACCTACGCACACGAGGACTCATAGTGAGCTCATCATGAGAAGCATTTCACGTGCGTGATTTCACCGTGTGACGCAATACGCGTCGCATTACGCAGCGTTCATGAATTCATCCGTGATAGAATTTCTCACGCGTGAATTCATCGTGATTTCATTGCGATATCATTTTGTTATCTGGGTTAGCTACATAACCTTTAGTGAGTCTTGCGCAGAAATTTCAACTGCTGGCTTTATTGACCACACCACGTTCAGAATTATAGAACTTCAGACTGATGTTGTCGATACTTTAAATCAAGAAATTCTGGAAAACTTAGTGCTTTATTGCAAATGGGGATGCGACGGAAGCATCGGTCAAAGTGTATATAAACAAAAGTTTACCGAGGATGAAAAATCGGATGAAAGCATTTTTTATACTTGAATCGTGCCTTTACAACTAATTTACAAAAATGACGAAACGAATAAAGTAACTACTATTTAGAAAAATTCTAGGCCGTCATTTCCTCGTTTTTGCAGGCCAATACGATTACAGTTTGTACACGGAGCTGTATAGTCAACAAAGAAATAAGGTACGACTGTAAAACATGAAAAATCAATTTCCGTAACTTACTGCATGTCTTTTACAATGATAAACGTTAAAGTGTGCAACGCAGTAACTGTTACTATGCTATGCTCCAAAGGGACATTAATACGGAAAATTTAAATTTTGGTATGTCTACATTACATACATAAATACGTTTCTTCGAGTACTGCTTGCATCTATCGTATAAGCTGACATCTTAGAAGTGGCAAGCACGTAAACAGGAAGTGATAAAACAGCGTAGAAGCTCGTAAAAAACAAATATAGAAGGAATTTCATTCGAAACTGAGCCTTACCGTTGATCAACCTAAGCCAGGCTATGGCAGCACCAACGATGAAAATACGGCTCGACGTTTTTTTTGAAAATTCCAACGTATCAGCTGAAATAACTGGAGTTGATGAAAATTTGATTCAACAGTTTCTCGTTATTTTGCGGGCTATTTCAAGTGGGCATCACAGACTTTTGTTTTTAAATTAAATAAAAAAAATTCCGTCACATATTGATTATTTATTCTTTCACTTTACCTACAACAGATTACAATAAGGATATAAATATTTATAATATACAAATTTATAATATTGATAAAAATATTTTTTAATTAATACTATTAATATAAATATTTGTAATTAAATTTTGTATAATTTATTTTTAGATTAATATTATCTTTATTTTCATATTTTTATTTTATAAACGAAAAATTAGTTTTTAAAAATTAACTTCGAAATTGACAGTTGACTGCAGCTGTTAGCTGTATAACATTGAATTTAACATCGAATTCGTAATCACCGTCCTCGAAAACACTTAAAAACTTAATTTCGTAACATTTGCACAATTCTTCGAATTTTTGTCCGCCATTTTGACGCCGCCATTTTGAATTACGAAATTCTGACATCAGATTTCCAAGAAGCGACCTCCAAAACACTTAAATACTTAATTTCGTAATATTTACACAATTCTACGTCTTTTTGTCCGCTATTTTGACGCCGACATTTGAATATCGAAATTCTGCCATTAGATTCGTAATCAGCGACTCCGAAAACCCCCGAGTGAAGATTTTCGAATCAATTCATTGCTTTTTCGACTTTTGGCAACGTTTTCTGCTTTATATTCCAATCTGCGGCGGTACCAATGGTCTAATCCGAGTGCATAGGATTTAGACAGCTCAATCAGAGTTTCTTTCGTCCGTACATAGATTGCCCATAGGCTGTGCGCTCGAAATCCCCGAGAACAAAATCCCCGCGACAAAATCACCTCGACAAAATCCTCAAGTACAATAATCCGCGAAGTGAAAATCCCCTACCCCTATAATCCCCGGCTTCAAAATCCCTTCTCACAAAAAACCCTGAATTTATAATTGAGGCTGTATTAAAAGTTAATATTGTTTATTTTGTATGAAGAATTAAGATATATTATAAATGTTCAGAGATATAAATTATGTGCAATGCTTCTTAAATATTGAAGAATTTCTGTTTTGTTGTAGTTTTGACAATCTCTTTGAGTCTTGCATCGTACGATTCGTATTTGCGTTTCTTCGTAGTCGTAATTGTTCCACCAGCGACCAATTGCTCAATCATCACCTCTGTTAAATTTTGTTCACTTTTTAGACAATTGATGAAATGACCCATACTTGTTTGTGATGTTTCTACTCTTGTACTGAATGCTGAGTGCCCAGTACCTTCGGCACCATTATTTGTTCGAGGTAAATTATCCATGACGGCGTTGTAACAATTCCAAATGTTGATTGCAAATAATGGTGCTCTTATTACACGCTGATTTTAGTAGACTATCCAGGTGTTTTGGAAATAAGTTATAATTTCATTCATATCATCAGCATATTTTAAAAAGACATCCGATTTCATATATATGTTAAATGCATTAACGACAGCGATTTCTGGGACAAACGATAGAGCAATTAACAACTTTATTAATAGCGCGAAGTTATTATCGTTTCCATACATTATTTGTTTCCCGAAATGTTGCACATGGCGATAGATGCATTGACTAAAGTGAAATTGGCATCCTTGAATGTCTGCGTCGGGAAAAACATTGATGAATGCTTTAATATATACCATTTCGGAATCTACCATCAGAACGTTTTGTGTAAGTGATGGTTCTTTTTCTTTCAGAACCTGTAAACTTGATTTATATGTTCGTCGTTTCTTGTTTGGCGTTAAAATGTACACTTGATGGTTTGTGGATATGTGTGTCATCAATCATACACCCATGACTCGTATAGAATTAACTAAAAATGGTCGGGACAGTGTTGAATGTTTCATCTGCTAGCCACATTTTACATGAAGATAAATATTTTAGATTTTCTCGAGTTGTAAAAATTAGGAAGCGATCTTTACCACCGCTGTCGTGTAGTAAGAAATTGATTACTGTTTATGTTATAAGTAAAAAAATTGTAGGTATTTCAAGGCTTTCTCGATTTGATGGTATTGGTAGTTGGAGATTTACTGTATGTCTTACTCATTGAATAGTACGACAAAGTGATGGTAAATTGGGTAATGTTGCTGCTGCTGAAAGTGTAATATTCTTTATTGTCGAAGCAATGAGTTTTCTGGATTTTGTTTTTGAGGAGGCTTTAGCTGCTCTTTTTTTCATTTTGTGCACAATTTTTGATACTTCTACCTTGGCTCCACTGGGCTCGTGATTATGATTACCCTCGCTGATGAGTTTTCCTTTAACGATGAAAAATGTTTATATTATAAAATTACATTTAATATGCGTATATGCGTGTGCGCGTGTGTGTGAGTCTGTGTATACTTACTGTGTGTAGCGTTGACGTTGTATGCGCTACAGCGTTGCAGTGAACGCTGTAGTATTTTTGACACCGCCATACACAACTATTTTTCCCGTGACGTTGTAGGTTGTATATAAAGTCGTTGTGTAGTAAATTCGGTTTGCCTTTTCGATTTAAACATAAATTGATCAGATTGAGGCATCTTGATGCGTGTTTCTTCTTTCGTATAAGATTAACAACTACGTATTTATTCGTACTATTTTTATTAGATTTCCCTACTCCTGAAATTATTTCTACGGGCATGGTGACCAGAAAGGTTCGGATGCCTTGCCATAAATCTTTCCATTTAATTAGTGGGTGGTCCTTTATGACTGAGGCATGGTGGAAGTACATAGGTGTACCGCTCTATGCTTTGGGATAGTGAAAACCATTAAACTTCCACCATGACTGAGGTAGCTGTAATTAAAGTAGATGATTTAAAGGGTGATTTTGATGAAGAAGGGGATTTTGAAATCGGGGGTTTTATTGGCGGGGATTTTTAGTTCGGGGATTTTGTCGCGGTGATTTTGTCATCGGGGATTTCGTACGGTAACCACCCATTATTCCCAACAGGAAATAAAATTACTAGTTTAATAGTGTATTTTTTTTATTGCTATTGTAACACGGTTGGTAGTGCGTTAACGTTTTGCGTTTTGTATTTTAGGTCTTATGCACCAATCATGGTTCGCATCTTTTGGAAATAATAATGTAAAACGCGTTGAGTTATAGTTTATATTTTGATTAAGGTGTTTTGAGCAATGAGACCCAACGAATGCCCTGTTCCCGCAATTTTTATTTTGACGATTTTAATATGAAGACCTATGGTTCGACGTTGTATCTCAATTGTTGTTCCTGCAATAAAGAAAGTATACTTGTGAAACGAGGTTTTCTTTGATTCACATTTAGGGCTCGATCGAAACACGCAAAAAGTGCCGCTTTCAAACGAATTTGTTCGGTTCGGAAAGTAAACAAGTTTGGTCGGTTATCAGAACCGAAATCATTCAGTTAAGTCAATATTAACTGAACAGTTCAGTTGCAGTAATGAAGCTACTTTTTGTGTGCATTTGCTGAACAAATTTAGTATTTAATATTTAATGTTTCTACAAATGTTATCTATTTCATCACTAACGAATGATTGAAACGCATACAACCTATATTCCTCAGTCGATGCGTGAATCGTTTGATTTTTGAAGTAGGAGTTTTTCATCGAGTTTTCACAATATTGATAATAAGCTTAATAGCTTATATGATATTACATTTTCCGGATCTTTACCTTTATTTTGGTATCATTGTCAATTATTACTTTCAATTATTACCAGTGTTTTTTATTTTCCTTACAATTGTCAAGAGCTTAAAAAGACGACCGTCCAAGGCCAAACCCTACAACACCTGATAAGAAATGGAAAATTGAAGAAAGAAGAACAATGAAATAATTATTTAAAAGACATTTAATAAAATAAGAAATGAAAGACGATTTAGACTTAAAAATTTAGACTTAAAAATTTAGACTCTAAATTAGCTTAAGTTACAAATAAAAATAAAAACCAAATTTGATCATTCTGATTAAAATTACAACTTTCTACATTCATTAAACAAATTGATTTTTAGTAAAATTATCGATTGTTTGATATCATTTTAACGATGAAATTTTAAGCAACAAATTTTCGAAAATTAAGTTTCATATTAGTATTACTCGAAAAGTTAAAAATTATAAGAAGAACGTGTATATCGAAAAGAATATGCTGCAAGCCATAAAAAACTCACTTAACGTTCTACGCCGTACCCTAACCGATAACAAAAAGTATACATTGAATCACGCGACGGAAATCATTTTCTAACTAATGGAAAATTAGAAACCCTGAATCACCGACCAACATATTTCTAGATTATTTACTGCATCTTTTCTCTTTGTCTAACACACGTAATTAAATGAATACGATTCTGTATAAATGCAGACGCATCAGCCGACATCGACTGAATGTTTCTGGATTCTGGATCTTCTAACGATTCCCCAGTCGGCACGAGGTTCTAGACTGAAAAACATACGCGGTTGTTAAAAACCCGAACATTTTTTTCTAGCAGATTTCTATAGACTCCAGTCAGCGTGAGGTCACTAGATAAATAATATTTTGTGCAAGAGGAGAACCGGGTAAATGCCGTCAGGACCTGGTGACTTATGCGGCTAAAAGGATTGCAGGGCCCACCTGAGCCTAGCGGGGTTGACAATCACGCGAGCAATGCGACGATCAAGTTCTACGCGGGCCTAGGGTCTAATTTCGGATTCTCATCCTCCACCGCTTCACCTCCAGTCCTCATAAAGCCCGGAAAGTGCGTCTGGATCAGACAGCTCAGAGACTCCCCATCCATCGTCGTATAGGTACTGTTCAGAAGTCTGGCTGCCGGGAGGCCCTTTTCAACTTCTGAGCAAAAGGATTTCCAACTGTCCTTTTGAGTCTTTCGAACCGATGCTCTGCAGTTGTCCCTAGCTTTCACATAGTTATCCCAGGCCTGAGGATTAGTATTCTGCCTTGCTATCCTAAAAAGTTTCCTGGTATTACACCTATTAACTTCCAGTGAACGATTTCACCAGGTTACCTCCTTACCTTTGCTGGGAGTCTCCTGACAGTTTCTTTCGAAGGTTCTTATAATGCCCTCACTGAATTTGTCCGTCATCCTCTCGAGCGTTAGAAGGTCCTTAATCCTTCTAGACATGTCTTTGAGGTTCATGCACAGATCTTTTATGAATCCCTCCCAGCATGTCTTCCTGGGATTCCTGATGAGTTTCACTCTATAGTCATATGGTCAGACCATAATGGTGTGTCGCTGGCTCTCCAGTTCTCGATACTGTAGAGAAGGAAATAAGAATTGCTACTAAAGTAATCTTGTCGTGAGGTCTGAGACTTTCGTTCTAATAGCATTCCGAAAAGTTGGCATACTACCGGTATTCCGAATATCCCGATTCGTTGTGACCAGACACTCGACCAGCAGTTGCCCTCGTTCATTCGGATTTGAGCTCCCTCACAGCTGAGGATGTGAGTTTGCATCACATCCCAACAGCAGTGGGAGACCTTTCCTCTGACAGTAATCCACGAGCTTCTTCACTTCAGCCGGTGGATTTGATTTGCTATCATGTGAGAAGTATGCTGAAGCGATCACAATACTTCGCAACTCTTTTAAGTTGTTACTGATCGCCATAAGATCCCCCGTGCATATGTCCAGTAATACGACCGCATTGATATCTTGGGCAATGATGCACCTCCTAACCGTAATATATGGGACAGCAAGCGCGCCATTTTTGGCACTGCGAGTCCTTCGCCAGCTACCACAGGACGAAGCTGCAGCCCACCCGTTAGGAACACCCGCGCCACTCGGTAACTTTTTTGTCGACGATGAGCTTTTTGGCGCAGACTCGATCGACGAAGCAAAGCCCATACAAAACGACCTGGTCTCACTCTTAAGTAAAGGGCAATTTAATTCACGCAAGGGGGTCGGCAATGTGGCACCACTGATTGCCGACATTGACGAACCAAACGTTGGCATAGCGTCCGACATAGCACTGCACACGAACGATGGATTTAAGATACTCGGCATTGCTTGGCAGCCTTCATCTGATTCGTATCGATTTTCATCGAACCAATTGCAACTCTCCATACTCACCAAGATGGCAGTGTTGTCCCAAATCCCACATGAGCTTGACCCTCTTGGTTGGGTAGCTCCGGTTATAATTACAGCGAAGATATTCATGCAGCGACTTTGCAATACCAATTAGCGTGGAACACTCCGTTGCCAGATGAGCTCTCTATCGCTTGGCAAACTTTTTCTGACGCGTCAGCCAGTCTCTCGATGATTTCTATCCCGCGGTAGCTGGGTATGACTGCATCTTCGAGCATCGAACGTCGCGGCTTCGCCGATGCCTCGTCGAAAGCTTTCGCAGCAGTGATTTATCTGTTATGCACCCATGCAGCTGAGTATTGCATCACGACCCTGCTAAATGCAAAAACATGGGTAGCCCCCTTAAAGGCGTTATCCACTCCACGTCTTAAACTCAAAGGGGCAGTACTTCTCGCACGCTTAATAACCCAAATCCGCCAGGTGCCAGCGTTCTCGCGAGGTGCGATTCGCGCCTGGACGGACCCGACCATTGTACTGGATTGCTTAAGCGGGCAATCGTCACAGTGGAAGTCGTTCGTGGGGAATTGTGCCGCGGAGATACAACGCTGACATCAGAAGTTGTTTGGTCTTATGTTTCGGGCAAAGAGAACCCGGCAGATATCGCATCCAGCGGAATTTCAGTCGATGTCTTACTCGATTCGTCATTATGGTGGCATGGCTTCTCGTGGCTCGCAGCAGATCCTTCGAAATGGCCGGTTTCCAACGATCCTATCTGCCATGACGATATAACCTTGAAACGGAAGGTGGCGCATTAGGCGCATTAGGCGGTAACTTTACCACATCCCATAGATAATATCGTCCACGATTCTCGTCTTGACCTCGTTTATGTCGAGTGCTGTCCTGGGTCCTTCATGACTCCCCATGATGGCGAGATCTTTTCTCTGCGAAGGATCTGTTATCCTTGTATGTAGATACTTTGACAAAGGTATCAAATAGATTATTTCAGCTACTTCAAAACGAAGCATTCAAGTCTGAAGTTTAACTTCTGCGCTATCGACAATTTGAAATAATGAATTCCTATAAAACTGAAGAGCTGATACATTGTCTACGTAATGCATATTTTTTATTTATATATAATTATTGCAATTTGAATGTTCTAAAACAAAATAAACATACAATCCATATCAATGTTTGCTAAGTTAGTCAAATATTAATTTGGGGACGGTCGTTGGGTACATTATGTGTTTTGTTAAATTTCAGTATCTATAACCTGCACTCTTTATAAATATTATATATCTATTTCAGGTTATAAAGAAAGTTTACATGACTGATAAAAATTTTGAGCCGAAAATTGTGGCTAAGGCATCATCGGCAGCTGAAGGTCTTTGTAAATGGATTCGAGCTATGGTTCTTTATGATCAAGTTGTGAAAATTGTAGCCCCTAAGAAAGAAAAACTGGTAGGGGCGGAAAAATCATTTAATGATACAATGACATTTTTAAAAGCCAAGCGAGCTGTTCTGGCCGAATTGAATGCAAAGTTGGCGGCTCTCAATCAAAAATTAAAGCAAACATTGGAACGAAAAATTGATTTGGAACAACAGACAATGCTATGCAAAAATAAGCTCATACGAGCTGAAAAACTTATTGATGGTTTGGGTGGGGAAAGAGATCGTTGGATCGAATGCGCAACTAATCTTCAGAAATCCTACGATACCCTTCCTGGAGATATATTAATTTCGTGTGGAATGATTGCTTATTTAAGTCCTTTTACAACTAGTTTTCGAATACAAAGTCTTATAAATTGGAGGAGTTACGTAAATTCGTGTAAAATTCCACAGTCAATAAATTATGATTTTATTAAAGTCCTTGGCTCCGAAATTAAAATAAATTCCTGGAACATTTATGCTTTACCCTGCGACACTTTTTCAATAGAAAATGCTATAATTATGGATAATACGAAAAGGTGGAGTTTATTTATCGATCCACAAAATCAAGCCAATAAATGGATAAAGAACATGGAAAAACTCAGTGAGCTTGAAATTGTCAAATTATCAACTATAAATTATATGAGCATCATCGAACGCTGTATTGAATATGGTATGCTTTTGAAACAAGAAAATTGCATAATTACTATTATCACTAAAGAATTTCACTTAAATTAGTTAAGCTCTTAATAACTAAAGTAGTAAAATATTTTATTTTCAGGAAAACCAGTATTACTGGAAAATGTTGAAGAAGAATTGGATTCTTCATTAGACCCAATTCTTTCTAAAAATATTTATAAAGTGGCTGGTAGATTACATATTTCTTTAGGAGAAAAGGTAATTGAGTACGACATGCGATTTCGTTTGTATATTACCACAAAATTACGGAATCCGCATTACCTTCCTGAAGTATTTAATAAAATAACTTTAATAAACTTTGCTTTAACTGTCGAGGGTCTCGAAGATCAGCTTCTTGAATTAGTAGTAGCGAAAGAACGTCCTGATCTTCAAGAAAAACGCGAGTATCTTATAATACAAGGAGCCGCAAACAAAAAATCTTTAAAACAAGTTGAAGATGATATATTAAGAACATTGTCAGTATCCGGAGCTAATATTTTAGAAGACGAAGAATCAATTGAAATTTTAAATTCGTCAAAAATTCTGTCTAGTGACATTTTAAAAAAACAAGTGTCTGCTTTGGAAACTGAAGCCAAAATTGATGCATTTCGTCAAAGTTATCGTCCTATCGCTAAATACAGCGCATCTCTATATTATACCGTTACTGACTTACCTAATATTGACCCAATGTATCAATATTCATTGGGATGGTTTATAAACTTATATGTGTCATCTATCGAATCTGCCAATAAAAGCAAATTTCTAGAAAGAAGGTTGATGTTTTTGCGTGAGACATTTACATACAATTTGTATCAAAATGTTTCTAGATCGCTTTTTGAAAAAGATAAGGTATGAAAAGTAACATTATTTATTAATTGAATTGCTTATTTATTGTCGAGAATGTTCATTACTCATTAAACTAATGTTTTAAATTCAGATTTTGTATTCCTTCCTTCTATGCACAACTATGGCTCTAGGCAGTAACGACATAACACAACAAGAATTAAATTTTTTTATCACTGGAAGACTAGGTGTTTATGAACAAAATATGCCAAATCCAGCAACGGGGTGGTTATCCGACAAATTATGGAATGACATTTGTTGCAGTAATAGCATTCCTGCATTTTCAAAATTATCAGAACATTTTATCCAAAATATCAAGGAATGGAAAAACGTGTATGATAGCATAAATCCCGAAAAATCACAATTGCCAGAACCGTGGGAGACAAATTTAACAACCTTTCAAAAATTAATCGTTCTCCGTTTAATTAGACCAGACAAGACCATCGCCAAAGTAAAGTTTTCTTTGTATTATTAACGATCACATGTTTCCGTACATATATATACAATCTTGTACTTGTATTGAACACACATATATATATATATATATATATATATATATAAGTTGCAATATGACATTAATTCCGTGTTATTAAGTAATATATGTGCATATTCAACTAATATTTAATTTCTTCAACAGTTTCTCGTTTCAGAAAATCGTTTGCACAATTTCGAAGTACATACAGAAATATTGGAAAAACTTGAATGTTAATATGGTGGTAATAATGAAAAATATTATTTTCACAGATACTTGTGAATTGTAAAAACAAAATGATACGAGAGAAATCTTTTTTTTTTTTTTTTTTTTATTTATTAATTAACGGGCCGGATCGCCCTTTTTACTCAATCGTTGCTATATTGTATATTGTAAGTTTGCGAGAGCTGCAGATCGACTTAGAAAGATGGAGCCATACTTCACATTTGTGTATGAAATGTAGGACTGCAGAAACCTACACCAAATACAGCAGCGGTCATGAGTCGATTTCCGCCAGATAAACAATATTTTCGAAACGTAAACAAACAACGTGGCTCGTCTTACCAACAGCGAGCTGCTGCTTGAAAACGGAATCGAAAAAATGTTCACCAGACGGCGATCGAACTCACGACCTACGACTTCGTAGTCCAGTGCGTTAACCGCCTTCTGAAAAATGTAAATAACGTTTTCTCCATCATGCGGCATTTTTCATATTGCTTCTTGTATAAGAGTAAATTATTGAGAAATCGATCAAGATTTACAAGACTTCAAAAAATTGGTCATTTGAAATATTAACTTACAGAAACCCAGATGCATATATCTATCTAATATTACAAGCAATGTACGGGTTACCGTTAAATTTTGTTGCCATTAACATTTTCTAAATTTAATTTCAGTTATAAATTTAATTTTTAAAATACTTTTTACTCAGTTGGAAATATAACATTTCATAAAACTATCATTTTATGGCAAATACAAGTAAAGACGACTAGAAATGTTTTGTGCTTAAAAAATTTCATGGAATGCGATTTAATTTTTCCCAGAAAAATTTTAATGCACATAGAAAAACATTATGCTACACTTTTTCAAAAATAAATAAATTAGAAAATAATAACACAAGCCCATAACATACCTGGGTTGTTTATAACATACAAAAATAGGCTTTTTATCTTGAATTTCGGAAATAATATCCAAAAAAGGGGAAAAAAATGTTATAGCCAAAAAATGCTTGAAAAATGAGAATATTACTTGTCTCGGAATAAGACAATACTATTTCTCTGTACTTTCATCCAATGAACATGAATCTGTCGTAAAAAAATAGACCTCGCAAGTTGAGAGATAATGTCAAAAAAAGCGATCGTACAGCGAGAAAATCTTAAAAAACGGAAATATGATTTCTCTTTGGGTGAGAGCACTCAATTTGTATGTATTTTGATCCACTGAATACGAATTTGCAATAAAGAATAGGACCTATTCCTTTTTCAGAGATAACGTCTAAAAAGCATTTCTTTATAACAACTGTTATCCATTCATTTAGGTTTGATTTAGTTTTCAGTAAAAGTTCAGGCTTTCCCCCTGCTCCGTGGGGTTTTTATGCCTAGTCAAGTTATTTTTTTCATTACCCGCGAAATATACTGTGTTCTCATTTGTAAGTTTGGCACTCACCCATCCCTTTCTATTTAATTTAACTAATTTTTGAGGTTAGTGTAAAATCTTTGTTTATGATGCTCCGAGTAAGGAGTGAGTGACAGGTTTGATTTGTTTTTTTTTCTTGTCGAGAAACGTGTTTAGAGATTGCGGGACTAGTCGAGCGCTGAGGGCCTTTGTCTCGCGGAGGACTTGTGTGTCGCGCCGCAAGCATCTTTGTCGCACTGGTGTGTTCCTTTGTTGCACGCGGCTTCCTTCTCGTTGCGACGCGAATTTCCTTTGTTTTGCCGAGTGTTTCCCTTGTGTCGTGTCGCGCAGTTCCTTTGTGTAGTGGGTGAAGTTCCCGTGTTGCGCCGCGGAGTGCCGTTGTTGTACCGGGGGCGCTGGCGCGATTTGGCGAAACCGAGTTTAAGACGCAAGCGCGAGTATTCGGCGCGCTTCCCTCACTTGTGTTCGAGCGACTTTTACGTGGAGTCGTTGTATTTTAAGTTTCGCGCTTTCCCGGTTAGTTAACTGTTTGATTTAACTTATCACGAATTGTATTATGGCTCCCATGAATTCGAAAAAACCGATCGCGCTGCAGATCGCGCGTGAGCAGGAAATTTAGAGTATACGCACTCGTCTGGTGGCGAAGCCGAAATACTCTTTAACTCAGAGTATCGTACAGGCGCGCATTGACTTTGTAAAAGAAATTTGGGCGGAGGCTCGTAAGACGCATTTGGAAATAATTGTTCGAGACGATGCCGTTACGGATGCGCATGTAGTCGATAAATGGATCGAACGTATTCAAGGTGTTTTTGAGACCGGCATTGACGAGTTTTTGACGGCGTTGACGCTATTTAATAGGTCTGAAAGTGATGTTAGTTTCTCGGACGCTGGGGTTGACACTCATTCAGCAAAATTACTTCACATTCTACTGCCCTCATTCTCTGGAAAATATGAGGACTGGGAGAGTTTCTGTGAATTGTTTATTTCTCTCGTGCATGATGTCCCTCGTTTGTCTGACGCTACTAAACTGCACTACCTTAAATTGTGCCTAATTGGTTCAGCTGACGATTTGATTGGGAGCGTAATGACAAGTAATGCAAATTATGCCAGTACATAGAAAATCGTTTCCTTAACTCTAGATTCATTATTAATAAACTTTTAACTTCTTTCGTGAAAGTCCCACATTTGAAAAAAGAATCGGCAATGAGGCTCAGCGGATCATTCGCACGTTAGGCAACATGGGTCTTCCTATCAATCATTGGGATGTTTGGTTCACTTTCGTCCTTTCTGAGAGGCTAAATTCAGAGACACGAAAACTGTGGGAAGCGACACTCATTCATAAGGATCTCGAGACGGGGATGGATGAATCTTAAATCGCTTCCGACATTTTGCTATCTCGTTAAATTTTTTTAGCATCTCTGCACTCCCGGACCCGGCATCCAACTTTTGGACCTGCGGTAGACCGTTTTGTGCAACGGTATTTTTTCGAGTGAGACTGCGGATAGGTAGGAGAGATCTCAATTTCGCATTTTGAATGATCACTCAACAGGGGTTTTGTTTCATTTTTACGCGTAGTTTAACGTATTCAGTTTTCGTATTTAGTCTTTAACTTTCCATTATAACAACTGTTAGCCATTCATTTCGGTTTGATTTGGTTTTCAATAAAAGTGGTATATTGTTCAGGCTTTTTCCCTGCACCGTGGGGTTTTTATGCCTAGACAAGTTATTTTTTTATTACCCGCGAAATATACTGTATTTTTATTTGTAAGCCTTCCACTCACCCATCCCTTTCTATTTAATTTAATTAATTTTTGAGGTCAGTACAAAATCTTTGTTCAAAAGTGGACTATGATTTTTCTCAAACTTAACAGTACGGAACGCTGAAGATGACTCTAACGATGTATTCTGCTCTCTAAATTTCTTGGAGAGAAAATCGCGATTTCCAGAGTGAAAACCGAGCAACCTTCCGATTAATGGAAAACCGTCACTGTGGTAACAAAATCGCTCGTGTTTTACTCCAAAAAATGTAGATGGTAAAGTTAGACCTACGTCGGAAAGCTGAACAGTTTTGCAACACTTGCACAATTATCGCCTGCAAGCATGAAACTCGAAAGAGCTTCTCTACCATTATTTAGTCCTATAAAATCCTAGTAATATAAAAAAGCGTTCGCTAGGACTCCGAGTGCTGTTTTGCTTTCGTGCAGACGAATGAGGCTTCCGGAATATACAACATTCCGTAAGTGGAACTCTATATATTCTTCCAAGTGACGCTCTCTGAGCGACTGCTGTGACTGTGATTTTGTAGAAATGTGTAAATCGCCGCGCTTCATATTTACGCATAAATCGCAATGGTCTGGTTTCCTTGCCCCTTTAATTTAAGTGTCCCGCTGTGTGGTAAGTGAAAATTCGGTATTATCTGTAAGTCCAGTTTAGTAATCGGGAGGTTTATCAAGTATTATCTTATCAAAGAAAAGTCGCTTTTCACCTTTCTGTTCTGTTTCACTTTTCATCGTCCAGCAATAGTCTGCCAGCATGTTCACTCATCGTTTCCATGAAATCTTTCACCTTACTCTTCACTGAAATACCCGACGTTTTGCGGAAATTCATCTAGGTTTGAATGAAAACAATGAGGCTTGAAATTCATTAAATTTTTAAAGTTTTCTTCCATATTTTGTATGATGCGACTGTAATTTTCATCTTGTTTATCAAGAATGTTGTTACGATATCTTTAAAGCTCAGATGGCCATCTCTGTATCATTCGTATGTCTCACAAACTTTTCGTCCCTAAACATTTTGCGAATTTGGGATACAAAAAAAAAAAAAAAAAAAATGGGTCAATTTTACGTGCTTGCACTCAGAGGTATATAGCACGATTGGGCACGATTTGTGTCCCAAATACTCGCAAGCTTTCACATCATCCCCTCCACGCAACCCTGCGGACGACAAGTCCACAGGGGGTCAAGACTTGCAATCGACACATATAGAACAAAACTACATTTGAAAAAAAAAACCCGACATGTTATCCCGTAGGGCGGACTCAAATGGTCACCCACCTTTGTTCTAAACGGTGCGAATGCTGCTTAACCTAGAAAATCGCTAGTCCATAGCATATGCCACTCGGCTAACGGTCTCCCTAATTTGGGATACAACGTACATACTTTCTTTCAATATAACTATAGATAGATTTGTCTACATAATGCGGAATAATATACTTTCATCGAGTGCCGAATATAGATAATCATATATTTTGTCATACACGAGACCAAATTTGGATAACAACTATCAGAAAGTGCAAATTAAAATACAATAGTGTTTGCAGAAAAGAAGAACTTTAATAATTTCATAGCATTGTTACAGATTACGACAACAGTATTCTGGAATTCCTGAGTGTGCCTTGCAAAGCGCTCATATCCCAAAATGTAATCTAAAGTAATTGCAGTAATAATTAATTTGCAACACTGGTGAAGTAAGGCTGAGTTATTGTAAGTAGAGTCAGGTAAAAATTACGTCGGATATACGATATGAAATGTATATAACTATTAATAACGCGTTCTGTTTATATTGAGATCGATCGGAGAATAACAAAATTCTAAACGTGAAAAACCAAAATGAAGTGAGAGTGTATATAACTATCATAAAGATTAATATAATTCTACCTATCAGTTGCATATAACTTCTTGGGGATTCGAGCGGTTACTTCCGCTATGATCATAACTAAGCAGCTCAGGAATATTATTAGATTTTTCGAATCTAACATATAGCAAGGTCATATTATTTCCTTGAATCTTCCATAAGCATATGTGATAACAATAATATGACTTACAAATATGTGGCTAAACTGAGTTCATGATGGAATGTTAAGCTTGCGGACATACTGCCGTAGGAGCATTTTCATGTGTTTCACTTAAACCGATCTTGTCGATTGAAACTGACCTGAACGAGCCCGAGCGCTGCCGACCGTCACGCTCGGAGAGAAGCGAAAATACGCCGGAACTGAATTGAGTTTAGCCGTACCCACGGATCGAGATGTCGACTTATAGCTGCGTATCGAGTATAGACGAGTTTGAGTAGCTGAAGCGAAAACGACGGCGTCAAACTATTGCCCCGTCGACGGTAGCTACGGTGAGACCGACGAGGATATGAGCGACATCGCCTACCCGAACGCTCTGAGTGTTGAGACCTGCGACACGCGAACTAGACTGGTCCCACGACCTAGCGGGCTTTTTCGGGATGTCCGAGACTCCACAACCTAAGCAAGAGTGCAGCCAAAATGTGAGTAGGCCTTGGTCCATATTTTAGGATAAGAATTAAAGAGAAATAAAGACCATATTTTCCATAATTTATGTATCCCGCATGTGCCCCTTCTGGGTCGGTCCTTGCTCTCGACATACGAGCGAGTCGGGTTAGACCGTTTACCTCTCGCGACGTCTTCTCGAATGCCCGCTTCTCGAACGGAGTTAGTTTTTTAAGGTCCGAATTGAGCTAAGTGCGTCAATTCAAATGCGAAACCACGAGTCTGAACACTAGTATCAACGCGAGCATACCTTTCATCGAAGATGGAGCCATCTTGGCAATGTGATCGCGAGAGAGAAAAACTCCTCGGCTTAAAACAGCCACTGCCATTGCGGGCGGGTGTTCGCGCAACAACCGATTCTGGGAAGAGTCGTACGACCTGGGCGTGCGTGACTGGTACCCCTACCACGGCGAATACCGCGATCGGAGATGTCATGCGCCCAAACCCACGAAAAGAGAGCGAAGGAGAGGCCGAAGACTTGGTCTACCTCGGGACCACCAGCGAGGGGATCGTTGCCGCAAGATGATATGTCGCCATCTACCGGTTAAGAGAGATTGGGCCGGCATTTGGGCTATTCCCACTACGTATCGACCAGAGTTCTCAGAAGGAGAAGGGAGCGACCGCGAAAAGGATCGACGAACGATTGCGTCACATTTAAATAAGGCTCTTCACTGAGCCGTCGGAAGAAGACGACTTCGATGACGGGACGCCTCAGGACGAACGGATAAAGCGTATTAGGGAGCGACGTTGAAATAGATCGCCGGAAAGCGATATTTTTAATGGATAAAGAAACCAGTGCCTGCGCCGCCCAGAATGCAGAGACAAGCACGCTACGAGATAGCGTCACAAAGGCGTGTCCCGCGGGAGCCACCCTCGGTATCTCAATTACCAGAAGAGGCACGAAGACTTCCATAAGGTGCGTGGACATTAAAACAGCAGCGCTCATGGGACGTGAAATTCGGAGGAAGTCCGGAATTGAAGTTAAACGAATTCCTGACCGGCCTCAAAGAATTTGTTGACTGTTTCGAGTTAATGGAGAAGGACGTTTTGCGAGTGACGCATGGTTAGCTGGACTGCAAGCCAAGCAATGTGTACGAGATGAACCCACCGTATTACGCACGTGAAGAATTTGCGAGCGGCAACTGAAAAGGAGATTTTCCGAGGAGAAGGACGACGAGAATGTCGTCGCCTACAGGGTCTGGCGTCTAACTCTAGATTCTACAGATAATTCTGAACAACTTTTTCCTTTAAAAAAATGTTCGGGAAGGTAGAGTTTTTAAGTTATTCAACGCTAAAATTTAGGTGAAAAATCACATTTGTTGAAATATCTCGACTCGGTTTGAAGGCACCTTAACGAACCGGAGCTCATTTTAAAGATATTTTAAAGCTCTATAAATTGTCTCTATTGGTTTTTGATCGGCAATGAATATCTCTCTTGTTATAGCCATAAAAACGGGATAAATGCCGATTTTTCAGGATTTTCGCGTTTAACTCGTTTCGACACATAGTTACCGAAATATCACACAGAAAAAAGTTGTAGGCCTTGAAAAAACAAAAATTTTTTGTCCTCTAATACGATGCGATTAAATTAAAACTGAACCCTACAAGAGCCGCGTAAAGTTGACAAAATACAGTTCGACAAATAAATCGATATTAATAACAAAATGTTATGAAAACGAGTACAAATAGGGTTCAGTTTTAATTTAATCGCATCGTATTAGAGGATAAAAAATGTTTGTGTTTTCAAGGCCTACAACTTTTTCCAGTGTGATATTTCGATAGCTATGTGTCCAAACGAGTTAGACGCGAAAAACCTGAAAAATCGGTATTTTCCCCCGTTTTTATGGCTATAACAAGAGAAATATTCATTGCAGGTCAAAAATCAACAGATACAACTTATATAGCTTGAAAATATCTTTGAAATGAGCTTCGGTTCGTTAAGATATAAGAGCCGAGATATTTCAAAAAAAGTGATTTTTTCCCCCTAAATTATAGTGTTGAATAACTTAAAAACTCTACCTTCCCGGAAATTTTTTCAGAGGAAAAAGTTGCTCAGAATTATCTGTACAATCTACAGTTAGCCGCTGGGTAATGGTTGGCCGATCACCCTGTATTCCTGATTGATTGGTCTGGTATATGAAATCTAACTATTTGCTCTGGACTAGATAAGTACATTTCTCCGTATTGGGACCGTTATCAGTTTAAGTATTTAGACATTTAGCTTCTTCTACTGTCACTGTATAAAACCCATAAACTCGGAATAGGGCATGTTAGCGGATTTTGTATGGGGAACTTTGTTGGTATCAATATAACATATAAAATATATTCTTATTGCAGAAAATAGTTCGAAAATATAAAAAGAAGAAACCTGCAAATATAGTACGCAATGAAATAATATTTAAGAAATTAGTTATTTAGAGTGCAGAATATTACAAGCGAGTTTAAAAGGTACGATGCGGTATGCATAGAAGCATTTTGGAAGTCCATCTAAAGAAGCACGACATAGAGGTAATTTAGGCTTTTCTACAGGTAATCATTAGTTACGACCTTCAAAATATAGCTTCACTTCCCGTATCGCTATACATGTATTATGATTATTATTTGCAAGTCAGAGTTGGTCCGGTGGCTTAGACAGGAATCCGAGTGCTTGGGTAATGTCCTGGGCCGTTAGTGTAGTTTTATCGGTCCATTCCACTCTATGCTAAGCGGCAGAACGGCATTCACAAAGAATGTGGACGTCGATTTCTACCGTCTCTCCACAGTATCTATAGACATGCGAATCTGCCAGTCCGATTTTATAAAGATGTCCTCGGAGGTCCACGGGTCCACTGATAATTGCAACCAAATATTTAGCTGCCGATCTTTTGGCGCTCAGGAACACTGATTTCCATCTGCAAGGCCAGCGACCGCCAAAAAAGAGTTTGGCTTGCGCACAACCCCGACGTAGAAGCCCATATCCTTCGATGTTGCAGCGCGACCGTCGTCCGGTATACTTCCGAGCGAAGACTTCGCACACCCCCACCGCTGGTTGGGGACCAATAAAGTGTTTTCCTATCCACTATGGCTTAAGATCCAGCGCAACGTGACACTGATTTTCGCAGCTTGTCTGTTCAGAGACTAGTAGCCGTCCGAGACTAGTCCCGACCTCGTACTGAAATTGTTGGAAGCACGTACGGCACTTCTGCTGTCAGAGAGAATGGTGATGATAATGTTGCTACCCTCACTCAGGGCTCTGTGGGAACACTGGATGATAGCCATTAACACTGCTTGCAAAATAATGATACAGGCACTTAAAAGCTGAGTGAATCCCTTACCCCTATTTCTTTTATATACCCCTGCTCCTCTATTCCGTCCTCCCTGATCCGAAGGCTGATTTTATATTTCTTGTCGAAAAGGTAGAGTAGTGACATAAAAAATGCGATCTCACTACCTTGGAAGTAGGCAACCAGAGGTCCTATTCTTTTGACAGAACTTCTGTACCCACTCTGTACCTTGATTCTACGCCAGGTCATCATGGCCCCGACTTTCAGGGAAATTTGTATGGGCTCCACATTCAGAAGGGCCTCTAGCGCCGCGGCCGCCGTGGGGTCTGACCTCGCCGTGCTTGTGATGCTCCTGAATATGAGCCCTCTCACTTTATTTAGGTCCTTGATGGACGTATATATTGACCTATTCCAGTAGGCTGCTGAAGCATAGATTGACCTTGACTTCAGTACAGCCTCGTAGTACAGCTGCTACCTATGGCCCGTCTCATTAACCACAGGGCAGCTGTGATCCCGGCATATCTGTTCTTGAGATGTTCCCGCCAGCCGAGCTTGCTGTCTAGGATCACCCAAGGTATTTCGCTGTTTCTGCGTGCTCCAGTCTGTGACCAGACAGAGTAAACGGGTAGCTGCGGTCCCATTTGTAGTTCCTGGTAAAGACTAGCACCTTTGTTTTCCGGAGTTAATAGAGAGCTCTGTTTCCTGACTCCAGCGATCTGCAAATGGAAGTTCCCGTTGTATTAAACTTACCAACCCACTCAAAAACGGGCTCCTGGAGATAACCAGGGCGTCATCCGCATATCACGTAACATGGAGTTTAAAGTCCGTTATTCTAATTAGCAGTCCATTCATCACCACATTCCATAATAGTCATAATAGTACTGAAAGAATCCGTCCCCGTGGACAATCGGAGTCAACATTATCCCGGCTAATTGTGTCGCACTTCACTGCTTCCGGACTTTGATTCGCCAACATGTGGTCCACCCAGTCCGTAATCGGTTCCGGCGTGCAGAAGGAATCGATCTTCGGCCAATGCTATACCGGCAGCTCATTAGCACGCCTAGAGAATCAACGGTATATGCTCCGTTGTTAGCTCGACATCGGTGTTTTTGAGGGTGTTTTCTCGCTGTGCGGCAGTGAGGTCTGAACCCATGGCCCTATGTTGAGCCGATTGGTTCGCGCCTCCCTTCCCCCTGCTTTTCTTGGACGGTTTCTCCCCGATGGAGGAGGAGTCACAGGAGACTCCATGTAGATTCCTCCCCCTCTTCGGGGTTTCAGCCGTTTCGTTGGGTATAGTAGCGACCGCGCCACTGACGACAGCCTCTTTTTCTTTTTGTTTGCGGAGCTCTTGTTAGCAGCTCCGGAAAGTCTTTTTCTAATTTTATTCACACCCTCTTGCGAGGGCGCAGCCGCCGGGAGTATGCCGGCGGAAGTACGTTTTCTCTGATTTTCAAGGGGGGTCCCAGCCGCCGAAACGTCCGTTTCGACGTCCATGGTCACCAAGCCCTCCGGGTCTTCAGAATGGGTTTTTAATGTGGTTTTTGTCATATTGTTCCCACGAGTAGCTAGGGAAATAGTCCTGCCCCCACACAGAGCTTCGCATGCTGGGGTGAGGCTTAATACCTGGTGCCCCAAGGGCCGTTCTACGACACTTCCATAATCCCCGGTGCCAAGACATTCGAATTGTAGAATTCTACTTAGGGGCTGTCTCTTCTTAGTTGTTTCCCCACTCTACCTTCCGATGCGGCGGTTACTCCCCTCCTACCATCCCAGCTGGACGTATCCACCAGGACAGCCGAAGTCGCCCGGATGAATACATTGCGTTCGCAACCCGAGATCGGCCGCTTTTAGGTGATATAGTCTTCGGGTTACCTTGGTGGTCTCCCAAGCTCAGATGACAGTTCGGTGTCACAGTCCTTGGGAGTGTCTGTGAAGATACTCCCGCTCCTATGAGCATAGAATCGGACACATAAACTGTGTCTTAGTCCCCAGTCCCACAAGAAGCGGACTTAAGTGGTAGTTTATCGTGAAGCGAGCGAAGGCTCGCAAGCTCCCTCGTCAAGGACAAGGTCCTGAGACAGCTAGTTTGTTGTTTGTCAATCGGATTGATCGTACCTAATGACTTCTCCGAATTTTAGGTGTCCTCACTATCGAATCTATTAAGAAGGTAGCGAAGAAAATAATCAGCATTGTGAATAGGGATATAGGAATACACAGCAACGATATTGTCAACTCCTCGATAATGAGGAATAATAAAATTATAGGATTGGATGAACGGAATGCAACGAGTTAAACGTGCATTCCTATACGGTGTGGATAATAAAAATGTATGGGCTTTATGATCCGTTTAGATTTTAAACAATGCACCCCTCACATTCATCCTAAACTCAATAATGGAATAAATTACAGCCAGTAGCTCATTCTCTATAGTCATGTAATTAAGCTCACAGATCGTTAGCAAGCGACTAACTTATGATACTATTCGAGGATCCCCATTGCTACCAACCTGATATAAAATCTCGCTGAGGGCTGCATCACTAGCACCTCTCTGCAAATTAAATGGAGTATCAATAATATAATAAGAAAAAGTAACAGTATCAAAGAAGTTTCTTTTTAAAGCTACAAATGCTTGAGTATGAAGCTGTCCATCTCTATAATTTCTGCGAACTTAATAAGTTACATAAAGGATAAAGGTAATTAGCATATTTGACACTACAACGACGATAATATCCACAGATACCTAAGAAAGCAAGTAGTTGTACCGCGTGGAACAAGAAACTCTTCAATGCTCCTGAAGTTTTCTGGATCTGCGACTATTCCCCCGTATGTTTATAACGTATGAGTCGTAATACGTACGTTTTAGATACCCGCTGTATTTAGAATATTTTGAAAACTTCTAAAAATCTCTAAATGCAGCTTGGAAAAGTAGAACGCACGTTTCCTCTTTGCACAGCTGCAATTCATACTAAGCTTTTTTAGATGACGCTTTCTTTGTTCTCTAACTCTTGCACATACGCGCCCCTTTCAAATACGCCGAAATAGAAACACAGGCGAAAACCCATTGTGAAATTGATCTAATATTAGATACTGTGAGAACACTTTGGGACCGCCGCTAGTTCTCATCCTCATACATAACCGTGCCGTTATAAGCAGTCTGGCGGAAAACCGTTTCTAAGGAACTATCCTTAAATATGATTATACACGGATCGCGTTCAGTCTAAATGTGGATACCCTAGAGTGAATAAATGCACAATTTAATTATTAATAATTATATTTCTTTATTTACTTCTAAACAGACGATTATATTATTATGATACTCTCGTTAACCCATTAACGCCCAGAAACAGAGATTTTGTAACGTCTTTTCGAGCCTTATTCTTTTAACAATGCGAAAGGAATAATCAAACGGAAATGATGCTTCTTTATGTTTTTGACTATGCTCTTTCAGAATGTAGCATTACATTTCCATTTTTTTTACAAGAAAAATAAATATGGCGGCTTTTAGATGAAAAAATACGGAAAAATGAAAACTGTTTTTTTTTTATGAATTTTTTTCAGATTGAAGCAGAGATGTAATCCCGTCGTTTTTTCACTAATCGGTGAATAAAATATTTGTAGTTTATCGGAATATTTTTGAAAATGGTTAGAAATATTATTTTCATTATCAAAATGGCGATTAACGTCTTCCTGGAGAGTGACCAAATTTCTGAATTGGTAATATGACAAATAGGCTGATGGATTTATATGAAACTTCCTTTCCTAAGGTTTTCTAAATGTCAGATTTTTAAAAATTCAAAATGGCGGATCCAATATGGCTGACATATTTTTGAAAAGACTTTGAATTTGCATGAAATTTGTTACTCGGGGGTTTTTGGGGTCGCCGAATACAAATCTGATGTCAGATTTTCAAAATTCAAAATGGCGGATCCAATATGGCTGACATATTATTGAAAAGACATTGAATTTGCATGAAATTTGGTACTCGGGGGTTTTTGGGGTCGCCGAATATGAATCTGATGACAGATTTTCAAAATTCAAAATGGCGTATCCAATATGGCTGACATATTTTTGAAAAGACATTGAATTTGCATGAAATTTGGTACTCGGGGGTTTTTGGGGTCGCCGAATATAAATCTGATGTCAGATTTTCAAAAATTAAAAATGGCGGATCCAATATGGCTGACATATTTTTGAAAAGACATTGAATTTGCATGAAATTTGTTACTCGGAGGTTTTTGGAGTCGCTAAATACAAATCTGATGTCAGATTCACAAAATTTCAAATGGTGAATTCAATATGGCGGACAATTTTTTCCCAAATAAGGGAAAATTGAAATGTATTACTCCTGAGTTTTTGGGGCTTGCTAAATGCGTTTCTGACATCAGATTTTCAGAATTTCTAATTGCGGATAGAATATGGCGGACATATTTTTCAAAAATGAGTTTGGCTAGCTTGAAACTTGTTATTCGAGAGCACTTCTAGTTGATACAAGTGGGAAAAAGTTTTTCCTGCGAATGTGAGAGTTGCCGCCCGAGCCGCAGCGAGGGTGGCATTCACATTCGTATGAAAAACATTTTCCCATATGTGCCGAAATGTATTTTTTGTTGCCAGTGTGAGTAAAATGTGTCAGAAAAATGTCAAAAATGTGGAAAATAGCATATTACCGACACTGCAACAAAAAAATATTTTCTAATATGTAGGAACGTTTGCAAAATTAAATTCATCTCTTAGCCATTATTATACAAAATATGCTAAGCCCCAATTGATGGAAATTGTACCAAATTCTTATAAATATGTTTCGGAGAAATATTTACAAATTTCGTTATTTTCAAATAGACCCGTAGTAGACCGTCCTAAAACAGTTTATTCGTGGAAAACCAAACAAATTTATTTCACAATTTCGGGCATTTCATACTTCTGATGGACTTTTTGCTGGATTTGTAAGGTGGTAAAAATTTAAATATTGGTGACACATTAGGGAAATGGGCATTAGGAACTAGAGTAGACTTGAAGTAACTAATCAATTTTGGACTTCCGGTTGGCTAGGTAAGTGCGATTGCATGGTATTTTGTTAGAGGATCTGCAAAAGATTTTACCAATGTGCTGAAACGACTTGCCCCGCGGGGAGTTTTGTTGCAGGCGACGAGAGTCGTTAAACCGTGAGCTAGGCAAAAAAGTAGCTCGTTTTTCCTATCGGAAGGCGAGCTAGAAAGAGAATATTCCGAGGCTTCCACTCCTAACCTTAAAACGTCAAACCGAAAACCGAAGACATAAAGAAAAGATCGTCGAGGTTGGAAGGTGAGAAGGAGAGTGAGCTGGAAGAAGAGGTAGGGTGGAAAAATCGGCGAAATTTTGCAACGGACTGTAAGTCATCTAGAACTCCTTTTATAATCGTGAAATTCATTTTCGGCGACAACGTGCTTGTTCAGTTAGTACGCAAAGCGCGGGAAATTCGGGGGAAGTGAAGTGAGTCACTGGGAGTGAAAAAGAGTGGGAGAGAGAGAAAGCGAGGGAAGAGAGAGAAGACACTGAGCAACCGGATTAGCATTCGAGGTGTTGCGAGCACGCACGCGCACAGGAAGGAGTAGTGGCGGGAATGAGTGAGAAGTTGGGGCGAGAGAGTAAGAAAGGTAACGAGTTGAGTGGGGAGTCGAGTGAAGAGGGGTATCGACGGGAAAGCGCGGAAAATAAAGTAAAGCGAGGGAGACCGAGCAAGGCCGAAGCCTTGAAGGCAGAGCGAGACAGCAGCGCGAGCTCGAGAGCGAGTGTGCAGTCGTGGCTGAAGAGAAGTAGGAAGGAAAGAGAGGATACGAGCGAGAGTGAAAAAGAGGACAAGAGAATAGCGAAGAAAACAAAAAATAAAAGAGCATCGCAAGTAAGCGTAAAAAATATAGAGTTGGAAGAGATGAAAAAAATGATGAAGGAATTGCTGGACAAGCAGAAGGAAGAAATAATAGCAAAAATGGAAAAGGATAAAGAGGAGCTGAAACAAGAATGGAAAAATTTTAAGAAAGATTTCGAAAAACGAGAGAATGAAAGGGATGAAGAAATAAGAAAATTAAAGGAAGAATTACAGGAGATGAAGAAGAAAGAAGAAAATAGAGAGCAGGAAGAAAAAGCAGTGGTGAATGAAATACTGGAAGGCCTAAATATGAAAAAAAAATGTGTGAAAGATGCTCGATACTTTGGAAAATGGAACGAAAAGATGATTCTCGTGAAGCTAGATAGTATGGAGGCGAAAAAGGAAGTGATGATGATGAGAAGAAAATTAAGAGGAACAAATGTGTATATAGATGACGATATGACAGTAACTGAGAGGAAAATGCAGAAGAAGATTAGAGAATGGGCGAAAAGTGAACGAAGCAAAGGAAAACATGTAATTGTAAAATATGGCAGAGGCATATTAAACGAAAAGAATATGTATGGAGTGAAAGAACTGAAAAGATGATGGAGAAGAAATTTCGTGAAGAAATGAATGTATGAGAGTGCCTATGATGGTGCGAAGAGCAATTGTGAAATAGCTTAATGTTCTGCGAGTGTAGATGTGAATGATGGTGTGAATGAGAGAGAGAGAATGAAAATGAGAAGCACAGCCATAAAGAATATTGCACAACAGTAGAGGGAAGAAATGAATGGAGTATGAGAGAAAATGAGAGAATTCAATATGTAGAAAGAGAATGTACGAGTATGAATGGGGGTGAGAAGGAAGGCGAGAGGGGGGAGGAGGAGGGAGAAAAGTATGAATGGGACAAGAAGGGGAAGGGGGCGTGGGAAAGTGGGAGAAATAGGAAGGGGAAAAATGATAAAAAGAGAGAAATAAATAGAGGGGGGATAGAAGATAGGAGAAAAGGAACAACAGTTATATTTTGGAATGTAGCCGAAGTAAATAATAAAGACGAGGAATTTTTGGAGTTTATAAAACAATACGATATCATAGGTTTGACGGAAACTTGCATCGAAAAGAAGGGATGGGACTTGCTGAAGAATAGGCTGCCGGATGGGTGGATATGGAGATATCAAGCAGCAAGGCGTGAAAATAAAAAAGGAAGAGCAAGCGGGGGAATTATAACAGGGATAAGAAAAGAGTTAAAGGAATACGAAGTGGAAAAAAATCAGATTGTAGGGCTACAAGAAAGAAAAATTGAGATAGGGGGGGAAGTATGTAGAATCTTTACAGTATATAACACAAATGGGGAAGAAAGTATGCTAAGAGAAATTGACGAAAGAATAAAACCGGAAGAGGAGCAAACGCTAATATTGGGGGGAGATTTTAATGCGAGAATAGGGAAGAAGGGGGGATGGAATAGCGAAAGCGCGAAAGGGGAAGTAGAGGATAGAAAGTCGAAAGATAGGATGACGAATAAGCAAGGAAAGCAATTGATACAATTGATAGAGGATAGGAGGTGGATAGTATTAAATGGAAATAAGGAAGGGGACGAAGAGGGGGAATGGACTTTTGAGAAAAATGGGAAGAGATCAGTGATAGACATAGGGATAGTAAATTTGGAGGCTTGGGAAAAGGTCAAATGTTTTAAGGTGGCAACTAGGATAGATTCAGATCACCAGCCAATAATATTAAAGATAGAGGAGGATATAGAGAGAGTGGTAGAAGAACAGGGTGTCGCCGGGAAAAGACAGGACTGGTCAGAAGAAGGGATAGGGCTTTATAGAACTCGACTAGAAGGGATAAAATGGAATAACAAGGGAGCAGTAGATGGATGGAGAGAGCTAAAAGAGGCAGTAAATGGAGCAACACAATATAACCCGAAAGGGAGGGAACAAAAACTCGGATGGACTCCGTGGTGGGACAGGGCATGCAGAGAAATGAAAAGAGTAGTACAAAGAGCAAAGAGAGCAAGTAGGAGAAGTAGAGAAAATACAGAACAAGGTGCGTTAAAAGAGTTTCATGACAAAAGAAAGAAATATAGAGAACTATGTGAAAGAAAACAACTCGAAGAAAAACTGAAGGAAGAAAAAGAATTACAACTAATAAAAACAGAAGTGCAAGCATGGAATTTTATTAATAGGTAAAGGAGAAATAAGGGAGGGATTTAGTAAAAGAATTAAAATGGGGGAGTGGGTAGAACACTTTAAAGAGGTGTTAGGGGGAGTGGGAGGGAAAAGAGATGAAAGAAGTGAAAAGAAACGCCTACTACCGAAAAGAGTAGGAGAGTTGGAGGAAGGAGAGATATGGAATGAGATGAAGAGATTAAAGAAAGGGAAGGCAGCAGGGAATGATGGGATTAGAAATGAAGCATGGTTAACAGGGGGGAGGGAAATAGGCAGTAAATTAGTAGAAGTCGTTAAACTGATATGGGAAGGGGGAGGATTTTCGAGGGACTGGAGAACAGGGGTTATTGTACCAATTTGGAAAAGAGGGGATAGAGATGAGGTTAAAAATTATAGAGGCGTCATGTTGATAGATACCGGGTATAAGATATACGCGAATTTGTTAAACAATAAGATTGTGAAAGATCTAGATGGAAAGAATGGATGGAGCAGAACACAGGCGGGCTTCAGAAAGGGTAGAGGTACAATAGAGAATATTAAAATTATAAAACATCTGGTAGGTAGAAGACTAAAAATAAAAGGTAAAAGACTGTGGGCATTTTTTATAGATCTCAAAGCGGCCTTCGATAACTTAGATAGAGAAGTGTTATGGAAAATGATGGAGAAGCGAGGGATAAGAGGAGACCTGATAGATAGGGTGAAAGAAATTTACAAAGAGACTATATGTAAGGTAAGAATAGGAGATCAGATGTTGGAAGAATTCTGGGTAGAGAAAGGGGTGAGGCAAGGGTGTCCTTTAAGTCCTACCTTATTTAATATATATTTGGCAGATTTAGAAGACGAAATGAGAAAATTCACCTGTGGGGTTAAGTTGGGAAAAGATAGGGTATGGAGTTTAGAATATGCGGATAACGTGGTACTGTTGGCAGAGGAAGAGGGGGATTTAAGAACTTTGATCAGGGCAATGAAAATATATTTAAAGGAGAAAAATTTGGAACTGAATACGAGCAAATCTAAGATAATGGGTTTTAAAAGAGGAGGAGGAAGGGAAAAAGAGAGAATATGGTGGTGGGGGGAAGAAAAGCTAGAAGAGGTCAAAGAAATAAAATACCTGGGATACATCATAAAAAGAAATAATGGAGAAGAAAGTCACGTCAATAATAGGGTTAGAAAGGCCAAGATAGTGATGGGGTGGGTGTGGAGTATAGGGGAGAAAAAGTTTAATGGGGATATAAAATGAAGAATGCAATTATTTGATAGCTTAGTAAGAACGGTATTATTGTATAGGGTGGAAATTTGGGGGTACCGGGAATGGAGGGAAATAGAGAATATACAGGAAAGGTATATGAGGTGGACATTAGGTCTAGATAGAAGTACTCCAGGGTACGTAGTTAGAGAAGAGATGAAAAGAGAAAAAATAAGAATAGAAACGGGGAAAAGGGCTGGAAAATTTGAGGAGCGGTTGGGGAGGGGGGAAATCAGCTGCATAGGTAGGGATTGCTGGAGAGAAAGAAAAAAGGATGAGAGAGAAAAGCAGAAGAATGAATGGACGAAAGAGAGCTTAGAAAGATTGAATTATCTGCGGAGGTGCGGAGTAAGCGAGACAGCTTTGGAAACATTAGGGGAGACTAAATGGGAATGGATGGAAAAGAATGACAGGGAAATAGTCATACAAGAAAGAAGGGAAAAGATAAAACAGTCGAAGTCTTGTGTACGGTATAAAAGGGTATGGGTAACAGAAATCCCAAAGTATATAAATAAGGCAAAAAAACGAGAAGGGCAGAAAGTTAAAACAATAGCGAGATGGAGGTGTGGAAATGAGGAGCGAATGAACTACTATTGGAAAGAGGAAAGAGAGAGGAAATGCAGAATATGTGAGGAAACCGGGGAAAGTCTGGAGCATATCCTGAAAGAATGCAAAGGAATAGATAGATGGGAAGGGGGGGGGGGTGAATGAAGTGCTGAATGAAGATGGTCGGGGGTATGAATGGATGAAAAAAGTAGAGAACGCGAGGGGAGAGAAAGAGAGAGAGAGAACGCGAGGGGAGAAAGAGAGAGAGAGAGAGAGAGCGAGTGAGTGCGAGAGAGAGAGTGACAGAAAGAAAATTATAATAATTATTTGTATTTGTATAATGAGAGTAGAATTATTTTATTTTATTTGTAATGAAATAAGCGTAACCAGTAGTCATCTAATCACTTTATGTGGAACATTAATAAATACATACATACATACAACTAGTCAATTTTTCAAAACCACGGGCTCTCGAAAAATACCATGATAATAATAACATTATGTTGTATGAATAATCTTTTCGCTAGTTTTGAACCGATGACAAAATCATATTCAGCTATCCTAAAACTCCCTAAGTAATAAATTTCATGCAAAATCAAACTCTTTTGAAAAATATGTGAGCCATACTAGATCCGCCATTTTGAATTTTGTGAATCTGACATCAGATTTATATTCGGCGACCCCAAAAACCCCCGAGTACCAAATTTCATGCAAATTCAATGGTTACAGGTCTATTCAACTAAATCAAACTCAACATTCCTACTAAACATTGGCAAACTCAACATTTACAAACTCAACATTGACAAACTCAACATTTAACAAACTCAACATTGACAAACTCAACATTTGACAAATTCAACATTTTATACTCAACATTTGACGAACTCAACATTTTAAATTCAACATTTGACATACTCAACACAACTTATTAAATATAGTGTAATTTCATTGTATAACATAACTAAATAATATCACGATTAGGAAATAAAAATTTATATAAAATTTATAAAATTAAAAATACAATTTATAATTAAATATTATAATTTATAATTTATAATATTATAATATGTACATTTTAATTTCAAAATTACATTTGTTTCAAAATAATAATAACAAATATACCGACATTCTATTCATGTTTCTAAAAAATTATTTCATATAAAGTCTTTTTTCAAAACACGAATAATACTTTATACATGCATTTGCATAAAAACATTTATATACAAATCTACTCAATGCACTTATATATACAGTTATATTTCATTTATTTTAATTTGTTTAACCCTACATCATGTTAAAATAAAAAGTGCTTTTCATTGAATTATTTCATATTAATTAATACATAAGACATGTGTACGTATAATACATGCAAATAAATATACTTAAATACATGTAATTACAACACAATAGAGTCAACAACAATATCGATTATGAAAACGGTATCCCCTCTACTTAATAATTTCGATCAAATGCAAATACTAAAGATAAATTTTCGTCGTCGAAACACTACGCAAAGCGTCATTATTGTTAACATGCCGCTACACTTCATATTAAGTCAAAGAGGTGCAAAACAACTGACGCATGAAGGATATTTGTATACAAAAGCAAAAAATTACAAAAACTCATGTAAACTGGAGATGTGTGAAATATCATACTGTTACAAAATGTACGGCACAAGCAGAAACCACTTCAAACTTAAAAACAGGTAAACTATTGTGTTATTAGATTAAATAATTGTTTATAATATAAAAAAACCTCACAATTGCAATTGCTTAATTCTTTAAAATATCACACTTCAAATTTTGCTAATTCTTTAAAATTGTATTTAAAATCAAGTAAACTATTATATAATTATATTACATAATTGATTATAGAATGATAATTATTATTTTATTACATGTTTGAGGAAATGAAAAGTTTATTATTAAAGTTATCATAATCACACTTTCGATATCACACTTATTATATATTTATATACACACAGGTTCCTTTATTAAAAATAAAGGCGAACACAATCATAACCCCGATGCTAGCTCACTTAATGCAAAAAAAATTATTGGAAAGATGAAGAAAGATGCCATAAAATCATTATCAGAACCAACGAGAAATATCGTCACCCGAGCGATGAACAAAGCGTCAAAAGGAACAGCATGCGAACTACCAGACAAACCATTAATGTCAAAAACTTGTAGACGTGTACGGGCAAAAAACATCCCATACTTTGCAACACCAACCTCAAAAGCCGATCTAGAAATTCCTTTAGAATACCAAGTATTGGATAATAATGAGCAATTTCCATATTATGATCATAAAGGCGATAAATCGAGATTTCTCATTTTTGCAACTAATACGAATCTTGATCGTTTGGCAATGTGTGAACATTGGCATTGTGATGGGACGTTCAAAACTGTACCAAACATCTTTTACCAACTGTACACGATACATGGTATTGTGGATAAAAAACCAATACCATTTGTTTACGTACTCATGCCTAATAAGACTCAAAAATTATATAACGAAGTTCTGGAAAAGATACATGATGCAATAAAAACAAATCCTACCACCATTGTTTGTGATTACGAACGAGCTTTCATAAATGCAATTAAGACCATCTTTTCGGATACAAACATTCATGGATGTCATTTCCATTTAACACAATGCATTATGAAATTCATAAATGACAATGGATTTCAAGTAAAATATGGAACTGATGAAGATTTTGCTGAAGCTATAAAAATGTTAATGGCTCTTTCTTTCGTTCCTATAAAAACAGTAAAAAGAGCTTACAATGATTTAATCAACAGTGAATATTACGTTGCTGAAAAAGAAACATTAGAAATTATTACAGACTACTTTGAGAAAACTTGGGTAGGTAAAAACAAAGAAAAACCACTTTTTCCTATTAAACTATGGAATTGCTATTCTTCAATTATGAACGATGAACCAAGAACAAATAATTTTATCGAAGGTTGGCATACTGGATTTACTACAAGATTAAATAAAAATCATGCCCAAATAGGAAGGTTCATAATAGCTTTAAAGAATGAACAACAATCATCAGAAGTAATCTGGGAACAACATCTATGTGGACGAGACATTACACCATCGAAACGAAGGAAGTATTTGAACTACGACGAACGATTAAAAAAAACAGCAACGAATTTCAATAAAGACATTAATGTATTAGATTATCTTCGTGGACAAGCCCACAACATTCATTAAATAACTATTTAGCATTATTAAAACGCAATTAAACCTTTATTATATTGTTATTAAATCACATGTAATTAAATATGTAAAACAAATAAACACAAATTTAATTCTTAATAATCATTCTTATGTTGTGTTTAAAATGTTGAGTTTGTCAAATGTTGAGTTTAAAATGTTGACTTTGTCAATGTTGAGTTTGTCAATGCTGATTTTGTCAATGTATTAGATTATCTTCGTGGACAAGCCCACAACATTCATTAAATAACTATTTAGCATTATTAAAACGCAATTATACCTTTATTATATTGTTATTAAATCACATGTAATTAAATATGTAAAAAAAATAAACAAATTTAATTCTTAATAATAATTCTTATGTTGAGTTTAAAATGTAGAGTTTGTCAAATGTTGAGTTTAAAATGTTGACTTTGTCAATGTTGAGTTTGTAAATGTTGAGTTCAGTGTTGAGATGGGCGAATGTCAACATTTACCTATGTTGAACAGACCGGTTACCAATTCAATGTCTTTTCAAAAATATATCAGCCATATTGGATCCGCCATTTTGAATTTTGAAAATCTGACATCAGATTTATATTCGGCGACCCCAAAAACCCCCGAGTAACAAATTTCATGCAAATTTAAAGTCTTTTCAAAAATATGTCAGCCATATTGGATTCGCCATTTTGAATTTTTGAAAATCTGACATCACATTTGTATTCGGCGCCCTCGAAAACCTTAGGAAATGAAGTTTCATATAAATCCATCAGCCTATTTGTCATATTACCAATTCAGAAATTTGTTCACTCTCCAGGAAGACGTTAATCGCCATTTTGATAATGAAAATAATATTTCTAACCATTTTCAAAAATATTCCGATAAACTACAACTATTTTATTCACCGATTAGTGAAAAAACGACGGGATTATATCTCTGTTTCAATCTGAAAAAAATTCATAAAAAAAAAACAGTTTTCATTTTTCCCTATTTTTTCATCTAAAAGCCGCCACATTTATTTTTCTTGTAAAAAAAATGAAAACGTAATGCCAGATTCTGAAAGAGCATAGTCAAAAACATAAAGAAGCATCATTTCCGTTTGATTATTCCTTTCGCATTATTAAAAGAATAAGGCTCGAAAAGACGTTACAAAATCTCTGTTTCTGGGCGTTAATGGGTTAATGTTGAAAAATTCCGCACTGTACTTATATCAGGATCTGTAGAATTGCTTCGTAAATCAGTCCCCAGCCAACTGCATATATAACTGTATGGTTCTCCGAATCTAGATATTTATCGATGTCTTATCCTGCAATAAGACTAATCTATTCGTGTAGTTATTCACGGTGGTCTTCAAGGCGAAAAAAGTTTGACAAAAATGGATCCAAAATCGGGCTTCGGGGAAAGTTTCTACATTACTTCTAGATTAAAAATCAGTTCGAATTAAAATCGTAGCTGATACCTTTTTCGAAATATTCTAATTTTAATTATTTTATATATAATTACCACTTTCAGCGTTACTCAGGATCAACGACGTGGACGTAGTGGCTTTATGATGCCATTTTTTTCTCTTTTTCTTTTTTTATTCTTTCTTACTTTTTTATTGCTTTATATACAGGGTCATCGAAAAGTATCGGACCCCCCTAATATCTTCAGTTGGAATGCACTTAGGAGAAAATGTCCAATAGCAAAGTTGTATGGTTTCAAGCGGGGAGTAAGATGATGACCTTGACTTTGACCTTGACCATGTCCTTCAAGGTCATTTCAAGGTCAATCTTATTTTTTAAATAGAACCCCCTACATTTTATTGCATATTCTTATAGCTTATCTCGAGAGCTTTCCAAAACACTATAATAAAATATTTTTTTATTAAGTACTTTTTGAGTTATAAAGGTTTGAAGTTAACAATTTTTTGACACAAAATGTAGAATATCTTGTAAAATATTATTTAGTTTTCAGTAATCATAACCTTAATACTTTTGTGCGCGGAATAATGAGACCAATTAATTGGTTTAAAGAAAATACATTAATCGGATCCCCCTAATATTTTCAGCACACCACTTAACAAATTGTTTGACATTTTCTCCTAAGTGCATTCTAACTGAAGATATTAGGGGGGTCCGATACTTTTCGATGAGCCTGTATATATATATATATATATATATATATATTTTGTTTTATTTTAGTTATTTTATAGATTTTTTTGGATTTGTATTATTTCTCATATTTTTTGGGACTAGAAAAGCCCAATCTTTTTTATTAATAATACATAGCTCTGTGTAATTGATTTTACATATTTTTTTTTAATGATTGTAAAAAAATTATATGAAATTTCGCTTTTGAAATAAATAATAAATTATATATGGAGTGAGGAGAATTCTTTCACTGCTTTGAGCAATCTAGATGAATAAGATTCATTATGAATATTATTAATTTTGTAGCGCTCCCAGTACTTTAAAAATTCGCGGTGTGCCGACTCACCGGCCTGCTCAGACCAAAACCCTAAACCTTTGTTGTCGCCAATGAATTGTAGGCTTTCTCTTAAATGAGAAATAAGTACATGTACTTTTAGAGTTATAGACAGGTTGTCGATACTTTTCAAAGCATTCTTTAATTCTTGTAAATGGCTATCCAGCGATTCACCAATTTTACCTGCGGTGAAACAACACTTAACTATTTTGTCCATAGCCTTACATGCAGTAATGTAAGGAATAATTTTAAAATACCCTACAACATCATAAACGTCAGAGTCATTCAGTTTATCAGCTCCTTTGAGCACCGTTCTACACGCATTTCCTTCAAAGGATTCGCCGTGATAATTTTTCGCGATTACATTCAGTTTTTGAGGCCATATTAAGGCTTTTTGTCTACCTAAAAGAGGAACTAACCCCTGCCAAAAAAGGTGGTTCACAAAACCCTGAAAAATATGAAGCTCTGGAATGATACATTTTTGTAGAATGTATACAGGGTGGCCGATTTATCTGAAGACATAGAAATATCTCGAGAACTATGCACAGAATCAAAAAAGGTGTGGAATAAAAGTTGTTCGACACGAAGGGGGGCATCCAGTGATAATAAAATTGACCCCCTCCCCCACTTCCTGGGGGTGGGGTGGGGGAAAAACAATAAAACTGAAATAGGAACCTCCATTTTTTATTGTAGATTTGGATTCTCCGGAAAAAAGTACACTAACTTGACCTAGGAGCTATTACAGTGTGGTTCACAGGTGACGCTGTAGTCGACAAAAAGCGAAAGTAAAAAATCCCTAAAATTCGATGTCTCCAGAATTCACATCACATCTGATAAATAATAGTAGACGTATTTTATTTTAAAAATACTATTCAATGCCACCACTACGAAATGTTGTTCTTTGACTTTATATTATTCTTGTAATGTGTTTTCTAGCCGCTACAATGAAAATTATCTGAAAAATAATCATGGATTTGGTTGTGTGTAAAAAATAGTATATTATGCTTTAAGGGAGGAAAATTCGCGCGCATTCCTCTCGTGAAGTATACGCTAGTTTTTTCCTGGCCGCATACATTGCTCCGGTGGGACGAAAAGGCTGCCCTAATGAGAACGAAGTGCGCATGCGCACGGGCACTCAGACGGAATTGACAACTTTCGCCTCGCGTAGCGGATATGGAATACGGTCATTCTAACAAAGCCGGGAAAAAATACATTTAGCATTACCCAGGAACAATGACGTGGACGTAGTTTTTTTCTGTTCCCTTTGGGGTGCTTGTTTTACGTGTATCCTCTTGCTTCTCACTGTTCACTTACATGAGTAAGTGTTCGAAATGTTGACCTTCCACTTCAATGCATTTATTTATTCTTTCTTCAAATGACTTTATACAGGATAGTATCATATCTGCAGAAATTTCTGCAAAAGCAGTTCTAATGCGTTCCACCATATTTTCACGAGTCGTTGGTACTTGTTCATGAACCTTACCTTTTAGGTAACCCCGTAGGAAGAAATCCGATGTATAGGATGTTGAATCAGATGACCTCGCTGGCCAATTAATGGGCCACCTCTACCAATCGACTGACCATTGGAATCACGGTCTAGTACTTCCCTTGCTACTCTTGAAAAATGTCCTGGGCAACCTTTTTACTTTTTTTGATCTGAAACGAATTCTGGTGACATTCTCAATTTGTAACGATATTTTACACATTTTCATTTTTATCATCGAACCAAAACGCAAAAACTCGTCGATCAAATTGGTGCACGTTTTTCCGAGGAATATAAATCTACAATAAAAAATGGGGGGTCCCGATTTAAGTTTTATTGTCCCCCCTCCCCCCTCCCACAGGGGGCGGGGGAGGGGGTTGATTTCATTAACACTGGATGCCCCCCTTCGAGTGGAACAACTTTCATCCCACACCTTTTTTGATTCTGTGCATAATTCTCGAGATATTTCAATGTCTTCAGATAAATTTGTATTTTTATCGATTACAGCGCCACCAGTGAACCAAAATGCAATAGCTCCTAGGTCAAATTGGTGTACTTTTTTCCGGAGAATCCAAATCTGCAATAAAAAATGGGGGTTCGTATTTAAGTTTTATTGTTTTTTCCCCACCCCACCGCTTGGGTGTGGGGGAGGGGGTCAATTTCATTATCACTGGATGCCCCCCTTCGTGTCGAACGACTTTCATTCTAATCCTTTTTTTGATTATGTGCATAGTTCTCGAGATATTTCTATGTCTTCAGATAAATCGGCCACCCTGTATATCGTCATTTTCGTCAAACAGAGGACGATTAACTGTACTATGTGATTGTGCGCTGTATTTTTTATTCTTTCCTGCACGACAAAATTTTTGGTAGTCAGTTTTTAAATCGCCATAGGTTTTTAATCTTGTAGGATTCTCATATTCAAAACTATTGTCAGAAATTTTATGATCTATGCAGTCTTTAGCATTTGGATCCCCTCTTAAATCCTTCAACGATATGAAACAGTACGGACAGGGAAACATTGCTGATGCCGTTTGTTGTCCATTAACAATCAAAAGAAGTTTAAAGTCTGACACAAATTTAAATGATATATTATTAATGTTAGTCAGCTCAAATAAAAGTTTAATATTATCATATGACTCCTTTATTTGAGGAACAATGCATAATAAAATCAGCTTATTTACACTAGTGAGTTTAGCCTGCTTAGCCATACTACCTCCTTGAGAATATAAACTCCTTTTTGAAACAGATGCATTTAAATTTAAATGATAATCGCCATCTTCATCAAAATCGGTGTCTGGGAGAGGAGAATAATTTTCCGGAGCCACAGTTAAGCATATCTTAAAAAATCCTTGGCCCCCGTCGGCCATAACTTTAATCACAACATTTCCTTCGAGTTTTCTTTGCACTACAACGGTATCAAGCAACTTCTCAGCATCTGCATAGACAACACATCTGTTTTGTTTTCCAAATGAATTTTCACATTCAAATTCATGATTTGATACGTTGTATGTCTCTTTCAGAGCTGTGGATTTTTCTGTCATGTGCTTTGAATAATTTGCTGGAATAGATTTCTTACCAACTGAAGTTCTTAAAAAATCGGTTATCTTTTTCATTCCATTGGCTGAGGCTCCTAGATTAACTCGAAAGTTGTCTAAATTTTCCTCATTGAAAAAAGCATCTTTTCTTATATCAGGGTTCACGACAATTCTCGATTTCCTACCACCAGTACACAAATTAAACTCCACATTGTTCGAAAATGTACCTTCATTTTGGGATTCAACTCTCTTTCTCATAATAGTTGTAACAATTTGGTCTTGTTCTTTCTCGGTAAGCTTCTCGACCATTTTCGAGACATTATTTTTCGCACTTTTACAACTATGAGATTTCCTTTTTCCAATGACCCTGAAGTTAGCGGCCGATTCCAGCGGCCGATTCGTGGGAGCGCCGGCCACCAGCCTCAATTTTAAAAGTTGAAAAACGTTTTGTGCCACAACCGCTGGGTATGATTTTGATTCCTGACATTGTTGGCAGCCTACATAAAAAATTCCAACCTCCCCTGACCCCGCCGAGGAAGTAAAATTGGGAAAAGTTACCCCAAATCACTATAACAGCCGATTTCGAAATTTAAAGACTTGAAGAACGTTTTGTGCCACGGCCGCTGGGTATGATTTTGATTCCTGACATTGTTGGTAGCCTACATAAAAATTCCAACCTCCCCTGACCCCGCCGAGGAAGTAAAATTGGGAAAAGTTACCCCAAATCACTATGACAGCCAATTTCGAAATTTTAATACTTGAAAAACGTTTTGTGCCGCGGCCGCTTCATACGATTTTGATTCCTGACATTGTTGGCACCCTACATAAAAAATTCCAACCTCCCCTGACCCCGCCGAGGTAGTAAAATTGGGAAAAGTTGCCCCAAATCACTATAACAGCCAATTTCGAAATTTTATGACTTGAAAAACTTAGAAAATTTTGAAATCGGATGTTATACTGATTTGGGGTAACTTTTCCCAATTTTACTACCTCGGCGGGGTCAGAGGATATTGGAAACTTCTATACAGACGGCCAACAATGTCAGGAACTAAAATCATACCCAACGGCCGTGGCACAAAACTTTTTTCAAGTGTTAAAATTTCGAAATCGGCTGTTATAGAGATTTGGGGCAACTTTTCCCAATTTTACTACATCGGCGGGGTGAGGGGAGGTTGGTATATTATATGTAGGCTGCCAACAATGTCAGGAATCAAAATCGTACCCAGCGGCCGTGGCACAAAACGTTTTTCAAGTCTTAAAATTTCGAAATCGGCTGTTATAGTGATTTGGGGTAAATTTCCCCCATTTTACTACCTCGGCGGGGTGAGGGGAGGTTGGAATTTTTTATGTTGGCTGCCAACAATGTCAGAAATCAAAATCGTATGAAGCGGCCGTGGCACAAAACGTTTTTCAAGTCTTAAATTTGATGCAACTTTTCCCAATTTTACTGCCTCGGCGGGGTCAGGGGAGGTTGGAATTTTTTATGTAGGTTGCCAACAATGTCAGGAATCAAAATCATACCCAGCGGCCGTGGCACAAAACGTTCTTCAAGTCTTAAAATTTCGAAATCTGCTGTTATAGTGATTTGGGGTAACTTTTCCCCATTTTACTTCCTCGGCGGGGTGAGGGGAGGTTGGAATTTTTTATGTAGGCTGCCAACAATGTCGGGAATCAAAATCATACCCAGCGGCCGTGGCACAAAACGTTTTTCAAGTCTTAAAATTTTGATATCGGCTGTTATAGTGATTTGGGGTAACTTTTCCCAATTTCACTACCTCGGCTGGGTCAGTGGAGGTTGCAATTTTTTATATAGGCTGTCAGCAATGTCAGGAATCAAAATCGTACGAAGCGGCCGCGGCACAAAACGTTTTTCAACTTTTAAAATTGAGAACCGCTGGTGGCCGGCGCTCCCATGAATCGGCCGCTGGAATCGGCCGCTAACTTCAGGGTCATCCTTTTCCAATCTCCTGGAAACACTCATTACACAGATGTACGGTTTTAGGTTTTCTATTTTCATAGGAAGCTGACGGAAATTCTGCTTGAGTGAAAGAACTTGCAGGAGCTTTAAATGTATTAACGACATCATTATTCAATTTTCTTTTATGACCTCTGCCATGTAACACTTTTTTATGTCCTTTAAATCTCGCAGTAGAACATATGTAACAATTACATGTTTCTTTCTTTGCACGAGTCTCTTTTGGCAACAGAACTTTAAAATAATTTGGCATGACCGGCATAGGCCTCTTAAAAACTTTGTTTTTAGCGTCAAGCAGTGTGAGATAACAAGTTCTACATATTGCTAATGGGAACGTTCATTAGAAACATCGTAATCAGAATTTATGAATTTTTTAATAAATCTCTTGTAACTTCATTTACAAGAAATTTTTCTGGCTTAATTGTTCCGAACTTTATTTTTTGACCGCATGGGGCACATACTTTTTCCCTATTTTCACCATGAGTACATTTATCACAAGGCATTTTATCAGTGGCAAATGTGTACAGTGAGAAGATAGAGTATACAGTAATATACAGTATTGAAATATCACGAATCTCCGTCTGCTTTATAGCTTTCAGAAGTAACAACTTCTCTTGCGAGTATTAGCGCCACCTATTGGTATGCTCGCCGGTATATCTCAATATACATTCTTTACTTTTCGAGGTATATTCTAAACTTACCCATATGTACCTGTTGCCACTACCGTCCCCCCTTTTGGTCGCTATTTTTCTTTCTTTTGGAATTCAAGATTTAAATCTCGAACGCCCCCTTTAACAACGACACTTAATTATAATGGTCCGGTGTAACTCTAGACTACTCTTACTGTTATACGTCTAGTACGTGATACCTGTATGTTCTTTACTTGTCTTCACGCGCTATCCTTTCTGTCATTCTTACCGTTAAGGGTCGATGAATTGGAATTCCGCGTCCTATCACACACTTTTCATGCATTAATTATATTTCGAGGTGTTAGAATTGAAATTCCATACACCATTAGTCATTCTATATTCCTGTCTTAACCCTTTGCGGCATACATTTTTCTTTACACGGAAAACAGCTGAAAATTGTTACTCGGGGGTTTTCGGAGTCGCTGATTACGAATCTGAAGTCAGATTTTGAAAATTCAAAATGGCGGATTCAAGATGGCCGACCAAAATACGAAAAATTACACAAACTTGATGAAACTGGGTGAAAATTTACTTGATCTAGATAACGTTGGGTACTCTATGTACTCTGAATGTTAAATGTATAAACTGTGATCATATTCGTAATCAGCGACGTCGAAATTCCACGAAAAACCCACTTTCATCAATATCCGGTAATTTTTCACTTTTTGGTCGGCCATTTTGGATCGGCCATTTTGAATTTCTCAAAGCCGACTTCAAATTCGTAATCAGCGACCCCAAAAACCTCCGAGTACCAAATTTGGTTCTAATTTACCCTTTAGTTCGTTCAAAAATGATTTCTTTCTAAAAAATCGACGTTTTTTTAAATTTATTTATTTATAATTGTTAATAATTTTGCGTAATTACATTTATTATCCTTTTCGTTACGTACCAAAAAGCCCCATCTATCATTATAAAAAGATTTTTTGAATATTGCTTTGAAAGCATTGAAACTATAGAGAAAATTTGTGAATAAAAAAGGTGGTAATCTGGGCTACCACCATGCCGCAAAGGGTTAAATCGATACATATGTTACTACTAACGTACCGAACGGCTATACTTCAAACTACAATATCGAACGCTCTATCGATCATTTCACGTACGTCGACGTCACGACTGACAACAGCGCCTCCAGATTTCCCGCGCTCTTCGTTACTCTATTATTACCCGATACGCGATCAACAGATACATCTGTCAATGTTTTTGTTACCTATGTAGTTCGTAGTATGTGTCAAGCAGGTGTATTTTATAAAAAATGTTGGTTTCTTCATCGATAAATTTCGGAGGTGTAGTTTACGATGTGGAAATCAGAAAACGACCACAGTAATTTAATTGAGAACGTCTATCCCGAAATGGAAACAAATAGATGGACACTATAAAGAACTATTTGAAGTTACGTGCTCGACACGTACAGGGTTTTGAGTGTGTGAAACTTATTACTCTGAATGAATAGACACTCTGTTAAAAACTTAACAATTAATAGATTTATAAAAAAATGAATATCAATATTGTACAATTTTGGCGCGCTTGGATCGCTGATGGCGCTTATTGTTTCTCGAACTCCTACGTTTTTCTATTTTATCACCTTCGGATGTGTCTATCTCAATAGCTTTGTAATCGTTGCAGCCTCTATTTTGTACGATAGGTCCGTAAAATTCGCGTTCTTAGCAGTTGCAGTATCGTATTTTATAAATTCAAAACGTGGACGCGGATCAGCCAGGGTCTTACCAGTACGGTACGGTGAAAGAGTTTTTACAGCCGCAGATGCGGAGCATAATAACCACGGAATCGTTTATTTAATAACGACAGATTTAATCTTTGGCGCAGTACTCTCGAGAACGTCTCCTTTGAACGGGGTAGGTTGATCGTATATAAGCAAATCTGAATTTTTTAGTATAGTGCAAACCTCGCATCCGGCTTTGCACTTATCTACTCGTGGACGCGTAGTCGATGGCGTAGGCGGCGGAGCGTCTACTTGAATTAGTATCTTCCTCTCGATCCGACATTTACACGTAATTATAAAAAAAAAACTCTGATAAAAAACGTGCCGAATGAGTTAGCTTTCGTCCTAGTAATAAGAACACAGAAATATGAAGAATTTCGACTGCCTGCTACTCGAGCGGCAATGTCGAACGGCCGAAAGCTCATTCCTTTTCTGTCTGCCGATTAGCCGTGGTAATTGCCTGAAAAGGAAACAGCTGATGAGACGGTTGCCAACCTTGGAGGCAGCAGTACCGTACAAATACCTCTGCGGTGATCCTCCTCTCCTTTCCTACACGCCTAGCAGGCTGTCAGGAAATCAGTGCGGTTGCAGTTTGCGACATCTGGACCCGTAGAGATGCTGTGAAATAATATGGATTAAGGTGTCCCTTAGAAGGGCCTTTTATCGTGGCTAATACGAAATTAGTAGTTCCTTATAAAAAAAGTACAGAATAGCATTCTGCCAAGGTCATTAGATGTAGTCCTTCTGGTAACTTTCCCGGTGCTGCTACTACTGGAAATGTACTACTTCCATCCTAATCCGGAATGAAGTGTGTCCTACATATCAAAATCGCGCGTATTTATACACGAGCCGTAACTCAAACTAAGTTTGATTGGTCAATAATTAATGGCAGGGGTTGCGACTCTCTGCCCTTTTGTGTACGGTATGATAAACCCATAAAAAACCTATAAAATATTGGACTTTTTGTGTCTATGTATTTTTCTCTTATGCCTAGAGATTATTTTTTGAAAACAGAACAGAGAAACAATTTTTAGACCTAACAATATGAGAAGTTTCGTTTTTCAAATCGATATCTCTACCGTAGATATAGTGATTCTGCAAGATAAATCTTCTTAATGATTAATTGCATGACTGCAGAAGTAAAAATCAATTTAATTAAGATATTAATATAAATTAACTAAATTAGAACTTTAATTATATAAACTACCAACGGTCACTTGGTTTTAAGTACAAATACCATAGTATTTACAAAGTTAATGGTGTCCCATAATCAACCTTTTTTAAAGACCAGTATTGAGGCTTAATTCGGGAAAATTTGTAAATATTATTTCATAAAAAAAGGATTAATTTTTCATTTTAGTAAAGTCGGTCATTTCAAATATTCCTTATTAAATATAATGCTTGAGTTCTCGGAATGTAACGTCAAATACGGAAAATTAAATTTAAATAAGTATATTCGAATTAAGTGTTTATATAATAGAGATTCTACGTGAATGTTCAAATTACATCATTTACTCAATGTAACGCAATTTAATTTTTTGGTTGAAATGTGATACTTAAAAAATGTATCCGCCACACCTATCTGTTTACTTTTTAATATCCTACCCAATACTATTGCCAAAAGATTGAAATTTCTTGGCGATACTATTGAATAATCATTTTGATGGGTATTATAGTTCGACCGAGAGAATTGAGATTCCTTACTACCTGTCGCTTACTCGCGAGTGCAAATTTATTCTAAGGGTTTGTTTCGATATGTTTATTTTATACTTAGGGAATTGCGATTCTGTGACTATGAAATATAGTGTATGTGTAAGTGAAGGACGAAATTGCGATTTCGATCTCTTTAGGCTTACCTCACTCGATGAAAGCTAAACATGAAATATCTTTTTCCAAACTTCAACCCAGTTTATAAGTTTTCCCAGGATTAAACGGTAACGATATTTTCTAGATTGTTCTTCCTATTCTTTCTTATACTTCAATTTAGTATTTTCTTCTTTCAGATTTTTACAATAAAAATATTCAAAAATAAATAACAAATGTTTTATTTTCCATACATGATAGTTACGTGTGAGACAAATTTCCGTAGGATAATTTGTGTCCTCACATCACCTCCCCTCTTCCGGAAATAGGAAGAATTTTGATGTTTCCGGATTTGGCTGTACGGATTCGCTTATATGAAAAATCTCCGACAAATGTCCTAGGCTTACTTTAATTCTTCTTTGACTTTCTTCAGCGCTCCCTGGATGTCAGCCTTGATTTTCGTCCTCCGGTTTCTCGCAGGGTGACTACGGTTCTTTTTGCCCCTCATCTTCGATGTCGCTTCCTGTTAACTTAAGGACATTTCCTGTACCCCATTCTTTTTCATTATTATTTACGTCCTTAGCGGAAAGGCAGTCCAATAGTTCCTACCTTTCTTGACCTAAGTCACCGTCTGACAGCTTGCTGGTGCTAGCCGTCTCACCGATGTTTTTGGTGTTAGAGGCTGGCGTTACTTCCTGGAGTTGGTCGTTCGGAATCACTATTACCGACTTTTAACCATGTTTCCTCTTCTTCCGGTGTATTCTTTCGTTCTTCTCTATCGCCCTCTTCACCTCTCCGCCCATAGTACGGTTTTATATCCTGAAATGGATCGTGCGAATTAGGTTGGTTTCGCAGTGTCTAATTTTTACGAGTATCGGTGAGATATATAATTCGATGGAAAATGGTCCCCCGTAATTTAGAGCTAACTTTGCCGAGAATCCTGTTGCAGCGTTTGCCAAAGGGTGTTCACGAGCAAGTACTTGCTCTCCTAGTTCGAGGTTCCAACTCCTACGCGACCGATTATAATACCTCTCTTGACTCGCTGCTGACTTCTCACTCGTCCTCCGTTCTACTCTTATTGCGACTCTGACGTCTTGCGCCCTTTGTCCCCGGTTGTAATATTATTCAGATTTTTTCGACCTTCTCCAAATAAACTACCTGGTAGTCGTGGCTCTCGTCCCTGAACTAAAAATGCCGAGCTATATTTAGTACTATCCGCTACAGATGAGTTTATCGCTATGGATATTTCGGGCAGGAGATCGTCTCAATCTTTGTGTCCGTTAAATACCGTTTCAACTCATTCCCTATAAACGGCATCCCAATATCTGAGATTAAGATTTGTGGTACCGCGAACCAAGCAATTACGCGTTCTCTAAGAGAAGGTACCACCCCAGGCGAGGTACCTTTCCTCATTGGAATCAACTCTACCCATTTCGAGAATTTGTCATGGATTACTTATAGCATCACATTTCCGTGTTTTGATCTTAGCAACGGCCCTACAAAATCAGTACATACCGTTGTCCACAGTTCTTTTGGAAAATGTGTCCACATGTTCCTGCACATTTAGTCTGCTGGATTTTAAACCTCTGACAACTGTCACAACTTCTGACGTAATTCTGCACTTCTCTTCGAATTCCTGGTCAATAATAATGATTATATATCCCGTATAACATCTTCCGGATTCCTAAATGTCCCGCAGCTAGTGTTTCACGATTCTCCTTGAGGACCTTTTCTCGATCGTGTTTCCCGACGCATAATTTCCTCCTCTCCAGGACTGGGAATTCTTCGATACAACCGCTCAGTCTGTGTCATATAATCAGGGTACCTTTCGGGTACTCTTTGTACCCCCTTTATCAAATTATCTCGCCATGTTCGTTTCTCGTGCTTAGCTTCCTTTTCTACGCCTATTTCTACCAAAGTATCTTGAGGGGTTACATGTCTAAATATCACACCTCAAAATATCACACGTCAAAATATTACACGTCGAAACGTCAATCGTCAAAATACCACACGTCCAAATACCACAAAGCAATATCACACAATGCACACTGTAGGATTATGAACAGAAATGTAGAGAGAGAGGTGCAGGATCCAGAAAAAACGAGTTGGCACAATGTTTCACTCTCAATGCTTTATTTCAGCAATACACAGCACAACACTGTAATCCAAAGGAATGGTGCACTCGCGAAAACCGAAGATTTTTAATATTTTCCACCGTATATATAACCACGTTGCGCAGAGTTCGACGCGACAGAAAACCTGTGCAGAATCGAAGTCGATGTTTCGGATGCTACAGGAAGAATGGCAAGAAGCCGCACGTGTTACGCCGGAAAACGCGTAATTGAAAACAAAGAAAAGAGTTCGCCAGAGGCGTCGGAAAATAGCGCCTTTCTTAAGGCGATTCGCAAATAACACAAACTAACTAAATTCGCGGGAGCGGCATGTCGAAACGGCGCGCTTATGAAAATAATAGTTCCATATTTGAACACACACACACACACACACGCACGCACGCACGCACGCACGCACGCACGCACGCACGCACGCACGCACGCACGCACGCACGCACGCACGCACACACACACACATACACACATACACGGTTACATGATAATAATACATGTCCAATAATAAACATTTCCAGGAAATAAACAAACACTTTTATTCATCAAATTATAAATGTTGCATACATAACGATATTTTTAAACAGACACATTGTGGGACAGTCCACGTAAATACTCGACTGGGTTGCTATTTCTGTCAAATGCAGAAACCAAAGTTCGCAAACGAACATCATAATCCAAATATCCCTTACGGCGTCTTTCAGAAACAAATCTCCCCGATGAAAATTGTTCAATAATGGTACCTGTTTTTACCTGTACGCGGATCACCATCCATAACGATCTCATAACAGTTCCAGTCACTAAGTGCATATCTACCAGATGTATACCCTCTCCCACGCTTGTGTCCGATCCATGTATCTTTAAAATACTCTACTAGACAACTAAAAATTTCTGCGTTATCAACAAAATACGTTGATTTAACAAGCGCGATGAAGTATTCATGTACGTAAATAATTGGAACAAACGCAAGAGCAATCAATATTCAAACATTTTGTGAAAACTGAATATTTTTACCGTAGTTAACTTGTAATCCATTGCTTTGAATTTGTCGATTAATACACTGCCCGAAATGGAAAAAACAACCTTGCCGACGTGCAGATGGAAATACTGTGTTAAGAGCATTCAAAAAACCTTTTTTCAAAATCAGTAATAAATAATCCTGACTCATATTCAATATTGTCTGTTTTCAGCAATTGCTGCAAAATTTCAATATACAAATGCTCGTCTTTACTCGGAACCAAAATATAAACAAAAGGCAAAACTTTACGATGGATCGTGCCAGTCACCTCATCTGCACGTTCCATTACTCCATGTATGGAATATAATTGTTTAAATATTTTAGGCACAGCCGAAAATGCACCGTCAGCCATCCAAATTCTACAACGATCAAGATTCCGTAAATTGTCAAAAGTTGAATACATTAAATAACGATTAACATCTCCACCACTATCAAAAAACAAAAAATTATCCCCACTCAATGTCATTTTAAAACAGTCAGGAAGCACGAGCTACCGCGTGCACCTGGAGTAACAAAGCACGAAATCGCACCAGCTCTTACACGTTGCACCGTCCGTTTCAATAACTGTAAATCTGGCAGCTGGGCCGATACACTTGGCAGAGCTTCACTGCATGCACTTGCAATTAAACTGCTCGTACTTTCATCGTTGCACTTCCTCGCTTTTTTTTCAGATTTACAACAATCTTCTTTGCGGCTATCTTGGCAGCATCTGGCGCATGCAAATGTACACCTTCTGATAACATTACACCTACAATAGTCAATAAAACATGTAGCACGATTTCACAAATTACAAAAATTCAAAACAATAATTAAAACTTGCCACTTCGTCGACAGGAATTAGTGTGTACTAACGCATTACAATGCTTCACAGACAAATATTCGACATGTCACTTTTCCCGGCTTTGACCGCATTGAATTATACAAATTACCTTTTTGGCTAATCACGAACGACAAACCCATGATTACTACCCACGGTGCTCTGGAAGCGAAGATAGGTGCCGTAAAAATGTGAATAAAAACGGTCAGCGTAGAATGTTTTGGACATATTTATAGGTTCAAAATCCGTTTAGAACTAAATCCTACCTGTTCCCGTTCGTGAAATAATCCATGGAGAAGTTTTTTTTTCATCGAGTTAAGCTTAATAACGTAAAAATTAATATGTAATCAAAATGTTTCTTCAATTCGTGGTCGTTTTATTCAAGAATATGTACTATAAGCAACGTATACTATAATATATACCAAAACAATTTATATCGTAGCATTCAAACATATTGTAAAGAGAATGAAATAAAATTAAAATGGAGTTCTATGTGTCCTCGATTTCGGGAAATTAGCAGATAACTCTTTATCTATTTCAAAAACAGTAACATTCTTTTCAATTGATGAAGTCTGAATATTTCGTATAAGACATTATGGTAAGAAATAGTTACCATGGTAAGATTTCTATTTACACGTTAATGTCAGTATAGAATGTGTGAAAAATTTGGTTAAGTGCATACTATATTTAAAGTGAATTGTACTGAAAAATAAGTTGTGTATATAATTTTTTAATATTTTAAAATATATAATATAACTTCTGGCAGACTTAATGTGAAGGTAACAAACTGTTAGATTCAATATAAATATTTTTGGTTAACATTATAATGAAAGTTGCGATGCTAAACTTTTTTTCAGTGGTACATATGTATTTGAATTTTTTACAATTTGAAGATGAATCACTTTTCGCAATGTAAACATGAAGATAACAGAAGAAAATTATGTGCCCCTTGCGGTTTAAAGATTTCATTTGGACACAAAAACCCAGACCATTTTCGGATAACAAAAAGACACGAAGAACTTATTAAGCAATTAGTAAATTCAGATTTTAATCTCAGTGATTCCAGGTTTCCATTAAGCATATGTCGTACATGTTAGACAACGTTATTAGAACACGAGAAAAAAAATGTTACAAGACCCTTACCAAAAATGCCGAACTATTGTGACATGAATTTAGCAAAAGAAACTAGGGCTTCTGAATCAGATGGCGTCTGCAACTGTTTCGTATGTTTGACAGGGCGGTTACATGGTAAATCTAGAGTTGAAAAACGAGGTCGAGGTCATAAAAAGAATATGTCTGTGATAATTGACAAATCCACAGGACTAAATGGAAAATCTCCCGTAAATAATCTTCCAAGAAAGCATAAAAATAATTCAGAGAGTACGACGCTTAAACTGTGCTCGATATGTTATCAGGAAAAGGGGAAAGGAAAACAACACTAATGCAGAAAGACAGACACTGTTCAACAGAAGAATTCATCAATAATAAGGCTGATGGAAAAACTACCAGAAAAGCAGCAGGAGCAAGTGATTTCTTCGGTTTTGAAACGGAAATTAAAGGCACAAGATGTTTCTGACAAAAACGTCAGTGATACCGTAAGTAGAGAATTGCAACTGAGCACGAAAGGTTCTAAACTAAGAATTTCTGTGAATCCGAAGATCCCGAAGCTTCAAACTACATTTTCTACTGAAAATTTGGATAATTTTCAAGTCAATACCGGCTCGTCCTATAATGAAATGAAAAAAGTAACTAACTTTCTAAGATGCAACGTCGGCAGAAAATCCGTACCTTCGTTTTATGAGAAACATATAAAGGAAAAATCAAATTCCTTAGAAAATATTTATAAGGAGAATATTTTTGAATTTGATACTGCAAATAAGACAGGAAAAGAAACAAGACCAGTTGTTTGGGCAGATGCGGAAGAATTAGTAGAATCTATAATAGAGAAGAGAAATTTTATTGGAAACATTAACATCAAGGTTATGGCAGATGGCGGTCAAGGTTTTTTTAAAATAAGTTTGTCATTGTTTCCAAAAGAATATTCACCAAAATCATACGATAAACGTACAAGTTTGGATTCAGAAGGTGGAACACCAAGTAAAAAAAAACGTATTAACTAGCGTGAATAGGTTGATATTGCTGTGCGTGGTGCCAGAGATCAAGGAAACCTACACTAATGTGGAACTACTATTTAAACTAACAAATATTAACAAAATATCTTTTAAGTTTGTGTCGGATTTCAAAATTTTACTGTTCGTCAATGGTCAGCAAACAGCAACAGCATCGTATCCTTGTCCTTACTGTTTCATATCATTAAATGATTTAAGGAGAGGTTGTAAGGTTCCGGAAGTTCATGATTATGTAGCTGATAGTGATTCGACAATTGAAGAAAATGAAATTCATTCTGTTGTTCACACATCGACGTTAAAATGTTATGGAGATTTGCGCAAAGATTACCAATTATTTTCTTCTCTAGGAGACAACAAAAAGAACGCTAAACTATATCATAGCACAGTAAATCCTCCCCTATTTGACGATAATAACGATTTATATGTTATTCAAAAATGCGTAATTCCTGAACTGCATATTATGCAAGGCTATGTTAATCATTTATTTTGGGATGGTTTAGTCCCCCTGTTAGGTCGTGAAAAGGCTTTGCTTTGGCCATATAGCTTAAGACTCGTCTCGAAAAATTATCAGGGAGAAATTTTCGAAGGAAACGCATGCAAAATTCTCCTCAAAGAGTCCGACAAACTTATGGATCCGAAGATCTACGGTGAATTGGGGCCATTTTCAATGGTGCCCTATATTTCAGCTTTCAAGGCGATGGACAAAATCGTGAGCAAATATTTCTCCACAAAAGAAGTTACTAAGGACAGACATGAATTAGAGAAGAGCATTAAAGAACTGCGTACGGCATTTGAAGCGACAGGTGTTTTAGAAACCCTTAAAATTCACGTCATTTTAACACATTTAATGCTTGGAGTTTTTAGGTGAGAACGCACTAGGCCGATGGTCCGAATAAGCTGGAGAAACAATCCACAGAAAATTTTTAACTTATTGGAATAAATTTAAAATAAATTCAATTAATGACGCTTCTTATCCAAAAAGGTTGAAGAAGACAGTGGTTGCGTTTTCATCGCAACATGTTTAAATATTAAATTATTAATTGTTTATATTTACATTATAGTGTATATTACTTGTAGTGCATATTCATAAATAAAATTACCATGAATTTAAACAAAAATTTTGATTACACATTTATTATTATGTTATTGAACTTGGTATGATGGAAAAAAACTTCTCCATGGATTATTTCACGAACGGGAACAGGTAGGATTTAGTTATAAACGGATTTTGAACCTATAAATATGTCCAAAACATTCTACGCTAACCAGAGCGCCGTGTACCATGGACTAACAATACGGCAATACGATAACTTTAACAATACGGTAATATAATAAATATGCTATGTATAATGATAATAAGAATAGTATTATGTTTACATCGTCGTCATTAATTATGTACATACATATATACAGTGTGATATTTTTGTAATGTAATATTTAAATTTTGTAATATTTTGACGCGTGATATTTTTCCCATGTGATATTTTGACGTATAATATTTTTTTGTGATATTTTGACGCGTGTTATAAAATACTATGTTATTTAGACGTGTTACCATCTTGAGGTTGTCGAGATAACGCGGCAGCTACGACATTTAACTTCCCTTTCCGGAATTTTGACTCATAAGAATATTGTTGAAGTTCCAAAGCCCATCTCGATATCCTCCCCGACGGACTTTCTATACGATCCAGCCACTCCAGTGCTTTGTGGTCCGTTATTATTAAAAAGTGACACCCTTCTAGATATTCTCTCATTTTCCGGTTTCCCCCCACTACGGCCAAACACTCTTGTTCCATGACTGAATAATTTAATTCTGCTGGATTCATCTTCCGACTAGCATAGGCAATCACTTTATCGTCCTCTCCTTGTCCTCGTGTTAGTAGAATACCCAGACCATACCCACTTGCGTCAGTCTCTATCGCAAACTCTTTTGTAAAGTCCGGGCATGCTAAAATTAGAGCATTTATCAGTTTCCCTTTTAAAACATGAAACGATTCTTCTTCTTTAGCACCCCACTTCCAGTGTTTACCTTTTTATAATAATTGAGGCATTCTCTGGCCGAGTGTGGCGAATTTCGGAACAAATCGCCGGTACCAAGACATCATACCTAAGATGCTTCTTAATTCCTTCACATTCGTCGGTGCGTTCAATGTTTTGATGGCATTTATTTTATTCGGAACTATACGTATCCCTTCTCCACTCACTATGTGTCCCAAATGCTTTACTTCTTTCTGAAAAAAGTACATTTCTTTTCGTTGAGTTTTAAATTAAATTATCTTAGTCTCTACATTACCCTTCGTAAATTTTCCATATGATCATCTACGCATTTATTCATTACGATTATGTCATCTAAGTATGCGAAAGCTTTAAGATCCAGTTCTGGTCCAAACACGTTGTCTAAAGCGCATTGAAATATTGCCACAGCAGCATGTAAATCAAATGGTACTACTTTCCTCTAGAAAAGTCCTCTTACCATCGTGAATGCAGTATACTGTTTACTCTCCGGTTCTAGCGGTATTTGCCAGTAACCATTTTTTAAGTCCAGATTACTAAAATATTCAGCTTGTCGTAACTGTTCTAGAATATAATTTAGTTTGGGTAAACGATATGCGTTCGGCATTGAATTTTTGTTTATCTGGCGATAATCGACACATACTCTCCAGATTCCACCCTTCTTTTTTACCAAGAGAATAGGTAAACTATATGGACTATTTGATGGTTCTATTTATTCTCTGTCTAATAAGCCGCCTACCTCTTCATTAATGATCGCTTGAATCGCTGGATTCTTCGGAAAATATCGGTGTTTTATCGGCGGTCCTTCTTTCATTCTGATAGTGTGTGTCGCTGCCGTTGATACTCCTGTCATATTTCGAAACGGTTCTAGTTCTTTCTCTAGGATTTCTTTAATTCTTTCTTCTTCTGTATTTTCTTCAGTAATAGTAGGGCATAATATCACTGCTTCTTGCACTTCCTCGATATACTTCACGGTGGTTTCCCCACATCTTATTTCCATTCCTGATTTTATAACGAAATCCATACCTAATATTATGTTCGTGACAGATTTTGTCAATATTAAGAGCTCTAATTTTATTCGTTTATTACCGAAAGTTAGTTCCGTTTCTATCACTCTATCTTCTAATTTTCTGGAGTCATCTGCTAGTCGAATCTTAACACGTTTTTCTGGACACCTGATTTGTATGTCACTTGCTCGCGGTAACGCATCTTCTGCAAATGAAACTTCTCGTCGTACCAGTATCAACTGTAGCTTCTCTTTCTTGTTCTCCGAATTTTATCTTGGCAATGATGAGGTTATTTCCCCATTCTAATTTTGGTGAGAGGCATTGATGTGGTTCGGCATCTGTTTCGGAATCCAGTAGATTCAGTCGGCGGGTTTGTTCGAAAATCTCTCTCAGCGGTCCTGGGAGGGGAGGAAAAATATAACACGGTTGATCAACATGAAAACGTTTATTATAACGTTATGTTATGTATGGTTCGACGGGGGGAGGGGCACAGCCCCGGTGTGGGGCTCTCCACAGCTCTCCACTCAGCCAGCGACGGTAAGGGGAAGCAGGCATGCGTTCAGACGCCTCCGACATGTAGATCCCCTACGAAGTGCTGAAAAATAAAATGTTAATATATATCTCGACAGGGGATCGCTAATGATCCCGGTTAAAACCCAATTGGACAATATGATCGTAGTGATCGCGCATAGAATACACTCGTGATTGATTGGCAGTGTGATCTAGGAGATGCGAAAGGCTCACCACAGTCAGCGAGATTTGAACAGTTCTAAGGTATGCGGTGAAGCGAGTCGTGACTGTTACGATCGAATGGAAGAGTGCCATGGCCATGGGCGGCGTTTCGTTGGACTCTATAATGATTGCGAGGGTGAGAATATAATGAGTAATGTTAATGAGCAATGAACAGGAGAAGAGGGGGGGAGGCATGCATGAGGTGAGACGAGTCATGTAGCACTGTCACGATCGCATGGTAGAGTGCCATAGCCATGGGCGGCGTTTCGTTCGACTCTATTGATGATTGTGAGGGTGCGAATATAATGAGGAATGTTAACGAGCGATGAGTAAGTGAAGAGGGGCGAAGGCATGCATGAGGTGAGACGAGTCGTGCAGCACTGTCACGATCGTATGGTAGAGTGCCATAGCCATGGGCGGCGTTTCGTTGCACTCTATTGATGATTGTGAGGGTGAGAAGATAATAAGTAATGTTAATAAGGAATGAGCAATGCGAATGATGGAATGAAAGGCGATCATGTAGCTTAATGTAGAATACTCTCGAATCTCGGCGCCTCTCGTCGCCGCCACAGTCCGAACTCGGTGAGAACCCAGAGGTGGATTCTCTCTTTGCAGGTGCGAGTCCGACGACGTGGGCACTGGACGAGGTTGACCATGACTTCGTTAACCAGGGACGTTTCCGCTCCCGAATCCAGGAGAGCCCTAGCACAAACTTTGTGTTCATTGTGACCGTCAACCGGTGAATCCTGCTGTAGTCACAGCGTCGCTCAAGGCTGGGTTGATGAGGGGCGACGGTGGGGAAGACGGCACCTTGTGTCTTTGTACAGCTCACTTCCTCGTCGCTCGGATGGTGCAAGGTGTGATGCCTCTTCCTACAAATGTAGCAATTGCGCGAATCGGGACAAGATCGAGTAGGGTGCCGACGAAAGCATTTGACGCAAAGCTTCAGCCTTTCGACTGTACTTTTCCATTCTGCTGGACCCTGATCTCTAAACGACGGGCGCGTATACATGTTGTGATTCCGTGAACAATGAAGTACACCGGATCCTTGCCTGGACGGCGATCCGATTCTCGCCGACGCTTAACGTGAAGGATCTTGCGCGGCCAGCTAGGCTTGGAAGCTGTCGGGGCGCGGGCAGCGGGACGTTGGCGTTTAGCTGTGTCACGTCCCATGGGCCCGTTAGCCAGACAAATACGACGCTCGCGAAATTAACCGTCCAGAAATGAGCAGAGCTCGTCAAAAGGAGGCATCTTTCTCAGATCGTGATCAGGAGTCGTGTTCGGAGACTGTCGTGCCAAAGTAATGGCATCGTGCACCGTAAGGTGCAATTCCCAACCAGGGATGCTATACCAGCGGTGTATGTTTGTTCTAGCTGCGAAAGTTGGTGTAGGGCGGTCAGAAGACGACGGCGCGCTTATCCGAATACCGATTCTCAAAGGCATGCCAGATGCTGTCGTATTCCTCCGCGGTCATGTTGACTCTTTTTATAAAGGTCGCAGCTTCACCGGTCAGCGAGCTTCGGAGATAGCCAAATTTCTTAGTCTTGCTAAGAGCAGGATTTGAGTGGATGGCCGATGAGAAGAATGAGTGGAATTTGGGCCAATCGCCGTAATTCCCAGAGAGTTGGATCAGCTATAACTTGGCATGGTATGTCCCTGGATGATACCCGGTGCTACGGATGAACTGGAGGTCGGTAATCCCGCGGCATCGCCTTGGACGCGGAGGAACGCTTCGAGGAGCTGTTGGTGACTATCGTCGTAGATCGTCCCCATGTCCGAGTATTGGTCATCCACAATGTATGCCTCGTGCGCAGCATCGTCTCGCGACACGATCTCAAAATGAGTGCTTTGGCATTTTCGCCATTAGGATCGAATCTCCTGCAGCCATGCAGTTACAAGCTCCTTCGATCGATGTTCCGGGTTGCGGGCCTTCATTCGAGCGACGAGGGAAGCGATTGCCCTGACTCGCCCTTCCTGTTGTGCGATAAGTCCTCGGACGAATTTCGGAGCCATAGCGTACTCGGGCTTTCAGTAGCCACACTAAGCCCGCTACGAACGGAAAGAACCAAGCGAAAAGGGTTCGAAAGCAACCGAACAAGGAAACGTACAAGTAAGGGAAGTCAAGGGAGGTCTTGGATATCCCTATATTTATGCAGGTTTACCTGCAGAAACTTTAGGCTTTTGCCTGTTTTAGTTCCTGTAGCTCCTGCTTATACATTGGGCAAGCACTGCTGCCAGCCTAATGTTTAGTCTCGGGTTTGCCCAGGTCTTTGCAAGTAATGCACTTGGGCTCTTTGATGAGACAATCCTTTACTAAATGCCCCACATCACCGCATTTCCGACAGTTTTTGACGCTGTCGGGGCCCTTACATGTACGGGTGGTATGTTCAAAATCTAAGCACTTTTGACACAGAGATACCTCCAGATGCTCTTTAATAGGCGCTTCGACCCAACCCACCCTAGGCGTCTGCTTCGTTAAGACCGAATCACAATCCATTTCCTGCAGGCGAACTAGTGCCACCTTCATTCCACCGAATCGCGGAAGGAGCCTTTTCTCGAAAGACCTGCTATTTAACAAGGCAGTCACCTTGGCCCTATTTTTCAAGGCCGAATCGAGTGTTTCCGCAAGTTTAGTATCTCTCCTCCTTTTTTAATTACGATGAGGACTTCTTGGTTGATCGTCCTACGTATTTTTACAACTTCTGCGCCAATTTGTATTGGGATCCCCGGCGGAGATCCTGACGGACTCGGTTGCTTTCCTGTTCAAAGAGTAGTATCCTTGGCACTTTCCCTCTCTTTTGAGGCTTCTTTGCTTTTTTTGAGGCCTCTTTTTTCTTTGCCCTGCTTTTTCTTGTGAACTTCTGTGAACTAGTCACCTAATTTCTTCACTGGTCCAGTAACAGCAGCTGCAAAGCACTTGTCTGGCCTTACTGCGCTAGATGTTCCTGCCTTAGCCCTCTTAGGAGCCTCAGATTGGGGGCTATTTTCCGAACTGCTCACCTCCTTCCTGGCCCGTTTTATATCAGTGCTTGGAGTCACAGCGCTCGGAGTCGCTTTTCCCGACATATGGGTGGGCATTTCGATAAATCGCAAATTCTTGCAAATTATTTCGATAGCCGCTTCCAGATTCTTAATCCCTTTTTGTGCCGCTTTATTGATGTTCTTCTGTTTTTCTATCCCCTTCTTGATGGCTTCAAATATCTCCGGAATGAGAACTAGCTGTTCAGCGGTGTTTTCCGAAAATACACCAGCCAGGGTGTGAGCATTCTTGACAGAACTAGACTGATCTGCAGTTGAGGGCGATACCTTCATCTGATCTTCTACTGATTTTATAGGATCATTCTGTTTCTCTAGTCTCTGTGGGCTGTTTTTGTTTGTTTGTTTTTGTTGTTTGTTTTCCTGGTTCAAATTCATACTTAAAAGTTTATCCTACCCCAGTTCCCTGAGGCCCAATCCAAATGCTTAGCCGTTCCCGGAATTCACGGACGGAACGGACTCACCCGGAGCGATGCAGATTCCGACCTCTGCATTCAATGCGCACTACCTGATGAGGGTCCCGAAGGGGCTGGCCTCTGAATAAGTACCACAAAACCACTTCGTCATCACATCAGACGGGACATCTCCATAGTTGGAAAAGCACCATGGAGGATACGTCACCCTCAGTGGCTAGCAGCACGCTATGTTGCAGTCTCGAGTTACAGCGCAGCCTTGGTCCGACCGGGTCGAGTCGAGTGTGCACCGCACTAGTCATTATTTAATAACTCGAGAACAAAAAAAAACGGCCTTCTGAAATTTGGTATACTGGTAGGAAAAAAGCTCAGCTTTCATTTAAAATTATTTATTTTAAACAAAAATGTCCATCTTCGAGAAAATAGCATATTTATTTTTAATTTTGCAAAATCAAGGTCAAATTCTGAGAATTTTGCAAAAATAAATTCATCAATCGAAAGAGCATAAAAAATGTATAAGAACCACTTGCGACAAAATTGTTATCATTATATGCGTAAGTGGAATAAATTAAGATTTACGTTGACCCGAGATACAGATTTTTCGACTTGGGACATTTCACGTAAAATGCCCCATTTGTGTCATCAAAATAACATCTGTGGTTTAGGCAGGTTCTGTAAGTGTTAGATTAGGATAATATAAAGGGGGTTTGGAGGCAATGCCCCCCCCCCCTCGACTCACGTGCGACTTTTATCCGCTCGGCGGCCCTTTTCCCTTTTCGAAATAGGTAGGGGCTCATGGTGGGACACGGAATGTAACGATAAAAAGAGAGAAGTGCGTAAAGCCAAGAGAAGATATGTATGAAATAGGTTAAATAAGGTAAAGAAAGAGTATGTGAAACAACGAATAGAGTAATGTGAAAGAAAGCTAGAAGAAAGTAGGAAAAGAGAGGAAGTAGAAATACATAAGATCAACGCAGAAGCTCAGGCGTGGAATTTCATTAAAGAAAGGTAGCAAAAGAAGTAAAGAGATTAGTAAAGAAATAACAGTAGAAGAATGGGTTATGCATTTCATAGAGATGCTAGGAGGGGTAGAAACGAAGGACGAAATGAGGGGCAAATTTAGAAGAGAAAGAGATTAGTGTAGAGATAATGAATAAAGTGTGGAGGGGGGAAGTGTTCCCTGATAGTTGGAAAGTAGGGGCGATTGTACCTATATGCAAAAAAGGAGAGGAAAATGACGTTAGAAATGATAGAGGAATCGCTTTAACGAATACGGCGGATAAAATATATGCGAGTGTATTAAATGAAATGATAATAAAGAAGTTGGATAAAAAACTGGGTGGAGTCGTACGTAGGCAGGTATTAGAAGGGGTAGAGGGACGAGTGAAAATGTAAAAATACTGAAATATGTAGTGGAAAATAGACTAGCGAAAGGGAAGAAAACATGGGCATTTTTTACATTTAAAAACAGCCTTTGATAGATTAGACAGAGAAATGCTCTGGAGGATGATGAGGAAAAGAGGTACTAGAAGAACCTTAATTGAGAGAGTCAGAGAATTTTACGACGAAACAAAGTGTAGAGTAAGAATAGGGGAGATGGAGTCACCTGACCTTGCGAAAAATTTTAGGTAGGATTCTTCATGATATGAGAAATTTTCTCATGAGAATTTAAAACAGGATTCTTATGAGAATCGGATGAGAATCTTGTATGGCTCTCGTGAGAATCCTTCTTAAATTTTTACGCAGGGTTAGCAGTGCTAATTAAAGACATTTCTTTAATTTATTTGTCTCAAAATAAATATACATGTAGTATAAAGAATATTTTTAACACGACTAAACGAATATGCTTGGATACATGTATAAACAGCGTTACATGTCGTCGCCATCACCGATCTCGATTTAGTGCCCGTAACGCGTTATCGAGTTCGCATATGTACCAAATAGAAACGGCAATAGAATTGTATCGGCAGAAAAGAGAACTACTCCGCTCTGCCAGCGCAAAGAGACCTTGGGAGGGAAAAAATTTCTCTTCCCACCAAATGGTGGCCAAGTCGTGGCTCGCCGACTCTTGTTTCGTTTTCGTTATAGCGATGCATTTCTATTTGTTACATATGCGATCTCAAGAAAGCACGGTCACCTCAGTCGTGATTTGTTCAGATCAGCGACGTCACCGGGTAACGCTGTTTATACATGTACCCAGGCATATTCGTTGATTCTTGTTAAAAATACTGCTCTTTGTACTACACGTATATTTATTTTGAGACAAATAAATTAAAGAAATTTCTTTAGTTAACACTGCTAACACTGCGAAAAAAATTAGGAAGGATACTCATACGATTCTCATAAGATTCTCATCAGAATCCAGCTGCCATTTTTCACAGCCGATTCTAGAATCTGATAAAATTCTCATCAGATTCTCATAAGAATCCTGTTTCAAATTCTCATGAGAAAATTTCTTATATGATGCTCCTAAAATTACATAAAATCCTACTTAACATTTTTGGCAGGAGAGTTTTGGGTAGAGAAAGGAGTGAGGAAGGACTGTTCACTTAGCCCGACCCTATTTAACGCATATATCGCGGATATGGAAGATGAGCTGAGGAAAAGTAGTTGGGGGAGAGTTAGAATAGGTGGGAAAATGGTCGGGGGAGAGTAGAGAGGCAAGGTATTATTTTTGGAGATGTGGAATGAGTGAAGAAGCTCTAATGATATTAAATGAGAATAAGTTGAAGTACTTTAGGGAAAGGGATAGAGAAGTAGATGACCAAGAAAGATGTAGTAGGTTGACTAATACAAATACATGCGGAAATTATAGAAGAGTATTAAGGAAGAGGTGGCCGAAGTACATAAGAGAATGTAACAGAAATGAGGGTAAGAAACTAAGTACAATAGCGAGACGCATATGTGGAAATGAAGAATTAGGAAATAGATATTAGATGAAAGATGAAGAAAAATGATGTCGATTGTGTAAAAGTGAAAGAGAAGATTTAAACTATATTGTAAATAAATGCTGGGCGATTAAATTAAAAAGAGTAAGGGAGGAAGAGATAAAGAGTGAGCAGGGAAAAATGCTATGAATGGATGAAATCGATCAAAAAGCTGAGAAAGGGGAATGAGAGGCAAAGAGAGAGAGAGAGAGAGAGAGAGAGAGAGAGAGAGAGAGAGAGCGAGAGAGAGAGAGAGAGAACAGGAAGTCCAGAGTAGGTAGATAGCGAAGACAAAGAGTGTGAGTGAGGCAATTTTGCAGCGTCGGAAAACTTGTAGCTGCATCGTACGACATATTGTACACAAAAATGGATACAATAAAAATTACATAATAACTACGGAAGCTAGCTGAAATTGGAAATCTAATAATTTGAAAATCTGCATAATATTATGCTTCCCTTTTTCTGATTTGAAACCGTTACCATTTGCAAGAGTTACTGAAGAAGTGGAATTAGACGTCAACAAGTTCTCGGATCACCCCCCCCCCCCCCCAGTGATTTATGCTGATCAAATCCTCTTTCAAGCCCCGAAAAGAAGACTATTGTTTTCCAAAATGATGACCCAACAAGTGACCCCTTGTCCATCGAGGATACCATCAAGTTACATTATTATGCAGTTAGCTGTCCAACTCGCATAAATGCTATCGTCTGATATTGTACATACGAAATAGCGAGTTTTATGTAATCAGCATAGGCGGCTATTCCAGTTATTCATGCACATTATCGGACATGTTTCCATCTTGGAACATTTAGGAATACCCAGAGATTACCAGAAGCGAAACCATTAATAATCGTATACCCCTTAACAGATTAATTATTTCTGGTAATTGCTTGATTAAAGCCCAAAGTCACTTGTAGGAAAACTATCTCCAGGGCACGCAGGCACACGTAGCCCAAAATGATGATAGTCACTCCAAATAAAGCCACGCTCATTGGAATCGTATCCCCACAGATTCCAGCAAAAATACTCATCGTGGTGTTCTTTCCAATGCCACGCATGCATGACAGTTGATTCCTCCTACACCTTAAGACCATCTATACTGTTTTGTCGAAAGATAATACGTTCATTCTCATCAAATGGTAACACTCTTATTTAAAACACCCCGAATATTTTATTCCCGAAGATCTGAAGGATAGATTCTTCAACTCATCTACGTCACAAATGTCTATTGTGAAGTACTCCAAAAGAGATGCCGGACTGAGCAAAAACTTTTTCGAAATTCCCAAGCTTGAACAATAATTAAACACGAAGAATTTGCTAACACATCAAAAAGGGGACCAGGATATACTACCACAGAAACCAGCGAAGTCATTCGTTTATTAAAAAAAATGCGTTCCAGTAGAAGCTAAAGGAATGCCAACCAAGTTATCATGAAATACTGATTTAAAAAAGGAAGCGACACACTTATGTTTCGCATTCCCCGCACTCATAAAAAGTGTGCTTCAGGAGAATGGGGAAAATTCCCGTGGCATCTCTATTGGAGATTTATCGACGCCCAAACTAAAAGCTATCGCTAATTAAAAGCTTTACCGCTGGATTATTAGGTCTATGCTAATAGCCAAATCAGTGAAATTCTTCAAAGATACTTCAATTCGCATATTCGGCCTCTAACGCTTTTATACTTGCAGCCTCGCACACCTACGATGGACGTAATTGACCCCAAAAGTGCCATGATGAACCCGGAAACCCCCAATACCAATCAGAGCATCTACACTTGCAAACAGCTAAAAGATGTAGAAATAAACCCCACAGCATCAGCACTAGTGTTAATCCCTTATCCCGTAATTTATCTAAGAGACGTTAGAGATGGACAATGTATTCCTTAAAATTACAAGAAGCGATCAGTAGATCGTCCACATAACCGTTCAGAAATTCCATTTTTTCATTACCAAGGGCCTCCTGTAACGCACGTATGAAGCCACTTTCTACTGTTTTAATTCCAAAAGAAATACAAGAATACCAGTAAATTAGAACAGTTTTCCATCACGGAGAAATGTGGTGTATTGCCTTGGTTGCACTTCTAACGGAACTTGTCAATATCTCTTCAAAAGATCTGTGGGTTTAAAGTACTTTTAAATCTCTGCAACACCTCTGCGATACACGGAGTTGACACATTGTCGACTACAGTGATCAAATTTATAAATCGAGCTTCGAGGCATAACCAAATCTCTCCATCACTCTTGACGACTATTCGTAATGAATTGCAAAAAGGGCTGGTCGCTGATAAAAGGGTACGAGATAGGACCTTCTGACATCAGATTTATCATTCGAGACCTCAATCCAATACTCTTAACCTCGAAAACAACCTGGATCGACAAGGAATACGTCCTGATTATTAACTAACAAAGATGGAACATCTTTTTCGCGATCTGTAAAATTTGACATTTCCTGTACTAGTACTTTTAAATCGAATTCTCGTGCCATAATTTTCATTCCTCTGAACTGCACTGATATTTCGATTACAATACACTGGAGGATTCGAACATCCTTTCAGGACAACTGATCGCGACAATATTAACTGATTAATTTTTGACGGAAAGGACAAAGTGTCATTTTGCATTTTATTTAAATCGACATTCATTAAATGTGATGGATGCTAACTCTCCTAAAGAAAAATTAGCTCCTTTTCATCTGCTGATTTCGAATGTAAATAGCGAAAGATTGATTCAAACTCCAGTCACTTCGGGAACTGCTAGAATAATTCATCGAATGGACCTATTTTTTCCTTATTCGCCAATTTTCATTGTTCTGAGTGCCACAATCTGTAGGGCGTACTGGAGGAGAACCTGGAAGATTAGGATTAGTGTTTTGCACACAATTATAGTGCCTGTTATTCGCAAAGTCAGTCGGAACACGTGACTGAAAATCTGGGACATCTCTTGCAATTTCGTCAATTCGAGCTAGTGGTTTTGAAAGATGAGCCATTTCATGATAATCAATTGCGATGATAACATCTGGATATCGACGAGGTAACTGTTTAACAATGGGATCTATCTTAGGCGAATAGTAGTGGGTTGCTCGAATCTATTTATTTACAAGTTTAAGGACCGACGTTGCCACATTATACACCTACGAGCAGCCCATTCCCTTTTTATACTATTAGTGGCTTCAATTGGATAATATTCATTAAGTAATATCCCACGAAACTATTCATAATTGGAAATGGGGTCTAATTGTGCCTAGTATCAACTTTCTACTGAACCCGTTAAAGCATCTTCGATTAGCAGAAGCTTTACATTTTACGACACGTTTCTCGGAGCACAAGATTTATCAAATCCATTTAAAAATTTGTAGGACTGACATTTTTTCCCAGAAACCTGGGAAAATTTAAATTAAGTTAGTATTAAGTATAACATATTTTCAAAGTAAATAAATTGTTATTTTAATATTATGGAAAAGTATTACAAAATAAACAATAAAAGGGAATTTTCTCGATATATATCCCATTCTGATAAAATCGCAACAAACTAATTTTTCAGTTGTACGTTCAAATGACCATGATTTTGAAAGATTCACTACTGAAAAGTAATATTACTACATGCATATTACATCTGAAATAATAATATTTTATCTTATTTTAAGAAATTTGGAATGAACATATATAATCTTGATTGATTTTAGAAAGAGTAACTCGTAAGTGAATAATATTAATTTTCTTATAACTACCACTGCGTGAATAATAAATAATATTTCATTTATAGGTTCTTCAATATGTAGAACAAGAAATAGGTTCAAAATTCATTACGAGTCCTGCATTCGACTTGTTTAAGTCCTACCAAGATTCAAACTGTTTAACGCCTCTAATTTTTATATTATCTACCGGTTCAGATCCTATAAGTGCTTTAGCAAATTTCGTAGAAAATATGAACTTCACTTCACGTTTTGCTTCTATTTCCCTTGGTCAGGGACAAGGCCCGATAGCAAAAAAATTGATTGAATCAGCACAGAATGAGGGGACTTGGGTATGCTTACAAAATTGCCATCTTGCGGTCTCTTGGATGTCGGAGCTGGAAAAAGTTTGTGAAAACTTTAATTCTTCAAATACATCCATAAACTTTCGCCTATGGTTAACAAGCTATCCATCAGATAAATTTCCCATTTCCGTATTACAAAATGGCGTAAAAATGACGAATGAACCTCCAATGGGATTGCAACAAAATTTATTACGGTCTTATACGTCTGATCCTGTGAACGATCCTAACTTCTTTGGAGGCTGTCCTGGAAAAGATAAACATTTTTCTAAGCTTTTATATGCCTTATGTTTCTTTCATGCTGTCATTCAGGAAAGAAGAAATTATGGAGCACAAGGCTGGAATATATGCTATGGTATCTTAATTTAATATTTACATACTTTTCAATTGAACCGCCGGAAAGTAAAATGCCTTACACATGGATTTGTCCGGAAAAATATCATCCAATGTTTTTTGTTTAAGTTTCAAATTTTCTTTTTAAGCAATCCTTGTGCAGGATAATAATTCCCATCTATATTTCATTTACAAAAAATTTGTAGATTTTTTAATTGGCTTTTTAATAAGAAGACTTTTTAACAGTAAACCTTTTTCGTACTTTTTTACTTCAACTAGTGCTTACAATGAAGATCTTTAGAATTTAGGAATAAAACTTATGGAATGGAACTTACGGACACTGGGAGGGTATGTGAAAAGACAAAATCAATATGTTTATAAAACATATACATAGAACAGTCCGCGTGAACCGTGACACCTCCCTGCCCAAAATAGCTATCTATGGATTCTGAAGTTCAAGGGTGAAAATTGTTTATCTTGAGAAGACCTTTCGAAAGGTGACTGACAAATATGCACCATTCAACACGGCATCATAGTTTTGGAGGTTTAAAGGGGCGAATTCAAGATTTTACACACAACGTGGACCGTTTGTGACCCCCGCCCCCGGACTTCTTCGCCTCCACCCGTCCGTTGTCGTCGCTCGTGGCCGCCTGCAAAACCCGAAATTTTCCCCGGGGGCCACAAAGTTCCGTACGGCGCGCCGGATGGTAAGAGAGGGCGCCAGCCGAACCGAAGCTCGACAAATTTATGGGCGCACCGCACGATATGCGATGACACGCGATTCCCCGACACGCGGCGACACGCGATTCCCCGACGGAGAGCTCGACAGGGACTTCCTAATACGATGCCCTGCGACGAACTCGACAGGGACTTTTCGCACGCGGTGCCTGGCGACAAACTCTACCAGGACTTTCTAATTTCGGTGCCCTGCGACGAACTCGACAGGGACCTTACGCCCGCGGTGCCTGGCGACGAACTCTACCAGGACTTCCTAAAGACGGGGTGCCCGCCGACGAACTCGACAAGGACTTTCCGAAGCGCGCTGCCTTGCGACGGACTCGGTCGGGACTTTCGCACGCGGTCGCGGCGCCCTACGACGAACCCGTCGAGGAACCGTGCTCGTCCGATACTCACGCGCCCTCACCAATACGACACTACAATATCTACACGAATCTCATACCAAAACTACACTCAATGACGTTATCTGAACCACACGAAACTTTACCGAAATCGACCAAATTGACAGGTTATACCCCTCTATTGAAATCCACTTAACGCGAACAACTCACCGAAATTACGCTACCCGAGACACACTCGAACTTACCGCGTGAATTAAGAACCGATGAACTCCCGAATTCCTTAATCTAACCATCTGCACTTTCGTTACTAACTGCTATTCAATTTAACACACTCACACTTATACGCACCAACTTTAGTGTCTCCGTAGAGACAGTTAGCCTCACGTACAAAAACATAACAAAAACACGGCACTGCCTTCCGGCAGTGCGAGATAGCCTTGGCCCCACAAGGATTGCTCGTGAATCGGCAATTTAGGTAACTTAACCGCGCGGAGGGCCCGGTCCAGTTAGCATCGCACGCATGGTCCTTTCCTTACCGACAGATCGGCTGGAGTATTACCCGAGAAAAACCTTCTTATTGCGCAAAAAGTCCGCTCATTAATTCATAAGATAGCGCCACCTCACAAGAGGGGCAAGATAACAGATAACCACAGTGTTCACTCTAACAGAGTGAAAAGATAACCAAGAAGTTCAAGATACGATCGCTCACAAGAGCGATCCAGCGAACTAAGGTAAAATTTACGAGCTTGCGTTTTCGATAATAAGAAGTCAGACTATGAATTTAAAATGTCGACCATGCTAGTTAACGGCGTGATAAGCTAACTGGAGATCGCGTCGCGGACCGCGGATCGGAACTAGCCGCCATCTTGTCGGCGTCGCGGTGTGACGTCACAGAGCATCACGTTCGGCGGAATTTGCTTTTCACGCGTCGTATTTCCGTTTTCGTTACCGTCTTTATTTCCGATCACCGGACACGCACTTTCGAAACAATAAAGATAACCACACTAGATTCGATCTTACGTTCGCCCGAACCGCTAGTAATTTCTCCCGGATACCGAACGATCACAAAAGATAACCACGTGACGGCTTTTTCCTGAAGTCCTCGAAAAGACGAAGTTATCCTCTTACCGAAGCATCTCACGAAGTTGAAGAGAAAGATCTTCGATCGCGTTTCCGATAGTTAACCATACCGACGCGCGCGGCCTTTGGGCTTCGTCTTTCCGAAAGTAAAGAGAACAAACAAAAATCGTAAGATAACCACATTTTTTCCGAATATGCCAAATAAAACAACGAGAGATAACCACAGTCACGTTAAAGAATCTACTCGAGATATTCTTCGCGAAAGGAAAGATTCCCGGAAGATAACCATAGAGAAATTCGCGGCCGAAGCAGAAATTTACCGAAACACGATACGAACCGAAGACCCGACTCAGATAACCGAAGGCGATTCGCGTTTTTCACTTTCACTTTCACTCGCTCAACGGCAACGGAAATCGGAAAAACGCATTTTATTTAAACAGCCGTGAGCACAAAGAATCGAAATATTGGCATACGGAAGGACTTCGTAGCCGAAAGGTATTTGCGCTCAGGGCTGTTGGTACCTTTTGATGACCAGGCGTACCTGTAGGCTCCAGGACTGCTACCAATGGACTGGCGATCCGACGCGTCGGTTGCAATCGTGACGCTCGCGCCGCGCCGGTCGCCGTTTACCCTTTCTCTACCGCGATCGTGATGGTAGGCCGTCCCCTCCCGGTACTCTTTTCTTAATCCTTCTCGAATGTTCGCGAAGTTTCGGCACATCGCCCTCGCGTACCCTCTCCTTCGCGAACATTCCAGAATCTCCACGCGTCATCCCCCCCCCCCCTGCACGCCCGCAATAAGCAGCGTGCTTGACGATATACCCTGGATGTTCAGGTCTCGTACCTCTGGAAATCGAAAACAAGGCCGTCCTTGATCCGACTTCCAAAACAAAGCAAATGCGAATACCCATGTTTACACCTGAAATATTTATCGCATGCAATATATTATTTCAGGAAATAATCAAAATAAAATTAAATACTGAATAATAACCCGAATTATACCAACTTTTATTATTATCAATTATTAATTCCTAAAATCCTAATTCTACGTCTAAATTGTTGTCTTATTAAAAATTAGCGCTTCTTCGGAGTAGTCCCCCTATAATGACAACATTTCCCCTTGGATAAAAGCCTCCCGGCAGATTCATAACGAATATCAATCCTAATTTGTGGCCATATTAGAAATTAGCGCTTCTTCGGAGCAGTTTCCCCCTATAATGACAACATTCCCCCTTGGACAAAAGCCTCCTGGCAGATTCATAACAAATATCAATCCTAGTTCAAAAATTGTTGCCATATTAAAAATTAGCGCTTCTTCGGAGCAGTCCCCCCTATAATGACAACATTTCCCCTTGGATAAAAGCCTCCCGGCAGATTCTTAACATATACCATTCAAAAAGAGCCGAATGACGTCATCACCAAAATAAACACCATCGCTTCTTCGAAGCAGTCCCCCCTATAAGGTGATGAAATCATTTCGGAAATTGCACCCATTCGAAATATTAGCGGTTCTTAAAGACCAGCCCCCTCCCCTTAAGTTATCCCCGTTGTGAATCTCGTGGCAGATAGCACTGTAACGTGTTTTGCCACGTTACACGTTAAATCGATGAAAATAAATTAAATTCATCCGAAACGAAGTATTTATGGGTTTCTCGGTTCGCTAATAACAAATCTGAACTTAAAATTCTGTAATTCAAAATGGTGGGTCCAATATGGCGCTCCAAAAATATTGAAAGACTCGAATCATCTGAAACAAGGTATTCAAGGGTTTTTGGGGTCGCAGATAACGAATATAGGAGAGAGAGAGAGGTCCCATACCGACCCGGCAAATGGTAAAGGTTATTGTAACTCTGTTAAAAATTAATTTTGTGCTAATTTCGAAATTGACTCCTGTCGAGGGCAGTTTTTGATGTTTTCTACCAAGCGGTGTAAGTTTTGTGTGCCATTAAACAAAGATACAGAAGACAAGTCAAAAGTCTAGTTTTTCGACATGCCGAAAATAGTGGTCCTAAACCGACCCTTACATGATCCGTACGCGACCCCCTATTTTTTGGAAATAAATCGTTAAAAAATGTAATAATTCGGAGATCATGTATCATTGCACCTGTAAATATAATGCATACATGTAATATATGATATTTTTATGGAATGAAATTGTTATTTTTAACTTTATTAATGTAAATTTTAACAATATTTTATAAACCTATTCGTAGAAACCAAAAATGAATCGCTGTAGAGTGTAACCCGCCCTTTCGTAAGACAGGGGTAAAAAAAATAATTTTACTATAAAATTGATATATTTATTAACAAAATATGAGGCACTACGATCGGGTTCAAATGTCGGAATACGCGACACGAGATGACCATGCGCGAGACTTCGCGGGTTCGAAGACCTCTACGGCGGCACTTCTTAATAATGACCGGAGACTCGAAATCTACACTCGTGAATTTTTGGTTTCGGCCCCCTCACTTGATAAAGTTCGGATCCGGTAGAACGTGAGTCTACTTACGGATGGAGACTCGGGTCCGGAATGGAGGCTGGTGGCGGTGTTGGCTGACGACGGCTGCGGGCTGCACGTCGGTGTTGATCGGGGATGACGCTCGTCCTTGTTGACGATGAGGGGGAAGTGGTTGGCCCTGTTGACACCTTCGAGTTCACTTGTACACTTATCCAGGACGCGGATCTCGCGTCGACGGACTTCAGCGTTCGCGGAAGAATGGTAAGAAACTTCATTTTAACCCGGGAGCCGATGCAACTCTACCGAAGAATAATTGCGCTCGTGAGGGATGGTGTCAGCGCGACTCGCGCCATTGAGGGGCGCGGCATCGGTGTAGACGGGGTGACGACGAGCATCGCCTCAGGAGCCTTCGTACTGGGGAACACCACGGAGCGCTGAAAAGTGCTCCGCACGTTCCCCGTTTCCGAGTGGTCTTAGGCTCGGCGCAGGGGGCGAGAGAGAGAGAGAGAGAGAGAGAGAGACGGTGCAGTTGTCTAGGCCCGTTCCTCGATAACTCCCGGTGCGCACCGAGGCACTGCATATGCGAGAATCGAGTAGAGGCGCACTCCGGCGCGACCCTGCCGTTCTCTGGGGGGATGAAGATCAAAAAGAGGTGGCGGATGTCTTACCATTGCAGCTACGGCTAGGAGCTTCCGCGTGACTCGGGCAGATGGCGCAGAGTTCAGTAAGAGTGCCGATCTGTGACTTATTTTGTCACAAGAGTAAATGTCCCAATTACTGCTGGTCCTGTTACTGCGGACATAATTTAATGAGAAATACATACATCCGCACTAATAGGTCCACAACAGCATTAGGTTATTGCACCCGCAATAATTGGTAGGTACATTTACCCTATTCTGAGCTATCTTCGGTTTCATAATAACTACGCATAATCTTCGCACGAGTAGTACGATAATTTACACCACTTGTCGACGACTGTGGTTCCATTTCGGTTCTCGTTTCCTTCTGACATTTTTTATTTTTATTTTGTAGATTTTCTATCACATTTTGCTAATGTTTCTTTTGTTCAAGTTGCTTTTCTAGAAAAATACGCATGATTATTGACAGAAAAGGGGGGTCGCTTTCAGACCACCATCTCGCGGTAGCTTTCGGACCACTCACACTTTTTTCATATATGGATTGTCCATTTTTATGTGTCGGCTAATGCAATCTAATATCCATGGCATATATTTAACCAAGTGCATAACCTATAAAACTGACTTACCTTACCAATTTAACACGTTTTTTGTGTACGTCAAAACAAATTCCACGGTCGTGGAAACATGTCATGACATATAACTTTAAACAAAATTGTTTGTGATGATTGCAATCCACATTCAAACTGTTTATAGGTTACCCTCCTTTCAGTGACACTAGTAAAAATTCGGTCGTCAATGCCACCTATGAGAAATACTGGGGGTCGGTATGGTACGACAGGTCGGTATAGGACCCCTCTCCGAAAGAATCTGAAAATGAGATCATAAAATTCAAAAGCGATCATTAGCTGACCTAATTTATAAACGTTTTGTACATGCGTTTTTAAGTAAGCTCTCTACGTTTTACAGTGTTGAGACTATGTTCAATGTGAAGTCCGAAGCCCGCATGACTTTTTTTGTTATTTTTGGTATGATTTTTAACTTTTTTCGTTTTCTTTATTTTCCCATGGTATTTATTGTCAAACAGTGTCATACTATATAATATTTTACACTATTTCATGAATAATATTGTCTTCAATATTAATTGTTTGGGTTCCTCTTTCTTAGAAATAGTGGTCTTTTTTTCAATAAAATAAATACAAAATGTTTTATAACTAGTGTAAAGTGCAATTTGTAGAAAATCTTAATAATAACAAAATATATATTGCGTAGTAGGATAATTATAATATAACAGTAACAGTTGTAACGATTTTTATTCTCCTTGGGCGCAATAGCGACACTTCGGCTCCGAACTGAGCTCCGGGATGAATTCCCGACTCCTTCGACCGGTTGGGATCGCGACGTCCTGGTGCAGACGCAACCCGCGGAGAAAAATTCGTTCACCGACTGGCTCTACAGCGGAGAACACGAGATGGTCGTTAAGGTTTTTTTTTAACGTGTACGATACGAAACAAAGGGGTTGGTAAAATCACGCTCCGGTATAAAAAAAGCACAATTAAACCCGTTTATTTACTATACAAAAATAATCAACAAAATATACAAGTTTGGGGCAACGGACCCCTAACAAAGTTACGGAGCAACGGGCTCCACGAATTCCGTTATTCTACCGGAAACGGGGTTGACGATTTTGGGGTAACAGGCCCCAAAACTCCGTCACGCCGAATTAACGACTTTTTCTGGACTCGCTGTCCTTGGTCCCTCGCCTGGGACTCGCCGCGACCGAGAGAGAGATCGGAGGGGTGGAGGAGCGAGAATAAACGTTGCCGCTGAGGCAGGCAACTAAAGCCGGTACTTACTTTTCGGCTGCGATTCGCCTAATCCCAAATTCTGGATTCTGGGGCACAATTCACCCACACGCGTATAACGAGCAAGACCGGGCCAAATTCGCGAATACCGTTAATATCTGAATAGCGCGGAAGCCAAACGCAATCTGACGTTTTTCCGCGGTTCCGTCTCTCGCGCTTTCTCTCTCTTATCTCTCTCTGTCTCTTTCTATTCGGCCAGCCCTGTGCCGATGCACAGTGCCGGGGCGCTGAAACAAACAATGTATTAATATGTGACATTACTATTACATTATATTATATTATATTAATTCGGGCCCGAGGATGGCCGTGTTAAGGGAGATTTCGTCGCCCCTGGTGCGGGCTCGAGATCTCCGTTACACCCCACCCCCAGACGCTGGGTACCCGCACGGTGTACCAGCTCGAATTACCCACGGACCACAACGGACCCGTTCCATCCCGCCACTGGAAAGGTGGAACCAGGATGGATGGTAGGAGATAGGACCGGGAGATGGTTAAGTTAATTTCCCCCTTCTACCTCTCTCGCGTTTCTGAGAAGGATCATGGTATCGCCGAATCATACAAAAAAAAAAAGAACGAAATACAAATAATTTTATAAATTCATTCGGTTCCGGGGACAACCCGCCCCGGTCAGGTTATAACTGGACCCGTAACTGGTCCTTGGCCTGGGGCCTCTAATGCTGGTGCGGCAGCGCCTGGGCCAACTTTTTCTGGGCCGCTTTCTCCTCCTCGACGGCGGCGTATCGTTCCTGCTTCGCTTTCTTGAGGACTTCTTTGGCCTCTTTCAGGCCCTGAACCGCCGCGTTGAGGCCATCCACTGCCTTAACCTTGCGGTGTGTGGCCGCTTCCGCCTTTTTGAGGGCCTCTTCCTTGGCGGCCGGTCGGTCCGCCAGGTACGCCGCTTCCTCCCGCTTTTTGGCCCGGTACCGGTCGATTTTATTGGCCCATTGGTATATTTCGGAATCCTCTTCCCCGAACTCCTCTCGGAAGGCATCAAGGGCCTGGAATGCCTCCGCCTCCTCCGACGAAGCCCTTGCTCGGCTTTCCTTTGCTTGGGCGGTCAGTCGGAGCACCTGCTCCTTTCTCGCCCCCTGGTCCTCGGCGGGGTCTTCCCTAGATGGGTCCCGTTCTCTCTCTCCTGCTGGCACCGGATTGGTACTTACTGGCACCCGATGGGTGCTTACCGGCACCGGCTGGAGCGAAGGGTTTGTCACCAGGACAAACCGCCATTCCAGGTGGTCCCCTCTTCCTTGTTCGGTTGACATCTAAAACAATCACAAAGGCAGTTCTTACTTTCAAGATCGCCTCAGGTTAACATCTTATATTTAACCTAACGCTATCATTGGGTTAACATAAGATTTCCGCTTAAATTACGATTGGGTCTCGACGCGGTGGAGATTACGCTGTGAACGCAGGCGCGTTTGGTAACCGGTTTGGCTATCGGACTCGCTCGTTAGAATATTAGGGGTCACCGAAGTACCGGGCGCACGCGCGCTCAACGCGGTTTTTCGTGGACGCCCCCTTCCCCGTTTTGGGGACGGTGGCACCCTCGCACGCACTACGGCCTGCTGGCCGTCCCTCGTTGCCCCGTCTTCTACCGGGGAATCTTCAGTGTTGCGTTCTTCTGATTCTTCCGGATGATCACGTCGGTACGGCATCAGGTCCACCACATGTATTGGTCCTTTTCGCTGATCAGTTGAATCGACTAGTTCGTACGTATTCGATCCTAGTTTGGCAGCGATCTGAAGGGGACCTATATACTTTGGGGCTAATTTAGCCGTAATTCTTTGGGCGGCCGATGATAGTACTCGGTTTCGCTGGAGCACGTAGTCTCCCACTTCAAAATAGACGTCACGTCGTTTGGCGTCATAATGTTGAGCCTGACGCATTTGCTCTTCCTGAGCCTTGTCCAGGGACTCTCGATGTAGAGTCCGCAACTTGCTCATCCGTCGGTTCCAATTGCTGATCGATTCCTGCGCTTCATTTTCTTGCGCATGGGCGTCTTCCTGTCGCCGCAGAGAATTAGCTGGTTCGGGTTGTCGACCATATATGAGCATGGCCGGGCTGAAACCTGTGGAATCGTGCACGGACGTATTAAGGGCAAAAGCAAATTCGCCGATGTGCTCATCCCACGTGCGATGGTCTTCTGAAATGAATGATCGGATCATAACTTTGACCGTGCGATTCACCCTCTCGACTGGGTTTGCCTGTGGATGGTAGATTGGCGTAAATTCTCGCGCTACTCCCCTTTCGGCCAAGAACTTTTCCAAGATTTTTTTTTTGAACTCTAGGCCCTGATCCGTCAGTACCACCTCTGGCGCTCCAAATCTCCAAAATATACGCTCTTCCAGTGCGTCTATAACAAGGCGAGCATTAGAGTGCCGGAGTGGAACGCACTCGATCCACCGAGTGAAGAGATCTTCCAAAATAAGTAAGAACTCAAATTCCTTCTTACTTCTCGGGAACGGACCCATGAGATCACCTGCGACCATTTGCCAGGGTCGTGTAATGTTTCGACATCCCATACGTCCTGCTGGGGCCAATTGTGACACCTTGCACTTTTGGCACACATGACAACCTGTGACGTATCGGGCTACGTCCCGATGCATGCCTGGCCACCAGTAGCGTGTGGCTAGACGCTCGTAGGTCTTTCTCTGACCTAAATGTCCTGCAGTCGCAGCATCATGGCATTCTTGCAGAGCCGCTTGTCTTTGACGCAGGGGCAGAAACAACTTCCAGGCATCGTCAGCCCCTAGGATATCTTCGATTGTCGGATCCGAACGATATGAATAGATCCGACCCCCCACTACTTTCCAGTAAGGTTTATTTCTGGGGTTTTTCTCGATTTCGCGTCTTTTGTTCCTGTACCACACGTCCAAGTCTTCTTCATCCAGACCATCTGGATCTTGAACGGCTAGTACTCCGGGACCATCAATCTCGTACATCCTCGAGAGTGCGTCGGGTACATGATTCAATGTGCCTTTACGATGTTTAATGTCGCAGTCGTAACTTTGTAGCTGCAGGCCCCATCTAGCTAATCTTCCCGTCGGGTGACGAAGATTGCGTAACCACTGCAGACTACTATGATCCATCAGGACTAATAACTGATAGCCTTCGACGTATGGGCGAAATTTCTGAATGGCCCACAATACGGCGAGGCATTCCCATTCGGTGGTGGAGTAATTCCTTTCCGCTGCTGACATCGTATGACTAGCGAAGGATAGAACTCGTTCCTGACCATCAATCTCCTGGGTCAGAACTGCTCCGAGACCGGCGTCGCTGGCGTCAGTCTGGACGACGAACTGTTGCTGAAAATTCGGGCGTTGTAAGACCGGCGCAGTCGCGATCATGGCTCGCACTTGATCGAATGCCTCCTTGCATTCCGTGGACCAGTCATACCTTGTGTCTTTCCTGGTAAGACGTGTCAGCGGTTCGACGATTGTGGCGAAATCCGCGAGGAACTTCCGGTACCACGATGCCATCCCGAGAAATCTGCGAAGTTGTTTCAGATTGCGAGGCGCTGGGTACTGGAGTATCGGCTCAATTTGGTCTGGGTCCGCTCGGAATCCTTGTTTATTTACGATGACACCCAAGTACTTCACTTCATTTTTGCAGAAGTGACTTTTTTCGCGGTTGATAGTCAACCCGGCGTCTTGTATTCTTCGCAAGACATACTCAAGCCATCGAAAATGCTCTTCAAATGTCTCTGTGACAATAATTATGTCATCCAGATAGGCATACGCGAATGGCTCTAATTCTGGTCCAATTAGCGAGTCTAACAAGGCCTGAAACGTAGCTGGAGCACCTGTTAGTCCATAGGGCATTCTTTTGAACTGAAAGAGGCCCTTACCTGGGACCGTAAACGCAGTTAATGGTCGGGCTGCTTCCTTCATCTTAATTTGATGATAGGCGCTGCTGAGGTCCAGTGTGGAGATATACCTGGCTCTCTGGAGCTCTCGGTGAATGGCATCTATGTAGGGGATTGGATACGCATTTGCCTCTGTCACCGCGTTTAGCTTGCGGTAATCAACACAGAAGCGATATGTTGGATTTCTTAACCATTACCACCGGGCTCGACCAACCACTCGTCGATCGCTCGATAATATCTTCTTTGAGCATCTTATCGACCTGGGAGTGCATTTCCTCCTCTATCCGTTTGGATACAGGATAATATCTTTGTTTGATGGGCACTGTTGATTTCAACACTATCTCGTGCTCCACCAAATTGGTACATCCAATCGTTGGACTATCTGCCGGGATACATCTTCTAATTAGATCTTCCAGCTGATGAGTCTCCTCTTCTGACACTCTTGCCATGCCTGACGATGATGAGGTTCGTGAACCCTCCACCTCCAAACTTGCTACCTCGACCGGAATTCCTTGTCGAGTACCTTCCAGGAACAACAAATTCTGTCTCGGATGCAGAATCGCATCAAAAATTCTGGCGAAGTCTGCACCAAGCAGACACTCTGGCATGATCATTGCTTGAATCTGCTTCTCTACTCCATTGACTTGGAATGGAAGATCTATGAGTCCCAGAATTGGAGAGTATGAACCATCCGCTACTCTCGCTCCTGGGCCTCCATAAGGGCGGATCCGTCCTCCACATGCAGCTGCAATGTGGATTCCTATTGGCCCCAAGGCCTTGCGAGCAGCACCAGGATCAAACAATGCCAAAACGTCGAAATTTCCTATTTTGACATTCAGCCACCAACGAGAGTGTTCGATTTCTCGTTCATTGGATAGGCTTCGGTGTTCTGGAGCGGCTTCTGTCTCCGTTGACTCTGAGGTCATCTGTGGGGCCTTGGAGACGCAGTGACCTCTTCTACTGCCTCCTGGGCCCATTTTCCGCACAGCGCGGACACGTCGTCCTCGTGTAACCAGGCAATTTACACGTCCAACATGTCAAATTAGGCCGTTCTGGCTCCTCTGGGCCCGTTTTTCATCGCCAGACACTTCTTTACGTCTTCGGCGACGCCGTCTTACTGGACGCTGATTTCGGAGCACTGGCCATTTCTCTTTGCTTCTTTTGGCGCCAATACTGCGTTTTCGGGCTCTGTTGACGCTCGGGCGCCTTTTCTTTCGTTGACTGCGCCTGTTTCTCCTTTACTTCCCGGAGTTCTTCACGCAGTTTGGCCAGTTCCTGTATCACCAGATCCATTTTGTCTGGCCCCGGATTTTCCACTGCTGCGACCCTGAGTGGGTTCGTAGCAGCCATCTTCTTGGGCCTATTATAGGCGACTTCCGGCACAAGTGTGCCCTCTGGCGGTGGTGGATCTTTATAGGTGCGCATTGCTTCTTCTGCGCTCTCGGCTTCTGCAGCCGTCACCATAAAGTCTTCTAAAGTGCGAACTCTAGCCATTGGCACTCTCCATTGAAGTCCTGGCTTCATGTTCTTATGTAAGAACACTAGTCTTTGTTCCATCGTCAGTGGGTCTGGATATAAATCCAAAATCGTCATGAGACATCCAATGTAGTCTCTGACTGGCTCATCCAAGCCTTGAGTCCTGGAATTTGCTTCTAGCCATAGCTTCTGCTTGTCGATTTCGCTGAATCCATAGCATCGACGTGCTAAGTGGCAGAAGTCTTCCCCTGATTACCAAGTCATTCTCGACATTCGGTACCACCGTTTTGCTGAGCCTGTCAGTAGCTCGGGTAAGGCACTTAGCATTTCTTCATCAGAGAGGTTTGCTGGGCCCCGACATTCCTCTATTCTGGCCAAAAATGCTTCAATCCTCTCATTTTTGACTCAAGAGAAGGATGTCCTCCACTGGCGTACAATTTTACCCACATCACGTGGCCCCTGATCCCATCTTGAGGATGCGCCGAATCGTGACCCTGAACTCCCTGGATTTAGGGACATTCCCCCTCCCCCAGAGACGTCCATACCCGGAGGGTTGTACTGACTCGTTCTAAATGCGGCGCTATTGAAATTCTGACAGTGACTTCCAGTTTGGGCCAGATTCCTCCGTGGTATCTCTGACACCTGTGGGTCACTTCTGGAATCAAAATAATTGAGCCTGAACGTGTCTTGAAAGTTGACTCTGGATCTCCTTCGCCTCTGTTCATCTTGTTCAGTATCTTGTAATCCAGCGATTGGGCTGTCTGGGATTCTGGTACTGGAAAATGGCGTCTGGGGATGAGTTTTCTGTTTTGATCGTAGAATTTCATCCACCATTTGGGTTAGTTGATCCGTTTTTTCTGTCAGCTTCTGTATATTCTGGCTTTTTTGCTCTTGTACCGACCTTCATATTTCAAACGCTGCATCTGCTCTTCGGGACATTATGGTTTCTATTCCATCAGGCAACGTATATTGGATCAGGTCATCCGGCGGCACTCTTTCTAATGGTGACATTCTAGGCCTGTTGCCTGTCACCGTTGTGAATTTCTGGCCTCCTGCATTCTCTGAGCGTTGAGCCCCAGTTTCTCCTGTAGAGGCCGTCGTCGTTGTAACCGATGTTGTGACCGTTGTTGAAGTCGTAGTTCTCGGCACTTCATGCACCGCTTCGCGTTTTTTTTTTTTTTTTTTTTTTATATATGCACTTATTCAATCTACTGTGAAGATTTGTCGTTACTCTTGCACTGTCACTGAATACCTATTACTCTTGTACAAACAAATGCTCATACATACATTTCTACATATAATAACGTACCCTATTTTTAAATTTGAGGAATAATAAATTCAATAAAAAAAACACACATAAAATGTAGGTCACACTGTCCGGTGAACTATTATTGGCACAACCATAAACTAATCAGATGAGATTTAATTTTTGTCTCAAATCAAGTGTAGCTAATTGGTTATTTCTACTGACTGACAGCTTTCCGTGAAACTATAACTGGCTCCCAAGAAAGTCTTTGAAATTATAAATTTTTCAATCAAGTTCTTTACGTCTAATTTTCGTTTAATTCTTGGGTGGCTGATCCAACCCAATCAGTATTCGGTAGTATTAAAATTTGCCGTTTCGTACTGGCACGATTTGTGCCTGACGTAATACCGACGTATTACGCACCTTAATTTTGTACGTCCAGATTACGTACAGGTTGTAGAATTTTCCAACCTTATAATTTTCCCAAAAATTAGTCTACTCGATCTAAGACGACAGGAGCAGGAAAATCGCTGAAATTTTTCCTGTTTCGTTTTGTACTGGGCCAGAGAAAATAACCAAATAATAATATATAAAAAAATTAAAACTCAAACCTAAAACAAGAATTTCTTAATTATTTCTCATCTATCCAGTTCACCTTTTGTGCTCTCTGGCACTTGTGAATATTATTTTATAAGTAAAGAATAAAATTCAATAAATGGAATTAATTATTAATATTAAGTATTAAATAAGTATTAATTATTATTAATTTAAATTAATTATTAATGAATTTATTCTTCCTCCAATTTATAATCAATTGTTCCTTATTGGCACTTGTTCACGTTTTGAACAAGTACTGTAACACACAACAAACCAATCGTAACGTATGAAAACTTGCTTTTGTTCTGCGCAATAAGAATATTTTTAAGAAACAATTTTAATCGCAAAAAAAAAATTGTTAATCGATAAAACTGGCACTTTTCGGTGCCAATTATTCGCACGCTAATTCAGATGTTTTAATAAAATCACTTATTTCTGAATTTGTAATTTTTGGACCGAAATGCATTATTTAATACTTATTTTATTTTTCTCGTTCCGGGAAATCGACTCATTAACACGTTATTTCCCGGAAATATCGATTATTTTAATTTCGGTTTTACCGAAATTCCAAAATACTCATTAAAAATACTTTTTAATTTCTATTAATTTTTATAATTCTGGCACTATTGTGCTTGGCAATTTATTTGCTTTTTATGTTTAAATTTGTTCTTGCTAAGACAAAATGAAAACAATAAAGAACAATTAACATCGTAAATTCATCTTTCTATTTTATTTTCGGCCTGTCAATTTCGAATTGCGTTGTTCGATTATTTTTCTGTTCCAGGAAATAAACCGCTTATCGAGCTATTTCTCGGAATCGGCGATTATTTTCAATTTCTGTCACCCGAAATTAAAATAATAAATTTGGAATTAATTTTCGCAATTTTTATTCCTCTTCCGAGTGGACTAATTTCTTCTGGCACAATAGTGAGTTCCAAATTAATTTAATGTTTAATTTACAATTCTTTAAACATTTAAATTTAAATTTTTCCCATTAATTTTCCACTTTGAATCGTGCCAGAATTATGCTTACTCGAATTGCCCTTTGTATTTACAGGCAATTGTTTACCTTCCCGGAGTTTGGATTCTTACCGTTTCAATATTCGAAATTACTGGCAATTTCCAATTTTGCAATTTTGAGTTGCCCAATCTGAAATTACCGTTTTCTTTCAAATTTTCTTTTAACTTTTGACGATGGGTGCCATGTAACGATTTTTATTCTCCTTGGGCGCAATAGCGACACTTCGGCTCCGAACAGAGCTCCGGGATGAATTCCCGACTCCTTCGACCGGTTGGATCGCGACGTCCTGGTGCAGACGCAACCCGCGGAGAAAAATTCGTTCACCGACTGGCTCTACAGCTGAGAACACGAGATGGTCGTTAAGGTTTTTTTTTAACGTGTACGACACGAAACAAAGGGGTTTGTAAAATCACGCTCCGGTATAAAAAAAAGCACAATTAAACGCGTTTATTTACTATAAAAAAATAATCAACAAAATATACAAGTTTGGGGCAACGGACCCCTAACAAAGTTACGGAGCAACGGGCTCCACGAATTCCGTTATTCTACCGGAAACGGGGTTGACGATTTTGGGGTAACAGGCCCCAAAACTCCGTCACGCCGAATTCACGACTTTTTATGGACTCGCTGTCCTTGGTCCCTCGCCTGGGACTCGCCGCGACCGAGAGAGAGATCGGAGGGGTGGAGGAGCGAGAATAAACGTTGCCGCTGAGGCAGGCAACTAAAGCCGATACTTATTTTTCGGCTGCGATTCGCCTAATCCCAAATTCTGGATTCTAGGGCACAATTCACCCACACGCGTATTACGAGCAAGACCGGGCCAAATTCGCGAATACCGTTAATATCTGAATAGCGCGGAAGCCAAACGCAATCTGACGTTTTTCCGCGATTCCGTCTCTCGCGATTTCTCTCTCTTATCTCTCTCTCTGTCTCTTTCTATTCGGCCAGCCCTGTGCCGATGCACAGTGCCGGGGCGCTGAAACAAACAATGTATTAATATGTGACATTACTATTACATTATATTATATTATATTAATTCAGGCCCGAGGATGGCCGTGTTAGGGAGATTTCGTCGCCCCTGGTGCGGGCTCGAGATATCCGTTACACAGTAATAAAAAATAACAATAATAAAAGTTTAATCTCGGATTTCCGTGCGTGCGAAAGTGATACATGTGCTCATGTGATGGGGAGAATCAGAGAGTAATACAAAAGAGCGATGTTTTTATTCTTGTCTAGTTTTGTAATACAATACAGCGACATGTATCGTGCACTGAGCGTTGTTAAAATTAAACTATCGGCCAACTTCCAGAAGGAAACCAAAAAAAATTCGTACGGCGATGGACCAGGCATGCGTTTTTGTTTCCGACGAAAACGTTACGTTAGAAATATTAATTGAATGTCAAACCTGAAAATCGATTTTTGTGGCAGATATAATTTTGAAACAATGTTTAAAATACACGATGATACACATTTAATGGAAATGTATTATCCTTAAAAACATTTGAAAATAACGTAAATGAGCTAAAAAAATAAAAACAGGATTTTAATTTCAAGAAAACTTTCACACGAGTTTTTTATTATATATTCACACGAGATATTCATTAGAAACCGAACAGCTCAGATGGAAAATATTAAATAAATTTTAGCCTACTGTTTACAACCATTTTCATTAACAATTTGCTACTCCTCGGATGCCGATTTGCTTTAAGATATCCACATCTGCAAGTGAAATTCGATGGAGCCCTTCACAGATACCTACAAAACCAAGTAGCTCTGTTATGAACAATAGGGGGAAATTTATTTAATTTTTTCTGTCTGAGCTATTCTGTGTCAAATGTTACTATTAAGGTCTCTACCGAATTCCAACTTGAAACAAGCAGATTTGGATATCTCAAAAATCTACGCAAGCAAACTAAAAAACTATATTTCATGAAATAATCGGCTGTTCATAAGAAATTCGTGAGGCAGTACAACCCCTTGTATTGGTGGGTGACATAATGGGTGACATAACGAGACTTGTCGTCATAAGGAGATACGGAAGGGGTCCTTACATTCCCCAATGTGTAAGAGAGAGAGAGGTGCACTGCTGGAAAAGAGCGATGGAGAGGGACCGCGGACATTCCCGTGTCATAGAGAAAGACGGACGAGATGTATTGCCTATTTTTGAAAATGCAGTGTCGAATGGCGGGAGCCATTCGGCTATTCCATCCGAGCATGGTACTTACCGTATTCCGTGGTTATTTCCGTAGTGACGACTATCGACTCTGGCACGGAATGGTTGAGGTAACAAAAGTCGCCGAACGTGCATGGATCCATGCAACAGAAGCGGGGGAGAGTGAGGCGGACGCAACGACGGCTGCATGCGTTCGACGAACAAAGACGAGTATTGGTAGGAGGCTGCGCAACACAGGCACAATGAGAGGGTATAGGCACTCGGGCGCGCTGCATGGAACGTCAGCAGGAAAACACGCATGAAAATCCGCTTTCGTTGCAAAGTTCGGGAAGATCCCCATTGCGTGATGAAATGTCGAGATTGGAACTGCGTGATCATTGGCGAGACCATAAATTTGCGAGCGAAGTTGCGGTCGTGTTCATTTTTCTCCAGATCTAGACGTCGGAGAGGTGTGCCCATTGCCGTTGTGGAGATCTGCGGTCATTTTCGAAGTCCAGATTAGGAAATCGGAAAAGAAAGAGGAAAAGCAATCGGAGGAAATTAGTGATGGAATTTGGTGATATTCGTATGCCCTTGTTTATTATACGTTATATAATTTCTGACGAGAATTTAGGAATCGTAGTATTTATGGAATTTTGTAGTATCGTTTTCAGATTGTTCATCACAGACCACAGGCAACCTCTAAAACTGAGTTCCAGTTGAATAATCTTTTTCATGTTTGGTCTGCCATTTTGATTTTTAAAATTTAATGTTCAAATTGGTTATCTGCGACCCCAAAAACACCTGAATACCGTATTTTAGCTGATTTGAGACACTTTTCTCATTTTTGGTCCTCCATTTTGGATCCACCATTTTAAATTTCAGAATTTTATATTCATATTCGTTATCAGCGACCCCAAAACCCCTAAAAGCTGTATTTAGGATAAATTTAATTTCTTTTCGCCTTTTTATCGGCCCATGTTCTATCTAAAACTTTGAATTCGCTCCTTTAAACCGCCAAAACTCTGACGCCAAGTTGAATGGCGCGTATATGCTCCTCAGCTTTTAAAGCTCTTTTTAAGATAAATAATTTCCACCCCTGAAAATGTTGGGCAGAGAGGTGGCATGGTTCACGCAGAATGTCCCATATAAACAAACAAAGTCATTAATTTTTTTCCAAGACAATGTAAATTTTGTGTACATAAAAATTTAAGCGTTTCATTTAACGAGTCAATTTGAAGTTGCTGAAAACGTCCAATGTGAACTAATATATACAAAGTTATTGATGTGTATACACACGTCAGCCGTATATGGACTTGCGTTCAAAAACAATGCTGGATAGTAGTACAAACGGAGTTACAAGTTCCGTAAATGGTGCAAATTAATAACTTTTTATTTACGAATAAAATTAAATTATTACGATAGGCTTTGTTTAAAATAAATCATTAAAGCGGTTTGTACACCGGGCTTTAGACCTGCCAACGAAAAAACCGGAAGTTGTTCAAAGTCTGGATAACCTCTTCCCCAAGCATGCAAAACTTAACGGAAGGGATATCAAAGTTCTCCTAGAGACCTCAACGTTTCGGATCTATTTTGATCCCTCTTCAGGAGATAATGATTAACGTGAAGAAATCGAGGTCTCTAGGAGAACTTTGATATCCCTTCCCTTAAGTTTTGCATGCTTGGGCAAGAGGTTATCCAGGTTTTGAACAACGTCCTGTTTTTTTCGTTGGTAGGTCTAAAGCCCGGTGTAAAAACCGCTATAATTATTTAACTTTTTATTTAGTAGTCCAACTTTTCATTAAACTTTCCAAAAAATATCTTATACCTTACATCTGAATGCAACCATTTCTCACTGACAGTTTTATATTACTTGATATTCACTCGCTAACTGAACTGCTGAACGTTTGAAGTACACGATATTTATATAGGACAACAATTAATAACTCTTCGGTTAATATACTTATTATCTTTTCCTTTATATGTTTACTATCAGAAATGTCCGTAAGTTGCGTTTAGTCTTATTCCGAATTTACGGAAAATGACCATGTACTCATAAGTTGAAGTGAAATATATAATCATAATATATATTCAATTTTTATTTTTAAAAAACATGTTTTTTTTATCGAGCAATCTAAGAAACCTACTAACTTTTTTAAATGCAATTTGTTATGTTACATAAGGATTTCGTACTAAATTTGAAATTTGAAACGTTTTTAAAAATTAAATATTGGACTTTACCTTTTCCGTCGAATCCACTTGTTAGCCATGTTACGCTCCGGAGATTCAACTGATTTTAATTACACAGACACATAAAATATCAGTGACTTGGACCACATACTACACTACCATATTCCTGTGTAAATTTGCCTGCTGAATCCGAATGAGGTGTCAGAATGTTCAGATTGGCTTAAACATTTGAGAAAAATTTAAATAAACGCTCCAAACCCGTTTTTATAAGCAAAGAGAAAAAAGTTTTTTGTCAAAACACTTCGATAATATATTTCCTTTTATTCACCGCTAAATTTTAAACTCAAGTTAAACTTATCCGAATGGTTTATATTTCTGAGAAAACCCACAAAAACCCCTCAAATAAGGTATTGAAGGCAAGCAAAAAAAGTTTTTACACCAGGCTACTATCTTCCCGCGCGTTTTTTCACATTGACTCCGAAATCCTAGTTAGAAGTTTCAAATTATCTCTTCGATATTAACAAAATTGTGAGCAAAACGGGATTAGAGCAAAAAGGGAAAAGATTTTTGCTGATGCGCCACCATAGTTTATCGAGTACTAATTCGCGGTTCAGTTTGAGAGAGATAATTTGCGAGAAGAAGGAACTCAACATAAAGTTCTCCAATCACCATTTGACGAGTGAAAAGAGCCAAATGACCTTTTTGCAACTGTAGATTTTCAACCCGATCGTGAGGTAAAGCAATAATTGAATAAAAAATCAATAGTAAACAAGAACAAGCTAGCCCACAGCAATCTATAAATAAAATAAATAAAGAAGAAGTCGAAATAGCTAAGACTGGAAAATATTCGATATTCGGACTAATAGTTGAGAAATCTTCTGGTGATGAAAAGACGAAAAACATCGAAAATATTGGTACCGATATCAGATGTGATTGATTTAGTTTCTTTTTTATTGTGGTTAGATTAATTACTTGAGCAAATGTTATATGCGGTAATATAATATTTGTATGTGCGGTGCATGGTTACGTCTGTTTCATTTTTGTTAGTTGGATTAGAAATCGGAAAATCCGAAACTAAGTCGATGAAAACCTGACAACATCGAAAATTCGCACAGCCCTGTCGCACAGTCAGTTATGAGCAACTTATGGAAAGCTATCTTAGAAGACTTTCAGCCCAAAAACTGTAGGACACTCGTGAGCCGGGTGATCGATACGTCTTCTTTTTCTTCGGATCTCAAAAAGCGAGTCAATAACATCAAGATATTCATAGAGACTAGTTCCAGTCGGTAAAAAACATGAAGACCGTATGGATTGCGATCCACTAAATCCAGTCGATCTCTACGATCCAAGCTCCACTATTTACCCTCTTGGAGCCATCTAACGACCTGTTGTGCACATATGCGCGCTGATATATTTGTATAGGAGCTGCTTACGAAAACAGAATAAAATCTACGTTAATCCTAATTAGGATGTTTGCCAAATCCCGACCCACTAATTCCTTCATTGGTTTATTGTCGACTACTTTATTATTTAGTATCCAACTCAAGTAACATATAATATTGTAATATAGCTACTATGACGTCTCCGAAGCTGACGTGTCAGCAATGTTGCTACCGCAATAACCTCTCGGAGCCTTGTGACAGAACTACGACAAACGTGCATTCGCACACATACATTCACGCTCGCTTTGTCGACATAGATGTACGCATACATATTTGAACGATTCGCACGCTGAGATGTAACGAACAAACTCGAGTATATGTTCTGTGTGAAAAGCATTCTGTAAGCGTCAGTAGCCGATTTTTTAAATTCCAGGCAAAAAGCAATACTTCTCGTAAACGACAAGAATTTAGCTCATAAACGATTCACGTCCTGTGATGTAACGAAGAAACTTGTGTGAAACCCACCTCGTCAAACGACAGTGTCTCCTATTGTACGTAACTGCAAATCGCTGTATTGCAAAATATTCTGTCCCCGTCTATTTGCAGCACCTCGCGAATGTTTGCGATATTTCATCTATAAAATTTGCTGCCACCGGCCTTTCGCAGCACCTCATGAGCGCTCGCTATATTGGACCTGCAAAATATGCTGTCCTCGGCATTTTGGCTGCTAAATTTGCTATATCCGGGCATTTTGAACTTCTCACGAGTGCTTGATGTAATGCATCTGCAAAATTTACCTACTGTCATAGACAGTTGACATAGCTACTAGAAGCATAGCTATATTTTAACTGTTACATGTGCTGCAAAAAGCTAATTATTAAGTTCCTCGAGGAAAGTGGTGGTCACTTAGACCGTGCGTCATTGGACGGTAAAGTGGTAATCAGAGCTAACAATGTCACAAGAATACGTTGGGGGAGGTAAGATTTCTATTGTAACGTTTCTAAGTACGTCTAGACCACATGTCAATTCTTCTTCAATTTGACATGAACCTTGCCCAAAAGTAACTGCTCCAAGTCTGCATCTTCGAAAATCTTCTCTCTTCCACCGTTTCGTTGGTTCTCTATGTCAAATTCTTCAATCGCTCGAACCTCTCATGGCACGTTCTTTCAGTGTCCTCACCATATCTGTGAGAGCATTCTGTAAGAATCAGCAGCGTATATTTTGAAATTAAAGAAAAAAGCAATGTTTCTCGTAAATGACGAAAATTTTGCTCCTAAACTGACATTATCGAATAAGCTTAGTTCAACTAATGTATGTATTAGGTTTTGTTGATACCTACCCACGTTTTCTCATCACCCTCCATCATTAACCCTACCAGACCTTACAGGAGTATCTTGGAAATAATTTTTGTTGCTAATCAATGCTTTTATGAATTTTTATAGTCTTTTTTTTTTAATCTGAGCCGATCTAGCAATTCTAACTTCGGATTCGGATTTCGCAGAAGAAAAGAAATGGGGATAAATGAATATGTAATTAACTAGACTGCTATTAATTAAAAATCTAATGTTTTGCAGGTTTCAACGAATCAGATTTTCAAATCTCTGTTCAGCAATTGCAAATATTTATAAACGATTCTGATGATGTTCCGTTCAAAGCAATACAGTACTTAACAGGAGAATGTAATTATGGTGGAAGAGTCACAGACGATCGAGATAGAAGATGTTTGAATGTTATATTACAAGATTTTTATAATCCAGAAGTTATACAAAAGGCGGGATATTCATTTTCTAATATTGGACCAGAATATTCTCTACCAAAAAAGTAAAGTACTTCATTTTTTCATACAATTAATAATACTGACTTTTTACAAATGAAAAAAGTTATTTAAAAGCAGGGATAGCAAACATTAGAAATATTTATACTTCAAATGATTCTACTATTTTTCTGTCCGTCCGCCTGTCCAGCTATCCTAAAAACAAGTACCCATATAAATTGGACCGCTAACTAGTCTGACATAGAAATCACAATAACGTTGATTGAAGCAGTTGACGCATCCTGAGTGGAAGTGAATTCTAATATTGTACAGCAGATATTTATTTATTTCCCATATACGGGTATTGCAGTCCTTAAACAAGTAAAACTATAATACAAAATAACCTAGATACCAAGGTCTGAGACTCCCGCGAGGCTCATATAGAAGTCTCATTTGTGAGTGCGTATATGAGTTCACATGAGACTTCAAGGAAGAGTTTAATGGATTGCGCAAACGCGAAAAGTCTCCGCTTCTACGCATAAATGGGTGTTCTATGATTGGCTAATAGTTTTGATGGCGAACCAATGATCGTTGCGTTAAATGCGCGGTTAGTGGCTTGCGCATGCGCATATTTTGAGAGAAAGCTAATCTCATTTATGATTCACCAATCGCTCTCCATGTGTACGAGCGATGTGAGACTCACGTTGCTATCTGGAGAGCAAGCGGGAAAAATCTCCGGTTATTCTCATATCAGAGTTTCTTGTGATTCGATGTATTGCGGCAAAGAAAATGCCTAATATACAAAAATAACACGATATATTGTGTTATAGTATTATTACATTTAATAAATATGTGAAAATTATTACACCAATCGATATTCTGTCATTTGTATTGCCTATATTACACAATATATCCAAGAAAGGGTGTGGGTGTATAAAAAATGTAAATATTTTCAATATATATCTGAATGCTTTCTCGGAACTATGATACATCCTAACTCTAGGGACAGTATTGTATGCCAACATTTTCCATCCTTCTCGATGCTTATTATGTATTACAGATATAGACGTTTCTTTACAGTTTATAGATTATTATGTACATATTACAGGTTTTACAGTATACTTAATAAAAATATACTGATATTATACGAAATAATTAAACTGAATAGAATTACCCAGATAACATGGCGTGCAACTCACGTTGGGCTCACGACGTGAATTCACGAAATGAGGTCGTATGCGGATCGTTCATGATATAATTTCCATAATACACCAGCATATGCCTCAAGTATGAATTACGTCGAACTCACGCGTGAAGTGCATTGTGAAGTCATCGAGATTCCTACATGAGTGGGATACTCATGTGGCTCATCGATTTAAGAAATCGTGATTTGGACGAACCGGACCCATTGTGTTGTTTGACTAGTAGCAGCCAGGTGTCATCGAGCTATTTGCAGCGTTGCAGGTCGTCGCTTCCGTCTCCTATTACAGAAATGGTTTTTAATTTCATTAAAAGGCAGCCTACCGTGAGGCACTAATATTGCACGTGACATGCCTAAACAGATATCTGTATTAGTGTAATACCATGCGTATAATGAGCCTCTGGCCATTATTTTTTTAATTTTAAGGTGCAAATTGCCTAAACTTCCTTTTTAGCGGAGTTAATTACAAATACAGCACATGATACTGACAGATACTTTCAACTGTCACACGGTGCGGTCGCATATTTCTAGGCTTATAAGAAATCAGAAATTTATCGCAGTCTGAATGTTTCGGTGCTGAATCTCGTCCGATAAAATTCGTCTAGCACGGGTGCCGAGGGCTGGTTGCATTTCGAGGAGTTTTTGTGTGTTATAGGAGCAAAAAGTGGATTATTTGTGATAATAATTTTCGTTAATCTGGGAAATGTTCTGGAATTGATTTATTTTCTTTGGATCTACATGGGCGCAGGCGGAAAAATTCGTGATATTAACATTTAACAATGTTCTATGTATAGACTAAACAATGCCAGTATTTTGAGTATTTAGTCTTTGTTGGCCTTTGTCAATGTGTCAGTCTCATACGTAATATCTAATTGCTGGTTGAGTTTTAGGTCGGCGCGTGCGGTTCACCAGGACTTGGAGAGCCCTCTCTAATACGGTATTTGTCTATATCATCTTTCGAAGAAGAACAGGATAAGAGTTTTTATTGATTCTGGCATCAAATTTTGACAGCGCGTTCAAAAATCAATGATAATTTATCATTAATCTTGTCAGCTACGATGTTTTCGACGTGCATCTCGTGCAAAATTGCTATCTCTGAGAGCCAAAAAGTCACATGCATTGCATGCAGGAAAGACTACTGTCAATCTTGCTCGAATAAATTTAAATCCACCTCAGCCTGGCAGCTTATTTACTGCATTGCTACATAAACAAAGAATAAGAAGCGCAAAACGACCTCTGTGTTGGCGCAACTACGATTATTACAGTCTGGTAGCGCATCTTCAATTACTGATTTTCAAACTTTTTATATGCTGAATATAAGCTTAACTATATATCACTCAATGAAAAATTAAATAAGGCTTTAGCAGTATCTAAAAGTACCATCGATGGTCGATAAAATAGAATCAGATCTTGCCAAAGATTCAAGTAATATCGATACACTTCGACAGTAGTTGCAATTAGAAAAAAGCTCGATCTGGTTACATTCACAGAAACTGTGACCTTCTGGTGAGTGGATTAGTGGAAGCAGCAAATAATGAAAAATTCACAGGAACTAAATGTAATTAATTATCTGAACTTGTGATATTACTGATGATTACCGCCTACCACATCGTAATAATATAAATAATTCAGGACCTTAAAGCTGCAAAGCCAAAGTTACCAAGACCAAACCAAAATAGTCGCAAGATTTGTTACTTTTTTGTTGCTAATTTGTTACCCTAGTGCCGATTTTGTTGCTCAAATATTTAAAAAAAAATCATACGGTTTGCCAGCTACCAAACCCTAATTAAGAAAACATACTTAGCGATATCAAACTCAACCAGAAATAGCCGAAAAAATTGTTACTTTTTTGTTGCTGAGAGATATTGCTGGTGCCGATTCTCTTATTTAATTATGAAAAAAAAGGCTAGGGTTTGCTATCTCAAGCTAAAGCTACCAAACCCTAACCCAAAAAACAAATAAACCCCCATCCAAATGAAAATGAAAAAGCATAGGAATTTGTTCCTCAATTGTTACTTCCGAAAAATAACAAAAATGAATTTCCAGTACGCATTACTGGCCAGGTACCAGTTCGTGACCAGGAGGGCGAAACATTGACGGCAAGGAAAAAATCACTTCAATGATGCTGCCAAAAAAACCCCTAAGATTAAGCATACCCCTGCATTATCTTTTAAGTTCATTCTGCATAACACCTTGTTTTACTTTGACGCGGCAAAAACCGGAAGTACAGCGTTAAAATCGAGAAAATGACCGAGTTTACGTATGTGACCGCAGTTATTGGGCGAAAATATTGCAGTAACAAATTATTACTGCAATTTAAGATGATGCAATATCATCTACGCATCACTCTGAATATATCCTATATGAAATTGTTTGGTTTTGCTTGATGAAAAACCGGAAATAGAGAGTTAAAGTCGAGAAAATGACCGAATTTACGTATGTGACCACCGTTATTGGGGGAAAATGTTGCGGTAACAAATTGTTCCTGCCATTTAAAATGATGCATCACTCTGAATATATCCTATATGAAATAATTGTTTGGTTTTGCTGGGTGAAAAACCGGAAATAGAGAGTTAAAGTCGAGAAAATGACCGAATTTACGTATGTGACCACCATTATTGGGTGAAAATGTTGCGGTAACAAATTGTTCCTGCCATTTAAAATGATGCATTCTCTTCTATGCATCACTCTGAATATATCCTATATGAAATTGTTTGGTTTTGCTGAGTGAAAAACCGGAAATAGAGAGCTAAAGTCGAGAAAATGACCGAATTGACGTATGTGACCGCAGTTATGGGGCGAAAATGTTGCGGTAACAAGTTGTTACTGCAATTTAAGATGATGCAATCTCTTGTATGCATGACTCTGAACGTATCCTATATGAAATTGTTTGGTTTTGCTGGGTCAAAAACTGGAAATAGAGAGTTAAAATCGACAAAATGACATTTGTTACTGCAACATTTTCGCCAAATAAATATAGTGGCATACGTTTCCAATTCGGTCATTTTCTCGACTTTAGCTCTCTATTTCCGGTTTTTCACCCAGCAAAACCAAACAATTTCATATAGGATATATTCAGAGTGATGCATAGAAGAGAATGCATCATTTTAAATGGCAGGAACAATTTGTTACCGCAACATTTTCGCCCAATAATGGTGGTCACATACGTAAATTCGATCATTTTCTCGACTTTAACTCACTATTTCTGGTTTTTCACCCAGCAAAACCAAACAATTATTTCATATAGGATATATTCAGAGTGATGCATAGAAGAGAATGCATCATTTTAAATGGCAGGAACAATTTGTTACCGCAACATTTTCACCCAATAATGGTGGTCACATACGTAAATTCGGTCATTTTCTCGACTTTAACTCTCTATTTCCGGTTTTTCACCCAGCAAAACCAAACAATTATTTCATATAGGATATATTCAGAGTGATGCATAGAAGAGAATGCATCATTTTAAATGGCAGGAACAATTTGTTACCGCAACATTTCCCCCCAATAACGGTGGTCACATACGTAAATTCGGTCATTTTCTCGACTTTAACTCTCTATTTCCGGTTTTTCATCCAGCAAAACCAAACAATTTCATATAGGATATGTTCAGAGTCATTCATAGAAGAGATTGCATCATCTCAAAGTGCAGTAACAATTTGTTACCGCAACATTTCCCCCCAATAACGGTGGTCACATACGTAAATTCGGTCAATTTCTCGACTTTAACTCTCTATTTCCGGTTTTTCATCCAGCAAAACCAAACAATTTCGTATAGGATATGTTCAGAGTGATGCGTAGAAGATATTGCATCATCCTAAATTGCAGTAACAATTTGTTACTGCAACATTTTTGCCCAATAACTGCGGTCACATACGTAAATTCGGTCATTTTCTCGATTTTAACGCTGTACTTCCGGTTTTTGCCGCGTCAAAGTAAAACAAGATTTTATGCAGAATGAACTTGAAAGATAATGGAGGGGTATGCTTAATCTAAATGGTTTTTGGGCAGCAGCAGTATATTGATTTTTTCCTTGCCGTCAATGTTTCGCCCTCCTGGTCACGAACTGGTACCTGGCCAGTAATGCGTACTGGAAATTCATTTTTGTTGTTTTTCGGAAGTAACAATTGAGGAACAAATTCCTATGCTTTTTCATTTTCATTTGGATGCGGGTTTATTTGTTTAGGGTTTGGTAGCTTTAGCTTGAGCTAGCAAACCCTAGCCTTTTTTTTCATAATTAAATAAGAGAATCGGCACCAGCAATATCTCTCAGCAACAAAAAACAGCAACAAATTTTTGCGGCTATTTAGGTTTGAGTTTGATATCGCTAAGTATGTTTTCTTAATTAGGGTTTGGTAGCTTTATCTTAAGCTGGCAAACCCTATGATTTTTGTTAAATATTTGAGCAATAAAATCGGTACTATGGTAACAAATGAGCAACAAAAAAGTA